>CM048926.1:3054016-4549849 GCA_026686955.1 Epinephelus cyanopodus
ATACGTCACCCCCCAAAAAGGCATTCATTATTTACTCAACCTGTGCTACACTGACTGTTTTTCTCACATGCCTCCACAGTGAGCGAAGAGTCCAAAAACGGCAGAAATTCTTGATGAACTGAAGTCATCGACGATCCCGTTTCCCAACAGCAAAAGATCTCCTTACAAACTCTCACATAACTCAACAGTGTAATCCCAGTCTCATGTATCCAGTCATATGATTGGTGTTTTAAACGGTTACTTTGGAGTCACACAACAACACAAACTACCCAACTGACTGAGGCGGCACCAGACCAGCAGCTCCTGTGTTCAGTGAGGTAAAATTACTGTTTATGTCAATGGAGTCTGGCTTTGAAGAGATCGTGGATTGAATTTCACTTTCAGCTCAGTTGCCCGTTGGAAAGGTTTTTCTGTTTGGGAAATACTGATCATACGACTGGATAAATGAGACTGGGATTATACAGCCAAGTTGTTTTAGAGTTTGTAAACAGATGATTTGACGTAGTTTTGCTGTTGTGAAACGTCGATCCCTATGACTTCAATTCATCAAGAATTTTTGCTGCTTTTTGGATTCTTTGTTCATTGCAGAGGCATGCAAGAAAAAAATAACGTTTTCTCTCTGAATTCAACGTAACACACGATGAGTAACTTATATGAAAATGGTAAATTGGGGATTTAAGTATTCCTTTAAGTATAACAAAGTACAGTGTAATGTAAATAGTAGCTGAAGTGATAAATCATAAAAAGTTGATATAAGGATAGTTATTACATTCTGTTAACTTGCGGTAAACGAGCATAAATCTCTGAACCACATTTCATCACAATCCATCCATTTCTTGTTATTATATTTCAGATCGACATCGTCCCACTCCAAAACCAGATGGTGTCATTATTATTAGCGGCCATCTTGAGTTACGGGTGTTGTTCCTGCCAGCAGCTTCCTGTCTGAAGGAGTCTCAGTTACTCCTCATCTGTAAAAATAGAAAAACATGATCTCATGAAGATGCCAGTGTTTTCAGAGGCTGCAGGTCCGACAGAGTCTCTCAGAGGAATATCATGTTTGCTATCTGGACCTGCATCAACGAACAGCATAGTAATTTATCCATACTGGATAGAAGAGACGGACAGTTTCATCTCTGTGTGTCCAGTACAGTGATAGATCTTTGTGGAAGTGAATGTCGACGTGCAGTGTGACATTTCATTAACAAATCAGTGAAGGCATCAAATCTTTAAAGAGCAATGAAGATTCAGAGGAAACTGTGTTTGGATTTAAAGTCCAGTAGAATTTTAACACTTTCTAAAATCTCGGCATAGATGGGTCCAGGAATAAATGCCCTGAAAGTATTCCTTTAAAGGGATAGTGCACACATTGTGATCACTCGGTGCAGGTGGTTCTCATGCACTGTTAGCACGTTTTCCAACGAAAGGTTACACGCTTAAATGTGTACATACGTTATCACGAGCCATTCAAACCCATGTATTTGAGGAGGCCGTGATCATGTGGCTCGTGTGCTGACGGAGGAAAGGAGGAGGCGGTCCTGTGGGGAGATAAAATAAGGAGACAGGTGTTCAAAACAGTCTCAACTTTGAGTCATTTAAAGGTATGTCATCACCATGAGTCTTCTCCAGAACCTAGCCTACGCAACTTTACATTAAGTACGTAACATCATTCATAGGGTGCTAAATTGTAGGATATTATACAAACCGTTGTATGAACGTACTAAGTGTCTGACAGTTGGAGGGAACATGCTTACAAGAAGGGAACAAACCAACAAAAAGCAGAGAGCGAAAGACAAAAGCAGCTGCAAAGTAACATGCAGACAGGTGACGTTTGGTGCAGCCCGTGTAGTGAAAGCAACACGTTGATGGCTTCAGTTCTTTGTCAGTGGATAAACGGGACATGTTCAGTGCAGCTTTCAGCTGAGACACATTTTGGCAGCACTCACAGCTCAGTACAAATCAGTGTAGTTATGCACTTCAGATGAAAAAATAGAGACTAAAAGGGGCCTCTGGTTGTGGTTAAGAGCATTAAGTGTTTTTTTCCCTGTGGAGTGAGAAATAAAATTATATCTTAAATCTTTGCTCAATATTAATACTAATTTAACAATTCAAATCTTGATAAATACATTTACTCTATCACACTGATGCAAAACTCCATAAAACTCCAATATGAGCATAGAAGAGCCCTGACCATTGATTTGCATCTTAACGGCCAAAATACATGTAACACGGACACGATGCTACTGACGTGTTTTATTTGTGTATTTCATCCTGTGCTTCTTTCTCCATCTCCTCCATACCATATCTCAGAGGTAAATATTGTAATTTTTACCACACTTCTTTGTCTGACAGCCTTAGTCACTTCCTGTCCGGTGAACAGCGTGTATCTCCAGATGTGTTGATGCTGAATGTTTCTTTAGGTGTTGCTGAAATAAACTCTTTAAAAATCCTCTCGCATCAGCTGGAAAAGTCACAAAGCTGAAAACTGCTGTTTCTCTCACTTTTTAGAGACACGTGGTTCTCACAGGACAGACACACTACAGCACAAACATATGATGATCTTATCGAATATGATGCGTTGCTGTAGATTAAATTACCCAACAGTATATATAACCTGCCAAAGAAACAAAGATCACATCATATTGCCACTTCATGTTGAAACCTTGAGGTATGTAGGGTTGGAAGAAGACAGTCGAATCTGCCCAATGTGTGACCTTAAAGAAGTAGAAAATGAGTATCATTTTGTCTTGTACTGTCGTTTTTATTGGAAGCTCCGCGAGGAGTTGTTTAGTACAAAGATTAAGGTAGATTGGATAAATGCGGATGATTCACAGCGACTGACTTGGCTGCTTGAAAAAGAAATATTTGGACTGGCAAAGTATTTGGAGAAAGCTTGAGACATGAGAAAGGGAGCATTGTATCAGTAGATGTATAACTTTGTAAATTGGTTTTCTGTTGCAGTTGTTATCAAATGCTTGACCAGCACGACTGGAAATTTAACTTATGTAATGGAATATGAAATGTGTATTGTATCGCAGTCACACCCTTGATTTTAAGCCTTAATAAAATGTAAATAGGTGAGTGATAAAAAATTCAGCCCCATACAGTTGTCATGAATGGGTAAATTAGCTTATGGACCAAAGCTGTTTTTGTACCAGGCTGTAAACATGTTTATTTCTGCTGTAAAGTTGGGCATTTTAACATACGGGGTTTGTGGGGATCGACCCGTGGCAATAAGAGGAACTACAGTTTTTGGAACTCACACGTTGGCCTCATTTTTTAGCCCTGGAGGTTGTCGCTTGGTTTGAAAGCCTTGTTTTGCTGACTGTATTCTGTCTTGTCTGTTCTTCTCCACAGGGTGAGACCGAGGTCCCGTCAGTGGCCGTCACTAAGTCTCCCAAAGGATCTGGCCTGGATGGGCTGGAGATCGAGCCCGACTCCTACGACATCCCAGTCGACCTCTCCTCTGACGAAGAGTACCTGAGCGTGGAGGAGGCTGACCCTCGAGAGCGGCCCGCATCAAGAAGTCAATGGCGAAGGGCACAGAGAGCCTGAAGGCCGCCTTCTCAAAGGAGAGCATGACCAAAACCAAAGACAACCTGGGCACCAAGTTCCACAACCTGGGCGAGAAGGTCATGCCACCCGAGCGGAGGGACAAGATGCACCAAGCCGGCGAGCGGCTGAAGCAGTCCGGCGAGCGGCTGAAGGAGAACATCGCCAAGAAGGCTCCGAATAAAGAGACCTTCCGCATCAAACTGAAGAAGGAGAGAGCCGTTGCCGAGGGCCAGGAGGGCGCAGAGGCCGAGGCCGAGGCAGGGGCCGAGCTCCACATCAAGGCCCCGACCGCAGACAAGCCAGTCGCCTACACTGAGGTCGCCATGGAAACCAAGCGGGAGGGACCAGTGGAGGAAGTTGGTGCCACCCGGATAGGAGAAGATGATTACAGGAAGTAGACCGGACGTCAGATCATGAAGAGGAGCTGGAACATCGGAGGAAGCTCATAATGCTGCGGATTTAGAGAAGACGGTCTGTGATTGGTCGACATCCATGATGGACATTTTTAATTGCCGGAACGTATTAAAAAAGAAGAAGTTCTTGAGATGGGTATTGGTACTGACCCCAGAAACTCGTCAGAATACTAACTGGTTGTTTTTTAAATCTGTGTCAGGGTGTTTGATTCAAGTCTAGTCAGTCTGTTATCTGTTGACAGTTTTTAAGAACGATATGATTTAAACAACTTGACGTGAATGTGAGAATCTTTATTTCCAATGCCCTAAAAAGAAAAATCAGGTTTGGAATTCGTTACATTATCTGTGAGTCCAAAAATTAAGTGAGATCGCCATGAGGTTGTGCTGTGATTAGTTACCATGGTTACAGGTTTGTTTGCAGGATAACTGGAAGGAAAAGAAACGGTAGATAAAGGATGATGAATGTTGATCTGGAGTTTGTGTATTGCTCTTTTATCTGGATGTACATATGTTGTTGTACATACTGCCAAAACTGGGGAGGTGAAATCTGGTCGGTGCAGGTCTCAGCTGGTCTCTGAGACGCCTGGTGAGGAAATAAAAATCACATTAATTCAGCGTCAGACTGGTTTCTGTATGCAAAACAGTAGGAGGAAGATGAAGTTAGAGCAAACTTTGAGGTGCTTAAAGGTCCAGTGTGCAGGGTTGAGGGTGTTATACTGCTGGAAATGGAATATAATATAATAAGTATGTTTTCTTTAGTGTGCAATCACCTGGAAATAAGAATCACTGTGTTTTCGTTACCTTAGAATGAGCCGTTTATATCAACATAGGGAGCAGGTCCTCGTCTACAGGGATCACCGTGTTGCACCACCATGTTTCTACAGTAGCCCTGAACAGACAAAGCAAACACTGGCTCCAGGTAAGGCTTTTTGAGTTGTTGTGATGGCCACCGTAGTAAGGAGCCCAAGAGCGCCAGAAAAACACACATTTATTCAATGTTTTTACGAGTTTAAACAACCAAGGTTAATTCAGCTCCCGGTAAAAACCTCCTGAATGTCTGGATCTTAAGTTGAGAAAATAGGTGAGCAAAACTTAGCAGGTGCTGGGCTAGTGAGCCGTCTCCAACATGCCAATCAGTATCAGAGAAACACTGATTTGAAACGTAAAACTGGTCTGTTAGTTTGGAGAGGAGGACACCTCTGTGGATCATTCAGCTCCCTGAAAAAATTCTAAGCTTAAGTTTAAGGTGGTTGCAATCTGCAATCCTCACCACTAGATGCCACTAAATCCCCCTAAATCTCACACACTGGACCTTTAAAAGCAGCATCATTTATGGCTTAGACAGACATTAAAGCTGCACCAGGCAAAGAGATTTAACTAAGCTTTGGGACTTGCTGCTGCTACACACTGACTTTGTTCAAATGTCAGTGAAAACTGGATTCACCGGCTCGCACTGACACGACTGCATTCTCTTTAACGCCTTCAATTTCACCTTAAATTCAACCAACCTTTAGTGTCGCATATATATGTGTAGGTTTCCCCTGACGGAAAAATCATGACTCCATATTCAACATCTGTGCTGCATCACACAAATTTCCCCCAAATTCATCCTGACACATTCGGTATCTTTGTAAAATCTTTGTCCAGTGCAGCTTTAAGTTTGATTGAGCAGCACAAACAGTCGTGATAAAAACTTTGCATGAACTTTACAGCAGCGCAGTCCTTTATAGCTAGCTGTGACGCAGGCCTTATAATGATTGACGTATTATAGACTGTAATTACTGTTCTGAAAGAGAATGTTGTGGGTTTAAGGCGGTCTGAGATGATGTGTTGGCGGCTTCAAAGCTTTATGAGCACTGCTGAATTTTGGCATATGAATGTTTTAATGTTATTTGTCCAGTTTTGCTGCTTGATATCGCTATTTTCTTTTGAGTTCAGTGAGCGCACTGACTGTCTTCTCCTGGAGTGATTAATGAGGTCACGTCTGTCATCAGGATGATTTCAGGATGTTCAGTCACTCCTCGTATTTTCTGTAGAAGCTTAGCTTATATAATGCTGCTATATATTAGTACAGTGTCTTATTCTGAAAGATACACTTCCTGTATTGCTTTAAACTTCTGCTTCATTTCACAACCTGCTGTATTTATGTTCCTGGTGAGTGAAACTGTGTTGATGTGATGTGATTGATCTGGTTTGAACATTTTGAATAAGGTTTCATCTCTTGCATATATTATCCTTTTTTTCATTTTTTGATTACAGCTCAGTTTCCATATTGTGTTTTGTTGTCATTTTTACAGTAACCTCAGTCCAGCGTTAATGCTTTCCAGTGAAGAACAGCTGATTGAGGACTTGTGTTGTTGTTTTGGCCTGTACTGTATAAGCAGCACCAGACATGAATCATTTTGTTTTTGTATAAATAAAGTTCTCATGAAACCTGTATGCTGGATTAACAAAAAACAGAAACAACATTACTGGAGTTGCTGGTGTCATTATTATGATTATTATATTTATTTTATTAGTCATTAGTGTTAGTGCAATATTTACTGGTGAGCATTACAGGATTCAACCTGCTGAAACTTTACCTGGTTAGAAATCTAAAGTGTTCTTTGTTCAGGTTTTTACCGGCAGCCGAATTATCCAATGACATCTCCGCCTCTCCAAAACAAACGGACCAGGTGATTTAAACCGGTAAAAACACTGAATAAAGCCGTTCCACGTTACAAATCAAAGTTTTCCAACACTATTTGGCACGACGCAGACTCACCTTTTTTCTGATCCAGGCGGTCAGCAGGTTTTTAGCAGGAGCCGAAATGCGTGTTTAATGTTTTTATGTTGATATGAAATACAATTAAATGTTTAAACAACAGCAAAAAAAGTTGTGTAAAACTAACATAAAATTCAGACGAGGGTCATGTGACACATTTATCTTGTGTCTGGTGAACTCAAAACTTATGTTACTGTGTATGCTGTTACCAAACTAACATTAAGTTAAGTAAACAAATTGGGTTTTGCAGTGATACCTTCAATTTCTCTTTTATTCTGTTTGCTGTCACCCCCCCCCCATAGAATTGCACTGTAGCAGGACTTAACCTAATAACAAAGCGTATACTTACGTTTAGGCTGAATCCAAATGTTCAGACTTCACCACACTTGAAGACTCGTACAGGGAAGCGTGGGAGTGCTGAGTGCTGTCCAAATCCACAGTTCAACCAGTCCACAAGAGGCCACAAGCGGACTTTCTGCAGACTTCCAGAGGGTCCACTTGGGGTGCAGACTTTATTGATTTAATAACCCACAATTCATTGCAATTACAGACGTGACGTTGTGGGTTTTTCAACTGCCAAAAAAACCCCCAAAATTTATGAATGTGTAAAATAGTTATCGATAGTTAAGCCTATTAAAATCCTACTTAAATTGTGAAGGCCAGAAATAATATTCAACCACATCATGATGCAGAGATATGTAGAAGTCGATGGACTGAAAATACATTTTATTATCGCAGCCTATCGACTGTGCAGTGAAACAGGTTGAACAAGTGTCAGAAAAGCAACAAAAGAACGTTTCTAATGTCAGTAACACCCAGTTTATTGAGTTATAGCTTAGTTACAATCGTTTCTGCTTTGAACGCGCGTTATAGAGATGTATTAATACATTTTTGTTGAGTCACAAAAAAAGGCTCTACATGGGATTTATATCTTGTTATCTGTAGGAACACACGTGTTCAGCACTGTTCATCATCTTACATGACATGTATGAATATGACAGCAGTGACAGTTGAATATTTTCATGGCAACGAGCAAAACAGTCTCAAGGGCTGTATATCAGGCCTCACGGACTTTACGTGATGACAGTAACTAGTTTGAACAAACACCCAAAACTGACCCAACATTTTTGTTACGACCTGTTGTTTGTGTTTTATGTTATTTGTTCTTTACACGGCTAACAGGTCTTTCAAAATGGCGGTTGCCAGTGCAGCCAGTGTCCACCTCAGACATCTGCACCGATCACTATACATACGTCACCCATGACTGCTCTTGTGCTGAGAGAGCACCTGCTCTAAAATAAGAGCTTAAAAAGTCCCTCAAACAGCGTCCTAAGAGCGACGATCGTTCCTCGCTCTTGTAGTAAGGTTGTTGTCAGGTGTTTGCCTTCTCGTCTCACTCTGGCCCAACACACACTTCTGAGGAACTTTCCACCTGTTGTTCACCACCTGTCCACTAGACGTCCTCTGACTTTCCCTCCAATCCTGCTCACCTGTTCACATTCCCACATCATCCCCTCCTGCTGACACACCTGCCTGTCATTCTGTCATCAGCCCCTCAGTGTGTATAACCAGCTCACCTGCCCTTTCTTTCCTGTCTGCCTAAAATCTGCCTCACTCCTTTGGATGTGTTTGCTCTGCTGGACTTCCCTCTCGAACCTGACTGTAAGTTCTGTCATTTGAATGTTGATTGAGTGAACAGTCACATTGTCTCATACACACAGCTATAACAGATCAAAAAATCACAGCAAAAAATACATGAATAATCAGTTTATAGAAACTCAGAATTAGAGAACTATAGAAAATGAAAATTCACACTTACAGTCAGTGTTGCTGAAAATATTCATAGTCAGATTCCCACTCATTACGGGTATGAAATCAACAAAAATAGACAATGTATCCTGTTGAAATTCACTTTATCTTACTCTATTAGTTGAATATAGCACAACAGGACTCCATGGGCACCGTCAGACCCTGCAGGAGTCATTTACATAACCGTAATTATAATTATCATTTCCATCCGGTCTGACCCTGATCATTGCTTATCTTTCCACAGATGTCTGGTTTTATCACCAACATCTCAAACTGGTGTCTCGCAGCCGCGACAGAGGCTCAGATCATCTCTCCCCTCTGTCACTATCTCCCACTGATCTCATTCATCTGCGGCTCAAATTAAATCACTAACTTGATGTCGGCTCGAGCAAAACACGATCACTCAACTGAGTCAGCAGGGTCCCGCAGATTCACTTCTCCGCCGGCGCCGGCGTCTAAATGAAATGCCAATCATTCCGCTTCACTCTCCCTGGAGGGAATTTACAGTTGGAGTTGTCTTGTGTGTGGCCGGAGATCTCAGCAGCAGTTTGTCAAGTGTGAATTTATTGGCCCTAAAACAAACAGCGGGGCCCTTATTTCCTCACAGAGTCCAATCAAACCCACCGGCTGCAACACGAACCCTGTAAAGACGATGTGGTCTGACTGGAGACGTACAATCACTTTATCTGTAATCTGAGCATCTGAGAGAGGTGTCGGTTTAACCAGAGCTTGATTCTGAAAGGACGCCTACAAAATTTAATTAATGAAATGAACACAGGAAATACATGGTCGGATTAAATGTGCTAGGACTGTTTATGTGTTTATCTCAAACATGTGTCTCACCAGTAGACTATGCTACCGTGCAGTCCTACTGTGAACAGAAAGTAAGAGAAAAATAAGAGAAATATGGACGCTCAGATGTCTGGATGTCTGCTTTGTCAGTGATCTTGGCGTCAGACACCGACGCACAGAGGCACCCTTTGCAGAGGTATGATAAATGAATAGCAAAGAGCAACAGAGGCTGTAGGGACGGTGAGAGGGGAGCTGGACTGGTCAAACAAACTCTGGACTTTCACCCGGGAGCCTACTTTTCATTTCTTGTGTGAAACCAAAAGTCAGTCATTATTTTACAAAAAACATAGTGTGCTAGGATGTGTAACATGCTGCACTAGTGACAGATACAATGTGAGTGAGCAAGAATGAGCATGAAGTAGAAGTATGTAAATATAAAGCAATATAACAAAATAGAAATGAAAATGTATGATAAAATAAAAATGTAATGGGCATTACACTACAGTGTTTAACACGACTGCTTATGATATAAAAATATTAAAAACAGAATAAATATTGTCACTGTGCTGAGGCTGTAAGTGTGAAATTTAACTACAATATCAATAGAATAAACAAAAATAGAATAAAAGTAAACATAAGTAACACATACAGGTATGTGCATGATAAAGTCGTATACTGAAAAATATTGCACAGTTGAATAACTGCACCCAATATATACTCATGAATTATAAATTCAGAAGGTGAATAACGTCCAGACACCAGTCTACTGACTCAGTGCATAAATTGTGCAAAATATAATAAAAAGCGCACCGTGATAGTTTTGGTTATCAGCCGGAAACTAATTAGGCAAAATCGGCTTTATAAATTTTAGTCAAATTAATTTAAAAGTTAAGAAGTTTTTGTGTCAAGTCGACGTAAAGTTTTTATGTCATTTTGACAATCTGGAGCAGTTGTGTGGCTTTTCATTAAAATGTTGTGTCATGGATGGTTTGGGGTTTTGATGCATTATTATTTTTCTACTCAGTCCGGTAGTCGCTAGAGGAAATATAAAAAAGGCTGGATCGCTCTGTGTCCTTATTGGTCAAAGTGACAGCTGTGACGGAACAAGTCATGAAAGATGAAAAAAGAGAAAAATGAAACAAATGCTAGTCTTTCTGTCTGGACGTTGTGAGGCGTCGGTTGTTGTCCACTATGACACGCTACACTGTGTGTCACTAGGTCTGAGCCCAGCATGAGATAATGAAGACACGACGACTCTTAGCACTGGGTGATTATAAACTAATAAAATTTCTGCCGTTAGATGGTCTTATTAAATCTCTCACACTGGACCTTTAAATCATGAAATATGTGACCAACCTGATCAGTATTAAATCTTCATTATATAATTGGTGCTCTAACTGAACTGAGATTCAATATCTCTCCCTGCTGATCAATAATAATCTGGGGATCCTCTGTTCAGTTCTTGTCATCACTTCTGCTTTCATTTAGTTTCCGTGCTCTCTTCGTGCACCTTCTGTGAGACACATTGTGCTGAGCAGGGCTCTGGATTCAGAGACATGATTACTGAGTGAACTGAGGCCAGTTTAATACCTAACATGGCCTGTGCAGTGTCAGTGTGCACAGAGGGAGCAGCAGGGGTTCCTCACTGTGTTCAATGTGATTATGACTCTGGATGTTTCTGATCGGCCTCGGTCGTCAGCTGCTGCGGCTAATTTCAGCGCTGCTGCTTTTTATAACCCTGACAAACTTAGAAAGATGACACCGCCACCGTCTGCACCTCCCGCCATAAATATCGGCCGTGGCCCGCGGGCACCTGTGCTTCACTGTTACCGGGTTGTCACGGCAACCGTACCCATCAAAGCCTCAGAGAAGTGGAGCAAAATGACATTAATTAATTTCCCCTCGTTCAGGCAGATCTGTGATTCCGAGCCACACGATAACTGTGAGGCTCTGCAGCGTCTCTCCTCCTGCAGAGCAGCACTGACGCCAGAAACCATCATTTTGATTTACTTCAGAGAGAGAGGCAGAGAGAAAGATAGAGAGGCCACTCTGGAGTGATTGCATTCAGCTCCATCTGTTTGTTATGCATTAGCTGAGCACAATTGAGCTCTTCAAGCAATCTGTTGAAGAGAAACGGCCTCGGGTGATTCCAGTGCAGAGAAGGGAAAGAGAAGCGCCGTCTGCTGATCCACGGCTCCATTAAGACATTTTCATCCTCTCCCTCAGAGTGTGAGCACTTCTTCTTCTTCTGTGCCAGAAACACTTGAATAACCTGCATATGTTTCCCAAGGAGTGTCTGTTTTGCTGAGATTGACTTGTCAAATCTCTTCTTTCAGCGGTGTAACATGCATTAACACTCACAGGTTTACATTTGCATTTTGTTGCGCAGAGCAGGAGTGCGTTTGCTGCACTGGATTCAGAACTCTGGGTTCTTTTGTGTTTTACTTGATCTGTCACCTGCAAAGTTTCAGTTAATATCCAGGATGTGTCTTCTTTGAAATGACCTGTGTTAAGCCAAGACTGTGGCTTGTAGAGGTCTAGTGCTGTTTCTTATTTGTCCACTGTGACAGCTACAAAACCACAGAAGAAGACCTCTCGTCTGACAAAAGGAGAAGTCAAAGTACAGAAGAGAAGTGACTGAGTTTGAAAAACAGACTGTATGTCAGCAGCATCAACATCAACACACACATTCCATAAATTACATTAACAGTGGGCACCCCTGGTCAAATTTCTTTTACTGTAAATAGTTGAAGCTAAAGATGAAAGATGCTTTTCAACATTTTTAAGCAAGATAAGTGTATTATTTTTGTTTTGTAAAATTTTAGAGTAAAATTGTTTTTAAGGAGCACCGTGCAAAAGTTTGGCCACCCTAAGACATCTGAGCTCTCAACTTTTACCAGGGTCTCAGACCTTAATGAGCTTGTCAGGGCTCTGGCTTGTCACAAAGATTTATAAATATTCTGACTCCTGAAACTTTGTCCCAACAATCAGCAGCATGGGCTCCTCCAAACAGCTGCCTGGCACTCTGAAAAGCACAACTGAACAAAAATATAAACGCAACACTTTTGTTTTTGCTCCCATTTTTCATGAGCTGAACTCAAAGATCTAGAACATTTTCTATACACATATCAAGATGCTGATTAGACAGCATGATTATTGCACAGGTTGGCCACAATAAAAGGCCGCTCTGAAATGTTCAGTTTTATCACACAGCACACAGATGCCACAGATGTCGTAAGTTTTGAGGGAGCGTGCGATTGGCATGCTGACTACAGGAATGTCCACCAGAGCTGTTGCCCATGAATTGAATGTTCATTTCTCTACCATAAGCCATCTCCAAAGGTGTTTCAGACAATTTGGCAGTACATCCAACCGGCCTCACAACTGCAGACCACGTGTAACCACACCAGCCCAGGACGTCCACATCCAGCATGTTCACCTCCAAGATCATCTGACACCTGCACAGCTGCTGCAACAGTCGGTTTGCATAACCAAAGAATTTCTGCACAAACTGTCAGAAACCGTCTCAGGGAAGCTCATCTACATGCTCGTCATCCTCATCAGGGTCTCGACATGACTGCAGTTCATCATCGTAACCGACTTGAGTGGGCAAATGCTCACATTCGATGGTGTCTGGCATGTTGGAGAGGTGTTCTCTTCACAGATGAATCCCGGTTTTCACTGTTATGTTCAGATGGCAGACAGCGTGTGTGGCGTCGTGTGGGTGAGCGGTTTGCTGATGTCAAGGTTGTGGATGGAGTGGCCCATGGTGGCGGTGGGGTTATGGTGTGGGCAGGCGTATGTTATGGACAACGAACACAGGTGCATTTTATTGATGGCATTTTGAATGCACAGAGATACCGTGACAAGATCCTGAGGCCCATTGTTGTGCCATTCATCCGCCGCCATCACCTCATGTTGCAGCATGATAATGCACGGCCCCATGTTGCAAAGATCTGTACACAATTCCTGGAAGCTGAAAACATCCCAGTTGTTGCACGGCCTGCAGACTCACCGGACATGTCACCCACTGAGCATGTTTGGGATGCTCTGGATATACAACAGCGTGTTCCAGTTCCTGCAATAATCATACTGTCTAATCAGCATGTTAATATGCCACACTGACACAGATTTAGACATATTTGTGAACAATATTTGTGAGAAATGGTCTTTTGTGTGTATAGAAAATGTTTTAGATCTTTGAGTTTGGCTCATGAAAAATGGAGGCAAAAACAAAAGTGTTGCGTTTATATTTTTGTTCAGTGTACAGTAACTGATGCCCACAAAGCAGGAGAAGACTATACGAAGACAGCAAAGTGTTTTCAGGGAGCTGTTTCCTCAGTTCGTAAGTCATTGAGAAATGGCCGGTAACAGGAACTGTGGCGGTCAAGTTGAAAACTTTGTGAGAGAGGATTGTGAGACAGGTAAATCAAAACCCCGTTTGACTGAAAAAGACCTGCAGGAGATGAAAACCTTTCCTGTGTCCTCACCCATCTATTTTAGCAGAATAACACCACTCACAATGTGTTAAAACTGGATGAACAAGTTCTTTTTAATTCAAACAAACTCACTTGACAATCAGCACAGGCAGCTGAAGTGAAGGAACTAGCCTGTTAGCTAGTTAGCACACTGTCTTACGGTCTCTCCGAAATCAACCACAGTAGTCAAATTTTTTAATGTATTCACAGCAAATTCCAGACTGAGATATTACGGAGACTAATCGAATATCAAATTCAGATTCAGATTTCTTTGGTTATTGTACAAGCATACAACAAACAAATAAGTAATAACAGAAATAAAAATGAATAAATAAATGTCCACTCACATTCTACACAATTGTATATACACTTCATACAATGATTCCAGACGTATGCAGTGCTCATGCATGTTATTGCACGTGAAAACAGTTATTGCATTTAAGAAAAAAGAAGTTGTATGTGTTCTCGTGAGGTTGCTTCAGTTCAGAGCTCAGTACGGTGGCTTTGGGGCAGAGACTGTTGAGACCATGAATATTGTGTGTTTTGATTGATCTGTGGTGTTTTTGGAGGGCAACAGTTCAAACAGGTGATGGACAGCATGGAATGAGTCATTCAGGGTGTTACATGTTTTCTGCAGGCAGCAGGAGGTGAAGATGTCGTCCAGGGCAGGTACCTGTTGGTGTATGATGTTCTGCAGAGACTTTTTTATCTGCTGCAGTATCACACAAGGATGCTGTATGTGAGGACACTCCCAATGGAGCAGCAGCAGAAAGACACCAGAAGCTGTTGTGACAGGTTTGCCTTCCTGAGCACCCTCAGGAACTATAGCCACTTTTTTGCCTTCTTGACTAGCGCCCTGGTGTTTTTCATCCATGAGAGGTCGCCTGAAATGAGTGTGCAGAGGAATTTAAAGCTGGTCACCCTCTCCACCCTCTCCCCGTTGATGTGCAGCGGTGAACAGACATCCTGCTTCTTCCTGAAATCAATTATGAGTTGTTTTGTTTTGTTGATATTGAGAGTAAGGTTATTTTCTGCGCACCACCCTGTCAGCCTCACTAACTCTTCTCTGGAGGCAGATTCCAGAGGTTTCCATAGGACTGAATGGATTTCAGGTTAAAACATATTCATGGAACCGATGTGTGAGAGAAACCTGGGCTGAGAACCAGCTTTTCATGTTCTGAACCAAGTTATTTTTGGTCGAAATGCTCTGAACTGGCAAAAATTAGGTGCAGGAACTGAAACAGCACCCGTTCCATGTTGGTGGAAAAGGGGCGGAGTTCAGTGCTGATGCTGACTCATACTGTAGCCAGTCACTGGGTGTGCCTGTTTTTGTGTTTTGCTTGAAGCCAAATGTGTCATGCAGACAATAAAGAATCAACTGACCTAAACTCAGATTATCAAATGATGTCAGAATTCTGCTGACGTCACATCCATCATCCTACATACTGCATCTGTAAATACTGATAAGGCATCACATGTTCAAGTTATTAATCTCTGTAACATACCATGCTCTTTCTGGATTTGTCCCAGCCTGGTTGGAGGGCTTTAATGTCTTTGTTTCAGCTTCTCCAACAGGAGGAAGAAATAAATGAACAGATGAACCATTAAAACCACAGAATGACGATAACACAGCGTTTACTGCTGTTTGTTCACTGAGGGGTTTTTTTGGCCTCGACACAGAGGCAGCAGGTGGACGTGTTTAATTTGTCTGCATCCTCCATATTTGAGAAATTATAAAGCTTTTATCATAGTTAATTTTGTTTTGTTATTGTCACAGTATGATGGCAGAGTGGAAGCTGTTTTTGTCTGTGAGATTTTTTAAAACAAGGCAACAGTTTATCCAGATGATCTAAACCACTTTATTTTGACATTAAACTGAAAGTGAACACATCTTAAATGTTGCTGACGCTGCATTGACATGCTCCTCAGATGGTGCCATTTCCCGAGTTGGGAAGCTGTTCTTCCTGAGCTTATAATGTGGCAACAACATAGATGCTACAGAGAAGATGTGTTGCCTTTTGTTGGGAGATTTATATCATTGTCTCAGACTTGTTGCTGCACCAGTGCATCCTCTAAAACTGCTAAAATATTGGGGGTTTTGGTCTCAACCCAATACCATGTTACAAATTACATGTGAGCAAAATACTGACATGAAATATTCAAATTCACAGAAAGTTTATTATCATCAACCGAACATTTACTTTTGTTCCTGTAGATATGACGTAAACTCGGCTACTCGTGCACCAGAATTTTACACTGACTATCTAGGATACTGTTCCAACGTGATATTACCAGTTAGGACGTAATTTTCCAGATTATTCTGACACCAACATCATCTTGATCAGGAATCTGTGAGCACACAACTACAGGGAGAACAGAGCAACCTAAAGTTGAAACAGGAAGTGAGTCTGTGAACAGTGGTAGATGTTTATAACGCACAGTCTGGCTTGTGATCTCTGCATACAAACGTTAGCGTGTTCATTTTCATCGAACAAGGCTGTTTTAAAACATATCAGTGTGGATGTGGCTTCAGATTTTGGACTTTGGACTTTTTATGCTGTGTTGTCGGCAGAATCAATTAGTGTTTAAAACAACGTTTCGTTAGTTCTCAAGACAGCAAGATATATTCCAAGCTTTGCAACTCTTGGCTTCCATACGAAGCATCACACTGGGTTGTGTCCTCAAAAGTGTGCAAATGGGGTTGTTGTTGGACCGACACACTGAACTGCTTCCCTGCTCACACACATCAGCTCCAGACCTGTAGAAATGTTGTCAATGCAGATTGTGTGTGAATGGAGCTCTCAGTGTGTGGGATCTAATCGCTTCGCCTGTCAGTCGGTTTTCGGGGAACATAATGACTCATCAAGCTGTGAAAAAGAGAGTGCTTTCTTTCCAAAATGACAAATCCAGCATTTGAAAGAACTGACACCTTCTGTTAGGGAAATGAGCGCTGACACGACGGTGGAGGAAGTGGAATACTAATGAAGCTGAGAGCCAATCTCACATCTGTGCTCACACAACAGTAACGGTTAGCAACATCGACGCCTGCTTCTTTAAAGGAGCAGATCCTTGACCTTTACTGACCTCGAGCAGCCCGCAGTCGGAACTGCAAAAACTTTTTTTTTTGCTACAAGAGTGCAGAAAAACTCCACAACAAGCTGACAGACACATCAGCTGCGTTTCATTAGTCGTTCAACATGCCCTCGTTGACTTCTCCTCGGGGGCGTCCCTGCGCCATCATAAGCCTCGCTCCATCTGTCTGAAAAAGTGAAGTGAACTTGGTGAGATTGACCCGCGGAGGGCTGAGGGAGCTAGTGAACAATGATGGTCACTCCAGAGCTGTATATCACCCACAATGCATTGCAGTAATGCATTTGATGCAAGAAAATACATCAGTGGTCAGGTGGCAGTGATATGTGCAAAACTCAGGTTGCACCAGCGATAGAGAGGATGAAAAAATTGGTAAATAGATTAAATAAATAAAAATATGATGGAATAAATTCACTTTTCAACATGCTTTTTAGTTTCACTTCTTCTAGGTCTGTATAGTTAGCCTTATATGTATAGATTCATTCGTCTATTAGTGGATAGTCTCTTAATAGAATCTCATTTATATCTTGATGTTTTTATGAAAAATATCGTAGAACTAATTGCAGTTAATATTTAGTTTAATAGCTGTTCAGCTGCTCTGATCTCTTTATTCCCAACATAACTATGTGTAAACACGTGGGAAAATGCTGACATGCAAGATACAATAAATCTGCAGCAATAATAATAATTATGACAATCATCATACAGATCACAAGCAGAAATATCTAAGTGAGAAACTGATGCAGCTAATTAACAAGTGCATGCCGACGTATTACAATTGTGTAATGTATATTGTAAATGTATATGTATATTGTATTGTATATGTAAACAGTCATTTCACATCCCGGCCGCTGTGTCAGGCTGACAGTAAAATTACATGTGGCGTATCATTGTTCGTAAAAATCTTGTTATTGATTGGGGCCCGTCTTCTTGTTAAACATACTGTTTGTCACCTGCATGCGGTGTTACTGACTTTGAATCTTGCTAGCATAACATTAGCTTCCTGGCTAATAGCTGAGCCAAAGGGTTTGTCCTATTTACTGGAGTAGTGGATAATTTCTATTGCATAAGAACCTTACAGGGCGGCAATGATTGTTCCAGGTATTAGGTAAACCCTCAGGTGTTATCAAGGAGTTATGGCCTGTGAAAAACTTTAGATTTTGACTGCAAAAACCATAAAACTACAAATTTTTATTTTGGTGAAATTGCAGTATCATTTATTTGCATATTGCACAGCTCTAGATTTGTCCAAGTGGTGTTACTGTACTAGAGTTCTCAATCTCAACCTGAGCCTAACAGACTCCAGGTCAGATCAGGTTCGGGCTGAAAATTGGTCTGATTGATTGGTTGGGTCAGGAAGGTCTCAGGCTGTGGGGAAAAAATATATATCTTTAATAGATAAATAAAAAATATTAAAAAGTGGAGGCAGGGAGAGAAGGAGGGGGAGGACTCGGGTTTTCGGGCTCTCTGTCCTCTCAGTCAGAGCAGGGAGCTTCTCTGGTGGAGAAATACAGTGTGGAGAGTCAGTGATCCACCGAGCGCATCCATTTTCCTTCTGGTGACGCCCTCCTCAGTATTTCATGTGGTGACCTTCATCTCACGCTCACAGGTCAGTTTGGTTCAGCAGAACACGGCTCATAGGCATATTCAGCTCACATTAATGGCTGCATTATGTTATATTTGTCAGATAGACCGCATGAGGTCTGAGTGAAGCGTCAATTATTTGTGTTGCGCTGCATGTGTTTTATATAGACAGCAGTAGCTTCCATTTGTGGCATTTTCGCACACTGCAATCCTTAGTTATGATCCATTTATTCCTGGGAGAGGGGGACGACTCGCTGCTAGATCTGGGACCCCTAATGTTGACTCCATGAGTATGGCCAGTGTTGGGCTCATTACTCTAAAAATGTAATATATTACTCATGTTAGTCTTTTCAAAAGTAAATAAATCACTTATTACTCCCTGCCAACAGTAATTCATTACGCTTCTGTTTACCTGGAAGTCTTCTGTTGCCTTTCCCAAAGATTTGCCCGAAAGCTGGAGAGTCACTCATGGAGCGACATTTCATCCACCACATATCCAACCATAAGCTTCATCACTTCTCTGTGTCTGCAGCTGTCCACGATTAAAATGTGTAGCCAGTGCAGCACCACAGCAGACCTCTGCAGCCGAGGAGGGCTCACCTTTTGGTGGGGTGTATTTCCTGGAGCTCGGCGCCGTTGTGTTGTCGGTCGTAGCAGCTGAGGTGTTTCAGAGCAGAGGTTTGAAGACGTGTTTTTCACAGTGGAAAGAGTTTTAGTTCGACTGCCTGCAGCAACAGAGTTCTTGTCATCTTTCCTCCAGACAGAATCAAAGTAATGGGAATATTTCCAGCTGCCAAGGTAAGAGTTTCCAACTAGCCTGCTGCTTTATGACGTGCGTGTGAAGCACGATGATTACTAAAATGAGTCCGCTGATGTGATTGTTGTATTTCAAGCCAGTAGTGATGTGATAGTAAAAGTAATGCTATAACGAGTTGTCTATCATAAAATTATCACTGAAATTTCATTAGTAATTAGTTACACTACTCGTTACTGGAAAAAGTAATATTATTATTGTAACACGTTACTGCTCGACACTGGCTGTGCTTTACACTCTATAGTGCACCTTTAATTTAGGTAGTTTATAGTGAACACAACACATATACCTGAGAAATAAAAGAAATCTTTGTTATTTACTGTCAAACACATGTTGATAGGTTGAAATACCTCACAGGCCATATACTGTACATCTCCTCATTACCCTGAAAACCATATCAACCCCCACGTGGTCATTTAATGCTGCAGAACAGTAAAAACATCACCTACCACGTTTTAGAAAATATCCAAATAATGACTTTCAGATAGCAGTTATTTTTGAGCAAAAAGGCATAAATAGCCTTTCTGAATGACGCCCAGCGGGCTGATAAGCTTCCTGCTGGCCCTGGCGAGGCCCCGGCAGCCGGCACTCATTACCACCTCACTCAGGTTAAGCCATGGATCCACCTCTGCCTCTCCCAATTACCTCTCCAACAACTGGCAAGCCAAGGAAAGGAGGCCAGGCCACAGGGCTGACACGCTGTCTGGCTGCAGCGAGCCTATAATCACACCGGAGCAGAGAAGAAGCCAAGTTTCCTTTCTCCAAAGGTTGTGTAAAGACTCGCTCAGGTCTGGGTTTGATTGTGGGCGTCTGGAGGAGGATTCATTAACAGCTGCTGCCTGCAGCCAGCGCACAGGCAGCAGGGTGGTTGACAACTTGGTGATAGTTTTCATATTAACAATGAATCAAATGGCTCTGTGTGAAGTGAAGGAGTGAGCCAATATGTAAATTTCACTGTACAATTATCTAGGACAGATTTTCTTGATAATGGCAGGGAAAACATGGAAATCTTCCAACATTCATTTATCATTGTTAAACATTTGTCTTCATTTATGTATCTCTGTTTTGTTCATTTATTTTTTCTTTAGCTGGAACCACTTTCTAACAAACGATCTGCACAGTATTTGTGTGTCGATCCTACTGTTCGTGGAAATGGATGAACTGCCATCACTGCAGTTACGTCTCACTGTTAAATCCATGTTACAACATGTGATTCATGTAAAGGACTGAACTTGTTGAACGTGTTGAAATCATAGTGCAGTGATTAAAATGCATTGAAATGAAGGTTATTACATAATAAAAGCACAATTTAGTCTGATTTTAGTTGACAGCTAGACGTCTTTTCTCCTGCAAACCACATTTACTGGGCCGAGCTGTGATCAGCTGCTCCAACAATAAACTTCATGTCTACTAGATTCATTTAAAACCAAACTCTTAAAATGTTTTTGCATGTTTTTTGCTTGTTGACCATATTAATTATTTATTATTAATCCAAACACCAAAGCAAGACAACAGAAGATTAATCTGTAAATTTCAGGGTTTTGTGCAGATTACAGTGCCTTGCAAAAGTATTCACCCCCCTTGAAGATTTTATCTATTTGTGTAATTTAAATTTATTTAGATTTTATTTAGATTTTTTTTTTTGTAACGGATCTACACAAAATTAAAGAAATGTTTTGAAAAAAATTGGAAATTAAAAAAATTTAAAAGTGGTTTGTGTGTATGTATTCACCCACTTTCCTATGAAGCCCCTAAATAAGTCCTGGTGCTACCAAATACCTTCACAAGTCACATGATTAGTTAAATAAATGGCCGCAGGCTCAAGAACGCTTTGGTGGAATTTCTTTAAATTTGGCACAAACCTTCACTTGGACTCACGATTTTATTATGATGGTCGAAGGTCAAAGGTCGAGGTCACTGTGTCCTCACAAAACATGTTTTTGTCCATAACTCAAGACTTCATGTGCTACTTATGACAGAACGTCACACAAATGTTTAATATGATAAAATGATGAAGTGATGACAGTTTATATCCAAAAGGTCAAAGGTCAGCGTCACTGTGACATCATAATGTTCTTCAAATACTCTTCTCTGGCCATCATTCAACGTCATGACTCAGAGACATAAGGGGAGACATTTGGTCAGACACTGAAATGGTGACACTGATCAAACTGTGCTGATTGTACAGATCTGTGCTGCTCTCATTAGCCCCTTTTACACTGCCAGATTTTCGGTGAATGTTGGGCCGTTTTGCCGGCAAGCTGCGAGCATTTAGACACACAGAGCTGGATTGGCGAGTTGATCTGAGGTGCCCAATTTTCCGCCTCGTAGGGTAGACATATTGGTGGAACCTTTTTAGTTTAAACAGACCGAGGCGGCCTTCTGCAACAGGAGGAGCTGTTGGTGACTTGAGGAATTGTGCGCCCTCCTTGTCCTCGCAAACGAAGAGGCCATTAACCGTCAGATGACGGGGACGGTGAAGGACGGGCCGACTTACGAGAGACGGTTTGTTTTGTTACTTGCTCACGCCCCCCATTGCCCCAAAAAAGGCTCATTCTGTATAAACAAAAGTAGGCAGGCGGCATTTTGCTGCACTCCCCGATTTTGTTTTTATACTTGCTGAAAAAAGACTGACTGGGCTTTCCTGCAAATTTGCACAGTTCCTATTTAAAAAGGGTTACTGACATAAACTGTGTGCAGCTTGACATGGCATACAACTGTGAGGTTGTAATTCTAGCTCTTTTAGTACATTTTGTCGTAGCACTGTTTCAAAGAATTTAATTGCAAACAACAACACTTTCATTTTTGTGCAAATGACAAACAAAGAACTTTAACATGAGAGGTCCAAAGCTTACTGCTGTGTTGGATTTGTTGTTTGTTGTTGGAAGATGTATTTTTTTTTTTTTTTTGCTCTTTTGAGTCCCAGTCTTCGTGCTAAACTAGGTTAAACATGTCCTGTGCTTGTCTCTGTACTGGACACACAGCAACTGAAACATATAACTCTGGTGAAGATGGTAAACAGACATATTCCCCCAAATGTTCTGTAATATGTTTGAATCACTCCCACACCTCCATGTTGTGTTTGTACAATTACGTTTCTCAGCTGAGTCAGTGGTGAGTCGAAGCTGTCTGTGGATGCAGCTCGCTGAGCGTCATCAGCGATGCAGCAGGCAGTCAGCAGGTCTGTCAATCAAGCACAGTCACCAGGGAGCTCCACCTGTGTGCTCACAGACAGGCAGGGAGCAGCATGCAGATTAAACAAACACCCCTCCCTCTGCCGCCTGCTGCATGAGGGGAAGGGGGGTGGAGATATGAATTATTCACACATATACTGTGTGTGTGTACGCAGGTGGAGGCTGTGTGTATGATGCTTCACTAGATAAAGTAACAAGGTTGTGTTGAGGTTGAATATATATTATGTATGGAAGAGATGAGAGAGTGACAAAGATATATGAGCATTTATCAGTAAAACGGGGAACTTATCTCGGTGTGATCAGCTCTCACTTATCTGGGGCACCAATTGAAGCACAAAACACCCTTTATTCATTATCAGAGAGCACCCAGAGTCTTTATCCATGTTGTGGTAATGATGTCATTTAAAGAAGCTTTACTACGGGTGATATCCTGCTTATTTCTGTAAAAGAACACAACTTAAAATCTAAAAGTTAAAGTAGTAATCATGCAGCATCATGGGCACCTTTCTTCTTGTTGTTTTTTTGTTTTGCATCGTTTGGAAATTGAGACAGGCGCAGTAACTGGTTGACGCAGGTTATAAATTTTGACCACTTTGTACACAGTCAGTTTATAACAGTGATTATGTTTCTGTTTGTAAAATCTCAGATTATTAACCTTAACATACTGCAACCAGCTGTTAGATACATACAGGCTGGTGAAATAAATATTTCACTCATAAATGTTTTTGGAATTCAGGAAGCCTGTAAAGAAGCACAAAAATGAAAATACTGAGGGACTGTTCATTATTTATAAGAGGGGAAAGGGTGGTGCACAAAGGGATGTAGGTTTTTATTTTGGCTTAGAGGAGGGGCATACAACTTTAAATGGTCGTGTTTTATTTTATTTATTTTTATTTTATTTTGAATACCTCTAAAACCTGCCAGTGGGATATAAAGGCATGTTTTGTTTTGTTTTTAAATCACTAAAATGACGCAGTTTATCATACCAAGAAGCTGTGAAAATAAGAAATTATCACTGGGTTTCCAAATTTCCGACAGTACATGAAAAGATCATATGCGATGAACACTTTAGTTGGAAACAAACAAAACACAACTTTAAAGATATGTCTTATTTAGAATTTTAGCCCCACTCCATGCGCAGTATTTTCCCCCAGTCACTCAGGCCATGCATTGCTCTAATAAACAAAGAACAGTCCCTAAGATAACAATACTCAGGTGCCAAAATAGTATTGTAGTCTTTCCTCATTGCATTTGTGCCTATTGAGAAATATATTATTAATTACTGTGTTTTTCCACTTTGGTCTACTTTTTGCCTCTGGTGTGTGACACATAATAAAAATGATGATAATAATTTTATTTATATAGCACAGTTCATACAACAAGTGCAACTCAAAGTGCTTCACATAACAATATGAGAAAATACAGATAAAGGACAGTTTTAAAATATAACATAAAAAATACCGATTTGCCAGTGATTAATGAACATCTTTATCAACAGCCATAATTTAATACAGAAATAAATTTCATCGTGGGTGTTCTTTTTTTTTTTTTTTTTTTTTTTTGTTAACAATTTTTTTTATTGATTTTCAAGTGTTTGTCAAACTTTGTATCAAATGTACAAACATTTTCATTTTTTATACATATATCCCCTCAAACAGTCACACATCCACACAGACAAGAATAGAAATAAAATAGAAAAATAAAAATGAATGGTGACAACGGACATCAAACTAAAGAAAAAAAAATGGATAAAATAAATAAATAAAATAAAATAAGATGGAACAAAATAAATAGTCAATAAAATTAAAATAAATAAATAAAATAAAATAAAAGGCAGGATCATTACATCATTTGTTTCTCAGTCAGTGTTATCCATTCCATCGGTCAAGGAGGACACAAATGAATCCCAGATACGAGCAAACTCTGTCTGTTTACCTTTAACTATATATGTCAGTCTCTCCAGTCCAAGACAAGTCATCAACTCCTTCTTCCATATTGCCAGTGATGATGGTTCTACATTCTTCCAATATATCGCAATCACTCTTCTTGCATGGAGAAGTCCAAAATCAATCATTTTCGATTGCTTTGTTGTTCTGTTAGAGTCCTTAGGGTATATTCCAAGTATACAGAGTGTTGAGATCAAAGGAATATTACACTTAACCATCTGTGATAAACATTTAATTACATTTTGTGGGTAGGTGTTCTTTTAGTTTGAAAGCCTTGACAGCAAAGCTACAGCCGGAACGCTTTTATTGTGAAGGTCCCAGCGGAAACCATTGGCGCTGGTGTAGGAAATGGGAAGCTAACAGAGCTAACAGCTAACAGCTAACGGCGTCAGACGATTTAAGTGCTGCAAACTTCTCCGTTTTCGCTTTTCAAGTTTCTGACCTGTAGATATCCTTCTAACCGATACAAGCTTTGACTTTGACACATGACGACTCTGAATTAATATATATTAATATTAATATAAACATGATTTCGCTAGCAGCTAACGTTAGCTACTTAGCCAGCTAGCGTTAGCTGTCGGTTGCCTGACAACGGAGAGGAAGCCAAACAAACCCAGCTCACTGCTAGCAGGCTAGCACAGGCTAGCTGGCTGAAGTGAGTCAAAAGAATTAGATTATTTAAACGCTTAGTGACTGGTGGCGTGTAAAAGGGACAGATAATGGCGGATGACGGTAGACGAGGAGATGAAGATGACCGCGGCCCCGGAGCAGCTCATCAGGTGTTTGTGGTCATGGAGTGTTTGCTGGAGAAGTTGAAGGTGTTGAATTATGAGGAGGAAGTTCTGGCCAAGCACAACATGAAAAATCTGTCCAGGTGAGACATAACTTCACAGTAACACGCGGAAGTCACTGTCTAGCTAAAGCTTTATAATGTCACAGGTGTCTAAGTGATGGTTGTTTAGTAACGTGTGCTCCAGATTCCTCCAGGTGTTACTGTTTGATTACAGTTACCTGCACTTGTCACCTGATGAGTTACACACTGTCCCAGTTATAAATGTGGTTTCGTCACTGATGAGATTTAACATGAGTAGTAGTGAAATAAAGGCCACTTTTAAAAGTAATTAGGGTGCACGATATTGGATTTTTGGCCAGTATCCGATGTGCCGATATATAACAACTTATTTGGTTGATAATAGCTACTGATATCGATTTATTAATTTTTTATTTTAGTGATCATCAAGTCTCTTCTGTAGTGGAATTAACATTATATTCTACATGCATACTCTTATGACGGCCCACCAGCTGATGGAGACATGATATAAAATGCTTTTCAACGTATGTAAAATTCATTCATTGTGCAAATTAATAAAAAACATTTTGGCTGATTCTGATTTATGTTGAAGCCGATATTGGCCGTTACTGATGACTTGCTGATATTGTCATGCATCCCTAAACATATCTATAATACTCTCTGTTAAACCTGTTTATATTTTCTGTTACTGTGCATATTTGTATTTCCACTTTATTGGTCTTTTATTTTTATATATATATTTATATTATATTGCACTCTTCCTACTTTGCACTGCAATTGCAGCACAACAGCTTCCCTTGGGTTAAACAAAGCTTTATACCCTTATCTTTAAAGTTTGAACGCTCCTTAATAAAATATCCCACAAGTTTCGTGCTGTAAAATGATCTTAATTATAATATTAAATTCTATAATAATAAATTATAGTTTTTAATTATTTTACCGACTAAAGTAATGACTACTGAGTTTGAAATAATAAAATTGTAATAATTAAACACACAGGGAAAATGTATGTATGTACATGACATGTAAACAGACCCAAAATGATTTTCTGAATCTCACATTTCATTTTCATACTTTGTTATTAATCGGAATTGGTTATTGGCCATATAAGTTGTTATTTATTGGAATATTGCTGAAGCCATATAGCCAAAAAATCCATAGTGCACCCCTAATACGTATACAACAAATATGGACAAATGTGAAGACCCATAAAGTTCTATATCTTTTACTTTTTAAAAATTTTTTTTTGATAAATTATGAAAATGAAATGTGAGATTCAGAAAATCATTTTGGGTCTGTTTACATGTCGTGTACATACTGTATAGTTGCACATCATTTTCCCTGTGTGTTTAATTATTATAATTTATTTTATTTCAACTTCATTATTTATTACTTTAAATTTAAAACTATTATTTTAAGATAATTTTACAGCACAAAACCTGTGGGACATTTTAAGGAGCGTTCAGACTTTACAGATAAGGGTATAGAGCTTTGTTTATCCAAAGGAAGCTGTTGTGCAGCATTTGCAGGGGGGTGGGGTTGTTACATATTGGCGTATCAGATATTGTCCAAAAAAATCCAATATCATGCATCCCTTAGCACCTTGTTAACAAGCAGAAATAAAAAAAAAGATCACTCACTGCAGAAATTCACTTCCCCGTCTGTCTTCTCTGTTTTCCCCTCATCAGACATTACTTTGTCTCCAGTCCGTATCTGGCGTTCAACTCGGGCGAGCAGTTCTACATGTTCACCATCATCGCAGCGTGGCTCATCAACGAGGCAGGGAGGCCGTTCACCGAGCCTCAGGAGTACGACGAACCCAACGCCACCGTGTCCAACATCCTGGCAGAGCTCAGGGCTTTTGTAAGCAATCTTTTAAAAATAACTAAATTAAAGGGGAGATTCTTTGTCTAGTTTCTTTTTACTTTTTCAGTATTGTAGATAAGCAAATGTACACAATATGATAATCATCAACTTATATATCATGGTATATCTTGCAACCGGTACATTGCTGCAACCCTAGTTGTGACTCAAAGTGGCTGTTGTTAAAGCGCCGTCACTACTCAGAGTCAAAGCTCTGAAGTGTGCAGTTAAAGTTTTTGAGGTGCTGGATTCAGATTTGGAGGCTGTTCAAATGTTGCATTTTCCTTTCAGTTACCAATCAACCAAAATGTGTTGTGATAGGGTGAGCAGCCTTCATTTTGTACCAGAATTCGTCCTGACTGGTGTGAAAGTGCCTTCAAAAGTCTTCATACGCAGACAACCAGTAAATTTAGTGATCACATACTCCAAAAAATCAACTATCAACACAGACACTCTTTCTAACAGCTTCCACTCGCTTTTCACTTTTCTCTTGTGTAATTGAGTGTCTGCTTCTTGGAGCTCAGAATAAAAAGGCCTGAAAAAGTTCAAAAGTCTCACATTTATCCTTGATAAAACGTGCAGATGCTCGGTAACTTGACAGACGAGTAGTGAATAAAACAGATGAATGAAATATGTAACAATGAATAAAATATTTCAAAGTGCTTTTGATCCTGACCTCAAAGTCAGTTGACTCAGACTCCTCATTGTTAGCTGCTGTTACACAGTAAGAACTCAGAAGTTTGAGAGTGCTGGGAACTTACTGACTTGTGACTGTGTCGGTCAGGGTGTTAAGGTGGATTTCCCGCCCTCCAAACTGAAATCCGGTTCTGGCGAATACGTCTGCTTCGTGTTGGACCGACTGGCTGAGGAGGCTCTCAAGAGGAGGGGGTTCTCCTTCAAAAGGTACTCAAATATTTGCTCTAAAACAACTCAAATCTCTTCTGTCTCACTCTTTGACTCTCATTTGTTTCCATTTCCTTGTACTTCTGTTGCTTGTTACTTTTCTTCACCTGCTGGATTCCTTCTCAAAGTCTTCACAATTCTGATTTGCACATTTTCAGGTCACATTGTGATATTTAGCTTTAAATGTGAGGGCGCAGGGCCATGCAGTGTATCTGTGCCAATTATACTGAACGTGAACACACCATTTGCTTTTTTTAATCAAGGAGAAGCCGATCATGCTCCGGCTTTTGACTTCCTGTTCTTTTCCTTCCCTCCAGACCAAACTACCCAACAGAAACCACAGAAGAAGAGTCTGTGATAGAGGACGATGCAGAGCTTACACTCAGCAAAGTAGAAGAGGAGATGATCGTAGGTGTCCCAGCTTAATTTAACTGTAAACACAGAACTCCTCATCTTAAGTGTTTATTTGTTACTTCCAAATGTTTACCTCTTTAAAGGTGATGTATGTTAGATTTAGGGGAATTTAATGGCATCTACTGGCATCTAGTGGTGAGGATTGCAGACTGCAACCAGCTGAAACTTCTCCTGGTTAGAATTCCTTCGGTGTTCATTGTTCAGGAGGATTGTCTGCTGTGGGCTACTGCAGCAACATGGCGGTGAACATGGTGGTATCCAAAAAGTAAGATCTGCTCCCTATGTAGATATAAACCGCTCATTCTAAGGCGACAAAAACACAGTGAATCTTATTTTCAGGTGATTATACACTAAAGAAAATATACTGCTGATATTATATTATCATATGCCCCTGAATCATACACACATTTGATTTTTAAATCCATACTGATTTACTTGCTCTATCATTTGAGACTCAATAGGAACAACTGTAGGAAAAAAAATGCTTCACCCTGTCTATGATTCTGTTAAAATACTTTTTAACAGGTACAAGCTCTAACAGAAAGCAAATAGATCAATGAAAGAAGGGACCACTAATTATGTCAACAGCTATTGAATTATATGCCCGTCTCATGCGAGAGTATAGAGTTAACAAACAGTGTCACAGAATCTGGCAGGTCAATGTAACGTCTATTCAGATTAAGGTCACGTTAGAAAAAACAGTCTTTGATTAAGGGAATTGCTGCATCAAAGCAAACATCACAATCAAACGTGCAAACACCAGCCTGAGATAAAACAACCAAGCCAATTAGTCACAAGTCACTCACTCTGTTAAATAATTCTAACAGTCAAAGGCATACGTCTCAACGCATACACACCTCAGCATGTACATTACAAGCAAACACACAATAGGTGACAGAATCTGCAGTTATCTGTGAGCCGCTCGACCCTTCTGTCTGTCCTCCAGGAGTTACCCATTAATCAGTTTAACTGTCGGGGGGCCAAATGAATGTTTATAATGATTGTGCTTACACAAGGGAACTCCGCACCTCCTTCAGAATTCATCAGCACATACTTAAAAGTCCAGCACATTAAAAGGGTCAGATAAAATTGGGGCTGACCCCTGAAAGTCAAGCATTCAAAATCATCTGTCATTCATTTTTATTAAGTTAAGTTAAGTTAAGTTTATTTTATTTAATATGGACATCACAAATACATTGAGACTGTCCCAGTGGACAGACGAGATGCCTTTGCTTAGGTGTGTGTAGCACACGTGCTAATTTTCAACACCAGTCCATAGGCGGCTTTTCTAAAAACACAGAGCATATGATTAACAAATGGGATAAAACAAACATGTTATGATTGCAAACAGTAATATTCAAAGATCACAGCGCATATGATCAGCAATAGGAGATAAAACAAACAAAATACATGATCGCAACCGTGATATTAGTAACAATATTAAACTAAGTCCATATTTATACATGTGAACATTGTTGTTTTGCTTTTAACCATGCTTTTAGTCCTCTGTTAAAAGCATTTGTATCAGTCTCCAATTTCAGGTGAGTGGGTAGAGTGTTCCATAGGTTAACGCCTTTTACTGAGAAGGCAGACTGTCCAAATGATGTTGTACACCTGGGAACAATGCAGTCACCATTATAGGAGGCTCGTGTTTTTCAGTGTGTAGGATTTAGGGGAATATATTAGCCAGAATTGAATATAATATAATAAATATGTTATTGTTGTGTATAATGAACTTTAGATAACAATTGTTGTGTTTTCGTTACCTTAAAATGAGCCATTTATAGGGAGCGAGTCTCCGTTTAAGGTTTATCCACAGTCGCCCAAAACAGACAAATCAAACCCTGGTGGCAAATGGGACCATTCACGTTTTCAGGTCGGCTACTGCTGCTAAAAACAATGAGCAGCACCAGAGTTACAACGTGTAACTGCTTTATTCAATGTCTCTAGCGGTTTAAATCACCAGGCGTCTCATCTATAAACATTGCATATGCACACAACGAGGCCTGAATGTGTGTTTGAGAGGAAGAGGCCTCTGCAGATAATTCGGTGCCCGGCGTCCTGGATGTTATGTTAGTGGAGAATAAAGCTGACCACACACAAGCAGGCACTGGACTAGCTGTCCGCAGCGACATGCCAAATTGCGTCGGAAATACATGGATTTGTAACGTGAAGCTGAATTATTTGGTGTGTTTTTTACCAGTTTAAATCACTGTCATTTTGATTTGGAATGGAAAACCTCTGCGGATAATTCGGCTCATGTTAAAAATGTCTAGTAGATGATTTTGTTGATATCTTTCACTGTTTTACAAAAAAAATTAAAATCAAAAAAATGTTTAAAATTAACCAAAACATTCATTTAAATCCACTACATATAAACCTTCCTGTTTTCAACACTTGACAATCAGTCACTACCACAGTCTTTAAAGCTTGTTGGGGCCTTGCTATGAAAGCTACTGAGTAAAGTTATTATGTGGTGTGTGTGTGTGTGTGTGTGTGTGTGTGTGTGTGTGTGTGTGTGTGTGTGTGTGTGTGTGTGTTCTCAGGAGGAGCCTGATGATGAGGAGGAGAACGTGATGGACCTGGAGGCTCTGAAGTTACGAACCACTCATACAGTGAGTTAACATGGAAATGTGTTACCTTCAGAGACTCTCGGGTGACTTTTTGGTGTGTGCATTTGAATTATGTCACATTTTGTGATGAAACACGTCGTATTGTTTGTTCTTTGACAGGAAGCTGAACCGTCCTCCAAACCAGATGAGATTCTGGAGTCGACGGTTGATGCCGCAGAGTGGAACCTGGAGGTGGAGAGAGTCCTGCCACAACTCAAAGTCACCATCAGGACAGACAACAAGGTAGACACTCACCTGAACACCACCTTTATCTCAAAGATGATTCTGTTCAGTGCATCACTCATCACTCTGAGCCTGATGCAGGATCGGTGTAAGTCGGTTTTGTAGTTTTTGGCTGAATCCCAACGTGTGTACAGCTTTCCCTTGTTTTCCATGTCTTCTAAATATAGAGCTGGCTAAAAAGCAGAGGTTAAAACCTGCTCAGAAACATCCACTGACGAGCAGCAGCTATGGTTCAGTTTGGGTTTTTTTCTAATGTATCTAATCAAGACGTTTCTGTTTTCCTCTCTCTGACTGTGCCAGTTGTGTGTGTCAGTGTGAGATGAGGGAGGAAGTAAAGAGATGAGATCCAGCCATTGTGTTGCCTGATGAGCAGTCAGTCATAAATACAGAGATCAATACTGCCAAACTTTGCTAAATGTGAGCTTCATCAGTGATTTTTGAAGGGCCTCTGCATTGCTGGAACATCAGGATGTTGCGATTCAAATCACACCAACTATTTACAGTGTTGAGTCTGCATTACTTTGCTGACACACAGTTGTGTTAAGGCCCAGGCACACCAGACTGGCTTCAGAGAACTAGCCCCCCTGTTGCATCGCCTGACATTGTCATGTCTCAGCCAAAAAGTTGCACATGAACACACCGTAAAGACTCCAGCCAGCAGCCAACCAGCATGTTGATTCTGCACCTGGGTGAGAGGAAATAACTCCACACCAGCAGATGGCAGTAGTCTTTATTCGTCAGTCGAAAAGGGAGGCTGGAAGACCGTCTTGATGTGACTAAGCCAGTTAGCACATTTAAAGCAATGTTAAAAGAACAGAGTGTATGTACTGTGCATCAGTGAACTATAACGAAACCCATCATGAAACATTTCTGCTAAAAGCCCAGTGGCTGAAAAAAAATAATCTGACCTTATGAAACAAGTTTGTTTTGGTCTAATTTCCTCTTACATTTAGCTGTTTGTTTACTTTCCTCACTTCGTTTTTCAGAGTGATTTCATTCACCAACTTCATCATGCTGAATCAGCCAAAAAAAAATGAGCCAACAGGGGCCGAGAGGCAACAGTGCGGGACACACCGCACCGACAAGGGCAATAGATACTCACTGACACCCCAACATTGACAGACAGCAGTTAGCACATTGTAAGAAGTTAGAGTGTGTGTGTTTTATTGTGCCTGCGTGCTGGTGGTGGCCATCGTCAGAGGCGTTATGATTTCGGGTTGTCTCTACGTATGTACATCCATCCCATTCTTGCAAATGAGATATCTTAAAAACGCCTTGAGGGAATTTCCAATTTGGCACAAATGTTCACTTGGACTCAACAATGAACTGATTAGAGTTTGGTGGTCAGAGGTCACTGTGACTGTCACAAAACAAACAAATTCTTACACTGATGATGACAATATTTCACAAATGTCTAATAACGAGATAATATAACTATGGAGTGATAACACTTTACATCCAAAATGTCAAAGGTCATCTTCGCCGTGACATCATGATGTTCTGCAAGAACACTTTTCAGTCCATTACTTGACATCATATATTAGGAACAGAGGAGGAGGCATTTGGTCAGATACTGAGGCCTAGTCCACACAGACCCGTGTACTTCTGAAACCGTGTATTATTCTATGCGATTTGGCTGTTTGGCCACACGCAACTGCACTTTTGGGCCCCCGAAACCGCATTTCTTTGAAACTGGAGTCCAGGGTGAAGTTTGTGGAAGACTCCGGTGCCAGCGGTTGCGTGTAGATAGGATAACCACAGTATTTTATTACCTGTCTCCGTTGTTTGACGTCAGAGCGACGGTAAATAGGTAGTGAAATGGCAGACCAAACAAACTTGCTGGTGCCAACTTTATTTGTGAGCGTGCTATCTGCTGTCTTTGGCATATCCAGCTGCTCGACCTAACGTCCAACGAAGGAGGCTGTTGCTAGCTACCCCAACTACACTACCACAAAAGCAGCGATGGGTCTGCCAACGGAGGTCCGACCCAGCTGGTGGGATTTCTATTTCTCTTAAGTTTCCACAGACATTAATATAAACTGTAAGTGCAATTTACTGTGAGGCAGTAATTCTAGTTCATTAATACATTTTATTCACTGAGAAGGAAACTGAGACTGAGATAAAAAGCAGCAGGCAGGCATCTCTGTCCAGACTTTACTCTTTAACTTGAACTTTCTTCATTTGTTTTCCCCCCATGTTCCGTCTCTCCCTCCACGTGTGCCAACTGGCCATTAACATTTATTATAGTTCCTTAAAAATTTGTGGGAAAGTTCTGAAGTTTTGTTCATGAAAATATGTGGAAGCACTGTGTATTACTGCAGATAATGATTATTATTGCAGTAATACTGATAGATATTATGTGGGGTAGTAAAATGAAATAATGTGGTAGATATTAACATCATGAAGCTCAGTGTGAAATATGCAGTTTGAAGGATTGAAAGGTCAACATTTGTAGGCAAACTGAGACAGCTGGTGTCTGGTCTGTGTGTCCGTCTGCAGGACTGGAGGATCCACGTGGACCAGATGCATCAACACAGAGACGGGATCAAGTCCTCGCTCAAAGAAGCCAAGGTGCGTTCACTGACCTGGTTCAGTAATAACAGCAGTGATGACTGTTAAGCTGAGGTCTGTGTGTGTGTGTCTGGCTCCACCTGCTGTTTCCTGCACACTTTATAATATTTACCCTCTCACAATGCTGTGTGACACCCTTTTACTACATACACAGGTGATACAGCGAGATACTGCAGTGCTACTTCTATTAAAACACAGTCAATACACTGCAGCAGGTATTCATGTTTTCATCGCACACGTGTTTAGAATAAACTCCTTACATTAACTTCCTGTGAGGAATGTTATTGAGCTGCATTGTTTTGGCTAGAAAGATCCAAATGATCCAGAATGACAGAGGCACTGTTGTGTCTCGAGCCTGTTTTTAAACGTACGACTCTGATGTAACAATACAAGCTGTGAGAGGTGATGGAAATAAATCACACAGGTGACACAGTGAACGTGCTCAGTCGACTTGTTTGTCTTCACCCTGATCTTTTGGGGGAAAACAGCTGATGTGGCAACACCACACCTGTCAGCCTCCACCTGATACCGTGAAGCTACCATCATGAGATGCTTTGCTTTCGCTTCAGTTGCTCACTTTGAGAAGATTTGAGATCCTCTGCGGCTGAAGTCTTTCTAATATCAGCCAAACCACCTGACACCCACAGAAGAAAAATATTTCTTCAGTCAGAAACTTATGATTAACACTTTTAACTCCTGAAAGTGAAAACGACAGCAGGATTCTCCTTAAAAGACGCTGAAAACATCCTTCATAATATCCTCTCCTGTGCTGCGTCCTCTCATGTCCCCGCAGAGCTACCTGGACAAACTGCAGGAGGACATCGGTAAGACTCTTGAGAAGGTGAGCAGCAGAGAGAAATACATCAACAACCAGCTGGAGCATCTGATCCAGGAGTACCGCAGCGCTCAGGCCAAACTCAGCGAGGTAAACGCCAGAACTGTTTGGCAACTTAATACTCAATAAAGTCTTTGGATTAAGAGGTTTTAAGACCGGCTGTGTGACCTCTTGCACATGCGGTCACACTGTGGAAATATAAAGAATTTGATGTTTGGGGAAGAAACAGAAACGTGGTGACGAAGCTGTGTTCTCCACCAGGCAAAGGAGCGCTACCAGCAGGCCAGTGGAGGAGTGACTGAGAGGACCAGAGTCCTGGCAGAGGTCAGTGAACACATCGCACATTTTCACATCACTCTACAGTCCTCAGAGACTTTGAACAGAGGACACTGCAGCAGCCAATAAACCTCTCTGTCTTTGGGTTTCCTGTTATTTTCCACCTTCTCACCTGTTCTCAGCAGACAGGGAAACTTCCTGAAGCACAATTTAAAGTACAAGTACCTTGAATCAAATATACCACCGCTGAGCTTGTGTGCATTAAATTTAATGGTACAAACTGTGATGGATGCAAACAACAGGAAAACAAGATGACAAACGCACAACACATTATTATTCAGTGATAAATATGAATATAGTTTATAGTAAGTTATATGTAGTCAGTAAGAAAAACACGTGTTGGGGCCTTAAATCTACATTCAGGGTGAAATAAAGTGTCTGAGTAATAATGAACGATGATGAGAGAAATAAAGAAGCAGAAAGGTCCTGAGTTGAGAAATGAAAAAATAAAAACGCTTAATAGAACATGTAAACGGATTAAAAAAATAACCAGAGAATAAATGCTGTTAAAGAATCAGAGTTATGAGCAGGAAAAAGGATTCATTTCAAACCATCACAACTGGCTGGATTTCATCCTTTTCTCAGGTATTCCAGTAAAACTGAGCTCCAATGAATTCTCACTGTCAGGTAGTTTGTGAGCTTTTCTGTGGTTGTCTGTGTTTCAGATCAGTGAGGAGCTGGAGAAGGTGAAGCAGGAGATGGAGGAGAAAGGCAGCAGCATGTCTGATGGAGGTGATACTGTGACTGAATCTCTGCCTCTGAGCCGAGCTCCAGGAATTGAAGTGTCTGTATTTGGTGCTGACCGTCTGTCTGTGTTCGTCCTTCAGCTCCGGTGGTGAAGATCAAGCAGAGTTTGACCAAGTTGAAGCAGGAGATCGTTCAGATGGACGTGAGGATCGGCGTCGTGGAGCACACGCTGCTGCAGGCCAAACTCAAAGAGAAGTCCAACATGACGCGCGACATGCACGCCACCAACATCCCCGAGCCTGCCGCCGGGCCCTTCTCTTAGGTTCACCTCCACATCTGACCCTTCACTGAGGTTCATTTACATGCTTAGGCCCTTCTTGTAGGTTCACCTCCACACTGGGCACCTGAGCTAAGACAAAACACAACACCTGTATTTCTTGAACTTGAACTGTCTCTTGATGTCGGACCCTTAAAACTTCCTAAAGTTTTATTTCAAAACAGAGAAGATGAATTTTCTTAATACTTCAAAAACATTTTTAGTCATAAAACCATTTGGAGTTGAATGAACAGTTAATTCATTTGGCTCCTTGTCCTGAATGTCACTTATTTATTTATTTTTGAGCTTCAGTTTCTTTAATAATAGTATTTGGTATGTTTTTTTTATGTCTTTAGAAGTCATTAAAGTTAAATTTATTGTTTGAATATTTGTTGGTCTTGAGCAAAATGTCCACTAGGTGTCACCAGCAGACAAAGTACACCTCAATGTATGTATTCAGATTTACCCAGGTACGTCCTGTGATTACTTTTTGTTGTAATATTTCACTTTTGTATGCACCACCCAGCCCAAATCAAACACACCTAAGATGTCCCACACTAACCCCCAATTTCCACCAGATGCGTATTGGTTGCGTCTTCGCTCCGGCACGGCAGCGGAGCCGATTAGATTCAATTCTAGTCAATGTGTGTGTTTCCACCGGCTCCGGCAGTGCTGCGTTCCGGCTCCGTCTCAGCTCCGGCAGTCCGGAGGCCTCCGCAACAGATACGCAGCACTTCTATTTTTGCCGGACGCCGGAGCACAACGCAGCAATTCAGCACAGAGCAGATCGTGCGGGGCAGGAAGTCGTGCAGAGAAACACAATAAAACATCCGGTTAATACTCAAAATAAGATACACAGTGTTCACGGCGGATCATATTTCCCTGCACTACACCTTGAAAACTACATAATGGGCAGAGGCAGGCCTGAAGTCAACAGGTCAGAGGTTTTTAGACGTCATTTCACCCCGTTGACACCGTGGACGAGGAGATATTCATCATGGCAGTGCACCGAGATGTCTTCCGGCGGAGCTGCACCGCTCCGCACAGCAAACGCAGCCGGTGGGTATTGACGGACGGCGGAGCACGCCGCGGATAACCAGCGCTGCCGTTCCGCAACGGACACGCATCCAGTGGAAATCCGGGGTAACAGGTGCCTGCTGGATCTGGCCCACCTCCTGACATGCTCATGGTGGATCCTCCAGCGAAGCCTTCTGCATCCTCAGAGGAACTTCTCCCTTCACTGAGGTGTGTGAGGACTTCCTGCAGTCTGTGACAATAATGCCTGATGTGACTGCAGAGTCTCATTCAGCTCTACGTGTTGGAAACGTTTGAGGAGCAGCAGAGATGAACCTGGAGCAGATCGTGGAGGACTTCATGGTGCACGAGAGACAGGATGATGTTCAGACAGGTGCGGAAAACACACACACACACACTGATTTATGTAACTGTACAGAGAGGGACATCAACCACTGTGCTGCATGAAACGTAGTAGTGTGTGTAGGTGTGTGTGTGTGTGTGTGTAGTTTTTTTCTTTTATACATCTCTCCTATTGCCTTGTGATGTTTATTCCATCTGCTGATTCTAAAGGTGTCATGCTGTTAAATTTATGTGGCCGAATAATTCTTGTTGAGCCTGCTCTGATGTCCACAAACCTTTTATTTATTGTCCATAATTTTTGATGAAGTGTCTGAGTTTTGTCTCTTTTCTGATTCGATCTTGTGACGCTGCACTGAGGAAAATGGTGTCGTGTGTTTATCAGGAGAGTCTGGTGTGTTGCTGATTAAAGAAGCTCCTGGTTTCACCTACATTTATTAAACACACTCTCCTCACACCACTGCTGCAGAGAACACCTCCTTTATTTCAACTAATAAACACCACACAGTGTTTTTATTTCAAGGTGATCATTTAATATCAACAACTGTCTCTACAAAGCTTTAATAGTTTTAAGCTAATCATGAAAATAAAAAGTTTGACTGTGATATCTTTAAATCAGCTGTGGAAAACTAAAAATATTGTCAAAGGCAAAAACCAAACAAACATGAATTCATATTAATCAACAACTGAAGTGCTGAATCAGCTGATCTGGTTCATTCGTCTCCTTCTGGATTCACAGTTGCAACAAATAACTTGTTTGATATTTGTTCAAACCATCTGAAGCTTGAATTGCTGCTTTGGTTCAGGATGATATTCTGAAACTGAAATGTTTTGTCACAAATGCTTCAAAGTAGATCATTAAATATGTGACAAGATTATTATACAGCTACTGAAGTGTTTTATGACAGTTTACTTTGGTAACTTCCTGTTGTCAGTCAACTGTGTTTAACCAGCAGAAGAAAATGTGACAGAATTTGAGGAGGAGTCAGAGAAATATGGAGCCATCACCAAAACCTGAGGAGCCAAGAAGTGTTTTACAACTAAAAACTTTTCAAACAGGGAGCAGGTTTTAGACGAGGAGACAAAGTTCAAACTCAAACTGCTCCTCCTCTTCCTGGAATGACTCAGAGCTTGAGGAGCCCTCCCTCCTCTTCCTGCTCTCACACACAGAGCCAGCTCCACTCTGTCCACTCTGTCCACACATTTCCTTGTTCCCTCCCCTTCAGATCTACAGTGTGTAACCAACACGGTGGTGACGTGAGAGAGCTGGCAGGCTGCATTCACTGCAGGAACACATGATGTTTAGATCAGAGCTCAAACTAGTTTCTCTTCTCAGGTTAGGTTAGGTTAGGTTAGTTTATTAGTCTCCACCAGGGAGAAATTTGTCGTGGAGACAGGGAACATGTTGCATACATAAAAACACATATAATACAAAAAGAACATCAAGTTAAAAGACTGGTGGAGTAAAACAGGCCACTGGACAATCCTGCACATGCAGCAAGCCGACGTGAACGTCATTCACATGCATCCACACCGCTACTCTAAGAGAGTGAACAGTCACTGCCACGAGGTGAAATGGCGCAGAAAGGAGTTGAGCTGGACCAAGAAACCTTCTCTTGTTCCATCTGTCTGGATCTACTGAAGGATCCGGGGACTCTTCACTGTGGACACAGCTACTGCATCAACTGTATTCAAAGCTTCTGGGATGGAGAGGATGAGAAGAGAATCTACAGCTGCCCTCAGTGTAGGCAGAGCTTCACACCGAGGCCTGTCCTGATGAAAAACACCATGTTAGCAGATTTGGTGGAGAAACTGGAGAAGACTGGACTCCAAGCTGCTCCTGCTGATCACTGCTATGCTGGAGCTGAAGATGTGGCCTGTGATGTCTGCACTGGGAGGAAACTGAAAGCCTTCAAGTCCTGTCTGCAGTGTGTGGCCTCTTACTGTGAGAAACACCTCCAGCCTCATCGTGACTCGGCTCCATTCAAGAAACACAAGCTGGTGGAGCCCTCCAAGAAGCTGCAGGAGAACATCTGCTCTCGTCATGATGAGGTGATGAAGATGTTCTGCCGCACTGATCAGCAGTGTATCTGTTATCTCTGCTCTTTGGAGGAACATAAAGGCCACGACACAGTGTCAGCTGCAGCAGAAAGGACTGAGAGGCAGAGAGAGCTGGAGGGGAGTCGACAAAACATCCAGCAGAGAATCCAGGACACAGAGAAAGATGTGAAGCTGCTCCAACAGGAGGTGGAGGCTATCAGTCGCTCTGCTGATAAAGCAGTGGAGCACAGTGAGAAGATCTTCACTGAGCTGATCCGTCTGATGGAGAAAAGACGCTGTGATGTGAAGCAGCAGCTCAGATGGCAGCAGGAAACTGAAGTGAGTCGAGTCAAAGAGCTTCAGGAGAAGCTGGAGCAGGAGATCACTGAGCTGAAGAGGAAAGATGCTGAGCTGGAGAAGCTCTCACACACAGAGGATCACAGCCAGTTTCTACACAACTACCCCTCACTGTCAGCACTCAGTGAAGCCACACACTCATCCAGCATCAACATCCGTCCTCGCCGCTACTTTGAGGACGTGACAGCGGCTGTGTCAGGAGTCAGAGATAAACTACAGGACGCTCTGAGGGACACGTGGACAAACGTCTCACTGACAGGGACTGAAGTGGATGTTTTACTGCCACAACCAGAGCCCAAGACCAGAGCTGAGTTCTTCAGATATTCACGTCACATCACACTGGATCCAAACACAGCATTCACAGCGCTGTTATTATCTGAGGAGAACAGGAAAGTGACAGTAATGAGACAACAACAGTCTTATTCTGATCACCCAGACAGATTCACTGGATGTTGTCGGGTCCTGAGTAGAGAGAGTCTGACTGGACGTTGTTACTGGGAGGTGGAGTGGAGAGGGACAGTTTATGTAGCAGTCGCATACAAGAATATCAGACGAGCAGGGTGGGATGAATGTTTATTTGGATGCAATGAGAAATCTTGGATGTTAAGATGTGACAATAACAGTTATAAGTTTTATCACAACAAAGTCCAAACTTGTGTCTCAGGTCCTCGGTCCTCCAGAGTAGGAGTGTACCTGGATCACAGTGCAGGTATTCTGTCCTTCTACAGCGTCTCTGAAACCATGACTCTCCTCCACAGAGTCCAGACCACATTCACTCAGCCTCTCTATGCTGGATTTCGGCTTTGTCTTGATTCCACAGCTGAGTTGTGTCAAGTCAAATAGTCAGAAGTCATATAAGGGTTAAACTCTGTGTTTGGTCTCCATGTTTGTTGCTGACAGCTGATTGTTGTGGCATTTCTTCACTGCACACAGATCAGCTGTCAGTCAAACATTGTGGGCGGGACTTTGACGTCTTCTCCTGAGTTGTTGTGTAAATGTTTGAATGTGTGTAGGTGGCGCTCCTTCCTGTGTGTGTCACCTCCTTTATCCTCCACACTTTGTTCTCTTTGTGTTCATCTGTAAAGAAATCTATCATCACATTTATTTGTTTGGCAGACCAAATGTTGTTGTTCAATCAATCAATCAATCAATCAATTTTATTTATAAAGCCCAATATCACAAATCACAATTTGCCTCACAGGGCTTTACAGCATACGACATCCCTCTGTCCTTTGGACCCTCACAGCTGATCAGGAAAATCTCCCCCAAAAAAAACCCTTTAACGGTGAAAGAAACGGTAGAAAGCTCAGGAAGAGCAACTGAGGAGGGATCCCTCTTCCAGGACGGACAGACGGGCAATAGATGTCGTACAGAACAGATCACCATGACAAATTAACAGTAATCTGTATGACACAATGAGACACAAAGAGAGACAGAGAGAGAGATGCAGGACAGATAGTAATGACAGTAGCTTACAACAACATTAATAAAAGTAATAATATAATTAATAATATTATATTAATATCTGATAGTATACATGTGTGACATGATATGTGTATAATAACAGTAGAAGTATGACTAATGACTAATGATAACAGCAGCAGCAGGAGGCATCTGGCAGGACCACGGCAGCAGCACAACCACACACGTCACACTATCCAGGCACCGCTGCAGTACGAGTTAACCTGAGAGACAGTGGAGCACAAAGGCTCCGGAGAAGAAGCCGAGTTGGCAAGATGCAGTAATAGGATAGGAGGGGGAGGAGAGGAGGGGGGGGGGGGAGGGGGGGGGGGGGGGGGGGGGGGGGGAGAGAGAGAGAGAGAGAGAGAGAGAGAGAGAGAGAAGGTGCCGGGGGATCATAGGTGGTCCTCCGGCAGACTAGGCCTAAGTCAGCCTAACTAGGGGCTGGTACAGGTCAAGCCTGAGCCAGCCTTAACTATAAGCTTTATCAAAGAGGAAAGTCTTAAGTCTAGCCTTAAATGTGGAGACAGTGTCTGCCTCCCGGACCGTAACAGGAAGATGATTCCACAGGAGAGGAGCCTGATAGCTGAAGGCTCTGGCTCCTGATCTACTTTTGGAGACTTTAGGGACACGAGTAACCCTGCGTTCTCAGAGCGCAGAGTTCTGGTGGGATAATATGGCACTATGAGCTCTCTAAGATATGACGGAGCTTGACCATTTAGAGCTTTATAAGTTAACAGTAGGATTTTAAATTCTGGATTTTACAGGGAGCCAGTGCAGAGAAGCTAAAACAGGAGAAATATGATCTTGTTTCTTAGTTCCTGTTAGTACACGTGCTGCTGCATTCTGAATTAGCTGGAGAGTTTTTAAGGACTTACTAGAGCTACCTGATAATAGAGAGTTACAGTAATCCAGCCTTGAGGTAACAAGGTCAGGATAGGCCTAATACTTTTTCTTTTTACTTTTAGTGCTGCAGCTGCCTTTGAAAAGTACGTACTGTTGCATGCAGTATGCACACAATCAGGACACATTACTGTTTGACATATTTGTTACCCTGGAGGTAAAACAAGACGTCGTTCACTGAGCTCACCAGAGACTGAGGTCAACCTGGAGAGATCTGCTGTTGTTGTTGCTTTGCAGTTGTAACTTTGAAGTCATCACTGCGTACAAGGTAGATTCCAACATATTATATTCACCACAGGAAAATGACATCAGCAGCATCTGTCATTGTTATTGTCATAGTAATGTCCTGTTGGTGGTGGTGATCTCTATGATTATTTTGTTCATATAAACAATTAATATATTTATTATTACTATTAGACAGGTCATCAAGGACTTGAATCAGCTGTCAATAAAGCCGTCAGCAAGTGGTCATCTGTTTTTTTGGCCCAGCTGATGTGACCAATCTTCCGCTGTGCAGAGGATTGTGGGTCAGAATAGCCAGAAAAGCATGCTGGCTTGCATACTGCAAAATCAGACCAGACCTAGTAGAACATCCTGGTAATTCTGGCATACTGCATTTGACATACTGTGTGTTGAGACATACTAAATTTTGTTCTGCACACTTTATAGTACGGTAGTCTGGTTATTAGAAAACACACACAGTATCTCTGTCAAACTGCTCCTCCTCTTCCTGGAATGACTCAGGGCTTGATGAGCCCTCCCTCCTCTTCCTGCTCTCACACACACACAGCCAGCTCCACTCTGTCCACACATTTCCTTGTTCCCTCCCTTCAGATCTACAGTGTGTAACCAACACGGTGGTGACGTGAGAGAGCTGACAGGCTGCATTCACTGCAGGAACACATGATGTTTAGATCAGAGCTCAAACTAGTTTCACTTCTCAGACAGTGAAACTCACACAGTCACTGCCACTAGGTGAAATGGCGCAGAAAGGAGTTAAGCTGGTCCGAGAAACCTTCTCTTGTTCCATCTGTCTGGATCTACTGAAGGATCCGGGGACTCTTCCCTGTGGACACAGCTACTGCATCAACTGTATTCAAAGCTTCTGGGATGGAGAGGATGAGAAGAGACTCTACAGCTGCCCTCAGTGTAGGCAGAGCTTCACACCGAGGCCTGTCCTGATGAAAAACACCATGTTAGCAGTTTTAGTGGAGAAACTGAAGAAGACTGGACTCCAAGCTGCTCCTGCTGATCACTGCTATGCTGGAGCTGAAGATGTGGCCTGTGATGTCTGCACTGGGAGGAAACTGAAAGCCTTCAAGTCCTGTCTGCAGTGTGTGGCCTCTTACTGTGAGAAACACCTCCAGCCTCATCGTGACTCGCCTCCATTCCAGAAACACAAGCTGGTGGAGCCCTCCAAGAAGCTGCAGGAGAACATCTGCTCTCGTCATGATGAGGTGATGAAGATGTTCTGCCGCACTGATCAGCAGTGTATCTGTTATCTCTGCTCTGTGGATGAACATAAAGGCCACGACACAGTGTCAGCTGCAGCAGAAAGGACTGAGAGGCAGAGAGAGCTGGAGGGGAGTCGACAAAACATCCAGCAGAGAATCCAGGACACAGAGAAAGATGTGAAGCTGCTCCAACAGGAGGTGGAGGCTATCAGTCGCTCTGCTGATAAAGCAGTGGAGCACAGTGAGAAGATCTTCACTGAGCTGATCCGTCTGATGGAGAAAAGACGCTGTGATGTGAAGCGGCAGCTCAGATGGCAGCAGGAAACTGAAGTGAGTCGAGTCAAAGAGCTTCAGGAGAAGCTGGAGCAGGAGATCAGTGAGCTGAAGAGGAAAGACGCTGAGCTGGAGAAGCTCTCACACACAGAGGATCACAGCCAGTTTCTACACAACTACCCCTCACTGTCAGCACTCAGTGAAGCCACACACTCATCCAGCATCAACATCCGTCCTCGCCGCTACTTTGAGGACGTGACAGCGGCTGTGTCAGGAGTCAGAGATAAACTACAGGACGCTCTGAGGGACACATGGACAAACGTCTCACTGGCAGGGACTGAAGTGGATGTTTTACTGCCACAACCAGAGTCCAAGACCAGAGCTGAGTTCTTCAGATATTCACGTCACATCACACTGGATCCAAACACAGCATTCACACTGCTGTTATTATCTGAGGAGAACAGGAAAGTGACAGTAATGAGTCAACAACAGTCTTGTTCTAAACACCCAGACAGATTCACTGTATGGCCTCAGGTCCTGAGTAGAGAGAGTCTGACTGGACGTTGTTACTGGGAGGTGGAGTGGAGAGGAGGAGTTTATGTAGCAGTCGCATACAAGAATATCAGCAGAGCAGGGTGGGATAATGGATGTAGATTTGGACACAATGACAAATCTTGGATGTTATTTTTTCACAATGACAGATATTACTTTTATCACAACAAAGTCCAAACTCGTGTCTCAGGTCCTCAGTCCTCCAGAGTAGGAGTGTACCTGGATCACAGTGCAGGTATTCTGTCCTTCTACAGCGTCTCTGAAACCATGACTCTCCTCCACAGAGTCCAGACCACATTCACTCAGCCTCTCTATGCTGGACTTTGGCTTTGTTGGGCTGATTCCACAGCTGAGTTGTGTCAAGTCAAATAGTCAGAAGTCATTTAAGGGTTAAACTCTGTGTTTGGTCTCCATGTTTGTTGCTGACAGCTGATTGTTGTGGCGTTTCTTCACTGCACACAGATCAGCTGTCAGTCAAACATTGTGGGCGGGACTTTGACATCTTCTCCTGAGTTGTTGTGTAAGTGTTTGAGTGTGTGTAGGTGGCGCTCCTTCCTGTGTGTGTCACCTCCTTTATCCTCCACACGTTGTCCTCTTTGTGTTCATCTGTAAAGAAATCTATCATCACATTTATTTGTTTGGCAGACCAAATGTTGTTGTTGTCATGAGGTTTTATAGAAGTGTAATGATCCTGATCATAATCAGTAAGGACATCATTCATTATTGTCTTGTACACAGCTGAGATTCTTGTGTGGATGAAGTGAATCTGAACATGAAATCACTGAACAAGAGTCATTTAATAGTGTTTGCTTTCTGTTTTTGTGTCTATGAACATCAAATAAATTTGGATGCAGATCATAATTTGTGTCGTCACAAGTCATTCAAGTGAAATTTGTTATTTAAATCTTTGTTGTGATCAGATGTGGCAGCACAAACATGATTTGTTCCTGAGCTTGATGAGGTCTCATTTTAAAACCTTGATTTTAAACATGTATAAATGTTGATATGACAGATTCAATCTGTGAGAAATGTTCTCAGCAGACAGCACCTGACAGAGACACTAGGAAACCAAACACTACCACAGTGACAGTGAGTGACTCAGCTTTTATAACACGTGAAATATTTGAACTCCAACAACAAATGTAAAAATAAGCAGCTTATATCAGGTCCAGTCATAAAAGTCATGACATGAAAATATGATTCTTTACATTTGGTTCCAAGTGTTTCCATGTTATTTTATCAGAATTCAACAAGTCAGAGACATTTGAACGTTTCGCCTCAAATCTCACATTCCCAGATACTATGTCTTATCTCTCCCATCTCCCAAGAGAGGATGCAGGTGACACTGAGGCCAGTGTGCCAGTCAGAGAGAGAACCATTAAGCAAAAGGTTAGAGTTAGATGGCCTAGAGCAAATGACAGTAAAGAATGGGAGATAGTTAATGGAGATTTGTCAGTAATCTTGAGTAGGCTTAGAGGAAATGCAATAGAAAGGTTAGAAAAGATATAATGTTTTCATATGGCGTAGAGAGGTTTGGGGCGCATGAGAGAAAGAGGAGTGAGAGGGTAAAGTCAGGTCAGTCTAGGCGGCAAAGAGAAATAGAGAAGTTAGTCAAGGAAAGGAGGCAGTTAAGAAAGCAGTGGAAAAAGGCTACAGAAGAAGAAAGGGAGGGAATTAAGGTGTTGCAAGAGGAGTTGAGAAGCAGGCTAGCAGTTCTTAGAAGGGCAGAGCATCTCAGGAAAAAGAGGAGGAAGAAGGAATATGCTCGGACAGGTTTTTTCAAGGACCCTTTTAAGTTTGTTAAAAGACTGTTCAGCCAGGAAAAGTGAGAGCAGCTTAAAGCAGAAAGGCTAGAAGTTGAAGAATATTTGAGAAACACATATTCAGATTTAGAGAAGAATAAGATAAGATAATAAGGTTTCCCACCTGATATCCCTCCATTAGGAGCAATAGAGCATGAGATGGATGTCAGGCCACCTCGGTGGAAGGAAGTTCAGGAGGTGGTCAGCCGTGCAAAGGCTTCCTCGGCCCCAGGGCCTAACGGAGTCCCCTACCGGGTTTATAAAAGTGCGCCTGATATCCTTATATTTTTGTGGAAACAGCTAAGAATAGTTTGGGAAAAACAAATTATACCAAGAGCATGGCGTAGGGCAGGAGGTGTCCTCATTCCTAAGGAGAAGGAGTCTGTGGACATTAGCCAGTTCAGGATGATTTCCCTCTTGAATGTGGAGGGGAAGATTTTCTTCAGTGTAGTTGCGCAGAGATTAGCCAGCTACTTAGAAAGGAATAGCTTAATTGATACCATGGTGCAGAAGGCAGGAATACCAGGTTTTTCAGGGTGTTTAGAGCACACTAGCATGATCTGGCAGCGAAGATTAACAAAAGGGACCTACATGTAATATTTTTAGATCTTGCAAATGCGTTTGGTTCAGTAGCCCACAGCCTCATTTGGAGTGCGTTTGACTCCTTCAAAGTGCCACAGGTAGTTGTCAACTTAGTGAAAGCATACTTTCAGGATATTAGGTTGTGTCTAAGTACGACAGGCTTCACAACAGGTTGGCAGAGGCTAGAAATAGGCATCATGGCAGGGTGTACAATTTCTCCATTAGCATTTACTATGGCGATGGAGGTAATCATCAGGGCTTCTAAGTGGGTGGTAGGTGGAGAGAGACGGCAGAACGGGTTGCATCTTCCACCAGTTAGGGCTTACATGGATGATGTGACACTGGTGACCACAACAATGCCATGTACAAAGAGGCTACTAGAGAAGGTGAATAAGAACCTGAAGTGGACCAGCATGAAGATCAAGCCTAGTAAATCTAGAAGCATGTCGATATGTAAGAGGGAAGTTAAGCGATAGGAAGTTTGTCACAGATGATGAGAACATCCCAACAATTAGGGAAAAGTCAGCAAAGAGTTTAGGTAGGTGGTACAATGTAGAGCTGAATGATGAGGAACAGGTGGTGACATTTAGAAAAGATGTGGCTGAAGGATTGAATAGAAGATAAATCAGAACTTCCAGGAAAGTTGAAGTTGTGGTGTTTGCAATTTGGGCTTTATCCCAGGTTAATGTGGCCATTGTCAATTTATGAAATTCCAATATCCACTATGGAGAGAACTGAAAGGTCTGTTAGCTCCTATATCAGGAAGTGGTTGGGCGCTGCTAGGTGTCTAAGTAGTGTTGCATTGTATGGACAAGGGACACTTCAGCTGCCAGTATCTAGTTTAACAGAGGAATTTAAATGTACCAAGGTCAGGACAGAGCTCTTGTTATCTGGGAGTAAGGACGTGGTCGTCAGTCATAAATATCTGCACACTGAATAGTTTTAAGTCCCGTAGCAGGTATTATTTATTTGTGACATTGTGACACATGAGAAGGTTCTGTGGGTATTGCTCGGTATTGAGGCTTATATAGTGAGGCTAAAAAAACCAACAAGACATAATTGGCTGATTATGTTTCTGCCAGCAGATGGAGCGCTTTCGTAGGCACTGCATCTGCTGGCAGAGCAGAGGTACTGCACCAAAATCTGAACACACCTGTGACAGTTGAAATTGTGCAAAGATGAAGCTGGACACTCTTTACCCACCAGCAACATGTCTGCAAGCTCTCTCACGCTTCTCAACATGCAGAATGTGAGGCGCAGGCGAGCCACAGCTCCTTTAATTCACCACCACAGTAACAATGACATGACATGCCGCACTCAAGAACTTAAACTTTGCACTTTGAAGATCCTTTATATTGTGTTTGAAATAATCCAACCTGTTATGGTGATGACAGCCATCATCACTTCTCATCAGTGTCACAACACTAACATCATGTGACAATCAAGTGATTAGTTCACTGAACATCAATATGTAGATACAGCATTTCCACCAGCACATTGTGTCATGTGTGTAGGCCGAGTCACTCTGAACACCTGTCACCTCACACAGCACAATGACATCCAATAAAACTGCTCTGCCATGATGTGCTGTCATTATGACAAACTGAATCATCATTTGTTTCAACAGTACTAGTATTTATTATTATCATTATTTATTTTATTATTGTTGTTTGTTGTTGTCTTTTGAATATGTCCAATATCAAACTAACTTAATACCGGTATGAAACAGGCCACTTTGTTCATAATCATATCAGCAGAAATACATGTCTGACCAGTGAAAACTGTGTGTTGATGATTGTATATTTGTGCAACTTAAATCTTTATCTTATTGCACATAATGAAGGAGGCGCACAGACCTGTACAGGTCTCCACCATGATGTTTTGAATCTTGCCGGCCGCGCAACATCTACAATTAACTAGAAGACGAAGAAGAAGGCCGCGGTGCAGTTTGGGTAAGTAGTATCCCTGCAGTGTGCTCTGCCGTCATACTACAGTGTAGGCGTGTTTAGTAGGCTGGTAGCATGTTACTCCTCCCTGCTACAGTTTCGGACATACTGCATATTAATTTGGTCTGATACAGTCCAACTACTTGGCCTTTCGGACGCAGCCTGAACAGTCTTGGCTGACACCAAGCGGGAGCAGCAGCAGCACCGCAGAGCTAATTAGCCTTGTAGCTTCTTAGCCTTGCAGCTTCTTAGCCTTGTAGCTTCTTAGCCTGAGCTAACTTGGCAGCGCAGAGCGAGGTGTGCGTGTTTCAGCAGCCAGGCTTCCTTCTCCTTCCTTCTTTGCTCATTTTTCATTGTCCGGGAGTTGGGCGGACTCAGGCACTGCCAAGATGGCGACGTCCTGAGCGGCGTATTTTGAGCTTCAAATCCACTCTTCAGAAACGGACTGGTGACGTCACGGTGACTACGTCCATTATTTTATACAGTCTGTGGTTGACACATTTCCTTGTTCCCTCCCCTTCAGATCTACAGTGTGTAACCAACACTGTGGTGAAGTGGCAGAGCTGACAGACTCCATTCACTGCATGTTGGTTAGATCAGAGCTCAGACTAGTTGTTGACACTGAGAGGTGAAATGGCGCAGAAAGGAGTTAAGCTGGACCGAGAAACCTTCTCTTGTTCCATCTGTCTGAATCTACTGAAGGATCCGGGGACTCTTCACTGTGGACACAGCTACTGCATCAACTGTATTCAAAGCTTCTGGGATGTAGAGGATGAGAAGAGGATCTACAGCTGCCCTCAGTGTAGGCAGAGCTTCACACCGAGGCCTGTCCTGATGAAAAACATCATGTTAGCAGATTTGGTGGAGAAACTGAAGAAGACTGGACTCCAAGCTGCTCCTGCTGATCACTGCTATGCTGGAGCTGAAGATGTGGAGGAACATAAAGGCCACGACACAGTGTCAGCTGCAGCAGAAAGGACTGAGAGGCAGAGAGAGCTGGAGGGGAGACGCCAAAACATCCAGCAGAGAATCCAGGACACAGAGAAAGATGTGAAGCTGCTCCAACAGGAGGTGGAGGCTATCAGTCGCTCTGCTGATAAAGCAGTGGAGCACAGTGAGAAGATCTTCACTGAGCTGATCCGTCTGATGGAGAAAAGACGCTGTGATGTGAAGCAGCAGCTCAGATGGCAGCAGGAAACTGAAGTGAGTCGAGTCAAAGAGCTTCAGGAGAAGCTGGAGCAGGAGATCAGTGAGCTGAAGAGGAAAGACGCTGAGCTGAAGAAGCTCTCACACACAGAGGATCACAGCCAGTTTCTACACAACTACCCCTCACTGTCAGCACTCAGTGAAGCCACACACTCATCCAGCATCAACATCCGTCCTCGCCGCTACTTTGAGGACGTGACAGCGGCTGTGTCAGGAGTCAGAGATAAACTACAGGACGTTCTGAGGGACACATGGACAAACGTCTCACTGGCAGGGACTGAAGTGGATGTTTTACGGCCACAAACAGAGTCCAACACCAGAGCTGAGTTCCTCAGATATTCACGTCACATCACACTGGATCCAAACACAGCAAAAACAGAGCTGTTATTATCTGAGGGGAACAGGAAAGTGACATTCATGAGTCAACAACAGTCTTATTCTAAACACCCAGATAGATTCACTGGATGTTATCAGGTCCTGAGTAGAGAGAGTCTGACTGGACGTTGTTACTGGGAGGTGGAGTGGAGAGGAGGAGTTTATGTAGCAGTCGCATACAAGAATATCAGCAGAGCAGGGTGGGATGATGGATGTAGATTTGGACACAATGACAAATCTTGGATGTTATTTTTTCACAATAACAGTTATAAGTTTTATCACAACAAAGTCCAAACTCATGTCTCAGGTCCTCAGTCCTCCAGAGTAGGAGTGTACCTGGATCACAGTGCAGGTATTCTGTCCTTCTACAGCGTCTCTGAAACCATGACTCTCCTCCACAGAGTCCAGACCACATTCACTCAGCCTCTCTATGCTGGACTTTGGCTTTGTTGGACTGGTTCCACGGCTGAGTTGTGTCAAGTCAAATAGTCAGAAGTCATTTAAGGGTTAAACTCTGTGTTTGGTCTCCATGTTTGTTGCTGACAGCTGATTGTTGTGGCGTTTCTTCACTGCACACAGATCAGCTGTCAGTCAAACATTGTGGGCGGGACTTTGACATCTTCTCCTGAGTTGTTGTGTAAATGTTTGAGTGTGTGTAGGTGGCGCTCCTTCCTGTGTGTGTCACCTCCTTTATCCTCCACACTTTGTTCTCTTTGTGTTCATCTGTAAACCAAATGTTGTTGTTGTCATGAGGTTTTATAGAAGTGTAATGATCCTGATCATAATCAATAAGGACATCATTCATTGTTGTCTTGTACACAGCTGAGATTCTTGTGTGGATGAAGTGAATCTGAACATGAAATCACTGAACAAGAGTCATTTAATAGTGTTTGCTTTCTGTTTTTGTGTCAAATAAATTTGCATGCAGATCATAATTTGTGTCGTCACAAGTCATTCAAGTGAAATTTGTTATTTAAATCTTTGTTTTGATCAGATGTGGCAGTACAAACATGATTTGTTCCTGAGCTTGATGAGGTCTCATTTTAATTTTTAAACCTTTGATTTTAAACATGTATAAATGTTGATATGACAGATTCAATCTGTGAGAAATGTTCTCAGCAGGCAGCACCTGACAGAGACACTAGGAAACCAAACACTACCACAGTGACAGTGAGTGACTCAGCTTTTATAACACGTGAAATATTTGAACTCCAACAACAAATGTAAAAATGAGCAGCTTATATCAGGTCCAGTCATAAAATCATGACATGAAAATATGATTAATCAGAATTCAACAAGTCAGAGACATTTGAACGTTTCGCCTCAAATCTCACATTCCCAAATACTATGTCTTATCTCTCCCATCTTTCCCATGTGACCTGAATGCAGCATCAGTGTTTCAGGGTGTGACTCCTGTCAACAAACACACACCAGGGCCGGCTCTTGGCATCGGCCATATAGGCAGTCGCCGAGGGTGCCTCATGCTGGCAGGGACGCAGCTGCAAGCCCTCATAAAACAAAATAAAAGAGAATAAGTAAAATAAAATAAATACTACTAATGATTTGCAGCCACAACTGGCGCCCTTTCCTCATACTCTGTCTTGGAAAAAAAGAACAAATAAAGAAAAAGTAAACAACAACAACAACCTCCCTGTTGTTTGTCATTATTTGCCCTGAACCTGTCCTGCACCGTGCTCAGTCATGTCACTGTGGGAAAGGCGGGTGGGACGAGTTATCTGTGCTCATCTCAGGTAGGTAGGTTGTGACTGACAGACAACAAGAGGTGATAAATTGTGAAATTATTGGGTTATCATCATGAAAAGACCTGCAAGCCCTCAGGTGCGCCCATATAATGATGTGATCGCTGCCAAGGACTGAGTGAAGCTGCTGAGCTGGTTTATTGCTGTTTGTATCTGGTTAACTTCTGGCTGCTTAGTGCTCCTCCTCTTACTCAGCACATTAGATATTGTGCTGGAATTCCATAACAAATTGGGACAACTGTAAAACTAATGTGTGACAATATAACTGGAGTGCAACCTCTTTTATTTTAGTACTTCATAATCACAACTCGATAATAATTGATGTTATGTTGAACACATCACTGGTGCAAGTAGTAGTCTGTCTGCTGCAGCTACATGTTTTGCTTGTGCTGTACAGTAAGAGGTAAATTTACTCCACATCTGTCCAGATGCACCGAGAAATATTTGAACAAGAAGCCCCGAGAAGCTGCTGCAGAGGGGCCTTCTCTGACATCTCCTCCACTCGCTGAAGGATGTAAGTTTAGCCGATTATTGGTGGTCTCTGATACACTGCTGTGTTGTCATTTTTATCATTATTAATATTATTATAATGTCATTATTATTACTGTTGAATGTTCCAGTTTAACCTTGTTACTAATTCCAGTAAATGTAGGTGAAATAAAATAAAGTCTATTTGTACAGTGCTTCACTTTATATGAAGCAGAATGACACAACAGACTTGAAGCAGTGGTGTAACAGTATGGATGTACTGTATGTTTGAATACAGCTACAAGTCAGACAACAAGCAGCAGCAGGGCTGGATTCAGCACACCACCTCACTACCTCACCACTTCCAGTGAGACACAGCCTGAATCAGGTGAGTTCTGTAACTGTATGTTACTGCTGCAGTCATGTTTCTAATGTAAATATGGCCACACCCAGAAACATTTTTGTTGTTTCTATCAAATATTCACAAACACTCTTACCACAATATTCACATCACTTACACATGCAGCTCATCCTGGCCTGTACATCTAGAATGTTTTCGTCCATTTGTCCACACATGGAGACTATGAAAGTCTATTTTTACAATGTCAGTAAGTTGGCCAAGCCTTTAAACATTTATAAACCTCCACAGCGACAGAAAACAATGGGGACTGTAGCTTGCACACAGATCCCAATTTTCATTTGAATGCAATATTGCCACATATTTGACTTTATTAAAAGGAGTCCATTCAAGAACACCAACAGTATCTATTATTAAAATCAGTCTTACATACTTGTATTATTATGGTAAAAGTAGCACAATAAAATATATTTGATGACAAATACAGTTTACAGAGGAATATGGCCGAACTCAAAGTATAGTGCAACTATCAATATTTATTCATCTTGTCTACAGGACACATTAACGCTAGAATAGCTAATCCCCCTTCAAAAAAGTTAAACTAGGGGGTGGGGGCACCAAAGTGGGTAGAGCCGGCTTTGACGCACACAGTGTGATATTACACATATTGAAATGTCTCTTTACTGATGTGTGAAGCTGCCAAAGGCTGAGTGAACTCTGGACTTGTCTTCCTGCAGTGAACATCGCAGCAGGTGAACAAGTGAAATGTGAAAAGTGATGCTCAGCACAAGAGGGCGCCTTCATCCTGCTAAGCAGGGAGGTAGAGGAGGTTAAAGCTCCTCCACTCACTTTGTCTGCATGTTTTAGTTTTTAGACTCATGAAACCATTTGATAATAAACACACATGGTGTCACACATGGTGCTAAATTGTGTCAAACCAGTAAAAGTTCAGGTTTCCTTAAATATACACTCAGTCCTCTCTGTGTGAAGATCAGGCAGCCAGTGATGGTCAAAGGTTGAAATGTATCAGGAGCGTCTGCTGTGTTGCTGATTAAAGAAGCTCCTGGTTTCACCTACATTTATTAAACACGCTCTCCTCACACCACTGCTGCAGAGAAACTACATGATTCAAATATGTGCCACCTTTTGCAGAGTCGCCCTCACACAGAAGGCCAACCAGTGCCACATCATCAGCAGTGTGTTTGAGTTTCAACTCATTGGTTTACAGAGAAAAGAACAGAGGTGATAAAATGGCACCTGGTGATGCACCTGTGTTCACACTCCTCTCTGACACCTCACCTTTACACACATGCTCGGATTTCATGACTTAAAATACAAAAAGCTGAAATGATTGTCTTTATTAATGTTTGTTTGGCTCGTGATCCTCACTGACTGAAGGTGACACTTTAGTTTGACCTCCTTTATTTCAACTAAACAAACACACACAGTGTTTTTATTTCAAGGTGATCATTTAATATCAACAGTTTTCCTCACGATCACAGTCATGATGAAAACATGAGATGTTTGGAAGATTTGGATTTTGGGTACCTCACTGCACAAATTCAAACTGACAAAAAATTAGCGTCATCTGTCGTCAGTGTTTGACAACAACTGACACTGGCATCAGACATTGTCCTGACATTGAATTTTAGTAAACAGACATCAACCTAAATTCAACCAAACAGAAACATTGGAAAACGTTGGTGACCAGCTGGGATGTCAAGAACCCTGAAATCCTTCTATGTTTACAGCTGATATGGTGATTGTGGTTATAGCTATTATCTAATTATTGCTCAGAGTTCTGCATTGACAGTTTGGTTTATTTCATGAGACTGGTTTCATCAACTGACCGTCATTTTTCCTTTTTCAGGAATGCTGCTGAAAACTGAATATTTTTACTTAAAATGGTCCATAAATATTTTTAATAATTATTATTTCTGATAGACTTTTGAATACTTTGAACTACGAGTTTCCAACAACTCCATTAACTTTACTTGAAAACGTGAAACATTTAACTAACATGAAATGTCTAACAGTGTGAGCTGAGTGTCGTAGTTTGATTCTGATCTTACTGCCTGTTGTAAATGTCAGATAACACACCCTGCCTCTCACCACTCCTTGTGGAATGCAGTAAAGCCTGAAAAGCCTTCCTCTCCTCCCTCCTCCTGGAGCCAGCTCGTCTCTATCAACAGATTTGTTTTTCTGATCAGAGAGAATCAAACTATTTGACAGTCACCATCACTGAGAGGTGAAATGGCGCAGAAAGGAGTTGAGCTGGACCGAGAAACCTTCTCTTGTTCCATCTGTCTGGATCTACTGAAGGATCCGGGGACTCTTCCCTGTGGACACAGCTACTGCATCAACTGTATTCAAAGCTTCTGGGATGGAGAGGATGAGAAGAGAATCTACAGCTGCCCTCAGTGTGGGCAGAGCTTCACACCGAGGCCTGTCCTGATGAAAACACCATGTTAGCAGTTTTAGTGGAGGAACTGAAGAAGACTGGACTCCAAGCTGCTCCTGCTGATCACTGCTATGCTGGAGCTGAAGATGTGGCCTGTGATGTCTGCACTGGGAGGAAACTGAAAGCCTTCAAGTCCTGTCTGCAGTGTGTGGCCTCTTACTGTGAGAAACACCTCCAGCCTCATCGTGACTCGCCTCCATTCCAGAAACACAAGCTGGTGGAGCCCTCCAAGAAGCTGCAGGAGAACATCTGCTCTCGTCATGATGAGGTGATGAAGATGTTCTGCCGCACTGATCAGCAGTGTATCTGTTATCTCTGCTCTGTGGATGAACATAAGGCCACGACACAGTGTCAGCTGCAGCAGAAAGGACTGAGAGGCAGAGAGAGCTGGAGGGGAGTCGACAAAACATCCAGCAGAGAATCCAGGACACAGAGAAAGATGTGAAGCTGCTCCAACAGGAGGTGGAGGCTATCAGTCGCTCTGCTGATAAAGCAGTGGAGCACAGTGAGAAGATCTTCACTGAGCTGATCGGTCTGATGGAGAAAAGACGCTGTGATGTGAAGCAGCAGCTCAGATGGCAGCAGGAAACTGAAGTGAGTCGAGTCAAAGAGCTTCAGGAGAAGCTGGAGCAGGAGATCAGTGAGCTGAAGAGGAAAGACGCTGAGCTGAAGAAGCTCTCACACACAGAGGATCACAGCCAGTTTCTACACAACTACCCCTCACTGTCAGCACTCAGTGAAGCCACACACTCATCCAGCATCAACATCCGTCCTCGCCGCTACTTTGAGGACGTGACAGCGGCTGTGTCAGGAGTCAGAGATAAACTACAGGACGCTCTGAGGGACACATGGACAAACGTCTCACTGGCAGGGACTGAAGTGGATGTTTTACTGCCACAACCAGAGCCCAAGACCAGAGCTGAGTTCTTCAGATATTCACGTAACATCACACTGGATCCAAACACAGCATTCACACGGCTGTTATTATCTGAGGGGAACAGGAAAGTGACAGTAATGAGTCAACAACAGTCTTGTTCTAAACACCCAGACAGATTCACTGTATGGCCTCAGGTCCTGAGTAGAGAGAGTCTGACTGGACGTTGTTACTGGGAGGTGGAGTGGAGGAGGAGTTTATGTAGCAGTCGCATACAAGAATATCAGCAGAGCAGGGTGGGATAATGGATGTAGATTTGGACACAATGACAAATCTTGGATGTTATTTTTTCACAATAACAGATATTACTTTTATCACAACAAAGTCCAAACTCATGTCTCAGGTCCTCAGTCCTCCAGAGTAGGAGTGTACCTGGATCACAGTGCAGGTATTCTGTCCTTCTACAGCGTCTCTGAAACCATGACTCTCCTCCACAGAGTCCAGACCACATTCACTCAGCCTCTCTATGCTGGACTTTGGCTTTGTTGGGCTGGTTCCACAGCTGAGTTGTGTCAAGTCAAATAGTCAGAAGTCATTTAAGGGTTAAACTCTGTGTTTGGTCTCCATGTTTGTTGCTGACAGCTGATTGTTGTGGCGTTTCTTCACTGCACACAGATCAGCTGTCAGTCAAACATTGTGGGCGGGACTTTGACATCTTCTCCTGAGTTGTTGTGTAAGTGTTTGAGTGTGTGTAGGTGGCGCTCCTTCCTGTGTGTGTCACCTCCTTTATCCTCCACACTTTGTTCTCTTTGTGTTCATCTGTAAAGAAATCTATCATCACATTTATTTGTTTGGCAGACCAAATGTTGTTGTTGTCATGAGGTTTTATAGAAGTGTAATGATCCTGATCATAATCAATAAGGACATCATTCATTATTGTCTTGTACACAGCTGAGATTCTTGTGTGGATGAAGTGAATCTGAACATGAAATCACTGAACAAGAGTCATTTGATACTGTTTGCTTTCTGTTTTTGTGTCAAATAAATTTGGATGCAGATCATAATTTGTGTCGTCACAAGTCATTCAAGTGAAATTTGTTATTTAAATCTTTGTTTTGATCAGATGTGGCAGCACAAACATGATTTGTTCCTGAGCTTGATGAGGTCTCATTTTAATTTTTAAAACTTTGTTTTTAAACATGTATAAATGTTGATATGACAGAATCAATCTGTGAGAAATGTTCTCAGCAGACAGCACCTGACAGAGACACTAGGAAACCAAACACTACCACAGTGACAGTGAGTGACTCAGCTTTTATAACACGTGAAATATTTGAACTCCAACAAGAAATGTAAAAATGAGCAGCTTATATCAGGTCCAGTCATAAAATCATGACATGAAAATATGATTCTTTACATTTGGTTCCAAGTGTTTCCATGTTCTTTAATCAGAATTCAACAAGTCAGAGACATTTGAACGTTTCGCCTCAAATCTCACATTCCCAGATACTATGTCTTATCTCTCCCATCTCCCAAGAGAGGATGCAGGTGACACTGAGGCCAGTGTGCCAGTCAGAGAGAGAACCATTAAGCAAAAGGTTAGAGTTAGATGGCCTAGAGCAAATGACAGTAAAGAATGGGAGATAGTTAATGGAGATTTGTCAGTAATCTTGAGTAGGCTTAGAGGAAATGCAATAGAAAGGTTAGAAAAGATATAATGTTTTCATATGGCGTAGAGAGGTTTGGGGCGCATGAGAGAAAGAGGAGTGAGAGGGTAAAGTCAGGTCAGTCTAGGCGGCAAAGAGAAATAGAGAAGTTAGTCAAGGAAAGGAGGCAGTTAAGAAAGCAGTGGAAAAAGGCTACAGAAGAAGAAAGGGAGGGAATTAAGGTGTTGCAAGAGGAGTTGAGAAGCAGGCTAGCAGTTCTTAGAAGGGCAGAGCATCTCAGGAAAAAGAGGAGGAAGAAGGAATATGCTCGGACAGGTTTTTTCAAGGACCCTTTTAAGTTTGTTAAAAGACTGTTCAGCCAGGAAAAGTGAGAGCAGCTTAAAGCAGAAAGGCTAGAAGTTGAAGAATATTTGAGAAACACATATTCAGATTTAGAGAAGAATAAGATAAGATAATAAGGTTTCCCACCCGATATCCCTCCATTAGGAGCAATAGAGCATGAGATGGATGTTAGGCCACCTCGGTGGAAGGAAGTTCAGGAGGTGGTCAGCCGTGCAAAGGCTTCCTCGGCCCCAGGGCCTAACTGAGTCCCCTACCGGGTTTATAAAAGTGCGCCTGATATCCTTAAATTTTTGTGGAAACAGCTAAGAATAGTTTGGGAAAAACAAATTATACCAAGAGCATGGCGTAGAGCAGGAGGTGTCCTCATTCCTAAGGAGAAGGAGTCTGTGGACATTAGCCAGTTCCAGATGATTTCTCTCTTGAATGTGGAGGGGAAGATTTTCTTCAGTGTAGTTGCGCAGAGATTAGCCAGCTACTTAGAAAGGAATAGCTTAATTGATACCATGGTGCAGAAGGCAGGAATACCAGGTTTTTCAGGGTGTTTAGAGCACACTAGCATGATCTGGCACCAGATTCAGGCAGCGAAGATTAACAAAAGGGACCTACATGTAATATTTTTAGATCTTGCAAATGCGTTTGGTTCAGTAGCCCACAGCCTCATTTGGAGTGCGTTTGACTACTTCAGAGTGCCACAGGTAGTTGTCAACTTAGTGAAAGCATACTTTCAGGATATTAGGTTGTGTCTAAGTACGACAGGCTTCACAACAGGTTGGCAGAGGCTAGAAATAGGCATCATGGCAGGGTGTACAATTTCTCCATTAGCATTTACTATGGCGATGGAGGTAATCATCAGGGCTTCTAAGTGGGTGGTAGGTGGAGAGAGACGGCAGAACGGGTTGCATCTTCCACCAGTTAGGGCTTACATGGATGACGTGACACTGGTGACCACAACAATGCCATGTACAAAGAGGCTACTAGAGAAGGTGAATAAGAACCTGAAGTGGACCAGCATGAAGATCAAGCCTAGTAAATCTAGAAGCATCTCGATATGTAGAGGGAAGTTAAGTGATAGGAAGTTTGTCATAGATGATGAGGACATCCCAACAATTAGGGAAAAGTCAGTGAAGAGTTTAGGTAGGTGGTACAATGTAGAGTTGAATGATAAGGAACAGGTGGTGACATTTAGAAAAGATGTGGCTGAAGGATTGGATAGAATAGATGAATCAGAACTTCCAGGAAAGTTGAAGTTGTGGTGTTTGCAATTTGGGCTTTATCCCAGGTTAATGTGGCCATTGTCAATTTATGAAATTCCAATATCCACTGTGGAGAGAACTGAAAGGTCTGTTAGCTCCTATATTAGGAAGTGGTTGGGCGCTGCTAGGTGTCTAAGTAGTGTTGCATTGTATGGACAAGGGACACTTCAGCTGCCAGTATCTAGTTTAACAGAGGAATTTAAATGTACCAAGGTCAGGACAGAGCTCTTGTTATCTGGGAGTAAGGACGTGGTCGTCAGTCATAAATATCTGCACACTGAATAGTTTTAAGTCCCGTAGCAGGTATTATTTATTTGTGACATTGTGACACATGAGAAGGTTCTGTGGGTATTGCTCGGTATTGAGGCTTATATAGTGAGGCTAAAAAAACCAACAAGACATAATTGGCTGATTATGTTTCTGCCAGCAGATGGAGCGCTTTCGTAGGCACTGCATCTGCTGGCAGAGCAGAGGTACTGCACCAAAATCTGAACACACCTGTGACGACTGAAATTGTCCAAAGATGAAGCTGGACACTCTTTACCCAACAGCAACATGTCTGCAAGCTCTCTCACGCTTCTCAACATGCAGAATGTGAGGCGCAGGCGAGCCACAGCTCCTTTAATTCACCGCCACAGTAACAATGACATGACATGCCGCACTCAAGAACTTAAACTTTGCACTTTGAAGATCCTTTATATTGTGTTTGAAATAATCCAACCTGTTATGGTGATGACAGCCATCATCACTTCTCATCAGTGTCACAACACTAACATCATGTGACAATCAAGTGATTAGTTCACTGAACATCAATATGTAGATACAGCATTTCCACCAGCACATTGTGTCATGTGTGCAGGCTGAGTCACTCTGAACACCTGTCACCTCACACAGCACAATGACATCCAATAAAACTGCTCTGCCATGATGTGCTGTCATTATGACAAACTGAATCATCATTTGTTTCAACAGTACTAGTATTTATTATTATCATTATTTATTTTATTGTTGTTGTTTGTTGTTGTCTTTTGAATGTCAAACGAATGTAAATGTCCAATATCAAACTAACTTAATACCGGTATGAAACAGGCCACTTTGTTCATAATCATATCAGCAGAAATACATGTCTGACCAGTGAAAACTGTGTGTTGATGATTGTATATTTGTGCAACTTAAATCTTTATCTTATTGCACATAATGAAGGAGGCGCACAGACCTGTACAGGTCTCCACCATGATGTTTTGAATCTTGCCGGCCGCGCAACATCTACAATTAACTAGAAGACGAAGAAGAAGGCCGCGGTGCAGTTTGGGTAAGTAGTATCCCTGCAGTGTGCTCTGCCGTCATACTACAGTGTAGGCGTGTTTAGTAGGCTGGTAGCATGTTACTCCTCCCTGCTACAGTTTCGGACATACTGCATATTAATTTGGTCTGATACAGTCCAACTACTTGGCCTTTCGGACGCAGCCTGAACAGTCTTGGCTGACACCAAGCGGGAGCAGCAGCACCGCAGAGCTAATTAGCCTTGTAGCTTCTTTGTCTCGTAGCTTCTTAGCCTTGTAGCTTCTTAGCCTTGTAGCTTCTTAGCCTTGTAGCTTCTTAGCCTTGCAGCTTCTTAGCCTCGCAGCTTCTTAGCCTTGTAGCTTCTTAGCCTTGCAGCTTCTTAGCCTTGTAGCTTCTTAGCCTGAGCTAACTTTGCAGCGCAGAGCGAGGGGTGCGTGTTTCAGCAGCCAGGCTTCCTTCTCCTTCCTTCTTTGCCCATTTTTCATTGTCCGGGAGTTGGGCGGACTCAGGCACTGCCAAGATGGCGACGTCCTGAGCGGCGTATTTTGAGCTTCAAATCCACTCTTCAGAAACGGACTGGTGACGTCACGGTGACTACGTCCATTATTTTATACAGTCTGTGGTTGACACATTTCCTTGTTCCCTCCCCTTCAGATCTACAGTGTGTAACCAACACTGTGGTGAAGTGGCAGAGCTGACAGACTCCATTCACTGCGTGTTGGTTAGATCAGAGCTCAGACTAGCTGTTGACACTGAGAGGTGAAATGGCGCAGAAAGGAGTTAAGCTGGACCGAGAAACCTTCTCTTGTTCCATCTGTCTGAATCTACTGAAGGATCCGGGGACTCTTCACTGTGGACACAGCTACTGCATCAACTGTATTCAAAGCTTCTGGGATGTAGAGGATGAGAAGAGAATCTACAGCTGCCCTCAGTGTAGGCAGAGCTTCACACCGAGGCCTGTCCTGATGAAAAACATCATGTTAGCAGATTTGGTGGAGGAACTGAAGAAGACTGGACTCCAAGCTGCTCCTGCTGATCACTGCTATGCTGGAGCTGAAGATGTGGAGGAACATAAAGGCCACGACACAGTGTCAGCTGCAGCAGGAAGGACTCGGAGGCAGAGAGAGCTGGAGGGGAGACGCCAAAACATCCAGCAGAGAATCCAGGACACAGAGAAAGATGTGAAGCTGCTCCAACAGGAGGTGGAGGCTATCAGTCACTCTGCTGATAAAGCAGTGGAGCACAGTGAGAAGATCTTCACTGAGCTGATCCGTCTGATGGAGAAAAGACGCTGTGATGTGAAGCAGCAGCTCAGACGGAAGCAGGAAACTGAAGTGAGTCGAGTCAAAGAGCTTCAGGAGAAGCTGGAGCAGCAGATCACTGAGCTGAAGAGGAAAGACGCTGAGCTGAAGAAGCTCTCACACACAGAGGATCACAGCCAGTTTCTACACAACTACCCCTCACTGTCAGCACTCAGTGAAGCCACACACTCATCCAGCATCAACATCCGTCCTCGCCGCTACTTTGAGGACGTGACAGCGGCTGTGTCAGGAGTCAGAGATAAACTACAGGACGCTCTGAGGGACACATGGACAAACGTCTCACTGGCAGGGACTAAAGTGGATGTTTTACGGCCACAAACACAGTCCAACACCGGAGCTGAGTTCCTCAGATATTCACGTCACATCACACTGGATCCAAACACAGCATTCACACTGCTGTTATTATCTGAGGAGAACAGGAAAGTGACATTCATGAGTCAACAACAGTCTTATTCTAAACACCCAGACAGATTCACTGGATGTTATCAGGTCCTGAGTAGAGAGAGTCTGACTGGACGTTGTTACTGGGAGGTGGAGTGGAGAGGGACAGTTTATGTAGCAGTCGCATACAAGAATATCAGCAGAGCAGGGTGGGATGATGGATGTAGATTTGGACACAATGAGAAATCTTGGATGTTATTTTTTCACAATAACAGTTATAAGTTTTATCACAACAAAGTCCAAACTCATGTCTCAGGTCGTCGGTCCTCCAGAGTAGGAGTGTACCTGGATCACAGTGCAGGTATTCTGTCCTTCTACAGCGTCTCTGAAACCATGACTCTCCTCCACAGAGTCCAGACCACATTCACTCAGCCTCTCTATGCTGGACTTTATCTTTATTCTTATGATTCCACAGCTCAGCACAAGAGGGCGCCTTCATCCTGCTAAGCAGGGAGGTAGAGGAGGTTAAAGCTCCTCCACTCACTTTGTCTGCATGTTTTAGTTTTTAGACTCATGAAACCATTTGATAATAAACACACATGGTGTCACACATGGTGCTAAATTGTGTCAAACCAGTAAAAGTTCAGGTTTCCTTAAATATACACTCAGTCCTCTCTGTGTGAAGATCAGGCAGCCAGTGATGGTCAAAGGTTGAAATGTATCAGGAGCGTCTGGTGTGTTGCTGATAATAAGAAGCTCCTGGTTTCACCTACATTTATTAAACACGCTCTCCTCACACCACTGCTGCAGAGAAACTACGTGATTCAAATATGTGCCACCTTTTGCAGAGTCGCCCTCACACAGAAGGCCAACCAGTGCCACATCATCAGCAGTGTGTTTGAGTTTCAACTCATTGGTTTACAGAGAAAAGAACAGAGGTGATAAAATGGCACCTGGTGATGCACCTGTGTTCACACTCCTCTGACACCTCACCTTTACACACATGCTCGGATTTCATGACTTAAAATACAAAAAGCTGAATGATTGTCTTTATTAATGTTTGTTTGGCTCATGATCCTCACTGACTGAAGGTGACACTTTAGTTTGACCTCCTTTATTTCAACTAACAAACACCACACAGTGTTTTTATTTCAAGGTGATCATTTAATATCAACAGTTTTCCTCACGATCACAGTCATGATGAAAACATGAGATGTTTGGAAGATTTTGGATTTGGTACCTCACTGCACAAATTCAAACTGACAAAAAATTAGCGTCATCTGTCGTCAGTGTTTGACAACAACTGACACTGGCATCAGACATTGTCCTGACATTGAATTTTAGTAAACAGACATCACAACCTAAATTCAACCAAACAGAAACATTGGAAAACGTTGGTGACCAGCTGGGATGTCAAGAACCCTGAAATCCTTCTATGTTTACAGCTGATATGGTGATTGTGGTTATAGCTATTATCTAATTATTGCTCAGAGTTCTGCATTGACAGTTTGGTTTATTTCATGAGACTGGTTTCATCAACTGACCGTCATTTTTCCTTTTTCAGGAATGCTGCTGAAAACTGAATATTTTACTTAAAATGGTCCATAAATATTTTTAATAATTATTATTTCTGATAGACTTTTGAATACTTTGAACTACGAGTTTCCAACAACTCCATTAACTTTACTTGAAAACGTGAAACATTTAACTAACATGAAATGTCTAACAGTGTGAGCTGAGTGTCGTAGATTCTGATCTTACTGCCTGTTGTAAATGTCAGATAACACACCCTGCCTCTCACCACTCCTTGTGGAATGCAGTAAAGCCTGAAAAGCCTTCCCTCTCCTCCTCCTCCTGGAGCCAGCTCGTCTCTATCAACAGATTTGTTTTTCTGATCAGAGAGAATCAAACTATTTGACAGTCACCATCACTGAGAGGTGAAATGGCGCAGAAGGAGTTGAGCTGGACCGAGAAACCTTCTCTTGTTCCATCTGTCTGGATCTACTGAAGGATCCGGGGACTCTTCCCTGTGGACACAGCTACTGCATCAACTGTATTCAAAGCTTCTGGGATGGAGGATGAGAAGAGAATCTACAGCTGCCCTCAGTGTGGGCAGAGCTTCACACCGAGGCCTGTCCTGATGAAAAACACCATGTTAGCAGTTTTTAGTGGAGAAACTGAAGAAGACTGGACTCCAAGCTGCTCCTGCTGATCACTGCTATGCTGGAGCTGAAGATGTGGCCTGTGATGTCTGCACTGGGAGGAAACTGAAAGCCTTCAAGTCCTGTCTGCAGTGTGGCCTCTTACTGTGAGAAACACCTCCAGCCTCATCGTGACTCGCCTCCATTCCAGAAACACAAGCTGGTGGAGCCCTCCAAGAAGCTGCAGGAGAACATCTGCTCTCGTCATGATGAGGTGATGAAGATGTTCTGCCGCACTGATCAGCAGTGTATCTGTTATCTCTGCTCTGTGGAGGAACATAAAGGCCACGACACAGTGTCAGCTGCAGCAGAAAGGACTGAGAGGCAGAGAGAGAGCTGGAGGGAGACGCCAAAACATCCAGCAGAGAATCCAGGACACAGAGAAAGATGTGAAGCTGCTCCAACAGGAGGTGGAGGCTATCAGTCGCTCTGCTGATAAAAGCAGTGGAGCACAGTGAGAAGATCTTCACTGAGCTGATCCGTCTGATGGAGAAAAGACGCTGTGATGTGAAGCAGCAGCTCAGATGGCAGCAGGAAACTGAAGTGAGTCGAGTCAAAGAGCTTCAGGAGAAGCTGGAGCAGGAGATCACTGAGCTGAAGAGGAAAGACGCTGAGCTGAAGAAGCTCTCACACACACAGAGGATCACAGCCAGTTTCTACACAACTACCCCTCACTGTCAGCACTCAGTGAAGCCACACACTCATCCAGCATCAACATCCGTCCTCGCCGCTACTTTGAGGACGTGACAGCGGCTGTGTCAGGAGTCAGAGATAAACTACAGGACGTTCTGAGGGACACATGGACAAACGTCTCACTGGCAGGGACTGAAGTGGATGTTTTACTGCCACAACCAGAGCCCAAGACCAGAGCTGAGTTCTTCAGATATTCACGTCACATCACACTGGATCCAAACACAGCATTCACACTGCTGTTATTATCTGAGGAGAACAGGAAAGTGACAGTAATGAGTCAACAACAGTCTTGTTCTAAACACCCAGACAGATTCACTGTATGGCCTCAGGTCCTGAGTAGAGAGAGTCTGACTGGACGTTGTTACTGGGAGGTGGAGTGGAGAGAGGAGTTTATGTAGCAGTCGCATACAAGAATATCAGCAGAGCAGGGTGGGATAATGGATGTAGATTTGGACACAATGACAAATCTTGGATGTTATTTTTTCACAATAACAGATATTACTTTTATCACAACAAAGTCCAAACTTGTGTCTCAGGTCCTCAGTCCTCCAGAGTAGGAGTGTACCTGGATCACAGTGCAGGTATTCTGTCCTTCTACAGCTCTGAAACCATGACTCTCCTCCACAGAGTCCAGACCACATTCACTCAGCCTCTCTATGCTGGACTTTGGCTTTGTTGGGCTGGTTCCACGGCTGAGTTGTGTCAAGTCAAATAGTCAGAGTCATTTAAGGGTTAAACTCTGTGTTTGGTCTCCATGTTTGTTGCTGACAGCTGATTGTTGTGGCGTTTCTTCACTGCACACAGATCAGCTGTCAGTCAAACATTGTGGGCGGGACTTTGACATCTTCTCCTGAGTTGTTGTGTAAGTGTTTGAGTGTGTAGGTGGCGCTCCTTCCTGTGTGTGTCACCTCCTTTATCCTCCACACTTTGTCCTCTTTGTGTTCATCTGTAAAGAAATCTATCATCACATTTATTTGTTTGGCAGACCAAATGTTGTTGTTGTCATGAGGTTTTATAGAAGTGTAATGATCCTGATCATAATCAATAAGGACATTCATTATTGTCTTGTACACAACTGAGATTCTTGTGTGGATGAAGTGAATCTCAACATGAAATCACTGAACAAGAGTCATTTGATACTGTTTGCTTTCTGTTTTTGTGTCAAATAAATTTGGATGCAGATCATAATTTGTGTGTCGTCACAAGTCATTCAAGTGAAATTTGTTATTTAAATCTTTGTTTTGATCAGATGTGGCAGCACAAACATGATTTGTTCCTGAGCTTGATGAGGTCTCATTTTAATTTTTAAAACTTTGTTTTTAAACATGTATAAATGTTGATATGACAGAATCAATCTGTGAGAAATTTCTCAGCAGACAGCACCTGACAGAGACACTAGGAAACCAAACACTACCACAGTGACAGTGAGTGACTCAGCTTTTATAAACGTGAAATATTGAACTCCAACAACAAATGTAAAAATGAGCAGCTTATATCAGGTCCAGTCATAAAAGTCATGACATGAAAATATGATTCTTTACATTTGGTTCCAAGTGTTTCCATGTTCTTTAATCAGAATTCAACAAGTCAGAGACATTTGAACGTTTCGCCTCAAATCTCACATTCCCAAATACTATGTCTTATCTCTCCCATCTCCAAGAGAGGATGCAGGTGACACTGAGGCCAGTGTGCCAGTCAGAGAGAGAACCATTAAGCAAAAGGTTAGAGTTAGATGGCCTAGAGCAAATGACAGTAAAGAATGGGAGATAGTTAATGGAGATTTGTCAGTAAATCTTGAGTAGGCTTAGAGGAAATGCAATAGAAAGGTTAGAAAAGATATAATGTTTCATATGGCGTAGAGAGGTTTGGGGCGCATGAGAGAAAGAGGAGTGAGAGGTAAAGTCAGGTCAGTCTAGGCGCAAAGAGAAATAGAGAAGTTAGTCAAGGAAAGGAGGCAGTTAAGAAAGCAGTGGAAAAAGGCTACAGAAGAAGAAAGGGAGGGAATTAAGGTGTTGCAAGAGGAGTTGAAAGCAGGCTAGCAGTTCTTAGAAGGGCAGAGCATCTCAGGAAAAAGAGGAGGAAGAAGGAATATGCTCGGACAGGTTTTTTCAAGGACCCTTTTAAGTTTGTTAAAAGACTGTTCAGCCAGGAAAAGTGAGAGCAGCTTAAAGCAGAAAGGCTAGAAGTTGAAGAATATTTGAGAAACACATATTCAGATTAGAGAAGAATAAGATAAGATAATAAGGTTTCCCACCTGATATCCCTCCATTAGGAGCAATAGAGCATGAGATGGATGTCAGGCCACCTCGGTGGAAGGAAGTTCAGGAGGTGGTCAGGCGTGCAAAGCTTCCTCGGCCCCAGGGCCTAACGGAGTCCCCTACCGGGTTTATAAAAGTGCGCCTGATATCCTTATATTTTTGTGGAAACAGCTAAGAATAGTTTGGGAAAAACAAATTATACCAAGAGCATGGCGTAGGGCAGGAGGTGTCCTCATTCCTAGGAGAAGGAGTCTGTGGACATTAGCCAGTTCCGGATGATTTCCCTCTTGAATGTGGAGGGAAGATTTTCTTCAGTGTAGTTGCGCAGATTAGCCAGCTACTTAGAAAGGAATAGCTTAATTGATACCATGGTGCAGAAGGCTGGAATACCAGGTTTTTCAGGGTGTTTAGAGCACACTAGCATGATCTGGCACCAGATTCAGGCAGCGAAGATTAACAAAATGGACCTACATGTAATATTTTTAGATCTTGCAAATGCGTTTGGTTCAGTAGCCCACAGCCTCATTTGGAGTGTGTTTGACTACTTCAAAGTGCCACAGGTAGTTGTCAACTTAGTGAAAGCATACTTTCAGGATATTAGGTTGTGTCTAAGTACGACAGGCTTCACAACAGGTTGGCAGAGGCTAGAAATAGGCATCATGGCAGGGTGTACAATTTCTCCATTAGCATTTACTATGGCGATGGAAGTAATCATCAGGGCTTCTAAGTGGGTGGTAGGTGGAGAGACGGCAGAACGGTTGCATCTTCCACCAGTTAGGGCTTACATGGATGACGTGACACTGGTGACCACAACAATGCCATGTACAAAGAGGCTACTAGAGAAGGTGAATAAAACCTGAAGTGGACCAGCATGAAGATCAAGCCTAGTAAATCTAGAAGCATCTCGATATGTAAGGGAAGTTAAGTGACAGGAAGTTTGTCACAGATGATGAGAACATCCCAACAATTAGGGAAAAGTCAGTAAAGAGCTTAGGTAGGTGGTACAATGTGGAGCTGAATGATGAGGAACAGGTGGTGAAATTTAGAAAAGATGTGGCTGAAGGATTGGATAGAATAGATGAATCAGAACTTCCAGGAAAGTTGAAGTTGTGGTGTTTGCAATTTGGGCTTTATCCCAGGTTAATGTGGCCATTGTCAATTTATGAAATTCCAATATCCACTGTGGAGAGAACTGAAAGGTCTGTTAGCTCCTATATTAGGAAGTGGTTGGGCGCTGCTAGGTGTCTAAGTAGTGTTTGCATTGTATGGACAAGGGACACTTCAGCTGCCAGAATCTAGTTTAACAGAGGAATTTAAATGTACCAAGGTCAGGACAGAGCTCTTGTTATCTGGGAGTAAGGACGTGGTCGTCAGTCATAAATATCTGCACACTGAATAGTTTTAAGTCCCGTAGCAGGTATTATTTATTTGTGACATTGTGACACATGAGAAGGTTCTGTGGGTATTGCTCGGTATTGAGGCTTATAGTGAGGCTAAAAAAACCAACAAGACATAATTGGCTGATTATGTTTCTGCCAGCAGATGGAGCGCTTTCGTAGGCACTCCCATCTGCTGGCAGAGCAGAGGTACTGCACCAAAATCTGAACGCACCTGTGACGATTGAAATTGTCCAAAGATGAAGCTGGACACTCTTTACCCACCAGCAACATGTCTGCAAGCTCTCTCACGCTTCTCAACATGCAGAATGTGAGGCGCAGGCGAGCCACAGCTCCTTTAATTCACCACCACAGTAACAATGACATGACATGCCGCACTCAAGAACTTAAACTTTGCACTTTGAAGATCCTTTATATTGTGTTTGAAATAATCCAACCTGTTATGGTGATGACAGCCATCATCACTTCTCATCAGTGTCACAACACTAACATCATGTGACAATCAAGTGATTAGTTCACTGAACATCAATATGTAGATACAGTATTTCCACCAGCACATTGTGTCATGTGTGTAGGCTGAGTCACTCTGAACACCTGTCACCTCACACAGCACAATGACATCCAATAAAACTGCTCTGCCATGATGTGCTGTCATTATGACAAACTGAATCATCATTTGTTTCAACAGTACTAGTATTTATTATTATCATTATTTATTTTATTATTGTTGTTTGTTGTTGTCTTTTGAATATGTCCAATATCAAACTAACTTAATACCGGTATGAAACAGGCCACTTTGTTCATAATCATATCAGCAGAAATACATGTCTGACCAGTGAAAACTGTGTGTTGATGATTGTATATTTGTGCAACTTAAATCTTTATCTTATTGCACATAATGAAGGAGGCGCACAGACCTGTACAGGTCTCCGCCATGATGTTTTGAATCTTGCCGGCCGCGCAACATCTACAATTAACTGGAAGACGAAGAAGAAGGCCGTGGTGCATTTTGGGTAAGTAGTATCCCTGCAGTGTGCTCTGCCATCATACTACAGTAGGCGTGTTTAGTAGGGTAGCATGTTACTCCTCCCTGCTACAGTTTTCGGACATACTGCATATTAATTTGGTCTGATACAGTCCAACTACTTGGCCTTTCGGACGCAGCCTGAACAGTCTTGGCTGACACCAAGCGGGAGCAGCAGCAGCACCGCAGAGCTAATTAGCCTTGTAGCTTCTTAGCCTTGCAGCTTCTTAGCCTTGTAGCTTCTTAGCGTGAGCTAACTTGGCAGCGCAGAGCGAGGGGTGCGTGTTTCAGCAGCCAGGCTTCCTTCTCCTTCCTTCCTTTGCTCATTTTTCATTGTCCGGGAGTTGGGCGGACTCAGGCACTGCCAAGATGGCGACGTCCTGAGCGGCGTATTTTGAGCTTCAAATCCACTCTTCAGAAACGGATTGGTGACGTCACGGTGACTACGTCCATTATTTTATACAGTCTGTGGTTGACACATTTCCTTGTTCCCTCCCCTTCAGATCTACAGTGTGTAACCAACACTGTGGTGAAGTGGCAGAGCTGACAGACTCCATTCACTGCATGTTGGTTAGATCAGAGCTCAGACTAGCTGTTGACACTGAGAGGTGAAATGGCGCAGAAAGGAGTTAAGCTGGACCGAGAAACCTTCTCTTGTTCCATCTGTCTGAATCTACTGAAGGATCCGGGGACTCTTCACTGTGGACACAGCTACTGCATCAACTGTATTCAAAGCTTCTGGGATGTAGAGGATGAGAAGAGGATCTACAGCTGCCCTCAGTGTAGGCAGAGCTTCACACCGAGGCCTGTCCTGATGAAAAACATCATGTTAGCAGATTTGGTGAGAAACTGAAGAAGACTGGACTCCAAGCTGCTCCTGCTGATCACTGCTATGCTGGAGCTGAAGATGTGGAGGAACATAAAGGCCACGACACAGTGTCAGCTGCAGCAGGAAGGACTCGGAGGCAGAGAGAGCTGGAGGGGAGACGCCAAAACATCCAGCAGAGAATCCAGGACACAGAGAAAGATGTGAAGCTGCTCCAACAGGAGGTGGAGGCTATCAGTCGCTCTGCTGATAAAGCAGTGGAGCACAGTGAGAAGATCTTCACTGAGCTGATCCGTCTGATGGAGAAAAGACGCTGTGATGTGAAGCAGCAGCTCAGATGGCAGCAGGAAACTGAAGTGAGTCGAGTCAAAGAGCTTCAGGAGAAGCTGGAGCAGGAGATCACTGAGCTGAAGAGGAAAGACGCTGAGCTGGAGAAGCTCTCACACACAGAGGATCACAACCAGTTTCTACACAACTACCCCTCACTGTCAGCACTCAGTGAAGCCACACACTCATCCAGCATCAACATCCGTCCTCGCCGCTACTTTGAGGACGTGACAGCGGCTGTGTCAGGAGTCAGAGATAAACTACAGGACGTTCTGAGGGACACATGGACAAACGTCTCACTGGCAGGGACTGAAGTGGATGTTTTACGGCCACAAACAGAGTCCAACACCAGAGCTGAGTTCTTCAGATATTCACGTCACATCACACTGGATCCAAACACAGCAAAAACAGAGCTGTTATTATCTGAGGGGAACAGGAAAGTGACATTCATGAGTCAACAACAGTCTTATTCTAAACACCCAGATAGATTCACTGGATGTTATCAGGTCCTGAGTAGAGAGAGTCTGACTGGACGTTGTTACTGGGAGGTGGAGTGGAGAGGAGGAGTTTATGTAGCAGTCGCATACAAGAATATCAGCAGAGCAGGGTGGGATGATGGATGTAAATTTGGACACAATGACAAATCTTGGATGTTATTTTTTCACAATAGCAGTTATAAGTTTTATCACAACAAAGTCCAAACTTGTGTCTCAGGTCCTCAGTCCTCCAGAGGAGTGTACCTGGATCACAGTGCAGGTATTCTGTCCTTCTACAGCGTCTCTGAAACCATGACTCTCCTCCACAGAGTCCAGACCACATTCACTCAGCCTCTCTATGCTGGACTTTGTCTTTGTTGGACTGGTTCCACGGCTGAGTGTGTCAAGTCAAATAGTCAGAAGTCATTTAAGGGTTAAACTCTGTGTTTGGTCTCCATGTTTGTTGCTGACAGCTGATTGTTGTGGCGTTTCTTCACTGCACACAGATCAGCTGTCAGTCAAACATTGTGGGCGGGACTTTGACATCTTCTCCTGAGTTGTTGTGTAAATGTTTGAGTGTGTGTAGGTGGCGCTCCTTCCTGTGTGTGTCACCTCCTTTATCCTCCACACTTTGTTCTCTTTGTGTTCATCTGTAAAGAAATCTATCACATTTATTTTTTTGGCAGACCAAATGTTGTTGTTGTCATGAGGTTTATAGAAGTGTAATGATCCTGATCATAATCAATAAGGACATCATTCATTATTGTCTTGTACACAGCTGAGATTCTTGTGTGGATGAAGTGAATCTGAACATGAAATCACTGAACAAGAGTCATTTAATAGTGTTTGCTTTCTGTTTTTGTGTCAAATAAATTTGCATGCAGATCATAATTTGTGTCGTCACAAGTCATTCAAGTGAAATTTGTTATTTAAATCTTTGTTTTGATCAGATGTGGCAGCACAAACATGATTTGTTCCTGAGCTTGATGAGGTCTCATTTTAATTTTTAAACCTTTGATTTTAAACATGTATAAATGTTGATATGACAGATTCAATCTGTGAGAAATGTTCTCAGCAGACAGCACCTGACAGAGACACTAGGAAACCAAACACTACCACAGTGACAGTGAGTGACTCAGCTTTTATAACACGTGAAATATTTGAACTCCAACAACAAATGTAAAATGAGCAGCTTATATCATCCAGTCATAAAATCATGACATGAAAATATGATTAATCAGAATTCAACAAGTCAGACATTGAACGTTTAGCCTCAAATCTCGCATTCCCAAATACTATGTCTTATCTCTCCCATCTTTCCCATGTGACCTGAATGCAGCATCAGTGTTTCAGGGTGTGACTCCTGTCAACAAACGCACACCAGGGCCGGCTCTTGGCATCGGCCATATAGGCAGTCGCCGAGGGTGCCTCATGCTGGCAGGGGCGCAGCTGCAAGCCCTCATAAAACAAAATAAAATAGAATAAGTAAAATAAAATAAATACTACTAATGATTTGCAGCCACGACTGGCGCCCTTTCCTCATACTCTGTCTTGGAAAAAAAGAACAAATAAAGAAAAAGTAAACAACAACAACAACCTCCCTGTTGTTTGTCATTATTTGCCCTGAACCTGTCCTGCACCGTGCTCAGTCATGTCACTGTGGGAAAGGCGGGTGGAACGAGTTATCTGTGCTCATCTCAGGTAGGTAGGTTGTGACTGACAGACAACAAGAGGTGATAAATTGTGAAATTATTGGGTTATCATCATGAAAAGACCTGCAAGCCCAGGTGCGCCCAGATAATGATGTGATCGCTGCCAAGGACTGAGTGAAGCTGCTGAGCTGGTTTATTGCTGTTTGTATCTGGTTAACTTCTGGCTGCTTAGTGCTCCTCCTCTTACTCAGCACATTAGATATTGTGCTGGAATTCCATAACAAATTGGGACAACTGTAAAACTAATGTGTGACAATATAACTGGAGTGCAACCTCTTTTATTTTAGTACTTCATAATCACAGCTCGATAATAATTGATGTTATGTTGAACACATCACTGGTGCAAGTAGTAGTCTGTCTGCTGCAGCTGCATGTTTTGCTTGTGCTGTACAGTAAGAGGTAAATCTACTCCACATCTGTCCAGATGCACCGAGAAAATATTTGAACAAGAAGCCCCGAGAAGCTGCTGCAGAGGGGCCTTCTCTGACATCTCCTCCACTCGCTGAAGGATGTAAGTTTAGCCAATTATTTGTGCTCTCTGACACACTGCTGTGTTGTCATTTTTAACATTATCATTATTATTATTATAATGTCATTATTATTACTGTTGAATGTTCCAGTTTAACCTTGTTACTAATTCCAGTAAATGTAGGTGAAATAAAATAAAGTCTATTTGTACAGTGCTTCACTTTATATGAAGCAGAATGACACAACAGACTTGAAGCAGTGGTGTAACAGTATGGATGTACTGTATGTTTGAATACAGCTACAAGTCAGACAACAAGCAGCAGCAGGGCTGGATTCAGCACACCACCTCACTACCTCACCACTTCCAGTGAGACACAGCCTGAATCAGGTGAGTTCTGTAACTGTATGTTACTGCTGCAGTCATGTTTCTAATGTAAATATGGCCACACCCAGAAACATTTTTGTTGTTTCTATCAAATATTCACAAATACTCTTATCACAATATTCACATCACTTACACATGCAGCTCATCCTGGCCTGTACATCTAGAATGTTTTCGTCCATTTGTCCACACATGGAGACTATGAAAGTCTATTTTTACAATGTCAGTAAGTTGGCCAAGCCTTTAAACATTTATAAACCTCCACAGCGACAGAAAACAATGGGGACTGTAGCTTGCACACAGATCCCAATTTTCATTTGAATGCAATATTGCCACATATTTGACTTTATTAAAAGGAGTCCATTCAAGAACACCAACAGTATCTATTATTAAAATCTGTCTTACATACTTGTATTATTATGGTAAAAGTAGCACAATAAAATATATTTGATGACAAATACAGTTTACAGAGGAAATATGGCCGAACTCAAAGTATAGTGCAACTATCAATATTTATTCATCTTGTCTACAGGACACATTAACGCTAGAATAGCTAATCCCCCTTCAAAAAAGTTAAACTAGGGGGTGGGGGCACCAAAGTGGGTAGAGCCGGCTTTGACGCACACAGTGTGATATTACACATATTGAAATGTCTCTTTACTGATGTTGTGTGAAGCTGCCAAAGGCTGAGTGAACTCTGGACTTGTCTTCCTGCAGTGAACATCGCAGCAGGTGAACAAGTGAAATGTGAAAAGTGATGCTCAGCACAAGAGGGCGCCTTCATCCTGCTAAGCAGGGAGGTAGAGGAGGTTAAAGCTCCTCCACTCACTTTGTCTGCATGTTTTAGTTTTTTAGACTCATGAAACCATTTGATAATAAACACACATGGTGTCACACATGGTGCTAAATTGTGTCAAACCAGTAAAAGTTCAGGTTTCCTTAAATATACACTCAGTCCTCTCTGTGTGAAGATCAGGCAGCCAGTGATGGTCAAAGGTTGAAATGTATCAGGAGCGTCTGCTGTGTTGCTGATTAAAGAAGCTCCTGGTTTCACCTACATTTATTAAACACGCTCTCCTCACACCACTGCTGCAGAGAAACTATGTGATTCAAATATGTGCCACCTTTTGCAGAGTCGCCCTCACACAGAAGGCCAACCAGTGCCACATCATCAGCAGTGTGTTTGAGTTTCAACTCATTGGTTTACAGAGAAAAGAACAGAGGTGATAAAATGGCACCTGGTGATGCACCTGTGTTCACACTCCTCTCTGACACCTCACCTTTACACACATGCTCGGATTTCATGACTTAAAATACAAAAAGCTGAAATGATTGTCTTTATAATGTTTGTTTGGCTCGTGATCCTCACTGACTGAAGGTGACACTTTAGTTTGACCTCCTTTATTTCAACTAACAAACACCACACAGTGTTTTTATTTCAAGGTGATCATTTAATATCAACAGTTTTCCTCATGATCACAGTCATGATGAAAACATGAGATGTTTGGAAGATTTTGGATTTTGGGTACCTCACTGCACAAATTCAAACTGACAAAAAATTAGCGTCATCTGTCGTCAGTGTTTGACAACAACTGACACTGGCATCAGACATTGTCCTGACATTGAATTTTAGTAAACAGACATCACAACCTAAATTCAACCAAACAGAAACATTGGAAAACGTTGGTGACCAGCTGGGATGTCAAGAACCCTGAAATCCTTCTATGTTTACAGCTGATATGGTGATTGTGGTTATAGCTATTATCTAATTATTGCTCAGAGTTCTGCATTGACAGTTTGGTTTATTTCATGAGACTGGTTTCATCAACTGACCGTCATTTTTCCTTTTTCAGGAATGCTGCTGAAAACTGAATATTTTACTTAAAATGGTCCATAAATATTTTTAATAATTATTATTTCTGATAGACTTTTGAATACTTTGAACTACGAGTTTCCAACAACTCCATTAACTTTACTTGAAAACGTGAAACATTTAACTAACATGAAATGTCTAACAGTGTGAGCTGAGTGTCGTAGTTTGATTCTGATCTTACTGCCTGTTGTAAATGTCAGATAACACACCCTGCCTCTCACCACTCCTTGTGGAATGCAGTAAAGCCTGAAAAGCCTTCCTCTCCTCCCTCCTCCTGGAGCCAGCTCGTCTCTATCAACAGATTTGTTTTCTGATCAGAGAGAATCAAACTATTTGACAGTCACCATCACTGAGAGGTGAAATGGCGCAGAAAGGAGTTGAGCTGGACCGAGAAACCTTCTCTTGTTCCATCTGTCTGGATCTACTGAAGGATCCGGGGACTCTTCCCTGTGGACACAGCTACTGCATCAACTGTATTCAAAGCTTCTGGGATGGAGAGGATGAGAAGAGAATCTACAGCTGCCCTCAGTGTGGGCAGAGCTTCACACCGAGGCCTGTCCTGATGAAAAACACCATGTTAGCAGTTTTAGTGGAGAAACTGAAGAAGACTGGACTCCAAGCTGCTCCTGCTGATCACTGCTATGCTGGAGCTGAAGATGTGGCCTGTGATGTCTGCACTGGGAGGAAACTGAAAGCCTTCAAGTCCTGTCTGCAGTGTGTGGCCTCTTACTGTGAGAAACACCTCCAGCCTCATCGTGACTCGCCTCCATTCCAGAAACACAAGCTGGTGGAGCCCTCCAAGAAGCTGCAGGAGAACATCTGCTCTCGTCATGATGAGGTGATGAAGATGTTCTGCCGCACTGATCAGCAGTGTATCTGTTATCTCTGCTCTGTGGAGGAACATAAAGGCCACGACACAGTGTCAGCTGCAGCAGAAAGGACTGAGAGGCAGAGAGAGCTGGAGGGGAGACGCCAAAACATCCAGCAGAGAATCCAGGACACAGAGAAAGATGTGAAGCTGCTCCAACAGGAGGTGGAGGCTATCAGTCGCTCTGCTGATAAAGCAGTGGAGCACAGTGAGAAGATCTTCACTGAGCTGATCCGTCTGATGGAGAAAAGACGCTGTGATGTGAAGCAGCAGCTCAGATGGCAGCAGGAAACTGAAGTGAGTCGAGTCAAAGAGCTTCAGGAGAAGCTGGAGCAGGAGATCACTGAGCTGAAGAGGAAAGACGCTGAGCTGAAGAAGCTCTCACACACAGAGGATCACAGCCAGTTTCTACACAACTACCCCTCACTGTCAGCACTCAGTGAAGCCACACACTCATCCAGCATCAACATCCGTCCTCGCCGCTACTTAGGACGTGACAGCGGCTGTGTCAGGAGTCAGAGATAAACTACAGGACGCTCTGAGGGACACATGGACAAACGTCTCACTGACAGTGACTCAAGTGTGATGTTTTACTGCCACAACCAGAGCCCAAGACCAGAGCTGAGTTCTTCAGATATTCACGTCACATCACACTGGATCCAAACACAGCATTCACACTGCTGTTATTATCTGAGGAGAACAGGAAAGTGACAGTAATGAGTCAACAACAGTCTTGTTCTAAACACCCAGACAGATTCACTGTATGGCCTCAGGTCCTGAGTAGAGAGAGTCTGACTGGACGTTGTTACTGGGAGGTGGAGTGGAGAGGAGGAGTCTATGTAGCAGTCGCATACAAGAATATCAGCAGAGCAGGGTGGGATAATGGATGTAGATTTGGACACAATGACAAATCTTGGATGTTATTTTTTCACAATAACAGATATTACTTTTATCACAACAAAGTCCAAACTTGTGTCTCAGGTCCTCAGTCCTCCAGAGTAGGAGTGTACCTGGATCACAGTGCAGGTATTCTGTCCTTCTACAGCGTCTGAAACCATGACTCTCCTCCACAGAGTCCAGACCACATTCACTCAGCCTCTCTATGCTGGACTTTGGCTTTGTTGGGCTGGTTCCACGGCTGAGTTGTGTCAAGTCAAATAGTCAGAAGTCATTTAAGGGTTAAACTCTGTGTTTGGTCTCCATGTTTGTTGCTGACAGCTGATTGTTGTGGCGTTTCTTCACTGCACACAGATCAGCTGTCAGTCAAACATTGTGGGCGGGACTTTGACATCTTCTCCTGAGTTGTTGTGTAAGTGTTTGAGTGTGTGTAGGTGGCGCTCCTTCCTGTGTGTGTCACCTCCTTTATCCTCCACACATTGTCCTCTTTGTGTTCATCTGTAAAGAAATCTATCATCACATTTATTTGTTTGGCAGACCAAATGTTGTTGTTGTCATGAGGTTTATAGAAGTGTAATGATCCTGATCATAATCAATAAGGACATCATTCATTATTGTCTTGTACACAGCTGAGATTCTTGTGTGGATGAAGTGAATCTGAACATGAAATCACTGAACAAGAGTCATTTGATACTGTTTGCTTTCTGTTTTTGTGTCAAATAAATTTGGATGCAGATCATAATTTGTGTCGTCACAAGTCATTCAAGTGAAATTTGTTATTTAAATCTTTGTTTTGATCAGATGTGGCAGCACAAACATGATTTGTTCCTGAGCTTGATGAGGTCTCATTTTAATTTTTAAAACTTTGTTTTTAAACATGTATAAATGTTGATGACAGAATCAATCTGTGAGAAATGTTCTCAGCAGACAGCACCTGACAGAGACACTAGGAAACCAAACACTACCACAGTGACAGTGAGTGACTCAGCTTTTATAACACGTGAAATATTTGAACTCCAACAACAAATGTAAAAATGAGCAGCTTATATCAGGTCCAGTCATAAAAGTCATGACATGAAAATATGATTCTTTACATTTGGTTCCAAGTGTTTCCATGTTCTTTAATCAGAATTCAACAAGTCAGAGACATTTGAACGTTTCGCCTCAAATCTCACATTCCCAAATACTATGTCTTATCTCTCCCATCTCCCAAGAGAGGATGCAGGTGACACTGAGGCCAGTGTGCCAGTCAGAGAGAGAACCATTAAGCAAAAGGTTAGAGTTGGATGGCCTAGAGCAAATGACAGTAAAGAATGGGAGATAGTTAATGGAGATTTGTCAGTAATCTTGAGTAGGCTTAGAGGAAATGCAATAGAAAGGTTAGAAAAGATATAATGTTTTCATATGGCGTAGAGAGGTTTGGGGCGCATGAGAGAAAGAGGAGTGAGAGGGTAAAGTCAGGTCAGTCTAGGCGGCAAAGAGAAATAGAGAAGTTAGTCAAGGAAAGGAGGCAGTTAAGAAAGCAGTGGAAAAAGGCTACAGAAGAAGAAAGGGAGGGAATTAAGGTGTTGCAAGAGGAGTTGAGAAGCAGGCTAGCAGTTCTTAGAAGGGCAGAGCATCTCAGGAAAAAGAGGAGGAAGAAGGAATATGCTCGGACAGGTTTTTTCAAGGACCCTTTTAAGTTTGTTAAAAGACTGTTCAGCCAGGAAAAGTGAGAGCAGCTTAAAGCAGAAAGGCTAGAAGTTGAAGAATATTGAGAAACACATATTCAGATTTAGAGAAGAATAAGATAAGATAATAGGTTTCCCACCCGATATCCCTCCATTAGGAGCAATAGAGCATGAGATGGATGTTAGGCCACCTCGGTGGAAGGAAGTTCAGGAGGTGGTCAGCCGTGCAAAGGCTTCCTCGGCCCCAGGGCCTAACGGAGTCCCCTACCGGGTTTATAAAAGTGCGCCTGATATCCTTAAATTTTTGTGGAAACAGCTAAGAATAGTTTGGGAAAAACAAATTATACCAAGAGCATGGCGTAGGGCAGGAGGTGTCCTCATTCCTAAGGAGAAGGAGTCTGTGGACATTAGCCAGTTCCAGATGATTTCTCTCTTGAATGTGGAGGGGAAGATTTTCTTCAGTGTAGTTGCGCAGAGATTAGCCAGCTACTTAGAAAGGAATAGCTTAATTGATACCATGGTGCAGAAGGCAGGAATACCAGGTTTTTCAGGGTGTTTAGAGCACACTAGCATGATCTGGCACCAGATTCAGGCAGCGAAGATTAACAAAAGGGACCTACATGTAATATTTTTAGATCTTGCAAATGCGTTTGGTTCAGTAGCCCACAGCCTCATTTGGAGTGAGTTTGATTACTTCAGAGTGCCACAGGTAGTTGTCAACTTAGTGAAAGCATACTTTCAGGATATTAGGTTGTGTCTAAGTACGACAGGCTTCACAACAGGTTGGCAGAGGCTAGAAATAGGCATCATGGCAGGGTGTACAATTTCTCCATTAGCATTTACTATGGCGATGGAGGTAATCATCAGGGCTTCTAAGTGGGTGGTAGGTGGAGAGAGACGGCAGAACGGGTTGCATCTTCCACCAGTTAGGGCTTACATGGATGACGTGACACTGGTGACCACAACAATGCCATGTACAAAGAGGCTACTAGAGAAGGTGAATAAGAACCTGAAGTGGACCAGCATGAAGATCAAGCCTAGTAAATCTAGAAGCATGTCGATATGTAAGAGGGAAGTTAAGTGATAGGAAGTTTGTCACAGATGATGAGAACATCCCAACAATTAGGGAAAAGTCAGCAAAGAGTTTAGGTAGGTGGTACAATGTAGAGCTGAATGATAAGGAACAGGTGGTGACATTTAGAAAAGATGTGGCTGAAGGATTGAATAGAAGATAAATCAGAACTTCCAGGAAAGTTGAAGTTGTGGTGTTTGCAATTTGGGCTTTATCCCAGGTTAATGTGGCCATTGTCAATTTATGAAATTCCAATATCCACTATGGAGAGAACTGAAAGGTCTGTTAGCTCCTATATTAGGAAGTGGTTGGGCGCTGCTAGGTGTCTAAGTAGTGTTGCATTGTATGGACAAGGGACACTTCAGCTGCCAGTATCTAGTTTAACAGAGGAATTTAAATGTGCCAAGGTCAGGACAGAGCTCTTGTTATCTGGGAGTAAGGACGTGGTCGTCAGTCATAAATATCTGCACACTGAGTTTTAAGTCCCGTAGCAGGTATTATTTATTTGTGACATTGTGACACATGAGAAGGTTCTGTGGGTATTGCTCAGTATTGAGGCTTATATAGTGAGGCTAAAAAAACCAACAAGACATAATTGGCTGATTATGTTTCTGCCAGCAGATGGAGCGCTTTCGTAGGCACTCCATCTGCTGGCAGAGCAGAGGTACTGCACCAAAATCTGAACACACCTGTGACGATTGAAATTGTCCAAAGATGAAGCTGGACACTCTTTACCCACCAGCAACATGTCTGCAAGCTCTCTCACGCTTCTCAACATGCAGAATGTGAGGCGCAGGCGAGCCACAGCTCCTTTAATTCACCACCACAGTAACAATGACATGACATGCCGCACTCAAGAACTTAAACTTTGCACTTTGAAGATCCTTTATATTGTGTTTGAAATAATCCAACCTGTTATGGTGATGACAGCCATCATCACTTCTCATCAGTGTCACAACACTAACATCATGTGACAATCAAGTGATTAGTTCACTGAACATCAATATGTAGATACAGCATTTCCACCAGCACATTGTGTCATGTGTGTAGGCTGAGTCACTCTGAACACCTGTCACCTCACACAGTACAATGACATCCAATAAAACTGCTCTGCCATGATGTGCTGTCATTATGACAAACTGAATCATCATTTGTTTCAACAGTACTAGTATTTATTATTATCATTATTTATTTTATTGTTGTTGTTTGTTGTTGTCTTTTGAATGTCAAACGAATGTAAATGTCCAATATCAAACTAACTTAATACCGGTATGAAACAGGCCACTTTGTTCATAATCATATCAGCAGAAATACATGTCTGACCAGTGAAAACTGTGTGTTGGTAATTGTATATTTGTGCAACTTAAATCTTTATCTTATTGCACATAATGAAGGAGGCGCACAGACCTGTACAGGTCTCCGCCATGATGTTTTGAATCTTGCCGGCCGCGCAACATCTACAATTAACTGGAAGACGAAGAAGAAGGCCGCGGTGCATTCTGGGTAAGTAGTATCCCTGCAGTGTGCTCTGCCATCATACTACAGTGTAGGCGTGTTTAGTAGGCTGGTAGCATGTTACTCCTCCCTGCTACAGTTTCGGACATACTGCATATTAATTTGGTCTGATACAGTCCAACTACTTGGCCTTTCGGACGCAGCCTGAACAGTCTTGGCTGACACCAAGCGGGAGCAGCAGCAGCACCGCAGAGCTAATTAGCCTCGTAGCTTCTTAGCCTTGTAGCTTCTTAGCCTTGCAGCTTCTTAGCCTCGTAGCTTCTTAGCCTTGTAGCTTCTTAGCCTTGCAGCTTCTTAGCCTCGTAGCTTCTTAGCCTTGTAGCTTCTTAGCCTTGTAGCTTCTTAGCCTTGCAGCTTCTTAGCCTTGCAGCTTCTTAGCCTCGTAGCTTCTTAGCCTTGTAGCTTCTTAGCCTTGCAGCTTCTTAGCCTTGTAGCTTCTTAGCCTCGCAGCTTCTTAGCCTTGTAGCTTCTTAGCCTTGTAGCTTCTTAGCCTCGCAGCTTCTTAGCCTTGTAGCTTCTTAGCCTTGTAGCTTCTTAGCCTCGCAGCTTCTTAGCCTTGCAGCTTCTTAGCCTTGCAGCTTCTTAGCCTTGTAGCTTCTTAGCCTTGTAGCTTCTTAGCCTTGTAGCTTCTTAGCCTTGTAGCTTCTTAGCCTCGCAGCTTCTTAGCCTCGTAGCTTCTTAGCCTTGCAGCTTCTTAGCCTTGTAGCTTCTTAGCCTTGTAGCTTCTTAGCCTCGCAGCTTCTTAGCTTCGTAGCTTCTTAGCCTCGCAGCTTCTTAGCCTCGCAGCTTCTTAGCCTTGTAGCTTCTTAGCCTTGTAGCTTCTTAGCCTTGCAGCTTCTTAGCCTTGTAGCTTCTTAGCCTTGTAGCTTCTTAGCCTTGCAGCTTCTTAGCCTTGTAGCTTCTTAGCCTCGCAGCTTCTTAGCCTCGTAGCTTCTTAGCCTTGCAGCTTCTTAGCCTTGTAGCTTCTTAGCCTTGCAGCTTCTTAGCCTTGCAGCTTCTTAGCCTTGCAGCTTCTTAGCCTCGCAGCTTCTTAGCCTTGAAGCTTCTTAGCCTTGTAGCTTCTTAGCCTTGTAGCTTCTTAGCCTTGAAGCTTCTTAGCCTTGTAGCTTCTTAGCCTTGCAGCTTCTTAGCCTCGCAGCTTCTTAGCCTTGTAGCTTCTTAGCCTGAGCTAACTTGGCAGCGCAGAGCGAGGGGTGCGTGTTTCAGCAGCCAGGCTTCCTTCTCCTTCCTTCTTTGCTCATTTTTCATTGTCCGGGAGTTGGGCGGACTCAGGCACTGCCAAGATGGCGACGTCCTGAGCGGCGTATTTTGAGCTTCAAATCCACTCTTCAGAAACGGACTGGTGACGTCACGGTGACTACGTCCATTATTTTATACAGTCTGTGGTTGACACATTTCCTTGTTCCCTCTCCTTCAGATCTACAGTGTGTAACCAACACTGTGGTGAAGTGGCAGAGCTGACAGACTCCATTCACTGCATGTTGGTTAGATCAGAGCTCAGACTAGTTGTTGACACTGAGAGGTGAAATGGCGCAGAAAGGAGTTAAGCTGGACCGAGAAACCTTCTCTTGTTCCATCTGTCTGGATCTACTGAAGGATCCGGGGACTCTTCACTGTGGACACAGCTACTGCATCAACTGTATTCAAAGCTTCTGGGATGTAGAGGATGAGAAGAGGATCTACAGCTGCCCTCAGTGTAGGCAGAGCTTCACACCGAGGCCTGTCCTGATGAAAAACATCATGTTAGCAGATTTGGTGGAGAAACTGAAGAAGACTGGACTCCAAGCTGCTCCTGCTGATCACTGCTATGCTGGAGCTGAAGATGTGGAGGAACATAAAGGCCACGACACAGTGTCAGCTGCAGCAGGAAGGACTCGGAGGCAGAGAGAGCTGGAGGGAGACGCCAAAACATCCAGCAGAGAATCCAGGACACAGAGAAAGATGTGAAGCTGCTCCAACAGGAGGTGGAGGCTATCAGTCGCTCTGCTGATAAAGCAGTGGAGCACAGTGAGAAGATCTTCACTGAGCTGATCCGTCTGATGGAGAAAAGACGCTGTGATGTGAAGCAGCAGCTCAGATGGCAGCAGGAAACTGAAGTGAGTCGAGTCAAAGAGCTTCAGGAGAAGCTGGAGCAGGAGATCAGTGAGCTGAAGAGGAAAGACGCTGAGCTGAAGAAGCTCTCACACACAGAGGATCACAGCCAGTTTCTACACAACTACCCTCACTGTCAGCACTCAGTGAAGCCACACACTCATCCAGCATCAACATCCGTCCTCGCCGCTACTTTGAGGACGTGACAGCGGCTGTGTCAGGAGTCAGAGATAAACTACAGGACGTTCTGAGGGACACATGGACAAACGTCTCACTGGCAGGGACTGAAGTGGATGTTTTACGGCCACAAACAGAGTCCAACACCAGAGCTGAGTTCTTCAGATATTCACGTCACATCACACTGGATCCAAACACAGCAAAAACAGAGCTGTTATTATCTGAGGAGAACAGGAAAGTGACATTCATGAGTCAACAACAGTCTTATTCTAAACACCCAGATAGATTCACTGGATGTTATCAGGTCCTGAGTAGAGAGAGTCTGACTGGACGTTGTTACTGGGAGGTGGAGTGGAGAGGAGGAGTCTATGTAGCAGTCGCATACAAGAATATCAGCAGAGCAGGGTGGGATGATGGATGTAAATTTGGACACAATGACAAATCTTGGATGTTATTTTTTCACAATAACAGTTATAAGTTTTATCACAACAAAGTCCAAACTTGTGTCTCAGGTCCTCAGTCCTCCAGAGTAGGAGTGTACCTGGATCACAGTGCAGGTATTCTGTCCTTCTACAGCGTCTCTGAAACCATGACTCTCCTCCACAGAGTCCAGACCACATTCACTCAGCCTCTCTATGCTGGACTTTGTCTTTGTTGGACTGGTTCCACGGCTGAGTTGTGTCAAGTCAAATAGTCAGAAGTCATATAAGGGTTAAACTCTGTGTTTGGTCTCCATGTTTGTTGCTGACAGCTGATTGTTGTGGCGTTTCTTCACTGCACACAGATCAGCTGTCAGTCAAACATTGTGGGCGGGACTTTGACATCTTCTCCTGAGTTGTTGTGTAAATGTTTGAGTGTGTGTAGGTGGCGCTCCTTCCTGTGTGTGTCACCTCCTTTATCCTCCACACTTTGTTCTCTTTGTGTTCATCTGTAAACCAAATGTTGTTGTTGTCATGAGGTTTTATAGAAGTGTAATGATCCTGATCATAATCAATAAGGACATCGTTCATTATTGTCTTGTACACAGCTGAGATTCTTGTGTGGATGAAGTGAATCTGAACATGAAATCACTGAACAAGAGTCATTTAATAGTGTTTGCTTTCTGTTTTTGTGTCAAATAAATTTGCATGCAGATCATAATTTGTGTCGTCACAAGTCATTCAAGTGAAATTTGTTATTTAAATCTTTGTTTTGATCAGATGTGGCAGCACAACATGATTTGTTCCTGAGCTTGATGAGGTCTCATTTTAATTTTTAAACCTTTGATTTTAAACATGTATAAATGTTGATATGACAGATTCAATCTGTGAGAAATGTTCTCAGCAGGCAGCACCTGACAGAGACACTAGGAAACCAAACACTACCACAGTGACAGTGAGTGACTCCGCTTTTATAACACATGAAATATTTGAACTCCAACAACAAATGTAAAAATGAGCAGCTTATATCAGGTCCAGTCATAAAATCATGACATGAAAATATGATTAATCAGAATTCAACAAGTCAGAGACATTTGAACGTTTAGCCTCAAATCTCGCATTCCCAAATACTATGTCTTATCTCTCCCATCTTTGCCATGTCACCTGAATGCAGCATCAGTGTTTCAGGGTGTGACTCCTGTCAACAAACGCACACCAGGGCCGACTCTTGGCATCGGCCATATAGGCAATCGCAGAGGGTGCCTCATGCTGGCAGGGACGCAGCTGCAAGCCCTCATAAAACAAAATAAAAGAGAATAAGTAAAATAAAATAAATACTACTAATGATTTGCAGCCACAACTGGGCCCTTTCCTCATACTCTGTCTTGGAAAAAAAGAACAAATAAAGAAAAAGTAAACAACAACAACAACCTCCCTGTTGTTTGTCATTATTTGCCCTGAACCTGTCCTGCACCGTGCTCAGTCATGTCACTGTGGGAAAGGCGGGTGGGACAAGTTATCTGTGCGCATCTCAGGTAGGTAGGTTGTGACTGACAGACAACAAGAGGTGATAAATTGTGAAATTATTGGGTTATCATCATGAAAAGACCTGCAAGCCCTCAGGTGCGCCCAGATAATGATGTGATCGCTGCCAAGGACTGAGTGAAGCTGCTGAGCTGGTTTATTGCTGTTTGTATCTGGTTAACTTCTGGCTGCTTAGTGCTCCTCCTCTTACTCAGCACATTAGATATTGTGCTGGAATTCCATAACAAATTGGGACAACTGTAAAACTAATGTGTGACAATATAACTGGAGTGCAACCTCTTTTATTTTAGTACTTCATAATCACAACTCGATAATAATTGATGTTATGTTGAACACATCACTGGTGCAAGTAGTAGTCTGTCTGCTGCAGCTGCATGTTTTGCTTGTGCTGTACAGTAAGAGGTAAATCTACTCCACATCTGTCCAGATGCACCGAGAAAATATTTGAACAAGAAGCCCCGAGAAGCTGCTGCAGAGGGGCCTTCTCTGACATCTCCTCCACTCGCTGAAGGATGTAAGTTTAGCCAATTATTTGTGCTCTCTGACACACTGCTGTGTTGTCATTTTTAACATTATCATTAATATTATTATAATGTCATTATTATTACTGTTGAATGTTCCAGTTTAACCTTGTTACTAATTCCAGTAAATGTAGGTGAAATAAAATAAAGTCTATTTGTACAGTGCTTCACTTTATATGAAGCAGAATGACACAACAGACTTGAAGCAGTGGTGTAACAGTATGGATGTACTGTATGTTTGAATACAGCTACAAGTCAGACAACAAGCAGCAGCAGGGCTGGATTCAGCACACCACCTCACTACCTCACGACTTCCAGTGAGACACAGCCTGAATCAGGTGAGTTCTGTAACTGTATGTTACTGCTGCAGTCATGTTTCTAATGTAAATATGGCCACACCCAGAAACATTTTGTTGTTTCTATCAAATATTCACAAACACTCTTACCACAATATTCACATCACTTACACATGCAGCTCATCCTGGCCTGTACATCTGGAATGTTTTCGTCCATTTGTCCACACATGGAGACTATGAAAGTCTATTTTTACAATGTCAGTAAGTTGGCCAAGCCTTTAAACATTTATAAACCTCCACAGCGACAGAAAACAATGGGGACTGTAGCTTGCACACAGATCCCAATTTTCATTTGAATGCAATATTGCCACATATTTGACTTTATTAAAAGGAGTCCATTCAAGAATACCAACAGTATCTATTATTAAAATCTGTCTTACATACTTGTATTATTATGGTAAAAGTAGCACAATAAAATATATTTGATGACAAATACAGTTTACAGAGGAAATATGGCAGAACTCAAAATATAGTGCAACTATCAATATTTATTCAACTTGTCTACAGGACACATTAACGCTAGAATAGCTAATCCCCCTTCAAAAAAGTGAAACTAGGGGGTGGGGGCACCAAAGTGGGTAGAGCCAGCTTTGACGCACACAGTGTGATATTACACGTATTGAAATGTCTCTTTACTGATGTGTGAAGCTGCCAAAGGCTGAGTGAACTCTGGACTTGTCTTCCTGCAGTGAACATCACAGCAGGTGAACAAGTGAAATGTGAAAAGTGATGCTCAGCACAAGAGGGCGCCTTCATCCTGCTAAGCAGGGAAGTAAAGGAGGTTAAAGCTCCTCCACTCACTTTGTATGCATGTTTTAGTTTTTAGACTCATGAAACCATTTGATAATAAACACACATGGTGTCACACACGATGCTAAATTGTGTCAAACCAGTAAAAGTTCAGGTTCCTTAAATATACACTCAGTCCTCTCTGTGTGAAGATCAGGCAGCCAGTGATGGTCAAAGGTTGAAATGTATCAGGAGCGTCTGCTGTGTTGCTGATTAAAGAAGCTCCTGGTTTCACCTACATTTATTAAACACGCTCTCCTCACACCACTGCTGCAGAGAAACTACGTGATTCAAATATGTGCCACCTTTTGCAGAGTCCCCCTCACACAGAAGGCCAACCAGTGCCACATCATCAGCAGTGTGTTTGAGTTTCAACTCATTGGTTTACAGAGAAAAGAACAGAGGTGATAAAATGGCACCTGGTGATGCACCTGTGTTCACACTCCTCTCTGACACCTCACCTTTACACACATGCTCGGATTTCATGACTTAAAATACAAAAAGCTGAAATGATTGTCTTTATTAATGTTTGTTTGGCTCATGATCCTCACTGACTGAAGGTGACACTTTAGTTTGACCTCCTTTATTTCAACTAACAAACACCACACAGTGTTTTTATTTCAAGGTGATCATTTAATATCAACAGTTTTCCTCACGATCACAGTCATGATGAAAACATGAGATGTTTGGAAGATTTTGGATTTTGGGTACCTCACTGCACAAATTCAAACTGACAAAAAATTAGCATCATCTGTCGTCAGTGTTTGACAACAACTGACACTGGCATCAGACATTGTCCTGACATTGAATTTTAGTAAACAGACATCACAACCTAAATTCAACCAAACAGAAACATTGGAAAACGTTGGTGACCAGCTGGGATGTCAAGAACCCTGAAATCCTTCTATGTTTACAGCTGATATGGTGATTGTGGTTATAGCTATTATCTAATTATTGCTCAGAGTTCTGCATTGACAGTTTGGTTTATTTCATGAGACTGGTTTCATCAACTGACCGTCATTTTTCCTTTTTCAGGAATGCTGCTGAAAACTGAATATTTTACTTAAAATGGTCCATAAATATTTTTAATAATTATTATTTCTGATAGACTTTTGAATACTTTGAACTACGAGTTTCCAACAACTCCATTAACTTTACTTGAAAACGTGAAACATTTAACTAACATGAAATGTCTAACAGTGTGAGTGTCGTAGTTTGATTCTGATCTTACTGCCTGTTGTAAATGTCAGATAACACACCCTGCCTCTCACCACTCCTTGTGGAATGCAGTAAAGCCTGAAAAGCCTTCCCTCTCCTCCCTCCTCCTGGAGCCAGCTCGTCTCTATCAACAGATTTGTTTTTCTGATCAGAGAGAATCAAACTATTTGACAGTCACCATCACTGAGAGGTGAAATGGCGCAGAAAGGAGTTGAGCTGGACCGAGAAACCTTCTCTTGTTCCATCTGTCTGGATCTACTGAAGGATCCGGGGACTCTTCCCTGTGGACACAGCTACTGCATCAACTGTATTCAAAGCTTCTGGGATGGAGAGGATGAGAAGAGAATCTACAGCTGCCCTCAGTGGGCAGAGCTTCACACCGAGGCCTGTCCTGATGAAAAACACCATGTTAGCAGTTTTAGTGGAGAAACTGAAGAAGACTGGACTCCAAGCTGCTCCTGCTGATCACTGCTATGCTGGAGCTGAAGATGTGGCCTGTGATGTCTGCACTGGGAGGAAACTGAAAGCCTTCAAGTCCTGTCTGCAGTGTGTGGCCTCTTACTGTGAGAAACACCTCCAGCCTCATCGTGACTCGCCTCCATTCCAGAAACACAAGCTGGTGGAGCCCTCCAAGAAGCTGCAGGAGAACATCTGCTCTCGTCATGATGAGGTGATGAAGATGTTCTGCCGCACTGATCAGCAGTGTATCTGTTATCTCTGCTCTGTGGATGAACATAAAGGCCACGACACAGTGTCAGCTGCAGCAGAAAGGACTGAGAGGCAGAGAGAGCTGGAGGGGAGTCGACAAAACATCCAGCAGAGAATCCAGGACACAGAGAAAGATGTGAAGCTGCTCCAACAGGAGGTGGAGGCTATCAGTCGCTCTGCTGATAAAGCAGTGGAGCACAGTGAGAAGATCTTCACTGAGCTGATCGGTCTGATGGAGAAAAGACGCTGTGATGTGAAGCAGCAGCTCAGATGGCAGCAGGAAACTGAAGTGAGTCGAGTCAAAGAGCTTCAGGAGAAGCTGGAGCAGGAGATCAGTGAGCTGAAGAGGAAAGACGCTGAGCTGGAGAAGCTCTCACACACAGAGGATCACAACCAGTTTCTATACAACTACCCCTCACTGTCAGCACTCAGTGAAGCCACACACTCATCCAGCATCAACATCCGTCCTTGCCGCTACTTTGAGGACGTGACAGCGGCTGTGTCAGGAGTCAGAGATAAACTACAGGACGCTCTGAGGGACACATGGACAAACGTCTCACTGGCAGTGACTGAAGTGGATGTTTTACTGCCACAACCAGAGCCCAAGACCAGAGCTGCATACTTGTCAAGTTTTGTATTTGAAAATGAGGAAAATTTTTTGGTACCCGCCGTGAGACCCCCCCACACACATAGATGGGAACCTTGGGGGTTGCCCACATTGCGCATTTCAAAACCGCCCCCCCCCCCTGGGCGTACGGGAAATCTAAAATAACCACTTGTCAACCAGACCCGCTGTCGACACTAATCTCGCAACAACTGCCACCCAGGCTACTGGGAGGTGGCAGTTCTCGTGAGGCTAGTGACAGAGTTCAGTTTGGAGAGATAGAGGAATGTTTTTTGTTTTTTTAAAAAATTATATTATAATACCGGAGGACGGCGGGAAAGAGGGGTAAAATACGGTAGTTTCCTGGCCAAAACGGGAGACTTGACAGGTATACAGAGCTGAGCTCTTCAGATATTCACGTCACATCACACTGGATCCAAACACAGTTAGCACATGGCTGTTATTATCTGAGGGGAACAGGAAAGTGACATTCATGAGTCAACAACAGTCTTACTCTAAACACCCAGACAGATTCACTGGATGTTATCAGGTCCTGAGTAGAGAGAGTCTGACTGGACGTTGTTACTGGGAGGTGGAGTGGAGAGGAGGAGTTTATGTAGCAGTCGCATACAAGAATATCAGCAGAGCAGGGAGAGATCATGGATGTAGATTTGGACACAATGACAAATCTTGGATGTTAACATGTGACAAAAACAGTTATAAGTTTTATCACAACAAAGTCCAAACTCGTGTCTCAGGTCGTCGGTCCTCCAGAGTAGGAGTGTACCTGGATCACAGTGCAGGTATTCTGTCCTTCTACAGCGTCTCTGAAACCATGACTCTCCTCCACAGAGTCCAGACCACATTCACTCAGCCTCTCTATGCTGGACTTTGGCTTTGTTGGACTGGTTCCACGGCTGAGTTGTGTCAAGTCAAATAGTCAGAAGTCATATAAGGGTTAAACTCTGTGTTTGGTCTCCATGTTTGTTGCTGACAGCTGAGTGTTGTGGCGTTTCTTCACTGCACACAGATCAGCTTACAGTCAAACATTGTGGGCGGGACTTTGACATCTTCTCCTGAGTTGTTGTGTAAATGTTTGAGTGTGTGTAGGTGGCGCTCCTTCCTGTGTGTGTCACCTCCTTTATCCTCCACACTTTGTTCTCTTTGTGTTCATCTGTAAACCAAATGTTGTTGTTGTCATGAGGTTTTATAGAAGTGTAATGATCCTGATCATAATCAATAAGGACATCGTTCATTATTGTCTTGTACACAGCTGAGATTCTTGTGTGGATGAAGTGAATCTGAACATGAAATCACTGAACAAGAGTCATTTAATAGTGTTTGCTTTCTGTTTTTGTGTCTTTGAACATCAAATAAATTTGGATGTAGATTATAATTTGTGTCGTCACAAGTCATTCAAGTGAAATTTGATTTGTTTGTTAAATCTTTGTTTTTTTTTTTTTTTTTTTTTTTTTTTTTTTGTTTTTTTTAATTTAACCTTTATTTAACCAGGCAAGTCATTAAGAACAAATTCTTATTTACAATGGCGGCCTGGCAAAAGGCAAGAGCCTCTTGAGGAGAAGGGGACAGGGATTAGAGGGGTATCAAAAGATGAAAGAAACAGCAACACATACAACGTGCACCACATAAGCAGCAAACAAACAGCATAAAGTGGCTAACAGAGAGCAGCATCACGCAGCGCAGCAACAACAAAAGTAGCGCACACATGCAGCAGAACGGACAATGCAACATCAGTAAAGAACAAAACAAGCAAAGCAACAAACAACAACACACATACAAACAGACAACAACAAATAGCAAGACAGGCTGGCAGAGCAATAACAATAGCAGCAGGAACAAGAAGCATACAATGAGCAAACAGAAGGCAGCCGACAGACAGAAGTTCCAGAAGAAATACTACTGGGTCAAGAGCAGCTGCATGTTTCAGTGAGAATGTCCACTGTGCCCTTGAAAATTGACTTGGGAATGAAGTTTTCCAGCTTTCGCATTTTTTGCAGGTCATTCCAGTCCTTGGCTGCAGCAGCCTGGAAAGATGACTGTCCAAGTACACAATTTGTTTTGGGGATTTTCAACAGAATATGGTGAGCAGAACGAGTGTTGTCGGCAGCAGATGTGGTTTGCAACAACCGACACAAATGAGGAGGCGACAGACCAAGGATGCATAAGTGGGTCAAAAATGACCCGGTGAGGTTGTTTTCTTGCAATATCTCTTTAATGAAAAGTTGTTATCATTTCATATTCCAGCTATTCCTCAAAAAACAAGTTATTGATATCATGCCATTTATTTAACTTACATTTTATACATTTTAAGAAATTTTAGTTTTTGTATTACTACCCCAAGCTTCCAGAAGTGGGTCAAAAATGACCCGCATTCATTTCCTGTGGAATTTCATGGGAATCTTTGATTCTTATCAACTGTGACTGTCAGGAACATATATTTTGTGGACCACACAGACTGTATCATAAGTGTCATCCCTTAAGAAGATTGTTTTACACAGCAAGATCTGATACATGTAAGTATTATCCTCATTTTTATCCTCAGAAATGTGTGTGTGTGTGTGTCATTCACAACTATTATGTGAAAGAGTATGTGTTTCTTGTCATCTATCATCAAATTTGCCTATTTTATAATTTGCGAAACAAGCTAGCTATCATTAGATAGATAGAGAGATAGATGTACTTTACTGTATGTATTGCGTGCACGTGCGTGAGTGTGTGTGTGTTTGCATTTATTTATATAGCAACATATTGATCAATAGGTCTGCTTGTCATTTAAAATATTCTCTCTCTCTCTCTCTCTCTCTCTCTCTCCCACACACACACACATACACACACACATTCACACAAAATGGATGTTGACATTGTTCTATTGCTGTTGTGCAATTTTCTTTTTCAATTTTCAAAATGTTTTAAAAATGTTCATAATGTTGAAAAAGTGAAAAATAAAAAAATATTTCAAGCATGAAATCATTCTTGTGTGGACCACAATATAATACAAAATATAATTCAAGTTATTGTTCCCCACCAAGATGATAAAAGTGACATAAAAACACATTGATTCTAACACGGGTCATTTTTGACCCACTTATGGAGGAGTGTAGGGTCCAGTCACTCGTGCATCTAAGGGATATATGAGCATAAACCAGTGAATATTACGCCGGGTGTGAAGGGATGGCCAGTTTACAGAGGAGTAAAGAGTGCAGTGATGTGTTTTAAATGGGGCATGTGTAGCAAAGCAGACAGCAGAGTGATAGAGGAAATCTAGTTTCTGGAGCAAGCCCTTGCAAGCTGACCTGAAAATGACGTCACCACAATCTAACTTAGATTTAACCCTAGACTGTAACTTGCTAATGTGGTGTGAGAAAGACAAAGTGCTATCAAGCCAGATACCCAGATATGTATATTCAGTGACTTGGTCTAGAGCAGTTCCGTCAAGAGTAGTAATATTTAGTGGTGGAAGGGGCATCAAACCCTTCCTACCGAACCACATGACCTTAGTCTTAGTAGTGTTCAGCAGCAGGTTTAAAGAAGCGAAAGCCTGTTGGACCCTGTAAAAGCTATTCTGAAGTGATGCTAGTACTGCATCGGGGGAGGGACCAGCTGTGTAAAGAACCGTATCGTCAGCATAAATATGGATTGATGAGTCTCCAGCAAGGCAAACAATATCATTTATATAAATAGAAAATAGTGCAGGGCCTAGGATGGAGCCCTGGGGGACACCCTTTGTAACTAGAAGGGACTGCGAAAGGAGATGTTATAACTTTACACATTGTACTCTATCCGTGAGGAAGTCAGAAAACCATGCCAGTGAATGGGAAGAGACCCAGTGTGAGCCAACCTACGAACAAGGATAGAATGATCAACAGTATCAAAGGCCTTAGCTAAATCAATAAAGATTGCTGCTCAAAATTGTTTAGAGTCTAAGGCGGATATAACATCATTAAGGACCTTGAGTGTTGCAGTGATACAGCCATAACCAGATCGAAAACCAGACTGAACATCAGACAAAATATTATGAACACCCAAATAATCCTTAAGTTGCTTGTTTACAATTTTTTTCTAACACTTTTGATCAGATGTGGCAGCACAAACATGATTTGTTCCTGAGCTTGTAGAACACAGACCAAAGACTGTTGTGGTTGGAGAACTGTGTCACAAAGTCGTCCTCAGTCCTGCTTCTCCCCTCCTGCCTCTCTGTGCCTCCCTCCAGCCCCCTGCATCACCTCCATCCATCCACCACATGTCACACTTTCCCTCCTGTCCCAGTCACCTGACTCTCTCATTCACCTGCTCACCTGTTTCCACTTTCCCTCATCAGCCTCATCAGCATTTATTTATTTTGCCATTGAGCTCTTTAGCAGAAACATTTTGGGGTGGTTTGCATTCATGTTGAGTGGTGCAGGGTAAATTTGTTCTGTTCTTTCAAATTTGGATTGTGTTGTTGATGTGCTAAGTCGTGTCAAGACAGTCTTCCGGTTTCACTTTTTGAATGACAAACACAGACTAGTGCTGTCTGCTTGTATGGAGGGGTGTTTCCTCTCAGGCAGGCGCAGAACATACGTGCTGGGTGGCCGTCAGCTGTCGTCTTTGCAGTGTGTTCACAGTGATAAAACTGAGCTTCTCCTTGTAGGTACTGAGTCTCCTTTTACTAAACCACAGAGTTTCTCTCTGACCATTAACAACTCCAACGTGTGTCCCTCCCCTCAGGTTAAGAGTCTGGGTGTCATCCTGGACAGCACATTGACCTCTGAGGCCCCCATCAATAATGTTTCTCAGTCTGCATACTTTAATCCACTTAACATTAACATCTCCGCCCGTCACTCACACCTCACAGCACTGCTATCCCCGTTCATTCTTTGGCTGCATCTCGTATTGATTATTGCAGCTCTGTCCTCTTCGCTCTTCCTCTCAAGTGTCTTTATAAACTCCAGTTGGTCCAGAATTCAGCCGTCTCCAAACTTGAAGAACAGAATAAAAAGATGAAGTGATCCATGTTTTTAAATGAGAAATGAGCTCTGTTGTAAACAAGTGTTAAACACACTGGCTGCGCCCCGAATCACATTCTTTTTCTTTTTACTTTTAGTGCTGCAGCTGCCTTTGAAAAGTACGTACTGTTGCATGCAGTATGCACACAATCAGGACACACTACTGTCTCACATATTTGTTACCCTGGAGGTAAAACAAGACGTCATTCACCGAGCTCACCAGAGACTGAGGTCAACCTGGAGAGATCTGCTGTTGTTGTTGCTTTGCAGTTGTAACTTTGAAGTCATCACTGCGTACAAGGTAGATTCCAACATATTATATTCACCACAGGAAAATGACATCAGCAGCATCTGTCATTGTTATTGTCATAGTAATGTCCTGTTGGTGGTGGTGATCTCTATGATTATTTTGTTCATATAAACAATTAATATATTTTATTATTACTATTACACAGGTCATCAAGGACTTGAATCAGCTGTTAATAAAGCCGTCAACAAGTGGTCATTTTTTTGTGGCCCAGCTGATGTGACCAATCTTCCGCTGTGCAGAGGATTGTGGGTCAGAAAAGCCAGAAAAGCATGCTGGCTTGCATACTGCAAAATCAGACCAGACCTAGTAGAACATCCTGGTAATTCTGGCATACTGCATTTGACATACTGTGTGTTGGGACATACTAAATTTTGTTCTGCATACTTTATAGTACGGTAGTCTGGATATTGGAACACACACACAGTATCTCTGTCAAACTGCTCCTCTTCCTGGAATGACTCAGAGCTTGATGAGCCCTCCCTCCTCTTCCTGCTCTCACACACACAGCCAGCTCCACTCTGTCCACACATTTCCTTGTTCCCTCCCCTTCAGATCTACAGTGTGTAACCAACACTGTGGTGAAGTGGCAGAGCTGACAGACTCCATTCACTGCATGTTGGTTAGATCAGAGCTCAAACTAGCTGTTGACACTGAGAGGTGAAATGGCGCAGAAAGGAGTTAAGCTGGACCGAGAAACCTTCTCTTGTTCCATCTGTCTGGATCTACTGAAGGATCCGGGGACTCTTCCCTGTGGACACAGCTACTGCATCAACTGTATTCAAAGCTTCTGGGATGTAGAGGATGAGAAGAGAATCTACAGCTGCCCTCAGTGTAGGCAGAGCTTCACACCGAGGCCTGTCCTGATGAAAAACACCATGTTAGCAGATTTGGTGGAGAAACTGAAGAAGACTGGACTCCAAGCTGCTCCTGCTGATCTGCTATGCTGGAGCTGAAGATGTGGAGGAACATAAAGGCCACGACACAGTGTCAGCTGCAGCAGAAAGGACTGAGAGGCAGAGAGAGCTGGAGGGGAGACGCCTAAACATCCAGCAGAGAATCCAGGACACAGAGAAAGATGTGAAGCTGCTCCAACAGGAGGTGGAGGCTATCAGTCGCTCTGCTGATAAAGCAGTGGAGCACAGTGAGAAGATCTTCACTGAGCTGATCCGTCTGATGGAGAAAAGACGCTGTGATGTGAAGCAGCAGCTCAGATGGCAGCAGGAAACTGAAGTGAGTCGAGTCAAAGAGCTTCAGGAGAAGCTGGAGCAGGAGATCAGTGAGCTGAAGAGGAAAGACGCTGAGCTGAAGAAGCTCTCACACAGAGGATCACAACCAGTTTCTACACAACTACCCCTCACTGTCAGCACTCAGTGAAGCCACACACTCATCCAGCATCGACATCCGTCCTCGCCGCTACTTTGAGGACGTGACAGCGGCTGTGTCAGGAGTCAGAGATAAACTACAGGACGCTCTGAGGGACACATGGACAAACGTCTCACTGACAGGGACTGAAGTGGATGTTTTACTGCCACAACCAGAGCCCAAGACCAGAGCTGAGTTCTTCAGATATTCACGTCACATCACACTGGATCCAAACACAGTAAGCACATGGCTGTTATTATCTGAGGGGAACAGGAAAGTGACAGCAATGAGACAACAACAGTTTTATTCTCATCACCCAGACAGATTCACTGGATGGTCTCAAGTCCTGAGTAGAGAGAGTCTGACTGGACGTTGTTACTGGGAGGTGGAGCTGAGAGGAGGAGTTTATGTAGCAGTCGCATACAAGAATATCAGACGAGCACGGTGGTGGTGGGTTGAAAGTAAATTTGGACACAATGACAAATCTTGGATGTTAACATGTGACAATAACAGTTATGAGTTTTATCACAACAAAGTCCAAACTCGTGTCTCAGGTCGTCGGTCCTCCAGAGTAGGAGTGTACCTGGATCACAGTGCAGGTATTCTGTCCTTCTACAGCGTCTCTGAAACCATGACTCTCCTCCACAGAGTCCAGACCACATTCACTCAGCCTCTCTATGCTGGACTTTGTCTTTGTTGGGCTGATTCCACAGCTTTGTTGCGTTAAGTCAAATAGTCAGAAGTCATTTAAGGGTTAAACTCTGTGTTTGGTCTCCATGTTTGTTGCTGACAGCTGAGTGTTGTGGCGTTTCTTCACTGCACACAGATCAGCTGTCAGTCAAACATTGTGGGCGGGACTTTGACATCTTCTCCTGAGTTGTTGTGTAAATGTTTGAGTGTGTGTAGGTGGCGCTCCTTCCTGTGTGTGTCACCTCCTTTATCCTCCACACTTTGTTCTCTTTGTGTTCATCTGTAAAGAAATCTATCATCACATTTATTTGTTTGGCAGACCAAATGTTGTTGTTGTCATGAGGTTTTATAGAAGTGTAATGATCCTGATCATAATCAATAAGGACATCGTTCATTATTGTCTTGTACACAGCTGATCTTGTGTGGATGAAGTGAATCTGAACATGAAATCACTGAACAAGAGTCATTTAATAGTGTTTGCTTTCTGTTTTTGTGTCTATGAACATCAAATAAATTTGCATGCAGATCATAATTTGTGTCGTCACAAGTCATTCAATCAATCTGTGAGAAATGTTCTCAGCAGGCAGCACCTGACAGAGACACTAGGAAACCAAACACTACCACAGTGACAGTGAGTGACTCAGCTTTTATAACACGTGAAATATTTGAACTCCAACAACAAATGTAAAAATGAGCAGCTTATATCAGGTCCAGTCATAAAATCATGACATGAAAATATGATTAATCAGAATTCAACAAGTCAGAGACATTTGAACGTTTAGCCTCAAATCTCACATTCCCAAATACTATTTCTTATCTCTCCCATCTTTGCCATGTGACCTGAATGCAGCATCAGTGTTTCAGGGTGTGACTCCTGTCAACAAACACACACCAGGGTCGGCTCTTGGCATCGGCCATATAGGCAGTCGCCGAGGGTGCCTCATGCTGGCAGGGAGCTGCAAGCCCTCATAAAACAAAATAAAAGAGAATAAGTAAAATAAAATAAATACTACTAATGATTTGCAGCCACGACTGGCGCCCTTTCCTCATACTCTGTCTTGAAAAAAAAAGAACAAATAAAGAAAAAGTAAACAACAACAACAACCTCCCTGTTGTTTGTCATTATTTGCCCTGAACCTGTCCTGCACCGTGCTCGTCATGTCACTGTGGGAAAGGCGGGTGGGACGAGTTATCTGTGCGCATCTCAGGTAGGTAGGTTGTGACTGACAGACAACAAGAGGTGATAAATTGTGAAATTATTGGGTTATCATCATGAAAAGACCTGCAAGCCCTCAGGTGCGCCCAGATAATGATGTGATCGCTGCCAAGGACTGAGTGAAGCTGCTGAGCTGGTTTATTGCTGTTTGTATCTGGTTAACTTCTGGCTGCTTAGTGCTCCTCCTCTTACTCAGCACATTAGATATTGTGCTGGAATTCCATAACAAATTGGGACAACTGTAAAACTAATGTGTGACAATATAACTGGAGTGCAACCTCTTTTATTTTAGTACTTCATAATCACAGCTCGATAATAATTGATGTTATGTTGAACACATCACTGGTGCAAGTAGTAGTCTGTCTGCTGCAGCTGCATGTTTTGCTTGTGCTGTACAGTAAGAGGTAAATCTACTCCACATCTGTCCAGATGCACCGAGAAAATATTTGAACAAGAAGCCCCGAGAAGCTGCTGCAGAGGGGCCTTCTCTGACATCTCCTCCACTCGCTGAAGGATGTAAGTTTAGCCAATTATTTGTGCTCTCTGACACACTGCTGTGTTGTCATTTTTAACATTATCATTATTATTATTATAATGTCATTATTATTACTGTTGAATGTTCCAGTTTAACCTTGTTACTAATTCCAGTAAATGTAGGTGAAATAAAATAAAGTCTATTTGTACAGTGCTTCACTTTATATGAAGCAGAATGACACAACAGACTTGACGCAGTGGTGTAACAGTATGGATGTACTGTATGTTTGAATACAGCTACAAGTCAGACAACAAGCAGCAGCAGGGCTGGATTCAGCACACCTCACTACCTCACGACTTCCAGTGAGACACAGCCTGAATCAGGTGAGTTCTGTAACTGTATGTTACTGCTGCAGTCATGTTTCTAATGTAAATATGGCCAAACCCAGAAACATTTTTGTTGTTTCTATCAAATATTCACAAATACTCTTACCACAATATTCACATCACTTACACATGCAGCTCATCCTGGCCTGTACATCTGGAATGTTTTCGTCCATTTGTCCACACATGGAGACTATGAAAGTCTATTTTTACAATGTCAGTAAGTTGGCCAAGCCTTTAAACATTTATAAACCTCCACAGCGACAGAAAACAATGGGGACTGTAGCTTGCACACAGATCCCAATTTTCATTTGAATGCAATATTGCCACATATTTGACTTTATTAAAAGGAGTCCATTCAAGAACACCAACAGTATCTATTATTAAAATCAGTCTTACATACTTGTATTATTATGGTAAAAGTAGCACAATAAAATATATTTGATGACAAATACAGTTTACAGAGGAAATATGGCCGAACTCAAAGTATAGTGCAACTATCAATATTTATTCATCTTGTCTACAGGACACATTAACGCTAGAATAGCTAATCCCCCTTCAAAAAAGTTAAACTAGGGGGTGGGGCACCAAAGTGGTAGAGCCGGCTTTGACGCACACAGTGTGATTTACACATATTGAAATGTCTCTTTACTGATGTGTGAAGCTGCCAAAGGCTGAGTGAACTCGGACTTGTCTTCCTGCAGTGAACATCGCAGCAGGTGAACAAGTGAAATGTGAAAAGTGATGCTCAGCAAGAGGGCGCTTCATCCTGCTAAGCAGGGAGGTAGAGGAGGTTAAAGCTCCTCCACTCACTTTGTCTGCATGTTTTAGTTTTTAGACTCATGAACCATTTGATAATAAACACACATGGTGTCACACATGGTGCTAAATTGTGTCAAACCAGTAAAAGTTCAGGTTTCCTTAAATATACACTCAGTCCTCTCTGTGTGAAGATCAGGCAGCCAGTGATGGTCAAAGGTTGAAATGTATCAGGAGCGTCTGGTGTGTTGCTGATTAAAGAAGCTCCTGGTTTCACCTACATTTATTAAACACGCTCTCCTCACACCACTGCTGCAGAGAAACTACATGATTCAAATATGTGCCACCTTTTGCAGAGTCGCCCTCACACAGAAGGCCAACCAGTGCCACATCATCAGCAGTGTGTTTGAGTTTCAACTCATTGGTTTACAGAGAAAAGAACAGAGGTGATAAAATGGCACCTGGTGATGCACCTGTGTTCACACTCCTCTCTGACACCTCACCTTTACACACATGCTCGGATTTCATGACTTAAAATACAAAAAGCTGAAATGATTGTCTTTATTAATGTTTGTTTGGCTCGTGATCCTCACTGACTGAAGGTGACACTTTAGTTTGACCTCCTTTATTTCAACTAACAAACACCACACAGTGTTTTTATTTCAAGGTGATCATTTAATATCAACAGTTTTCCTCACGATCACAGTCATGATGAAAACATGAGATGTTTGGAAGATGTTGGATTTTGGGTACCTCACTGCACAAATTCAAACTGACAAAAAATTAGCGTCATCTGTCGTCAGTGTTTGACAACAACTGACACTGGCATCAGACATTGTCCTGACATTGAATTTTAGTAAACAGATCACAACCTAAATTCAACCAAACAGAAACATTGGAAAACGTTGGTGACCAGCTGGGATGTCAAGAACCCTGAAATCCTTCTATCTTTACAGCTGATATGGTGATTGTGGTTATAGCTATTATCTAATTATTGCTCAGAGTTCTGCATTGACAGTTTGGTTTATTTCATGAGACTGGTTTCATCAACTGACCGTCATTTTTCCTTTTTCAGGAATGCTGCTGAAAACTGAATATTTTACTTAAAATGGTCCATAAATATTTTTAATAATTATTATTTCTGATAGACTTTTGAATACTTTGAACTACGAGTTTCCAACAACTCCATTAACTTTACTTGAAAACGTGAAACATTTAACTAACATGAAATGTCTAACAGTGTGAGCTGAGTGTCGTAGTTTGATTCTGATCTTACTGCCTGTTGTAAATGTCAGATAACACACCCTGCCTCTCACCACTCCTTGTGGAATGCAGTAAAGCCTGAAAAGCCTTCCCTCTCCTCCCTCCTCCTGGAGCCAGCTCGTCTCTATCAACAGATTTGTTTTTCTGATCAGAGAGAATCAAACTATTTGACAGTCACCATCACTGAGAGGTGAAATGGCGCAGAAAGGAGTTGAGCTGGACCGAGAAACCTTCTCTTGTTCCATCTGTCTGGATCTACTGAAGGATCCGGGGACTCTTCCCTGTGGACACAGCTACTGCATCAACTGTATTCAAAGCTTCTGGGATGGAGAGGATGAGAAGAGAATCTACAGCTGCCCTCAGTGTAGGCAGAGCTTCACACCGAGGCCTGTCCTGATGAAAAACACCATGTTAGCAGTTTTAGTGGAGAAACTGAAGAAGACTGGACTCCAAGCTGCTCCTGCTGATCACTGCTATGCTGGAGCTGAAGATGTGGCCTGTGATGTCTGCACTGGGAGGAAACTGAAAGCCTTCAAGTCCTGTCTGCAGTGTGTGGCCTCTTACTGTGAGAAACACCTCCAGCCTCATCGTGACTCGCCTCCATTACAGAAACACAAGCTGGTGGAGCCCTCCAAGAAGCTGCAGGAGAACATCTGCTCTCGTCATGATGAGGTGATGAAGATGTTCTGCCGCACTGATCAGCAGTGTATCTGTTATCTCTGCTCTGTGGATGAACATAAAGGCCACGACACAGTGTCAGCTGCAGCAGAAAGGACTGAGAGGCAGAGAGAGCTGGAGGGGAGTCGACAAAACATCCAGCAGAGAATCCAGGACACAGAGAAAGATGTGAAGCTGCTCCAACAGGAGGTGGAGGCTATCAGTCGCTCTGCTGATAAGCAGTGGAGCACAGTGAGAAGATCTTCACTGAGCTGATCCGTCTGATGGAGAAAAGACGCTGTGATGTGAAGCAGCAGCTCAGATGGCAGCAGGAAACTGAAGTGAGTCGAGTCAAAGAGCTTCAGGAGAAGCTGGAGCAGGAGATCAGTGAGCTGAAGAGGAAAGACGCTGAGCTGAAGAAGCTCTCACACACAGAGGATCACAGCCAGTTTCTACACAACTACCCCTCACTGTCAGCACTCAGTGAAGCCACACACTCATCCAGCATCAACATCCGTCCTCGCCGCTACTTTGAGGACGTGACAGCGGCTGTGTCAGGAGTCAGAGATAAACTACAGGACGCTCTGAGGGACACATGGACAAACGTCTCACTGACAGGGACTGAAGTGGATGTTTTACTGCCACAACCAGAGCCCAACACCAGAGCTGAGTTCTTCAGATATTCACGTCACATCACACTGGAGCCAAACACAGCATTCACACTGCTGTTATTATCTGAGGAGAACAGGAAAGTGACAGTAATGAGTCAACAACAGTCTTGTTCTAAACACCCAGACAGATTCACTGGATGTTATCAGGTCCTGAGTAGAGAGAGTCTGACTGGACGTTGTTACTGGGAGGTGGAGTGGAGAGGAGGAGTCTATGTAGCAGTCGCATACAAGAATATCAGCAGAGCAGGGTGGGATGATGGATGTAAATTTGGACACAATGACAAATCTTGGATGTTATTTTTTCACAATAACAGTTATAAGTTTTATCACAACAAAGTCCAAACTCGTGTCTCAGGTCCTCAGTCCTCCAGAGTAGGAGTGTACCTGGATCACAGTGCAGGTATTCTGTCCTTCTACAGCGTCTCTGAAACCATGACTCTCCTCCACAGAGTCCAGACCACATTCACTCAGCCTCTCTATGCTGGACTTTGTCTTTGTTGGACTGGTTCCACAGCTGAGTTGCGTTAAGTCAAATAGTCAGAAGTCATTTAAGGGTTAAACTCTGTGTTTGGTCTCCATGTTTGTTGCTGACAGCTGAGTGTTGTGGCGTTTCTTCACTGCACACAGATCAGCTGTCAGTCAAACATTGTGGGCGGGACTTTGACATCTTCTCCTGAGTTGTTGTGTAAGTGTTTGAGTGTGTGTAGGTGGCGCTCCTTCCTGTGTGTGTCACCTCCTTTATCCTCCACACTTTGTTCTCTTTGTGTTCATCTGTAAACCAAATGTTGTTGTCATGAGGTTTTATAGAAGTGTAATGATCCTGATCATAATCAATAAGGACATCATTCATTATTGTCTTGTACACAGCTGAGATTCTTGTGTGGATGAAGTGAATCTGAACATGAAATCACTGAACAAGAGTCATTTAATAGTGTTTGCTTTCTGTTTTTGTGTCAAATAAATTTGCATGTAGATCATAATTTGTGTCGTCACAAGTCATTCAAGTGAAATTTGTTATTTAAATCTTTGTTTTGATCAGATGTGGCAGCACAAACATGATTTGTTCCTGAGCTTGATGAGGTCTCATTTTAATTTTTAAACCTTGATTTTAAACATGTATAATGTTGATATTACAGAATCAATCTGTGAGAAATGTTCTCAGCAGACAGCACCTGACAGAGACACTAGGAAACCAAACACTACCACAGTGACAGTGAGTGACTCAGCTTTTATAACACGTGAAATATTTGAACTCCAACAACAAATGTAAAAATGAGCAGCTTATATCAGGTCCAGTCATAAAATCATGACATGAAAATATGATTAATCAGAATTCAACAAGTCAGAGACATTTGAACGTTTAGCCTCAAATCTCACATTCCCAAATACTATGTCTTATCTCTCCCATCTTTGCCATGTGACCTGAATGCGGCATCAGTGTTTCAGGGTGTGACTCCTGTCAACAAACGCACACCAGGGCCGGCTCTTGGCATCGGCCATATAGGCAGTCGCAGAGGGTGCCTCATGCTGGCAGGGACGCAGCTGCAAGCCCTCATAAAACAAAAAAATAGAATAAGTAAAATAAAATAAAATACTACTAATGATTTGCAGCCACGACTGGCGCCCTTTCCTCATACTCTGTCTTGGAAAAAAAGAACAAATAAAGAAAAAGTAAACAACAACAACAACAACAACCTCCCTGTTGTTTGTCATTATTTGCCCTGAACCTGTCCTGCACCGTGCTCAGTCATGTCACTGTGGGAAAGGCGGGTGGAACGAGTTATCTGTGCGCATCTCAGGTAGGTAGGTTGTGACTGACAGACAACAAGAGGTGATAAATTGTGAAATTATTGGGTTATCATCATGAAAAGACCTGCAAGCCCTCAGGTGCGCCCAGATAATGATGTGATCGCTGCCAAGGACTGAGTGAAGCTGCTGAGCTGGTTTATTGCTGTTTGTATCTGGTTAACTTCTGGCTGCTTAGTGCTCCTCCTCTTACTCAGCACATTAGATATTGTGCTGGAATTCCATAACAAATTGGGACAACTGTAAAACTAATGTGTGACAATATAACTGGAGTGCAACCTCTTTTATTTTAGTACTTCATAATCACAGCTCGATAATAATTGATGTTATGTTGAACACATCACTGGTGCAAGTAGTAGTCTGTCTGCTGCAGCTACATGTTTTGCTTGTGCTGTACAGTAAGAGGTAAATTTACTCCACATCTGTCCAGATGCACCGAGAAATATTTGAACAAGAAGCCCCGAGAAGCTGCTGCAGAGGGGCCTTCTCTGACATCTCCTCCACTCGCTGAAGGATGTAAGTTTAGCCAATTATTTGTGCTCTCTGACACACTGCTGTGTTGTCATTTTTAACATTATCATTATTATTATTATAATGTCATTATTATTACTGTTGAATGTTCCAGTTTAACCTTGTTACTAATTCCAGTAAATGTAGGTGAAATAAAATAAAAGTCTATTTGTACAGTGCTTCACTTTATATGAAGCAGAATGACACAACAGACTTGAAGCAGTGGTGTAACAGTATGGATGTACTGTATGTTTGAATACAGCTACAAGTCAGACAACAAGCAGCAGCAGGGCTGGATTCAGCACACCACCTCACTACCTCACGACTTCCAGTGAGACACAGCCTGAATCAGGTGAGTTCTGTAACTGTATGTTACTGCTGCAGTCATGTTTCTAATGTAAATATGGCCACACCCAGAAACATTTTGTTGTTTCTGTCAAATATTCACAAACACTCTTACCACAATATTCACATCACTTACACATGCAGCTCATCCTGGCCTGTACATCTAGAATGTTTTCGTCCATTTGTCCACACATGGAGACTATGAAAGTCTATTTTTACAATGTCAGTAAGTTGGCCAAGCCTTTAAACATTTATAAACCTCCATAGCGACAGAAAACAATGGGGACTGTAGCTTGCACACAGATCCCAATTTTCATTGAATGCAATATTGCCACATATTGACTTTATTAAAAGGAGTCCATTCAAGAATACCAACAGTATCTATTATTAAAATCTGTCTGACATACTTCTATTATTATGGTAAAAGTAGCACAATAAAATATATTTGATGACAAATACAGTTTACAGAGGAAATATGGCCGAACTCAAAGTATAGTGCAACTATCAATATTTATTCATCTTGTCTACAGGACACATTAACGCTAGAATAGCTAATCCCCCTTCAAAAAAGTTAAACGAGGGGGTGGAGGCACCAAAGTGGGTCGAGCCGGCTTTGACGCACACAGTGTGATATTACACATATTGAAATGTCTCTTTACTGATGTTGTGTGAAGCTGCCAAACGCTGAGTGAACTCTGGACTTGTCCTCCTGCAGTGAACATCGCAGCAGGTGAACAAGTGAAATGTGAAAAGTGATGCTCAACACAAGAGGGCGCCTTCATCCTGCTAAGCAGGGAGGTAGAGGAGGTTAAAGCTCCTCCACTCACTTTGTCTGCATGTTTTAGTTTTAGATTCATGAAACCATTTGATAATAAACACACATGGTGTCACACAATGTGCTAAATTGTGTCAAACCAGTAAAAGTTCAGGTTTCCTTAAATATACACTCAGTCCTCTCTGTGTGAAGATCAGGCAGCCAGTGATGGTCAAAGGTTGAAATATCAGGAGCGTCTGGTGTGTTGCTGATTAAAGAAGCTCCTGGTTTCACCTACATTTATTAAACACACTCTCCTCACACCACTGCTGCAGAGAAACTACATGATTCAAATATGTGCCACCTTTGCAGAGTCCCCCTCACACAGAAGGCCAACCAGTGCCACATCATCAGCAGTGTGTTTGAGTTTCAACTCATTGGTTTACAGAGAAAAGAACAGAGGTGATAAAATGGCACCTGGTGATGCACCTGTGTTCACACTCCTCTCTGACACCTCACCTTTACACACATGCTAGGATTTCATGACTTAAAATACAAAAAGCTGAAATGATTGTCTTTATTAATGTTTGTTTGGCTCGTGATCCTCACTGACTGAAGGTGACACTTTAGTTTGACCTCCTTATTTCAATTAATAAACACCACACAGTGTTTTTATTTCAAGGTGATCATTTAATATCAACAACTGTCTCTACAAAGCTTTGATAGTTTTAAGCTAATCATGAAAATAAAAAGTTTGACTGTGATATCTTTAAATCAGCTGTGGAAAACTAAAACTATTGTCAAAGGCAAAAACCAAACAAACATGAATTCATATTAATCAACAACTGAAGTGCTGAATCAGCTGATCTGGTTCATTCGTCTCCTTCTGGATTCACACTTGCAACAAATAACTTGTTTGATATTTGTTCAAACCATCTGAAGCTTGAAATGCTGCTTTGATTCCGGATGATATTCTGAAACTGAAATGTTTTGTCACAGATGCTTCAAAGTAGATCATTAAATATGTGACAAGATTATTATACAGCTACTGAAGTGTTTTATGACAGTTTACTTTGGTAACTTCCTGTTGTCAGTCAACTGTGTTTAACCAGCAGAAGAAAATGTGACAGAATTTGAGGAGGAGTCAGAGAAATATGGAGCCATCACCAAAACCTGAGGAGCCAAGAAGTGTTTTACAACTAAAAACTTTTCAAACAGGGAGCAGGTTTTAGACGAGCAGACGAGAGCAAGTTCAAACTCAAAGTGCTTCTCCTCTTCCTGGAACTCTTCCATTCACTGCAGGAACACATGATGTTTAGATCAGAGCTCAAACTAGTTTCACTTCTCAGAGAGTGAAACTCACACAGTCACTGCCACGAGGTGAAATGGCGCAGAAAAGACTTAAGCTGGACCGAGAAACCTTCTCTTGTTCCATCTGTCTGGATCTACTGAAGGATCCGGGGACTCTTCCCTGTGGACACAGCTACTGCATCAACTGTATTCAAAGCTTCTGGGATGTAGAGGATGAGAAGAGAATCTACAGCTGCCCTCAGTGTAGGCAGCTTCACACCGAGGCCTGTCCTGATGAAAAACACCATGTTAGCAGTTTTAGTGAAGGAACTGAAGAAGACTGGACTCCAAGCTCCTGCTGATCACTGCTATGCTGGAGCTGAAGATGTGGCCTGTGATGTCTGCACTGGGAGGAAACTGAAAGCCTTCAAGTCCTGTCTGCAGTGTGTGGCCTCTTACTGTGAGAAACACCTCCAGCCTCATCGTGACTCGCCTCCATTACAGAAACACAAGGTGGTGGAGCCCTCCAAGAAGCTGCAGGAGAACATCTGCTCTCGTCATGATGAGGTGATGAAGATGTTCTGCCGCACTGATCAGCAGTGTATCTGTTATCTCTGCTCTGTGGATGAACATAAAGGCCACGACACAGTGTCAGCTGCAGCAGAAAGGACTGAGAGGCAGAGAGAGCTGGAGGGGAGTCGACAAAACATCCAGCAGAGAATCCAGGACACAGAGAAAGATGTGAAGCTGCTCCAACAGGAGGTGGGGCTATCAGTCGCTCTGCTGATAAAGCAGTGGAGCACAGTGAGAAGATCTTCACTGAGCTGATCCGTCTGATGGAGAAAAGACGGTGTGATGTGAAGCAGCAGCTCAGATGGCAGCAGGAAACTGAAGTGAGTCGAGTCAAAGAGCTTCAGGAGAAGCTGGAGCAGGAGATCAGTGAGCTGAAGAGGAAAGACGCTGAGCTGAAGAAGCTCTCACACACAGAGGATCACAGCCAGTTTCTACACAACTACCCCTCACTGTCAGCACTCAGTGAAGCCACACTCATCCAGCATCAACATCCGTCCTCGCCGCTACTTTGAGGACGTGACAGCAGCTGTGTCAGGAGTCAGAGATAAACTACAGGACGCTCTGAGGGACACATGGACAAACGTCTCACTGGCAGTGACTCAAGTGGATGTTTTACTGCCACAACCAGAGCCCAAGACCAGAGCTGAGTTCTTCAGATATTCACGTAACATCACACTGGATCCAAACACAGCACACAAACTGCTGTCATTATCTGAGGAGAACAGGAAAGTGACAGTAATGAGTCAACAACAGTCTTATTCTAAACACCCAGACAGATTCACTTATTGGCAGCAGGTCCTGAGTAGAGAGAGTCTGACTGGACGTTGTTACTGGGAGGTGGAGTGGAGAGAAGGAGTTTATGTAGCAGTCGCATACAAGAATATCAGACGAGCAGGGAGAGATGATGAATGTTTATTTGGACACAATGACAAATCTTGGATGTTAACATGTGACAATAACAGTTATGAGTTTTATCACAACAAAGTCCAAACTCATGTCTCAGGTCCTCGGTCCTCCAGAGTAGGAGTGTACCTGGATCACAGTGCAGGTATTCTGTCCTTCTACAGCGTCTCTGAAACCATGACTCTCCTCCACAGAGTCCAGACCACATTCACTCAGCCTCTCTATGCTGGACTTTGGCTTTGTTGGGCTGATTCCACAGCTGAGTTGTGTCAAGTCAAATAGTCAGAAGTCATTTAAGGTAAACTCTGTGTTTGGTCTCCATGTTTGTTGCTGACAGCTGATTGTTGTGGCGTTTCTTCACTGCACACAGATCAGCTGTCAGTCAAACATTGTGGGCGGGACTCTGACATCTTCTCCTGAGTTTGTTGTGTAAATGTTTGAGTGTGTGTAGGTGGCGCTCCTTCCTGTGTGTGTCACCTCCTTTATCCTCCACACTTTGTTCTCTTTGTGTTCATCTGTAAAGAAATCTATCATCACATTTATCTGTTTGGCAGACCAAATGTTGTTGTTGTCATGAGGTTTTATAGAAGTGTAATGATCCTGATCATAATCAATAAGGACATCATTCATTATTGTCTTGTACACAGCTGAGATTCTTGTGTGGATGAAGTGCATCTGAAACATGAAATCACTGAACAAGAGTCATTTAATAGTGTTTGCTTTCTGTTTTTGTGTCTATGAACATCAAATAAACTATCAAAGCTTTGTAGAGACAGTTGTTGATATTCAATGATCACCTTGAAATAAAAACACTGTGTGGTGTTTGTTAGTTGAAATAAAGGAGGTCAAACTAGTGTCACCTTCAGTCAGTGAGGATCACGAGCCAAACAAACATTAATAAAGACAATCATTTCAGCTTTTTGTATTTTAAGTCATGAAATCCTAGCATGTGTGTAAAGGTGAGGTGTCAGAGAGGAGTGTGAACACAGGTGCATCACCAGGTGCCATTTTATCACCTTTGTTCTCTTCTCTGTAAACCAATGAGTTGAAACTCAAACACACTGCTGATGATGCGGCACTGGTTGGCCTTCTGTGTGAGGGGGACTCTGCAAAAGGTGGCACATATTTGAATCATGTAGTTTCTCTGCAGCAGTGGTGTGAGGAGAGCGTGTTTAATAAGTGTTGTTCAGACTTCTACCACAGAGCTGTTACCCGGACTGGCAAGCAGCCTGTGTTTCTGCTGGGGGACTTCAACAAATGTGACGTCACCAGCGTGTTGCCAAATCGAGAACAATACGTGACATCCCCCACGAGACTGGACAGGATGCTAGATCTTTGTTATGGGAACATATCTGCTGCATACATTTCTAAAGCCCGTCCACCCCTGGTCGTTCAGATCACAATGTCATTCTTTTGCTCCCACGATAGACAGAAATTGAAAACAGAAAAAAATCCAGAACAAAAACATTAAAACATGGGACAATGATTCTATTGAAACTCTCAGTGGCTGCATAGAATCGACTGATTGGGATGTGTTTTTCAAAAACACTGACTCTGTTGTGAACTTGTTAACTGACTCAATCTCCTCCTATCAGACTTTCTGTGCTGATTATGTCATTCCATCTGAGCAGGTGAGACTGCACCCCAACAACAAACCTTGGGTTACAAAAGACCTGAAAACATGCCTAAAGAAAAAGAAACTGGCATTTTTGAATGGCGACAGTCAAAAAGTAAATGAGTTCAAGAAAGAGTTCAGACAGAAATCAAGGCTAGCAAAAATCCACTATAAGAACAAAGTGGAGGGGAAATTTACAACAGGAATGTCAGGGAGGCCTGGCAAGGGCTCAGTGCCATGACGGCAGAGAGCAGAAACCTGCCCATATCAAATGGCTTGATCCCACCTCATTTGCAGAGCAGCTAAAACACATTCTACAGCAGGTTGGATAACACACAGCACCCGGTGAGAGATGAGACGCCCAGCACCCCAAGCCCCCCACACACTCCAGTCACACTTGAGAAAAATAAAGTGCTCCACTTTCTGTCCAGAGTGAAACCAAGGAAATCATCAGGCCCAGACGACCTAAACGGTCGAATTCTGAGGGAACGTGCCACTCAACTCGGGGATGTCATGACCCAGCTCTTCCAGCTGCTTTTGGACTCTGGTTTTGTGCCTCATACATGGAAAGAATCCACCATCATTCCAATACCTAAGAGCACAAAAGCTATGGTCCCCAAAGATTATAGACCAGTGGCGTTGACATCTGTTCTATGCAAGTGCATGGAACGGCTGATATGTGACCTTCTGACCTCCTCAGTTTCAGACAAACTGGACCCACTCCAGTTTGCATATCGAGCAAAGCGAGGGGTGGAAGACGCCTGCCTGACACTTTTGGACACTGTTACTAAAAACATGGACCACTCTCAGTCATGTTCCAGGATTTTATTTATGGACTTCTCCTCAGCTTTTAACACAGTCAACATAAACACCTTATCAGACCGCCTCACCGAACTGCAGGTCAACCTAACACTGGTTAAATGGATCAGAGACTTTTTACAGGACAGATCACAACATGTAATAGTCAATGGCAAAAGATCCACCAACACTGTCATAAACACAGGGGTCCCACAAGGCTACGTCTTATCTCCCATCCTGTTTTCCATCTGCACAAACAAAATAACCTGCAACATGGACAATATGACACATTTCAAATAGGCGGATGACGTGGCCTTGGTAGCTCACCTGACGGACTCCAACAGCCTAACAGCTTATCACCAGCAGGTAGCTTCAGTCATCACTCTTATTGAGGAGAGCTTCTTAGAGCTTAACATCTCTAAAACTAAGGAGCTGTGCTGCTGCAGGAGAGTGACACCTGGTGACTCCGCCCACTCACTACTGCAGCCACTGATGATCAAAGGGAAGGAGGTGGAGCAGGTGGAGGCCTTCAGGTATTTGGGCATTGAAGTGGCCAGAACACTGTCCTTCTCTGTTCATTCTGAACAAACCTATAAAAAGGCACAGCAACGGCTCTTATTGCGAAGGAAACTGAGGAGTTTTAATGTGAGCAAAGAGATTTTAACAGTTGTCTGCAGATCACTCATTGAATCAGTCCTCACTTACAACATCTCGTCCTGGTACACATTTCTTTCTGTAAAGGACAAATCCAAACTGTCACGGGTCATCAGACATGCAAGTAAAATAACAGGCATCACACAGTCCTCTCTCTCAGACCTCCACACTCAGGCAGTCAGACGGAAAGCCACCACCATCATACACGACCCTTCACATCCGCTCCACAACTCATTTCAACTCCTTCCTTCAGGCCGTAGATACAGGGCCCCTCGGGCAAGAACAAACTTAGTCAAGAAATCATTCATTTCATCCGCCATCAGCATCATCAACAACTCACAATAAAATCTTTTAATGCTCATCCAGCACAAACATGATTTGTTCCTGAGCTTGTAGAACACAGACCAAAGACTGTTGTGGTTGGAGAACTGTGTCACAAAGTCGTCCTCAGTCCTGCTTCTCCCCTCCTGCCTCTCTGTGCCTCCCTCCAGCCCCCTGCATCACCTCCATCCATCCACCACATGTCCTCACACTTTCCCTCCTGTCCCAGTCACCTGACTCTCTCATTCACCTGCTCACCTGTTTCCACTTTCCCTCATCAGCCTCATCAGCATTTATTTATTTTGCCATTGAGCTCTTTAGCAGAAACATTTTGGGTGGTTTGCATTCATGTTGAGTGGTGCAGGGTAAATTTGTTCTGTTCTTTCAAATTTGGATTGTGTTGTTGATGTGCTAAGTCGTGTCAAGACAGTCTTCCGGTTTCACTTTTTGAATGACAAACACAGACTAGTGCTGTCTGCTTGTATGGAGGGGTGTTTCCTCTCAGGCAGGCGCAGAACATACGTGCTGGGTGGCCGTCAGCTGTCGTCTTTGCAGTGTGTTCACAGTGATAAAACTGAGCTTCTCCTTGTAGGTACTGAGTCTCCTTTTACTAAACCACAGAGTTTGAAAAGTACGTACTGTTGCATGCAGTATGCACACAATCAGGACACACTACTGTCTCACATATTTGTTACCCTGGAGGTAAAACAAGACGTCGTTCACTGAGCTCACCAGAGACTGAGGTCAACCTGGAGAGATCTGCTGTTGTTGTTGCTTTGCAGTTGGAACTTTGAAGTCATCACTGCGTACAAGGTAGATTCCAACATATTATATTCACCACAGGAAAATGACATCAGCAGCATCTGTCATTGTTATTGTCATAGTAATGTCCTGTTGGTGGTGATCTCTATGATTATTTTGTTCATATAAACAATTAATATATTTATTATTACTATTAGACGGGTCATCAAGGACTTGAATCAGCTGTTAATAAAGCCGTCAACAAGTGGTCATCTGTTTTTGTGGCCCAGCTGATGTGACCAATCTTCCGCTGTGCAGAGGATTGTGGGTCAGAAAAGCCAGAAAAGCATGCTGGCTTGCATACTGCAAAATCAGACCAGACCTAGTAGAACATCCTGGTAATTCTGGCATACTGCATTTGACATACTGTGTGTTGGGACATACTAAATTTTGTTCTGCATACTTTATAGTACGGTAGTCTGGATATTGGAACACACACACAGTATCTCTGTCAAACTGCTCCTCTTCCTGGAATGACTCAGAGCTTGATGAGCCCTCCCTCCTCTTCCTGCTCTCACACACACACAGCCAGCTCCACTCTGTCCACACATTTCCTTGTTCCCTCCCCTTCAGATCTACAGTGTGTAACCAACACGGTGGTGACGTGAGAGAGCTGACAGGCTGCATTCACTGCAGGAACACATGATGTTTAGATCAGAGCTCAAACTAGCTGTTGACACTGAGAGGTGAAATGCAGTAAAGCCTGAAAAGCCTTCCCTCTCCTCCCTCCTCCTGAAGCCAGCTCGTCTCTATCAACAGATTTGTTATTCTGATCAGAGACAATCAAACTATTTGACAGTCACCATCACTGAGAGGTGAAATGGCGCAGAAAGGAGTTGAGCTGGACCAAGAAACCTTCTCTTGTTCCATCTGTCTGGATCTACTGAAGGATCCGGTGGCTCTTCCCTGTGGACACAGCTACTGCAGCAACTGTATTCAAAGCTTCTGGGATGGAGAGGATGAGAAGAGAATCTACAGCTGCCCTCAGTGTAGGCAGAGCTTCACACCGAGGCCTGTCCTGATGAAAAACACCATGTTAGCAGATTTGGTGGAGAAACTGAAGAAGACTGGACTCCAAGCTGCTCCTGCTGATCACTGCTATGCTGGAGCTGAAGATGTGGAGGAACATAAAGGCCACGACACAGTGTCAGCTGCAGCAGAAAGGACAGGAGTCAGAGATAAACTACAGGACGCTCTGAGGGACACGTGGACAAACGTCTCACTGGCAGGGACTGAAGTGGATGTTTTACTGCCACAACCAGAGCCCAAGACCAGAGCTGAGTTCTTCAGATATTCACGTCACATCACACTGGATCCAAACACAGTGAGCACATGGCTGTTATTATCTGAGGGGAACAGGAAAGTGACTGTAACTGAAGAAGAACAGTCTTATTCTGATCACCCAGAGAGATTCATTCCAGTGTGTCAGGTCCTGAGTAGAGAGAGTCTGACTGGACGTTGTTACTGGGAGGTGGAGTGGAGGAGGACAGGAGCTTGTTTAGCAGTCGCATACAAGAATATCAGCAGAGCAGGGTTCTTGGATGAATGTAGATTTGGACACAATGACAAATCTTGGGCGTTATATTGTGACCCGATCAGTTATATATTTCAGCATAACAAAGTCCAAACTTGTGTCTCAGGTCCTCGGTCCTCCAGAGTAGGAGTGTACCTGGATCACAGTGCAGGTATTCTGTCCTTCTACAGCGTCTCTGAAACCATGACTCTCCTCCACAGAGTCCAGACCACATTCACTCAGCCTCTCTATGCTGGACTTTGGCCTTATGCTTATGGAGACACAGCTGAGTTGTGTGAAGTGAAATTGACGGAAGTGCTTTAAGGGTTAAACTCTGTGTTTTAACTCTTGAACTTAAATAATAGGCAGACTTTGAACAGGAAGTGAGTGCCGTACTCAGTACATTCACATGACATAAGAGAAAATAGATTTATTGTGTTGGTCTGACTGAAATTGTGCTAAATCTAATTTCTGAAAGTCAGACTAACACACCCATATCTCCACCTATCGTAGAGAAGTCTCTGTCAAACAGACCTCACTGAGGGTCCAGTGTTATGTATACTGGGCATCCTACCAATGGAGACTAACCTGTCCTCAGAAGTATGTGCCTGGGTGAAACTAGCCCTCGTCACAGAGAACAGACAGTGCTGAGACACTGGAAGTCTGTTAATGTGCCAAAGGATATCTCTGGGTCCAGTCCTCGCTCTGTGTGCATTCATGTGTTTATGCTAAGTGGAAGAACATAGCACACAATATGATGTGGTATAAAGAAAGTGCTTCTTCTTCTGCCAAGAAGAATGTGCACGTCCTTTTCTTTTTCCTTGTTATTTTTTCTTTTAAGTTTGAATGTCGTTTGTACACCTGTAATGTTCTGACTGTCCTAATGCTGACAAAGCAATAAAAAGTTCAATCATGAACCAAGAGTCTGTCACTGCGTTGAATGTTTCTCAAGAAAATGAATCAAGTCACTTGATGATCACCTCTTTTTTTCATTTTACATCCACTTGAACCCCTCTGTTTTCCACTTCTCACACATTTCATCACTCCCATTACTAGTATTCTCAAAACTTCCAGTTTGTTGAATCACGTTTTGCTCCTTCAGACACTTTCCTTAAATGACACTTTTGTGTTGTGTGATGACTGATGAATGTGAGGTGGGGAAAATGATGAAATATGGTTTTGTTTTCATCATGTTACGATTGCTTTAATCAAACCACTTTAAAATAAATCAAATAACTTGATATTTCCTCGCTTTATTTTGTTGTTTTCATCACCTCCATTTTGATCCATCAGTTTCTGTCACGTCCATCATCACGTGTTGCAGCGCAGTAAAAAGAAACTCAAGGTTAAAGGTCAAGAACAAAATCAAAGCAGGTGAAAGTATTTTTAATCCTTATCCTTGATCTCCTCTGTTCAGGGATGCAGCACCACATGTTGGATCCTTTGCATAAGCAGTGTCTGTGTGGGCCCCGCACCTTTCCCCTCTTGATCCATCTCTCTCTCACACACCTTTTAAATACTTTTCTTATGAAGTCAGTTTGCTGTCTTCAGCTGAGCTGTGGACTGTAGCGACGCCTCACAGACAATCTGTCACTCAAAGCGGCCGCGCCCATAACCCTCTGAAACCTGAGCAAACTGCCTTTATTTCTTTAAACACACGTGAAAAAGGCAACTAAAGAAGAAATGACCCAAAAATTTATTAAAAATTAAAAACAAGAAAATATGAAAAATGAAACAACCTGGAAAGAGCGCTTAAAAATTATAATAATTCTGTAACATCATTTTAAAATGTAATAATCATAACAATAAATAAATAGCTTAAAAAATCAAAATCTTTATTTACTTTTTTTTTTTTTTTTAATCATTGAAAAATCTTCTCATCAAATTTCTCATTGTCTTTTTTTTCACGTTTTCACCACTGAGCTCAGGTTCAAAAGTGGAAACAGGTGAGCAGGTGAATGAGAGAGTCAGGTGACTGGGACAGGAGGGAAAGTGTGAGGACATGTGGTGGATGGATGGAGGTGATGCAGGGAGCTGGAGGGAGGCACAGAGAGGCAGGAGGGGAGAAGCAGGACTGAGGACGACTTTGTGATACAGTTCTCCAACCACAACAGTCTTTGGTCTGTGTTCTACAAGCTCAGGAACAAATCATGTTTGTGCTGCCACATCTGATCAAAACAAAGATTTAAATAACAAATTTCACTTGAATGACTTGTGACGACACAAATTATGATCTGCATGCAAATTTATTTGATGTTCATAGACACAAAAACAGAAAGCAAACAGTATTAAATGACTCTTGTTCAGTGATTTCATGTTCAGATTCACTTCATCCACACAAGAATCTCAGCTGTGTACAAGACAATAATGAATGATGTCCTTATTGATTATGATCAGGATCATTACACTTCTATAAAACCTCATGACAACAACAACATTTGGTCTGCCAAACAAATAAATGTGATGATAGATTTCTTTACAGATGAACACAAAGAGAACAAAGTGTGGAGGATAAAGGAGGTGACACACACAGGAAGGAGCGCCACCTACACACACTCAAACATTTACACAACAACTCAGGAGAAGATGTCGAAGTCCCGCCCACAATGTTTGACTGACAGCTGATCTGTGTGCAGTGAAGAAACGCCACAACAGTCAGCTGTCAGCAACAAACATGGAGACCAAACACAGAGTTTAACCCTTAAATGACTTCTGACTATTTGACTTAATGCAACTCAGCTCTGTCTCCTTCATCATCAAAATAAAGTCCAGCATAGAGAGGCTGAGTGAATGTGGTCTGGACTCTGTGGAGGAGAGTCATGGTTTTAGAGACGCTGTAGAAGGACAGAATACCTGCACTGTGATCCAGGTACACTCCTACTCTGGAGGACCGAGGACCTGAGACAGGAGTTTGGACACTGTTGTGATAAAAGTTATAACTGTTATTGTCACAATCTAACATCCAAGATTTGTCATTGTGTCCAAAGTGACATTCATCCCCTAACCCTGCTCTGCTGATATTCTTGTATGCGACTGCTACATAAACTGTCCCGCTCCGCTCCACCTCCCAGTAACAACGTCCAGTCAGACTCTCTCTACTCAGGACCTGAGACCATACAGTGAATCTGTCTGGGTGATGAGGATAAGACTGTTGTTTTGTCATTAATTTCGCTTTCCTTTTCCCCTCAGATAATAACAGCCATGTGAATGCTGTATTTGGATCCAGTGTGATGTGACGTGAATATTTGAAGAACTCAGCTCTGGTCTTGGGCTCTGGTTGTGGCAGTAAAACATCCACTTCAGTCCCTGTCAGTGAGACGTTTGTCCATGTGTCCCTCAGAGCGTCCTGTAGTTTATCTCTGACTCCTGACTCAGCCGCTGCCACGTCCTCAAAGTAGCGGCGAGGACGGATGTTGATGCTGGATGAGTGTGTGGCTTCACTGAGTGCTGACAGTGAGGGGTAGTTGTGTAGAAACTGGCTGTGATCCTCTGTGTGTGAGAGCTTCTTCAGCTCAGCGTCTTTCCTCTTCAGCTCACTGATCTTCTCACTGTGCTCCACTGCTTTATCAGCAGAGCGACTGATAGCCTCCACCTCCTGTTGGAGCAGCTTCACATCTTTCTCTGTGTCCTGGATTCTCTGCTGGATGTTTTGGCGTCTCCCCTCCAGCTCTCTCTGCCTCTCAGTCCTTTCTGCTGCAGCTGACACTGTGTCGTGGCCTTTATGTTCCTCCACATCTTCAGCTCCAGCATAGCAGTGATCAGCAGGAGCATCTTGGAGTCCAGTCTTCTTCAGTTTCTCCACCAAATCTGCTAACATGATGTTTTCCATCAGGACAGGCCTCGGTGTGAAGCTCTGCCTACACTGAGGGCAGCTGTAGATTCTCTTCTCATCCTCTCCATCCCAGAAGCTTTGAATACAGTTGCTGCAGTAGCTGTGTCCACAGTGAAGAGCCACCGGATCCTTCAGTAGATCCACACAGATGGAACAAGAGAAGGTTTCTCGGTCCAGCTTAACTTCTTGCTGCGCCATTTCACCTCGTGGCAGTGACTGTGTGAGTTTTACTTCCTGAGAAGTGAAACTAGTTTGAGCTCTGATCTGGTTACACACTGTAGATCTGAAGGGGAGGGAACAAGGAAATTTGTGGACAGAGTGGAGCTGGCTGTGTGTGTGAGAGCAGGAAGAGGAGGGAGGGCTCATTAAGCCCTGAGTCATTCCAGGAGGAGGAGCAGTTTGACAGAGATACTGTGTTTAACACTTGTTTACAACAGAGCTCATTTCTCATTAAAAAAAAAAAAAACTGGAGACGGCTCCACAGTTTTCTAAACGGTCCCGTAATTAAGTTTCAACAAACCCATGATTGTTTACAATAATTCTAAAACAGTAAATATGAGACACAGAATTTAATCACTGCTGTAAAGGTAATGAAACTCCAACAATTAAACTATTAGCAGATGAAAGTCTTTAAGTTATGTTTGAGAGAAAACAGATTCAATTCATAAAGTCATTTTGATTAAAAGATGTATTTTGATGATAAACACATTTAAACAGCTGATTCTAATGAGTTACTTGGTGCAGCTCAGAATCCCCACAGGACCTGAATGCACCAGATTATTTGCTTCTGCAGTTTAGTTTGTGACATGTTTGTACAGGTGAATATAAAAAGGTTTCTGTTTTATATTCACCATCAGCTGGGGGAGGGGAAAGGTGCGGGGCCCACACAGACACTGCTTATGCAAAGGATCCAACATGTGGTGCTGCATCCCTGAACAGAGGAGATCAAGGATAACATTTAAAAATACTTTCACCTGCTTTGATTTTGTTCTTGACCTTTAACCTTGAGTTTCTTTTTACTGCGCTGCAACACGTGATGAGGAGTGGACGTGACAGAAACTGATGGATCAAAATGGAGGTGATGAAAACAACAAAATAAAGAGAGGAATTATCAAGTTATTTGATTCATTGTAAATCTGGTTTGATTAAAGCAATTGTAACATGATGAAAACAAAACCATATTTCATCATTTTCCCCACCTCACATTCATCAGTCATCACTCACAACAACTCTGCAAAGTGCTGTCTGCTGGGGACATTTTCCTCTTATTAATACTGTCATGTATACACATTATAAATGTTTACAATTAAAGTTATAACTTTAAAATAAGATCTAGTGGCCATCTTTGCTCCAAACTACTAAATGTTTCAATAACAAATTAAACTTCAGGGCACAAATTATTATCTGCATCAAAATGAGCATAAACAAAAAAAGATACTAAATACTATAGACAGGAAATGAAGCTGAGAAATAAATGAGTGGCATCCAGGACTGTGGTGACGCTGTTTCAGTGAGGAAAGTTACAGGAGGAAAAGTGCCTCAGTTATCATCTCAAATCAGTGTCACGTTTTCTCCATCAGGTTTGTCTGTATGGGGCGCCGTTTGTAAAGTGTCTCATGCTGAAAATAACATCAACTTTTGCCACATTTAGCTTCAAACAATGTTTAAAAAAGTGTTGGAAAATTGGAAAAACATCTACAGGCTAATTGCAAAATGTATCATTATTTTTATAACGGATATTTTCATTCATGTATCTGTTTAGACTTAATGATAAAGTTTTTTATATGTATATATATTTTTTTATTTGCCCCAAGTAATAATGTTTAGTACAAAAACCGTTTTGGTCTCTATAGCTAATTTCTACACTCGTGACAACTGTACACGGGCTGAATTTTAACGTAACATTTTTAAGGCCCAAAGTTACACATATTTAAGTAGAATGAAAAATAAGGTCAAACACACCCAGAATGTGACGTCCTCATGTGAGGACACGGGGTCTGGGGAAGATATTGAGAACTGGTATCTCATTGAACAGACTTTACTGATGGGGTGTGAACAAACTGAAGGTTATCATATAAATACACACGTTTGAAATAGTCTTTTCTTCTCGTCTTCGTTCCAGAGGATCAGACATATGGGGTGCCGTTTGTAAAGTGTCTCATGCTGAAAATAACATCAACTTTTTGCCACATTTAGCTTCAAACAATGTTTAAAAAAGTGTTGTGAATTTTTTAACGTCACCTTTTACACATTTACAGCAATATTTGTTAACTTAGAAATATATTAAATAGTTAAATCTAAATATTAAATGTAGCACCTAAATGTTAAATCTAAATATTAAATCTAAATCTAAATGCTAAATCTAAATCTCAATGTTAAATCTAAATATTAAATCTAAATATAAATCTAAATATTAAATATAAATCTAAATGTAAATGTTAAATCTAAATGCTAAATCTAAATGCTAAATATAAATCTAAATGTAAATGTTAAATCTAAATGCTAAATCTAAATGTAAATGTTAAATCTAAATGCTAAATCTAAATGTAAATGTTAAATCTAATATTAAATATAAATCTAAATATTAAATCTAAATATTAAATATAAATCTAAATGTAAATGTTAAATCTAAATATTAAATCTAAATCTAAATATTAAATCTAAATATAAATCTAAATATTAAATATAAATATTAAATATAAATCTAAATGTTAAATCTAAATGCTAAATCTAAATGTAAATGTTAAATCTAAATATTAAATCTAAATCTAAATGTAAATGTTAAATCTAAATGCTAAATCTAAATCTAAATGTTAAATCTAAATGCTAAATATAAATATAAATCTAAATGTTAAATGTTAAATCTAAATATTAAATATAAATCTAAATGTAAATGTTAAATCTAAATGCTAAATCTAAATCTAAATGTTAAATCTAAATGCTAAATATAAATCTAAATCTAAATGTTAAATCTAAATGCTAAATATAAATCTAAATGTTAAATGTTAAATCTAAATCTAAATGTTAAATCTAAATGTAAATGTTAAATCTAAATGTTAAATCTAAATCTAAATGTTAAATCTAAATGTAAATGTTAAATCTAAATGTTAAATCTAAATGTAAATGTTAAATCTAAATGTTCTGGGTGAAACTAAATATTTAGCTAATATGCAAATTCACACTGCCGGTCACCGGAAGTACCAAAATAAAAGCTCGAGATGGTCAGACTGTGTTTATAGAATCAAATAACGAATTAAAACCAACTTATCGGGGGAAGTGAACACTTGAACACACATTAGCGTGATAATAACTACCTAAAATAACAAGAAACATGTTTGGAGAAATTTTATTTGACGTGTACTTTGAGTTCTTCGTGTCCCTTCAGAGGGACTAACAACCTAAACTAAGCTAACAACCGTTAGCTCTTAGCACCGTTAGCAGTGTCTGTAATGACTCATTAACTCTTAAACGGTCCGTGTAAAAAATATTTTTCCAGCGGATGTCTTAGTTACAACATGATTGAGCTAGCAAAGCAGTTTTGTGTTGCGATGTGTGGTATTTATTCAGTTTTGGGAAATCACGATGTCTAGAAAGCATCAGTGGCTGCAGCAGCAGCAAAGCTAACATCAGGACGTCATCTGTTAAAAGCCTCGACATGAAACTGCTCCAGTTAGCTCAATCATGTTGTAAGTAAGACATCCGCTGGAAAAAAAATATTTTTTTCACGGACCGTTTAGAGTTAATGAGTCATTACAGACTCCGCTAACGGGGCTAACAGCTAACGGTTAGCCCCGCTAATCTACGATAACCTACGATATGTTATTAATTTCAGAACGTGATAGTAATGTTTGTTCAATCATAGTGTTTATAGACTTTACAAACACCAGATTAGTCTAAACGGTGATACAGTGACGTGAAAAATGTGAGATATGCATATATATATATATATATATATAGATAGATATATATATATATATATATATTTCTACCCGGAAGTATTTGTAAACAACAAGGTGATTCCCTCCGAAGGGACACTAACAACTCAAAGTACACGTCAAATAAAATTTCTCCAAACATGTTTCTTGTTATTTTAGGTAGTTATTATCACGCTTATGATTGAGCGAACTGGAGCAGTTTCATGTCGAGGCTTTTAACAGATGACGTCCTGATGTTAGCTTTGCTGCTGCTGCAGCCACTGATGCTTTCTAGACATCGTGATTTCCCAAAACTGAATAAATACCACACATCGCAACACAAAACTGCTTTGCTAGCTCAATCATGTTGTAACTAAGACATCCGCTGGAAAAAATATTTTTTACACGGACCGTTTAAGAGTTAATGAGTCATTACAGACACTGCTAACAGGGCTAAGAGCTAACGGTTGTTAGCTTAGTTTAGGTTGTTAGTCCCTCCGAAGGGACACGAAGAACTCAAAGTACACGTCAAATAAAATTTCTCCAAACATGTTTCTTGTTATTTTAGGTAGTTATTATCACGCTAATGTATGTTCAAGTGTTCATTTCCCCCGATAAGTTGGTTTTAATTCGTTATTTGATTCTATAAACACAGTCTGACCATCTCGAGCTTTTATTTTGGTACTTCCGGTGACCGGCAGTGTGAATTTGCATATTAGCTAAATATTTAGTTTCACCCAGAACATTTAGATTTAACATTTAACACTTAGATTTAACATTTAGATTTAACATTTACATTTAGATTTAGATTTAGCATTTAGATTTAACATTTAGATTTAGATTTAATATTTAGATTTAACATTTACATTTAGATTTATATTTAATATTTAGATTTAATATTTAGATTTATATTTAATATTTAGATTTAACATTTACATTTAGATTTATATTTAGCATTTAGATTTAGATTTAATATTTAGATTTAACATTTAGGTGCTACATTTAATATTTAGATTTAACTATTTAATATATTTCTAAATTAACAAATATTGCTGTAAATGTGGTAAAAGGTGACGTTAAAAAATTCACAACACTTTTTTAAACATTGTTTGAAGCTAAATGTGGCAAAAAGTTGATGTTATTTTCAGCATGAGACACTTTACAAACGGCACCCCATATGTCTGATCCTCTGGAACGAAGACGAGAAGAAAAGACTATTTCAAACGTGTGTATTTATATGATAACCTTCAGTTTGTTCACACACCCCATCAGTAAAGTCTGTTCAATGAGATACCAGTTCTCAATATCTTCCCCAGACCCCGTGTCCTCACATGAGGACGTCACATTCTGGGTGTGTTTGACCTTATTTTTCATTCTACTTAAATATGTGTAACTTTGGGCCTTAAAAATGTTACGTTAAAATTCAGCCCGTGTACAGTTGTCACGAGTGTAGAAATTAGCTATAGAGACCAAAACGGTTTTTGTACTAAACATTATTACTTGGGGCAAATAAAAAAATATATACATATAAAAAACTTTATCATTAAGTCTAAACAGATACATGAATGAAAATATCCGTTATAAAAATAATGATAAATTTTGCAATTAGCCTGTAGATGTTTTTCCAATTTTGCTTATTTAAATATTATTGCTCATTGTCGTCCTTTTATTTTGAAATCCCTGACCGGAACCTGTATTGTTTCCTGTTTTCAGTGTAACAGCTGATGGTGTTTCCTGTGAGGGCGGCGCTCAGTGACAGCTGCGAGCTGCGAGCGTCACATCTTGTCTCTGAGAAACAAATTCAACATTTTACGACCAAAAGTGCCGAAAAATAAACAGAAGAAGAAGATTTTTAAAAAGTTTCATCTGTCAGCGAGGAGAAAAGTTTGTTTCTTCACTTCCGGCAGAGAAACGTGGAGCAAAACAAAGCGGTGAGTTCAGTCCGTTATTTCTTTGTCTGGTTTTGTGCAGCAGATTCTGCAGAGATCGACTCAAACTGTATTAAAACAAATGGGCATTTTTAATACAATGTTATTTTATACAGAGATTTGGTTGGAAATAATGATTTTTTTGTTATCTTTATTATTATTATTATTATTATTGTATTTTTTTTTTTTTTTTTTTTTAGAAATTGTGAAACTCCCTCCTTAATTTGTATTATGACAAATGCTTACCTATTTTTTCTTTAGGTGCGAAACATAATTACAGGCGTTAATAAGAGGTTTATGACGGAAATATTACAGGAATGTTGCAGCTAAAAATAGCGTGAGGCCACTATAGGCGCTCTATGATTAACATGGAGAAAGTGTAGTGACTATTTAAATAGGAAGGACAATAAACACACTATGTCACATTAATATTGTTGCAAGTGAGGATTAAAAAAATAAAATTGACAAAATTAAATAATAAATACCTTCACCTCAAAGCAGTAATAAGCATCACACACACATTAAGTGGCCCTGAAGCAACGTTACAGAGCAGAATCATGGATTTTAAAATTCTCAAATGACAAGAATTGTTATAAAAATTAAATCCTGTGAGGTTCTATAAAAGTCTCATCTCCTGTAGAAATATTATTAAATTACAGTAGACTGTACAGCAGTGTGTGTGTGTGTGTGTGTGTGTGTGTGTGTGTGTGTGTGTGTGCTGGTGATGTTGGAGCTGCTGATGCTGAAATGGTTTGGTCCATCTTTGTGTTTCCTGCTACGCATTTTCCTCCAACATCAGCAGCTCCAACAGAGACAAGCTGCTGCTGCTGCAAGGAATGCTGGGAAACACAGGATGGGAAGAGTCCAATGTGACACAAATGGGGGGGTAATAAATAAATTAAATAAATTAATAACTGTAATCCTGTTTGAAAATATTACACTCTATAAAGATACCATAGCAGACAAAACCATATGCCATGTTTTGGCTCAGGAAAATTATAGAAATATTTTGTGTTTTTAAAATCTCTATGAAATTGAGTAGTATTATTTAAAGAAATCAGAGATTTATTTTTTCTTTATATTATTAAGTGTGAGGGTTTTTTTGTCCATATAATCACTGACATTCTTAACATTTTTATCTTTTTTAAATCTGTATCTGAAGGTCATGCAAAGATGGAAGACTCTTTATGCACTCAGCACATATATATATATATATCTTTTTAAATTTTGGTTGCAAATAAAACTGTGTTAGTGAGTATTTAATTCTCATACTGTTGGTTTCATAGTGTGTCAGACAATGTAAAAGTGACCTAAATAGCATGCTGGTGTGGAATTTCGGAAGCAGCCACTGTCTCTGTCTGCAGATCCTCTTTAGTATGATGAATTATGTTGTATTGTTTTATTAACGAACACGACGCTCTGGTTTTGTTGCTAGTTATTTTTAGTTATTTTTATACAAACCCACCCAGAGCAGTGTTTCCAGACAGTTTGTCATGTTTGTTTTATCTTCCAAACACTGAGAGGAAGGAAGGTTCACACAAAGCAGCCTCAGTGTGTGAAAATGATCATTTTTGTCAACAGAGGAGGAGACTCATACTAAAGCTCCAGTGTGCAGGACTCAGGGGAACATATTGGCAGATAAGGAATATAATATAATAAGTATGTTTTCTTTAGTGTGTAATCACCTGAATATAAGAACCGTTGTGTTTTCGTTACCTTAGAACGAGACCTTTATATCTATACAGGGAGCAGGTCCTCATCTGTGGAGATCACCATGTTGCACTGCCATGTTTCTACAGTAGCCCAGAATGGACAAACAAACACTGGCTCTAGACGGGGGACATTTGCATTTCCTTGTGTTGGAGCACGATCTCACTGAATTCATCAAAATCCAACGCTTGGCCAGTGACTTGCAGCGTCAGAAGCCAATAAAAAACAGTGTCCTTTAACAGCAGCATGATACACAGCCGGTTGCCGTTATAGTTTAACGGTGCCTGGCGGCGTTAGAGGGAAACGCAGCAGGACAAGGACGAAAGTCAAGGCGGCGAAAGTTCAAGTGGGGCAGGTGGGAGGGGTGGTGGATGGGTCCAGTCAGAGTGTTGTACATATTATTCATATATCACTGTGGTGATGCATTAACATGTAAGAGGTATTTCAATATATTTCAATATTCAATAACTTTGACCAGTTCTGTGTTTCATATGTAAATATCAAACTCGCTGTCGTGCAACAGAAAGCACAAGTTGTAAAAGTATAAAGTAACATAAAACTATATAGTTAAGTCAGCAGTGGTGGAAAGTAACTAAGTGCACTTACTCAAGTATAAGTACTCTGGGTGCAACGGTACAGGTAGCCCATGGTACAGACATTAACTCGCGGGGGGGAGGGCTTTTGTGCAGCAGGCTGACTCGGCCGTCCATGGACTCGGCCTGTGGACACGCACGCACACACACACACACACACACACACACACACACACACACACAGTGGCCTGTAAAGCATCAGTGCAAAATTAATTGCAAAACCGAAAAACCAGCGTCCATAACAGCGTATTGATCCGTGCAGGGCGAACCAAACAGTTCAATATTTTACCTAGAACTGTTGCGTCCCTAATAAGTACAAATTTGAGGTATTTAACCTGAATATTTCCGTTTAATTCAACTTTGCACTTCTACTGTTCAACATAATACGTACTTTTACTTCCGGGTTCTGAAAGTATATTTTGATGCCACTACATTATACTTTTATTTAAGTAAAATTTTGAATGTAGGACTTTTTTTTAATTTGGTTTTACTTTGTTGTTGTTGTTTTTTACACTGTAGTATTGCTGCTTTAACTTAAGTAAAAGATGTGAATACTTCTCCCACCACTAGAAGTACAGTACAAGTAAAAGTACTTCAGTTACCACTGGACTCTTTGACTTTTCCCAGTTGGTGTCAAGTCCTGGAAAAAAATAAAACTACCCAAAATGTACTGGGTGTTTCTGGGAAACTTTTTAACGGGCCACAAAACTAGATTTTTATATGAATATTCACCTTCTGAGATCATTTCTGACTCTCCTGAGGATGAACCCTTCAGATTTGAATGACCTCATGACCTCCCTAACGCCACCCTCAGGACAAAGTGACGCACTAAACCTAAATCACCAGGATGTTGTTTGTTCTGTCTGCAGGGCTTTAGACCGTTAGTGCTTTTTAACTCCGAGGAGCATTTTTCAGTTGAGACAGAGGAAGAGGAGAAGGACCCCCCCCCCTCTGTTTCACTGTAACAGAGCGTCTCTGTTTGCAGCCCACTGACAGCCACTGACCCATTCATCTGCTCATTAATGTTTTATTCAGCAGCACAACAGAATGGAGTCAGACCTCTGAGTGACCTGCAGGAGGCGAAACAAGCTCGGAGACACGAGTAATCAGAATGTCTGACAGAGTTTGGGCCTTTGAGCAGAGTCACTTTGCACCTTTAAAGAAATATTCAAGAAAAGATACACTTATTTGTTTTTGCAGCCGTAGATGAAAACACAGCGTTGGTGCCACTCTTGTCTGTGTGTGTGATGTGGTTAGCATGACAACCAGTCAGCTGCCAGCCTTTATGCTAAGCTAGGCTAACCACATCCTGACGAATATAAGCAGACATTAAAAAAGACTCTATCTAGTCTATCCTGTGTGGTTCAGACTAAATTAATTATCTTTGCATATTAGAAAATATAACTTTATTATTTTCACTGGCAAAAAACATACTTTAAAGATTTTTCCAGAATTATACTTGTGTCTGTTGAGATGCCTCAAGTGTCCAGTACATAATTCATGGCATTCTTGATGAAAGTTTGAATTGGAGAGAACAAACTGACTGGAACTGAGAGAGCTTAATGGTACCAGAAAAACCAGAGTAAAGCCCAAAGACATCCTGACAACCCCCTAATCTCAGCTGGTGTCACAGGGCCCTGATATCTCACTGTCATCTGATGTCTTGCACACACACACACACACACACACACAGTCACGGGAAGCAACACGTGACTCCACCTCGGCAACAATAAGTCAAACTGAGCCTTCAGGCTTTTCAGTGGGACCGTCAGAGACAAAGTCCTCCCAGCAGTCACAGAGTTAACAGGAAACATGAGCTCAGAGTCACAGCCCCTCTGTTTTTCTCCTCTTTTCTTCTTCTGCTTTTTTTCTCAGGCTGCTGCTGCTGCAGGATGTGAGAGAACCACAACACGAAGCACTGAGGACTGAACGCCACAGCACATCTGAGACAAGAGCAGGGACAAGTCTGAAGGTACGGCTTTAAAAGACTTCTCTCGTGCGTCTGTCTTTATAAATAAATACCCTGAACTTATTTTGCAGTCTGATCAGTGAGTGGATTAGATTTATATTAGCTGGGAGAGTTAATCCCTGAGTGCTCAGACTGGAGAGCAGCTCTGCAGGGATTAACTCAACTGACGGAGCTTTGATAAGTTACTGGAAAGCAGATCAGATCAGAGGCGGGCAGATTACTGAAGAGCTGGAAGAGGGTTTATTTAGATTTTTGTGCCTGCTGGATGTTTCTATATATTTTTCTCCTCTTAAACCAGCAGTGAATGTATCTCCTAACATGTACAGTGTGTGTATCTACAGCCTTCTTCTTCCCTTGCTGTAAAACTCATCACTGAGCCACACTGTGTCACCAGGTGACTTCTTCCTTCATCACCATGAACACACACACTGCAGTTTATTTTGACTCAATCCCACACACACCGTCCTGCTGCCATAAATACTCACTGGAGCACCAAATGTGAATTAATCCGTCACTGGAAAAAGTCCCCAACAAAGTCACTGTGTGATAAAAAACTACAGTGAGCAGCTGTTTGAGGAAACTGCTGCTGCTGAAGTGATATCATAGTGTGTTTACAGAGGCTGCAGACAGCGTAGCGAGGTCCGACAGTGCTGAGGGACGCTCCAACACATTGTTGGTTTTGCTTTCTTTTGACGGTCTGAAAAACGTCTGCGTGTTTCTCACAGCTGGTGTTGGGTTTCTGATGTCTTTCACAGATCGGCAGGAGACGCTCGGCTGCAGACAAACATGGCTCTGTTCTTCTCCGGAGCCGTTACAAGTACGTTTATCATCAGCAGCAGATACACACAACACACAGCTGTGTCCACACTGTAATGTAAAACAGGCTGTTATTTTTTGTTTGGTAAAAATGCTCTTTGAAAATGTAGGATCCCTGATTCTTATGACTTCTTTGATAATCTGAGCACGGCCGTCCAGAGGGACACTTTGGTGGTTCAAAATATCAAAAAAAAAAAAAAAAAAGCAGTCAGAAATAATAATTATTGTAAGATTTTACATTTCCTGTCTGGATGTTGATATTCCCTGAACTGTGCGATTAAGAAAAGTATTGTTTTGATGTCTCCACTTAAATATTTGACTGCAATTCATCAAACAACCTGAAAGACTGTATTTAAATAACAGTGACCGACACTCCTCCATTCACGACTTTGCTGCTGTCACATTATATGAATGACCCTGACAACCTGACAACAATAAGCTCCCTGTCCGTCACATTCCTGCAGAGGATTTATCAGCATCACGTCAGCTCTGTTCAGAAGAGTACGTTTACTCAAGTGGTTTCCCAGGCCGACCTCAGGAATGTCCTCCGCTCTTCAAACTGATAAAAGTCAACTCGTCTTTATTTAGAAACAAAGTCGGCTTCAGAGAACAAACGTGTGTGTGTGAGTCCTGTTAGTCTGACGTATAAACTTTTCTGTTGTTCAGGTTCCCCAATAAAACGCAGGTTGCGGGCCAATCACTCCTGTCAGAGGTAAAAATGCTTCTGTTACCTCCACCACATATTTCCTGCTGCCACAGACGTGTTGAATATATCTGTACACGCAACAACGAATTAGACTGGTTTCATAACCTCCCGTCTGTGTCTCCCTCAGCCTCGACCAGTCTCTCCTCTCTCCTGACTCCTCGTATGTCTGTTATTCATCTGTGGATGGAGGCGAGCCGTGCTCCTGCCGCCGCTCGCCGCGCCTCCTCACCAACGGATACTACAGCGTCACTGACGACAGCTTCTCCTGGGACGACGACGGCAACGTGTCGCTGACTCCTTGCAAGACCAACGTGTCCTACAAGGAGAACCTCGTCAGGTGAGAGCAGTTTGTAAAACTAACTTTATTTAAACAGGAGCACAGAGTGGATTTGTTCCTTAAAGGGACAGTTTTTAGAGGTTTTTCTAACATACGCTGATGATGAGTTTGGAAATCTGCTGCCACACTGTTCCCACATGTGGGAGTTTCTTTTGAGCATGCATTCCCACACCAGGCTTGTGTAGAAGGCATCCAAGGGGCGACTGTGGCTCAGGAAGCAGAGCAGGTTGTTCACTAATCAGAAGCTCAGCAGCTCCTCCGGTGCACTTATTGAAGTATCTTTGGGTAAGATACTGAACCCCAGATTGGAATGGTGCCCTCGGCCACTAGTGTGTGAATGTGTGTGTGATTGGGTGAGTGTTACTCGTAGCGTAAAAGCAGTTTGAGTGGTTGGAAGTCTAAAAAAAGGGCTCGACAAGTGCAAGTCCATTTACCATTTGACCGTAAACGGGTAAGACTGCAAACTGAGACACATATTCTGAGTGGACTGTATGCATGTCCAAAGACTGGCCCCAAAACCTGAATAATACCAGCATATCCCACATGTCTCAATCGTTAAACGCTGAATATTGTCATGTTCTGAATGATAGTGGAATATAAGCGTGCATGTGAACGTAGCCAGCTGTAAAAGAAACTGGAAGTTTGTCATCAAAATCTGTGCAGACATAAATCTGAGCCGCTTCCTGTTTCACCGTCAAATGCACAACAATAACAAACTGGAATCCACGTTCGCAAAGCTCCTCTTCAAACTTCACAGCAGAAACAGAAGGATCAGACACGAGCTAATAGAAGCACATGATGTGCTAAACTGGGTGTAATTCAATTGAAGGTCTTACATCATACGCAGCTCTCCAAGTCCAAGCGAGCCAGAGTGTTTTCCACTGTAGATGAGACCTGTAGCAAGTGTCTCGTGCTCCAGCAACTCTGTCACATTATTGATTGGGAATTTTGATATCCTTAAAGGCACCAGCCCTAAATTTGCAACCTAACTTATGCTGAGCTATCTCCAGTACAGACCAACAGATTCTTAGTAAATATAAAGATTTTCTGCTTTCAGAAGGAAGATTCTGAAGCACTGAAAACACCTGCCTGTGGATGAGTTATCTTGTGTTTCACTTAAAGCTACAGTTGGTGACTTTTGGTCATATTAGCTGAAACTGTCACTGTAGTCAGAAAGAAGTACATTAGACTGATAACCTGTGAAATCAATCATGTCCCTCCCGTCTTCCTACTGCAAAAGTTGGTCCGGCTGGTGGGCGGTGCTTGGTACTCCTGTTTAACCGTTTCCAACATGGAGGCCGGGTCCCAAACGTTCTCATTTTACAGCTAAACAGTCACTAAAAATGTTTCTGAAAACATCTGAGGTGACAAATAAGCAATGCGGTAACAGAGTCTTGATTAACTTTTGATCAGCGCCGCCTGGTTCGACAGTTAAAGCACAGTTCACGAGCAGTGACTGACATGATTGACAGCTGCGTTAGAGACTCTGCGGCTCTGATTGGTTGGTTTGCTACGAAGCAATACAGTAGGCAGAGGAACGTGGTCTCATGTAGCGCTGTGTGAATATAGTGACAGTTTCAGCAACAGTGAAATAAGTTATTTCTTATAAACGTCACCTACTGTAGCTGGAGTTCCACAGGGATCTGTGTTGGGGCCTTTATATAAATGATTTACCAGATATGTTACAATCTGATGTGTATCTTTTTGCGGATGATACTAAAATGTTTAGAATACTAAGGACACAGACACAGCCCATCTTCAAGAAGATCTCCATAGCATGTGTAACTGGTGTGATGAGTGGTTATTGAAATTAAATTCAGAAAAGTGTAAACATTTACACACTGGGAAATCTAATGACAATAAAATTAATTATACTATTGGAGAACTGGTGGTCCAGCATGTGGATGAGGAAAAGGATACAGGTGTAGCGGTCGATAGTTCACTTGAATTCCACACGTTTCAGAAAAGTTAAAAAGGCAAACTCCATGCTGGTGATTATAAGAAGAACCTTTCAAAATTTATGTAGGGAAATATTTTTGCCATTATACAAATCCCTGGTGAGATCACATCTTGAATTGTCAAGCTCGGTCTGGTGTCCTTATAAATTAAAACATATAGAAAAGATTGAGACGGTTCAGAGGAGAGCTACTAAATTAGTCCCAGCCAGGTCTCAGAGAGATGTCATATGAAGAGACGTTAAGAAAATTGCAACTACCAACTGTACAGGAGACATAGAGGAGACATGATCGAGGTTTATAAGCTTGTTCATGGAATATATGATACCACGGTTGAGCCAGTTGTAAACGTTTGGTATATTCAGTATGAGTTAAGAGGGAACTCCCTAGAATTATTCCCAATAAGGTGTTTTTCTGAAAAGAGAAAAAACGTTTTCACACTTGGTGCTGTAAAGGCATAGAATGAGCTCCCAGAGGATGTGCAGGCTCCTTCAGTTGACTCTTTTACTCAGGCTGGATAGATTCTGGTCAACAAAGGCTGTTCTGTCTGATTATAGAGCTGATTTGTGATTATGAACTAATGTGATTTAACTAAGTGTATTTTGGTACTGTATTGTATGAGTTTGTTTTGTGTGGAGAGGATTTATGTCCTGTACCAGAAATTTTCATTGAATTTCATAAAAATTTAATCTGGAAAAGCTCGGATAAACATTGAGGAGATCCAAGGACCACTTTTACTCCACCCTCTATGTCTTATCTCATCAAACTAAAACCCCTCCCTGATGACACATGAGCATGAAACATGTGTTTATTTAGTTTTAATGAATTAGCCACGAGGCTAATTTATGCAGTGTAAAATGTCAGAGGCTTGTGCTAATAACATTAGCATGTTGTATGTGTTGTGTATGGATGTATGTGTCAAGCACAGAAACCCCACGCCTATTAGCATTTTGGAGGTGTAACTGCAGAGCGACACAGACACACCACCAGCGTGTAGGGCACTGGCGTAAGCTACGGCGTCAGCATCGTGTAGAACCGACGCACAACTATAAATCCACCGTAATCTCAGAGATTGTATGTGAGCACAGAAAAACTTCTTCAGCAGATAAACGTGAAAACAACCAGACGTCGTTCTGCGTCAGTGGAGATCAACAACATCACAGCACACAAACAGCAAAAACACACAGCTGTTTAAATGAAGAGAGAATTTAAGTCACATTGTCGTGACTGTTAATACAGAGTGGTGCCAAAACTGTGACAGCTGAAACACACACACACACACACACACACACACACACACACACACACACACACACACACACACACCCTTTATAGCGATGAAGTCATCCTCAGCAGCCAATCAGAGCGAGCCGTTCAGCACATGTCGAGCAGGTTTAAAAGCTGTAAATTCTTCACGTGTGACGTCTGCGGTGTTCTGGAGCCAGACTGTGATATCATCCATCAGGGTTGCTAGGAGACACTCGTGTTTATTGAAACCTTTATCGTCAACATCAGAAGAGTTTCTTTGTTTCAGAGCTGATGAACCACAGAGGTTTTTTACCTGCAACTTCACTGTCTGAAATCTGAGTATTTATTTTACTACATACTGCAGAGTGTCTCACCTCATACTGTGTGTGAGTTAAACTGGAAACAACTTCTGGGGTTTGTTCATTCACACGAGCCAAACAGATCCAGGACGTGTTATATAAATCAGACTGTAAGTATTAGTAGGTTTTATATATAAAATCAGATCTTAAACTCATTTCTGGCAATTCAGATATGCATATTTTCAATGAGAAATCGAGCTCAAACAATTTGTCAATCGATTAATTAGTCGAGAAATAGAATTTGTTCATTTCTTTTCAATTTAAAGTCATTATTTTTCAAGCAAAGATGTGTCTGGTTTCAGCTTCGAGGCCTCTTGCTGCTCCTTGTCTCATTTATGTGATAAAAAAAAACAATGTCTTTGGGTCTTCAATTTTAAGGTGCCACCTGTGGCTTTGTTGACTCATAATGAATATTATATAATATATAAAAATAATCGGTGTTTGCAGGTCTGATTCTGTTTGATTTATAAAACAAAACCTTGATGAAAATTTTAGATAATTTGGTCTTTTTGCATTAATTTAATGGACACATTTATGAAGAATAAATCATTACTCACAATTATGATTTGGTGAAGGGAAAATACTTTATGGGAAATTGGAGAGAAAGAAAAAACAGATAAAAAAGATAGAACTTAATAATCTCGTGGGACATTGTTGTGCAAATAAACAAAAAGTAACCGATAAAGATCAAATGTTGGAAATCACAGAAATGTAAACAATGAAAACAGTCACAAGCGTTCGACAGATGAACGTAAACATCATTCTCTTCTTCTCTCAGAGTTTTCCGGCGCAGGCGGCGGCCCCGCGGCTCTCTGGCTCGCCTGCTGAGCGACGTGACGGAGAGCTGCCAGTCGTGGCTGGATGAGAAAGTCTTCAGAGGCGTGTTCGGGACAGGACTGAACCAAAACCAGACCTGGGAGCAAGAGCTGGACCAAGACAGAGACCAGGACTGGACCAGGACCAGCAAGGAGGGCCCGACCATGTTGGACGAGTCAACCTGGTCTGAGTTTAACAGAACCGAGCTGGACGACACCTGCAGCTTCACTTACGGTGGGTGACGGAGGGAGGTCTCAGCTCTCATCAGAGATCTGAACTATCCCTTTGTCCTCTTCAATTTCTACTACCGCACAAAAAAAGCCTCCAGTGGTTCCAGGCAGACATGTAAAATGATCATAACGCGTTTTTTTAAACAGCAGTTCATCTTACTTAATATATTTTCGTCTGGTTTTCTCTTTCAGACCCAACTGAGATCCCGCCCCCTCCCGACAAAGTGGCCCCGCCCCAGAAGCTGCTCGTCCAGGAGGAGATTTGTTCAGAGATCTGTCAATCAAAGGAGCGTTTCACCCAGTCGCTGGGCGGCCTCTCTGAAGTCCCGCCTCCCTCGCCCTTCTACACCAACAGCTGCTGTCAGGCCTCACCTGACACAGGTGAGCTGCTGCACGTTTTATTTATTCGTTTATTAGTGTTTTATATTCTGAGTTTTATCAGAGGCTTCTCTTCTCTGACGGGATAGAGTTTCTCATCATTAAATATTCTCGACAAAATCCAAATCACACAACTTTAATCAAGTTTTAAAATGCACCTTAAAAAATACAGAAGTTGTGTTTTTGTTGTCAGTGTCTGGCTGAAAGAAAAAAGATAAATGCTGGTAAATTTGCAGATTTTCAGCCACAGATTTCACAGAGGACGTCTGAGATAGTTTTTATTTTCACAACTTAAGTAATATTTTATTTAATGTTTTCTTTCCGACTGTTGGCTGATGGAGTTGTTTGCATTTGTGTTTCAGGGTTAACCATGAAGGCTCTGCTCCTTTTCATCTTCACCATCTTCATCTTCACTGCTCTCTACTCAGGGTAAAACTTTTATTTCCAAACATCAGTTATTAATCAGTTAAACAGATCATGTGTGTTAATATTATATATTAACTAAACAAACATGATAAAAACCGCTAAGTCACCTCAAGTTTGGTCGACGTGTCCTTCAGCAAAGGCGCTGACTGAGTGTGATGAGACACGTGTCAGTCAGCTCAGACTCAGCTCATGAAGTTCATTGATTTGGTGTTTCCAGAAAGACGTTTTGCTTTTCACTTTAATACAGTTCCAGTTTGCTTGGAGCCTCTAGTGGCCATCAGAGGAACTGCACACGTTGTTAATGGTTGTTGTTTACCCCACATGTTCACAGGCAGGACGTGACAGTGAACTGTGCATTATGTTTCTGACTCTGTTCTTCTCTGCAGGTGTCTTATGTGGAGCGCGACCGTGGCGTCGACCGTGTTCATGATGGTCACAGCGTTTATGAGTGAGTATCACAAACATTGAGACCAGATGCTTTACTGTGCGTCAGACATTTTGGATCTGTTTTCTTCCTGAGCCATGAAAACATGCAGTGAAACATTTGTTGTCCGTCCATTCCATTCTTGTGAATGGATGAACTGATGAGACTTTAATGGTCAAAGGTCAAGGTCACTGTGACCTTGTGTTTGTCGTATTCTCTTGAACGTGACAGCTCAAAAACACCTTGTGGGAATTTCCTCAAATTTGGCACAAACGTCCACTTGGACTCAAAGATGGACTGATTTGATTTTGGAGGTCAAAGTTTAAGGTCACTGTGACCTCGTGTTCGTCTCATTCTCATGAACGCAACAGCTCAAAAACAACTTGAGGGAATTTCCATATTTGGCTCAAATGTCCACTTGGACTCAACAATGAACTGAATAGATTTTGGTGGTCAAAGGTCAAGGTCACTGTGACCTCACAAAACATGTTTTTGGACAAAACTCAAGAATTCATACACAATCTGTAGCTTCTTCGCAGCAACATGTTGCCTATATTAAGCACTGTCGACTGTCATGGCTACGTGTGAGTCTGAAGAGACATGGCTGTAAACTGTAACTGCAACTTGAAATTAAATTTGCTTGTTTTACAGACTTTTTGCACCTTAACAAGACTTAATTTGGGAGAAACAAAATACTTGTGATGTTTTGATAATACCTAAATCAAAGACTTTGAATACACAGATGATATATCCACAGCTTAAAGACAAAAAAAATCACATATTGGTTTTAAAACATTTCTGATGATGCGGTCTCTTTCAGTCGTGACAAAGTCGGGGCCGATGGGCGAATGGAGGCGGGCGAAGACGGAGGTGAGTCCCAAATCAAACTTGCTTCTCTTATTTCTGTCAACCGGCAGTGAAGAGACAACAATAACTAATCTGATGATTCTGTTTTACAGGATATCACATCAAGAAATGAGTAAAAGAAGCGTCAGGAGACAGTTTCCAAAGTCTGCGATGTGAAACTTGAAGAGTGGCAGAAAAGGTCTGAAGGGACTCGGCAGAAATCTTTTATATTTCACTAACTGTTTGCATGTAAGTTGCACTTAAAGTTATCCTGAGCTCCGGAAAACATTTTACAGCAACACCTGCTTGATGCTTCGACTGAAAATGAAATCGTTTTGAATGTAAATCTTTATTTAAATGTAGGCTTAAGTTTTTGAACTGTTTGAAATTAAATCAAAGCCGACGCATCTTAAACATTTAACCTTGAAGTCCAAAGCAAAACGCCGGGAAAGTCAACATGGTGGTGCGTCCAGGTAGTCCTCTTTGTTTGATGCTGCGACCATGAAACTTTTCACCAACATCATGTTTGGATTTTCCCAGAGTGTAAAAGCTAATTCAGTCAGTATGTTTGCTGTTAAAAAGCTGAAGGAGCTCATTAACGTGGTGACACAAGTTACTGTAGCTTAGCTATAAAACAATTTAAAAAAAAGTATCCATATAAAATATAAAACATCCAAATGTACATGATGTATTTTTGAAACACTGTAAGTGTATCTTTTATTGTCAGTAGTTGAACTTGGCTTTTTTGGGCTGTCCAAAGTGACCAAACGTCAGACTGAACTCGTCTGAAGAACAAATTCAGGTCCAACAGCAGTGATTCAAAATAAGAGCTGTGACTTTTTCTAAAAAAAAATTTAAAAAAATGCACAACACACCTGAAGTTCTAGTTCATCTACCTGGGAGTATTAACCACAGGAAGTGCCGTTTTTTTCCTGAAGAAACTGAATGAAGAGTTTTACTCCAAAATGTAATTAAAAAAAAAAAAAAACATACATAGAATAATGATGAAATAAATCATGTTGGTCCTGGTGCATTAAAGCAGCACCAGCTCAGATTTTTATTGTGTGTTAATAACATGTCGGGCAGGAAATCCAAAGTGTGGGATCATTTTGAGAAGGTGAAGGACGAACCCAAGGTGATATGTAAACTCATCTTCATTGGTCGACTACAAACGTGACGTATCATGTGATCATGTTCAGACAGAGTTGTTCTCTGCAGCATTTTGGAGTGAAACTCTTCAGCTGTTAAAGTGCCTTTTATATCAGCCAGCAGTGCAGAAATTACAGAATAATACAGGGAAGTGTTTGATTCAAACCTACAATGCTGCTCAAACATTAAACAGACCTGCTGCAGTGTTACAGGGAGATCGTTCTGACGCAGGAACTCACTAAAGGATTGCGCGGCCGCTAAACCTGCACAAACAAGACAAAAGGTACCGTGTCATCTTCAAAGCACTTGCACAGAGTAGCGTGCACCTCTAACTGTGCTGCCAAGCAAATAGCATCTCAGTGCTTGTGTGCTACTTGCACATATTTAAATGACATAATATGCACACATCCCCTTTCTATGTCCAATTCAAAATATCCTAAATATCAGCACAGTTACAGCCAAGTGTCCTCAGAGAGTTGGTGGTAACTGTATTTTAATGGGTGTGTCGCTCAGACTTTCCAGACTGCCTTTAGTTTTGAGGAATGCTTCTGCACCTTGTCGGTCAGAACATTTAGCTCACTTCTCTTTTTCTCTCTGCCGTTCATCTGCCTGCTGTGTTCAACACGTGAAGTTTACCTCATGGATGATTACAATCAGATGCATAAGAGGGCAAATTGCACTCAGCTGCAAAACTTTATGGGCGTGTTTGTTTTTGCTGTAATATCAGTGCAGTGGCAGATAGTGGTGGCAAGAGATGCGCTATCCATGACACCATCAGCGGCCGCAGTCCATTCTTTGTGAATTCACCCTCTGTGTTTGATTTAACCTGCAGGGTGAAGCAGGTGGGTGGAGGCTCACTGTGTTATGAACGTTTCAGATCTAAAAGAAAGAAAAAGTTTTCTAATATATTTGGCTGATCACACATGGAGTTGTTTCTGAGGACAGTCTCATGCTGGAACAAATTACTGTGAGGAAAAATACTAATAATAAAACACTTTTTCAGCGACAACAAACTTCTTACTTCAGCTTAACCTGCCGTCGTTGTGTTGAACAGACAGCTGGAATATTTAACAAGAATAGAGCTGCAAAGTGAGTGAAGCCACAGGTCCTGGAAATATCTTATAATATCAATCAACACTGACACGTCATACTTTTAACCTCCTGAAACCCCAACTTTTGTTCAGTAAGCGTTTTATTCGTGGTTTAATGCAGGATTAAACTATGAACATTATTTCATAAAGGTTAAATGTTCAGATGAATATTCCTCCAAAGCCTGTCGAGCTGAAGTCAGGGCATGGTTAGCTTAGCTTGGCTTAGTGTAGCTAGCTGGAAACCAGAGAGTTTGTAAGTTAAACTGATGCTCATCATAAAATGGTCCCACATGACTCCCTCGGAAACCACAAAGTACTGTTTTAAACGTTCCTATTTAAACAACCAAAACACGACATGTTAATATCTGAGTTTCGAGGTGCTGATATGTGTCAGTTTGTAAATTTGAGCCAAATCAGAATCAGTCAGGAACAAACCTCACATGAAACCATCTCACCACATCGACTGGTGCTTTTCTGAGAAGTTCTGCAGCTTCAAAAATCAGTCCACTCTGCCAGAAATCCTGACGGGCTCAGAGGGGATTTCATGAGCGCCTCGTTCTCACTGTACACGCGTCAGTGGCAGTTTTAAAGTCCATGTGTGAACTCAGCCTTGCCAAATTTTCTGACAACAGAGAGAAAACTCCACCCAGCTGGCATCACAGGCAGGAAAAATATCAGCTCCTGTCAGGTCTGCGTCTATGTGAAGGTTTTCTTCACACGTATTTCACACTTATGTTAAAACAGGGACTTTCTGAGCAATAATTCCAGAAAATGGGAGAAACTCAACTTTGAGCTGTGTTGAGTTTGAACAGTGAGCAGGGAGAAACACTTTGGGATCAGGAAGAGAATCTTTAACGTCACATTCAAAAGTATATGGATATATTTAACAGCTTTAAAATCAATAATAAAAGACATCTGATCTCTGAAAATGCCATATCAATACAAACAGTTTGTATTGATTAGTTATCGCTCTGTGATTGCTGTCAGAGGAAAACAGATTTAAATGTTTTCATCAGGAAAAGAAGAAATGTGGCAGGAAGGAAGCTGGGACTAAGAAATGTAAAGAAAAACTGTGAAGTACTGTACGACTTTATAAGGTTTTGACTTTATAAAGTTTTTCAAATTCAATCATATCATGTTTGGACCTCAAATAACGCCAAGACTTTTAGCAAACCTGAAGCAGGAAGAGATGAGCTGTGCAGCACAAATCAACTCTTTCTGAGCGAAATGTAAATGTTTGAAATGTGTGTTTTTGCAGCGTATTCTCATAGAACGGTTCGTATGATAGTCTACGCAGTAGCGCCCCATGAATGACCCTACGTCCTTAACCTAAAGTCACGCAATTATTGTAAAGTTACTGAGGTCGGGTTCAGGAAAAGAACCATGGTGAGGACCTACATTAAAGTGACTCATGCACATGCATCTCCTGGGGAAAGTCCAAGGTTTTGTAACCCGTCCACCACCCCAGTCTGCCTCCTTACAAATGCTCGGGACTGCTTCCTTGTTTACTGCCGTCAGCGCATTGGTCACGTGATTGCAGCCTTTCAAAATGCGTAGGTTACAGGCTCGCGACCACTTTGGGAAATGTGAGTCAGGGTGCATTACTTTTCGTAGGAAAACATACGAACAGTTTATGAACACCCTGTTTTTGGGAACTGAACCTTTGTGACCAGAGACGTCTGATCTTTAATTCTTCATGTTCCAGATCGTCTGAATGAATTAGCCTCAGTGAACACTTGTGATAAGGATGCCATGTTTATGTCATATAGGAATTACCACTTTAAGACTGAAGTAAATTTTGCTCACGCCAACATTGGAGTTGAAATCACGATTGTCCTGGAAGCTTCAATGTTTATGTCTTGGCGCTAAATTATACCGAAGTGCCTGAATGCCTCACACCAACCAAAGTCTGCTGTAAAGATAAACCAAGAATTATTGGATGTAGTGACAGTTTTCTGTTGATGTGAATGATCCAAGTCGGAAACAGGAATCTTTTTCCACGGCTGTCATCCGTCTTATCTGACGTGCGCGTGGCATCAGATCTGTAACATGAAGGGTTAATGTCCGGTCACACCACACAGTATATCATGGGTCTGTGTTCACCAAAGTTAAACTCAATGAGTGAAAAAAAACTGTGGATTTACTTCTCTTAAGATAATCTGAACTGTAGCTATGCCACTGAAAAGAATTGTAAAACCTACCCTTTAAATGCTGGTGTGACCGCGCCTTTAAAGGTCAGACGTCTCTTATTGTGTGAATCAGAAGTTTCTGAATCGTCTGATGTGTTTTTATTCACTCAAAGTGCCAAAATTGTAGAAATCTGACGATTCAGGGAATGGAATACAAAAATGTTTCTATATTACTGATATAATTAATACAGCTCTGCATGACTTATTACTTTGCATTTAAAGCTGCATTTATTCATATTTTTTAAATGCACAATGGATCAAATTATGCTGCAAATGAACTCTGCAGCTCTGAGAAGCTTTTAAGCCTCTTTTACCTCCTAGTTTTGTTTTTATGGCTGAAAATATGAGCCAAACATTTCCCTCTGAAGTTGGTGGAGACCAAAGCAGAGCTACAAAGAGAGTAAATAGTGGATTTGGACACAAACACAGCGATGGGATGCTCTTGTTGCTGGGTGTTCAAAAACATGCTCGTTCTCCTGCCCCCTGGTGTCCAAAAACATTTTGATGCAGCTTGAAATGATCAAAGTTAACTGTGGAACAAGTTTGTCTTTTTTTCATTTATATGATAGACTTTTATGAGGTGTTGTAAAATATTGAATTTCCTGCAACAGACGTAAAGTTTCTGTGACGAAAACTCATTTAATATGATTTTTCTTGGATGAATCAAACCTTTAGATAAGCTCCAGTTTGTGACGTAACGCAGCTACTATTCCTGGTGTTGTACATACTGTGCACTGTAGATATATTCCATTGACTGCACATGTTTCCAAAGGTGGAAATGTGATACTCTGCTTGTGACGGCACTTATTATACCTGTTAATTTTTTATTATTCCACTGTACTGTATTAATGTTGTTAAAGTCTGAAAACTGTAAAATTAAACCTCGAATGACGCACAAGCTAGATTTTAATTTGAAACTGAGACAAGAAGAATATTGTTGGCCAAAATGAAAAAATGACGTATAAGTCAATGTGACCAGTTTGCTTCCAAAATGCTTCCCACACAGTGTTGATCACTGTGATTTAATCCCTGACTCGTCTAAATTCACGAACAGCAGTTCAGTGATTTGGATGATGAGTAGTTGCCCTTTTCGTCCTGCCGATGGCGCTGCGTTTGGAGGTTTCATTTTTACAGTATTTTGTATTTGTCATTTATTTTCCCGTTTCAGTGAAAGTGTTTTTATGGAAAGTTAAAATGTTTATCATCCATTAAATCCTGTTTGAAAGACGAAAGGTGTGTTTCTGTTCAGTGGAGCTGTGACCTGCAAGTTTCTCTGTGTTTCAGTGTGATTCGTTTTTCTCCAGAACAAATAAAAATCACTTCACAGGTGCAGCCGACTGAAAAAGAAATTCATCCTGCTCCTGTTTCAGCTGGTTGAAGTGACGAAAAATAAGAAACAGGATGTTTCTCATGGTTGTTTTGTTATTGACACTGAAGCTCAGAGCTCTCAAACTCAAATGTTTTCATCAAATAAATGTTAACCAGTTACAACCCCTGATGCTTGAGATTGTAGTTAGGCAGGTAGTTACCACGGGCCCCAGTGCACGCTATAGTGACGGACCCTAGTGCAAGTCAGCCACTAGTTATAAGGTGCACACACACACACACACACACACACGCCAGTGGCAACTGTTAATGAAAAAGGAGGCCAAAGGGAGCTTTGTTTCGGAGCTTTGTTTGGAAAGAGATGCTGACGCTTCTTTAATATATTTCCTAAAGTTTAATGTTTGAGGTGGAGGGTGGAAAAGTCGTGATTTTTGTCATTTCTGTGTAATGAAAAGTGAATGCTGGCTCAGTCTGAGGGAGGACAAAGACAGGAAAACATCATTTAAACTACAATAATTAATCCCTCAAACTACAATATGAGATCTCCACAGTGTAATGCAAGTAAAACAAACTATATTGAAAACTAACACAACCACACAGACGTGTATAAACCTCCATCCAAGACTCTACATTTGTTATTTAATACATTTTTACATCCACACGTACGCTTGGTGACAGTCTACATACAGCCTACATGTGCAACAGTTTGGAGGAAAATGGTGGATGAGAATGTTCAGCGCTCACAATGAGACCTCTTAAAGAATAATGTCACTGCTGGAAAGTTGGTCTTTTCATAAAACTAGGATGTCTATGCAGCAGAAAGACTCAAATACTTTTGAAACTGGAGCTGTATGACCACAGAAAACAGGGGAAAGGCTGTGACGGAACAACTACAACTACCAGAATGCATTGTGCGCATCGGCCCAGTCAGCATTTCAGGTGGGTGACAGGGTTTTCCAACAAGAAACAATATGGCGGCAGGCTTGAAACAAACGGTAAGCTAAAACATGTTAAAACATTTAAGTCGATTATTAGAAAATGTAGTAACAGAAGTTGGGTTTATATTTTATCAGCGCTGCTCAGTTTTTAATTATTGCTCATGAATTTTCCGAGACCCACCAAATTGCTTTTATTACAAAATGACATGATAATCATAAAAAAACAAACATCCATGACAGTATCACAAAATGTAAACATGACAATTCTGCTTCCTCTTAATTCACCTCACAACATTTCAACAAGTGATGGAGAGAAACGACCTGACAAACAGCTGCTGGTTGCAGAATTAACTGTTCAGACAAACATGCAGATCTGTCTTCACAAACAGGGGAATCATCCAAAATGATACTTAAAGAACACAAAAACAGATTGTGAGTGTCAGCTGCTTCTGCTTTTTAATTTTTGAACTGCTTGGTACTATAGAACCACTGCCTGCTGAACTGATGTGTTGAAGCTTGCTGACGGTGCATCTCTGGCAGCCTGTAGGTTTTCACCACATCTACAGACTCCACCCACTGATGTAGAAGACAGGAAGTAATCAGTGAAAACACCTGCTGAGCTGAGCAGTTCAAATGAAACCCTGCAAACACTCCTGATGAGGTGAGTAAATATTCTCAGCACATAAACCTTCTGAAAACTTTTAAAATATAGAATAAGATCAACTTGTTTAACAGTAAAGTCTGTGGGTCCAAAAGAACCACAAGAGGAACCTGAAATCACTTAATCTGAATCTGACAGTTTATAAGTGAGCCTCTGAGGCAACTTGAAGGGTTACTCAACTACAGAATGATGTAATGTGGCAGAGAAAAGGTTTAAAATCATGACTACACATGGCATGAGCAAAGAGGAGGTGACAGAGAGACACTGTACAGGATATTTCCTTGACAACACGACACATGACGTCCTCCAAAATGTCCACTGAGCCAAATCAACACCTCAACAAGAGCTAAACACTGATGGTTTGTTTTCCCTAAAACAGATTTAGAAAAAGGCAGCACTTGTTATCGTGGCCCGACAGCATTAACCCCCATGAACACTTTGTGTGCATTGTATTAAAGCTAAAACAATTTCTCCATTTAAAATTAAAAAAAAATTAAAAATTAAGAGGCGACCAACTTGATAATGAAGTTGTTAAATCAGGAAACAAAAGGGGCAGATATTTGCTGGTTCCGCTTTCTTACTTGAGGATTTTCTAATGCTCTTTGTCATAATAAATGTAAAGCTGGAGCACAGGACTTTTACAAAAAAATGAACATCCGTTACATTCGAGCCAAATGAGTTGACACAATGCTGATGAAGCCCATCACTGCAGGGAAGGCTCTCTGTACTCGCAGCAAGCCGAGTTGTGGTGTCTGTGGCAACTTTTCCACACTGGCACACCTGACGAGATGCGTTTCATGTCAACCAGCTGGATCTAAAGGGGGCAGGAAGGAGGGAGAGACCAACTCAACGGAGCAGCAGCAATGCTCATGAAGAAAGCTACGGCAGAAAATCCTAAAAAGCATCCAAGAAAAGTTTAAGTGGATGCTTCAAGAATTACCGCGTGTGGCTGTATGCATCCGCAAACCAGTGTCTGTCCAGACTCGTGTAGCCATGACAGTTGACAGTACTTCAAACATGGATGTTGCAGCAAAGAAGCTACGTATTCTTAAACGTGGATGCTTCACACACTTCCCCCCGGCAGCACAGAGAATCTATACAATCAGCACAGTTTCAAGATGGACACCCAAGATTAGAGTCACAAATTCAGTATCTGACCAAATGTCTCCGCTTCTGTTTTGTTGTTGCAAAACTTAATGATGTCAAAGCGAAGCTGACCTTTGACCTTTTGGATATAAAATGTTGTCCAACAGTCATTTTATCCTGTTAGACATTTGTGTGAAATTTTGTCATGATTAGTGTATGAATTCTGAGTTCTTTGTGAGGTCAGTGACCTTGACCTTTGACCACTAAATTCTAATCAACTCATCTTTGAGTCCAAGTGGACGTTTGTGCCAAATTTGAAGAAGCCCTTCTCAACCAAGAGATCAAAATCCAATCTGTTGCAAGCCGCCAGTTCCTGGTTTCTGGTCGCTAACAGTGCAATGGGAGGAAGGCAGCGAAGTGGCCCACCACAGGAAGGCCTTGAAGTACCAGTCCTTAGTCCAGGATTGTAAGGACAAAGGTTGGCAGGCGTGGCTCTTCCCGGTGGAGATCGGATGCAGAGGTTTCCCAGCCAAGTCAGCATGGCGATTATTATCAGCTCTGGGCCTTGATGAAAGGAGCAAAAAACAAGCTGCTCACAAGCCTCCTGCTGGATTTGGAGTAAGAAGGAAGAACGCTGGAGGCTTGGAGCAGATAGGCAGTGATCTGGCCAATCACTCCAACTAGAGTGTGTTGTGGTTGAAGGCTGAAACACACAGTGACAGTTGGATACCATCTGATGATATCTGCTCCTGGCCAAAAGCTAGGTAGCAAAAGATAGGTAACAAAACAACACACCTACAAATGTATGTCACAAGAAAATCCCTTAAGGCATTTCTGAGTTAATGCGTTCCTGACAATGGGACACACGGATGGATATACAATGTGAAAACATAATGCCTCCAGTCACAGCTATCGCCGATGCAGATGCATAAAAGACACTTGGCGTTCAGAGGAAGGATTAAAGACAAAGATCTGCAGAGAGGCCTCCTTGGGCGGGGAGATGTGTTTGGTTACATACAGGCGTGAATCATAACCACACGTTGAGTGTTTGTATAAAAATTACTCTCATTGCCAAAACTCCCGTACTCCAGCTTTAATATCTCATGATTAGACTGTGGGTTGGACAAAACAAAACGATCTGAAGACATCTTGGTCTCTTATGACTTGTGTTGGACAAAAAAAACCAACAGATCAGAGAATCAGTGTGAAAATAATAATCTGTTGCAACCTTATATTGGAAATGAACCCTGTCACCCCCATGTTCCCATTAAGTCCAGAGCACACAGCTTTTGCTCAGACCCCAAACATTAGTCATCTGCAGGAGAACCACTTGGACCAGGGTGTCCGTTTGTGGTCACTGGGTTAAACGCTACCTCATGTAGTAACGCTTTAATCGTCTCTTAAAAGTAGGTTTTGACACAGGCTTCCTCTACAGTACTTTAGTTGATATCGTACTTTAGTGATCTGAAGATTTACATAAAACTTTGCAAATCATCAAAACCAACTGGCAAGCAGTGACTTCTGGGGCCCTCGTGGCCCCGGGGCAGCTGCCTGCTTCAAATGGTTGTTAATACAATTTTGTCTTCATCTTTTTCAGGTGTCACGCTGAAAGATTTATCAGTAACTAAAATCACCACGATGACCAAAACATGAGGTGACTTTTGTGTGGAAACAAACACAGTGTGGTCGAGTTTTCAGAGAAGGAGCTGAGCTTGAACAGCTGTTCTCATCTGGGCCGTGGTGTCGTGTTTCCATGTGTTTGTTACTTTGCCCGCACATGAGGCTCCTGTGAGATATGACCTCATAATTCCCCCTCGGTCACTGAAATGTTGGAGCAAATCGTTTCTCCCCAGCGTGCACGGTCACGTGGCGGCGCAAGTGGCTGCCGGAGATGAACGTTTTGCCGCAGTAAGAACACCTGAACTGTTTGCAGTCTGTGTGGACGGTCATGTGGACCTTCAGGGATCCTGACTGGGCGAAGCGTTTCCCACAGTGGACACAGCCGTAGCGCTTCTCTCCGGTGTGGACGCTCTGGTGGCGCTTCAGGTTGCTGGAGTCGGAGAAGCGTTTGCCGCAGAGCGCGCAGACAAACGGCTTCTCTCCCGTGTGGACCCTCATGTGGGTCTTGAGGTTCTTCAGGCAGGCCAAAGTTTTACCGCAGCAGTTACAGACAAATGACTTCCCCCCGCCGTCCTCCCTGCTTTGGCTGGACGCCCTGCTGACACCATCCTGAGGTCTCCATCTGTCCCTTCTGATGAACGCACTGAGTCTTTCTGTCATCTCTTTCCTCACAGGAAGCTGAGGCTCGTCTGCGGGTAGCGGCGCCCTCTGCGGGTTGTTCTGGAAACCTGCAGGCTGCTGGTGCTCGGCTGCAGGCAGACTCACCTCTGTGATGGTGAAAGGGAAGCTGCTGCTGCTGCTGCCTGAATCAGACGCAGCTGAAACACTCACGCTGGTGTTCAACACGTACGAGCAGCCGGGATCCTCACTCAGAGGATTCTGGGTACTGAGGGAGCCGTGTTGGAGCTGTGGCTCGTACATCAGACATTCATAACTGCTGGTTTCTGACCTCTGGCTGGTGTTCAGGGTTTTTTGCGAGGACATGGAGGTGGAGCTGACTTCCCCGCTCGCCCACGATGAACCTCCACCTTCATCTGCTACTTCCTGTTTGGTCAGTGGAGGCGGGCTTCTGTCTGTGTTGTCTGACCATCCGCAACATGGCAAAACTCTTCTGTTGAGAAAGAAGAACAGGCGTCACACCTTTTAACAATATTTCACGTGCACAAATTTGCAGATTTATACCAGTGATCTGAGCTGCAGTTAAATGTTTCAGAAGAGACGAATACTTGAACCACTTGAGCCCGGTCCTTTGAAATGATCAGATCAGTGTATGTTAAATGCACTTAACTTTAAACCTTTAAAACTTTAGATCTGTGTGTTGCATTGTGGCAACTGGACAGTCTGTTCTTTTACATAACACTGAGCTGAGTGGCTTGCTCACCTGCAAATGTGCAGTGCTGAGTACAGTTAGTGAAGTTAGCCAGCCGTGTCAAAAATAAAGTGTCAGGTTACTGAAACTGTACTTACTGTCCTGCTCAGACTGGGACCAGGACTCATCATCATCCTCCACTTTGATCACTGCAGTCGTCACTTTGGTCGGCTCACCTGCAGCAGGCTGCAATCAGAGCACACAGAGAGAATAAAGACCCGAGAGAGAGGGAGAGGAAGACTATAATCTGCAGCTGTGACGTCCTGCTAACATTCCGGCTCTGCTCACCGTCCCCTGTGTGGTATCTTGTCCAGAGTCTGAGGACGGATCGGGGTCTCGGCACCGCACAGTCCTGGTTGGACACTGTGGACCGCCTGGCCTCACCTGGAGCAGGTAAGTCATGATGACACTTTCGTTATGGATTATACAAAACAAACTACTGTGTTTATCTACTTGTTTTTTTATTAATGCTCATAATGCTAAAAATGTCTTTGAAAAACACCTCATTTATTGTATGACACTAATTCAACTAGTTTTTTAGATTAACAGCTGAGCATGTGCACAGCGCAGCGCACTCTCATATGTTGTACATTCTGTAGTCTGGAAAAAGAAAAATCTTAACTAAAGGTCCAATTGTTTTTTTCCGAGCTTTCAATCACATCTCACTGTCTTCATCAGTGGATGAACTTTGGAAACTCTGAGTAGCACTGAGGATGAGCAGTCTCCAGGGTCAAAGTAATATTGAGGCACACTGCAATGAACTAAATAACCTGCTGCAAAAAGCAGCAAACCACAGCCCAGCATATTAATCATGTAAATTTTTGCAAATATCATTTAATGTGTTCATAACCTTAATGTTACAGCTGGTAAAGGTGAAGCTAATTTGAATTACTGTAGATATTGCTATAGCTTAACCTGTATCATAATTTATTAACTGATACATACTTTGTATTAATATTTGTAATAGGCCCTTTCTACAGCAGACATGACATGTCACAGTAGGAGAGAAAAAGATCCTGTAAATCATTATAATGAGAAATGTTCAAATGTTCATTTCTCATCAGTTTTGCGTGATAACTAAAATCATCTTTTTGGGATGATAAAGTTGAACTATTCTGAGATATTTACACAGTATTATAATAAAGTTTCTCGTCATTTTGCGATACTACCTTTAGATTCTATTTTGGGATGCTAACTTATTTTGGGAAGTTTATTTTTGAAAAAATCTATTATTTTAAGATACTTTAAAAAAGTTTAATTATTTTTGAGAAACTAACTTATTTATTTATTATTTATTAGGAACATTTCTCATTTTGAGACACTTACTCATTATTTTAAGAAAAGTTTTATTTTGAGGTACAAACTTATTTATTTATTCATTTCTGTATTCTGAATTAACAATAATATTGTTATCATTTTTTTTATTTTTGAGATACTAAGTTTTAAGTTTCTCATTATTTTATGAGTTTGTCATTATTGTGAGACACTAACACCTTATTTTAGTAAAGTGCCTCATTATTGCGAGACACTAACACCTTATTTTAAGTGCCTCATTATTGAGAGACACTAAACACCTTATTTTAATAAAGTGCCTCATTATTGAGAGACACTAACACCTTATTTTAATAAAGTGCCTCATTATTGAGACACTAACACCTTATTTTAATAAAGTCCCTCATTATTGTGAGACACTAACACCTTATTTTAAAGTCCCATTCTGTGAGACACTAACACCTTTTAGTATTTTGAGATATTATCATAGTTTTAAGGAAGTTTCTCATCAGACTGACTTACAGGATCTTTTTGTCATCTCGCAGGCGGAATGAGCTTCCGTAGCAACCGTCGCCTAACGGCCTGTAACTTCCGGTCTGAACGGTTACCTGCAGGTGTCGCGCTCCTCCTTGGCCCGTTGCCCAGGTGATGAGCAGGCAGCTGAGCACGCGCGCGGCCGCTCGCGAGCAGCAGCGCGTTGCCGCCCGCGGTGGCCGCGGCGCGCAGGGCGGACACTCGCGCGGCTCGCAGCTCCATGAGTCGCAGTTTCCGCCGCAGCACCTCGTTCTCTTTGCGGCTCCGCGAGATCTCCAGCTGCAGCAGCGAGTAGCTGCTGTCCACGAGCTCGCAGATCTCCGCCACCGCCGTGTTGGCCAGCACCTCCATGATGGAGGCGAGCTGCGCGTGGAAGGCGGCGGCCGGAGACATGGCGTTAATCTCCCTCCGCGTGCGAGTGTTGAAACAGAAGAATCCGGATCAGTGGCACGAGGCAGGTGACAAAACCCAGAAACGCTCGCGCCCTCCGCGTCTCTGTGAGAGCAGGACCCACCTGATGTAAACAGTGTCGCGAGAACCAGGAAGTGATGCGGGGGTAGGAATGACTGGAGACGGCCCGCAGTGCGCATGTGCAAAGTATCATTTAACATTATTCTCGATATAGTCAGTATGACAGCAGTGCGCATGTGCACATCCATCGAGCCCAGAAAACCCTTTTTATTTTACACCTATATCTGAAGCTCTTAAATCCAGTGTGACCTCAAACACACCTTTATTAAAGCATCTCAAGGTCAAACCTCCCAGTTACTCCCAGTGTCATTATCTTCTGGTCTCTGTAGCACCAGTGGTCATGTTTCACCTTGTCTTGTCAGACCAGCAGTCCGAACACACACCACAAGGGCTGAAACTTCATACATTCACTTCATACAAAAAGAAATTGCCCTGTTTTCTGCATTTACAATATTATTAATTAATAATTGTATGTTGAATAATAAATAATTTTGGGCTTGTTTTTCAGAATTAGCAAAATAATAATCTCATTAATTCAGGAAAAAATAATTTTCTTTCTCAGATGTTTGCGTTATGCCTCTGTTTAGTATTGCTTAATTATTACTTACTGAAATTTATGGTCAAATTTGTTATTTTTCTGTCAACTCTTCAAATATTCAACTCTTTGCTTCAGTGCTGCTAAATTCTCCTCTGGAACCAGGAAATCATGACATTTAGCATTTTGTGTCTTTGTTGTCACTTTGTTTTCTTTGTGTTGTTTTGCATCTCTTTAAAGTCATTTTGTCTCTTTGTATTTTCTATTTTTGCATCTCTTTGTTGTCACTTTATGTCTCATTGCAGTTAGTTTGTGTCTGTGTTCCTTTGTGTCTCTTTGTCATTTTGCATATTTTATATCCTTTTGCATCTGTTCAGTATCCTCTTGTCTCTTTTGTAGTTTTGCATCTCTTCCAAGTCCTTATGTATTTTTTTTGCATCTCTCTGTAGTCATTTGCCTCTTTGTAATCATTTTGTGTCTTTGCAGTTGCTTTGTTTGTCTTTGTAGTTGTTTTGTGTGTCCTTGTGGGAATTTTATTTGTCATTATTGACTTACCAACAGTAAATATTAACAGTTACAGGCCCCCTTTGGCTCCTGTGCCCGAGCCCAGTAAACCGGGTAATTAATTCATCCATGATCCGACCCCTGAAAACAAGTTAGGTTTGTCCCAGCTGGACACTGGTTTGCAAATATACTCAGCACAAAACATGAATGCACATTTAACACTAGTTTGTCTAAACAATGTGACCATTGTTGTCTTTCATCCCTCCACACGATGACAATCATGCTGTACGACCAGAAATGGGAAACAAATTGAAAGGAAAGTTTCTTAAACACAACAGTATTTTCTACGTTGTTGTACACGGCTCCTGTTTGTTTCAGGGTTAACACGATAAAGATCTTGTTATATGTTTAAAAAAAACAACTTTTGATTTCTCTTTTGCAAGAACACACATCACAAAGATAAAGTTCAGTTCAGGACATTTCACAAATGACCTTAAATGCCCTGAATTCCTTGCGTGACAAATCTGTCTTAATAAAAGGAAATAACTGATACAAAACACTTTTAAAATTTGTTTTATTAACAAAGAATGACACAAACCTTATAAGACGGTGCTTTTGCTTTTTACACAACTATTAACCTTGTACCTGTACACTGTTACACCTGCAGACTTTATAACAGCAGAGACTGAGCTCAGTAAAGACTTGGCAAATTTTAGGTTTCATTCCAAAATCAGGCACCTTTTATTTTTACTTTGATTAACAAGATTCTCCAATTTGCCAATTATATCCTCGATTAACTGTTTGGTCTTTTCAGCATTAAAAATTTCTTTAAGCCCAATGTGACGTCCTCAAATGTCATTTAACTGAGCGACACCTAGATATTCAGTGTACTATAAAGCGAACAAAAGAAAGTCAAACTTGAGAAGCAACAAACATTTGTTCGAATGCTTTAAAAATAACTTCAGTTAACAAAATAGTTGATTTGTTTTTTGTCAGCAGATTAATAGACTAATTATTGCAGCTCAACGTTAAACTCATTCTTTAAAAGAACATCTAAAACCTTGAAACTCAATGTGCACATTTGTAAAACTTATTATTTGAGAGTGTTAAATAACATTTCTTCCCTTTAAAACTGTATATTTACAGAACAGAAGATTTTGTAACGAGACCTGCACACACTCATTCACTCAGACGCTGGGATGGCATTTCTTCATGTGTAACTTGAGACTGTATTTGACGATGAAGCTCCTGGAGCAGAGCGTGCAGGCGTACGGCCGCTCTCCGGAGTGAACGCTCAGATGCGACTTTAGATGAGCCGACTGGGTGAACTTCTTGCCGCACTGGCTGCAGCTGAACGGCCTCTCGCCCGTGTGAATCCGCATGTGAACGTCCAGGTTCTGAGACGTGGCGTATGTCTTAGTGCAGATGGCGCATGCAAAGCGCTTCCCTCGGACGCTCAGCTGCCCATGACTGAGCTGAGGTCGCCCCGATTGGTCCCTGTAGAGGCCGTAGTTCATCATGTCGGCATCGTCGTACTCAAATGCAGAGTTGCTGCTTTCAGACAGCTGGCAGTCTGTGGAGGTCGAGCCTGTGACGTTGATCATCTTAAGCCCGAAAGCATCACTGTCCAGGTTTTCATTTTGGTGAAACTGAGAATAACTCATCTGACTTTTCGACTGTTTGGTCCACGTCAGGCTGAGATCTAGTTCTGCTCTGTTTGTGGGGGACTCCATCAGAGCGCCGTTACCAAAATACGTTTGTCTGTTAGCACTCGGAGGGACCAGTGAGGACTCCTGGTGGACCAGCTGGACATCCGCATCCATCGGTGCAGAGTAGGAACAAACTGAGTCGCCGGCCTCCATGTCATCAGCGCCAAGCTGGGTGGAGCAGCCCGGCTCGCTGCGAGGAGAGTCCAGAGTGTAGACGGTGACGCTCTTCTTCTGTGCCCCTGTGGTTTTCAGTGTAATTGGCTCAGAGGACGACCTCCTGTTGGCCTCCTCGCCTGCCGGCCAGTGTCTCTTCGTACTCCGGCTGATGGGAGTCGAGGTGGCGGCCTCTCTGGCTGCAGCCGTCCCTCCATCAGCAGGTGTTGTGTTACCTGCGAGAAAAGACAAAACACAAAACCAGGCTGAAAACTATGTTTCCAGTACGTTACATCCTGCTCGCCTAGTTTTCACTTCACGTTTCGGCTCTCGAAAATCAAACCAGATATTTATCACAGCAAAGAACTGGCAGTGTTTGGATGATGTAACTCAACAACTATGGACTAACTTAACAAAGACAGATTGTGTTGAAAACAGGTTTTTCCTGTTCATGTAATTTAAACTAGTTTTTTTAAGAATGTTAACATTCACACACTGAGTTGAGCCACTGTGCTGCAGTTTGTACGTGGCTGAAGTGTAATATGAAGGTGCATATCTACTGCTATGTATTTACAGTTCATTTATATATGTTGTCTTTGTTTAATTATTATGGGCCTTTTTGTGTCCTTAAAGTCATAATTATTATGGTTATTATTATTATTATTGTTAATTCAACCTTTAATTCAAATGCAGGACATTAACACGTGGCTGACCTGAAACAACACGTACTCTCACCGTTACAGAAAGCCACCACACGCGTACAAAAAAGCCTCAGAGTATCTTTACTTTGGTCCGGTCTGGTGTTCAGTGTACAGCAAAGAGCACACGCTGTAACAAAACAAGATAATTATTCTTTAAATTCTTCTCAGTTGAAAACATGTGCCAATGCTGGTGTCCTGAGAGATTCACTGTCTTGGGTTTTATTTTTTTTTCCAGTTATCATCAGTCTCTAATTATGTTCGTGTCGTCCTGCCTCTCATTTCCTAGATCAGGGTTTTTTTAGTCCAAAGGTTTGGTGATTTGTTTTCAGATTCTTAGAGCACTGGGCATCTTGAAATGATAACAAACAGTTTAAATTGTTGAACATATTTATTCTTTAAATGAAAAATGCATTAAAAAAAGCACTGCATTAAAAATACAGCGGGCTGCTGTGTTGTTGGGCTGCAACTAACAATTATTTTCATTGTTGACTAATTATTTCTTTGATTAGTCGACTAATCATTTCATCGAAAAATGTGTTAATGTTGAAAAATGTCGGTCTGTTTCTCTCAAACCCCAAAATGATGTAATCTTGTGTCATACTCACGCCAAAACGCTTTTATATGAAAAATGACTCAAACCGATAAGTTGACTACTAAAATAGTCACTGATTATTTTAACAGTCTATTAGTCATCGAGTCATTCGAGTCATTTGTCGACTAATCGTTGCAGCCCTTCTGTGTTGGTGGAGGTTTGTTCCCACAGTTCAACTTGAGTAAACAGGTCAATGAGTTTTAGGGTTTATCTGACAAAGAAAACTGCACAGAGGTAAATAATAATATGAGACAGGACTTTCCGAGTAAATATGAGGAGTTTTCACAAGTTAACACAACCATTTTATCCTCTGTCTTGACTGTGAGGTAAAAGTAGACAGTAATAGAAAGTGCAGTCATCAAACAGGAGCGTGCAAAAGACTAAAAGACTGAAACAAAGTCTGTGGCTAAGACAAGCTCAAGATTTGCACCTTTTGTTCTACAACATGAATTGCATTAGTAATAGGGGTGTGCCATGTCATCTCGTTCTCGATAACACTGGTATAATTCTTAATATATTATGAAAAATTCATATCGTGATAATATCTCAACTTGACTACTGTTAGCTTTTTACTTCTGCCGGTTGCATTTATGCGTCAGAAATCCTGAAAGTGGTGTTCACCTGTGAAGCTTATCTTGCTAAACAAATGTGTAAGTATCACACGTTTATTTTCTGCAATAATCCAAAAGCCAACAGAAAAATCCCATCGTGGTTGTTTGAGAAGGGAAGCAGAGTGATGCTAACTTCTGCATGTGCTTACAGAAAAACATCATCCCTGGAGCACTCTGAGCATCAGAAATATGGCTCAGAAGGGGCCTGTCACATCTGTTAGGCTCAGTGGGCCATTATCAGCCATGAAAAGGCTGTTTACCTTTACTGTTAGGCAGGACCTCACATGGCTGTTATAACTGTGATGGCAGCAAAGGAAGAAGTCAGGTGACGTAGTATAAAGAGTCCTCATCAGATGGGTGGGAAAGCAGGGTGGTGGATGGTTCAAACAAACACAGAACTTTCACCCAGGAGAGCGGGGTAAGCAGCGTGCCACGCCTACTATTAGGTTCACAGCCCGTTAACTGGCTGTTTGCATTTCCAGCGTCAGGAAATGGTCGCAGTTTCGTGAGGTTTATGTGCAAAAACTACGTGGTTACAATTAGACATGTCATGGTACGTCAGTCTAAACAACCGCCTCTGGTAAAAATAAGTCAGTGTTGACTTTTCATTTGACACGGGACACGTCGGCAGCACTCACCGTCCTCAAAGGCGTCGTTACTGTCCGAGTCTTCATCTTTGATCAACACCACGTCTGGAAGCTGGAAAAGATTTAATATAAGAATTAATACAGTCATACAGCCACAAGAGGAATAAAACTAATGTTTGATAAATATAAAAATAAATTATTAACATCAACAATCAACAATTGAACAAACACTCAGGCAAGTGATGCATTTAAACATGAAATATGGATTTTCTATCTGTGAAACTGAGATAAAGTCGATAACATGCAAACTAATCAAGATACAACGTCCCTTCTGTCCTGACTCATCTTTAAGGTTAATTAAAGTTTTAATGAGAACATAATTAAAAAAAGGAAATCAGGGATGGCTGTATCACTGGATTAAGTTCCAGCAGTTGCTCAAGACGAAGCTACGGCCGAGTGATTCACTACGACTGTTCAAATGTTGACAAGACTTGTGAGCGACTGACTGAGATAACCTTTCACACCTTTGCTTTTGTCTGAGAGCAGTTTATGTTTTAATCGCGTTATCTCAAAATCTCCATGTAATTATCACATTATCTTAAAAAAAAACAAAAAAAAAAACAGCCTTTGGGTTTTTTAAGATAACAATATAATTAACATGTTATCACAAAAATATGCCTTTCAGCCCAAGGTAATAAGACTGAGATAAGAAATAAATAATGGTTATCTTGAGATAAGTGCTCAACATGCACAGAGCAGGCGCAGCACCGATAAGGAGATGATTAACGTCTGATCGAGAGATTATATGGGATTAAATATAATTGCAACCTCGCCTGCTGTCAGTGTACACAGTGTTTGATATACAGTATATCCTTAATAAGGCCGAATGGCACCTTATGAAAGGATGCAGTGGACTGTATCTACTTGAAAATCAAATATTATCGTTAAGGCAGAAGTGACATGTATGGTGGCCATTAAGTCCAAAAATACTTTTTTTTTTAGAATCATGAGAGGACAATTTGTAACCCGAGAGAGGACACAAGGTCTAATATTGTGAGAATAAACTGTAATTAGATGCAAACAGCCACCATAATGGAGAGAACTCTGTTGATCCAGAGCTCCAAAAGTGCATAAGGTGATTTTTTTTATCTTGTGCTTTGTTTACCTTGTTTGCTTGCATTTATTTAGTTTTTTTGTTTTTTTTTTACTATTTTCTTTCATTTTCTAAACTAATTAAGAAAACAATCAACAGATTAATGATGAGAATAATTATTATTTGCAACCCCAAATCAGTTTACAATGAAACACTTGATTAAAGATTAATAAATGATAAATAGCAATTAATAATTAATTTTCTACGAAGCTGAGAACGGCGGTGCTTGCATTTTTATGTGGCCTTATCTTGAAATCTGGAGTTAATTATCAGGTTATGTGGAGATAACAAAGCTTGTTTTCTTCAGGTAAGGAAAATATTCAGTGCTGATGTGGAGATAACGGCATTAAAAATAACAAGCGCTGTTGGCTCCTGCAATTTGCCATTATTACCCCGGATCTCAATAAGGGTCTGTTCTTTACTTATCAGAGGGTGGGGGTGGCTGGGGTGTGATTCCTTGTCATTAATCTTTATTTGAAACTGTCCAAAGCTACAAATATTTCTGCACGAGCCTCCCTGAGCGACTGGGGGAAAATATACGACCTTCTCTCCACCATAAATTAATGTTAGGTTTTTAAAATTTACCCTGATGTTTTTAAAGTTAAAAGTTGAAAATGAAAGCCTCAGTTTTTAACTCTTATCATGTATGCTGGTTAGTTTATGGGGGAAAAAAAGTTTTAATTTTGTCAAATGTAAAGTGTGCGTATAATTAAGTGATTTTGATGAAATACGTTATTTTGAGCTCTGATTTTTTTGTTTGTTTTTTCTGACCGAAGCTTTCGTTACACATCATGTTTCCAAGAGCCGTTAGACATGTGAAAATCCAATGATATTTTCTGTTTTTACAGTTTTCGGCTGTGACAAACCTGCCCGTTTGGAGAAGGCATGTGTTCTTTGAAAAATGCATGACAAAATAAACACAAAATATAACCATTTAAAGCATGGGTGCAGATCCCGGGGGGGACGGGGGGACAAATTGTCCCCCCCAATTCTAAATAACCTAAATGATTGAAATTGAACAAATGTATACAGTAGTCCCATGTACTAGGAAAAAAAGGGAAGATGATGAGGAGGAATTGAGAATCTGTGAGAGGCGAGAGATGAGAACGTGAGTGGACATAACATGCCTGAGACCCTGAAACAAGAAGTAGCATTAACTAACAGCGAAGCAGTGAAAAGGAGGGTGATGTCTGGCTCCATGTACTATTGGCTGTTTAAAAGAAATAAACAGTACAGGTGAGCATATGATTCTCTGTGTGGTGCTTTTTGAATGACTTGGTGATGGTGATGAGCGTCTATGAAACCATGAAATATGCTGGCAATCTCAAGTGCTCTGTGGGCATGATTTGCACGCGTGCAATTAAAAAAAAAAAAAATCACAACTGATTGTGTGTCCCCCAAACATGTCATCAGATCTGCACCCATGATTTAAAGTTGTGAGCCCCTCCCCTCAGCCAAAATAAAAGTCTTAATGTGAATCTTTGGGTGTCTCACGATTTGATTCCGATTCTTAGGGTCACGATTCGATTCAAAATTGATTCTCGATTCAAACGATTCTCGGTTCAAAAATTGATACCACGCATAGTGTGTTCAGGCACACTGAATGACTCATGTCCAGCTGCTGTGTCCCAGGGAGATAATAAAACCCAAAATGAGTCCAAACTCCTGCCTTCATTGATGATGGGACTGGCTGAATTTGTTGCTCCTCTATAGCTCCTGCTCCTCCTCACAGTAGAGTTGTGCCGCGTCTTTCTGGTTTTTTCCAAGCTTGCTGCAACGTTGTGTGCGGAAGCCCGTGGGGGCGCGCAGAGAGACGGGGAACGTTAATAAAAAAATTGATTTTTGAAGTTTAGATTTAGAATCGTGATTCTTATGTGAATCGATTTTCCCCCACCCCTGTTAAATCCCTGCTATTGCTTAAAAATGATTTGACATGCCCGCACCCATAAAGTAACCAACAGTCCCTAACTTTCATTATCATCATCATTATTATTATTATTATTATTATTATTATTAGTCTATGGATGAAAAGCCGTTTTACAGCATTTCTTATCAACAGTGCACTGTCCCTGAAATTAACATCACTTGATAATCGACTAGTCGACTAACTGTTTGATCACTATGGTAACCGTAATGAGGTCAAACTGTTAACGGAGGCCGGCTGTGTGTTCACCTCCTCCCGCGCCACCACGGCACCTCCTCCATCTCCTCCGGGAGCCGCGGCGGTGGCTCCTCCATCACCGTCCCGGTGCTGCTGCTGCTGCTGCTGCTGCGTGTCCGCCTGCTGTGCGCCCTCCGCGGCCGCCGCGAACTCCGGTGCGGCCGCGTTGCCCCCGCCGCTGCCCCGGACCACGATGGACTCGATGAGGTGCAGCTTCTTCTTCAGGTCCTCGTTCTCCTTGCGGCTCCGGGTGATCTCCATCTGCAGCACCGCGTAACCTTCGTCCACCACCTCGCAGATCTCCGCCACCGCCGCCTTGGTCAGCGCGCCCATGATGATACAGAGCTGCTCGTGAAGAGCTTTGCTGGTTAACACGGCCATTCCGCCGCTCGACAGGAAACCTCACCGGGCTGAGACGCCTCCTAACGGGAGTCACGGAGCTCCGACGGGCTCGGAAACACGCGTCGATGTCGGTAACGGAGCCGCTGACTGAACCTGTCCGGACTTCAACCTGCGCGTCGCTCATCACAAAGACGAGAAATGTTTTTCTACTTCCTTCCGTCTTGCACTTCCGGAATGACACTGATTACTTCAAAATAAGAGACTGTTGTTATTGTTGTGTTAAGTGCATTATTTCACAATCAGTTCAATATGTGGAAGCTTATTGGAACAACTTTGTTAAAAACCTTGATTGGAAAAAGATTTGGAACTAACCTGCTCGATATGATCAATAATAAAGTAAAAGAAGTATCTTTTAAAATAATTCACAGATTTTAACCATCTAAATTTCTTTATACAACGATTTTAAAAAGATAGAGGTGTCAATTGCTCTTTCTGTGAAGGAGACTCTGAGGATGTTTTTCATTTATTTTGGTCTTGCCCTTTCTCTACCAAATTATGGGAAGATATTTGCAACTTGATTTCTACTTGTATTGAACCACATTTTTCTTTTTGCTTTGAACAGATATTGTTTTGCTTCATTGACTATCCATTTGTGAAAAAAAATCTTATTATACTATTAGCCAAATGGCATATCTGCAAATGTTGATACACTAATCAAAAACCCCTCCTTTCCATCTTTGGAAATCAATCAATCAATCAGTTTTATTTATAAAGCCCAATATCACAAATCACAATTTGCCTCGCAGGGCTTTACAGCATACGACATCCCTCTGTCCTTTGGACCCTCACAGCTGATCAGGAAAATCTCCCCAGAAAACCCTTTAACGGGGAAAAAAACGGTAGAAAGCTCAGGAAGAGCAACTGAGGAGGGATCCCTCTTCCAGGACGGACAGACGTGCAATAGATGTTGTACAGAAATGAGGTCAAACAATATATTAAAACTGTTAGACATTCCACTTACATGAAAGCCATTAAGACTTTGGATTTATGTGCTCTTTTTGATGTATTTGTGTAATATGATATTCTGAAATGTTGCCTCTGAATGTGTGTGACCCCTCTGGCGGTTGTCATTGCACTTTTGTATTTCTTAATAAAAACATTTTTAAAAACAAAAGAACTGTTGTTGACAGGAAGACGGACATAAACACTACAGAACTTAATGGGCAGATTAAAAATAGATCAGGTAGATGATACAAATTGGTTGATACAAATAAATCCAATAACAAATATGTAGGTAGAAAAATGAATGAGGAAAATTATAAATAATATGATGGAGTAACCATGACCTTTAACCACCAAAATCTAATCAGTTCATTGTTCAACAAGTGGATGTTTGTGCCAAATTTGAAGAAATTTTACTCAAGGTGTTATTGTTGAGATATCACGTCCACAATAATGAGACTGACCATGTCACAGTGACCTTGACCTTTGATCACCAAAATCTAATCAGTTCGTCAGTGAGTAGATGTCGATGTTTGTCCCCACAAGGCGTTTTCGGCATATCATGTTCACAAAAAGCCCTCACAAGAAGGGGAAAGTCGGGGTCACAGAGATGTTAACATGTGACCACCAAAATCTAAAGAGTTCATTGTTGAGTCCAAGTGAACATTTGTGCCAAATTTCAGGAAATCCCCTCAAGGTGCTTTTGAGAGATCACATTCCCAAGAGTGAGACAGGTGACGTCACAGTGACCTTGACCTGTGATCTTTGACCATCACAATCTAATCAGTTCATTGTTAAGTCCAAGTAGACATTTGTGCCAAATTTAAAGAAATCTCCTTCAGGTGCTTTTGAGATATCACGTTCACAAGAGTGAGACAGATGACATCACATTGATCTTGTCCTTTGCCCTTTGACCATCACAATCTAATAATTTCATTGTTGATTCCAAATGGACGTTTGTGCCAAATTTGAATAAATTCCATCACAGCGTTCTTGAGATATTGCATTCAGGAGAATGGGACGGACAACCCTAAAACATAATGCCTTCTGTCACGGCAGTCACCAACACAGAGGCCAAAAAATGTTTAATAAGAAGTAAAAAAAATAGAACTTAAAAAGTAGATACAAAATAGAATAAATAGGTAGATAAAAATTAAGACAGTAAATGCAAGAATGAAAATTGATTCATAGAACAAATAATAAATACATATTAAAAGCTAGAATTAATTTGTAGACAGAATAAATGGGTATGTTAAACAAGAAATGGAAAAATATAATACTAATAGGAAGATTAAAAAAAAGACGGGTTGGTAAATCAACAAATAGGTAAATAAATCAATAAGTAAATAAAGTGATAAACATCATATTTGTTTTCCATCTTGTTTACATTCCTTCCACCATCTGCAGATCTGTCTGCCAATCTGAGTGCCGAAACTTGACATCACCAGGAAATCTGTGCATCACTTAAACAAACTGATCAATTAGTGTTTTAGTCCATAAATTGACAGGAAATAATGAAAAAATGTCCAAAACCCAAAGATATTAATTTTACATAAGACAAAGAAAAGCACCACATCCTCACATTTGATTTACAGATTATTAAAATGGCTGACAGTTAATTTGCTGTCAATCAAATGATGATTTATTGTTTCACTGCTCAGCAAAAAAGGAAATTAGCTCATCAGCAGCTCCATGACATGACTGCGACTCCATCTGCTGATGAAGATAATATGAAACGGTCCAAAAACGTCCCTTGTGCTGATATTGTTTCATTAACCACTGTCTCCACGCTGTGTGAAGCGCCCAGTTGAGCCTCCTGTCATTCAGTGTGAGTGCATTTGTTTGAAAGCAGTGGAACCAGTGAGAGTCCAGTCAGCTGGTGCTTCTATTGTGTGAAAGGCATTTGTTTGTGATTCTATTGAACATTGTGTGTTGGGATAGAGAACAGTCCAACACTGTCAGCCCGAGCGTATAAAACATCACGTCACTGGTCAGTTGGTAGATGCTTCTTTTTCTCACTGTGCCATGTAGGCAGCTCAGTGAGGCTGTCAATGATCGAGCATTTTTGAGGCCCTGAGCTTGTATTTTCATACATATTTAATTCAGTCACAAAATATCTGACTAATGTGAATCAATTATTTTGATCAGTTTCCCCTAAATTTGGTTGTTAAAGAGTTGTGACCGAGACATGTCATGAGTACGGGAGCCGCAAACAGCTGTGCCTGCATTTTGTTTCTTAAATACCGTTATGTAGCAATCAAGTTAATTATTTCATCATCTCAAGATAACGGAGCTAGTTTTCACATAATAATAGATTATTTTGATTCTCAAGGAAACAAAGATTTCTGTAAATAATGAGACGATTTATTGCAAGAAAACATGTGGTATGATTACAAAGAACATGAGAATGAGTGCTTGGATCATCTGATCACACCTAATTTCAACCTTGACCATCACTGTCATAGCTGAACAGCTGTCGAGGCATAAAGGTGGAGCTCAGTTTGCTGCAGCTGCATCATCAGAGCACACAGTTTAGTTTCAGATGAGAAGCTGACCAGCTCCCTTCTCTCTGCCTCCGCCAGCAGCTGCTCAAATACAGCCTGTGAGGTTGCAGCTGGGCCGGTTGCCTCCTTAAATGACGAGGACTGATCTGAATGTTATCTCTAAACAAAAGGCAAAATGCGATTTCTGCCTGTGTTAGTCCTTCACTGAAGTAGAGTCTGATGCATTGGATCGATAGTGGGGACTCCTTGATCTGTCACTTTCCATTATCTTGAGATAACAAAACTGTTTACTCAAGATAATGAAATAATTAACTTGTGATCTTGTGATAACGGCATTAAGAAAAGAGCTGCATGCACAGCTGACCAAGGCCTCCGTAAGGAAAAAAAATACATACAACGAAGACACAGTTTCTGCTTGATCTCAACAGGTTTGACAGTTTTGCATAAGATTGGCCAACATATACGTCGACGCTGTTATCGCAGTTAATTCATATTGGCTGATATATCAACCTGCTTCAAATGTTAAATAATAACCCCGGGAATTACCGACTTGTGGTTATATGCCTCCACGCACCAGTTGAGTCACAGTTACAGTTACATCCATGTCTGTCCAGATTCAGCTGTAACCATGAAAGCTGACAATGCTTCAGATAGGCTGCGGGTGTTGCAACATATTCTTTAACATGGATGTTTCACACACATTGTCCCCCGACAGCACAGAAGAGCTATAGTGTCCAACCATCAGTGTCACCGATTCAGCATCTGACCTTGTCCGTCTCATTCTTGTGGAGGCGGTATCTCAAGAAAGCCTGGAGGGAATTTCTTCAAATTTGGCACAAACATCCACTCGGACTCAACAATGAACTGGTTAGAATTTGGTGGTCAAAGGTCAAGGTCACTGTGACCTCACAAAGCATGTTGTTGGCCATAACTCAAGACTTAGAACACTAATTATGACCAAATTTCACACACGTCTAACAGGATAAAATGATGAAGATGACATCTTATATCCAAAAGGTCAAAGGTCAGCTTCACTGTGACATCGTAATGTTCTGCATAAAAACATGTCTGGCCATTACTCAGCGTCATACCTCAGGAGCAGAGGGGAGACATTTGGTCCGATACTGACTTGGTGACACTGACCTTGACACTGTGTGACTGCATAGATGTGTGTGAGGCATCCATGTTTTCATAGACACTGACAAACTCTGATACTTGACTAGTTGTTTTGTTTTTTAACACAGTGGTATCGGATTGGTACTCAGTGTTAGGGCTGCCACTAACGATTATTTTCATCGTCGACTAATCTGTCGATTATTTCTTCGATTAGTCGACTAATCATTTCATCGAAAAATGTGTTAAAATGTTGCAAAATGTCAGTCTGTCTCGCCCAAACCCCAAAATTACATCATCTAATGTCTTGTTTCGTACTCACGCCAAAGGGTTTTAGTTCACCGTTACGGGAGAGTGTGTAAAGCTGCCAGTATCTGAACGTAAGAAGCTGCAGTAAGAGTATTTTGGAGTACTTTTATATGAAAAATTACTCAAAACCGATGAGTCGACTACTAAAATAGTCACTGATTTTTAATGGTCGATTAGTCATTGACTAGTCAACAAATCGTGGCAGCCCTACTCAGTATTGGCTTACATGCAAGGTAGTGTAATCAGTAATGGTGCTGGAACATCTCTAAAACACACACTGAAGAAACCAAACCATTCATCCAAGATTGCACACTTTTAATTCCAGATATACACCAACTAATAAACATTCACATGCTTCTTACAGGTGTTGGCTCTCTACAGGAATCATCTTCACCACACAGTCATTCCTCTAACCTAGAGTACTGAAGTGGACCCCAAACGGCCCACGTTCTTTTTGAGGTAAGAATTGATCTGGATCAGCTCATAGTCCCATTTATCTTTGTATCAGGATTCTACCAAGGCAGTTCAGATGGTTAAAAATATGTAAGGCCTGATAAACTTTAAACAGTGGCATCTATGGATCAGTTTTTCAAAAGCACCCATTCTTCTAAAACTTCTTTAAAAGGCCTTCAACTTAAAAAAGATGTATTAAAGTTACAAGTTGAGCAACAGTATCAGCAGTCAGCAGGTTGTGGTCTGTCACAGTTTGGAGCTCAGTACCATGAGTGCATATATTTCAGCTGGTCACAGCGCAGTGTTTGTGTTACACAGGAGCAGCGCTCTGCTCAGCCGGATGGTGTTTCTGCTGATGGATCCGCAGGTTCTGCTTCCCGGCAAATCTCTTCCCGCAGTGCTCGCAGGCGAACGGCCGCTCTCCAGTGTGGACGCTCTGGTGCGTCTTCAGGTGTCCCGATTGCGTAAAGCGCTTCCCGCACTGAGCACAACTGTACGGCCGCTCGCCTGTGTGAACGCGCACGTGTGTCTCCAGGCTGCGGGATGACGTGAAGCATTTTCCGCAGTAGCTGCAGACAAAGCGCCTGTCCCTGCAGTACCTGTTCAGGTCCAGCGGGTCCAGTCTGGATCCGCCAAGTCCCAGAGCTAAGGGGAAACCGGCAACATTCAGGTCCGACACTTTGTCCAGCAGTGTCGGCCGCTGAGGACGGGCACCATGCTCGGCAGGCCCTGATTAGTCCACGAGGAGCACAGGTCCAGGTCTGTCGTAGGGGAGGGAGCTGATCAGAGACACACCCGCTTCAGCTCAGAGGTCCCGGGCAGAGAGGTGGGACTTTCTCTGGACCCGAGAAGGAACGGCTTCCTCGTCTGGACCACAGACGGAGCTTCACAGTCCGACTCGGAGGCCAAGTCAAACACCACATCTGAAGAGCTCTCGGCGCCCCCTGCAGGGCCTGGAGACCCTGGCGCACTGTGGGATTCTTGATGCTCCGACGGTCCGTTACTGTTCTGATCCCACAGCCTCATGTCTGCCGCTGGGGTGGACATCATCATCCCAGAGGGTCCTTCATCACTGTCCTCTCTCTCCGACGGCTGCACCTCCGTTCCTTCAGACACACGACAAACAATGTGAAACACAGAAGCAGTGATTTCAAGGCCATTTTGCATTTAACGCCTCAAAGACAAAAGACCAGTGTGACAACGACTTCTGTCAAAGTGTTTATTTTTACATAAAACCTCAGTTTGCACTAAATAAAGAAACGTTGGCTGCAGTTTGTCGCGTGCATTTGATGTCAAAATGTCGACCGTGTATTATCCACCGACAGGCATACACACATAAACAAAGGTTGTGTGCTGTGAGCTAATGTTCTCAATCTCAACCCGAGCCTGGGTTCAGGCCAAAAATGAGCACTGACTGGCTGCGTCAGGTTGGTCTGTGGAATTTAAAAACATATATATTTATATAAAAAATATTAAGAAGTGCAGGCAGGGAGAGAAGGGAGGGAGCTTTCTAGATTGTACAGCACTTTGGCAAACCTCGGTTGTTTTAAATGTGCTATAGAAATAAATTCGACCTTGACCTTGACCTTGATCTACTAAGCTGGTACATTTTCCGCTTAAGATGTGCTTGACTTGTGCAGCCACACAGCTGGTGCGTCCTGGGTGTTACAAGCCAACTAGTACCAACTAGTGAGTAGAGAACTCTAGAGTGAGCATGTTGCTGCAAGATGTGATATAAGTACGCAAGTACAGTTTGACTAAGGGATTATTATAGAGATGACAAACTGTCTCTATCTTGGGTGTTTGAACAAAGCTGTGGCACCAGAGTCTGTTGGTATAAAAGCTGCATCAAACCTGCTCTCATCTTCTGTCCTTTGTGATCATGTGTGATTTTATTTTGCAGCTGTGTTCATGACTGCTGCCACAGGGAGTCTGGCAGGAAATTAAGCATTACTTCCTGGATTAATGTTAGAGTCGGTGCGTTTCCTCTCTCACCGTCCTCATTGAGAAGCAGCTCGTCTGTGGGGTCGTTGCAGTCCGCCTCCTCTTTTGCGGCTTCCTCTTTTATCAAAACAACATCCTGATCGTTCGTCTCCTCTGCAGCTCCTGCCGCTGAATCCTGAGAGCAGAAAACAACAGAATAAACAACTGAGACTTAATTTACTGGGAGACTTTGTTTTATGATCACAGGTGTGCTACACCAGGCTGTCACACCACAATTACTATTAATTTTCAACCACAGTGTCACTTGCAGTGTGACATTTGTGCACTAAGCTCCACCAAAAGCAACACAGTTATTAAAGGCAGCAGAGGTGATGCATTTAAACAACCCAGCAAGAAAGCTGGCAGATAATACTGTATGTTTATACGACTGCTATGATTTATGTCAATAGTTGTCTTTCCTGGGTCTTAAAGGCCAAGCTAAAGTAAGCTGAAAACAACTCTGTCTCTGTCCTCTCACCTCTTTGGCTGCAGGGGTCAGCTCTGTCGTCACCTCCAACGCAGTGACCCTTCCACTTCTTTTGAGATTTGCTTTTGGCTGTTTGGGCCCCGCTGCAGCTGGTGAGGCATGTTCTGAGTAAAAAAACAAAAACACAGTTACCCTACTGGCCTGATTTGGGGTGAAGGAGACCACCGGGCTCTTGAAGGAGCGTCAATGGGTTTCAGTGATCACAGAGGGAGGCAGACGACTGTAATACAGGTTTCATTGTACTCTACTGTGTGGTGTCCGACTCTGCAGAGAGCCTTAAGGGCCAGTTGGCTCTCAGCTGCTTGTCCCTCTGCCTCACTTATATTTGTACACTATGTGACTGTAAGATTGTAGGTTCAGCAGACAGGAACTCAAGGATACTCAAAGATACACTGGAGTCACGAAGAATCAGGTGCAACGTGAGTTTAATGTGCCACAACAGCAATAACACATCAACTCATGAGTCAAACCCCGGGATCAGACTGAAGACTCACAACTGAACACTCTCTTTTAAGCTTGTGGAGATTCGGTAAAATCTCCACCTCTTTTCCTTAAACCATCCCATCGCGGTCGGATTCTATTGGTAGATAACCTTTCCTTGTTTGTCCAATTCTGCCTTCGCCATGAGCTAATGGTAGCAACCAATCTGGCCTTTGTCCAAAGTTGACCTCAAGGCCTCTGGAAAGTACCAAATTTTCTTCCAATAGATTCGAACCGTCGAACACTCTATTTTTTAAAAGACATGTGAGCTCCGGGGATTTTTCTTTAATTTGATCCCCTGAGCTCGCACATTATACAGACCTTTGAGTGTGTGTGTGTGTCTGTTGTTACATTTTCAGGTGATGCATAGTGTTGTATGTGTGTGTGCTTTAACTCGTACACATGTGCTGTGTTTTAATCAGGTGTGTGGTTACAACAATGATTCACTTTCATGGTTAACTGTCACACAATTTAATCAGCTTATGCAAGATATAATGTCTATCTGATTGTTACATGATTACATTCAACCTTAATCAATTTATGCATAGTAGAGACCTTTAATCGATTAGCCATAAAAATATTACACTACAACTGCTGTGTTTAAATAACTGTTCTTACTTACATACAGCAAGTACAATATATGAGTAATAACTGCGTATGAGTCATGTGTAACTGAGTCATTTGGGTGGAAAAAAGGTGGGAAATGCCAAGAACTTGGTTCAGTAAGCCAACAGTTTTTAAGTTGTTTTACTTCCTGTGACGTCACATGCGCTTTATTGTGTGTCTTAACGCTTTTTGTGAATATTCTAGATCAAGTCTTAAGTTCGACATATACACATGTAAGGTTTAAAGTTTTATGTCAGTAAAATGTAAAGTTGTAATCTGCCTATAACAAAACAGTGGAAGTCAAAGGTAGAAATGGCTAAAAATGAATAAAAATTGACAGATTTTTTTTTTTCCCACAAAATTTATAGTTTCCTTGCAAATAACAAGGAAGCGTTTTAAGTATGTTGTGCAGCGCAGAACAACAGCAGCTGTTCAGAGGCAGAGGTGTAAAAAAGAAAGAAGGGATGTCAAGAACTTGGTTCAGTAAACTCACAATTTTAAAGTTGTGTTACTTTCTGTGGTGCCACGTGCTCTTAATAATGTGTCTCAATGTCTTTTCTGAATATTCTAGTTTAAGTTTTCAATTCGGCTTATATACATGTGAGGTTAAAAAATTTTTTTTTTAAATCAGTAAAATAGAAAGTTTGCTCTCTGCTTGCTGGCTGTGAACGTTAACTGCGAATGGCTTTTTGTAACCTGCCTATGACGAGAGAGTGTGAGTCAACGGTCGGAAGAGCTCAGTATTTTAAATGTCTTTCTTGCAGAAAATGATGTAGTTTCCTTGCAACTAACACGGAAGCGTTTTAATAACAGTTTTTCAACAACAGGTCAAAGGCAGACGTGTAAAAAAAGAGGGAAAGGCCAAGAACTTGGTTCAGTAAACTAACAATTTTAAAGCTGTTTTACTTTTTGAGACGTCACATGCTCTTAATAATGTGTTTCAATGCTTTTTGTGAATATTCCAGGTCAAGCCTTTAATTCGGCATACACACACACACACACAGAGGGGTTAAAGTTTAATATCAATAACAGGGCAAGTTTTATTTGATGTCACTCTCTGCTTGCTGGCTGTGGACGTTAACTGCGAGTGACTTTTTGTACCTGCCTGCAGGACTCAATGGGAGTTAATGGTTAAACAGGGATAAAGCAACGGACACCGAGTGCAGTTTGGAGTTTGGTGTGTGACACTGTCCCTGCGGAACACGGCAGCGCCCGGAGCCTGGAGTCCAGTCACTGCAGCGCACATCCTGCCACCACCATCGGTGTCATGCACACGGTAATAACGGGCATTTGCACGTCGGCTCTATCTGCAAAAGGCCCGAAACTCACCGAGAGTGAAAGCCATGAACCCCCCGCCGGCCGCCTCCAGCCTGCCGTCATCCAGCATCGCGACGCTGCCCCGCTGTCCCCGCGCGATGATGGTCTCGATGAGCTCCAGCCGCCTCCTGAGCGCCTCGTTCTCCTTGTGACTCCGGCTGATCTCCAGCTGCAGCACCGCGTAGCTGTCATCCACCAGCTCGCAGATCTCCGACACGGCCGCTTTGGTCAGCGCCTCCATGATGGACGTCAGCTGAGAATGAAACGCCTTGTAACTCGTCATGTTGAGCGGACGCGAAACGACAACAACCGCCGCAACGTGAATTAAACCAACATCAGGAGACACACGGTGCGTTCAGGGCAGGAGGGGAAGGGCCGGTGAGCTCCTGGCGGTGGGTTGGTGCTGTGGTGGCCGAGCAGCGAGCGGCCGGCGCGGGTAACGGATGGATGCTGCGGTTTACTCGTTGTTGTTTGTTGACGGTCGGTTCTCGCCGCGCTCAGCGTGTCGGTGATCAACTTCCGTAATGCCACTTTCAAAATAAAAGCTCAGAGTTGATGACGGGTGCTGCCTTCGAGTGCGCCTTGTGAACTCTAGCCTCCCTACCCAAGTTATTGTTAATGATAAAAAGCAACGCCTCAAAACGCCACTTGAGTTATGCTACCTGGGTACTAACTGGGCCCACAGTGAGCATTTTATCATAATTAATTAGCTCCTACACGTGGGTCCTTGTTGGCTCACTAATGGGCCCACCTGACATCCAGTGTAATACTGAGTGGGATCCACGTGGACAGTCCCATATTTAGACCTATTTAATACCCACAATTGGCAGTTATTTTTCATTAAACTGTTACCCAGAGTTCCCCACTCATGGAGAAGCTGGAGAGTGGAATTTCCCATCACATTTTCCAGACCTGGAAAGTTCATGACATTAGTTAAAAAATGTGAGAAGTTTTTATTGTTTGTAGTTAAAAAAAGGTACATAAAATAATGTTTTTGAACATCTTAAACCATGCTGGTAAATATATGCATAGATCAGTGGTGTATAATAAGAACAAACATGCAGTGTACTGAACCAGCTATTATGGGATTGTATTTTTTTACTTTTATTTAACTAAATTTTAGAAAGAATATTGTATATTTTTTTACAACATATACTTGAATAGAACTCTATCTATCTATCTATCTATCTATCTATCTATCTATCTAACTGGTCATTTTCATTCACTGCTTCACATTATTATCCACTTCCTGTTATTATTATTATTATTATTATTATTGTTATTATTATTATTAGTAGTAGTAGTAGTATTGTTGTTGTTGTTGTTATTTATCGCCGCCTCTTGTATGTTTGTACTTATTTGCATGCTTAGTTATTTACGTTTTTTAAGTTTAGATTTAAAATCTTTAATCTGACTCTTTCTCCTTGACTGCTGTAACACTGGAATTTCTCAATTATGGGATAAATAAAGGTGAATCTTATCTTATCTTATCTTATCTTATCTTATCTTATCTTATCTTATCTTATCTATGCACTAAATGCTCCCTAGAAGTTAATACATCAGTATCAATTTAATCCTACATTAAATATAATAATTGTGGGAAGTTTGCATTTTCCTGTACAAATTATTGTTTCTCTAAAAGTAATCAAATTCAAATATTAGTGTCAGTCTCTTAAATAACTGGACCTCGTCAATTGCCAAATTTGTAGTGGTGGTAGTATTTCCCACAGCACGCGAATGCAGCATGAGGTCGGTTACTACAGCAACGGCAGACAACAGACGGGACGATGGTTCACAGTGAGTGAAAGAAACAAACCAAACAGCCGAATAACACGCATTACTCGCTGTTATTTTACTATTTTTACTTTTTACTTTTTACTTTTTATTTTTAAAGACACAGACACAGTCTAGCTAACCTAGTCTAGCTAACCGAGGAGTTATCCACTGCTATCATAACACTTCCTTAGCATGCTAACGTCACAAAGCTAACATTTACTGCTAGCATTCACTAAGTACTTCGCTTTCCTCGCTGCCAACAGTAAAGTTAATTTAAAAGTTAACTACCTTTATTATTGATGGATAAAAAGCACGTCAAATTTATTCCTGCAGCACCGCTCAGCAGCAAGGCAACTGGAAGATATTGAACACTAGATAAGACTTTAAATTACTCTCAAGATAAACACAAGGCCAGACTAGTTTGGTGACCATCCTGCTGAGTAGCGTTTCATATATTTGTCAAATATTACCTTTGTCATTTATGGCCAGCAGGGTAGTTTGAGTCATGGGTGGTACATGAGTCATGTGACTCTAACTGCTCCCATCATACGCCATCACAGTGGTTGATTTGAGTAGATTATTTTCCTAATAATTTAAGAAACGTTTTTTGTGTTGAGTTTAAATGTCTGTATACTTTATTTACTGTATATTTTGTGGCATAGACGGGTGGTAAATCTTTTGCCTCGCCATCTGAGGACACTGGGTTTCCCACAAGTTCCCACCAAGAGACAATTTCTCATGCTTTCACAATCTGCAGTGTCTAACTGTCATTTTTAATTTGTAGTAGTAGCCTAGTATTGAAACTCAAATTCAAAACCTGGTTTGAGTGATAAATTGATTATTTATGGCAAAGGAAACCAGGCACGTTAGTAGTAACAGTAATATGATTGGAGTAATGATGCTAATGTAGAAACAGAGTGCGTGAGTGAGCTCTCCTTTATTTTATTATTATTTTATTTTATTTTATTATTATTATTTATTGTTTTCATTTAATTTTTTAAATTTTGTATTTATGGTTATTGTGTATTTATTTATTTATTTTTATTAACCTGTTTTTATTTAGCTGGCATATTCTTCAACGTCGTTATTTATTTATTTTTAACTTATTTATTTTCCTATTTATTGAAAGATCTAAAACTTCGTTCTTTATTGTGAGTTTTTAATCCTGCCTCTGGTGTTTCTTTGTCAGTGTTTATTTTTTTTAAATTCTGTGTCAACTATGATTTTTACAGCTTTACATATCAGTTGTAAATATTGGCTATCGGTATTTCTGTTTCATAATAATCTGTATCTGCATCAGCTCTGAAAAAAACATATCAGTCGATCCCTGGTTTTGAATGTTTGACCCTTGTTTGTGTTTTGTCCGTCCAGTTACAGAGGACATGGTCCGCCGACGGGCCGAGCACAACGAGTGTGAGATCTTCTCCTGGAGGAAGTGTCTCTGCATCAGCAGGACATCGAGAAGATTGAACACATCGACAGGTGGTGCAGGGACCTGAGGATCCTCTACCGCAGAACAACCTCATCCCCAGGATAGGTGAGGCATCAGTCACTGGCCTCTTGTGGAAGTTACTCAGTAGACACTGATGATTTATAGACATCTAGATTAAAACTGAACATTTGGCTGAAAATGAAGGTCTTCAGGTGTCACATATTACTGTTGTGTTGACAACTTTGAATGTCCAACCAGCTAAAAAACAACCCTAGTTTTAGACGTGTTTACGAGCAAATCACCAAATCATTGTTTGCAGGGAACATCACAGACAGTTTGCACAGACGTGCTTGTTTTCTGTAATTTGTTTCATAGAGAATGTCGGACGCCTGAAGAAGCTGGAGTATTTGAATCTGGCCTTGAACAACATTGAAGTCATTGAAAACCTTGAAGGTCAGTATGCAGAGCACAGACTGTTGTCACAAATAATGAGCAGCCTCGGCGCTTTGTGAAGTACCTGTAAGTGCTGGTCTGTTTGCATATGCAGCTAGTCCCATGTGAACTACCAGTGCGCCCCACTTTTAAGTCAATACAACATATAAACACTTTAACTATCTGCCTTTCAACGTGCTACCTCAACTACTAATGTACAGTTTTAGCCCACTAACTATCCCACTATTGGCAATGGTACTACTGTACTTTCAATAAAGCAATCGTACCATCAAATTCACAAACACTCTGTCTGAACACATTGCTCTTCTTCATGGGTTCAGTTAACTATTTAATCTGCAATTTCCTATGACCTGTATCCCAAACACACACCATGTGAAACTGTACGTGGACAACTGTGCGCTCAATGGGTATGGACTAGTTTTAAATTACTTAAAAGCTACTAAAAGAATCTTAAAATCAGTCCTGAAGTGAACTGGTGACTAATGGAGGGAGGGGAGGATCGGCGTGACATGTGACCTACGATTTGTCTTAGCTGTGGCATTCTGAGGCGTGTAAACAGTGTGTTACAGCAGTCGAGGCATGAGAATTTATCTATCTCACAATTAACATCACATTGCGTTTGATTCACTAAACATAATTTGTGCACGTCAAAGTTTTGCCTGTAAATATCCAAAGATGGTGTTTGTGTGTTTGCTTCCTGTCTTCAGGCTGCGAGAGCCTCCAGAAACTGGACCTGACTGTGAACTTTGTGGGTCGTCTGAGCAGCGTGGAGTCTCTGAAACACAACATCCACCTCACAGAGCTGTTTCTGGTGGGGAACCCCTGCACTGAGTTCGAGGGCTACAGGCAGTATGTGGTGGCGACTCTTCCTCAAGTCAAGGTAACTCTACCTGCCTTCCCCTCCGGCCTCAGGACAGGGCTCACCTGGTCAGTCTGAGCCCTGGAGGGGGCGAGGCTCCAGAAAACAACACTCTGAATTTGTAGTTTTAGAAATGTTGAGCACAAAGTTTAACTTCAGTTTAACTCCTTTACTCAGAGAGCGAAAAGTCACAAGATGCATTTTATTACTTCTTTAACATTGTTGCCAAAAGCATAATTGTGTTGATGACAACATGGATCACATTTTATTAATGTTGGACATCATTTTTGTCTGCGATACTCATGTTGAAATCCCAAAGTTTATTGACAGGAGACCAAGTTGTAATAAAAGCAGCATCATCTTTAAAACAATTGAGTCTGTTTAAAAAAATAAATTAAAAAAAATTGGATGAAGAGGCTGGTGAGAGAATCTGTAGAATTCTGATCCAGATTCAGAGTTCTGCTTTGTCTCCGTCCTCAGTTGCTGGACGGGACGGAGATCAGCCGGTCGGAGAGGATTCAAGCCTCTCAGGGACTGGAGGAGGTGAAGAGACGAGTCTGGGAGCAGGAGAAGGAGTACCTGAAGAGGAGAGCCAGGGAGAAAGAGGAGGCGCAGAGGAAGGACACAGGAGAGGAGAAAGGAGACAAGGAGAGGAAACCAGGCTTTGATGGTCGCTGGTACACAGACATCAACACCACGGTGTGAGTGCAGACGCAAACACTTCCTGTTAGAGCTTGAAAGACATGAGCATTAATAGACAAAGGTCTGATGACAGAGAGAAAGTGGGGTGTTGCATTCTGGGAAATGTAGTATCCAGTGTTAAAATGTCAGTACTACAATATACAGTACTTCTTTACAAGTAAAACTACTGTATTTAAAGTAATGAAAAAGAGAATTTAATTGAACTGTTCAGGGAAACCTTATAAATTGACTTCATCACACTTGTACATCCAGTTTAGAGATTTTCAGGTTTATAGTAAACTTCAAAAGAGAAAAATATAGAGAAAGAAATACAAAGAAAGAAAAGAAAACCCTCTAAAACTCAGTAAAAGTGAAGATTATGTGGCCACAATTTCTTCTATTGAAATATTCAGGCCATACATGAATCAGTTGTTCAGCGGCTAAGTTACAGTCCCATTTCTAGACAAGTAATAATATTAAAATAAACAAACAGACAAACAAATAAATAAATAAATGAAAATTATAAATAAAAATAAAACAATAATAATACCATTATTATATAAATATACATTTAGAGACAGCAAGGTGGTAAGTGATAATAAAAATGAATAAAAAAGACTTACTGAAAACAACAAATAATAAATATAAAAAGAAGTAAAAATAAATGAATAAAAAATAAGGAACAAACATTAAAAAAATGATAAAAATGACAGAAAATATATATTGCAATAATGACACAAAAAATAGACTTAAATAATTACAAATTACTAAATAAAAAATAAAATAGAAATAAAATTTACTGTTAAAATAACATTATAAAGGAAATCAGGATCACAGTCAGCTGAACTGAATTTAACCACCTGATCTGAAAAAGATGAAAGTTATGTTTTTATTATAACCCCAGCTTGAAGTTCCATTGAAGCTGAAGTCGCTGAATGTTTCTGCCTCTGTAGTCCAGTGTTGGAGGAGAATAAGGAGAACCAGGAGGTGGAGGAGAACACGATGAGCCCTGTCTCAGATGAAGAGCGGCGGGAGAGGGAGTTCTGGCACACGCCGTGTTCATTCACCCCCGAATCTCGTCTGGAGGCTCACCGCCACCTGGAGGAGACGAGGAAGGCAAAGGAGAAGTAAGTGCTCTTGGGTTAAGATGATGCAGCAGCGACCCACCTGCTGTTACACCTCTCCTGTGTGACTGTACAGACTGACGTCCTTAATTCATTCATAAAAGTACATGGAGTTTGGTGACCACAGCAAACTCTTATATAACTCCGCCCACAACATACAGCATATAAAATACCATAAAAGTACTTTACATAGAGAGAAAAGGACTCATTCACTCACTCTGTATTAAAAATAATCCAACTTAATCAAAGGAGAAAGTCTCAGCTGATTAGTTGGACATAGCATGCAATTCAGCTTGAGTGTTTAAAACTCAAACTCTACTTATATGATATGAAACAGTCTTCACAATAAAGCAAAGATTTAATCAGCTTTGTGGTTTTGACTGCAGTTAACACTTCTGGCCACTGGATGTAGCTACAACACCAACCATCACCCAGCCGAGGCCGCTGTCTGACTCATGCTGAGCGGACAGGCTCAGTTCCAACCCTTCAGTTATGCACTGATGATTACCTGCTGACACACACACACACACACACACACACACACACACACCTCCTGGCCAAAAGTATGTGGACGCACAAACATAGCAACCGGGTGTCACTGAAGGTGAAGGAGAGGCTGGTGTGTTGCCTTTTAGCCTTCCTCTGGGGAATAACCTTTACGAGGAACAAGCACTGTTCCTAAAACTAGACAAGTTGCGATGGATAAAATAACTCTTCTGTAACCCAGAGCTGATGCTTTAATGAAAACTCTTCTGTGCAGTGCGGTCATGTGGACATGTGACTGCAGTATCAGTGATTATACAACAAACTACTCACTGTACCTCATTCATTTTATTTTATTTCTTATTACATGTTTTTATATGTAAATACAAGTAATAACTGTTAGGCCACCAGGTCTGGCTCACAATCAGCGTTCTAGCAGGGCTTGACGCTAACTTTTTTCCCAAGAAGCACATGTGTTCGTAAGTTGAAAAAGTAAGGAACGCACAAAGAACTTTAGGGGCACAATGTAAATTGATCAAATAACGTGTTTTCCTTAATAAACGTGATGCAAATAGACATTTACAAGCAAAATTATTTATTGAATTTGTATACAAAATGTACGGAAAGGTAAAATCATCAAGTTTCGAAAAAATATTGGAATTTAATTTTGTCTTTAATGTTATTATATATATATTATCTTTGCAATATGATTATCTCATATAATGTTATTACTATCCTAAAACATTCTCCAGGTCCTCTGAAACTTTGTAGGACTTATTTCCACTCTGCCCAGCAGCAGTACCGTGAAGAACGGTCCCTAAATGCGGGGAGAATGGAGCAGGCTTCCACGGAGGTCTGCTGTTTTTCCTGGTCCGTCTCCTCCGCCACACTTTGACTTATTTCCATGCTGCCGGGGGAGAGGGAAGAGGGAAGGCGGCCAACATTTGTGGTTAGATTATCAGATTTTTTTATTGACAATAATATAGGCTGCCCCTAAATATTTTTTACAGTTCGCACACACCTATTTTTAGTCGCAAATGTGAGTGAAACGCTCGCACTGTCGAGCGCTGCTTCTAGTTCATCCTAAAAGTGTTGGACAGGATCAGTGGTGGAAGAAGTATTCAGGTCCTTTACTACCATTTTTTTCAGTTTTATTGTGTTTATTTCCCAGTAATCAGTGTGTAGCTGCTGCCATGTTGAGGCAGAGGGTGCTGTCTATAGCTCTGGTTGAGGGTGAGAGGCTGTCAGCAGATAAACAGATCTGTGTGGGTACATGAGACCCTAAAAACGGGGCTGGATCATGGGGAGAACCACCAGTTGGTCCAGGAGCTTCTCCTCCATCATGGACGTCGTTTCAAGTACTGCACTTGTCTGCTTCCACGCCTGCTGTTTTCCACTGAGATAGTGGTAACTGTGGTTTGTAAACACCTCAAATTTGAGCCTAAAGGGACAGCTCACCCCAAAATCAAAAATACATGTTTTTCCTCTCACCTGTAGTGAGCTATTTTTCAATCTAGAGAGTTTTGGTGTGAGTTTCTTAGTGTTGGAGATGTTGGCTGTAGAGATGTCATAAGCAACTCATAAGGAAGTGTGCATCTACCACTGAGCTGTCACGAGCCTCTTGTTCCAGAGCAGATGCACACTTCCCTAAAATGCAATTACATATTGGAGTGTTCAGATTTTTCTACATTGGAACTAAAGAGCCTAAAATCAGGAGAAACAGACCAAACGTGCTGGAGTGTCCACATACTTTTGGTCAGATAAGGTTGCACTCCTCAGAACCTCTGTTAAAATTCCAGCTGCAGTGTGCTGCGGCTAAAACGTGTGCTGCCTTCTTAACCAATCACAGAGGGAATAGGCCGATCAATCACTTTATTGAGCACATGGCTAAGATTGAAGTGATTTGTTTTCAGTGCAGCATGGAGGGAGACATCAGTTTAACAGCAAAAAAAAACCAGACATAAATATCGGGATTTGACACGACAATTAGCGGGACAGATGAGGGGATGTTCACAGGTGCTCCAGAGCGGGTTCATCTGTCGGGTTAATGAGAAGTGTTCAGGTTCGTTACTGCAGCGGAGAACACAGTGTACTGTAAATGGAGGAGACGTGAGCAGGTTTAAAAGGGTCAGAGAGGATTTAGCTCTGACGTTTTGTTTATACGTGTGTGACTAATGAATAGGCTGATGAGCTGGGGGATGTCAATAATCTTGAATGATGTACTGTTTCAGTTTCAACAAGGTTTGCTGACTGTTATAACTGGACAGTCAGTGACCGATGAAGAAGACTAGAGGTGGAATTTAACTTTGAATGAAACTGAAACTTCTGGATTTAAAACCCCTAAAATATGAGTCGAACTATTTCTTTTTAGAATCCAATGCAACTAAATACCCAACAATTTAAAGTTTTGTTTTCACTTGATTATTATGAAGAGTTTAAACACTTTGAATCTCAGCAAATCTGCTCTATCATGTGAACTATCAGATTCTAGATCTCTGAGTCACCACCTGCCTCTCACTTTGAAATACAGCAACAAAACATATTCTTGCCACCTAAAACAGTCATTTTAGCCTGCTGAACAGTGGCGGGGAAACAAAAGTGCCGTCCTCTTCCTGTTTTGGTTGCACGATGGTTGACGCACATTCTCACCATGTCAAGCCAGTAAATCGAAGCTTCACCTTCATAGTAAATCACACCCTCTGGCAGACAGAATTAAACAGTGAAAGCAAGACTTACAGGGAACTAGTCTAAACCATAAACTGTCAGTAAAGATATACGTCATGACAGCTCCCCAAAAGTGAAGCCAAAACATCCTGATTGCCCTCTGGTGGCTGGCTGCAGTACAGATCATAAAGCCTGTGCATAAAGCATGTGACTGTAAAGGTTAAACTGCGTGGCTGTCTCGCGCCCTCAACACACTCAGAAATGACATAAATGGAGCATTTTCAGCAGAAGTGTTTCAGGGCAGAATTGTTGCTGACGTGTTTGTGTTTCTAACGTTGTGGACTGTTGCACAGTGAGACTGGATAGGTTGTTGTCATGTTAATTCTCTTTAAACCAGGCTGGCAGAGGAAGTCAGAGAACATTATGTCTGATGTGACTGATTCACAGATATGAAAGTGTGCATTTTGTTCATGTTTGTTTCTGCAGTCGCTGGTGAGTGATATGACTGCAGTTTGTCTGAGCTGACAGGACAGAAGAGGTTAACTGTGTGAGTGGAAAGCTTTGATGTTTCTCTCTTTGTAATTCATGTGGATGTTTATGTTGAGTTGTATTACTCTTGTAGTTCTGCAGTGCGAGTTCCCACCTACTCTGCAGTTCTACTGAACCTTCCAGCCTCTTTTAGCACCTATTTTTGCGACACATTTTCTGGCCGGTTTGGTCTCTGGGACAGATTTACTGTTTACTTTTCAGGTGCAGATGTGACAGCACTGAGCTGTGAGGATTTCAGCTAAATTTAGAAGACTGTCAGTGTTCATTGTTCAGGAGGTTTTACCGTGAGCTAAGTTATCCGCAGAGGTCTCCTCCTCTCCAAAGTAAACGGACCAGGTGATTAAACTGGTGAAAAGACTGAATAAAGTTCTTCTATACTGTTTGGCACGTCGCAGACGGGCTGTTCGCCAAGGAACGTTAAGACACTGACACGCAGTGAGAACGGAGACCGACATACGTGCCAGCAGCTGGATGTAAATGAGACTGGGTCAGAGGGGACGGAGGGCTGTTGTCAGAGCAAACGCACTTTCTACAGGCAACTTGGCCAACAGATTTTGCTCAAGCTAATAAGCTGTTAAAAGATGTGACGTGCTTTACATTCTAAAACCAGCTGCTGCTGACTTGACAAGCTGAGCTGCAGGTGACACTATCAGCCAGCTTGAGTCGAGCTGAGACCGGCCAGTTCACACTGCTGCAACTTTTCTCTGCAACGTACTAAAATGGTTTCATCTCATCGCAAATCTGTGGTCCAAACTGGGCTCAGAACAAACTGATTTAAACCAGTAAAAAACATGAATATATTCGTTTCACATAAAAAAATAAATACATAAAAAAATTCTGTGTTTTTTTTTTTTAACCCTGCATGTTGTGGAGCAGCTGTTAATTACAGTGGCCGACGCAAAAACACAGTGTCCCTCTCTACAGCCACTGTTTGGTTTGTCCATTCTGGGCTACAGCAGAAACATGACGGTGCAACATGGCGCTATCCGTAGACGAGGAGCTGTTCCCTATGTAGGTATAAACAGCTCATTCTAAGGTAACGAAAGGTCACGTAAGCCAAACACACACTCCCCACTGTGCATTCAGCAGTCATAACCTAAAGATCAAGATTCTTATTAACTGAAGACAGAAGTTGTTTTTTTTCTACTACACATCGATTATAAGCCCATGAATATTAAAAAAAAACGAATTAATTGCTTGAGAAATACAAACGTTACAGAGCTTTTTATCCAGGAAACAATCACAGCTCCCCTGTTGCTTTCATTTGTTACAGGCGTTTATTTACTCTTTAATATGGTGGTGACACTGACTTACTGTTTAGCTGCAACGGGCTGGCACAGTCAGCGCGACGTATACATATATCTGTCTTTGAGTAGTGAGTCGGCAAAGTATTTGTTAAAGCCTAATTAATTTTCCCGCCATGCTGCTAATTAGTGCTCACCCTTCAGGTGACCCTCTTGCAGGGGTGTTAATTGGGTGTGTGTGTTGCACGTCCTCGTCTCACTGTGCTTCATTTTTCTCGCTAACACACTGACACACACTTCCTGCCTGACTCTAACAGAACAATGATATCAGTTGGCAGCTGGGAGGTTTCAGACCTGGAGACATCACTCAACACAATACGTATAAATTATTAGTCAGCAGTTACATCTGACACATGGATACACAACAAACCTTTGTGATTCTCTGGGAGTGTCACTTTCAGGAGCTCCTTTTTGACATGGTTTATGGTATTACACATTTGCAGTTTAATTTTTTTGAACCAGCAAAAAAAGTGTCTGAGGAAATACCAAATCCTTTGAAAATGTTGATGAGGCTTTAGATTGGCTTCCTCTAAAACCAGTACAAAAGAGTAATAAATGGTTAAACTGGTATTTTTACAATCAAATGTTTGCAATATTTTAATATCTAATTTTCTTTTTTTTATTGCAATAAATGCCCATAATTTGTGACAATGTATTTTTTATATGATTTTTTTTTTTAATGAAAGTGATCAAAATGATGATAATTACACAGGGTACAGGTCATTTGTATGCATTAAAAAGTGTCAAACATAAAATTGAATACTGGTACATTTTCCTGTCCTGAGTATAAGATGAGATGAGATGAGATGATAATGTCATGGTTTCCTTTTTTCGTCCATAACTTTTTCTCGTTTGCAGTTCTTACAGTTTGTCATTGATCTGAGGTTTGTGAGACTCATTCTCGTTGTAGTGCCGTCCCCTGTACATCCCTGACATGAGTGTTGTGAAGCCAGTACTGTAACCGTGATTAAAGACCATACAAATAAACCTGACATGTGATACATCTCCAGAATAATTAATACAGGAAGGCTCCAACACTCACCCAGCTCCTCTGAGATTTCAGGGTCGCTCCACGGCTCAACTTTGTCCAAGGGCACTCTGACAGTGGAAGTGTGCTGGTATCAACATCCAGCCTCCAGTTCACAGGGGCTCACCCTCCTCCTGGGTCTGATTATTTAACCATCACACTGTCCACATCTGCTGCAGGTCAAGAGAAGAAACAGTACACAGAGTTTAATCTGTAAACACCTGCAGCTCAGCTCATTTTTGTACCTTAGAAATTACTTGTTAATCCACCTGCACTGTGTGCATTTTCAATTTTTTCATTAAAAAAAAAATAGTGCTGCTTGTCAAAGCGCGGAGCTGGGGACACTTTAATGTTTTGTGATGCAAATGTTTTGCCTTTTATTTTATTTTGTGTTGGCTTTGCTGACAGACAGACAGACAGCCAGCAGTGATGTGTGGAAACATGTCCACTGTTCACCCTGCGGTCTCCACTGGCTCCTTGGCTACTCTGTAGTGCGCGTCACCCGGGCCAGGTGGGAGCTAACTTAGCGCTACTAATTAAATTTAATTTTATATACTTTATTAATCCCCCTGAGGGGAAATTCATTTTTTTCAATCTTGCTGTCAATTACACACAGGTCCAAAAGACACACACATGCACAAACCGGTGAAAAGTATTCTAGTTGCTTAACCATAATCATAATCTGAGCATTTAGACACACAGAGTCGGATTGGCGAGTTGATCCGAGGTGCCCAATTTCCCGCCTCGTAGGCTAAACATATTGGTGGAACCCTTTCAGTTTAAACAGACTGAGGCGGCCTTCCGCAACAGGAGGGGCTGTTGATGACTTGTGGGAGGAGCTGTCGATGACGCCGCACGTGCGAGCCACTGGCGGTGGATAAACAGGAAACAGCTGATAGCAGGAATTAGCGAGCAGCAAGTAGCAAGAGGGAAACACAAACCTGACAGACACTGTAAAGATGAGCAACTGGGGAGCCAAGGAATTGCGCGCCCTCCTTGTCCTCGCAAACGAAGAGGCCATTATTTACGAGAGAATCGCCGAAGGACTGACCAGCCGCAGCTTCCCTCCCACGTCACTGTTTACGTCACACACTGAGCTACACGTTTTGTTACTTGCTCACGCCCCCCATTGCCCCGAAAAAGGCTCATTCTGTATAAACAAAAGTAGGTAGGCAGCATTTTGCTGCACTCCCTGATTTTGTTTTTATACTGCCAATGCCGCAAAAACACTGATTGGGCTTTCCTGCAAATTTGCACAATTCCTATCTAAAAAGGGCTTGAGTCTATCGGTAGCAAAAAAGAACACTTTTAGTGAACGTACAGTGATGGTGCGAAGATGCCCCAAGTGGTTACATTACAGCCTGTTTCACAGCTGTCGGCTGCAGTGCTCCCTCTCTGTGCTGGACCAGTTTTAAAAGTTTATGTTCCCATCAGTCACTTTGACATAAGTACATTGGAAAATACGGTAAAAGTTGGGAAAAATACTGAACTCACACAATAATAATCTCAGAATCAGCTTGATCTGCTTCTTAGCAACAAGTGTCGATCAAACAGACTGCAGTAGTTGTAGAACATTTTCTGTTTTTTCTTTTTGTTATGACATGTTTGTAAAGTGAGGTGAGACAGATCTGTTTTTCATTTTTCTATCCTAGGAAAAGCTTTAGTGTTTCCACTGACCCCGCTGACCTGCAGACACGCAGCACTGACTCACAGCATTTAGATTCTGTAACACCTCGAGCCACAGAGTCATGAATATCTGAGAATACTGTAGACGCACTGTGCTGTGTTAGAGCTCTTAGCGCTGCTTCATCTCCTTCCCACAGGGAAGTCTTTGCAGTAGCCTGAAGATATCTCAGTGTTTGTTTCCTGCCTGTGTTGTATTGTTTTTCTCAGATTAGTAGATTGGTCCCTCTTCTGCTTCTCGACTTTCCCTGCGCTCTTTAAAGGAATGTGTCTTGTGCAACACTTCATTTATCATGTGAGTTGAAAGTAGTGGATCTTTTGAATTAGCAATTTTCCCACGAGTCCACAAATACAGGGAATCTTTTTGTTAATGTGCACAGAAAATACTTTTTAAGAATATTTTATTCATCCAGAGTCCCTTCTGGAAATGAAATTACAGAAAAAAACACACCAAGGAGCTCAATAAACCCTTTCTATTGATATGAAGTCAGGTAAAATACCTCTGAATAAGAAACCCAGTGTGGTGATTAAGAAGCCAAGCGGTGACAATCCGCTTCCTAATCCATATTACAAAAACATCCCAGGCCTGTGCGCTGTCCAAGCATAAAATCAGGGTGATATGGTGTTGCCTTTTTTATCGTCTCCCTGCACGCGGCTGTCAGAGCACGCTGACTTGATGCATGCAGTCGTGCAGTCAGTGGATTGTCAGGAAAGATGAATTTCCTGCTCCTGAGCTGGATTCTGTTGATAAGGTCAGCCAGGAGACGCCTCTGTGTTTAATGGCTGCTCTGTTCCTCTGAGAGGAAGGGTGACACCAGACGAGCAGCAGATCCAACCTGCAGTCTGCACAGCTGAACCTGAAAACACAGCAGGAGCTTTGAGGTCGAGGAAAATGGCAGGCTGATAAACGGGTGCAGCTAATTGATGTGCATGGATGGGTGGAGGTTTGCATGAAGACAGATAACATGTGGTATGTTGTTGAATGTTTAAACGGAGATGTTGAGGTAGACACGTTTTTAAAGCGACATGATTAACGACAGAATGATGCTTATACCACTGATCAGTTATACTGGGCAGAGCTTTAATTCAGGCAGGACACAATGTGAAACTCAGCTCACATCCCAGCTCCATCAGCTGATCTCAAACAGTCCAATCAACTGATGGGTCAGCTAGCAATTGGCAGATCTTACTCAGGGCGCCCTATTTGTTCACAAGCAAGAATGATCACTGTGTGAAAACTGACACGAAGTGGTCTGACCAGTCCATCATGGATGTCGTGTCCTCTGGGCTTAAGAGGAAAAGGACCATCCAGATTGTTACCAGGTCAAAGTTCAAAGCCAGCATCTGTGATGGTGTAGGGGTGTGTTAGTGCCCATGGCATCATGGGTAACTTCAGATGTGTGAAGGCACTATGAATGCTGAAAGGTACATACAGGTTTTGGAGCAGCATATGCTCCAGTAACATACATCCAGATGATGCCTTTTTCAGGGACGTCCCTGCTTATTCCAGCAAGACAGTGAGTGCGTTTACATGCACAGTTTAATTCCTGTTTCATTGGGAATGAAAGTTCATTCCTATTAAAAGTGATCTTGTAAACACCTAATTCAGAATGAAAATGGCCAATGTGATTGAAAATTCAATCCGATGTAGGGGCTGGAATATTCCGTTTCTAATTCCCAATGAAAGAATTTCTCGCACTCGTATACACTCATTCCTCGTGATATGAACTGAAGTCGTATATCAAGCAAGAAAAACTAAAACAGTTAGTGTCCTCCGTTCCCAAACATTTACTGAGTGTTGGTCAAAGAAAAGGTGATGTAACTCAGTGTTAAACATGCTCCTGTCCCAACTTTATTATAACATGTTGCAGGCATCAAATTCAGAAGTTTGAACATTAAACATATTTGTATTTGTATTAAATGTTTCACATGTGAGATTCTTGCCAGATGACATCACGTTGTGTTGCAGTCTAAGCCGAGCCTGGGTCAGACTCCACTTCACCAGAGCCATGTGCGTTTTGTCCGAGGTCGGTCTGAACGCACCTCTAATGTGCCTGACTTTGGTGATGCCCTGTATATCACTGTAATATAGCTATAGCTGTGTAGTTGTGGATTAAGACTTCTCCGCAGACAGAGTCGTACATGGCTAACTGAAAGCTGTCTGAACACATCGTCCTCAGCTCTAGACTCCACTCAAACCAGCAGTGAAGCTGTCACCACTGATGTCTCTGAGGCTCAGATGCCCTGTCACACCCCCTTTAAAAAAAAAAAAGAAAGGAAAGAAATTACAGAACAGGGTGTTACAGAGTAGAGAGCTACTGTGACCTTGACAAGTCAGCGGTATATGGCTGAGGAGATGGAGGGAAAAGCTGCTGTTTGAACTGCGAGGCAGAGCGATGGGGATGATCCCTCTGGTTTGATACTTGGAAGTGGATACTTGCCCTCTGTCTCACCCCATTTTATCCCCACAAACATACACACACACATACACACACTGGCTGACAGTCTTCACGTGTATTTCACAAACAGAAACAACAGCTGGGAACACCTGGCTCACTGCTAAATGCTTTACGTTGAGGTGATAGTTCAGGCTTTAAGTGCTCCGATGGTACGAAATTCCTTACTGCAGAAATAGCAGAGGATGCTCCTACCAACAGTTCATCTGGGTGTTTTTTAAATGTAAATGTTCCATTCACGAGGCCAAGCAGCGTCGTCTTGTCCGCCTCCATCATGTGACAAAGCCATCGTGGCCTAGATTAATCAGCGTCAATTTTTTTAACGCATTATTTTTCTATCATTAATAATCCAAAATATGAAAATGACAGCACTCAAACTTTGGCTGACAAAAACAAAATCTTCGGTTCACAGGTCGCATTGAACTGTGTGTCTTATCTGTACTGGTTCAAGACAAACACACGTCCTGTTTCACCTCTTGCATGATTAGAAATGCGAGGAAGACTACCTGAGCGTCCTGCTTCCCCCTCGCTGTCTGACTGTCTGTGTGACTAACATGAACGACCACAGTGGTAATGGACCTGTTAACCCAGGAAGTGTTAGTGCCTCGTCTGACCGCTCGGCTCCACAGCACCACTTAAACTCATTACAGGTCTCTCTGCAGCCCTCCGCTCTAATAAACATCCTTGAGTTCAGCAGATTGAAGGCTCTTCGAACACGCTGTCACACTTCTCCTCCTCCTCCTCTCTGCAACTGATGCACAGCCGCATAGAGGTCATGATGGCCGACCCTCTGCAGAGCGCTAAACACCATCCTGCCTTGACCGCCGACTCATTCACCTGCTGCTGAGTGAGCTTAATAGATGCACGTGAAATGAGTGTTTCCCTGCCTGTGCTGCTGTCACGGCCTGCTTCATGTGGGTAATGGAGGGACGGGTTGTTCAGCAGATGGTGGTGAGAATACAGTGGCCCATTTGTCTTAGAGCTGGTGGTCTGAAGGAAAACGCTCTGAGTGGCTTCACTTTAAATGGGAACCTATTTTCTGTCTTAAAGACAACGTTACAGTGTTGGATGTTCCTGTTAAACGTGGCCAAAGTTTCAAATAAACGTTCACAAGTAATCTCTGTGAGCAAAAACCTCAGGTTTCAGACTGTTGTGAATACTCAGTTTCCATCGTTTTTTTACTTTGGCTACAAGCTGACGTCAGCTCGTGACAGGTTTCAGGCACGCTACTGCAAGTGCTTACATTACGTAACCTGCACTGCTACATACATAAAGCTTGCTTTGGAATCTTGATTGCTGATGTTGTTAATTTCTCTCTGAATTCGGATCACATTCCTGCTGGAACATGTCCGCTTGTGTTTAGAACAGCTACAATGATGGTGCAGGGACGTTGAGATACGGATGACCCGGAAACACTGACCAATGAGAGCAGCAAGGTTCCCGCAGATCCTTAAAGCCATAAAAGGCATTGAATTCATTAATGTAACAATGAGGCTGTAATTGGTATTAAAAAGTCTTAAATCAATCTTTCAGAAGTCTTTAAAATGCTAAGAGATGGGAGGGAGGATTTTATGAGTCATTTCTTTCTGGTGTTGCTTTGTCAATTTGTAAAACCTCAAAATGATGTGTAACAACTATTTGTCTTTTCTAATTGATTTATTGATTTTTTTAAACCTACTTAACCAAGTGCCTCTCACATTAACATCATGCAGATCAGCATCGTGGAACCAACAACAGTCAGTCAGTCAGTATGTTCACCCCCTGCACAGTTGTCATGAACGGACAAATCACCCAGTGGGACCGAAACCATTTTTTGTACCAGGCTGTAAGCAAATTTATTTCTACTGTAACGTTTGGTACTTTAACACAAGGGTTTGTGGGGAGTGACAGCCTCAAGTGGCCATAAGGGGAACTGTAGTCCCATTACCCTGGTTGGAAATGTAGATGGCTCGCAGCTTCCTGTTTAAAATAGTTACGTCTGTGTGAACGTGACGGTGACGTAGTGAGTGGTGCCCCAATTCCCAGGGAAAGATTTCAACCCCTACCCCTCGTTGCTTCATTTTGAGGGCCAAGGACTAAGGGGTAGGGACAAGGGGGGTATTGGGATGGATATGGTGGCTTCATTTTATTTAGTCCAGACCAAGAGGTTCTGAAGTGGGGACTACAACCCCCCGAGGGGCCCCAAGATCAATCTGAGGGGTCACCAAATGATTAAAAAAAATCATAGATGTCTGTCAACATCCAGAATAGCAGCAATTTTATTGCACTAAATTAACACATACAGGCTACTTTTTCTGCCTGGTATGTTCAGTGGATGACAACCTGTGACATGGTGGATGTTGCAGACTTTGCTTCATTTACAGTTGGTCATAATGTTTGGAGCCACTGGTTTAAGCCTCAGTCATGATTTCTGCATGAGCATTAGCTTTTAGTAGAATCATGAGGGGGGGAACTTTTGGATCTTTGAGGTCCCGACTGCACAGTTTTAGCAGCTGGAGGCGTCTTTTCATAATTGTTTTTGATGAGAATTTGCTTTTCTGTGCTGCTCTAAATTCCTCGAGTAGAAAAAACTTCAACTTAAAGCGGAAAAGTGCCCCATATCATTATTCCACCCTTTTTTCAAGTTGTCCCATCAATTGATTTGAGAGGTGGGCCTTCTGTGGTGGTCACAACAACAAGTTTACAGTTGGTACAATGGAGGAGAAACCGGTGGTAGTGGTTGCTGGATACTCAGAGCTGTACAGCTTTACAAACAGCAGTTACCACCATCTCAATGGAAAACAGCAGGTGTGGAAGCATAAAAGTGCAGTACTTGAAATGACCATCATGGAGGCGAAGCTCCTGGACCAACTGGTGGTACGCAAACCCAGGATACCGCAAAGGGGCTTGCTGATGGTGTGATGTCACTTGAAATGTCAACACTTGTGACCCTCACGAATGCGCCAAGCATAAATCACGCATTCGGCATCAGTTCTCTCTGCCAATACACGACCGAGTCCACATCTCAGACTTTTCAGTGATTCAAACAGTGATGTTGTGCTCTTTGACTAATGTTTGCAACTAACAATCCACCGATCAGTTTTGAGAAGTACGGGGACATCATCCCTCTGCGCTAAAGCCAGAAAACCCTTTTGACAGAACAATTTCTAAGTAATCCATAAATCTGCATATTTCTTTTGGATTATTGTTTTTTATTAATATAAGAAATAATCCAGATTGAGCTGTGTGTTAATGACACTTAGCGCAGAGGCTGATTTTCCCCCGATACAGAGTGGAGCTGGGTTACAAATGGGGAACTTATTTCTGCTGGACATGCAGAGATATTTTCAGAAAACAACACACCAGAATTAACCTTGGTTAAATTTTGGAGGCCTGATGAATCACCACACTCACGCTCTCCTCGGACAGGAGAACACGAGCTTGTGTGTGGTGTGAGTCATTAGAGATAAATGGGCACAGAGGCGACATTATTTAACATCGTGTGGAGCATTTCATCAAACAAATTAGGTCCAAATTTACTCTCCATTATCCTTGTTTTTCTGTGACCCATTTAACTGTAAACCGGTGGAATCATAGTGTGTGTTGCTTTACGTGTGTGTAAAAGTGTGTGTCCTACAGTAAAACCTCTGCACATTATCTGTTGCTTCTCTTTTTATGGACGCTCTTAGAGAAGAAGTGGCTCTCTCCTTCACCTCAAGGACCTCATCACTCGACTATGGTCGTCTGTCGGTCCACCCATTTTTACACACACACACACACACACACACACACACACACTACAATCTACTCATGCTTTGCCGTTTTCCTGCAGAGAGAAAGAGAAGAAGCCGAAGGCCCCGAGGACGCTGATCACTGCTGATGGACGAGTCATGAATGTCAACGAGCCAAAGTAAACAGACACATTTTCTATCAACAGAGTGAAACCTGTGTTAACGCAGGTTTTGTTAGTAGTTAAAGGAACATTTATTTTTTCCAACCAGGCTCTTATGTTTGTAACCTTATTGCCAGACTAAACGTTGGTATTGTACATTTCTACAAACCTCAGATATGTTATAGTTGTACGTTACTTAGTGAATAAGTTGAAACTCTGCGTTTGAGTTTTCAGTTTCATCACCTGATATAACGTGGTTAGGCACAAAAATGGTGTTATGTTTGGGAAATGATCAAGTTTTGGTCTAAAATAAGTAATATTGTCACCACAACCACTGCTGGAAATGTCAGGACAGGTCATTGCAATACATGGCAGGTCTTTCTTCCTCGCGATAAGAAGCTCAGCTTATATAGTACATGAAATCTGACTTTAGACTCACTTTAGAAACATTAAAATGCTACGTATGAAACTTACAAATGAAATGTATGTGTTCTGAAGAAACATTTTCTTCTTTCTTTCATCACTTTTGTTACATTATATTCTATACTGTTAATATTTCAACTATATTTTCCTGATTATACTGACACACATTCACTAAAGGAACATTTTCAGTGCAGGACTTTTACTGTAAGAAAGTGTTTTTCTAGTGATGTATTTGTACTTTAACTTACATAAAGGATACTTCCTCCACCACTGGTAACACCTCATCTCAGTAGCGTAGTTATTTTGCAGTGGCTCTGTTCTACCACCTGTGATTGACTGTGAAGGAAATCGACCAATCCACTCAGCTACAGCAGCCGACGCAGCAGAAAGCAACATAATTGGTTCTCATTCTGTTCAGCCAGAGCAACAAAACACATCCAATCAACTGCTTCAATTTTGTTTCAGCAAAGATATTACATAAAAACAGGTCACAGCTCCACTCGCACATAGTTTCCCTTCACAGTTCTTCATAACCGTAATGTGTTTTCTTTCAAACCCTTGATTACCTCCTCCTGCGCCTGGTCAAACTGCTCAGACAGCGAGGCGGGGAAAAGCTACCAGGTGCCGCATGATTGCTTTATTAGCAGCCTTCGTTTCTTGATCTGGCACTGGATTGGCTCGCCTGCCATCGCAGCTCTACAGCAGCGTGCTGGGGGGCAACCTGATAGCTGTGGGCCACCCCGGTCTCCCTCCATTAGCCAGAGGTTTATATCCAGAGCAAGGCCACGGGGGTCGAGGCCTTAAAAACACAGCTGATTTCATTTGCAATCTGAGCTGAGGACACAGTCAGGTCAGGAATGCATCCTTTCTATGATATATCACTTTACATCAGCAAGGAGACAGTAAGGTTCACTGCAGCCTGGACGACAACAGTCAAAACATCACGTCTGTGCTGTTAATATGTGACATGAATGACTTGTAAAGTCATGTTCTCCAGATTGATACCGCTAAAACACAGTCGGCATCATTCACCAATATCTTCCTTTGTTTTTACTTAAATTTGTTCTTCGTAATAAAAGTTTACATCAGCTTCTTAAAAAGCAGAATTGTTTGCATCTGTGTTCTTATAACGATAAATCCCATTGTCCTCGTCAGTTGAGAGCGTGTGCCAGTTGATTGTAATTAGTGAAGGTAAACTGAAGTGAAGTTCTGAAGTGCAGGTGCTTCCACAGAAAACGAGCTGTCAGATTTAGTAGCATCCGCAGTGGGTATAAAATAATACAAACAGATGCATGTGATGCTAAAAACATGTTTTAATCAACCATCGGACCTGCAAACTGAAAACTGTGCATTACACAAGCACAATTGTCAGGACTGAGGACAGAGAGGAATGCTGCAACTCTCTCCAAGCTGTGTGTGTGTTTGTGCAACACATTGTCAGCCTGACCTCGTCACATACTGACGTTCGGTCATGGACTTTCCACATCGAGATACGGCGTCCAAGGTACCCTGGGTGTGTTGGTTGTTGACTTTCTGGGACGCCGTGTCAACAAACGAACATGGTTGGGTTTAGGAAAAAAAGAACAGGATTTGGCTTTACAATCTTACAGGAAGTGAACACCAGCCTCAAAGGTAAAAGTCAGTGGTTGTTGGACCAATCCACCACTACTCGGACTTCCGCCCCCTTAACTTTCATTATTGTCCAGCCACGTCTCCCCCTGATGCCTCATATAATGCAAACGTGAAAGGACGGCTTTCTTCTTTGGTGCCTGACGCCAGAGGTCACTGACCAAGTGTCAGTATTCGACGACTTAGGAGTAAGACCAGGTTGGATTGTGAGACAGAGAAAAGGGGAAAGAAGGTGGAAGGTGGACTATTAATAACTTACTCAGAATGCTGCTTTGACTCTTTTTGTCCCGACCGTCTGACCCATCTGTGATATTAATCACTAATTATTAGATGGAATAATAATGGTAAACATAACTGATGTTACTAAAAAATATATAAATCAGAAAAATACTGTTGTAATATAAATCCTATAATATTTTATACAACTGTGGACTTTAAGAAAATGCACAAAATCTGTGCTCGAGCGTTCACAGATTCTGTTTGTACCTAAGAACAAATCCCAAATTAGAAAACATTGCTGCATGTCAGAATCTTCTTGAGAACTGTGTAACTGGGTTTAAAGAAGATATTCCTTCTTAAGAAATGTTAATAAATGATACCCAGTGTTTCTTATATGAAAAGGTATTTACTGAAAGTAGTTTAAAGTCATGTTGAAGTATTAGTGCTGGAGATAGCTGAAGCGTTTGCATTGAAAGCAGTTGAAGCTGCAGTTAATGTGAAAGCACTGGCAGCAGTTTTATGTTACGGACACTATGAAATATTCTAACCCCCAAATCATCATTTGTATATCAGTTACTCACCATGTGTTACCTTGAATTCAGGAAGAAAACCTGTTTTTCCTCACATGCCTCCACAGTGAACAAAAAAACCACAGAAAATTCTAAACTCGCTAAACATAACTAGTTAAAATACTTCCCAGCAAACAGTCTAATGCAAAGACGAGAAGCGCTCTGCAACATTTATGCAAATTTTTTTTGAATAGTAACGTTTTAAGCCCAGTTCAGACCAAAGATTCATGACGAGATTAAAGTGTTTTAGAACGTTGCAGAGAAAAGTTGCCACGGGGTGAACTGGCCGGATTAGCTGGTCAGATTGCCGGCTCATTGTGGTCACTTCCTGTCAGCGTTACAGATCAGAAGTACAGAGAGTTGTTGAGTCTAGTCTTGTTGCGAATCTTTGGTCTGAACTGGGCTTTAGAGAAAATGTGCGTGTTTTGTGAAGTACCGAGCATACCATCGGAGAAGTGAGACTTTGATTATACTGCACGAGTTGTCTGAGTTTGTAAACGGATGTTTTGACATAGTTTTGCTGTTGTTGAATGCGTTTGTGCTTTAAGAAAAAAACAGGTTTTCTTCCTGAATACCTTTTTTACCTGAATTCAGCCCGACACAGAGTCAGTAACTGACACACAAATAATCATTTTAGGGTTTCAGTATTCCTGTAAAGATTTAAATAAAATTGTTTGTAGCCCTGCAGCTGGACCACTTTTATATTTTTCCTCTTTGTGTCCTTTTATAGGCTCGACTTCTCTCTAACTGATGATGAAGAAAATAACACGATTGTCTTAAACTTGGAAGTGTACAGGTACAAAACAACAAGCTCAAACTCTCAACAGCTTCATTTATCAATATAGTATAAATGCTAATTTATTTGTATTTACCCATATTTGTGCTTTGGAGTTTATTTTGGAGAGACTGAAGTTTAAGCCGCTGCAGAGATACAGGCTCACTCGTTCTCTGGTTCATTCAGCTGTGTCAAAGTTACCCTCTTGTTTACAGAGTGGCTCCATTTGTGGTTTATTTCTTTATTCTTTGTGTTTAGCTTTGTGTCTGTGGTTGTTTCCTTCTCATGTGTTTGTTGTTTGCACAAAGGAAGCTCCTGAGAACCAGCGTCACGTTAATTTTATGTGTCAGCAGCACACCAATTGACTTGATTGATGTAGAGCTGCAGTCACATCCAATCCAACTGATGTAAATGATTGTAAGAACTCTCTGCAAGTTCAAATTGGAAACTTAACAACTATCATGTTGGTAGTTTGAAACATTTAGAGACCAGGTTCAATCAGACTGCTGCTCTACAGCTCAGCTTCATGGCTCAAGCTGATCCATGTAGACTACAGACACCACTACACCTGTGTCTCTGTATACAAACTGACCTGGACCTCTCCCTCCACCCCTCTCACAGACACATGGACACCTCTCTGATCGACATAGATGTTCAGCCAACATACGCCAGAGTCACCGTCAAAGGAAAGGTAAGCTGTGGGGATTTTAAGATTAGTTTATAACCTTTAGGATTAACAACGCTTCATTTTAAGTTTTTCCTCAGCACTGTTTTGTCTGCACACGCTTTCCAACAAATGCATTAACTCAGGGTTTTTTTAACATCCTAAAGGGCAGCAGCAAAGATTTAGACTCACTTCTTAAAGTTTATAGGTCAGAATGTTGCTGACTCATTTCTGACGCAGGCCTCCACAGTGTCTAAGAATTTACCTTAAAGTCTTTAAAAAAACAAAGAAAACAAAACAAAGATAAAGCAGTGCTCCTTTGTGCCATAATTCAGTTTGCTGACAGAAAATCTTTCTGGAATATTTGTTATATTTCAACCTGTGTTTCCTCAGGAAAAGTCCTCAGAGCTGCAGGCTCACTTTCATTCCCCACACAGTCATACTGGAAGGTGGCCAGTTTAACCACAGACTGCTGCTGTCAGCCAGTGAAGGTCTTTGCTCAAGGGCACTGCGACATTAGTTGGCAAGGAATCCAGCCAGTTAAGGGATTCAAACCAAAGCCCTCGCCTACACCAGCACAGATATTAAAGTGACAGTCAACTCCAAAATACAAAAATACGTATTTTTTCTCTTACCTGTAGTGCTATTTATAAGGATAATGGAACTAGATGTCACTTGTGGTGCTCGGAGCGAGATGAAGATGTGCACAAGTGGGTTGAACATGTTCTCACTTAAAGGTTCAGTGTGTTTGATTTAGGCAAATGTAGTGCCATCTAGTGGTGAGGATTGCAGGTTGCTCGTTCGAGCTCGATCACTCGTGCTGCCCCAGGTAAATTTGCACCTCCACTTATATTTGTCTGTTGATAATATAAGGGGTTGTGCCAGCTCCAAAATTAGCTTTCAGCTCAGTCGTAACAACTTCACAGTGCTGAATAATTCAAGAGGTGATAAAACAAAAGCAGTACTTTTGGCTGGAAGTCCTTCAGCTGCTCTTTTTATTCGTCTAAAATCTCAGTGTTCCTCTTTTATCTTCATGTTTTCACACTCTGCTTCCTACTATACTAATTTGTCAACAGTGCGGAGTGAGTCATTGATTACAGGCTGCTGTGAATTCATGAAGATGATGCTTGCTGCTGAGTCGGGGGCAGAGAGAAGTGTGATGGATGAGAACTCAGATTTAGAGCAAATAAAAGGCTGTCAGAAGCTGCTGAATCATCACACGTGTTTCTGACTCTGACATTCTGATACGTTTATGGAGAGAGTTTATTACACCTGCTGCAAAGTCATTTCCCGGCAGTGAACTTCAGACTTGTGTGTTTTTTTCCGCAAAATGTCAGCTGTCTGGGGAAAGACGCCACGCTCTTTCTCTGGTAAATACGGAATTGATCATCCAAAGTGTTGATGTTCGATTAAATAAAATACAACCTAAGTTACCTGCCAGAAGTTGGAGATTCAGTGTCAACAGAAGCTGAGTATTTATCTGGTGTCAGGTGTTCATTTCTCGCTCTGCATGAGATCTGCTGAAGTCTGACTGTGGCTTATTGTGAAGGGAGGCTCAGTTCTGCATGTCATCGTAAATACAGGTTACCTCTGGGGGCCAGATGCAGGAGACTGTAGATTCACGACTAAAACTAAGACAGAAATATGCAGTCACGTTCTGTTCGCCACATAGGTTCATTCACTCATTACACTTCATTTGAAAGTAATCAGTTCCTTTACAATATTACTCTCTGTGTGGACTTCTGCGTTACTGTCACCAAAGTGACCTCAAAAGAACTAATGTTGATTTGAAATGGATGAGGCTCATGTTGTTTCACAGAAGCTCCAGTTTATTATAGTTCATTTCAAATTCAGTTTGGAGAAGCAGGCTGGAGTGCCACCACAGGAACTAAGCAATGTACTGCTGTGGACAGGGCAGCAGCAGGACATAATTTGGCCACCTAAACTGATCTATATTGGTTTAAGTGTACGCTATATGGAAAATATTTTCACCACTTAACCCTGCCGTCAGACAGCCCTTTCAGTATGGGATGGTTTCAGTACTCGATACCTTTAAGGTATGGATAGAAATAACCCAATATGTCTCCAGTCAAACAATACCTGCATTCAATCCTTTTTGCACCGGGGGGTCTGGTGAAGTCAAGTGTGGTGTATTTGATGGTGTTAGCAGTTCAGCGTGCTGAGATGCCACCAAAACATTCAAGATTTTGGCTACCTTAAAAACTTCTTTGGAGCTCCAATGAAATGCAGAGTCCGTTGTACTAACCAGGTGTGGCTACACATTTTGACAAATAAACGTCGGTCTCGGTTAAATGCAAGAGACTTATTTTTTAGGGTGAACAATAATGTAAGATGAATACTAAAAAGTTCTTTGGCGATCAGACCCCATTTTATATTTAGGGGGTAGAGATGCCATCGTTATATGGCTCTCATAAACGCTGGTCTGAAGTCTGATGTTTGCACTTGCTCACAGCGCATTCTTCTTCAATGTGTGGGAAATGGCGTACGCATGGTTGTTGCTTGACATGTTGTTTAACCAGCTGAGCCCAAGTGTCCAGTTTGCCATACTCTCCTCAGCAACACCAAGGAAATTTTAATCTCCCACAAGCAAACCCCAGCGATATTTGAGCCTGATTAAACAGCTGTTTGGCCACACATAAATCCAAGAGGTGTAATCTTTTTTTGTTTGTTTGCTTCTGTTCCTGTTTCCTCCCTCGAGCAAACAAATTATAAACACGGAGCCCTGCAGGTTCGGAGTTCTTGAGCCCTCGCTGCCAGAGTCCTGAATGTCATGGCTCCTCTTCAAGCTGTTAGTGTATTTATGGATGGTTGTTTTATGCCAGGGGTCAGCCTGATTGGACGGGTGGTGTGATTTACACAGTGATACATCAACTCAGGCCTTTAAAATTCCTTCTAAATATCAACTCATTTAGTGGAGCATGGGGAATTGGCTGTCGTACTCATCTGTGGCTGTGTATATCAAGTCCGCCACATCTGACAGCAGCAGGGCCTGCAGAGGAGTTAACAGGACAGAGTTTTCTTTCTTCTCTGCCTCCTGTTTGAACGGTCTCCCCTAAAGTCCCTCTCAGAATCAAATAAAAGTAGATTGAAAAATGAAAAAATCTAATTTTACGCCCATTATTCCTCCCACGTGGACCATTTTGATTTCCACAGGATTTCGCTGCGGTGATTCATTGCTGCTGTTCTCGGTCGGAGCTATTCTGGTCACTCTCCCACGTCTTTTCTGGAAAGTGTACCTATAAAAAGGCCCAGTAATGATTAAAGTCATTTGACACACTGGGACAGCGGCAGTGCCAGATCAGCGCATTAATCTTGCTAATTAAAGTTGTGAATAATTTACTCTGCAGATATTTCAGATGGTTCTGCCTGCTGAAGTGAAGCCCGACAGCTCGACAGCTCAGAGGTCCCAAACCACGGGACACCTGGTCCTCACTATGCCCAGGGTACGTACAGTTACACACCAGGCTGGAACACATGCGTACCTGAGCCAGGTGCACAACATGCAGCCAACGTGCTGTTTCCTTTCTTTAAGGATGCCAATGAGTTTTTCAGTTTGTTAAAATACACACTGAACTTTTCGCCACAATTGCAACATGAAGTTAAAGATGAAGATGTCACATGCTCCAGCACTTAAAGGGACAGTTCACCCTGAAATGAAAAATACATATTTTCCTGTTGTGCTGTTTATCAATCGAGATATTTTTGCTGTATGTTGCCAAGTGTTGGAGATATCGGCCGCAGAAATGTCTGCATTCTCTCCAAGATAATGGAACTAGACAGCACTCGGCTTCTGGTGCTCAAAGCGCCAAAAAAATAGAAATAAAATCTTTGCTTGTGAACTGGACCTGCCAACCATATCACCTTGCAGAAGGAAGCGTGCATCTACTGCTAGTTCACTTAGCACCACTGAGCTAGCTAACATAACAGCTCAGTCGAGGAGGACGCCATTAATGTGAACATCTTGTGCTGTCACCATGGACTGTACAAAATAATGGACGTAGCCATTTTGAAGCCTCAACTTTGGCTTTTGGGTGTTGCCATGTTTGATTTTTGGAGCCAGAAGTATTTGGACACGAGGCCATCTCACACCTAAACATTTTACAGCCCTCATTTTGGGATGAACTGTCATTTTAAGCTTAACTGTGTTAAACAACTGTCAGTTTTATGAAATGTGGCGTTGACATTTGTGTTCCACACATCCACATTTATCCGTGTACTCTATTACAATTTAGTTTATGAAGCATCTCCCTCGCTTAGAGGTTAAAACATAGACGATCAAGATCTGTGCTGCAGTTCCTCACTGCTAAACACTCAGAATATGTGTGGTTTTAGTGAACATGACACAGAGATCAAATTATTGTCGCTCATAGTTTGTAAAACCCTCCCAGAGTTTTAAGCTAGGTCATGGCTGTGCGTTCAAGTTTTTTAGAAGTTTAGTGCATTGTCTGTGAATTTGACTCCTGTAGGGGGCGACGTCTGACAATAAAGTTTCCTGATGACCTATGAACTAAAACCTGTTTTTTCTCTTCGCAGAAAAACTTTAAAGATCTTGTTAACTTTGTCAAACTACGACTTTCCTCATGAACCTCAGGCTGTTTTCTGTGATTGTTTTGCTAACGAGGATCAGACATTTTGTACTCTGAGATTTAATGACGGAATTCTTTATGGTGTCCATAAAGAGACACAGGTGCTGATACTGCAGAGTCAGAGCTGATACTATTAATCCTCCATATGGCCTCCAGCGCCAGTAAACAGTTCAGAAATGAAACAGACATCAAGTAAACATGCGTCTTCCTCTGATGTGTCTTTTTAGGCTGAAGGTGAAATCAAAGTGACAAAGACAGTCCCACGTCGGCCCAGAGCGAGTCAGAGCAGACGCAGCAGCTCGCCTGAGGGCAATAAGAGGTAAAGATATTCTCTGCACCCACTGCAGCTGCTAACCTGATGATAGATGTCCTTATAATGTGTGGACGGGAAGGACAATTAACATGTTGGCTTCATACACACTCTGCAGCTTCTAAATCTCATTCCAAAGCTGTCATGTCTGTCTCTCATGGTTACTTCTTTCTTTTATTCTCCATTTTACTGTTTTTTACTATGACAATGCAATATTTTCACTATGGAAGCACACATATATATACATATAAATAAATTATAAACAACAACAAACTGACAAGAACACACATAAAACAATGAACATAAAATACAAAACAACAATGTGCAAAGGGACTGATGCCAATATTACAATAATACAAATACACGCATTAGAGCAAGCTATTAGTTTCCATTAACATCTCACAGCACTTAATAAGAGTGTTAACTCTCCTCCACATCTTTAAAACTAATCAATCACAGTAAACATCATGTCTGCTTTTATAATGCAGGTATAAATGCAGATTGATTTGAAAATTCTCTGCTGTTTTTCCTCCCTCCACTAATGTAACTTGTAAGTTTAAAGTCTCTGCACATTGATTTTTATATTGTATGGGGAATAATGGACACCAACAACCACCTGGAAGAAAAACTAAAGACTAAAGCCTCCTACAGACTGTGAGATTTTAGCAACCTTATAGGTTTAGTGCAGCTACACTGTGCGACATGGATCTAATAAACTTGATGTCTGATGATGCAGACTGTACGATGACAGCGCTTACTGAATCACAGACGTACAATGCAACAGCTTCCCATACTGAGTGATGCACGAGTTTACTTCTCCAACTATGAAGCACAACACGGGCAGTGCGTCATTTCATGCTGCATTTCTATTGGTTGGTTAGTAGACGTAGGTGGTAACAGCAGTCACACAGTGAGATGGTCACTGTGATGGCTGTCTTTGATCGCAAGACCATAACAACGGCCATCCTTGAACCTCTCTCACTGTGTGACGTAGGACCACCGTTTAAGAGCCACGACCAAAGATATCACCACGTTTCTTTCTCATTGGTCATCTTTCGTCTGGGACTGCCCAACATCACACGGTGTCTACCAGGTTCAAGACTCTACCACCATGATAGCAGCCTAGTGGCACTTTACACAGTTTATCTAAATGCTAACAAAGGTATGCTGACATTGCACTTCCATGAAGTTGTAGATTTGCAAAAAAACAGATTTAAAATATGCTCATAGGCTCCTCCTGGTAAACTGACCCATATTATCAGTAAAGTGCCTTTTAACATGCTGCTATTCACCAGGCATAATGTTTACCTTCATCGCCATTTTAATTTAGCCTGTTAGCATGCTAACATTAGCTAATTTGCACAGACAAAGTACAGCTGAAGCGGGAATGTACTTGTGTTAGTTTGCAGATATTTGGTTGTAAAGCAATGTTGACAGTTTTCAGTTTGATCTGATTATGGCGCTGGAGAAGAAATTTAGTGGATCACAAAAGTTAGGATTCATCATCAGGTGACCCTGAATGTGTGGAAAATTTCATGACAATCCAATGAACAGCTGTTGAGATATTTCACTCTGTCATGAGCTGCGGCTGGAGAACGGCAGACGGGAATCTAAAGACACTAGATTTATCTTTAGGCTGAGGTTAATCTGTCTTGAAATCTTACATTGTAACTGAAATGAGGTTACATAAGAAAAAACTGTTTCTTTTTGTTTTACAGTTGTTCTTTTCTGTCTGTAACAGTGATGCAGAACAACCCAATATCCTGTACTGGGACCAATATCCTGTACTGGGAAATGGGTCAAATTCAAGAATAGATATGAATCCTCATCGAAAAAATAATGAAATAAAACAAAATCAGATAGCAGCAGCTAGAGCCTGAATGCCTGAGGCTTGGACCAAACCCCACAGTAAAAGCTGAGTAGTTTACTGTATGTGAGAATCATCCTTCCAGTGTGATGTTGCAGCTCTGGTCAAGGTTATCTGTGGCAAGTCTACGGTCATTAGCAGGGAGAGTGCTATCATCAACATGGCTAATAAATTGAATCATGCAGAGCGTTTAATATACAACAGGCATCTGTAATTAGGACAACAGGGACCTGATAAGCCAGAGGCACTTAAGTATGTGTGTATTCAACTCAAGGCCAAACAAAGACTAACACCACTGCCAGCCGAGACCAACACTTGACTCTGATGAATTCATACAAACACACAGACCACTCAGCTGCCTGCAGGCCACAGCTCTGCTGCTAGTCGCTCTTTATGCCTCATTAATATTACAAACTTAGTATTTATTACTATTTTATCTTCTGTTACCACCAGGAACAGACACATAAATATGACAGTACTAGTTTTAAGGTCTCTTTCTTTTACACCAGTGGTGGCGATCACAGTTGACAGACGCTTTTGTTATTATCCTGAATTATGAAAATGGAGGAGGTGTGGAGTTTTGGCAGCAAATTACAGGTGCAGAGCAGAAAACAGGAAGATATTTATCTGTAAAAATGACTGAAATATTAGGGGGTAAAGTTTTGCACATTAATAGTTAAGTCAAGATCCATTTAGTGTTTTTGTTCTGGAGCTTTTTCCCTCATCTCACAGTCTTCATCAGGGTCCTTAAATACACTCATAAAACAAGGATAGTGGAACTAAAGGTCTGTCTCTAATACAAGCCTGTTTCACATGAAGGCCATTGCTGCTATTTGACTGGCAGCCAGAGGGCCAACTGTGGTCTGCCGATCAGTTTTGTTTATAAATAAATAAAATTCAAAACCTAAAGAAGAAAAGAATTAAGCCAATAACTGACATTTTGCCGCTTGGCCTAATTGCTCCTGGTCCCCAGAACCTGCCAGCTGGTTTGAAAGGCATGTTTTCTAAAAAAAACAAAACAAAGAAAAACAAAAAACAAAACAATAGTCATAACCAGAAACTGTAAAAACAAAAATGATTATTGGAGTTTTCAAATTTCAGACGATCGTGGAATGCAATAATGAATGCTTCCACATTCAAACAAAATCAAATCTGAGATTAAAATAGTGAAATTGTATCTCCTGTGATCCTGCGTCCTCACAAGACGACATCACATTTTTGGTTTGCTGCACCTTACCCCCAATTTCCACATACTCTGTCTGTGCTGAGCTACGCAGCGCCGTGGATCTGGAGCGACCGACAGCGTGTTCCCTCGCCTACTGGGTGCTTTTCTGGAGCGCCGCACCGTGTAGCAGAGCCACAAGCTCACACGTGGAAACTGTGAAATCACGCGATAAAAAGCACTCACTCCCAACACTCCTACAATTTCACACCAGGTCTTCTCCTTTCGGTTTGTATCTTTGTAGAAAGGATGTGTGGTGTCATACAAAATGCTACGGTTTTCCACTTCAGCTATGAGTTACTCCTCATCCACCTTTCCTTGGACCCTCGCGCTGACTTACAACTTGTGCGACAGGATGTGACATGATTTTAAAAAAATTGAGAGTTTACAATCCGTAGTCCGCGCATTGTGTTGCATTTTGAAATTTACTGGATGCTTTTTCTGGTTTGGTGCGATCTGAGCTTTGTGGCTTGACGTGCAATGGACGTGCAGTCACTGAAAAATAGACCTGGCTCGTATCTCTGACAAAGCGGAGCGCCGTGGCACTTCTGGGACTCTCCAGAGACACTGCGCGGGGCTTGCTGTGGAAATGAAGCTATTCACTAGAATAGAATATCTGCTACAAACTACTGAAACTACTCACTGTCCAAAGACAATAGTTTGTTTTTTAATATATATGTAACGGGTGTTGTTTGGACCCAAATGCAGTACACAGGCGCACAGGAACAGTTGGTAATGACCTTTATTATCACCACAGCAAACAGGGTATGCAGCAGGCAGAATTGGCACAGAATAAAGTTCGTTCTTCGGGCTGAGAGCCCTCACACAGTCTCTGGGGCTCAGAGGAGGGAAAGGGAGGCGACTGGGATCAGCCGCGGAACCGAGGGGAGGCTTCTGAGCCCCCGGTTCCACACAGTTCAATTCTCTTTCGTAGTGAGGGGAAGAGATGTAGCTTACTTCAGCCGAAGAAGACGAGCAGGACGCTCTGCGGTCTGGAGAGCTGGCTGCACGTGCTGTGAGGCCGGCGAGGAGTGAGCTGAAGAGAGGTCGGAGACAGGCGGGGGGGTCGTAGCCAGGTGAGCAGTCAGCGAAGACAGAGGCACCGTTGGAGAGCAGGCAGGAGAGGAGACGAGGCCAGGCAGAGGAGTCAAAACCAGACGAGCAGGCAGATACCAGCGACGCTGAGGCAGAGCACGAGGTCAGGAACAGAAGGCAGGTGAGTTTACCGGGAGGCAGACGAGAATGGCAGGTCAGGGACAGGCAGAGTCGACACCGGGAGATCAGACAGGGAATGAACGCTGGAAAGTCTTGCATGACGCTGAAGAACAATCTGGCAATGAGTGAGAGTGCTGGAGAGGCTTATATGCAGGGCTGATTATGATGAGCTGCAGCTGTGTAGGCAGGTGAGCAGAGTTGGGCTGATGAGGTGGGCGTGGCTGGCAGGTAGAGTGGAGCAGAGGGAGGGAGAGTGGAAAATTACTGCAGCAGAGTGACAGGAGGGGAATGAGAGACAGGGACTGTGACAATATATGCCTATTCATGCCAAATAGCGAGGAGAAATTAAGAATGCATAACAAAAAAACCTTAGATCTCAAAATCACTTGTCTTGTTTAAAATTCCACAAAAAAATAACTATTTGCACTGATCAGGTCCTGTAAAAAAAAACCCAAAACATTAAATTCTGCACTCCTCAGTGCAACTAGGAAGCCATTAATGACTCAGCTGAGACCAACAGTCACGTGACAAAAATTCGTTGAACCTTTGACCAAACTGCAGCCTGTTTACACAGAGGAGGAGTTTTGGAATTGTGCGGGCATGTTGTGTCAAGTGCACTGACCCCAGAGCGCTTCTGATACTGTGGCCTGTGAACACTATAGTTGCATAGCCTTGGTATACTGTCGATATCATTTATTGTAAATTGGCTACATCATGCGAAATGATCTGTATCTGTGCAAAAACAAGCACCTTTAACTTTAAAATCTGTTGAGCAGACTACTCTGATTACAGTGGAAACTCCATCCAAACAAACATACATACAGGGCATACTGTGTTTCATGACTCAACACTAACATAAAATATTTAGAGTACCTCTTCCTCCGTGGAGTAGCCTGAACCACAACGACCGACTCTCTGAGCTTTGGTTCAGGTTAGAGCTCAGCAGCTTTTCCTCTTAATGACCACATTAGTCCGCAGTGCTGTTTGATTGAGCTCTGTTTCTTCTCCTTGCCTGGAGGTGCGCTCGTCACTGCACTGTCATCATTACCATTTTATGACGGTGAGCTGCTTCTTGTCCTTCAGCTGGCCCCATCAAACGCAGTAAAGAGCCCCAGTGCGATCCTGTACGCTCAAATTAAACATTCGATAAAAATGCTATGCTGCTCCAGCTCCACGGCGAGGTGACAGGTGAGCAGCACGGCTGGCTGCAGAGTTATTGCACCATTTAGACATGATTAGGGGCGCCCTTTGACCTCAGGCTTACCCACAGATTCTATATTCAGCCTCTGGCATGCATGGAAATGGATCTGAAGGTCATGATTGGGTTTGAAATGGATTTGCTTGATGACACAAGGCAGGGCAATGTGTAAATTGTATCTTGGAATGAAAGATCAAATGTTATCTAAAACCCACAGCTCATGTGGCCTGTGATAATATCCCGAGTGGTTTTGAAAGGTTAGACAGAGGTCAGGGTCACCTGCACTGTACATTTAAGTCAGCAGGCTCACAATTCCTGCAGCACTATGAGCCAGAGGTACTCTGCTGCAGGTTTAAACACTTCAGCACTCAGGCTGCAGCTCATAATTATCTTAAGCACTTCATCTGTTTGTTTGTTTTTCTACATGAAATAATTGAATCCATGAATCATCAAGTCTGAAAAGCCAGAAAATACAGAAAAATGTCCTTTAAGGGTTCCAAGAACTGAAAGTGATGTCTTTAAATGTCCTGTTTTGTTTCAACAAACAGTTCAAAGCCCACGTAAATCCATCTGCAGATTTAAAACAGAGAAAAGCAGCAAATTCTGACACTGGAGAAGCTAAAACTTTTCCACTGATCAACCAATCAATCAACTAATCTTTTCAGCACTGATCATAACTATTAAAGGGATAGTTTAGATTTTTTGAAGTGGGGTAGTATGTAATGTATTCAGACAGAGTGTTTGTGAATTTGATCGTACGATCGCTTTATTGAAAGTACAGTAGTACCATTGCCAATAGTGGGATAGTTAGTGGGCTAAAACTGTACATTAGTAGTTGAGGTAGCACGTTGAAAGGCAGATAGTTAACGTGTTTATATGTTGTATTGACTTAAAAGTGGGGCGCACTGGTAGTTCACATGGGAAAGGTGCAGCTAGCCCTTGTTGCAGCAGCAGACCATACCATGACTCAGTCATACCAAAAATTAGAAAACACCAACATTGGTCCACAGGGGGAGCCACAGCCATCGGTCGCATTTTAGCCATTTTGAAGCATTTTTCTGTTGTTATAGCGCCACCCAGTTGCCAATTAGAGTTAAATTTCTCCAGTCACCTTGAGGCGTCCTGTTCTACATATCTACCAAGTTGAGTAAAAATCCATATGGCGGTTAGGCCTAGATAAGAAATGAGCTCTCTAGCGCCCCCATTTTGTTTGATGGGGTCAATAATGGAGGGGTCCCCTCAGATTATGTGTGGTCATATGCCTACAAAGTTGCGTGGTGATGGGTGAAACCCTTGAGATGTTATACACCTTTATGTGATGAGCCACGCCCTCCGCAATATTCATTGCCTTATAGAAGCTCAGTTTTAGTAAGTTTTCCAACTTTTGCCAAGAGGGAACTTTAGATATTGGTCCCTAGATTATGTTCACCCAGTTTCATGCAGATCGCTCAAACTTCCTAGGAAGAGATCCATTTGAAGTGTTTTTCAAAAAATTCAAAATGGTGGAAAATCAAAATAAGCGGAAGTTATGGGTTCTTGAGGCAAATGTGTTCCTCATGAGGAGAGACATCTCTGTGCAAAGTTTCATGTCTCTACGACATACGGGGCATGAGATATGCCCATTCAAAGTTTGACATTTCAGTGGGTTGCTATAGCGCCCCCCTTTGGCCAATTGATGTAATATTGCTTCATTCTCATCCTCCCATGATCCTCTACCACTGTGCCACATTTCACATGGATTGACCAAGTCAGTGAGGAGAAAAACATGGAACACACACACACACACACACACACGCAGAGTTTTCATCATTATATATTGAGATATAAATGTATAAATGAACTGAAAATACAAATCCTCATAATGCTTTTAGTTCATGCTTTTCTATTATGTATTACAGATACAATTATGACAAACTAAACTCTTCTTTGACTAAAACAACAAATCAATGATCAGAATAGTTGCTAGTTAATTTTCTGTCCATCAACTTATTGATTACCTATTGACTAACTGTTCAGCTCTGCCTCTGCTTGTTCGTGTCACTGTGTTTTCAGACCTCTGCTAAAATAAGGTCCTGATAAGCCTTACGTTTTACTTTTTCTTTGTTTGAGTTATTTTAAAGGTCCAGTGCGTAGGATATATATTAGATATATATAAATATATTGGTAGAATGGAATATATTATTTATTTCAGTGTTTTCATTAGTGTATAATCACCACCATGTTGTTTCTACAGTGGTTTAAAATAGACAAACCAAACACTGGCTCTAAATGGGGCCATTTTGTGTAGGTCATGGTCGTTCTACTACAGGCGTTGTACATGGGAGAAGTTCTTTTAGTTGTATTCTGGAAACTCACCACTAGATGCCACTAAATCAATCGGTCAAATGTCTTCAAGAAACTTAGTCCAGTTGCCTTTGATAAAGCACTTACAATCCTCACTAACAATTGCAAATTTTGCATATTTTTGGGCCATCACAGCCTCCTCAGGGCAGCAGAAAGGCGAGGGCCGGTGTTACACCCTCTGCAGTTAGGTTATTATAATGCATGAGTCATCTTTACCCATAATAAATTGACCCAGTGATCGTGTCCCTCGGGGCTCATTTGATTATCTTTGTGTACAACAGAATAACCGTAGTGTTCAACCCCTGACCCCTCCCCACCTCCCTCCCTCCCCACCTCCTGACCCCTGCATCAGCCAGGCTGCAAACTTTCCAACAAATGACTTTATCAATATTGCACCATGTGCAGTTATCTCATGTCTCCAGCCCTCTCATTATAACGCGCTCTCTGTCTGATAATAACGTGTGAGTGGCAGAGACTTTGCTCCTCTGTTGACGGTCCACAGACCTCATTACCTGTGAGGTATGATGACCAGCGGGCTTTTGCCTTTGGTGACCTATTACAGGGAGCCATTTTGGACTTTTAACCATGGAGGGCATTAGTAGAGGAGCCCCGCACTAATGACTCCATCCATCTCGCATAGAGAAGTGCTGACGATTAGGTTTACCTGCCAGTTACCAAGATGAGTGTTGAAGCTAAACTTAGACCAGGCTCCGAGATGTCCTCAATCTTTAACCCCCCCTCTGATCTCAATTAATATACTCAAGATTAATTTAGTCCCCTGTGGTGACGTCCGTTAAAGGACATTTTTACGAAGAGAATACATTTGCAGTTATTTTCTGGCCGTTAGTAAAAAATGGATCTTAAACACATCACTGACGATGAGAATAACCAAGATGAGCCAAAATGTAAAGAAACTACCAATCACACCTAAAGCTGTGTGTGTTGTGTGCATGTTTTTCATTTAAAGATATAATCTGCAGGATTTTTCTGATAAACAACATTAAGACTCGTACAGATGTACAGTAATCCCTCTCAGTCAACACTTAGGACCCACTCTCACTGTGTGATGGTGGTGTATTTATCTGCAGAGTATCTGCCTTCTGCCTGGATTTCCTTATTTTAATCTTATTTTGCTGTGTTCAGGACGTTCCTGAGCACAGAGCGCAGGTGAGGTCACGACTTAATATACCATAACCAGCATGCATCCAAGAGGAAGCTACGGAAATTGTGGACACAGTGCCAAAAAAATGCAAATATAGCGCGATGGAACGCCAAGGTGACAAAGCTTGTGCCAAAAGGAGTGTGAACCTGGGGTTAGCTTCCACTTTCACTCTTGCTCAAGAAACTGTTTTAGAAACAGCAGCCGACATTACCTGCACAGTTTACCTTGAAAGAAACAGAGGCAAACTTCTTTTAAAACGTTTATCAAACACACAAAAAATCAAAAGCTTGAAATGGAAAATATTTTATTGAAACTACCTGATGAAAGATATGTGGCATTTACGCCTTTTTTGGATAGCTGGTTGTTACAGTGGCAGACAGGAAACAAGAGACTTGTTAGGTTGCGGCTTCCTAATAGTCTTCTTAATTGTGTAGCTACAAGGGTGGCCCATGAACACATTTTGATATGAACCAAAAATGATTTAGGTTTAATAACCTCCTCAATGCAAATGTTACAGAGAAGATGATTGTGACCGTCAAACGTTGGTTTGATACAGACGGAAAAGTGCAGGGAAATAAATGAGAGGGAAAATGACAGGCGGAGCTGCTGTCTGTTGGTGACCATTTTAGATTTCAGAGATGAAATAAAGTCTTTGACACATTTTTTGTCGACAGTCGCTACTGTTTTTTTTAATTTAAGCCAATGAACCAAAGCACCACAGACTCTGTTAATGTAGAAGAGCAAAGTACTCCCTCTCCTTAGCAACACTTTGCATCTCCTCCTGGGGGATTACTGGGGGAAGTTCATTGCTCTTTGAAAGGATGTACTTGAATTTTTATTCTATTCTATTATCATTATATCAGCGAAAGAAAAGGAACAACTGGGAGGTGTCTTTATTTTTAGGCTATAATGCGATGGTGCTACTGGTCCGGCCCACTTGAGATCAGATTGGGCTGTATGTGCCCCATAAAATAAAATGACACCCCGGCTTTAACAATGAGTCAAATAATCTATTTGACATTCAACAGAAAATAAATTGACTAATTGTCAGTGTGAATGGTTATTGCTCCTGATGAACAGATGGCACCTTGCATGGTAGCCTCTGCCACCAGTGTGTGAATGTGTGTGAGTAGGTAAATGCTGATTCGTTGAATATTGTTAAGCACCTTGAGTGGTTGCTTAGATCAGTAAAGCTCTGTAGAAATGCACTCTAGTTACTGTTGAATCAATTAATTCATATCAAATGTAATAATGCTAATGCGATCTGTGGGTTTTGGACTGTTTGGACCAGTGAATTCGAGGATGTTTCTTTGGACATTCTGACCTTTACTCACTTTTTTTACTCTGCTCCAGACCTACATAAACAAGTATGAGTTATAAGATAATATCAGCCAGTAACATCTCATTCTGTGTGTAAAATTGTCACTTAATCTACAGTTTAAAGAAAAAATAATGCTATACAAGCTTCTTCGTCTCCGTCTCCTTGTGACATAAACACATGTAGATTTTACAATTGATGGGTAGAAGCTCAGGTCAATCAGGGAGGGCGACTGATAAACAGAGACAAGTATCGTCACATCTCCATCAGGCCATGCAGAACATGACATCAACCATCTCCGAGTCCACGTGACTTGTTTAGTCTGGTTCTTATCTAAAGGTGAATCACTGCACTCCAAACCTAATCCAGTGTGGATCGGTGGCCGCAGACACTAAACAGAACCTGCTGATGTTGTTACTGCAGCCGATTACAACTCAATTACTGCGGAACCCCATCACTGAACTGAGAGTGATAACCTCACATCAGCTTAGTCATGATAAAAGCCTAGTCACAGTTATCTGCCCGCAGACATGCATGAGACCTACTCTTACATTAGCAGAGTCGATTCAGCGCTTAGGTCGTGTCCTCTGTGTTTTTACAGGAGGAAGTTGAAGGTTTCAGGGTGACAGGTGACGTTCTACAGTTAAGAGTTGCAAATTAGAGTGACATATTTCAGTCCTCTTAATATCAGGTACCCCTCTTCGACAGTCATGGGCTTGGCTTGGTTTGGTTTGGTTTGGCTTGTCTTAGACGATGACATTTAAATGCAGAGTGCTGATCCACAGCTGAAGTCCCCTGTTATTTTTGCGGTGTGTGTTTTTCCACAGCAGGGCAGGTAAAAGAAGTTTACTCGTTGGAGGTGAGCTGTTCTCAGCGGTGCAGTAAGAGCCTGTTGTCTGCAGCTCTTCATCAACATCTCACTGTGGCTCTTTTACTCTTCCTCCCTGCCGTATTATTAGACTTGATTTTATTGAAGAAAAGCCGCTAACAAAGTCCCACTAATTCAGTGACGAACACATTTCATTTCCCACAGCTTTTCCATTTTTTTTGTTATGTAAAAACTTTTATTGTGAAGCAGCAACATAAGGAAATATCGGTTTTCGAGCAGCAACTTCTCACAACCTCTAATCCGGCTGATAGCGAAGATGAAACAGTAAAATAAAGCAGATACGTAAAGTAAAAGCAGGATGCAGGAGAGAAACTAAACTCCAAACCACAGAGATTAAGTTAGAAGCTACAGCTGTAACGAGAGCTGAACACACAGAGACTTTTAAAGACCCCTTTCTCTCTGCTCTCCTGCAGACAATCTGAGTAAATTCTTGCAACACATGCTTGTTTGAGGGGGAGAAACAGGGTCATCAGGGGTTGGCTGTGGTCGGTGAGATGTCACCACTAAACGCTTGAGGGCTGCGACCCAACTTTTGGATCCACCCCAGAGAAAATCCAACTCTTGTGCAGCTCGGCGTGGCCTGTTGGTTTGACACAGTAAAACATCTAATGACATCACCTCAGGTTTTGGGAAATTGTGGCAAACATTTCTTACTGATAAGAGACATTTTATAGACCAGATGAAGCTCAAGGACATTCCTTACAAAGACTGCTTCATTTAATAAAACCTGCAGAAACTAAATTAACCACTAACTTAGTAATTGAAATATGAAGAATCCAAATAGTTTAAACCTTTTTGGTGACTCTCTTTTCATATCTGGTTGGTGTTTAAAGAACTTTAACTCAAGACCTCAGTGTTTCTGAGTATAATGAGGACATTTCACTTGCCATCCTGTTTTTCACCTGTTTTTTTTTTTCTCCTGTAAAAACTGCAGCAGCCCTTAAAATGCTGTTTGGACATCTTGTCTGTTCCACTAAACATATCCATTCTAAAAATAGACGCTCGCCTCTTTTTCTATCAGCAGGAAAATTACTTTCCCATTTTCTCCCGCCGAGCTGGTAATTTTCCTGCTGCAGAGTGAGTTCACTGCAGTGAATGAAGTCCAGACTCAAAGTACCATTGTGCTTACAGTACAGTATATGTCCTCTGGCAGCTTTATTCCCTTCTCAATAAACAAGTGTCAGAAAGCACAGAGTAATGAAGTGGCTCCTCCTCCTGCGTCCTGCTGCTGTTTGTCAGCTGCTCTGCAGGACATTAAATTATAATTGCCACGCACTTCCTGGAAAATCAGCACATTTCATTTATATCGTCTCGCCTTTGGAGACTGATACCTAAAGCATATTTACATTTTAAAAATAAGCCTCCCTTGAAGTCATCTGCTTGACTAGTTGTGCAGACAACTGACCAACAGACTCTCAGGTTTTACACAGTGAGAGTTATTTTATATTCAAAGACCAAATAAAAACCTGTTGTTGGAATGTCAATTTCACGTTGTTGCTTCGGCGGTTGTGATTGTCCCTCATATATTACTTGATAATTAGCTACTCAGGACACTGACTTGCTCTCTAGCACCACCATGAGATTCAAAATGTTACGATACCAGCGATATTGTAAATGATGTGATACAAAGTTAAGCTAATGTTCATCAGGGCGTTCAGGTAGCTCAGTGATTAGGATTCATGGCAGATAACTCAAGTGGTTCAGTTAAGTTATATATCTTGGGTTGGGCTGGTGTAAAACTTTTCAAACTGGTTTGATAATAAGCAAAACACCAGTCCGGACTGGTATACCAACATTTCTCCAGCTAGGCTCCACCTTATTTAGGTTTTTGTCGTGAAATATGGAGGTAACTTGGTGTGCCTTAATGCCAATTCAAGTGTGACACATTCGACTGGACAAAAAATATGAATGAATTTTTACTGTATCAGTATGTTGTGTGCACCCATTTCCTAATAAAGAGGCAAACTCTAGCTAAAAAATGTAATTTGATTTAATTTAAAAACCCTCATGGGAACCTATTTGTCACTGTTCGCACATGGGAATTATAAGTGTTGTCACACACTAAAAGCCCTGATTGGCAGCCAGTGTGAGGGATGATAACCATTAAGAGGAGGAAGCCATGAGTGGGACAATGGATCGCTGTATTATATGGAGCAAATTACAACAAAGTCAGCGAAGACGACCTACCACCGAAAGAAAAGAGAACAAAAAGCACAGTAGACAGTATCATGAAAGCCACCTGTCTTATTTTTATTGTCTTACATTGTGATACAAGTGATATTACACATTATAGAAGCTGTTGTGCACAGATCTCAGGTGTGCCTTGAGATTTTGACTTACTTTTTGGCGTGCCTTGGGCAGAAATGGTTGAAAACCACTGTTGTAGATCATTCCTCTTCTTCACTTTATGATTCAGCCGATCCTCGTCCATTGAGGTGCTCTCAAATCCAGCAACAGATATAAATAGAAACACAAAAGTTGAGCTCACAACAGCAGAACTGCATCGCTCACCGTTATTTAGGACATTTCTATTGTCAGCTTCAAATCCAAAATGTTGCCATATTGCTGCAGTTTTAGTTTTGTGGCCATGTCTCCTCTCAAACAAACACCGTGTGGGCAAAGGTTGGTTTTATTTTGACGGGACAGCAGCAGCTGCTGTGCGACGCGTCTGTTCGGTTTTGGTGTGAATACACATATGCTGCCGCTACACTTGTGGACCGCTTCGGGAGCGCTACGCGAATACATCACTTGCGGTGTAACGCCGGGTCTCATCTGTACACTAACAGTGAAAGTGCCAAACCTCCAGTCTGTCGCTGTCACATAACTTACATGGTTGAGTTGATATTATCTCAGGATACACAAACACACACTTTCAGCGGTCAGAAAAATGCTCAGAGATGATTTTAAAATCGTTCACCACTCACAGCTCCTGTGGCTGAGCGGCGGGGGACCTGTGGTTTCACTGTTATAAGTTGATTAATTAGTTATTGGAATGACTTGATTGTTGTGGGATGGAAGTGATGAGCTCAGAGGAGGAGTGGGATCCATTTGGTTTAATGGTAACAGATTGTGGTGGTAAGATTGACCATCATCCCCCTGGAGATGGATTTATGGATGTTGGGACACGTCACACTGAACTGCAAACATGTCCATTCATCTCAGCTTCTAATGTCTTGTTATTGTTAAACAATTGATGGAAAATTCAAACGATGAGATCTTTTGACTCGTCAGTCTCGAGAGAGTTCTTTTGGTTGTGTTTGGGAGTCAAATGGATTTAAAGACAGAGTGAGAAAACATGAATAGTGAAAGGGCATTGGTTGTTTTGATTCAATGTGTTCTTCAACACAGTCATTACATAACAAGGCTGATCAGTATTTGAACCTACAACACCATCAGTTACAAGTTATAATTATGTAAGCAGCGAAAAGAAACATGTAAAAAGTTAAAAATAAAACCAAGACACAGAGCCTACACTTTAACGTGCGCCACAGCCTGACATGCTCCTTCCCAGAAATGTAACCATGCGTTGCGGTGCCGCAGACCTCCTGTTTAGTTTTGTAAGCTGAAAACTGCAATATTATTATATCTAATCAAAGAATTAATAAACAAGATTATGTATTATTTAAGGTGCGATCCAAAGTGGCATTTTTCTCTGATCTTGTAAAAGCTTTAACATGAAACAAATCAAGATCAGCATCTTTTTGCAGCGTGCTCTCATCAGATATTCATGACATGACAAACAGAATCCCAAAGAGGATTCATGTCCCTCTGAGATAACAAACGTACTGTATAAGACATCTGGTGATTTGTTTTTTCACAGCTCGACAGGAGCCTGGTATGTACATAGGTATGAGGCTTTATGTAATATAACACCTAAACTAGAATGCAGATATGCACAGTCATATTTATAGTCTGCACATCCTGTGCTGTGCCGTTAAACAATATTTTTCACATATACATCAGGTCCCATATTTACCTTTTACAGTCACATTAAATCTTGACGTCTCTTACCATGACGTTTACAAACGACTTCTCCTGCTGTGACATTCAAGTCATTCTCATTTGGCGTCTGTTTAACCATGACCGCTGTGTCCCCTCAATGATTATCATGTGTTAATTAAATTAGGTCAGAGAGACAGTAACTAGTAACAGATTTAGTATTCCTGTGGGGAATTAAATGGGCTCATGCAGGACGTGGCTCATGTTCAGATTTGATTTGTTTACCAAGGCCACTGAAACTGCTCGTTCCTGATTGGCTGGCTGGTGCCCATTTGAGCACACACGGAGATGTACCAGTACAGCACCAGGTCACTCTCTGCTCTAAATCAGAGCTCATGGTGTTTTCTTGTAAACAAACAGATTCATGGAGTATCAAAGTTCATTCTAGATTTTGGAAGAAGTAGCACATCTTCAAAGGAGAAAGACAGCACTCAGATATTTTATTCATTTACCATTTATTTGTTGATTTACGTTGTGTATTAATTTTTAGAATCTGAAAAGTTACTAAAGAAGTCAATAAATGTAGTGCGGTACAATACTTGTACAGAACAGTACTTACAGAATGTACTTAGTTACCAGGACTCTCAAATGTATCTTAAGGTGCTAATCAGTAGACGGACGACTGATGATGAAGATTTTAAAATGATTATAATTATTATTTTGTCTATGAAATAAACACTTTACATTCAGTGTTTCTCATCATAAAATTGTGACTCTCATCAAACAAGCGTAACACACACAGAACAAACATCTGCTTATCAAACGTTTCACCGTAGCACCACAAGTGCTCAAAACCCAGTCAGTGTACCTTAAAACTACAGGTAACCATAGCAACAACACTGAGGCTGTAGGCTGTTTTACCACTTAATTCCCAACCTGGGTTAAACTGACGAGAATTTTAAAACTCTCCTTTTTTTGTTTTGGGAAGTGACCATAATCAGTGCACAGTGATAAACTCCACAGCGTCCCTGTTTAGACTAATGATGACCTCATTGATTATTTTCAGAGACTTGTTTTGCCGACTTGAGCCATACAAGAAGAGGAAGGTGATATTGTCTCTGACTTATTTCATTCCCTGATGTTTTCACAGAAGAAACAGTGTTCCTGAGAGGCTGGAGGTGGACCCCAGCAAGCACACAGCCATCGACCTGGCCAACATCGTACCGCGCCGGGACGCCAGAGAAGGTCCTCTTGAAACATCCCAGCTGGCTCCACCTGCAACAACCTTCTCTGACGGGTTTGTGGACGACCCTGATGTCCCCCCACTGGTGTAAGACTGTAGGAAACTAACACTGACCGCTAAGGATGCCTTGGTCCGGATGCCCTTCATGTAAAAGATGCAGATGACTGTAGAACTTGAAATGGTTGTATTAAAGAAATAATCTGCCTCCTCAGACCTTTATAGGGGTAAAAACACTGAGCCAGACTCTCTGCCCCAAAATCAAATTAAAGGGATAGTGCACCCAAAAATGAAAATAGAATAAATCAAAATAGGCTATATATCATGAATTACTAGAAAACAAATACATTCTATGTCAAATCAAGATGTTCAGCAGCAGTGAGCACCCCCATATAGTCAGAATGGTACGGTCTTGTTTCATAACCACATTTTGCGACGATTCGACGGCGAGACTGGTCGAACCAGACTTCTCCGAATCAAATCACTGAATCACCGACTATTTGGGGTCACCCCTATAATGATCACTAAAATTAGGTTGACAAAAAAAGGGATATATCAGTATTGGTTATCGGCCAAATAAGCTGTTACATCGGCATATCAGATATCAGCAAGATCAGTATTTTAGCCATCTAAAAATTTCAGTACCAGTTTAGGTGTACGTACACTATAGACTGAATCACCATGACGTCACATTAACAACAAAAGTCACTTGCGGGTGGACAACTTTCACTTGATGTGAATTGCGGACATATGTAAAATCAGCAAACTTGTTTATTTTTGTTGTCATTTTCAGACGTAACTGTTATATTTAAAAGTATTTACTTAAACACGGAGGTCTGACCATCTGACGTTTCTGCTGGGCTTATTTTATGTACTTTGTTGCTCTGCTAGCGTCTTCGATGAACCAAATCCAAAGGCACACAAGGTAAACGATGTCCTGCTGAGGACAGGACTGCAGCAAAACACATTTTAGTCAACCAGAAAAATCATAATCGCTACATTTGAATATTTGTTCTGCATTAGCTTACACACTGAGCAATCAGGGCTTCGGTCGACCAGCAACTCCAGTGTTCAGCAAAGTAAAAATGGAGTGTGGTGAGATATTTGAGATAATGGCTTCAGTCCCCCGTCAGAAAAGGCTGTCTGACAGCAAGGTAAAGCGATAAACATATTCTAAATACAGAGTTCACTGAAAATGATCATGATTGTTTTCATGTGGCTAAAATATGTTTTGTTGCTGCCCCTGTCGAGCGGTGCAGCACATCGCTTAGCTTCCGTGTCGGACTCCAGCCTGCTTCTCCAAACTGGGGGTGTGTTCACAGACATCTACTGTAGGTTATACACTGAATATGGTTAAGCACCTCAAACAACCCCACTTCAAAAGATCCAAACTATCCCTTTAACCTTAACCACCGTAACTTCTGTATTAAAAAAATGTAAAAGGAAAGACAAATTATAATTACATGTCGAGCTTTGCACCGTTGATTAGATATTCATGGGAGCCTTGTGTTGGTGTATAGATGCTGATGAGTCATGAGGTGCACCACTGCTGCTCCTGAAAACAAAATTAATGTTATTCTTATTGAACTGACCCCTGGTCCGTGACCCTTTAACCTCTTTAAACTCTGATGGATTTATTTTTCCAAGAACAGATAAAAAGCTTCAGGGAGAAAATAAAAGTTGTTTTTCTTTGTTACTTTTTGCACATGTTTGGTTTTTACCCTGTGAACTGCAGCTGGAAGGGTAACGCTGCAGAAAGCTGGAAAATCAATCAGCCTGGTTTGTCTGCCTTGCCTGTGGCCCATTTGTGTGTTTCAGAAGCCGTTGTACTTTGCCCTGTTGTGTTTCCTTTTTTCTTGCGATGCTCCTTCCGAGCGCCCTCCTCAAAGCTCAGAAACCGATATCCTGCCAGACTTTGATCAGAGAGGCCCAGAGGACACAGGTCCAAACATATTTTGAAGCTTGTTCATCCTCTCCTTGAAACTCCACTGGAGTCTCCTTGCTCTTTACTTTCCTCTGAGCTGTCACCCGAAAAGCGTGGAGGTCACGACTCCATCCTCTGCTCCCTCCTCCCCGAGCAGCTCTGAGTGCCGTTGCAGCCGCAGCGCCTTGAGAGATCATTTTGGCTGTGGACCATTTTTCCTCCTGACAGCTCCACTCTTCTCTTATCATCCCAGCCTTCTATATTTGGACTGCGTGGCTCGTATCATCCAGGAGATTTTGATGTTTGTGGTTGTTTGTTGCTTGAAAAACAGCTTGTCCTGAAATAGTGTGCATCCAATCTCTGTCCAGATTTATGCATTTAGATTTTAGTCTGAGGATTTATGTATCAGGGATGCACTGTAGCCTTGGTGCAGTATCAGTACTGTGGTTTTATATTTGATCAGTGAGCAGATTTGGTTCCAGCTCTGGTATCATACAGTAAAGTGCAACACACACTAGCCCAATCACACAGCAGTTAACAGTGAACATTTTTAAATGTATGTCTTTCTATGTTATCTGTGCTTGGCAACTGTGATTTGGATAAGGTTAAAGTGGGCGTGCACTGTATGATTTGAACCCAATTTTTGAGCCTCATGACTCATTTTAGAGTCGGACCAAATTTCAGCTTCATCTCAGTGAAGATTCTCACTCGTCCAGGTCATGGTAAACACCTGATCAACTGAAGAAGCTTCTTGGATGAGAGGAGAAGTGTCTTCAATAAACACAAGCAAGTGCACAAGGGGAGTGAGAACATTCAGAGGAATTTGTCCCCCAGCTTTTCACTGTTGCTCAGTTGTTCTTCTTGATCCACTCCATTAGAACTCCAGCCTTTTACGCACAAGAATCGCCAGTTTCGTTGAAAAATAAAATAATTTAAAAAAAATAATAATAATAATCAGCGCTCTAATTCTTCTGGGTCCTGGGCTGCATCTGAATCCTGTCAGTTGTAGCTGCACCATCCACCTGACGTGCATCACACACACACAGAGGAGGACGTCGAGGTACCAGAGCCGTAATGTACCAGTCTGAGAGAAATTTAGTTGAAATTGCTGCTTGCCTGCTTTGTTGTGATATATATCCCACACCATCATCATACATCACTGGTGTGTGGCCTTTTATATATGATCAGCACCAGAATCACTTTGCACCAGCCTGGGATGGCGGCTCTGCCACTTTGAGTGGTTCTGCTCCGATTTTACATCTCAAGCTATGTCTTAAGATTGAAATGAAACCTCATTTGTGACATGATTTCTGTCCATGACATACTCGATGCTTGCAAAGAGGTCTTTCCACTCTTCTTCTCTAAAGGACAATACCTGACTCTGAAGTAAAGAATTCGCAAACTGTGTGTGCTCGGTTCTTTGTTTTGTTTTCCCTGGCACTTTTCAGCTACCTGGTCTTTGTTGTTGATGTGACCCTACTCAGCCTGTCTTCATCTCCAGGTCATCACACACTGATGCTTTGTCACGCCCCATCGCTCTGTCATATCAACACCAAAACCCTTTAGCGCCTTTATGAGATGCTAAAAGGCTTTCCAACAATGTAGCTCTACGTGAAAGTGAGAGCAGTGCTCTGTTAATTTGAATGTGTAGTAAAAATATTTAGTCCCCAAAAAATTAATAATCATGAAAAATAATCATATTCTAATATTGATCAGTGTGCTCAAAATTTCAGCCCTGATTGTACAGCCTTACTTTACATGTTACTTTAAATTTAAATACACTGCATCTTAAATTATTGCTCAAATATCTGTACAGCTGTTGCTGAAACAATAAACGTGGACCCAGTCAACAGGAAGCAGGAGTCAGGATGAGCAGAGTGCAGGCTTCGATATGATGCTGGGAAACCACTGAACCATTAAACTGCACTGACATAATGGTCCCAGAGTGATAATAAATAAGAGTTAAATGAATTGTTAAATATCACTAATGAAGCGTTTCTCTCTGATTGCAAATGGAGCATCGTTTGCATATTTCAAATGCCAGTGTTGACGTGTGGTCTGTCTCATTATAGACGAAGAACGGATTCAGTTTAATGTGCAACATGTGTTATCTGCACTGCCACATGACAGACCAGGAAGATTATTTATCAGTAATTAATGAAGCAGAGCAAAAGTCTGTGCTGCCAACAGACCACTCATCAACCAACTGCCTGAGCTCAGATCTGGGTCAAAGTAATAATGATTGTTCTCTGCTCTTTGGAAAGTGTAAAACTGTCATACTTCAGTGTTAAATCATCAGTATTAAAATCTTCTTCACGTGCCAGATGTGAAGTGAAGCCAGTGATGGGTTGGATGGAAACAGCCTTAATCCCAATACTCATGTTTCCACCTGTAAAACTTTAAAAACCCAAAAGCGTAAGTTAAAATCAGTGGAATGTGATTGCATTGGTTATTTCAGTCTGTCTTTGGGACTGTGGTGCTTTTTCAGGTGGTGGATCAGCGCTTGATTTAATATGCAGAGGAGTTTCAGAGCACTTATTTTAAACTTCAACATCACAGTCGATCCTGTACATATAGTTTTGGGACTTCGACGACGAAGTCCGGAATCAGTCAGTTAACATTGCAAGACGGCTACGGATGAACACCAGCTGTTTGAAACGGCTTTGGCGGCTACAATGAACGAGTTAGACTTGGCTTTTTCTCTGAAAGAGGAACAGAAGACGGCGCTCAAGTCTTTCCTTTGCAAGAAGGATGTTTTTGCTGTTTTGCTGACTGGATACAGCAAGAGTCTAATCTACCAGTTAGCTCTGCTGGTAGCTAAGCTCTGGATACTCTGTGTATTGTTCTGATTGGTCGTAGTATTATCCAAATGCGTTCAGTGATATTTACAAATGCATGCTTGGTGCCGCCTCTCAAGTTGGGCCATTTGCATTACTCATGGCCAGACCCTAAATCTTTCTGGGACTAACTGATATATTATGCTTTTGCCGTATCCCGTCAGCAAAATGGCAAAAACGTCCTTCCTGTTCCTCTCTCAAGGAAAAATTTAAGTGTAGTTGGCTCAGCGTTTCTTCCAAAGCTAAACTGAATGGATGTGGCCCTTCGGCAGTTGCCATCTTGGCTGTTTACTTTTAGACTCCTGCGTCGCAGCGCTGTCATTATGTTACGCAGGCCCAGAGCCCGCCTCTGTCAGATAGACTGATCTGATTGCTCCGATTTGTGATTCAAAGTGCTCTGCTCATCGGGGCCAGATTTCCATGCAGTGCAACTTTGAATTTGCTAGGGGCATCTGGATTTCCAGGTTAGCATTACCTTGAATTCTTGAAAAAAAACATTGCTTTTCTTTCCTGCCCCTGTGGTGAATGAAGAATCCAAAAACAGACAATTCTTGATCGGGGCTGCGTTTAACAACATCACAACTGTATCGAAACATCTGATAACAAACTCGCACACAACTCGTGCAGTATTATCATTTATCCACTCAGAACATCTGAAACACATGCAGTTTCACCAAACCTTTACAGTTTCAACACTTTCTATAAACAGTCTCATGCACTGAGGAGTAGCAGGACTTTTCTCGGTTTTTGGATTCTTCGTTCACCTTGGGAAAAAAAAGTTTTTCTCGAATTTAATATAATGCAATGTTAGTAATTGATATCCAAATTCTGTTTTGGGGGGTGAAGTATCCCTTTAACGTCAGACTTCATATTTAAATTTACAATGTCTCGTTTTTGTCTTTTTTAGTTCCACCTCTTCTCATCGTTAGCTAGACTGTCTAAACCTCTGATTTTTTGGGGTAGCTGACGAGGAGCTAAGGAGGTAGAGCAGGTTGTTCACTAATTGTAGGATCCCTGGCTCCTCCAGTCTGCATGTTAGAGCGTCCTTGGATAAGATACTGAACCCCAAATTGCTCTTTGATGGCTGTTCCATCAGAGTGTAAGTGCCTTTAAGGGCTTTGAGTGGTCAGAAGACTAGTGTATGTCCATTTACCATTTCTTAAGGGGGGGAGGCCTTTACTTCTCTGGCCTGTGCCGTCATGTGAGCTCATCACAGTCATCTCAGTCTGTCTCTGTAAACAAGGAAAAAAACTCTTTCCTGTTTAATCAAACCCGAGGAGATCAGATCCAGACTGCAGCAAGAATCCAGAGTCAGATTTTTGTTTCCTCTGTGATTAAATCCACAGATACAAAAAACTCTGAGCCACCTGCTGCCTCAACACTCGGTTATCTGTTTCTTATCTGTGCGGGCTCCATCGCTGCCTCATTGATTTTTGTCTGTTGCCATGACAGCGGATGGCCCCACTAGTTTTGAATATGCTGGTCAGACAGATCTGACTCGTAACTTTCCTGTTGCCTCTTTTCTCTCCTCTGTTACTCAGATAAACCTGACACTGATGATGGAGCCTTTGGGTTCTCTGGTTGACATATTGTTATCTGCTTGTTACACTTCCATTTTTAAATCTCTTTTTTTTTTTTACCTGTAAAACACAAGAAGCTTTTTCTTTTTGCTGTGAACACTTTCGGTGTCATTCTCTGCACACAAAACATGACTGCTTTTGTTTTACAGCTCAGGGAAGCAGAGTTGCACTCTGGTATCCCATCACAAACTTTCTGAGAGTGAAAATATTAATACATTTAATAGGTATTTTTATTACACTCATCTGCGTGATCATTTGAAGCTGCAGTCAGGCTTCATCATTTCTCATCTCGTTGGTTGGTTTTGGTTTAAAGCATCACAAAGCAGACAGGATGGTAAACACGAGCTCGCTGTGTGCAGTTTACTGTCATGACTTTACAGGATTTCTGGGTTTTGAAGTTCAAACAGTGTTTGTGATCTGTGAAGTTACCCGAGTTGCTTAGCGCTGCTTTGGAGGAAAGAAGAAATCACTTTTTCCACAGACTGGGTGGTTATTTCTGGCCAATCATTCCTGTCAGTGATGAAAGGTTTTCTCACTAACTTCAGTGCTGAGATCAGATGTAGGAGTTATTAGAGACAACACAGTAACACAGAGCCAGCATGTCAGCAGTGCTGTGATCAGACCGGTTGTAATTAAATCCACTGTTTTATTAAAATAATCTGTCCATTGTAAATGCCATTAAATACTTATCTCCTCATTTTACTTTGACTTGTCTGTGCATGTGCTTACTTCTGTAATGCTGCAGACATTTCTAAGTTTTTGTCTCAGGCTGCTGTCAGCCCAGAGTGTCTCCTCTGGTCTGAATCAGGGACTCATGTTGTTCCAAAGTTGTATAATTGCCTAGAGTTGGTTCGTGTTCGGCAGCATTTACAAGCAGACCAGATCAAATGCCTTGTGTGAGAAAGAAGAAAGAAGGTTTCAGTCTGGTTGTTTTTGAGCACACCTGAGTGTGACTGCTGTGTTCACACCTGCCCAAACAAACCTTAGTTCTACTGAACCGGACGTGAACCGGTCAAAGGTAACAGTAACGGGAAAAGTTGAACGAGGCTCTGCAGTGCCTAAGAGCAGCCTCACAGAGCTGCTTTTCTGGGAAGTATTTCTAATAAATTGTTTCTCAAAAAAAACAAGTAAGTGATGCTCACCTGGACGTTGAAGGCATTCATCTTTCACTGGCTTGAGGTCCTGATGCTCTGAAGACTGTTCTAAATGTGAGAACTTGCCTGTGAACCAGTGAACATATCGATGGGCTGATGTATAGATTATGAGATTTTGCAGTAGAGGTTGTAAAAATCTCTAAACATGTCACTGCATATATGGTTTGTTTAGTCCAATTACATATCAGCATGTATGAGGAGGATTCACTCAGGTCTTGTTTATGTGACCTCTGACCTCTGAAGTGCGTCCTCCACAGTCGCATTAACGCAACTGTCTGTGTGATGAATAGTTCAGCTGCTCTGTGTTTCCTGTACATGTGGCTCTGCCCCGGGGGCTGATGGGAGGTTTTCGAGCCTCTGTGGCCTGGTATCAATGTCAGCATGTGTTGTGCTGTTCAGGCAAATGACAAACAGTAAAACCTGCGAGTCCTGCCAGCTTTAAATCTGAGGTAGCTGCAGCTCGGCTTAATTAACGCCATACCGACACTCTGCAGGGTTACGTCCTCTGAGGACGCCGCCCGGCTGCACACAGAGCACAGAAATTATGTTGAGAAGATTGGATCCCTGCTGGGGATGAAAATTCAGATTGGATGTTTGATTCTCACTCGGAGTGTAAAGCAGAATCAAAGGGACACTTCAAGGATTGATGGGGAGGAAATCCAAAGACATTTTGTTTCCTGAGTGGTTTTCCTTTTTTCTCCAGACTCTTCATCTTCCCTCTCTCCCTCCTTCCCCTTCTGGGATGAATTATTTAGCCGTTCTCTTCAGAGTAACCCCCCTCTCTCTGTATCTCTGCCTGTATCTCTGCTGGGCCAGGCGTCCTGTGCTGCAGCCAAGGACAGATGCAGAGCTGTGATGGGCGGCTCGCTCTGCAGCATCGTGTAAAGAAAGAGCCAATAAGAAACGCTTTATCTCTGTGAGCGTCAAAGCTGAAGGATTGCAGAGAGCCACCATATGGCTTTGATATTTTCATGTTCTAAAACTCTTCTCGTAACAAAATGTTGTGCTTGTGAGTTCCTGCATATCTTATCAAAGTGAGTAGTTGCCTCCTCTTACGGACATTTTGGGGGTCCACAGATCTTCATTACCACCAGGCACCTGCAGTCAGTGTTTCTAAGCGCACAGCTATGTGAGACAAATTTGTTTTCTGGACTGGCTTTGACTGGGAACTGTTCATTGAGTAAATCTCCAGGGTGTCTGCATGTCATGAGACTGTTAGCAGGGGCTTTGGTAGTCAGACAATGTGGCCCCTCCCCCTCAGACAAAATGGAGACATCCCACGGGGACATTCGCAGCCTCAGTTCTATCAAAAAAACACTTGTGATTGCAAACAGGAAGTATAATGGATTCGTGAATTGTGCTGTCAGCTACAACTTGAGACCTGTTTATTGGTTGTTGGTTTTTTTATGCCTCCAGGCCCTCTATAGCGGTGGCCAGAGGCATTACGTTTTCAGGTTGTCTGTATATACGTCTGTCCCAAGTATAAGTTTCACGAACACTCTTATGGAGTTTCATTAAAATTTAGGCACAAACGTCCACTTGGACTTAAGGATGAATTGATTAGATTTTGATGATCAAAGGTCACGAGCACTGTGACCTGGTTTGTCCCATTTTTGAGAACTCGGTATCTCAAGGACACCTTGACGAAACTCCTTCAAATTTGGCACAAACATTAACTACGGCTTAAAAAATGAACTGATTTGAACTTGGTGGTCAAAGGTCAAGGTCATTGTGACTTTTCGTCCATGTCATTCTTGTGAACGCAATATCTCAAAAATACCCTGAGGGAATCTCAAATTCGGCACAAACGTTAACTGAGACTCAACAATGGACTGATTAGATTCAGTCCACTGTGGTTTTGTGGATCATTATGACCTCATAAAACATGTTAATTCACGTTTTTATCCTGTCTTTGTTGACCACACAGAGTGTGCCAAATGAGCTATTACCTGTTCTTTTTTTCCGTGTACTAATGTCTGTACTAATGTCTATCTCTTGATTACTTTGATACTGAAGAAACCCCCAAAACATGATTCTCTGGGGAGCTCTGAAGTGTCTTTTCCCATGATTTCTAAGCAGATCATGGACTTTTGTTGGTGATGGAAATTTGAGTGTCAGTCACACTGAATCTTAAAATGTGTTCCACGTCTGTGTGCTCAGATTTGACTGAGTTATGACTCAGACAAAAAGTACGCCGTTCGACTCCATGAGCAGTTTGTCAGCTTATGGAGTTCAGCTCCGACTGTGTTGGTGAGCGGCCAAATCAACAGCCAAACTATAATAACTTCTTTTTTCTATTTAAAAACACCTGCAGGCACCTGCCCCTTTAACCTCACACAATATCTTTGCCTCACATCTCTCTGACCACACTTCCACCTCCCGCTGAGGTGTCTTATAGTTTGAAAACTTCTATCCATGGTGAAGCAGTGATTTATGTCTTAAATGAGCTGTTAGTGTTTCTTGGTACTTGAAGCCACTCTTCAGACTTGGTCTTTTGGTCGATCAGCAAAGGTTGATTGATTGCTACATCTCACCCTGTACTGGATAAGTTCCTGACGCTCAGTACTTGAGGAAAGGTATTTAGTTTCTTTCTAACTTATTAATACACTCAGAATTTGGACGCTGGAATAAAAAAGCAGACAGAAAACGTAGTGCTCTATATAGTCAGTGACTCCAGACACAGCCCAGGACTCTGGCGCTGAACTTCAGAGCTGCTTTTTCTTGCCTCCACGCCGTGATCAAACTTGTCACTTACAGGACCCTGTGGACGCTAATCCAGCTGAACCGTGGTGAAATGAACTCTCCACTGAGGTCAGGACATTACACCGACTGCCCCTCCTGCACTGCAAACTGAAAACCACCATTCCAGTCTGCACCTTCACCCCCAGTGCTGGTGCTTACGGCTCAATAAAGGAAAGCATCTTAAACAGTGCCGGTCATGTGAGGTGCAGGTGTTTCAGCCTGCTACACACCCTCCAGTCATATTTAATCAGAACAATCAATCACTGTCTTCAAACCGCACTGGAGTCAAATCCAGAATAAACGCATTGGATACATCATAAAAGCTGCTTGCTGAGGGATCTTTACATGTGACACCTGACAGCTGAGCCCTTCACACCTCAACGTCAAAAACTGTTCAGAAAATCAATAATCAATGCTGCCCCAGTTTGCAACACGTGGATAAAATCATCACAATTAAGGCAAAAATGCATCTGCAGCGTTTGAGAATTGATTAGGTACAAAAGATTTCTGATATCAGAGAGATTTCTTTCTCCTGGTTTCGTCAGAGTAACACCGTGAGGCCTCAGGGCAGGCCCTCTGAAGGAAGCCTCCGCTCAGAGAGGTCACATGGTGACTTATGCCGACGGGTGAGATTGATATGTTTATTTTAGCATTTATGCTGAGTCGTGGTATCTGGTGAACTGTGAGTGTCAGTGCAGCAGCAGCTCAATCCTGCGGGAGCCGACAGCTGGAGTCATTTTTCATGTGGCTGGAGACGCGAGCAGCTTGATTCATGACGGCTTTAAGTCAGCGAGCGTCTCCGGAGGCTGAATCACAGAACGGCCTCACGTGTTCATCTCATGAAGGTTAACACACACAATGATACCTCCACCTTTTATCCACCCACAGTTACACTCTGGGATTCTCCGGGAAGCTGCAGTTAAGTCTTTAATGTTAAAGGAATTTCTCTCAGTCTGACGGAATGAGACTGAAACCGTCCCCATGCGTCGTTGTACAAACAGCTTATTGCGGCCTATATTTACGTTTATTGTTAGGCAGCAACCTCTAGTGGCTTGTTTTAAGTTATGATAGAGTTGCAGTGTGTCAGATTTAGGGGGATTTAGTGGCATCTAGTGGTGAGGACTGCAGATTGCATCCAGCTGAAACTCCTCCTGGTTAGAATCCTTCAGTGTTCATTGTTCAGAAGGTTTTTACCGTGAGCCAAATTAGCAGCTGTGCCTCAGAAGGTACGGTGGGTCATCCACTGATCAGCGTTACCCAGCTCCGCCAATCCGCATGTGAAAGTATCCTTTGGCAAGGAAGATACTGAACCCCAAATTGCTTAAATTGCTTCCATCGGTGTGTGAGTGTGTGTGAATGCTTACTGAGTAGTAGGTGGCACCTGTATGGTAGCGTTGGCCACCACTGTGTGAATGTGTGTGTGAATGGGTGAATGTGACATATAGTGTGCAAATGCATTGAGAGGACTACAAAGTTGCTATACAATTGCAGTCCATTTAGCATGTTTTTCCGACACTGCTCATCGCAGAGGTGCTGCTGACTGTGGTGGCCGATGCTGATCTCTGCAGACAAAGACCTGCTCCCCATGTAGATATAAACGGCTCACTCTAACTGTGCATTCCCACCAAAAGCTTCATAGTCGCCGTTGGGCGCTCTGGTCGCTCTGACACTGCCAGCTCCAGCAGGCGCTTGCAGAGGCAAAAGGGGCGGGGCCAGGCGCTGCAGATGTGTCCATCTAGACTGGCCGGCGGTGCACTTTACAAGGATGAACAAATGTAGGCTACTATCATTTATGTCTTCACTATGTATTGTTCATGACTATGACTACACAATTAAAATAACGCTAATAAACACATATAGCCTTTATGAGTCTTTAATAGTTATGATTTTACCCTCCTGTTGACACGTAGGACCACTGAAAAATGTAATTAGTAATAAATAAGCGGGAGCTAATGGTTCGCACTTTCGGAAGCCTCCTTTGTCTTGCATCGTTGTATTTGCTGAGGAAACGCAGGGTCCTGAGCCGTCGGGCCGTCTGGGTCCACAGAGTCCTACAAACTTGCCAACGGTACACCTCCGGGAGAGCCCAGACCTCCATATCCGAATCCCAGTCTGCAATCGGCTTCGGCGGTGGTGCTGCTAATTTGCATAAAGTCCAGCTTCTCTCAACTTCTCTTTGACGCTCTGGTCGCTGGGATCGCGCCGCTCTCTGCAGCCGACGCCCCTGACACCCTTCCTCGCCAGCGTGCATTGAAAATGAATGGCTGCCGGCCACTTATGACGCTCATGAAGCTTTTGGTGGGAATGCACAGTAAGGTAATGGCAGGATGTCTCTTATTTATTTGTGATTTTACAATTTTATGAGTTTACTTCCGTCCACTAGGGGGCAAAAACAGACTACATTGTTTAAAGATGGCCAACGTGTTCGCAAACAGTTGTTGACACATTCCACACACAGATCGACACAATGATTTGTTGGGAGTCTTTGTGTCCACCTGATGAATGTCAGTCAAATATTCACTCTCTTGTAGCTTTGTTTTTGGTCTCCACCAACTCCTGAGGGAAATATCCGTCTCTTTAGCTGCTGAATGCTCCACTTTGTTCATCAGGTAGTCTTTTTCATGTGTACCATATCAACGTTTCTGAAGTGACGTATGGTGGTGGATGGCGTGACACCCAAACAAGACGGCTGTTTGACACCATCAAACAAAAAAGATAGTTGCTTGTAGGGAGTTTTTGCTGTGTCTTCAGCAGCTTTTAAACATGGGTGTTTTTTATCAACCCATTGCAGTTTTTTCACAGCCTGTAGCGCCATGAAAAGCAGTTGTTTTTTTTACGGAGACATTGACACATTTCAAACTGCCAAAACAGGTATTCTAAGCCCAAACATGATGGTTTCCTAACCACAACCAAGTGGCCTTTGTGCCTGTATCTAACCACACATTAACCACCCTGTTGTTAAAAATGAAAATTTCAGCACATGCGCTTTATAGTAACATACATGTAACATGTCTGTGGTTTGCAGACACGTGCAGTTCCATCATTATTTTCTGCTGATCAGAGCTTGTTTGATGAAAACGTGGAGCTTAAAGAGGCCGAAGCTGGACATTTTTTTTCAGCGGTGATTGTGTTTGTGACGGGCTGGAGGTCTCATGTTCAGGATCATGTTTATTGGGATTCATCTCAGGCAAAGTGCTGAGCGCTGAGGAGACATCATGTAACAGGAACCACGCCGGTCTGAAGATGCTTTCACTAAAATTAAGTGCTGATGTCAGGGATTCTTTTTCTGCTCGTCTTGTTGTTTTGATGAAACTGAATCTCTTTTCCTCGACGTCTGAGAGCAGCAGAGACGAGGGAACGCTGTGCAGCTGTTTCCTGCTCAACCAACAACTACAGTGCAGTCCAGGGGGTTGTTCTGCTGTCATAAAATATTACTATAATGTCATGATATCTTTTGATAGCAAGAAACAGCCTTAATATTCCTTTAATGTCTTTACAGACCCTTTATGTGTATAGTATTATTTTACTGTTGTAAAAAAATATACATGTTTTATTATGAAAAGCAGAAAAGTCTAATCTTGTATTATATTAAATTACTTATTTGCATTTTATAAAATATTTATGTGATAAATATTTTCCCTTCAGTTGCTCCAGTGATCCTCCCAGTATCATCCCCATCAGACAGCTGGTTGAACGGGGAAGCTCTCAGCTCTCATAGTGTGTAAACAGTGTGAGGCTGCAACAGTGGGAGGCTGAATTTGAAAGAAAAAAAAAACGTCATGAAAATTAAGAAATGAATCACTAAAAGTCAGCAAAGCTTTCTGGGTAAATGAAAGTTGTGACTCTTGTTTTTCTCATTTTCTTCATGACTGTGTGCAGCTCCTCTGCCATCGCAGTCACTTCCCTTTGTGTCTTTTCACCTTGTATTATGAAAGTTGGATGAAGCGCATGAATAAAACATGCGTCCTGTGCTGCTCAGGAGTCGGCCACATCATGCAGATATAACAACGCCTGTAACGCCTTCAATTATTCACCAGCTGGAACTCTGACAAAGACCCTTCCACTCCACAGGAAACCAGATCACTCACTGGGTTACACCCTCAGTCCGTCTGTCTGTCAGGAGAAACACTCAAACACCTGTAATCCAGCACAGATGTTGATACACAAATATTTCTGATTCTGAATTTAAATATAATCAGAAGTCTTGAATGCTTCATAATCAGCAGTTTTGTTTTCAGCGGTGACCAGCAGCTCCGTAGGACCAACTCATCCTCACTGTGACCTTAAAATCCAGTTTTGGTGGTTTAAGCAGTGCAGGGCTGCAGGGGGCTCACCTTTGGTGGGGTGTATTTCCTGGAGCTTCACATTGTTGTGTTGTCCATCATAGTAGCCGAGGTGTTTCAGATCAGAGGTTTGAGGACGTGTTTTTGAAGTGGAAGGAGTATTAGTCCGACTACATGCAGTAGCGCAATTCTTGTCTTTTCTCCCGACAAAATCAAAGCAATGGGAATATGAACACGTTACAAAGTGCCTGACGAGGTTACAAACATGAACCATCATCAGCCAAAATCTGTCCTTCAAAGTACTTAAATGCTCGCTGTATGTATCAAAGTCTATACTGACCATGCACAGTATCTATTGTGCCTCACGAATCAAACTCATGCAGTCATATAAAGAATTTGAATCATCATCAGAAACACAAGCAAATGTGTACGTTCCTGGCACGTCAGAGATACTGTATTATAAGTTCAACATGTTGCTTAGTGACAAAACAGCAGCCATTCAAGTGTTCAACATCCTCATCAACGACATGACATGCCTTCTTTCAATATACACTTCAGTTTTCACTGGAAATTTTACGTTTACATACAGTCTCTTTCAAAATAAAAGCACTACATTAGTACAACAACACAAATTAATGTTTGTTTTCCCTCCAACAACAAACGCATGTGGTTGGGTTTGGGAAAAAGGAACAGGGTTTGGGTTTGTAATCTTACGGGACGCGACCGCTGAGTGAGAGTCAGTGTTTGTTGGACCCATCCACCACCATCACCCCTCCCACCTGCCATATCTGGACTTTCGCCGCCTTAACTTTCGTTCTTGTCCTGCTTGTTTCTCCTGACGCTGCTGAACGCTGTTAAATGCTAATGTTTAAGGACGGCTTTTTCAGTGTCTGACATCGCAAGTGACTGTCCAAGCGCTGGATTTTGGCGACTTCAGAGTGAGACTGGGTTGAATAAAGTCAGAAAACTTTTTCAGTTTCAGAAAACGTCCTTGTGAACATATGAAGAGTGTCTTGTGAGGAGGCCCTGGATGCAGTTTAGACACACGGTATATTTGACACTGTCACTGTGAGCAGGTGGAGGTTGGACACTTCAGCGGGACATTCCCAGCTGAACCTGTGACCGCAGTGTTACGGTCCAGGGTCCTGTTCATCAGCAGCACGTGTCCTGTCAGCTGCCGGCAGGACGGATGGTCTCCTGCTCGGGGACGCCGTGTTCCTCTCAGCCGGTGAAATAACATGGATGATGAATTTGTTTCCATTCATGGACACGAGTATTGATCGCAGACTCGTCCATCACCAATCACTTTACACCCACATATTGACACAAGGACATTCAGAAGTGTTCTGCTGGGCTCTATCAATCTACTCCTGACCAAACATCTTGCAGTGTCTGTGTGTCGGTGAGGCCGGACTGGGACCAGGAGGTCACACCTTTGAAACTCTGGACTGCAGGAAGGCAAAGTACCAGTCGCTAGAAGAGAATGTTGGCATTGTACGTTTCTGCAAACCATGTGTGGTGCTACTGGTTCTCACACTTCTTTCCAACCAACTGGAATCTGGGGAATCAGTGCTGCCACACATGTATATGTTACATTTGCACACTTCATATGTATCTTATCAAGGTTTCTAACGCGATGAAGTATATAAGCTGACTTTGACACCTGGAGATTGAAGGGATGGTGGATGTCGTGACACTTTGGAGAGACGCCCACCAAGCTGCAGACCAACAAGCAACAAAACCAGCTGTGTCGTTAAACCAGGTATTTTAAACTGAAACGTGATCTTTTCCTCCCCATAAACAAGTGCCTGTTGTGCCTAAACATAACGCATGTTAACCACAGTAGTCGGGCTACCATCCACCTATTTTTTTCGCACTTTCAACAATTGCAAAAAAAACACTTGAATGGAAACGACAGAAATCCGAGAAAAGGCCGAAATATCGCAAGAAAGTTTTTACGCTTCAAGGGGGTGGAAAAGTCAGCACATTGATATTAGGAAAATGCTGGAAACAGATTTAGCGAATAAACGATGACGTAGGCTACCAGATCCTACTTCTACTTCACTTCTGCTCCACGAGTCCACAGTCAAAAAATGGCGGCAGAGGAAGAGCGTGAGTTATGTCTGGAGTGACAACGAAACTGAATTTCTTTGAATTAATAAAAGAAGCCAACATTGTTTACATCAGTTATGGACATGAGACGCCCTCTTCTTCTGCGGGCGTTCTTTTGCATTTTTATTTTTTATTTTTCACGTGAAGCGCCACCTACTGCTCCACCTGTTGACTCCAAATACTCACAAAACAATAATGAATGGTAACGTGCATGAATTTGCATTTTCTTTTGCGCATTTTCACAAAACTCGCTTAAAATTTGTGATACATTTGGATGCAAACCCAGTTAGTGTTGCTGCAAAGTTAAGTTTTGACATATCTACCACATAACAGTGTGCAAACGTACAATGCTAGCACTTCTTTGTCTGGCAATTGGGTTGAAAAAGTAACACTCACGATAAGTATATCGATGTAGTGCAGTAATTTACTACAGTAATTAATATGTAAGAGTTAGAGCTCTTGAGATTTGTTTTGATTTTATTTTTCAAAATGCCAGATTTATTTTGGAAAGTCCACCTGCTCTGTGAAACACAGCTGTTGATTTGCTAATGTCAGCGTGCTAACAAACTAAAATGGTGAACACCTGCTGAACATCAACATGTTAGCCTGCTGATGTTAGCATTTAACTTAAAGCACCATTCTGCCCAAGCTCAGGATGAATAAGTGCCTACAGTGTTGGAGGTGTGGTCCCGTTTAGTCCTATGAAAGTTGCTCAGTGGTGCATGAAGCCAAAACAGCTGAATTTCTGTAGTATGAAATTACCTGGATTTTTTAATGTTTTTCTTCCCAACAGAAGATGAAACGTTCGGAGAAGACGCCCCAAACAACCAAACTGACAAAGAAAAGATAAAGACACAAACACACTTTGATCCTCCGATCGATCAACATTGGTCTTGGATGTTGATGGATTTCTGTAATTTCTGTTTAAAGTTCATGAGCAGATTTAATGAAGTTGGAAGCCAAGAAAAAACAGATCTGTTTTATCAGAAACCTGAAGCAGCAGCTCAGCGCGGCTCGTCCATGTGAACTGTGTCAGAGCTGCTGTGAGGCTGAGCAGCAGACAGCTGGAGTCAAATTATTGCTTTTTCAATTACAGTCTGCTTCTGCCCGTTTTTCATCCAGATAATTAGTCAAATCCTCTGACCGCCAACGATTAAGTAGAAATACTAAAGGCCACCGAGACATGCAATCAATCTATTTTAAGATTGCTCTGTTCTGTTCTTCAGATCCTGTTAGATTGTGTGTGTGTGTGTGTGTGTGTGTGTGTGTGTGTGTACGTCAAGAGTAACAGGGACAATGTTTCAAGACAGAGATGTTGCTTTTCAGTTTACCATTTACATTTTTTTTGAAGGAGCAGTATGTATGTAGGATTTAGCAGTGTCTTGCGTTGAGGAGTGCAGATTGCAACCAGCTGAAACTTCTTCTGGTTAGAATTCCTTCAGAGCTGAATTATTCACAGAGGTTTCTTCCTCTCCAAAACAAAAGCCCCTTTTACACTGCCAGATTTTCCGTGAATGTTGGGCCGTTTCGCCGGCAAGCTGCAAGCGTTTAGACACACAGCGCCGGATTGGCGAGTTGATCCGAGGTGCCCAATTTTCTGCCTCGTAGGGTCGACATATTGGTGGAACCCCAACACAAACAGACCTGGTGATTAAAACCGGTGAAAACATTCAATAAAGCAGTTTCATGTTGCAATAATCTGTGTTTTTCCAACACTACTCATCATGGTGAGGCTGCTAACTAGTGTGAAAACACAGAACATGAATGTCCCCATGCAGAGCCAGTGTTTGGTTTGTCCGTTCTGGGCTCCTGTAGAAACATGGAGGTGAACTAGCGATCTCCATAAATGAGCAACTGCTCTCTGTGTAGATGTAAACAGTGTTACAAAGAAATAAAAAGAAATAGAAATAGTTCAAAAGGATGGCAGCAGCAGCAGCAGCCAAACAAAAAGTGAAAATGTCCTAATTTAAATAAAGTGCAAAAACCTTTCATGTACGGAATTTTTTAATGAAAGGTATTTTTAGAGAAATACTATACTGGTATTTTACAGTTTTTTTCCGTCATTATTATTATTATTATTAAACACATCATGCTTCCAGATTTATCCTGAATTATTACAATCAAATACCTTCAGTGAAGCGAAAAGGGGTCAAATGACAGAAACTTCTGCTTATATAGATTTTCCGCCATTTTGAATGTTTTGAAAAACACTTCAAATGGATCTCTTGCTAGGAAGTTTGAGCGATCTGCATGAAACTGGGTGAACATAATCTAGGGACCAATATCTAAAGTTCCCTCTTGGCAAAAGTTGGAAAACTTCCTAAAACTGAGCTTCTATAAGGCAATGAATATTGCGGAGGGCGTGGCTCATCACATAAAGGTGTATAACATCTCAAGGGTTTCACCCATCACCACGCAACTTTGTAGGCATATGACCACACATAATCTGAGGGGACCCCTCCATTATTGACCCATCAAACAAAATGGGGGCGCTAGAGAGCTCATTTCTTATCTAGGCCTAACCGCCATATGGATTTTTACTAAACTTGGTAGATATGTAGAACAGGACGCCTCAAGGTGACTGGAGAAATTTAACTCTAATTGGCAACTGGGTGGCGCTATAACAACAGAAAAATGCTTCAAAATGGCTAAAATGCGACCGATGGCTGTGGCTCCCCCTGTGGACCAAGGTTGGTGTTTCTAATGTTTGGTATGACTAAGTCATGGTATGGTCTGCTGTACATAATCACGGAAACTGTCAGTGTGTCATTCTGTCAGTCAGTCATTCTGTCTGTCCCACGTTTTTCTGCTCACTGACGTGGTCAATCTATGTGAAACTGCACATAGACATTGAGGACTGGCAGGTAGAAGGAGACAAAGCTGCCAGTGGTTATGGATGTGTTATATTCTATTTATGCTAATATCTCCTTTGAATCTGGAGCTTTTCAAGTGTTCGTGTGTCACAAACAAAATTACAATCACTTTTCATGTTTGGATGAAGGTCAGTGTAGAGTTTTAAACAGCAATAAGCTGTTTTTAAGGAACAACTAAGACTTTTGAAAGATGACACTATATTTGTCAGGTGATATTAGACACAAGGTGTTTTCACTATAGTGGACTGCTGATACTTTTACATGGGATCTCATCACGTGTGCGTCTCCTGATGATGAAACCTTTTGATTTGAATGACCTTTCCTCTTCAGCAGTGTGAGCACATGATGTGACTGTCGCTGTTTTTGTTGCAGTTTTTATTTCCTGATGCTCTCATATAAATATTAAACTCTTATAAAACCTTTGAGGGGCCTCTCTCCTCCCCTCTGCAGCAGGATGATTTGATGTCTGAATGTGTTTTTGGGACCCATTTGTACCTCAGCGCTCTTTTCCATCGACTGTTCTGTCTGTGGTGAAGGATCATGAGAGGACTCTGGTACACTGTGACACACACTGTGACACACACTGTGAGTTATTGATTGAATAGTTTGATACTGATGGATGACCATGTTGAAATAAGCATTAAGTGCCTAATTTAAATGTATTCTACCAGTATTTGTTGTATTGGGTGCTTATCCATAGACAGTGTGTTACATACGGTAGGTGTCAGCCGGTGTGCCCCCAGTTTGGAGAAGCAGGCTGAATCCGACACGGGAGCAAAGCAATCTGCTGCTGGTGATGAGGGTCAGCAACAAAACACTTTGTTAGCCACTGAAGAAAAAGTCCCACCTAAAATAATCAGCATCAGTTTAAGTGTACGCTATATTGAGAGTATTTTTTAAACAAAGCTGTTACAGCGCTCTCTTCAAAGCCAGACTCCATTGAGAAAACAGGTGATTTAACACTGCTGACCACAGGAGCTGCTGGTCGACTGCTGCCTCCATCTGTTATGTAGTTTGTGTTACTGTATGACTTTGGTGTTTAAAGGGTTTATTCAGATTCACCAAAGTCACACAATAACACAAACACACTAACAGATTTAAGCAGCAGTAGACCAGCAGCTGCTGTGTTCAGCGAGCTAAAATCAGTGTTTTTGTCAATGGAGTCTGGTGACTGTGACGACAGCATAGATAGAGAACTGAAGCTGGCTCCCCTTCAGTACAGGCTGTCTGACAGGAAGGTAAAGCGGTGAATATACTCTCAATAAAGCGTTCACTTAAACTGACACTGATTTTATTTTGGTTACTAAATTACATGTTGCTGCTGAGCCCTTCAACGTTGCTTTACTCTGGTGTCAGTACTTCAGCCTGCTTCTCCAAACTGAGGCCGTGCTGACTGCCGTCCTCCGTACGCACTGCATACTTCATTAAACCCTGCATATTTTAATAAACAGCTCCTGACTCTGTGGGTTCATGTGAGGTGAGTCCACTCTGTTACCGGTGGGATTTCATCTCATTGATATTCAGTGCTGACGCCTGCCTCTGACTTCAAATGAGCCTCAGACGCTGCAGTTTCTCAGCAAAGAATTAACCAACTAATGATTTTGTTGTTTTTAAATGTAAAAACCTCATAAATGGAAAGTCAGCAGCTTCACTGTGTTGATAATATACACACCAGAAGATCTGTGCAGAAAGCTGAGCCCTGAGGCCGAGGTACACGACTGGGATAATACTGTACTTTACTTAACGTCTGTATTCCCTGAGTGTCACATCAAATCATCAGCGCAAGTTTGAAGTGTATATTAATATCTAAAAAGTAAACACAGCTGCTTGTTTACTCAGATATTTAACTTAAAAGCTGCTGCTCTGGAAAAATACTCTGTTACAAGTTAAAGTCCTACATTTAAAGTGTCACCATGTAAAACTACAAAAACGCAGAGCTTATTAAAAGGATTACAGTAAAAGTACTTCCACAGTTCCTCTTTCAGCCGAGCTGCGAGCTGCCAATTTGTTGCTGTCAGGCATCTTGTGTTTTGACCAGTTTCCTTTAACAGTATAATTCAAAACACACGATGCCTGCTCACAGTGAACAGCGTCGCCAATCATTTTTGGAACAGGGTGAAATAAGTTCTGTGCACAAAATTATAATTTATCTTTTTATTCTTTACTGGTTTGGATACTTTGTGAAGTGTTTCCCAGACATGATCCCACTCTCCAGTCTCCAGGGACACACTGAGGTCAGTTCCCAGTTTCTATCAAACAGCACTCCAGTGACCTACTGATGGTCTGTTCACCAGTTTGTATCATCTTGACGCAGTCTTGTCTTTCCATTTTTTATTCTTTATTTAAACACCAGACTGGGACACACAGATATTATGAGACACACAGATATCAAGTGTCTTCACAGCCTTTTGTTGCATGGTCCAGTCACAGAGCAGTTTTAATGCAGAGTTCAACATCCTTAGGTTTATTATTGCTAAACTCACATTTATGGATAAAATACTTTGCCAATCTTTACCAAATGAATTTCATGGTGTGAGAATGTCATCAGAAAAAGGTGTAAACCAGTTTCAGAGTGTATAGCAAGCCGTTTTAACATTTAATCGCTAAGTTTGACTATCCGACTCTCCAGTGTAGTTGCGGATATCTGCAGCTACATTGTAGATATCTATAATGACAAACCCCTTACACATGAATGGCAAAAGTAGTTTGAAACTGAATTACAGATATCTTGAATAAGAGTTTTGACTAGGCAAATTTATGTTGCAGGTGTCAGTAATGAATATCCAGTCTAGCGATTAAATGTTAAAACGGCCTGCCAGTGTTCCTCACTGACAGAGCAGTTGTATATTTCTGCATGCAGTGATCAGCAGAGTCACACAACTTAAATTTCCTTGTTAGTAATACTAAAAATGTTATTGATTAAACTTAAAATATCAAGTTGATCAAACTGTTTGTCACTTTCAGATTAGTCACTTTAACAAATGATAGGAACTTGCATGGAAGTGTAAAGAACTAGGTACCTTTAGTTCACTTAATTCAAGATTTTAAGGCAGCAAGGTAACTTGTTTTTTTTTTTGTTTTTGTTGAGCCAACAAATTCATTTTTACAGTGTGGATAAGTGAGGGACACCTCCCAGAGTGAAATGCTGGGCTGTAATGTGAGCGCTCCAGCCGGGTGACGTAGTAGCGGTGGGAGCCCCGTGAAGTGACGTCATGACCGGGGATTCCCTTCCTTGTGCTCTTGTCGGAAGCTCGCGTGGCAGTTAAGGACTGTGTTTCTCCTGTTTTTTTGGCTCAGCAAAGTTCCTGTGAAGGTAAGTGTTGTGCGCAGGTGCAGGTGCACGTGCAGGTCACCTGCTGAGCTGACTCACCTGTTAATGAGTTTAGTGCGGTGGAGTTTTCACATTGCAGCTCTTATCACTCCAGTGTCGAGGTTTGCCGAATGTAACCGCAACTTTCCAACAGCTCATGAATGAAGTTTTTTTTTTTTTTTTTACGTGTTAATAGTTGAAATTAATTCAACTTATAATGAAAATGTCGCCACAGTCAGACGCGTTTAAAGTGTCAGATGTGCTGCGGAATAAAGTCACATTTGATTTATAGAAGTTAAAAAAAAATACACATTATTTTCTGTGAAATTTTAGTCGAATCTTTGTATGATACATTTAGCAGCATGAAGAGGACTAACCTGCTGTTTTATCATACTAACATTATTTACAGCATCTGTGTATGTTCTAATAATAAAAATATATTCCGGTTTATGATTCCTCCTGCTGTTTCTATTTAATTTGTATTTAACAGTTTATTTTCCTCCCTTATTTTTCTAACATTTAAAGTTTGGATCATACGCTACTTTTTAAAGCATTGTCTGTCATTTTAAGTATGAAAGGCGCTATAGAAATAAAGCTTTTAAAATTATTTTACTAGCACTTTATGTTCTGTTCATTGCGTGACCTTTGACCCTTTTGATTATGTCACTACCTGCGTTGCTGCTGCGCCCGGAAGTGTCGCCGCTGACAGGTGAGTGAGTGGGAGGGTGGAACAGCTTGGCAGACTTCAATTAAAAACGCCACACAGTGACATAAATCACATTTTGCATGATTTGTAAATGTAGTGTTGTTGTGCAGCTGTGTTCACTTTGGGAAAGTATTTTTTTTATGAGTGCAGCACTTTCCAGTTTGAACGTAATTTACATTTTTCATCCCATCCTGGTTGTATCAGTGGTTTTACAGAAGCATGCAGGTGGGTCCTCGTTCAGTTTCTCTCTACATGTTCATGAGGCCTAGTCCAAGCTGTGATGTCGTGTCTTGTAATGCAGATGTGACACAGAGTGTGTTATGATGTGTATGTTTGGTGTCATGTTGTTAAAATGGATCATCATTTATTTAGTACAGGAGGAGGCTCGTGTATGTGCAGGGCTTTCACATTTAATCCAGTGTGACTGTGCAGTTGAATCTGCACAGTGAGTTGGGTGCAGGACACGGTGTCTGCAGGTCTGTTACAAGTTGTAATATGTTTGAAATTCAAATTCAATTAAATATTTTTGGTCACATTACATGACAGACCCAGTGACTGCTTACAATCATCGGACAGACCGAAGAGTTGTGATAATAAACAGCATTTATGACAGCGATGAGTCATTTTTCCTTACTGTTAATTTTGAAGTGACATTAGTGTGTTTACTCAGATACACACGTGTGTCAGTTGCAGGTTTGGTCCTAAATTCCATATCAGGTGGTGTTAAAAAGCTCTTAAAAAGTCTTAAATCTAACTTGGATATATGTGTAGACACACATAATAGTTTTTGGCATCTAGTGGTGAAGACTGCAGACTGTAACCAGCTGAAACTTAGAGTTCCTTCAGTGTTCATCATTCAAGAGGTTTTTGCCGTGAGCCAAATTAACCACAGAGGTCTCTTCCTCTCCAAAACAAACACACCAGGTGATTAAAACTGGTAAAAACACAGAATAAAGCAGTTTCTCAAAACAAATCAGTGTTTCTCTGGCCGGGTCACTAGCCTAGCACCTGCTAATGTGTGCTCACCCTTTTTCTATATGTGTTCAGGAGGTTTTACTGTGAGCTGAGTCATCTGCAGAAATCTCTTTCTCTCCACAACAAACAGATCAGATGATTTAATGCTGTATGTCAACTGCCTGTCCCTTAGTCACTCACTACAGCAGGAAACAGCACTTCAAAGTAAAAGCTTTGTCCCGGACATTTACTGCACTTCAAAATAAAGTGTGTTCGCCACTTACAAACTTCCCACATTTGCGAGTCACTTGCGGTCCATTCAGAGTGGACCTGCAACCCATGGAGCCGCTGTCCTAGAGTCAGTGTTTGGTTTGTCCGTTCTGGGCTACTGTAGAAACATGGCGGTGCAACATGGCGATCTCTGTAGACAAGGACCTGCTCCCTGTGTAGATACAGACGTCTCATTCTAAGGTGACGAAAACACACATTTCTGCCAATATGCCCCCCTGAAAACCATCACAATCGAATCACAGAGGAAAGCAATTCTTTAAAACCCAGAGGATCATTTAACAACACTTTATGCTGTTCTGATAATATGTCCATATCCCTCAAAGACTAAGTATTCAGTCAGCGGCATAAAGAGGATTTAACCTGTGGTGACACAGCTGTGGATTCTGCTGTGCTGCTGAGGAGGAGGAGGAGAGAAGGAGGAGGAGTGTCCCTGTACAAGTTTGGTGTCTGATGAATGTTATTTTATTCATTCTGTTAAGAGATCAAACCCCAGCAGTCAGTGCTGAGGCTGCAGACTTTGTTTTCTAAGAATGTGTCAGAGCAGCGGTGCTTGAGAGCTGGCTGAACTGTGTAGTATTTATACTCTGATTGATTTCTGCACCAATACAGGATTCATAATACATCAGCCGTGATGATAAGAGAACAATATTGCACTTTATTTCATCTCCAAGGTTCACTATAAGTAGGTTATATCCTCTTATTCTTTAAAGCTCTCAGGTCGTTCTTCTTCACTTTGTTTTTCTTTTTCAAAGTTAAACTCAACATGAATCGGCTACTTTTAACATTAAGGGTTTGGCTCTGAAAAACTCGATCAGCTGTCAGCAAACACCTGTTTCTCTTTAGGGTTTGAATTATTTCCATTACTGCTCAAGCAGTCAGCAGGTAATGAAGGTTATTTTATGTCGATGTTAAAATGAACCGACCAAGCTGCTATTCCCCTGCTCAACTGTTCCCCACCATGGAAGTGGTTTAACATAGGAACACTGTTTGTGCTCCTGGCTGGTGACCCTCTGATCTTTGTTTTAGCGCCACCACCTGGTCAAACTTTCCTCCTGACTAACACTGTGGTTTATGACAAATTATCTTACACTAACTGTTTCATGATGAACTGTGGATACGTTTACAAATACTCCCTGCAGGCTCCTTTGACAGATATTGACGCTTTGCCCAAATCGTGTCCAGTGTTGGAAAGTACATTTATTTAAGTACAATAATTAATACAGTTTTGAGGTACTTGCACCTATCATGAACAGTGGTGGAGGAAGTATTCAGATCCTTTACTTAAGTAAAAGTACTAACACCACACTGTAAAATACTTATTACATGTAAAAGTCCTGCATTGAAAATTAATTAAAAGTAGGTCAGTGGAATCAATAACATTCACTTTAAGTATTAGAAAAGTAAGAAAAGTATCCAGAAAAATCTAAAATTAAAAATTTAAACAAATAAATTAAAATAAATAAAATAAAAAAACACCCAAAAAACTCTTATTAAAATACAGCTGACTTATTTGTTTGTCAAAAAAATAGTCACCAATTAATTTTCTGTCTATTGGCTAATTGTTTCAGCTGTACTTGTAACTGTTGGGTAATTTTATTTCCAACAAAACATCATGTTTTATTAACTTTTCTTTTACTTTTACGCAAAGAAATATTATTGTGTGAAGTAAATAGTAACTAAAGGTTTCAGATAAATGTTGTAAAGTAAAAAGTACATAAGTTCCCTCAAGGAATGTAGTGGAGTACAAGTACAAAGTAAGACGAGCAGATTCAGGTAAACTACAAGTACCTCTGATTGGAGGTACTTGTACATATCATGAGCAGCAGTGGAGGAAGTATTCAAACCCTGTACTCAGGTAAAAGTACTTATACCACACTGTAAATACTCTGTTACAAGTAAAGGTCCCGCAATATTTAATTGATTGTCTCAGTATGTTGTGTACGCTCATTTTCTAATAATGAAGCAAACTCTACCTAAAAAATGTGATTTCATTTAATTTAAAAAAAACCCCAAAACATCACACGTGCAAGGGAATTATACGCGTGTGTACCATCACACTGTCTTACATTATCTCCCATTTAAATGGACGTGTAATTGGTGCTTTGTCATTTTAAAACATTTAAAATGAATTATTGAATAATTTTGTTACTGAATATTTCATGAGTAATAGTTGGTTTACTGTTATTTAATGACTGTGGAGTGAATAAAAACAAACATTTAGAGTAATAACATGAGAGTGATAACATGTTAGAGAGGCTCATGTGCACAGGTGTAAATACAGGTGTGTCTCTGGGCACAAAAAGTTTGAAAACCACTGACTTAGAGTATTAAAGGTACCAAATGCACAACAATCCACAAAATAAAGAAATAAACAAATAAACAAAACACCCAAAAGCTCATGAAATGTTAAGTCAAAAGTACAACACGTCCCCCCGAGGCAGCGTGAGATAAACAGACTTAAGTGAAGAACAAGCACCTCAAATTTACTTGTAGTCCAGTACTTGAGTAAATGTACTCAGTTACATTCCACCTCTGACCACGAGTGTCATCTGCAGAGTTACAGTTACCTTTGAGATGAAGATTGTACAAACAAAAGACATAATCATCTTGTAAAATATGAGGACTGTTACAGATTACAGTACCTAAAAGTACTTTATGAGCTACCACATTACATAAAGTACTGCTTAAATATGAACGCATGAGTATCCAATACTGTCATGCAGTAACACTGACAGGAGCCCAGCTGCTTCATAAGTAACTCTGCTGATACTTTCAGGACACTGTGTGTGTGTGATACTTGTGTAACACTGCGTGCAGCACTTGTAGTGGAGCATTTGTGTCTCTTCTTCCGGTCAGTGTTCCGGTGTGTTTGCATCTTTTTATTGCATTAGATAAAGTGTGTTTATGTAGTGTGCGTGCGCGTGCGTGTTTCATTATATGTGACACATGCATATGACAACAGGCGCGTACACGTGTGCATGACTGTGCAGATGAAGATCTCATGCGCGCGTCTGCCTACACCTGCTTGTGTTTACAAGCGTGTTTCCCCGCATACATTCAGGTGTACGGCATCCTCCAGCGCGTGCACACGGTCCGGCGTGTATATATATATATATATATATATATATATATATATATATATATATATATGTGTGTGTGTGTGTGTGTGTGCGTGCGTGCGTGCGTGTGTGTGTGTGTGCGCGCGCGCACGTCGCGTCTGCGTTGCTGCTGATGAAAGCCTGATCCTCTCTCTCTCTCTCTCTCTCTCTCTCTCCTCTCCTCTTTCTCTCTCCTGCTTCTCCTCCGTTTCAGTTTGAGTATCGACCTCCTTCACGCAGCATCTCTGCTCTCCATCCTCCGTCTCCACCCTCCTCCTCCTCCTCCTCCTCCTCCTCCGCTGCCGCCGCCTCAGCCTCAGCGCCGCTTCCTCTGCAGGTGGATGGAGGCTGGAAGCCCCGGAGACACGAGCCATGCACGGGAACCGCTGCTGGTAGGGCTCGGTGCGGCTGCTGGGAGCTGTTTTTGTCTCCGGCGGGTTTCCTCCCATATGTGCCTCTTTTATTTGCTGTGTTTGTGTGTGACGGGATGCAGCGTGATGCCAGGTCTTTGTCTCTCCAGTGTGTGTGTGTGAGTGTGTGAGTGTGTGTGTATGCGTGTGTGGTTTTTGGGCAGGAGAAGGTGTTTGGCAAGTGGGCAATTGTTGCTTGATGCCCCTTTAGATCTCCAATTGATTGATTGATTGACAGGCTTCAGCATCGCCAGGAATCAGGTGTTTTATCGCCTCATGTCGCGTAAAATCTCTCTAACATTGCTCTAATACGGAACTCAAACGCGTCTGTGGTTCTCTTTAGTGAGTTTATCCGACTTTGTGGTGATCTCACCTCCTGGATCGTGTCCCTGTAACATCTCTAGTGTTTTCATAATAAGGGCGTGGGGTTTTTTTTTCGGCTTTTACGCACAATTCTTCCAAATGATCTCGTCGAATTTCTGCTCTGTGCGAAACAAAATGTACCAGATGCCGATGGTTTCTCAAAAATAAAGGATGTTACGCTCTCGCTCTCCCTCTCTGTCTCCCCCTCTCCCTCCATCACTCCTCCTTTCTCTCTGTTTTCCAGTCAGACTGCTGAGCACCTCCCTTCGCGCCGGGGACCACATCCTTAAATGACCCGCGGCTGAGGAGGGGGTGTCTCCGGATCCAGCGCCCGGATCATGGCATGCTGCCCACACCGGGCATCCAGCACTGACCATGGGGCTCCGGTCCAGGACCGTCGCTAGCGGCTCGGAGGAGCAGAAGAAGACCTCCGGCGCTCCTCCCGGGGACTTATTGGACCAAGGCACCGGGGGAGCGGACAAGGATGGCGCCCTGCTGCTGGTGGCTTCGGGTCGGGATGACTTCAAGCGGGGCTCTCAGGGCATCGGCATCGGGCTGCTCGCCAAGACCCCCCTGAACTACACCCGGCCGGCCAAGAGGAATAACATCCGCAAGAGGAGGATCCAGAACCTGCTCTACGACGCTGGAGAGGCCGAGAGGATGGGCGCTGCTCTACCACGCGTTCGTGTGAGTACATGAAAGAGCGTTTTTTTTGTTTGTACAACTTGTGCGCGGTGATTAATAATGGCTTATTGAGATGAAGTGAGCAGCTGAGCAGCGAGAGCCTCCTCACCCCGCTGGGAGTCACGGAGGAGCTGGAAACAGCTGATTGTTGCAGAGTCTCAGGAGCGAGGGGACTCACTTTGTTGCAGCAATTTCCAGTCCATTAATGAAGGCTTGTTCTCCGCTGATGTGGAATCCAGTTAGGTCGTAACCTAATATTGATGTGGGGATGAATAGTTTCCTTCTGTATGTCACCGTGGCTGCTTGGTTACGCAATGTCACAGTCAGATCTCAGCTCCTTCACATTTCTCTCGTGTGCTGGTCTGAGCTGAGGTGTCAGCTGTGGACTTGTTTCCTGGAAATGGACAGAGAGGCTGTGAATGCTTGTGCTCTCAAAAGTTTCCACTTAAACCCACCAAACTTACATAAGTGGAGCTGTAACAGATGGCTGATGAAACGTGGTGCATGATCAGTGTGATATTTTCTGTTGAAGTAGGTTACCAAGCTCTCAGCTCAGAGGCTCAGAGGCAGAGTCGGTGCTGGACTCTGGCTGTTTCACACTTTTGGCTTCAAAGCAGGTTTTAGTGGACTTTAGCTTATTTTAGCTCTGATGCTCACCTGCTGTCACACATCCATGTATGTCGAAGAAGTATGTGTGGGGTTGCTTGTGTGTTCAGGCCACGTGATGTGCATGTGTAATAAATGCATAGCGTTTAGATTAAAAGCAGAAATTTGAAGAAAAGTGAGAATTTTTTTGTAGTCTTGGCATCAGACCTGTTGTAGAGCTGGAACATGTGACTGATATGTCTTTATTAATCATTTAGTCCATAAAACATAAAAAAAAAATGATACCCCAGAACACAAAGTGACTCCTGTTTTATCTCAACAACAGAACAAAACCCAAAGATATTCACTTTATGCTGAGATAAAAGAAAATGGTTTGTCGTGTATTTGTGGCACTAGAAAACAGGAGTTGTGTTCTTTGTGGTGAAAAGGAAATAGATGGTTTGATTCATAGTTAAAGATGCTTTCTATCGATTTCACACATTAAAATTAATTTTCATTGTGGTTAGTCTTCCTCAGCCTGTGTATGAAGTCCTCTGTGGCTCTGGAGGAGTTCTGTCAAGTCTGACACGGTAACCCTGCAGTTCAGGCACCAGAAGAAAATGTTGGCACATTTCTGCACTCCATGAATATGTTCGTACATTTGATATGTATCAACAACAAAGTGACCAAGTTTATGAACTGACAATGTGATCTGGAGGTGGAGAAGAAGGTGGATGGTGTGTCACCTAGGCGGGACGCCTGCCAAAATGCAAAACTGGTTGTGATAAAGTGATTCATTGCTGTGTTTCCAGCGGCACGTTGGGTACCAAATGTGGGTGTTTTGTTGCAAACCGTTGCTGTTTTTCCAGCAGGGATAGTGCCATGAACATTGGCTCTTTTTTACAGAGACATCCCTGCTTTTCCAGCAGGGATCGTACCAAGATCAGTGGTTCTTTTTAAGGAGACATCACTTTTTCTCAGCGGGGATAGTGCCACAAAAAGCAGTTGTTGCTTACAGAGACATCACTGCTTTTCCGGTGGAAATTGCACCATAAAAAGTGGTTGTTTTTTACTGAGACATTGCTGCTCTTCTAACGGGTATTGTGCCTCCATAAGCGTGCATTTAAAGGGATAGTGCACCCAAAAATGAAACTTCAGCCATTATCTACTCACCCATATGCCGAGGGAGGCTCAGGTGAAGTTTTAGAGTCCTCACATCACTTGCAGAGATCCAAGGGGAGAGGAGGTGGCAACACAACTCCACCTAATGGAGGCTGACGGCGCCCCAGATTCAAACGTCCAAAAACACATAATTGAAACCACAAAATATCTCCATACTGCTCGTCCGTAGTGACCCAAGTGTCCTGAAGCCCCGACATAAAAAGTTTGGAAAAGGCTAAAAACAGAGTTCCCTCGGCATATGGGTGAGTAGATAATGGCTGAATTTTCATTTTTTGGGTGCACTATCCTTTTAAGCCAAATCATAATCAAGTTGTTTTTGTGCCTAAACATAACCACACGTCAGCCACAGCGTTGTTGAAACAAAAAACTTCAATGTACCTGCTACAGAATTACGTGCAAATGTAACGTATTTGCAGTTTGCAGAAACTTACAGTGCCAACATATATTCCCTGGTGATGTCATATCGATGTCATCAGAGATTGGAGACGACACATTTTAAGGCAACGTCTGGAGTTTGAAAGACGTGGCTGTTTCCCAGGCAGGGAGACGCAAATAAAAGAAACGTCTCAGTTGCATTATGGGAAATGTAGTGTTTCCTGGACTAAGAGTCAGAATCTCTTGAATCTCTCTTTGATTGTGTTGATTTAGTGCAATACTGAATCACTAGTTTCTGTTTCTGTCTCCGGTAGGTGGAGTTTGCATGCAGCCTGATGGGAAGTGCTGCCTGATATTTCAGTGTGATCAAGTCTAATTTAGTGCAAGTTTGAATACAGTCACGTAAATGGTGTTGAAACAAATGTTTTATGTAACACACAAAAACATCAGTCTTAAACCAAATTCAGCCCAAATTGAACGCAGACGTCTTTGACCTTTAAATCATCAAACTTCGTCTGAAGTCCATGTGACTGTCATAGTTAATGCTGTGATCTAATAAAGCAGCAGGTCATTAATAGTCTCTGTCTGATTCTCACTGCTGCTCTGTGTGTGTTTTCAGAAGTTTTGTCTCTCTGGTGATGATGTGGATGTTATGTCACAAAGCAGTAATTAATATTCTCAGCCAGCATCTCATAACTGTCGACCTTTCCCTCCCTCAGAGCTGTTGGGACACATTTCAGCTCTCCTGTCTGATAAATGCTGCGATTTTGACGTCTGCTTTGTCCCATCGCCAAAATGACAGTCGATAGCAGCGGGCAGGAAATACCTTCAGTTTGTTTGTTTTCATGAAGCCGTGACATCTCAAAATTCACCAACATTTTAACTGTTGTTCCAAATGTGGTTTTGTTGCTGCCAGAGTTGCAAACTCATCATCTGGAGTCAAAATGAACCAACATTCAGCTGCTGTCTTCTTTCGTTCCCACTTAGTCACAAGCTTGAAGAACAGGATTTTTAAGAAATCTTCACATCAGCATCATCAGTGTCTGTCCCAAAAATCTGACATCGACAGGGCTCTAGTGAAAATGTTGTTCCTCCCAAATAGACCTTTGAAAAACTGAGAATAAACAACAGTCAACAACCAGTTTACAAAGTGTTTCATCAGAGCCAGTGTTGGTACGAACCTCGTCTGGAAACTCAGCGCATTTTGTTAAGTTAGAACATGAAGCATGTTGTTGACTCGTCGCTTTTCAGTCCCATCAGGAAGTTGTGATTCGAGAGTAGAAGGCAACTTTTTCAAATCTCTCCAGTTTTTATGCAACTGAAGGAATGTTTGCTGGTTTATCTGATCTCTCCACACACAAAAATAACCCTCTTCAGAATCAGGACAGCTTTTATGAGCGGGGACAGACAAAAATCAAGACACAGAGTGCGTCCACATCCAGACACTTTGGAGGAACCAAGGGCGTGTGTGTGTGTGTGTGTGTGTGTGTGTGTGTGTGTGTGTGTGTGTGTGTGTGTGTGTGTGTGTGGGTGCGTGTGCGTGCGTGCGTGCGTGCGTGTGTGTTAAACTGGAAATTAAAGGGACAGTTCACTCTGAGATAAAGACAAAAAAAATAAATCTGTCAACTGTATCACTGCACAAAAGGAAGTGTGTGTTTTACTTCCAACTCCTCAAATACAGACACTTGGTCAGTGACCCTCAGCGTCAGATACTGAAGCATGTGGCGGCAGTACGAGACCAGGCAACAGAATTATTATCGGCTTTGAGTTTCTTCCATAGTGTAAAAGTGAGAAAGGACGTGTGGAAACGAACTCCAGACTTTCACGGAGCCTGCTGTCCATTTCCTGTGTGAAACCATATGTCAGTTAAATTATTTCAGTAACAATGTAGTGTGCTAGTATGTATACTATGCTTGTGATGTATGTCACGTGACATACAGGGTGACTTATGCCATGTGACACTGCATGGAAAGTCCATGAGCAAACGTGGATGTGTGACGAGGTCATAGTGAGGATGTGCTTAACAAACACATGTTTTATGCCAAAGCATGATTTTTTTTTCGAACCTAAGCACATGCTTTTGTCGGCTAAACCTAAGACAGGTTACTGAAAATGAAGGGTTTTTTTGTAACAAGGGGAAACTGTACATTTTCTGTGAAGATGGAAGTCGATTTTGAAAAGACACAATACATGTAACAAGTGTAGGTTGTGCTGACGTGAAACTGTTCACAACATGGTGTGTGTACGATCTTGAGTAACTTGGTCATGATTTCTGTAAAGACACATCGCTGTTGAGTTTTTCAATTGTATTTTTTGGCGCTTTGAGCACCACAAGCTGAGTGACACTGGAGAGAAGGCAGACATCTCCACGGCCGATATCTCCAACTCTCAGCACCTGACACCAAACTGACTGATAAAATTTAGCACGACAGATGCGATGAATTAAAAAAAAAAAAAAATGTGCTATTGATTTTGGGGTGAACTGTCCCTTTATATTTCAGCTGTTAAAAATCTGAACACACGTTAGCAGATTTAAGTCATTACAGTTTTGTTATTTGCAGACTGAAAAGAGAGAGACAGCGACCTGTAAACTCTCCTGTGAACACTTGTCACAGCACTTTAACACGTTGACAGCCTGGTGTGGATGTTGTGTGTATCGTCACGAGCTAACGTCCTCGTAGACGTGTTATATTTGACTATTTCTAAATCTAACATCTTTTTTACACTGCATGGGAGGAAGCGTCTGACTTATTTTACTCTCACTGGAGCTTATTATCTCCAGCGTCTTTCTCTCAACAGTTTCAGTTTTTACAGCTGATTTTAATTTTTAATATTTCCAGTCTCTTGGTGGTCATTTTGGGCTGCAGTAATCCCCAGAAGTGACTTGCTTTGTAATCTGTTGTTGGTTTAGTTTGCCCAGTGTTCTGGTTATTTTTGGCCTAACAGATGGTTTTGGCTGCGGAGGTGCAGTTTGTATGCAGCCTTTAAGGAAGTTCTGCCTGAGAGTCTGAACTCAGGACAAAGAGAATCCCCAGAGATGCCTCTTCTCAGCTGCTGACCGACGCCACAGTTTGTTTCTGCTCTTCTTCGCTCATTAACTCGGAGACGAGAGAGGAAAACACTGACCAGGCTGACTCACCCTTCAGCTCGTTATGTGTCGTGTTTAACTGACGACGCGCCGTGTTTCACTGCAATGCAACATATGCAACATCCAATATGGCTGCTCCATATGGGCTGCTGGTGGCAGAGCCGCAGTGAAATGACATGCAAACACTTAGACATTTATCAGCTTATATCTCACACACACAAATCAACTTAAGTGGAGTCCAAAGTTATAACATGTTGGTTTGAATCACAACACCGCTTGTCATTGTCTCTACGTATGATGACACACCTTGTTTCTGTCTCTTCGTATGATGACACACCTTGTTTCTGTCTCTATGTATGATGACATAGCTTGTTTCTGTCTCTTCGTATGATGACATACCTTGTTTCTGTCTCTTCGTATGATGACACACCTTGTTTCTGTCTCTTCGTATGATGACACACCTTGTTTCTGTCTCTTCGTATGATGACACACCTTGTTTCTGTCTCTTCGTATGATGACATAGCTTGTTTCTGTCTCTATGTATGATGACATAGCTTGTTTCTGTCTCTTCGTATGATGACATAGCTTGTTTCTGTCTCTATGTATGATGACATAGCTTGTTTCTGTCTCTTCGTATGATGACATAGCTTGTTTCTGTCTCTATGTATGATGACATAGCTTGTTTCTGTCTCTATGTATGATGACATAGCTTGTTTCTGTCTCTTCGTATGATGACATAGCTTGTTTCTGTCTCTATGTATGATGACATAGCTTGTTTCTGTCTCTATGTATGATGACACACCTTGTTTCTGTCTCTATGTATGATGACATACCTTTCTCAAACAAGCATAAAATATGGCAACTGGACTAACCTCGTGTGAGTAGAAGACGTTTCGCCTCTCATCCAAGAGGCTTCCTCAGTTCTAAAAGAGTCTGGTGGGGAGTACCAGATATTTATCTACCAGGAGGCTAGTGGCAAAACAAGGGTCATGTGACCTGAAACCAATAGACTCGTTAGGTGTTAATGTGAGTCGTTGGCCTTGATGGGCGGTCGTTCCCCCTCCCAGCCCTCTTAGGAGGGTCGTTGGGGGTCACCTGACTGCAGGTGGGAACGATGGCTGCACTTCCTTGGGAGGGCTCTAAGGACAGCGTTGTAGGTAGGAGACAAGTGGTGTCTGAGGCCCCCTCCTCTGTTTAAAGATGGCCGTTCTAGTTTAACATGAATGGCTTCTTTTACCCCTCTCTCAAACCATCTGTCCTCTCTGGCTAGAACGCGCACCTTGTGGTCATCAAAGGAGTGCCCCTGCTCCTTGAGGTGGAGGTGGACTGCTGAGTCCTGGCCTGTAGTAGTGGCCCTCCTGTGTTGCGCCATGCGTTTGTGTAATGGCTGCTTAGTCTCTCCAATGTACAGGTCAGAGCATTCCTCATTGCACTGCACCGCGTACACCAGATTGCTTTGTTACAAAGCAATGTGGTGTATTCATACGGCATTAATTAAAAAATAAAAATAGTCTTATGTTGGCTTTATATTTGCCACATTCAACAGAAAATGTAACCATCTTCATGGCTGTAATTTTAGTGAACTCATCCTTCTAAAGTGATGATAATTAACATTATTCATGCAGGACTTATAAGACCAGAGATCACTCACACACACACACACACACACACACACACACACACACACACACACACACACACACAGACAAAATCAATCCAGAGGTGGACACATGTGTTCAGCTCTAACCAGAGCTCTTTAGGTGTTAAGTGTCTTGCTCAAGGGCACTTTAGTGGTCTGTGTTGACAGCAGGGGGAAGCGTTACTCACGCTCTTCACCCACAGATTATGATGCATAGGCAGCACTTCAACATGACACATGTATAGGAAGGAGAGGCAAGTGGGACGGGGATTAAAGAACAGAAACAGATGGGTGGACGGAGATAAAGAAACTACACAGACACAGATGTATGAAGACGTGGAGGGACATGTCGTGTTGTCAGAAAACAACCTGTGAAAACTCTAAGAACTCACACTGCAGCTCTGTTTGAACCAAAGTCAGCATGAAAAGTTGGATTATTTGACATTTTAGACTAAAACACATCTTCCAAAAACATTTCTCCAGGGTCTGACCTGCAGTGACTCAACAAGAAAATCTATTCATGAAAAAATAAAGATGTGCTTCAAGTGAAAGCTTGTAAAGTCATGAATGTGTGGTTTGTTGTTTGGCCTGCATGAAGAGAGGATTCCCAAAATACTTCAGATTCATCCACAGGTGGAAGTTATGCAGAATTTTCTGAAGCAAACTTGACTCGGCACGTCAAAGTGTCTGTTCAACATTTATTCTGACAGCCTGGCACTTTGACTGATAACCCAAATAATTGAATTTAAGCCGGCAGTCCTTTTTTCCCCGCGGGGGATTTTAATATGAGCTGGGTGACTTTGGATCACTCTAATTCCCTGGTGGGGTTCAGGAAACACCGGCGGCCTCTCAGGCGGTTTCAGAGGGGCCCCGGCAGAATTATACACAACAGTTTAATTTCAATAATGAGGATTGAGAGAGAGCTGCTCAGAGTTTACCGTTGTCTCACTGTCTCTGTCAGGCTGTTTCCTCGTCTCATGAACAGGATACGATGTATAACAGGAGACGCTGGGAGAGACACTGGCCCTCATTTATGAAACAAACGTAAAGCTCTGCATTTATTAATGTGGACATGAGCGGAGGCTATGACCAAATCTCACGTCAGGTCTCAGTTTGTGCACCTGAGTTAGAGTCAGTGTGGACTTGCAGTGCAGCAGCGTAAATCTGGCTGAGGTGGAGAATTGCCAGTCAGAATATGTTCTGAGTGATCACTTAAAAATGTATTGCCTATAAGAAGACACTATATTTTGTAAAGGCCTACATCGCCACTGTCGTCTTTGACCTCTGTCGGGTCGGTTAGTGAAATTACCACATAATGTCTTTGCAGATATCACCATGATGGTATTTTCTAATGCGATATCGTGGAATTCAATATATTGTCCTGATTTTACCACTGAATTCGTAAATTTGACTATTTGTTTTTTTCTATATTTCTGCCTTGGACAGATTCCCCAAGCAGTTGGGAGTTCAGTGCCTTGATCTAGGGCACCTCAGCAGCATCTAGGAAGTGAACTGGCACCTCTCTAGCTACCAGTCTACTTGAACTTGAAGTGGACTTGAACCACCGACCCTTCAGTTTCCAAGCCGAGTCCCTATGGGCTGAGCTACTGCCGCCCCCAATCACCACGTCCAAGCAGAAGAGAGAAGATAATGTTATCTCAGAGTGTAACGGTGCAGAGTTTCTCCTCCTCTGTGCATCTTGTCTGCAGCTGTCTGTACCAAAGAGTTTTGTGAAAGTCAAGAGCGCTCACTCTGTAGTAACATCCAGGGACCGAGACGTCTCCAGAAGTCAAACTGCTCTCACTCCGAAGTTGTCGAAATCCAGCGGCATGATATGCGGCTGGTCGTCATTGTAGTTTAATGCCACCCAGTGGCTTCAGGGTAGCAGGACAATAGCAAAAATGAAGGCAGCGAAAGTCCAAGTAGGGTGTGTGGGAGGGTCCTACAAACACCAGCTTTCACCCAGGTGAGTGGTGTTTGCATCCCTAAAATGATTCAGCCAAACCCTGTTTTTTTCCCTGCACCCAACCACGTGCTTTTGTTGCCTTAACCTAACTACGTGCATTAGTTGTTGAAGGGGAAAAAACAGCAATTTGTGATGTTGTACCGACATCGTGCTGTTATTTTGAAAGAGACCGTAAGCAAACTGTACATTTCCTGTGAAAACAGAAGTGTATTTTGGAAAGCAGACACTGCATGTAACAGGCTGAAGCTGACACGGCGTCTCAGAACGTCCACAGCCAACACACAGTGTCGCAGAGTGGCTGTAATATGTTTCCATCGTGATCGTATAGGTAAAGTATTGTGATAGTGTCGTATCGTGAGTTACTCTGTGATATATAGAAGACAGTGGAGCCTGACTTCGGAGAGTTTTCTTCTCAGGAGCTGAAACAATAAGTAGGTAAATCACTTAGTTGGTTCACAGAAGATTAGTTAGCAGCAGTTCTGATAATCAGTTAATCCACTGTTCTCTCACATTTTATAGACAACGCGATCAGTAACTGTCAGATTAATCAGTGTTCACCATCACAGACTTTCTAACACTGTTTATGCAAAGCTCACTCTCCTTTTAATATCTCTGCTTGTGTTACACCACCGAAGACATTTGTGCAAAATAAAAAAGAGCAGCACTGATTCATGGCAAAACTGCATTTACATGAACTGGCATCAATGTGACAAAGTACCTTCATCTTTTTTAGATATTGATTTACTTGATTACAGTTAAAAACAGCAGATCTAAACACTTTTCTCTGCAGTGTAAACCCACATATCTTTTCCCAGGAGGTTTTCTCCTTCCAGCTCATCTCCAGCTTCTGTTGTCTGACGCTGTCGTCACACTGAGCCTCGCTCTGCCAGGCCTCTGCAGTTGCAATCCAAATTTCCTCTCAACCACATCTGACTGGAGCTCCTTTGAAGGAGAGACTCTACGCCAATAACTGATCAATATTTAACAACCAGGGGTGGAAACAGAGAGCTGGTGGAAGCAGAGCGTTGTGTGGCAGCTTTTAGATCTATTCAGAAACATTTTCAGTCTCCGTCTGATGAGGTGTGTTTCCAAACGTCTTGTCTTTAGAGCTCGTCTCCATCAGAGCTTGCGGAGATTCATTTACAGCAGTTTCTGCTAAATACTGAAACCTAATCAGGTGTGTGAAGAACCAGACACTGATCATTACCTCAACAGATTCTATAGTTAGCTTACCACGCTAACAAGATGATAAGACGATGAAGGAAAATCAATCCAGACCTCCAGTTTGGCTGCAGGAGAACGTGATGCACAAACATGACTAATGAGCTCACTGTCTGTCTTTGACCTCGCCAAACATCGACTTAAATTAGACAAGTTTTAACTGCAACATGTGGGCTGTAATGTTTATTGATGTATGCCATCACTTCCTGTCAGCGTCTGTAACTCACTGCTATCTCTCATTCAGCATTTCTTTCATCTGAATGTCTGTAAAAAAATGAAACACGTTCCTGGGGAAGATAAATGAGCATCTACAGCATCCATTTTTAGAAGTCAGAAAAAAATTGATTTTTCCCTTCATCCCTGATATCCATCACCGCCCCCTTCTAATGCTGCTTCCCCAACTTTGAAGCTGTAATTAATCTGCTGTTTGAAAAAACATGTCCGCTGTTCTGCCCCTCTGTCCAGCCCACCACTCAACTTCTCTCGAGTCGCTGATGTCTAATCTTGGACACCTTTGGGTGTTATTAGAAATGGTGTCTGTTTAAAGCTGCGAGAAACAGAAACATTACATTGACAGAGATGTTCTCAAAACCACTCCTGTCTCAACAAATCAAATGTGTGTCGTAAGGCTGGATTTATAGTTTGCTAACATCACTGTGGTTTTCCTCCGGCTCCTCACACATCTGTGTGCTGTACAGCAATTACATGATTTCAACTTGAATACAAACATAAAACCATCTGTAAATGTTTGCCAGCGTTTTCACAGAGTGGAAGTGGTTTGAAATTTACAAAATGTTTGGGAAAAGTTTTGAATTTACATTGTTTGACTGTTTTTTCAAATATGTTCATAAAAACGTCTGAAATTTCGTCCCCCGTTGGGAGACAAAACGCAGAGGAACAGAAGAATGATGAAAAGCTGTTGTGTGGCTAACACAGACTGTCAATTTCAGTCAATTTTATTTATAAAGCCCAATATCACAAATCACAATTTGCCTCACAGGGTTTTACAGCATACGACATCCCTCTGTCCTTTTAGACCCTCACAGCTGATCAGGAAAAACTCCCCAAAAAACACCTTGAACGGGGGAAAAAACGGGAGAAACCTCAGGAAGAGCAACTGAGGAGGGATCCCTCTTCCAGGACGGACAGACGTGCAGTAGATGTCGTACAGAACAGATCAACATGATAAATTAACAGAGACAGAGAGAGATGCAGTTATTGTGGTACAATATGTTGAAAGTATATATTAATATCTGATAGTATACATGTGTGACATGATATGTGTATAATAACAGTAGAAGTATGACTAATGACTAATGATGCAGCAGCAGCAGGAGGCATCTGGCAGGACCACGGCAGCAGCACAACCACACACACGTCACACTATCCAGGCACCGCTGCAATACGAGTTAACCTGAGAGACAGTGGAGCACCTCCCGGACCGTAACAGGATGATGATGAGGCAACATGAATCACCAGTGATTTGTGATTTTCATTGTACTGGTTTCAACAGAGAGCCCAGTTTATGGTCCATATGTGTGTGAGTGTAAGTGTGCGCCCTCTGCAGGTGACGCTGTGGGGGAATTTCATGTTGCACGAGTATCAAATTCAAGCTCCCCGTTACAGGACCGAAGTACTGTGGTACCAAAAATGTGGTTACCATAACAACAGTGTAGAGAGAGTGAAATCAGATCTGCAGTGGAGGCTGAGAGGCAGGTAGAGCGAGCATGTGTGAAAGCAGAGAGAGACACGGAGAGATAAACAGAGACAGATAGAGCTGTGGAGGGAGAGCGAGGGAAACACGAGATGTTGCTGGTCAGCAGTTTCGGTGGCAGATCAGTGGTGAACCTTGGCCTCGTCCTGGTATCCAGACAGGCCTGACAGGAGGGCTCCTTCCCAGAACACACGTCTGTATAATTCCCATATCTCTGCCTCTCTGTCTTTGATCCCCCACCATCACTTCTACAGAATGTTGATGTCGTCGTTTTCACCAGAAAACAGCAACAGAAAGAGAGCAAGAGCAGCTGTGGGTGCAAATCACGGCTGTCAGATTTGTATTGTCAGTGCTGGTGAGCTTCATGCTCTCAGATCACTGTGAAGGATTACACGCTCCTCTGCAGGTGGAGGCCGTCCTCCAGCCCCCGGGCTCATTGGGTTAATGTCAGACATGCATGGTCATCCTGCTGAAACAAGGACGTTGTGGCCCCCCAGACTGCTGCAGTGACACGGGTTAAATGTTTCAGGCGAGGGTGGTTGTGCAGGAACATGTTGAATTAGAAGCTGTCTTCCTTCCTTTAACTTGACACAGAGTGCTTTGATGCTGGTCGCTTTTTGCATATACAGTATTTACTTTTATTTGTACTCTCATCATCATTTCTGTGATGAAGGGTCCAGAAAAAGAAAGATTTCCTGCATTTCTGTATCAATCTGTAAAAATGTGTGTTCTCCACGTTGAAGAAATCTATAAAGTAATTCCAAATATGATCAACTCAGTGCATTAACATTACACCCAGTTAAAGAAAGTGAGATCTGCATGTATATGAATTAATATTTAAACTTGATGTTTATTGGTGAACTGGTGTCCCCTTAGTGACCAGACTAAAGTCAGAGCATTTTAAATATTTATGTTCATTACAAAGGGCGCTAGTTCTGAAGGGGTTAACTTGGACCTTTTTTCTTGGGACGACCTGATCCTCAGAAGAAATGTTGGCATTGCACGTTTTTGCAAACCAGTGATATGTTACATGTGCACGCTGATTTGCAACAGATTTTTGTCATGGTATAAAAAACAACCACATTTGGTGGCACTAATGCAGCAAGAGAGTGTCTCAGTGAATAACATGCACTTTTTGTGTCAAACTCAGCAGTGAGTGCGTTAACATGGACAGTTTAATTCCCTTTTCATTCTGAATGAAAGTTCATTCCTATTAAAAGTGATCTTGTAAACACCTAATTCAGAATGAAAACGTCTAATGCGATTGAAAATTCAATCCGATGTAAGGGGCTGGAATATTCCCTTTCTAATTCCAAATGAAAGAATTTCTCGCGCTTGTATACACTCAGTCCTCTTTAAGTTAATTTTGGTCTTTCTGCGCATGCTCGTTTCCTGATGTATATAGTGCGCATAGCAACGGGCTGAGATAGAGCAGTCAGACTTGTTGCACTCACTGGTTTCCATTCGCCACAGCACGGCCTTCTACCTCCCTTCTCCTCCTCAACAGACGAAGCATTAGCAGAACAAGGTTGTTGTCGTACTGCTGCTTCAAGAATATCAGCAAAACAAGCCCGAAAAGGCACCAAGAACGGCGTCGTCAAGCGCCTTGTTATCCGGAGCGAGGACTACAGTGTTTTCTTCTGGTAAACGTAAACATGTAACATCCGCCCCGCCCCCTATCCAATCAGAAACCTTCCCTGCCCCAAACCTTGCGTGGACCTGAATACAGGCAATTACACTGATCTCCCGCGTAAACCCTCATTTGGAATGAATATTTCCCCTGTAAACTACCTGGAGAGACTTTAATTCCAAATGATCTCATTCAGATTTACTTCATTCTGATTGAGAAGCCATCATGTAACCGCACCCATTGTCTCGTGAGAAAACAGCTGGTTTTTGTGTCACTATCCTGGCAGGAAACGCAGTAGTGTCTCTGTGAAATCCAGCCGCTCTTAGTGGCACCATCGCAGATGGAAAGGCAGCGATGTCATAGTTAAAACCAGCCGCTTTGGTGGCACTGTTGTGGCAGGAAAAACAGACATGTCTCAGTAGAAACCAACTTCTTCTGAAAGCACTACCCCGGCAGGAAAAGCAGCTGTGTCTTGGTAAAAACCAAACTCATTTGGTAGCACTTTCATGGCAAGAAAAGCAGAGACGGTAAAAACGCTAAAGAAAGGAACTCGACACACTCTGAAACACCTGTGTGGTGCCTTAAAAGCTGCTGGAAAAAGCAGTGACTCACTAAATCGCTGCTGGTTTCATTGTTTTTTGGTGTAGCACCATCCACTGTCTCCACCTCCTGATGACAAAGTCAGCTCATATACTACATCACTCATCTATTGTAGTAACAGCGCTCTGTCACAGTCCTGTGACGAGACTCATTTCACTGCTGTGCATTTTTATTCTTACGCTTATGCTCTCTATCCTTATCTGTGTTCTGTGTTTTTGTATGTGTTGTGAAATAAGCTACTGGGTGCCTTAATCTCCCCTGTGATGAATGAAGTGTCAGTCTATCTGTCTGTCTCTCTGTATATGATGTGTATGAAACGTGCAAATGTTACTTCTTCATGGTTCACAGAAACACGCTGGCAGCTAGGCCGAGACAACACTTTCATACCAGACATGCCGGCCTTAATTACAGGGAAATGATGCAGGTGATTCCATCTGATTTAACACGACAGCCACATCAGTTTTTCACTCAGTGTGAAGTTGCTTCAATAAGTTGCTACAACAAGCACGTACAGAAAGTAATATATAACTGATGCAGTCAGACAGTGTCGGGATATTAAAAGTTATTTTAGGGAAAACTGTAAAACAATATTGAGACCTTCAGAGTGTGTTGTGGAGAGACTTCAGCACCGTGGACAGAGACCACATCACCACTGAGCACTGAGCAGACTGACTGCATTAACTCTCTGTGTTCCAGTACCCACACTGCCATGCTTTATAATATTTAATATGTCTCAGTACACAGTATGTCCGATGCAGGATGCCAGAGATACCAGGATGTTCTACTACATGTGGTCGTACTTTGCAGGTTGCAAGCCAGCAAGCTTCTCTAGCTGTTCCGACCCACAATCCTCTGCGCAGTGGACGATACGTCACATCCACTGACATTGACTTTCAACAGACTGACAGCTGATTGACAGCTGTCAGCAGTCGCAATGACAGATGACAGCACATTCAAGTAACTGATGACCAGTCGAATAGCAATAACAGTATCGGCCGATATCAGCTTTAAAACTAAATGTCGTGCTTTTTCTTATTTTGGCCAATGAATGAATTTTACATACATTAATAAACATTCTGTTTCATGTCTCCATCTGCTGGCGGGCCAACATGATAAGATTATGTATGTATAATATGATGTTGATTCCACTACAGGAGAGACTTGATGATCACTAAAATTAGGTGAGGAAAAAGTGGATATATTGATATTGGTTTCAGTTATCGGCCATTTGTCTTACTATATAATGACGAAAACTCTGTGTGTGTGTCTGTTCCAGGGTTTTCTGCTCACTGACTTGGTCAATCCATGTGAAATTTGGCACAGTGGTAGAGGCTCATGGGAGGATGCCAATGAAGCAATATTACATCAATTGGCCAAAGGGGGGCGCTATAGCAACCCATTGAAATGTCAAACTTTGAATGTGCATATCTCATGCCCCGTATGTGGTAGAGACATGAAACTTTGCACAGAAATGTCTCTCCTCATGAGAAACACATTTGCCTCAAGAACCCATAACTTCCGCTTATATAGATTTTCCGCCATTTTGAATTTTTTGAAAAACACTTCAAATGATCTCTTCCTAGGAAGTTTGAGCGATCTGCATGAAACTGGGTGAACATAATCTAGGGACCAATATCTAAAGTTCCCTCTTGGCAAAAGTTGGAAAACTTCCTAAAACTGAGCTTCTATAAGGCAATGAAATTGCGGAGGGCGTGGCTCATCACATAAAGGTGTATAACATCTCAAGGGTTTCACCCATCACCACGCAACTTTGTAGGCATATGACCACACATAATCTGAGGGGACCCCTCCATTATTGACCCCATCAAACAAAATGGGGGCGCTAGAGAGCTCATTTCTTATCTAGGCCTAACCGCCATATGGATTTTTACTAAACTTGGTAGATATGTAGAACAGGACGCCTCAAGGTGACTGGAGAAATTTAACTCTAATTGGCAACTGGGTGGCGCTATAACAACAGAAAAATGCTTAGAAATGGCTAAAATGCAACCGATGGCTGTGGCTCCCCCTGTGGACCAATGTTGGTGTTTTCTAATTTTGTGAAACTGCACATAGACATTGAGGACTGGCATAGGTAGAAGGTGACAAAGCTGCCAATGGCTATGGACTAGTTTAATTCTATATATCATCATATTGAATATTGGCAGAAAAATCCAATGTCATGCATCTCTAAAAATAACAATGACAGAACAGCAGATGTAATTTCACTGTCACAAGTATGTCAGAATCTACAATCTGAAGTTTTGACTTTAAATCTAAACTACTTACATTGCACAGTAGCAACAGCAGAGCTGTCCAGGTTGATCTCTGTCTCTGGCAAGTGGTGTTTGTTTCATCTCCACAGTAATGGATATAAAATCAAGAGGGTCAAAGTTCAGTGTGTAATGCAGCGGCAACGCAGACGTCCTGTAATGAGGTGAAAGTAGTGTGTCTCTATTGTGTGCATACTGCATGAGACAGTACGTACTTTTAAAGGGCAGCTACTAAAAGAAACAAGAAAAAATATGCAATTCAGAATGCGCACATTATTAGAAATGATTCATTGTAATATTATTGCCAGTGCTAAAATAAGACATTGACACAAAATTGTATCAACAAATCTCACTGAGAGATGTTTCTTTGCACTCTAACAATTTGTGACTAGCTTTTTTTGGTTACGATTTTCTGACATTTTATAGGCTAAACAATAACTTTATTAAAGAGATTTATGGATAAGGAAGAAGTTCAGAGTAAAGGTTAATTTTTGACCGTGGAAACAGAAATTTGATGAAGAAAATAAAAAATCTCTAAGACTGATTACTTGCTTTTTTTGTAGAGTTTTCACCCACGACAGTAACTAGACCTTGAGTAAAGAGTATACTGTCACAATAATGAAGAGATTATTATTTACAGCACCAAATAAAAATAACACAGAAATAATGAGCTGCTTACAATGCAAATGGAACCATACTGGATATACTGCACTCAAAGTTACCTGCTCAGCTCCTGCTCCTCTTCCTCTGCAGAACCAAATTTAAAATCTTTCTGATTGGTGTCAAACTGAAACAAAAGAAAGCGACGATTTTCCAATTCACTCCCAATCTGCTCTGATTCTGCTGAGCCTACAAAAAGCTATTTTTGCCTCACCGTCTTGTGCATAATTACCTCAAACCTCAGTAAATTACTGTCTGAATCCAGGCTGAATGAGATTAATGTCACACTTTAATGTCACATCTGTCTCTGCAGACGCGCCGCGGCCTTCTTTTCTTTCTCAGAGCAACACATTGTGCATTCAGCAGATATCCAGAGTGGTCATGTTGTTACCTTCCTATCAGTGGAAACGACCATGTACGCTCTAAAGGCCAGAGGATGTGTTTCCAATGCTTATGTGTCCTTGCTCTGTCCTTTGTTTCAGTCGTTTTGTTCCTGCACGAACACATTTGGTGGTAATGCACTTAATAAATCAACAAACAAGCCTGAGCACCTCCTTGTAGAGTGAAACAAAAGCAAGTCCTGTCACTTGCCATCAGGCTCAGTAATATTAAGGATGTTGTGACATGGACACTTAACAGCCCTGTTGTCTGTGGGGCTCTTAAGATTTGGGGCAAGTTCAAGGTTCATTTTAATTAGACTCAGTTCTTTCGCTTTGTTTCCTGCCTCCCTCCCTGACAGCAGGTGTGATGAGTTAAGGGCGTCTTTTAGTGGAATTTATAATGCTGCGTCATATTGACATTGTACCTATGGTGTAGGCTCTGCGTCGACATGTGGCCTACGCTGTAGCCTGACCTGCACCTCCCCAGAAATGTAACTACACGCTGCAGCGACACAGACCTCCTGTCTGTCTCTGTGAACTGAAACCATTTCCCTCAGTGGAAACAAAGCTTTGATTTACTTTAATTTCACAGATAAGAAACAATAAATAGTGAAGATAATAAAGCCTCCACAAAAACAGCATTTTAAGTCTTGTGTGTGATTTATCCTGGCTTCATATGAGCAGAGGAAAACTCTGCTAGTCGCAAGGCTAATTTATACAATGTAAAATGCCATAGGCTTGTGCTAATAACGTTAGCATGTTGTATTTGCTTGGAAAACGGTTTAGTATAAGAGAGTTGTTTTTTGTATACTCACTTAAAACTCTGTGAATAAGAACTGTAACTTCCTGCTGCTGAACTTTTTAAAAGTTGTGTTGGGCTGGTTACAGGAGTCTGGTTAAACTGACCTGATCAAACAGACACAGGATGAAACACACATAGTGGAGTTGGAGACCGGAGGCGTTGTGTGCAGCTCATTAGAGGCTGTGAGCACTCATTAGCAATTAGTAACTCTAAATAGCACTCTGCAGCAGATTCCACAGGGTGAGTCATTTGGGCGCGGTGCACGACAGCAGGGAAAACACTGCACATCAGCTGAGTACGAGGAGTTAATTGAGCGTGCGAGTAGATAACTCAAAAGGAGGAAGTTTTAAAGCTCACGTCTCCTCTGCTCTGGCAAAAACAACATGGCTGCAGTTTGTGTGATTATCTTTAAGATTTGAATGGAAAGATTTGAGGGTGATATCAGTGAATGTTCTGATCTTTGAGCCTTGAGACCGTGTGAAACACAGCTGACAGCTCCATGTCTCAGCTTGTTGTTCAGAAGCTGACGTTTGATCTTTGCTACCAAAAACTGCAGAAAGAGCTGCGTTAGTTGTTCTGTCCTTCGTGAAACATTTTTTTTGTAGACTCACCATTTTCCTCCAGCAGCAGCAGCAGCTCTCATAAAATGAGCCCCTCCTCTCCTCTGCTCAGACCTCGGCGGCTCTTGGTTCCTGTGCGGCTGAGGGGTGTCAGTGAATTAAACGTAAACTCAGGTAACCCCGATCCTTACGTTCAATCCGTCCAAGCTGCGGCGCTTCAGAGTAAATGTATCTGTCACTAAAAGACATGCAGTGACTCTTGACATGTATCAGATTGATTTCTCATGCAAACACTGATGAAACTGTCCTGCAAGTCTTACACTGAGATAGTGATTGATACGTGTCCTAATAAAGCTGTGGCAGAGATTCTTTGAATATTTAAGCTTCAAGAAGGCTCGTGCAGAATACTGTGTGTTTGAGGCTGATGTTAATGAACCAGAGGGGCTCAGCGTCTGACCAAGGGCCCATCAGCAGGTCTGCTGTGGAGCTGGAACTATAGCTGTAACTTCATATGTTTTCTTGAGCCCCAAATCAGTCTCACCAGGAATTCATATCTGAAATACAGCAAAATAATCAAGGAAGTGTTAATGGAATTGTATTTTAATCTGATAAAAACTCAGATTTGCATGTTTTGGAATATAATGCAGATCACAGATGCTTTAGATCACAGCTTAGCATTTTGTTTGCAGTGCATTTTGTCCACTGCTCTTGAAGTCTATTGGTTTCCATTAAATTTTATGAAAATATATTCCCAGACTCTTCGAACATATTCATCGCAGTGGACTTTAAATCTGCATTCATTCATTCAGTCATTCAGTGGAACTGAATCATCACACAGTAATAATGTGACAGTGACAAAATCTAAAGAAGACTTTATTTGGGATGGATTGCACATATTTAATTGACTTCTAATTGGTTTCCATAATGTACAGTAATAAATTAAATGAAATGAATTGAAGGAAAATTATAAACATTATGTACAGCCTGGCTGGTAATATGAGTTGGTATGCATGTTTTTGGTACATTTTCTTTGTAGTTCATAACTCAAACATTGGTTTGGTCTGCAGACATGAGACACTGGCTGTGTCTAAAACCACTGCTCTGTTCACTCATTCAGTAGCCTGCTCTATATTTAACAGACACTGCTGTTTGACACGGTAAAGTTCAATGGAAGTCATTCAAGGTTGGAATATAAAGTGGGAAACTTGGGCAAGATCCGAAGCTGACATAAACACACCTGACGTCACACCAACATGGCGGCACACAAAGTGAAGCAAATACGTTTTCATCGATTACTTTAGTTCTGTCGTACTGTATGTGTTTGTGTTGTGAAACGCGCTGTAACAATGTTGTAGCTGCTTGTTCACTAGTACGATCGGCACCCTTCTGCCACGACAGCTGACTTATGTTACACGCCGCTCTCTTTACTAATGACACTGTAGTAACTGATGTAGATCCTCTATAGATGCTTGAAAAGCTCAGAGACTTGACGAGCAAAGGTCAGTTTGCTGCGGTGGTCCATGTTTTCACAGGGAGCCATTTAGATTGGTAAACGGGAATATGGACTCTGAAGTAATACCTGGCGACTTGCAGTGGATTGCAGCATAAATGCTGTAGTTTACTCAATAGTGAGCAACAAATTGAGATTTTGGACTCACAGTTATCATCATTCACATCATCACTGACAGCTGTGGAAACACAAAATGGTCTTTCTCTTATCTATAAGATGCAGAGGACTCCATTGTGGGATAGTTAGCAGAAAGTTGTGTAAATTGTATAAATGTGATGCACTGCATAGTAAATACAGAGTGATGTCAGACCTGTAAAAATGTTCCCTTTTTCAGATTTAGCACCCCACAAATGACGTTACATACTCAACGTAAAGTTCCAGGGTTACGGAAGGAAAAAGAGGAAAAGGAAAAAGAAACATGGAGACGATGACTTACCTTAAAATGACTCAAGTTCACACCTGGTGAAAGTCCTGTGTTGTGTGACCCACCCACCACCCAGCCTGCCTCCTCGCTGAACCGTGCGGGACACCTTCCTCCTTTACACGCAGCCTTCCCAATTACACGCACAAATTACTGCCTCATCATTACGTGGGATATGTACAAATCTTGGCGCATAAAGGATGGCGAAGGATCCTGAAGGAAGCTCCCTGAGGACAGACCTCATTATCGTGTTGCATCACCACTGCTGTGGTGTCAATAAAACACTCGTCAGATACACGGCGATCATCGGTGAGACACAGCTGAATGGACGACACTGACCAGCTGTCTGTCTTTTTAGCGTTGTAATCCTCTGTGTATGCCTCATTTCTTTTGTCTGTTCAGCTTCTCGTGTGTGACGCATCGTTTCCTGTGTGGCAGGAAGGAGCGATCAGCTGTATGTTTATACGTGTTTCCATTTGGCAGCAAGTAGAAAAGCTGTCCTGAACAATCACAAGCTGAGGTAGCAAATCCTAACGTTCAGTGTTTGTGACTCCATGCCACACACACGACTTGGACAAAGCTCAAAAACACTGATGTTGGATATTCAGGTCAAACTGAGCCATTAGTGTTTTGTGTTAATGAGATAAAGTGCTGCCAAACAGACTTTTAGTTTTGTTTAAATGTTCTGGATTATTGCTTAATATCTCACGATAAAGTGCCAACAGGAAGTTCAGTTTGAGTGTTCAGATTTGGTGCAGATGACAGCATGTTAAATTTAAATGAAGATAGAACTTCTGTGTCATAAATATCCAAACACACAGACTTCAATCAGTGAGAACAGTCTCATTTATGAGGTTCTCTCTGTGGTGGAGTTTTACCATAACCGTCTGTTGATGTCAACCAGTCATGGTTCAGTTCAGCTCCTAATGGACTCTGTGGTTGTGGTCATTTACTGTAATGACATTTATCCTCTACAAATGTTGCACCAGTGGGAGAGTCATTCAATGGAGGTTTATGGAAACATAAAACACAAGATCCAGGCTCTATTAACTACACCTGGTTGTTTGTATGGTTACGTTGTTCACCAAACTGCTGTGTGAAGTAAGACTCTGTCAGAAACAAAGATGGAAGCAGCAGCTGGTGAAGAAAGTGGAACATCTGTTAACCGTGATTTATTTTTACCGTAGAACCAAATGCGCCAATTTATTGGCCGAAACTAATATATATCCAAAAGTTTGCTGATCCAGTTTGACTGAAGACATTTCAATTATTTCCTTCGATACAGATATTCTGATGGCATATTGTTTCTCTGTTGTGTCACTACAGTTGTGTGCAGACCAGAAAGTAGGGCTTGAGACTGAAGGCGTCCCGTCATCTCAGGGACAATAGAAAACGTATTTGGGAGAAAACAGAGATCTTCCCCGGGACGCTGTCGGGACAAAAGGACACAGTTAACTTGTTAGCAATGCATCACAGAATGCAGCCAGTGTTAACCTGATAATGCTGCATCATGAGCAACAAATCTGTGTTTACGTCCGCAGGAGGAGAGCTAGTAATGTTAGCTGCTAGCTGCTAACCAGGCCCCAAGGATACACATCAAGGCCACATCTGTAAAACTGTTGACAGGACACCTCGAACTGCAAACAAGGTCAATTATTAATCTTTCTACTCTGAACTTTGGAGCTGAAGTGGTGTTATATATGTAACGCCGGGTGCACAGCCTGTTTTTCCTGTTTTAACGGAGCATTTCCCCAACGCGTTCCCCACCTCCAGAACAACGCCGCGAGGTTCCATCGTTGACAGACCTGGCCAGATGCGGGCGGATAGCTAGTGTGCTGATGGCGTAAGCTGTTAGCGATGTCATCTAGCAGAAGAGCTAGCAATATCTTCCTGCCAAGACCTCTCATGTTGACTGTCACTGTACCAACTGAACTGAGACGAGTTGAGTAGTGCACTATTGAAAGAGCTGATATATAGGCGTGAAATGTGCTATGGAGATGAGCACAAAATTCGAAAATATAGATTAATTATCAGCCGCATAGAAATCAACCTATGGTCAACGATCACTTTTAATAGCGGAAAAAAAAGCTTATGTTTATTTTTCTTTTGCATAAATAAATGAGATATTATTTGTTTACAACTGCAATTGCAATTTATTTCCTACTTCTGGCACTGGAACTAACAGCTAACGGAGGTTGCATCAAGTTACATTACGATGTGTTCAAGCTCTATTCAGTAAAAATGAGCATTAGGCGAAGGTGTCTGGTGAGAAACTGAAATAAATACAGCTGTTTGAGGGAGAAATGTATTGATCTTTTCACAGCAATATAGAATAGATATCAGAGGGAATTATGATGTATGTATACAATTATGGCCTCTGAAGCACCTATTAAAAAGATATGTTTGTCTATGTGAAAGAAGGTTATATTAAAGTTATTATATTTGTGCTCATTCAAAGGTAGTGTAATGAAGGACTGAATGACTTTAAAACAGCTCAGTTATTTTTTAACAATGACGATTTTGTTGTTTCCTTGGCATAAAAGGGAGAGTAAATAACAACAAAAACAAAATAAAGAACAACAAAAAATATCAGCCAAGTTGTTACTTTGAACGCCTGCATTGGCCCAGAATCTCACAGCAGGTGCAACCCCACAAATATTAGAAGTGTGACATCATGCAGCGTGAGCAAACCCATCGAAGAGAGACAGACAGACGGATGGACGGATAGACAGACAGACAGACAGACACCTCCACTTGGTGGACCACCTTGTAGGTATGAGTCTTTGGCTGAAGACGCTCCTCTTCTCAGCCAGCATGTTGTGGAGGGGGTGGAAGACGCTGCTCAGGATGCCAACCAACTTGGACAGCATCCTTTTCTCCGTCACCTCCTCCAGAGAGTCCAGCTCAGCTCCTCCAATCACAGAGCTGCATCTCTCGCCCTCACACAGCATCCTGTTTCAGACATTGATGCCTCTGAGCCTCTGCAGGAAGTAGAGCTGGCTCTGGCCTTTCTTGTAGAGAGCCTCTGTGTTCCCAGTCCACTCTGACCTGTCATCCAGCTTTACTCCAGGGTTTTTATAAGAGTGAACCACCCCGACATCTCACTCTTGGGTGGAAACAGGGCTCAGAAAAATTGCCGGAAAAGATGTTGCCATTGTCAATTTCTGGAAACCATGGATATATGTTATTTAGCAGATGCATTGACACTTTAATTTTCTGTACATTTCAACAACACTGTGGTTAATGTGGTTAAGTTTAGGCATAAAACATGTCAAACAATGTTTTGGCTTTAGAAAACACAGTTTTGGTGGCACAGACGAGGCAGGAGAAGCCATCGATGTCTTGGTCAAAGACAAGTGCTTTTCATGGTGTAATCCCTGTTGGAAAAACAGCGACAGGTCACTAAAAAATGTGTGTTTGCCGCTGGAAACATACTTAAGATTTGCTCACTGGTTTTGTCGTATGTTGGTCTGCAGCATGGCAAGCATCTCACTCGTGTCGCACCATTTACCATCCCCTCCATCTAGTGATGGCCAAGTCACCTTACATATTACGCCACTTTAGAAATGTTGATATGACACATTTGAAGTAACAAATGTAACTTATTCATGGTTTGCAGAAATGTACAATGCCAGTATTTGACGAGATTTATCTCCTGCAGCAGAAAGAGTTCGGCTGTTAGAGAGCAGAGCCTGCAGTCGCTCTGACAGTCTGAAGTTACATGTTCATTTAGGAGTCACTCCCACTGAGCTGGCTCTGAGCCGAGGTGATGGAGCTGCTGCTGCTGCGAGGAAGTCACTGTCTGCTGCCGGATCCTGCATGTGACTGTTTAAAATCAACTTCAGACATCAGATTCATGTACATCTGCAGCTGTCTGGACATCAGTCTCAAACACGTTCTTCTTCGTGCTGGCATGTCAGGTTACCTTTGTGTGGAATTGCTGTGCGTTCATTTATTGAGGAATCGAAAATGATTAAATGTGTTTAATTGCTGGATCAATGAAGCTGATCAGCCAGGTTCTTGTGTGCTGGGTGTGATAATTGAGAGCAGAGGAATGATGAGTGGACAGAATATGACCAGCTGTCAAAAAGCACTTATGTGTGCAGAAAAAATGGCTTTCATGATGGCGGATCAGGAGTTCATGAGCGACATAATGAAGCCCTCAGGTGTTATTCAGTGGGGGCTGCAGGGCGTTACACCGCAGGAAGACCCTGGAGAGGACGTTAGGGTTGACTTTGTGTTACACACCTAACCCAACACTGGCTTCTCCCTGTCAATGCCACACGCCTTCAAACTGCGGCGTGTCTCTGCAGAAATGCACCATCATTGCTGAATGTATGAAACAGAAAGTGATGCGTTTTTTAAAGACATATAACGTCTGCATTGCCAGCACTTTTGAAACAATAGCAATGGCATAACATGACAGCACCAATCACTGACCTTCCCTGTTTCATGACGGCTGACCTCGTCCTCTGCTCGGAGTGGACCTTCAGTTGAGATTGAACTTTTGTTTCCATGGTGAGGCTCTGCTGATGAAGACAGTGTCATATGATCAAAAGTTCTGGAGCAAGAGAGCAAAAGAACCTTGAATCAAGATCAAACATTGGTTCTTTCGAGGACTCGACGTCTCCAAACCAAAGATGTAAGACAGGTTCTAGTGTCCAGCTCAAACATGTAGTCCAACCAGCAACTCTTCACTTTCCCCTCGTTCCTGTCACACAATATTGTCTAAATCAAAGCCAAGATTTCAGAGGTGTCTGTAGGGAGTGAACACATGATGCATAAGTAACAAGCATTTGGACTTGCTCTCTTAAAGACAAGTGTACATGTAAACAGTTTTATAGTAATGACGTGTCACACGTTCATCACTGCGGCCTGCAGTAGAACCACAGCAGTGCTGCAGAGAGCAGCAGATCAAACACACCTCGTCGTGTGTGTGCGCCTGCTGAGGGAGAGGATGTGTTTTAGAGCAGAGGAGGGATCAGATTTCACTCTGATACCGACTGTCCGAAGCCGTCGTGTCACTGACGATCTTGTTTCATGTTTGCTTCATGCTCTACAGTCGCTCATTTCATCGATGATTGAGCGTGCGACCCTTTCTGATCCACATTAGTCTGGATGATTCAGTGTTTCCGTGACGATACCGTGGGGATGCGCTCTGTTGTCTTCCTCTCCAGCACAATTACCCCAAACACCAGAACAAATTCAATTGTCCCGCTGTTATCAGCATTAGTACATTTCTCCCTCTCTGCTCTCTCCAGCCTCTCTTTGCTTTGCTTTGTTACTTCTTCCTCCTCTTCCTCCCCCGGACCCAGACAACTGTAATGTTCGCGGCGCCCAGAGGCTCCAACCTCCAACATCCCCTGAGGCTGTTTGCCTCTGGCCTCAGCATGCCTGAGAATGATGCCGTCAGGTTTCATATACGTCAGGTTGTGCAGCAGGATGCTGTAATCTTCAGGTATGACTCAGTGAGCTGGAAGGAAGAGTTTCAGACTCAGTTTGCAGTTTTAAACATGTGGGAAGCTGCTTTTGTTTTTCTTTTAGAAGGCAGAAGCTCCAGGGGGAATTACCAGCTGTATTTTGGTGACGACAGATGTGCTGACAATACAAGTCTCTCACACATCTCAGTGACATGTCAATTCTAAATGGAGACAGTGTGTTTGTGGATCTAATGACAAGGGTTTTGTGTATTTTTGACTTATTTTGAATTCTTCTCGTGGCTGTGGCTCAGGTGGAAAAGTGGGCCGTCTATCAATCCACAGTTTGATCCCCGACTCTTCCGGTCCACATATCAAAGAATCCTTGGGCGATACTGATCCCCCAGTTGCTCCTGAGGGCTGTGCCATCAGCGTGTGAGTGACTGTCCAAAGCGAAGGCCTCAGCCACCAGTCAGTATGTTTACATGCACAGTTAAGTTGAGCTGCAGTAATGGCTCGACTAGGCCATTTAATTGGACTACTGTCCTTGTCCCAGTGTACGAACATGGGAGGGGAATCGATTTATTGACCCAAGTATGTGCGACTCCTCTACGATAGGTGGAGATATGCCCCCTCTCCGCTTGTTAGTATTGGAACTTTTCCTGTTGACCTATTACGTCACAGACCAAACAATCGACAAACAAGTTAGCTACGGTTAGCTAGCAGCTAACTGGTACCAGCGTGAAGTGTGTCTTCTCATCCGTCCAAAACATGAAGGGCCACTGAAAGTGTTTTCTTTTCCTGCTTTTTAAGGCTTCATTATAGTAAAGTGAAGTCATCTGCTGAACTCGCCAGACTGTTCTGTTTTATTATTTGCGTTTACTCACTTCGTCATTATATTCACATTACTGGTGATTATTTAGCAAAAATCTCGTTGCATAAATACTTGTGAAAGCGCCAAAAGTAAATCCCACGATATTGTTTTCAAGGTATTTTGTCAGAAATATCAAGACATTTGATTTTTTTTTCTCTTATCGCCCAGCTTTGCTGTGTACCATTCAATGGAATCCCACCTAACCCTAACCCAAAACTTTCAAAAAAGGGTTATTAAAGGTGGATTTTATGATGCAGCTGATCTTATAGCAAGCTCAATTATTTTTAACTTTCCCCCCTTTGAAGTCAAGACAGTTTGCAGTTGATCAACAGCACAAATTTTCCTGTTAAAGTTCATCAAAACAGAAACTGTATGTCAAAGATCAGCACAGATTTACAGAAAGGTGTTCATCATTCAGAACATTAATTTAGCAGCAGTCTACCGTTTGCTATGTAAAAATACAGAAGAGTAATGATGTCCTGAGCAGATAATAAAGTCGTGCTAATTCAAGGTTTTCTTTGGTTTGTTGTAAGTTGGTCCGGCCGGGTTTGAATGTGTGACTCCCACTGGCTGCCGCTTTGCACTGCTGATGTCAGAATGGCTTCATCAGGGAAGCACAGCTCCCATCCTCCGAACTCCTCTGGTTAACACTGTTACCTTATGTGCTGTTTATAGAATTAGCACCATAGCTGCTAGCTACCAGCTCCTCCATGTTGAGAACTGTGTGCAGACAATGCCAATTCCAAGAGACGCACCCAAAAAAAATGGAAATACAGCAAGGCGACATGCCAAACAGAGTCTGTGGTTGGCCTTTACTTTCACTTTCCTGACAAGAGTAACCAACAGTCCTGCGTAGTGTAGCCTACCTTTGATGTCCTGAAATTTATCCTCTAAAGTGATTTTAACCACCACAGAAAAGTTTGTTTTTAGGCCAAAGAGGAAAGTCAGTCCCCAAACCGACCAGATAAGTCCACACGTCATGTTTATAACCTGCCAGAGTGGTGTGGTGGAGCAGCACAGCTGCAGTTTAGCAGGTGGCTAACGATGATTCTTGCTCGTTTATCTCAGAGGCGGATGATGTTTATGACTCAAACGGTGGATGCTGGGAAACTGAGTAATGAGTGATTACACCAAGTCTCATCAACTATGAAACATTACTCAGTTTTATTGTTATGATCCTCACTGGGTTTGACTTGTGCTCAGATATTTAAGGCGTTTGGTAATTAACAGACGGCCAGGGGATGGATGATGTTACATGTGGGCTCTGACCCTCCGCGTTGGCCTGATTCCAGTGCAAACACACAACTCGACAAATCATTTTAATGTTATCAGTTAAGAAGAAGTGATTGTGTTTAGGAGCATGCAGGGGAATGAGCTGTGCAAACTGAGCCAACAGATGGCCACGTGTTGAATGGGCAACATCAAAGGTCACATTACAGCAATATCTTCAGTGTGATTTTTTTTGGAAGCATTTCACAGACACTTTTGGAAATTGTCAGAGGTTATGTTTACGGGGAGAGCCCGCGTAACTGTTTAAGAATCAGATACTTGCAGCAATAAGCTTCAAGAGTGCTTCCAAAGAGTGTGTAGCTTTTAGCTTGTTGTAGTGTGCTTATCTGTTAACTATTTGTCGCTGGTGACCAACAGAAGAAAACATAGTCGTGACAAAGATAAACAGCTGACTGTGCCGCTGTCTAGGGCTGGTAACTGGTACCCGAAACTAAACACATATTAGTACTGACGAAAATGACTCAGTATTAAGACGCATCGAAATGTCTCTAGTCGAACATTTGATCCTTTTTGTGCCGTGGGTCCGATCCCACATCAGCAAACTTTCTTTTGCTACTGTCTCCGGAGCCTCCCGCTGAACAATCAGTCCAACATCTGCCTATTTAGCACAAGCTAACACAGCCGCAGTGGCTAACATCGAACACTGACACCGAAACGGCTCAGCTCTGTCATTAATAACCGTAAGGTAAAGTTAGCCATGTGATGCAAACAGTTAGCCCTCTCGCTGTGTGTGTGTGGGCAGGCAGACTCTCACCAACTGTCCCCCCGCCGAGCTCACACTCCAGCAGAAGCAGCTACAGCCCACACAGTCTGTGATGTGGCGCCGTCTAGCATGTTGTATCTGACGGAGCTGGCAGGTGAGTGTGCCAAGATGCCACCAAGATGTTTAAATGCACGGCTACAGTACACGCCACTCCATTCACAAGCGAAATACTCTCCTAATATCTGTATCACTTCGAGGCTAAGGTATGCATTTAGCCTATAGACTGTATAAATAGTAGACGTAGCTGCTGTGACGTCACCTATTGGTTTGTGGACTCTCGTTTTGAAGCCCTGAGCAGACGGCCTGAGATTTGAAGCGTCCCGCACTAAGTGAGTTATAAAGAAATTCACACCTATACAGCTGCCATGAATGTTGAAATGAGCTACAGAGAGCAAAACTATTTTTGTACCAGGCTGCTAACATGTCATGGCATCTCAACATGTGTGTCTGTGGGGACTGACTGGCCTCAAGTGGCCATTAGAGGAACTGTCAGTTTTTGGCACTTGATCGTTGGCTTCATTTTCAGCCCCGGAGGTTGCAGCGTGATTTAGCCACATTTTGTCAAAGAGTGGAACAAACAGAGCACAGACTGAGGAGAAAATGCAGCAGAGGTTTGAGAAGTTTCCGTGGACATCATGACACATTTCTTTGCGCTGAAAACTGGGTCATTGTTTGAGCCTGTTGCAACAGCAAGACACAAACTTCTCAGACTCATCTTTGAAACCTGTTTGATACTGACAGGACTCATTCTCACTCTGTTTCAGTGTGTGTTCTTAGCATTACTTTCTGATTTTAGTATGTGATGACTGTTGCTGTGCTGTGCAAATATTTAACCAGGGCTTGACGCTAACTTTTTTCCTAAAGGAGCACATGTGCTCCTAAGTTGAAAAAGTAAGGCAAGCACAAAGAACTTTAGGGGCACAATGTAACTTGGTCAAATAATGTGTTTTCCGTAATAAATGTGATGCAAATAGACATTTACAAGCAAAATTATTTAGTGAATTTGTATACAAAATGTACAGAAAGGCAAAATTATCAAGTTTTGCAATTTAATTTTGCCTTATATAATGTTATTACTATCCTAAAACATTCTCCAGGTCCTCTGAAACTCTGCAGGACTTATTTCCACCCTGCCCAGCAGCGGTACCATGAAGAACGGTCCCTAACTGCAGGGAGAACGGAGCAGGCTTCCCCGGAGGTCTGCTGCGTAACCTGGTCCGTCTCCTCCTCCACACTTTGACTTATTTCCACGCTGCCGACAGTGGGACTCACGGCCGGGCTCCACCAGGCACGTCAGCAGTGCGACACGTCTGCAGCATCTGTAGCAGCTCCCCCCTGTTAATGAATTACAGCGGCTCCACCGGCAACGGGAGCGGCGTGACAACCCCCATCTGTCACGTGACAACTCTCTATTTTACGTGGCTCTTCTATTTTTGTCGCGCTACGCTCCCCTACGTGACCCTCCAGCAGATAAAAACTACATGAAATAGTGTGCTAAACGAGCACAAAATGAATAAACCATTATCAGAGGTGATATGTGATGATTTTTTTTCATGCATTTACCCATGTTTATCCGTGATCCTACTGTTGAACTATGTATTTTAATACAGTTGAAACTGTTTATTGTATATTGTATTGTAAATATATGTAATAACTTTAACTTACCCATTTCATGCAGCCTACATGTAGCCTCTCGGTTCAGCAAACAGTAAACAACCCTGCTGGCTGCTCTACGTGTCGCTTCCGCACGCCGTCAGTGGAGCCCAAATGAATATGCTGCGACGCTACGCTGACATGACGCTTACGTTTGCAGCCGGTGGAGCCTGGCCGTTATATTCATTGTGCCGACAGTGGCTTGGAAAACCACCCATAACCGTGTCACACAGGGAAGAGGGAAGGCGGCTGGAGTTCCTCCAACATTTGTGGTTAGATTATCATATATTTTTATTGACAAAAATATAGGCTGCTTTGGCTGATTTTTTTATGCGCACATGTGCCCCTAAATATTTTTTACAGTTCGCACACACCTATTTTTAGTTGCAAATGTGAGTGAAACGCTCGCACTGTCGAGCGCTGTTAACAGTGATGCAACCACATGGTTGAAAGAAGCTCATAGTTTGAGTCTTGACTTGCTAATAAAGGCATTAATGTTCTAAAATGACAGTATAGAGATGACAGGAGAAGACGAAGCACAAGATGGGGAACAAGATGAAACAAAGGTACCAGACTGGCCAATGTTGTACTTCATAACTGGTGCTCAATACTTTATTTGCTGTCATACAGGAGCTTTGCCTGAGGAAATGTGTGTAGTTTGTATCAAGTATTGAGATTTAATACACCACCGTCAGCGTCCACTGAAGCAGTGTCCTTGGACAAAGCACAGATCAGCAGCCTCAGCATCATGCTGTTTGTTGATGTGCGGTTCAGTCACAGTGGTCAGACTCCAGCCTTCAGCAGATAGAGTATCAGTCCTCAGTCTAAAGTGCAGCAGCTCTGTGTCTGTGAACATGTGGTCAGACGGACAGACGGCTGACGGCACCTGAAGCTCTCACACACACTGTTGACGCTGCGTGGCCGTTGATGTTGTTACTCAGCTGGATGATTGCAGACATCACAGGTCGTCAGTTGATCTCACAGCTCATTGAGGTTCATTCTTTGATGTCCTGTAACTTCCATTATTAGACCAGACAGACGTCTGTCTGCGGTGACGATGTGAAGCAGCCGAATGTGCTTGAATGTCTCGATCAGCCTTTTTGATAACATGAGCTGTGAAGCCATTATGTGCGTATGTGAAAGTAAGTTTAAAGTTGTTAGTGGGAGCAGCAGTAGCAGTTGTAGCTGTGTTAAAATTTCAGCAGTAGTTGTTGCATGATTTCTCAGACAAACACATTTTCTCTTCATCACTGCAGCTGCACACACACACACACACACACACACACACACACACACACACACACACACACACACACACACACACACACACACATGGATAGCATCTCTGATCACTGACAAGTATCACCACCATCACTGACTGGTTAATCTGATATCTGACACACACACACACACACGTGCACACAGACATGGATCGATGGGTGCAGGTGGAGCAGTCCGACCCTGGGGAGGATGAGCTTACTAGGGAGGAGAAAGGAGATCTGGCCTTTGTAAAGGGAAACCCCCCTCTCCGATCCCACAATCCTTTTCTCCCCTGCTGGTGCTGAACACCAGACCTCAACCACGTCATCCTGTGTGTGTTGTGTGTGTGTGTGTTACATGCTCTAAGTCTGTCAGTGGGGCGGGGAGTTAACGCCCCGCAGGAGGGATAAGAACGTCAGGACCTCATTACTGTCTGTAATTTCAGTCCAGTCTGAATCTGCCTCGTCAGTGATTTTCACAGACTGCTTCAGTCCTCCAGCTTCTTCCACTTCCTGTAACACAAACATAAAAATAACCTGCTCTCGTCCAGACTTACATTCCTCACGTGGTTTGTGTACGTTGCATGATTGTGCTCGGAAAATCAGTTTCAGCTGCACATGAGAGAAGCTCATGAGAAGTGCTCCATAGTGGAGCTGCAGTTACTGATTATTTGATCACTGATTAATATTCTATAGACATTTCATTTCTTAAAGATATTTAGTGAACAACAGTATAAAGACTGGTAAATGACCCACATCTGATTTAACTGAAGTCAGTCTTTTTAGTAATCTGACAACATATTTGGTCTCTTTGAGTTTCAATGATTATTTCTGATCTATGTGAACAGTTTGTGCAACAAAACAAGTTAATTAATTCAAGTATTCCCATGTGGTTTTGATCCTCACACCAACTTTTACACCTCAGCTGAGCATCCAGCATTTCCTCTCTGGTTTATTTTTTGTGCGAATTCAAAAATGTGCCTAAAAGCAGGCGTCACTGCGGCTCTAAAAAGCCTGCAAGTGGACCTTTATGCTCTCACACGTATTGTTTTGTTGTTTAGATGAAGTCCTGTTGTTCTGTTGTGTTCTGTAACACCTGTTACCACTGGCAGCACAACATGTTTACATGCTGCTGAAACCTAACTGATAAGACTTTAATTTAAAGCTGGGGTAGGCAGGAATCTGAAAAAACAAAACAAACTAAAACAGTAGAAAATAACACCCTCCTGCTGCAGCTCTCCCTTCTCTACAGTAACCCAGTGTTTCCCACGCATTGATTTATTTAATCTTATTACACTGTAGAGTTGCACACAGCTCATTTACTCTGCCCCTCCTTAAGTTAATGTAAAAATAGTACATTTGCTTATCTGCAATATTGAAAAAAAATGCAACTAGACAGAGAATCTCACCTCAATTTTAGTTCATTTCAAAGGGGAGATTTCTTACACAAACTTTCAATAACAGAATCAGCAGCTCTGTGTGGAGGTGAGCGGAAACTACGGTCAAATCTCACTTCAGGTCTCGGCTGGTGTAAGCAAGTTTGAGTCAGCGTGGACTTAAAAATGTATAGAAGCCGTATGAATGTGCGCTCTCTGTCACAGCTGGCAGTTGCCTGGCTCTGTGGGACTGGCTCCAGGCTGACCGAGATGAACACATTAAAACATCATTAAAAAGAAATAAATAACCCTGCTACAGTGTAATAGTTACGCACGACCATGCACTGCTCGGTGTGGGTCAGTTATAAGCTTTTACATGAATATTATAACAAGATCAATATTATATGACGTATGAGGTGCGGACACACCAAACCGACATCAAAGAACTAGCAGCGACGAAAGCCAACTGTTGCATCGTCTACATCGCCTCACATCGCCCTGTGTCAGTTGCATTTGCTGCTTCTTCCCGTTTTTTAACTTGAATAACAAACCAGGCTAACTGGCTGTGCTTCCTCCGTCATGCTGCGGCTAACGCTCTGCTAGCCGCTCCCAGCTAGCTCCGGTTTGTTATTCAGGTTAAAGTGTGAAGAAGCAGCGGGTCTGTGGGGCAGCTGAGTGAAGTGGAGCCTGAGGAGGAAGCTCCGGTTAGCCCCGGTTTCACCACAGGCAGATTCACTCGCTACAGGGGCGAGGAAATAAAACCTGAACAGCCAATCAGAGTGATCTCTTTCATCGACTAGCTCCGCCGCTGATTCAACGCGCGCAATCAGCCGAAAAGCTGCCGACTCCGAAGGGACGGATATCATGGATGTATAAATTAAATACTCCACCCTCGAGGCCGTCTGTCCATTGTAACGCCATTGACCGCAGCAGTGATTTCTTTCCATACTGCGTTCTTCCAACTTTTCCAACTTCCAGATGCCAGTTAGAACCAGATGAAATTGGACCTGGGAGAGTGTGCGACTCTAGTCCTTTGCAGTGGCCTGGGTTCAACTCCGACTTTTTGCTCTTTGCTGTGTGTCAACCCTCCATCTCTCTCCCATTTTTTCCTGTCTGCCACCAGCTGTATTATCAATAAAGGCAAACAGGCCCAAAAAATAATATTTAAGAAAATGATGGCTCGCTTATGTGACAAAAAAGTGGACACTTCCTGTTTCTGTAAATTGTATTTTGCTATGGTGCGATTTCGCTGACCACCAGGCACGAAGAAGATGTGTTCACCAGCAGTGCTGATGCAGATAAAGTGTGAGAGTAATTCATTTACTGCTGCTTGCATCAAACATGTGCCGGTAGATTTGGTTATCTGAACACCTGCTGCAAAGGAAACAATGTTAGATCGTACAAGCTGGAGACTCTCACCAATCCTCTCCTCCACCACTCCCCATCATACTGAGAGATGAGTCAGAGCCTCTGTGGATTTGAACCAGCGAGTCATGGAGATCAGCAGATCTGCAGCTCTGTGTGTGGTTGGTGGACAGATTTAGCCTGCAGAGTGGAGTCATCTAACAGAGCTGTGTGCAGCGCGTTAACACTGACAAATCATCACCGTGTTAAATCACAAGCATTAGTACAGTAAACAAACGAAACCACCACCGAGAGGACGGTGAGCCATGAAGGTGTCACATGATCCACCAGGTCAGGGCTGAAGTCAGACAGGCGGTGCTGGTCAGAGTCGTCCTCATCAGGCTCATATTATGATGCTCTTTTGGGCTTTAATGTTGGGGTTAAATCCTGAGGCTACAGGTTTTTTTTGTCATGGTTTACTTCCAAATGTCTGTCTACTGATGGGAGAAACTCTATCACACCTGTTGTCAGAGGCCTGCTGCCCAGGTATGTGGTGGCCAGGAAAAGTTAAACAAGTCATACTGTACTCGACAAAACTTGAAAGACCTTTTAAAAAACTAAAGTCTGACATCCTTTAAGGTTTCATAAATACTGAGGATCCTACAGGGCCACTGCTTGCAAGACTTGATTCCTTTTGAGATTATTTCCTATCCTGCTCCTGGTGGAAAATATTACACCAAACTCCCTTTAAGAAATACGGCAAATGAACAATTTCTTACGTGTCCTCAAAAACAATGTTCATTTTGTTGATGAAATCTAGGATGAAAATTTTTCGTCAACAACCCTTTTTGCATGAATGAAATGAGACGATGACGAGCTAAAAATAGATCTTCATTATAGAAACTAAGATGAAATCTACGCTTCATTTTGTTGACAAGTCAAGATGCTGATGTTTGTAGTAGACAATCTGACATTGTCTGTGCTGTAAGTAAACAGTCTGAACTCAGATCAGTTTTCTCTGACAGAGATGAAAGTTTAGTTTGAATCAGCAACTCTGTGAGAGGACACCAGTTTAAACCTCCAGACTAACATGTTGCACATGAAGAAACAAGTTATGTTTCTGCTTCTTAACAGTCACATGGATAAGTCAGAGTTTACAATGAACCTGGGGACAAATCCTAGTTGGCTCACATTAGTTATTTGTTGAGAGCATAAATAGAGAGATGTTGAGCTTTTCAGATGATGATCAGTAAGTGTGTGCTTTGCTACTTCCTGTTTGGTGCTGACGAGAGTGCAGCTATCGTTTTTTGATGTTCATGTCACTGAACTTCAGTATTTGCATGAGCCAAGACTAAAAACTCACCATAATATTTAACATTTTTGATTTTTTTTACATCAAGAGCAGAAAAAGACTGACTGGTGAAACGTTGGTAATATTTCTAATAGTCTTTATAACTTCTTGTTAAGGAATAGCATTAAAGTTTGATCAGATGACGCTTTTGACTCTAAACTATTAAAAACTCCACATTCCTGTTCTTTAATGACATGCATGTGCAGCAGAAGTGCGTCTATCCTACTGCTCATGATCACACTGGTATGAATCTAAATGTGATTTAAAAAAAAGTATCATGTCATTATATTTACAGTTTATTATCTCCACTGTCGAGGGGTTTGTTTCAAAAACTGGACAGCCTCTGTTGTGTGGACGTGGTCTGACAAAATGAACCTTCAGATTAAAAGCACAATATACTCTGTCATCTTGTAACTTCACTGTGAGACGAGTTGTGTCAGGATCTGGTTCAGCTCAGGTGACACTGATAGATGGATCATGACATTGTGCATTCACACTGTAATTAATCAGAGCAGCATGTTGCAATGTCACAAAAAAGAGTTAAGATGGAATTTCTGACTGAATAGACTTTAACTCAGAAGATACCCACTTCGGTTGTGAAAGTGAAACTGCTGAAGCTTCACATTCTCTTCAGATAAACTTGAACGAAATGTGAAGAGGAAAAAACAATAAGACACCAGATAACAGTGTGTCTAAATGTGTGCATGAGAATGTGGCGAGTGCTCGAAAGAGTGTGAACCTGCTGTCACTGGAGGCTGACAGAATATCTTCAGACAGACAACATGACTTCATCCTGTAGATTCAACTTACACAAGTGTATAAAGCTGCTTTTGAATTCCCTGAATAAATAAGCATTGAGATAAATAAATAAATATCTTGGACCATATTTAATAGATGAGTGTATGAGAGGAGAGAGATGGAGGCGCTGCCACAAACCTGCTGCCTCTCTCTAATCGTGTGTTTATGGAGAAAGTGGGTCAGGACGGCCTCGGGGTGCTGCTGGCCTCAGGATACATGATGCAAACGCTCCAAGGCTGCGACTCGCCTCCCTGCTGCGTGTGCTTCAGCAGAAATGGTGTTTGTATGAAAAGACAAAGACCGAAAAGACAAAAGCATCAGCTACCAAGAAAATCACTGTATAGGTAAATGACAGGTTTTTTTAACAGCTGCTGGTGGAACATTCGAACACCTCTGATTTGTTCCATTTCAGTGCGCAGGAAGTGTCAGAAATCCAGAAATAGTAATTGAGTCGTTGGGCGTGTTGAAAATCAACCTGTTTTCATGTGCATGTCAAATTTCTGCAGAAAACATTCACTGAGAATATCAGACATTTAAACGAAACAGCTGAAATCTTGAAGAGCAGTTTGAAACATTACACTGATATGGAAAAGTTCACGTTCATTCCTGCCGCATCTCTCCTGCTATATACAGTCACAGTTTTCCACTCCACCAGAAAGACCAAAGAAATTAATATTTGATGATTTGATTCCCATCTAGTGCCAAGGTTCAGAGTCAGTGTAGGAAGAAATGTGCCATTCATGTAACGAGGTGTAAAGTAAAGATGTGGAGGTCAGTGTGTCGGACTTTCATGCAGGAGACTGGACTTTGTTAACCTTAACCCTGTGTTCGCCCCTTTTTTGCCTCCGTGGTGTTAGGGTGAGGAGATTCTCTCTGTGTTGTAGTTGCCTGTGCGCGTGAACATATATTCAAGAAGGAGCACTGCACAGAATATCCCATATTATACAGTACGGTCCAATATGCTATAATGCGATATACTACGATACAATATGATACAATACGATACAGTACAAAAGCATACGAGAAGATACAATACGATACAATACAATACAAAAGGATACGAGGAGATACGAGGAGATACGATACAACATGAAAGGATACTATAAGATACAATATGATATGGTACACTACGATACGATATGATACAATATGAAAGGATACGATAAGATACGATACGATGCACTACGATATGATACAATATGATACAATATGAAAGGATATGATAAGATACAATATGATACGATACACTACGATACGATACAATATGATACGATACATTATGATATGATACAATATGAAAGGATACGATAAGATACAATACGAAAAGGGTACGAGAAGATACAATACAATACTACACGAGAGGATACGATAAGATACAATATGATACGATACACTGCGATACGATACAATACAATACAAAAGGATACGATATGATACAGTACGAAAGGATACGATAAGATACAGTACCTTCCAATACACTACATTACAATACGATACGATACACAATGATACGATTAGGGTTGCAATGGTATGAGATTTTCAAGGTACGATAACCTTCTTAAAAAATGATTTCGATTTCTGTATCAGGGTATTACAGAATTTATATTATTATCAGTCGGAATGACTCCTTTAGATCAAAACAGAAAGGTTATTGTGAACATTTTATAACTATTAGTTAATTTGAAACCATTTTATTAATGGAAGTATGCGTAGAAAGTAAAGGTGAGATTCAACATCCAGTTGCATATTTTTTCCTAAATATAGTAGTTATACGATACGATGCACTATAGTAGGATCGGTGCACAATGCTCTGATACACTATGCTAGGATGAGATACGATACAATACATTAAGATACACTGAAATTAATTTCGCATCCTCAGACAACTCCACTTAATAAATTCACACGAGGGAGACATACAATTACACGAACAACATACCCACCAAAGCACACCAAACAGTCATGACCATGGACATCACATCACACGATATCCATAGATTCAGGTCTTAATTAGCAGCATGCTGATTCTGGTTTAGCAACATGATAGACTGATGTAAAAATACATTTTTCAGCCTGCCGTGTTTAAATGGAGGGACTGAAAAAAGTTGGCATTCTCTGTTTAGAACATGAGAGAGGTCAGTTGCTGTTATTGTGTAACAGCGGCCCGCAGCGTCAGGGGGAAACACGGGGTGACAACAACAAAAAATAAGGCGGCGAAAGTCTTGGGCAGGCGGGAGGGGCGGTGGATGGGTCCAACAACTTTCACTGAGGAAGCTAGTGTTTGCTTTCCGTGATTGTGAAGCCAAACCCTTTGTTCCTAAACCCAACTACATGCTTCTGTTGCCTAAACCGAACCACGTACGTGTGTTGGCTGAACGTAACCATATGCGTTTGCTGTTGAAGGAAAAAAAAACGTCAATTTGAGTGAGTTCTTTTGACACAAAGGTGGAAGAATGCTATTGTCTACTATTGAATAAACTCAATATGTGGGAGACAAGGCTGTCTGAGGTCAAATACAGTGTGATATTGTCTGGTGTGGTTTCTAAAGCTTCTCAACCTGAGGCAGGAATATAAGGGTCTAGTCGCTGCAGTACATTATGGTCATCTTGTGCTACATAAAAATCTAACTTATTACCTCATTAAACTCGCTGTACTGCAGCTCTGCATTAGGTCATCAGCAGCGAGTGTGGCCCCTGAATCTTTTTTGTTTTCTGGATCAGGACTGCTTCGTCTCGGGCTCGGTGTCATTACTCTGCAAGCTCGGTCGAGAGCTTCCTCTTCATTAGCTGATGATGTACGATCGGCTGCTCCAATCAGAGAGCTTGTAGCAATTACAGCGGGTCTGGGCTATTTAGAGACATTAGCGAGCTGCTGGTTTGCGTGACCTACTCCATGCTAACCATGTTAGCATCTTCCTCTGTCCTGCCTGATCAACCAGCCGAGGAACAAGATTGACTGCAGCCTCATGGAGGCTCAGTGTGTGTGTGTGTGTGTGTGTGTGTGTGTGTCTCTGAGTGTGTGTGAGAGAAAGTGAGTGTTCTGGACGAAGGTTTGACACAGTTTGTGTTAACAATGAATTTGCAGTTAATTAACCAGTGCAGCTGTTTTTTCTTGTGTGTGATTTTGTACATTACAAAAGTCATTTTCTAACGATGAGAACGTGAACGGTACGTTGTTGTTTGTCTTTTTGACGCCGTTTTGAGGGACAGGTCCATGAAAATTCTGTCATAATCTACTTTAATCCAACATTTTAATTTTCATTTTTTCAATGATAATAAGACATAGTTAATAGCATTTAATTTTATTTATATCAATTATAACCAGTGGTATTGTGCTGTTTGTTTAGTTAAAGTAGTGAAGTGCACATATGAAGTGCGTATGTGCACATTTCAGTTGTGGCTCTTTTCAAAGGTTGTGTATCCACTGTTCCTTAATTATGCCGCTCAATGCCTGCCATCGGCATGTGGACGTGGGACATCCAAGGTACCCTGGGTGTGTTGGTTGTTGACATTCTGTTTGGGGATGCACCGATATGATATCTGGATTGAATATTGGCCCGATATCAAAATAGATGGATGGGGTATCGGAAAATGCAGCCTATACCTGAGGCGATCTTTTCCTTTTAAATCTGTTGCAACACGAGCTGCGTCTTATGTCTTGGAGTGAAGGAGAGAATCTGCTGCGTGGAGGTATTTCATGCAATTTCAACTGCTGTTGCGCAATTGTTTTTTGTTAAAAAATAAATAGTTCATCATTGATGCCTCTAGTCTTATCTGTTCTACATGTAAAGGTATATAGCTTTTTAAGTCATCCATGGTATCGGATCGGTATCGGCTGATACTCACAGCATCGGGATTGGTATCGAAATTGAAAATTAGTACAACTTCAGCCTGTTACATGTATTGTCTGTTTTCAAAATACACTTCACAGGAGATGTACAGTTTGCACACAGTCATTTTTTACAAATGAATGCAGTACATTAGTACAGCACTGAACTGATATTTTTTTCCTTCAACAACAAACACATGTGGTTGAGTCTAGCTAACACATGCATGTGGCTGGGTTTAGGAAAGATAGGGCAGGGTTTGGTGTTATAAACATACGGAAAGTGAAGACTGGCCCTTCTCGAGACAGTCGGTTGTTGTTACCCCTACTTGGACTCCCACACCCTTCAGTTAGGTTGTTGTCCAGCCGTCAACACCCATTAGCGGCCTAACAATAATGGCAACCGGCCGCGTATCATGCCGACGTGAAAGGGCAGCTCTTTTCATGGTGTCTGATGCAGGAAGTCACTGACCAAGCGGCGGCATTCAATGATGGATTGAGACCTGGTCGACATAAGGAATGGGTCCTTGTCTACAGAGACTGCTATGTTGCACCACCATCCTAGCCGGCCACCAACTTTGTTAGATGTTGATATTTGGTTGAATTTAGGTTGTGACGTCAGGAGGAGAACGTCAATTCGACAACGTGGAACACTGACGACAGATGATGCTGAAGCAACCAGAATCAGACGTGTACCAAAACTTCTGATTTTGTTGAATTGATGACGTTGATTGTTGGACTTATACTCCCTTAACTTAGGTTGATGTCCCACCACGTTACTTCCTGATGTCGCCGGGTGCTGCTACAGAATAACGGCGACCAGCCACATATCACACTGACGTGAATGGACGGCTGTTTTTTGTCCACGTCTGACACTGGAAGTCACTGCCCAAGCATCAGTGTTCTACAACTTTGGAGTGAGACAGGGTTGCGGAGTCGGCCTACAAAAGAATGTCATCCCTGCAGCACTCTGTATGTCAACATATTCAGAAAAGATTGTCATCATTTTGGTGACCCTCTGACTTTTCATCCGGCGCCCAAGTGACATCATCAAAAGCCTTGTTTCATCCACCACACAACAAAATATTAAATTAACTGCAATGTAAAACACAAAAAGGAGCAAATTCTGAAATCTGTGAACCTGACATGTTTAAAAATGATTGATTATAAGTATAGTTTAATTTGATTAACATTTTTGTTCGATTGACTCATTGATTTATCATTGCAGCTCTAGTATTGATCCCTTTTTGTGTCCATCCATCTATTCACTACAGCTGCAGCACGGCTCCATTAGCTGCTAGCTTTCCACACAGGAGACATTAGCCACCATTACCACCTTTGGATGCACACACAACTCCATACCTCTTTACTTATGGAGCCCTCATTGATATAATGCATCCCCTCGTCCCTCAGCTGAACCTTAACTATGACAACTAAATACGTAACCCTTACATAACCCTAATCTGAACCTTAGGACCAAAATGTCTTTACTTTCCAGACATGTCCTCACACTCTGGGTCTAAAACTCTAATTGGTTCTCACAAAGATAGACATACAAGTACACACACACACCTCCAGCCTCTTCTCCATCCTTTCTTTCACACTCACACACTTTCCCCAGCTTGACACACACACTTGAATACACACAGTCTCCTCCAGCCTGTTCAGAAGCAGCAGCAGCTTCCTGTCAGTGTTTTTCTGTGCTGTTTGCGCCCTGCCTTTCCTCCCTGGGATCCATTTTGGAAAGTGACAGCCTGCGGTTTGAACCAGACGGTATTTAACCAGGCTGCGGCTCCCAGACTGGCTTTAAAAGCTTCCTCTGTAGACCTCCAGGCAAAAATTATCACCTCTTTTTCTCCCGTGTTTGTGGTGGATGAGGCTGATTGGATGAGGTGATTTTTTTTTTCCTACTTTAATGCCGCATTGAGACATTTTTATGTAAAAATCCACCTGTGTCCTCAGTCTGAATCTCAAAGTGTGTCTGGAACACTGAAGAGCTGCAGAGTTTGTTCAAATGAGTGTCTGGTGTCCTCCATACAAGAGGAAATGAATTAAAATGAAAGGATAACAATGTAAGAGTGCCTCTCAGTGAGGGACGAGCACTTGTGTAGGTTTTGTATTTGTTGTCTAATGCTTCCATTTACCTGGAGCTGCGAATGATGTCACACCCGAGTTGATTACGTTCCGGTACAAGTCGGAAAACCAAAATATTAGCAATACTAGTTCAAGCCAGGTTAGCCATTGTTAGCAATACCAGTTGAGTCACATTACGCTTTATTTTGCACACGCAAACACTATAGCAACCTGTCCACAGATAGACGTTGGACAGGATTGTGTGTATGGCTGCTCTAGTGAGACACAAATATGACTGAAGTGCTAATAAACTGTGCAGTATGTTACTGCAGCTTTCTCTACTGTTGATACGCGGAGCAGCCATATTGGATGTTGAGGTCAGGGTTGGGGAGGCTCCTCCCACTTTCCAAGTTGGAAATCTGAATTCAGGAGGCATTTTAGTTGAAATTTGTGCCTGGCAATTTGGAAGTTTCAGCTTCCTACTTCAAATGGAGCGCACCATAAGAGCTCTGAAACAAGTTCCACGGTTAACCGTTGGGCAATGTTTGGTCGCCAGTGAGCATCTGTCACCCTAGTTTTTGCAGTGTGTCCAGCACCGTTTGCACTAGTCGGCCCTTGTCGGCTTTTCTCGGCCCGAGTCAGCATGTTGAATCAGCATTAGAGATGGCGGAGTGCCCCAATGAGAGATGTCACTCTGATTGGCAGTTCAGCTCAGACCATGAGAAGAGAAACAGAAGTGAGGAAAGTAAAAAAAAATAGCTAAAGTCATGAGGGAGTGAGACCAAACAACTAACACAGAGTACTGCCACCTGCTGGTATGGAGAGTCATTTCTTCTCACAAAGGGGTGGAACGTACATCCTAGTCGGCTGTTGGCTGTAGTCTTCACGTGGTGGTGCACCAGTTTTTTTTATGTGCTCTTATGTCTGGTGTGTCAAGGCCTTAATGCAACAGTCACAAAGAGTTTTCTTCAGCTTAAGTCAGGTTAGAGGTGACACCATAGACCAATGACTGAATGCAGACGACATGACAGCTTCCCAAAAGTGAAGCCAAAACACCTTGAGCGCTCCCTTGTGGCAGGCTGTCATTTCAGTTGGTTCTTATCACGCTGCTGTTTGTGCAGGAGTTTGTTTTTCTGATAAGTTTAGTTTTAGGTAGTAATTTATATGCTTTAAAAAAGAACTTCTCTGAAAATCTCTGGCAATAAAAGGCTGCTCAATAAATCTTTCCCAATGTGCAAGTGCAAGATGGCAGCAGTATCGGATATTTTGGCCACGTTTTTGTGCAGTGGGAGGAAGTGGAGACGCGTCATCCACCTTCAACGCATCTAATACCTGCTTAATTCAATTAAATGTCCCTTCGATCGACTACTCATTGCAGCTCTAGTGGAGATCCTTTTTTGTGTTCATCCATCCATTCTGAAAATTAAAGATCAGCTTTGGGGCACTTTGACGAAATCCGGAAAAGTGCCCTCAGTTAATAACAGCGTACACACATTACTCCTGACACACTACGGCTGCACCACACTCCATTACCATCAGTACAAGATTTTGATTTCATGAATTGTTTGACAACATGTTTTTAATTCCTTAACCTGTCAAATGAATCCAGATTCACATCAATGACTCTAAAACTGAGTTACTGTCCTACATGTGAACACACTATCTGACATCCAGAGATAGTGGCTTTTCCTGGAACTTAAGTCCGTAAATGTTAGCAGGAAGTCTAGAAATCTCCTCTGAAAATAAACAACATAAGATCCACTTCCTGTCTGCCTGCTCCTCACTGTTAGGAGATGGGAGGTGTGTTTGTGTGTGTCGGGTGTTTTGTGTGGTTGAGGTAGATTCATAGTTTTCTTTCTGTCAAACACTGATTTTACAGCAGAATTTCGTTGAGTGTGAGACTGTAGCATCAGATTGCAGACCTCCTCTCCGGCTAACTCTCCCTGCAGCTGACAGAGCACTTAGCTCCAGTGTGAACTACGCTCTCATCATTTATTAATGCTTTATTTTGCACCAGGAACCATTTGTTCTACCCTTTCTACCCCCATCCACCTCTCTCTGCCCCTCTGCTCTCTCAGGGCCGTAATGGAGCATCGTTTCCGATTCCTCCGAGGCTCGTCCTGAGACACGGCTCCCTCCCCACAATGCCTCCTGCTTCCTGAACGCGGGCGATTAAGCCTCGGGTGATTGGCTGTGCCACAGGGTTTGTCTCTTCCTCACTTTTTTTGGAAGTCGGTCTGTTTTGGCAGCGAGCAGATAAAAGGGAGCTCTCTGTGTTTGCAGAGGGGTTTTGTTGCTTTTCCACGAGGCTTTGGAGAGAGTTGAGAGTCAACAGTGGGGTGCATCGCTGCTTCATGTGAAACTGGGACTGATGCAGATATGAAATGAGGGTTGCTTGGCGGCCTGGTCTCTCTGCAGGCTGACGACAATTTCAGGTTGAATTTATTTTCAATTTTAACATGACGCAAGAAATCGCTGACCATTCGCGTCTTTAGGTAGTTACCCCCACATCCTTGGTTGATGGTTGGGTCCAACCATTCTCTGCACGTTGAGGAGGGGAGAGGGTGGCACCTGAAGAGGCACAAAGAAAAGAAACACAGGAAACCAGCAAATAAAAAGGGTGAACCCTCTTTTCACCCTTAACAAGGCCACTTTTTATATAATAAAACAATGATCGATCAATATAATTTTGTATGTTCCTTTTGGTGTCAAATAACTGTGAAAAATATTTAAGATAAGAAATGGGTTTTTGTTTTTCTTACATCTGACAGGGACACAAAAATCACAATAATTGAAGAGTCGAATGAACAGGGCCCATCCTGGGGGACACCGAGATGTTCCCAGGCCAGATAAGATATATAATCCCTCCAGCGTGTTCTGGGTGTGGCCCCGGGGCCTCCTACCAGTGGGACGTGCCTGGAACACCTCCAACCAGAGGTGCTCAGGAGGATCCTGATCAGATGCCCGAACCACCTCAACTGACCCCTTTTGACGTGAAGGACAAGCGGCTCCACTCCGAGCTCCTTACCCCGTGGAGAAAACTCGTTTCGGCCGCTGGTGCGCAGTCTCATTCTTTCGGTTACTCCCCAGAGTTCATGACCATAGGTGAAGGTTTGGACATAGATGGACCAGTAAAACAAGAGCTCAAGCAGGGAGTTAGGGAGTTCAAATATCTCGGGCAGGCTCAGGGCGCAGCTGTTGGTGCTGCTCTGGGGTTTGAGCGCGCCTGTCACATGTCTACATTGAAAACAAGGAATTTTAGGGCGCAGAAAGCACGGCATGTGTATGGCCCCTTATACAGTCATGGCATGTCAATCTGGGCCTACTAATCTTAAATTTTAATCAAACTAATTAGAGAAGAGGATGGTGCTGATTTATTTAGTGCAGCTGTCTTTTCAGTGGAAATTGGCCCAATTACAGCTCCCCCAACTTAACCTGCCCAGTTAAATCGAAAATAGTCCAATCTGGCAACACTGCAGGTGAAGCTAACCCACTGATAAAAGTGTCAAAGCTGGTGTTTGGGGAAACCCAGTGTACAGTGCAGGTAGAATCAGTTCAGCAGGCTCTCAAACAGGCTCTCTGACTGCTCATAACATAATGTGTGTCTTGGTAGTCATTTTAAAATCTATCTTTTCATTAACAAGATATTAGGGCTTTAAACGAGCTGAAAGTGCTGCCATGACCTTTTTTTTAAATAGCTGACAAATGCTGCTAATTAGCATTTATAATGTGACTCATCAGAGTTTGCAGGAGAGATTTAATGACTTCAAAGTTACAGTTCATTTGCAGGAGAGCTATTTTTTCTATCAGCAGTATATAGTTAATATACATGGTTGTTTGTCACTGAATGTAAATGTATATCTCTAAAATGATCTCTTGGTTAAATTAAGATGTGCATTAAATTTGAAGAGACGCAGACAGTTTTTAATCTTTGATGAATAAGATATACCTGCTTTATCACTCGTCTTCTGAAGTGTCTCTGAGATCCGTTTCCTCCCTGCGCTCTCTTTAGAGGTTAAGAAGCTTTTTCAGACCTGCTTGGTTTCACGTCAGAGCGAGGTGGGGAAGGTGAGCTGCAGGGCCGGGGCAGAGACACAGGAGGTGTCATGTTAGCATGGAAATGGGATCTTAACTGAATGAGCAGAGGCAGGAGAGGGGATATCCGCTGATGTTTAACACACATTGAAGCCAAATCGCTGGCAAAGATGCCGACCCACGTGTGGCGTTTGAAGGGCAGCAGAGGACACAGCGGGGGCCAACGTCAGAGGGATTGGGGGGTCTGCTGACTTGACAAAGTGGATTTTCCAATTCCAAACGTTTATAAAGGGCAGCAGCACTTCCTGTTTGAGAGGACAGTGACTTTTCACTGTGTCTAGTTGGATTCACTTTCTTCTGTCTTTTGCTGGACAAGGACAGCTGGAATCAGATCCAAGAGGTTTGACTGAACCGTCAGTGTTTTGTGTTTAATCTCAACTCACGGAGCAGGACTCTGTTCAATCTCTCTTTGTGAAAGATTTCCTTAGACAAGCTGTCAACTGTCATATTGTGACATTACAAACAAATAAAGACTCGACAGAAGTAATTTTGCAACACCAGAAAAACTAGGAAAGGCATTTGATCACAATTTCCTCTGAGGAAAAACTTTGCTGCAGCTGTCAGAAAATAGTATCGCATTGTGATTTCTATCAGGAACAAAGGCGTAGATATCGAAGGTGATACAGGGGACACAAACTGGTTCCCTGTGAAACCCAGAGTCAACGTAACATTAATGTCATGTCATCGGGTAACATAATGTCATGAAGACCAAACTTTATTCTTTTCCTTAGCATAACCTAACCAGCAGGGGCGCTAAGTCTTGAGCTATCATACAAATGAACGGGCGTAACTTTTCATAGGCTACCATATAAACCTTTATACGAGGGTATGTTGAATTCAGAACTTCAACCTGCTGCGACATTCAAATATTTGTTTGTTTTTCTCAAGTATTTCTGATATTTATTGACATTTTAATTCTTGAAACTAACCTTCTTAAAAATATGTACAAACAATAATAAAAACAATAGATAAACTAACACAGAAGTAATCGCTCTAAATCATCACGTACGACTAGGACTGCAGAGATATACTGGTTTTTAAGGTATAACATTTTCTGAGACGGTACTTTGAGAATCTCATCCCGTTGCAACCCTGTGACCCACGAGCAGTGTCAGTGTCTGTATCTGCAGAGAACCTGCCCTCTGCCTGTAATTTCTTATTTTCTTCTCCTTATGGTTTGTTGGAGATGTTTCTGCGTGTCAGCCTTTTGGTGGTGGTGTGTAGCCTCCAGCTAATAGCAGCACGAGGTCAGGACTTTATAAAAGCATTACACCACTGTCTCCGTCTCTCTGCTTTGTGGATGTGAGCTGCACGTCTCTGTTTGATTGGAGGCCAGGTGGAGTACTTTTCCTGTATAAGTGTGACTGTATGTTTTATTGGCCAATCGTACAACTTGACCATTACAGTCTCACTGCAGGTAACAAGTACTTTCTATTATTCGCTTTGTGTGTTAAATTAGTGAGAAAATGCAGTTTAAATTTCATGAAGCCACAGTGGATGACTTTGAATAGCGTGTTTTGCGCGACCAACAGTCCGAAAATGATCAATTAGCTTTCACATCAGTAAATCGTCACAGCTGAGAGATGCAACGAGGGAATTTTTGCTTGACAAATGACCTAAAGGATCATTTGATTATCAGAATAGTTGCAGATTAATTTTCTGTCCATCAGCTGATCGTCTAATTGTTTCAGTTTTATATTCCAGCCATACGTGATAATTAAACACATCAATCCAAAACCACAGGCAGCGTCGTCTTTATAGATTTTATAAACTTTTGACGGGACAACCATTATATATCAGAGCGGACACACACTGATGAATATACAGTAACATATCTACAATAGCAACCAGAATTATTGGCAGAACCAAGCAGCATTTAACAGGAGCTTTGGAGAATCACAGATGTTTCATGTTGTTTTTTAAGCATTGTGTTTATATTCTTTTGCCAAAAATGATACATTTTTATGTGGAACATGAAGCTGTCCACGTAGTAAACATTCACTCGTCTTAAAATGAACACACACGTGACACAACGCAGCCTTTCCATTTAAGACAAACAACAGAAAATCCCTCAGCGCTGTTTCTTCATCTTCTCATCTCTCCACACTCTGCTCCTCCTTCCTCCTCCTGATGTTTGCTGCTGTCTGTCAGATGATGGATGAGGAGCTCAGGACGAGACGAGGCAGTGGACTCCTCCTGCTCTGTTGCCTTTAAGGGATAATTTAAGGGATAATTAGATTTGGAAAACATTTGGGCTCTGGGACGTGCACATGTCTTTTTCTTCATAGCATAATGGAATCTGCAGAACAGATGGCACTGAGCATTTAGACAGAGGGCGACCACACCTCTGAGCTGAAGACTTCCAGGAAAACGTCATTTCAACATATTCATGTATTCATCGACTGCCACGCCAAATATCTTTGATCTGTTATGATCTCAGATTTGTTTAAGATCAAACAGCTAAGAGATTAAAGACCAAGGATAGGACATCAGAGGAGTCTCCCACCTGCTGCTGACCTCTGATTGGTCAATTAACAGCAAGGTGGGCTCATGTCGTCACTCTGCAGTAATCTGATTATTGCTGACTTTCAGCTGTAATCTGATTTCAGGAGAATGCCAATATTGGTATCTTGTTCCAGTTTAAAGGATTAAGAAGAGCAGGTCAGGTTTACCAGGTCATTTAGACCTTTAGCTTTGGCTCTCTCTTGGTGTGCATGAGCACCAATAATGTACCAGATACATCACATCACAGATGCATTACATCATCTCACAGACTATAGAGGTAGGAGAAAAGTGAAAGCAGCAAGTCGTCATGGCTGAACAACAAAATCCTGTCGACTAAATCGCTGTGACGTTGTCCTAGCGTGTCTGGGTTGACAACTGGCAATATTTGATGTGCTGAGATATGTGAAATCTGCAGACTTTTTGATTTGTATTGTCATTTTCTTTTTATTTGTTAGATTATATTTTTGGCTTTTGCCTTTATTTGACAGGACAGACATAACAATAAAAGGGGGAGTGAGAGGGCCCGACATGCAGCAAAGGGCCGTGGGCTGGAATCAAACCTGGAGCCGCAGTGCCAAGGACACTGACTTTGCACATGGGATGCCCACTCTAACCGCTGAGCTACTGGACGCCTCTCTGTTGACATTTGCAGCTGAAACAAACATTTAAAGATATATAGTTAAATGTAGTGGTCTGATCTATCTGACATTCCACTGTGCTTATTTTATGCAGCGTTGCTTTGCCAGTGTCTTTGATGAACCAAATCTACCGGCACAGGAGCTCAGCAATGTGCTTCAGGAGTTCTTTCCACCTGGAATAAGCAACGCCGAAATTCACTCGCGTTTTGTCCCGTCCTTGCGTATCTGATCTTTTTCTTTCATTTTGGTGCCCTCTTATGGGGCAAAACATATGTGTGGTCATCCATTTAAAATGCAACAGAATCATAAAAGTACAAAGCAGGTTCACACAGAAGCGCCCAAATTGATCTTCATCTTAACCGTCTCCAGTGACGGCAAGTTCTAGGTAAACACTGTATTCAAATATGGCCTGTGTATATATAGAGAAATCATTCTAAGCCGATGAGAAAACTTCCATTTGTATGTGAATTGCATTACACTTTAGTAAATATATATTTATGAAAGCAATAGTTGATATTTGCTAATAAACAACCATGTAAATTACACATTGTAACTTTAAGGTACTGTAATAAGCGCTAATTAATGCTTAATAAGCACAAATTAACAGTTAATGAGCACTTGTAAGACGGTAGGATCGTTATTAACTATTAATAACACCTTATTAATTTAATCTGATAGGGTCTTATAAATCATAATAATGTAAATAGACATCTTATTAATTAATATTTAGGATAGCATTACAAACTGTTATCAAGTTTCTATTAAGTGTTTATTATGCTCCTATATGCAATAATAACTGTTAATTATGCTGTAATTAACACTTATATAGTCTTATTAATGGTAATAAACATCTTATTCTGTTTTACAAGTGCTGTTAACTGTTAATTGGTGCTTATTAATCTTTAATTAACACTTATTAACTTATTAACACTATTACCCAAATAGGCACCATTAAAAGCATGCTGAGTTAGCAGTTAGCAGCCCCTGTTTGCAGTGTACCCACGGATGTCTGGACAACTGTTGCCGAATTGCTTTGCTATTGAATAACACTTAAAAAAGATTGCAGCGTCTTTTGCTCTGTAAATTCCAAGTGGATTTTTGGATGTTTATTCGTGATGGAGATATCTAGATAATATCTTCAGGAAGTGTAAGCCTCACTGAGTGATGTCAATATGTTTGTAATGTCTGTGTGTGTTTACATTTGAATGATTTGTAGGATTTTTGACTCAAACACACAGTCTTTGCCTCCCCTTTAACTCTCGGCCGCTCCTGTGGAGGCTTTTGTCTTTTGTCTTTTTTCCCGCTCAATATCCATGTCTCTTACAGTCCAGATGCTGTAACTTCCCGATGGCAAAAAGGACATTTTTTTACCCAGAAGAGAAGCACATTGAGTATTTTATCCCCCACCTTCCCCTGTGATGTTAATCCTGTCTGAATAGGGTTTTATATCCACAGCTTTCTGCATGCCTTGTTTTTGTGTCTTTGCCGTTTTGTTATGCCTCTCTAGCACACATTCCTCAACATTCAGTCATTTGGAGACTCACAATTTATCTTTAAGAGTTGTCACTGAACAGATACACAAAAGCATGACAATGTGCGGCATCACGTGGCAGTGATCCCTCCTGAACTCTGAGGGAAGATGCTCTTTTGTGCAGCATTGAGCCTGACAGACCTGCAGACTGTGTGTGTGTGTGTGTGTGTGTGGTGTGTGTGTGTGTGTGTGTGTGTGTGTGTGTGCGCGCGCGGCGCGCGCGCGTAGTGGCGCGGTCTGAGCATGTGCAGAGCCTTGCTGACATTTTGCAGCCTGCCCAGGCTTGTGAATAATTGATCACAGGCCTCACCTCTTTGAGTGTGTGTGTGTGTTATTTGGCCTCAAACGCTCACTCAGTTGTCCATCCAACTCCACCTTTGGGCCGTCAGTCACTCTCAGTCACTCTGGATATCTACATACATTTGACTGTCTTTGCTCTGCAGTCCTTCAGTCGTTCTTTCCTCCTTTCTCTCTTTTTTTTCTCTCTCAGATCAAATAGTGGCACCATCCAAAATCTTCTTTGATAGTGATAATTAAAAATACAGCAAACTAGGAAGAAAATAACCAGGTAAAACATTAATATTATCTATGCTCTTAATAATTATTTTACTTTGTTGTGGCTTCAGAGTCAGTAAAATACTAACGTAATAACCTCTTTGAGTTTCACCTTGATGATTGACTACAGACCGAGTGTTCTCAGCATCTCTGTCGCCACTAACTCACTCTCTACCGGCAGCTGTCAGTTATCTCTGCTCCTCTTCCTTCCTTTGCTCTGCCCAGCCTTTCATTTCTGCCTCTCACCCCCGCCTCCAAGTTTGTTTTTTCTTCTTTATTTCTCCAGGGTTTTTCCCCTCATCTCCCCAAACCCCCACTCTCCGTCTTCTCTCCGTCTTCTCTCTGTCTTCTTTTGGTCTCTTGTCGTTTTCTGTCAGGAGCCATCAGAGATAAACTCTGTCCACCCTGCCCTCTTCTTCCACTTCTCTCCTCTGCACTTTACTTCTCTTTCTTCATCTTCTTCGCCTTCTTCCTCAGCTGTGATTGTAGAGGCAACGAAAGGGCGACCCTGTGATGGTCGCAGTGTGACTACGCCCTGCTGACGACCAGACATCCTCACTTTATTGGAAATTTAAGTTTATAACAACCTCTGTGAGCCAACGGCCAGTGCGTCAGAGATTTATATATCAGTTTAATTAAGCTGTTTATATCCTCATACAGAGCAGATCCTCGTCCACAGAGTCCGCCATGTTGTTTTCTACAGGACACTGCAAGTTATCCTCGGGAAGTTACAATATGTAACTGTAATATTTCACAATAAGTTACAATATTGTCACCTCACAGGCTTTTATTGTGATAATTAACCAAATCAGAATGTTATTGTGAAAATCATGCAGGTAAATATCGTAATTTTACAGGAGCATGCTGCTAAATCACAGTAATAGAGTTTAACTGTGAGATTACAGTGAAATACAGTAATTTTACAGAAGCAAGCTGCTAAATCACAGTCATTTATGGAGGTTAACTGTGAGATTACAGTGAAATACAGTAATTTTACAGGAGCATGCTGCTAAATCACAGTAATATATAGAGTTTAACTGTGAGATTACTGTGAAATACAGTAATTTTATAGATGCAAGCTGCTAAATCACAGTAATATCCAGGCATAACTACTGTGAGATCAGCTTCATTTCACAACAATTGGCTGTAAAAATATCACAGTAATTTACTGTGAAAATGTTGAAACTAGTAGCCAATAATTTACGTAAATGTACAATCAAATATTTTACAGTGTAGAAAACAAATTAGTCTGCACACCTTAACATATATTTTTGTATTTATTTATTTGTTTGTTTTCTACTTTGCCAGATGTTTCTTTGGTACAGCACACACTCCATTGGACGCTGGGATGTGCGTGTCTTTTGTACTGTTTTCTACAAGAGCCCGTAAAGGACAAACCAATCACTGGCTCTAGATAGATTCTAGATTTGCGTCTGTCACTGTCTCCTACACACTTGCTACACAGGAAAAGTTTCAGTCAGTTGTAATTTGCATCCTCACCACTAGCTGGCACTAAATCCTACATACTGGACCTTTAAGCCTATATCTTAGCACAAAGACTGGAAATCCACTTTATTCAGATTAAGTTCAGTTTTCAAAACTTTTGAGATGCAGCGTGATCATTGAATTTGTCGTAATAGATCAATAAATATATTTCTTCTTCTTCTTCTGCTCTGCAGTGGTTCTTCTTAGTCTTCAATATAGCTCTAATGTGTAAGTTAACTGTTGTGTGTTACTGTGTAATTCAGAAAGCTTTGGAGTTGTTAGAAGGCAACTTTCATGGCACTCGACTGTCAATTTCCTCCTGCTTTCACTGCCAGAAAAAACAAATGTTTCCTTATATGTTGTTTTCCCTACTAGATGTAAGCTAGCATGTTTAGCTATGTTAGCAGTACGGATGTGTGGTAATGATTTTAATGAGCATAAAATCAGGACTTTTTTTTCTCTCTGTCTCCTCTGATCATATCGTCACCTCCTGTTTTTTTGTAACTGGACGACCACATGCATGCAGGTTTTAAAAACAACCTCACACTGGGATTTTCAGACTTTAAACGTCTTACTGCAGCAAGTCTTTTAACTCTCAGTCACATTTCAAGGCTCTTACGTGCCCACATTTACAGACAGCACATAAAAATCTGTGTATTATATGGGATCAATGAAACAAGCATATTTCAGGTTTAAATATTGCCACTGTATACGAGTGTCTTTTTGCTGACTCAGCTTAGCAGCGCCTTCCCAATAAACAGCTCTTACAGTAAGACACAGGCCAGTAAAGTGCAGGCTGTTACCCAAACTACCCTCCAACGTTCAGCGCAGAGAGGAACACATGGTCCCCGACCCACAAAGCTTCGGTGCACAGACAGCTTTACGGGGCTGAAACAAGAGGCAGCTGGAACGGATGAAGTGATGCTGATTAAAGAGATGCAGCAGAAAACTGTAAATTTCCTAAATTACTGGATGGAGAAAATATAGAGGAGAAATGGAGCAGAGACAGAGCATCAGTCACACTGAGACACAAGCTGCAGGATCATTAATGTCGAGGAGCAGAGGTATAAAACACACGCACATGTGGGAGAGGAGAAAGGATCAGGGATTCAAAGGGTCTGGAAATATCGGGTAAATTTGTGGATTTGTGGATTCCATATATTTTCCAAGGGAAGTTAAGATCAGAAAATTTGGGGGAAAATATATTTTTCCCAGTAGTTCAACTAAACAAAATTGTTATTTTGTTTGTTTCTGTTTGCATATAAATAGTTTCCACCCCGAATACTGCCAGAATTTTGCAACCCTAAATAGGATAATTTCAACATTGATATCTCATGATGTCATAGCTCATACCACCTAGCCAAATTTGCATGAACTGACCTTTTAGCCTCTGTTCAACAGTTAGTTGACAACGGCTGTTCTTGAACCTCTCACTGTGCCACCGTTTTAGAGCCACAACCAAAGATATCGTCACGTTTCTTTCACGTTGGTCATTTGTCGTCTGCGACAGCCCAAAATCGCACAGCGTATACCAGGCTTTGAAGGCTGTTTCCCTCCAGCTGCCTGCATTTCCTGATCAGTTTGAGGCTAAATTCTGATTCATTTCAAACAAACTGATCGGACGGTAATTGATAATTATTAGAAGAACATGTTTCCCAGTACAGGGTCTGACAACAGAGGAGCCTCGTTTTCTCTCCCACCAGTTACCTTGTCTCTGAGCTGAAGCCTCTACCTGCAAACAAAAGATACAAAACACTTAGTTCATCCTCATTCAACTCCTTTAACCTCCGCCTGCTGCTCTACAACAGCCCGCCTTCCCCCCCTTAAGCTCCCTACTGGCATCTGGACCAGTTGCGCCGGTTACCAAGGGTAACCATGTGACTCGTTGCCACAGTAACCCCACTGGATGGGCAGGCGGGGGGTCTGTGTTGCTCTCACTTTGGTTTTCCACTCTCAGCGGTTCAGTTGGTGACTCTCAGTCTCTGTGTTTGAAGTTTTTCAATTTGGATCCGCCGCTGAGTCTCTGCTGCGGTTTCTGTTGACGATGCAGCGAGCAGCCACACAGCAGAGCCATTAGAGCTGTCAGAGGATGTTTATACATGTTGCTGCTGCAAACAGTCGAACTGGAGGAACTGGGAGGTGTTCATACATAAAACACGGAGCTGTAACCCTCCGCTTCCCCCGAGACAACACGAGTATGCTGACTCCATCAATGGCCGTCTATATTTAGCATGTTGGTGGGCGTGCTTGTTCAGATTAGGAAGTGTGTGTGTGTGCATTTGCTACTGCACGATGACACAGCCGTGTACAACAAAGACTCTCAGTTGCTAGGCAACCCCATCTAAAAACGCTCACTAACCAAAATATAGTATGTATGCAGCCGCAGCCGCTTCTCAGCTGGAGGAGTTTCAGAGGATCACTTTGATTCCTGAAACCTCTCGACACAATCACTTGTGTACCTGCATGCTCAAGAGAAAACATCACCGTGGTGGTTTTCACATTTAAATGAGCACTCAGTAACATTAACGTCGCATTTTATGAACTCCTCATCAGTGGTAACATGAAGAGATGCAGGTGCAGATTTTCATACATTTTATTAAACGTGATGTGGAATTCTTAGTGAAAATTTATAGCATGGCGTCCATCCATGCGTCACTGGGTGGCGCTCAGGGTGGGCGATGTCACTGTTGTTGCGATGTATCGCGGCTTGTTTGAAGTATATATTGTCACATCGTGTTTTTAAGCCAACAGAGACGGTTTAAAATGAGACTTGCGTCAGAGTTTTGGTTCTCTTGCTCTGTTCGATGGCTCTGTCCCTCTTACAGACACAAAAAGGAAAAAACACACACACTCCTTTACCTATCATGACAGCTCTCTCCTGAGCCATAGTGTGTGAGCAGGCGAGGCGTGTGTTTTTCTATCTGCAGGGTTCCACATCGCAGACCCGCTGAGTTACATTTTGTGACCATGGAGCTCCAGCGCAACTTGCAGATATTATTTTATTTATTTTTTTTATTTCCAGCTCACGTTGAATCAGTCCTCATGTTTAACTGTGCCGTTTGATAGTTTCTCAGCTTCTTTATTTAACTTTATTGTAACAATAATTTATTAAGCAATTTCTTGTAATTTAGTAGTTTAAAGAAGATTTTAAAATATCGAGATATATTGCGTATCGCGATATACCGTAACAACATGGCAGTACTATTTACAGCCCATATCACACAGCTCTAGGTGAAACAGTGCTGCAGTAGTTTGCACTGTTGCCTCCAACTAACTGCACCATCCTGATGTTTTGAGAAACACCGGTGCACCATTTAAAGAACCTTTTCAACTCCAGGTATCACAGTGAACTTTCCGGAGATGAAACTGTCCCTCGATGACCTCCAGAGGCCGGTGGCTGAAGTTCAAGTCACTCTTTGCTCCAAAGAGCCTTCCAGTTCCTCTCTGCACTGCGGTTTGAGCCAAGTTGAGTAATTAGTAGGTGGAGAATGACCTTGGTTAATTACATCACTGAGAGCAGAGCAGCACAGAAAGTGTCTGTCTGGAGCTTCGTAGTGCTGATGTGGTCTCATAAGAAGCACTTTTAGTTTAAAAATGTCCCCGGGCTGAATTTTGATGGGCGTTTGACGACAGCATAGAGGTCAGATATCATCATTTAAATACTGACGAGTCAGGCATTTTTTAAATTTTCTTTTTTCTTTTGGTTTAAAAAGAAGAGTACCTTGTTTTACATATCGAAGCTGTGGAAGCTTTTCTTGGTCCTGTCTGTAGATGTTATTTTTATATTTTTGTAGTGACTGTTACAGAGAGAAATGCAGGACTTAAATTAAATCGATGCTTGAAGACAGCAGATGAACAACAGCTCAGTGGAAAGAAGCAATAAACTGGCTCGATGGAGGCCTGGGAAACAAAGAGTCCAGGTAAGCAGATTTGGACTCTGGAGGAAAAAGGGCCAAGGTGTTCAGGAGGACAGGACTGCCAGCGAGGAAGTGAAGAGGCAGAGCCAGCAGGATGAGAGCTGAGCGGCAGGTGCACTGGGAAAAGATGTCGTAAGTTGAGGAATAAAGCCAGAGAAGGTGGGAGAGAAACGTGAGGTTGGATATGGAGCGAGAGGATGAAAAATATTAAGAACTAGAGACTATTTCAGAATCTGACACAGATTTACGTATCAGAATTTAGTTTCTTCTTCTCTATTAATAACCTGGTGACCCTTCAGAGGGCCCCGACCCCTGTGTTGGGAGCCACTGGACTAAACTAGCCAACTGCATATAGAGTAGCTCAAACTGGATCCACCCGCAGCAGCTACAACAGTAACATGCAGATCATGCTGATCTGTTCTCAACACTTCAAACATTTACTGCGTCTTGCGCAGGCTGAAACAAACAAATTCCTCGCAGCTGCTATTTCCGTCCGTTTCAGACCAGACGATGGTTACAGAGTCTCCTGAGGTCCAAACTTGTGCAGCGTCTCAAACCCACGCAGGTGGGTTCAACTATATGATCTGCTCTGTACGTCAGCACATATCTCTCCTGTGGGACGCCGTTCAGCCTGATCTGTGACAGACACCTTCCTGCATGACTCACTCCCTCTCTCTGTTTCTCTCATTTTCAGATCCACCTATACCGACTAATATAGGTTCTGGTAATTATAGGAAGGATACACAGTTTTCTCTTTAGACTCTGAAACAACATTTAGAGCAGTGGACACTGAAACTGGGTAAAACTGGAACGAGAGCAGTTTTGTTTTAATTGTGTAGCCTGGTTGAGTTTTTCCATGTTAGTGAAGCAGTTTGCTTTGACTTGGGACTTAGGAGGTGGAGCAGGTCGTCCACTAGTCGGATCCGCGATTCGATCCCTGGCTCCTCCAGATGGTATGTCAAAGTATCTTTGAGCAACATACTGAACCTGAAAACCTGAGTAGCAGGTGGTAGCTTGTACAGTAGCCTCAGCCACCAGTGTATGAATGTGTGTGTGAATGTGTGTGTGAATGTGTGTGTGAATGTATGAATGTGACTCGTGGTGTAAAAAAAGCGTTTTGAGCGGTTGGAAGACTAGAAGTCTACTATACAAGTGCAGTACATTTACTATCATTTCATTTTTGCATCAGAAGCATCTGTTTTGGAGATGGGTGATGGGTGAAACCCTTGAGATGTTATACACCTTTATGTGATGAGCCACGCCCTCCGCAATATTCATTGCCTTATAGAAGCTCAGTTTTAGGAAGTTTTCCAACTTTTGCCAAGAGGGAACTTTAGATATTGGTCCCTAGATTATGTTCACCCAGTTTCATGCAGATCGCTCGAACTTCCTAGGAAGAGATCCATTTGAAGTGTTTTTCAAAACATTCAAAATGGCGGAAATCTATATAAGCGGAAGTTATGGGTTCTTGAGGCAAATGTGTTCCTCATGAGGAGAGACATCTCTGTGCAAAGTTTCATGTCTCAACCACATACGGGGCATGAGATATGCCCATTCAAAGTTTGACATTTCAATGGGTTGCTATAGCGCCCCCCTTTGGCCAATTGATGTAATATTGCTTCATTGGCATCCTCCCATGACCCTCTACCACTGTGCCAAATTTCACATGGATTGACCAAGTCAGTGAGGAGAAAACATGGAACACACACACAGACAGAGTGTAGTAAGATGTGCCTTGCCAGGCCAAGTCACGCCAGAGATGGACCTTCTAAGAAGTAGGTTTAAAAGTCGCTCCACCTGCCCTCTAGCAGGCAGCAGTGACTTCTCGTCGACCGCAGCCAACCCCTGATGACCCCCCGTTCTCCCCCCCAAACAAGCCTGTGTCACATGACACTACTCACCTCTGACTGCAGGAGACCAGCCATGACTGTCGGAAAGGGGCAAATGAAACACATCCAGCAACATGTAACACACGTGTGGGTCATTCTAAATCACAGAGGTTTTTGTGTACATTTCAGATTTTGTTTAGACTTTGTCATTTTTTTTTTTTTTTCAGACAAAGATATTAGGAGATGTAGTTTACCTTGACATGTTTCGACTTTCAGCTTCAGTCTTCTTCAGAAGCGTCATCTGAGGTGTGTCGTGATGTGTCTTTATCAGAAATATAACTCTTAGAGTTATTGAAATTGGAATTACAATGGATTCAAATGATTGAAATGCACAAGCAGACCTTTTCAGTGTTGGCCCTTGACAGTAGAAAAATTTAAAACATGGATGGTTTGGGGCCCCAGACATTCCCCCAAGTATATATAGATACTGTTATGTTTCCATACTTCCAGCTAAGATTACAGTATTTGATTGATCTTGAGCCAAATTTAAAGGGCTCTAACATAAACAGAATCAGATATATGGCAAGTATGACACGCCAAGTTTGCAATTTGTTGCCTTTTTGGGATGCCAAATGATGATGTGGACTCATTTCTAGGATCGTCAAAATTTGCACGACAGAGTCTCTACAGTCTGTTTCCCTCTGGATAAAAAAAACCCAGGAACACCCACTCACATCTGGATTTAGTGGGAAAGTTTACAATCTGCATTCATTCCCAGGATGGTTATTTATCAGCTCCAGCTCCCGTCAGCAGTGATAGAGACATAACACCCAGGTGGACGTGCTAATTTTTGGATAAGGAATGTATTTTCATGCACAGCTCACTCGCTGCTCGACCAATTCAGTTTGTGTTTCAAGCTGATTGTAAAAATGACTTCAGATGCAAATTGTATTATTGTGCAGCAGGTTGTGCTTCTGTCTTTCTCCTTACTATATTTCACTCACCGTGGTATTTTAAACAGTCTGTATCCTCTCCCCGCTCCCTCACACACACACACACACACACACACACACACACACGAACACACTCTTTCTCAGTCTCATCTAACATCTCCATTTTCCTGTTCAGTCAGTTGGACGGCGTGCAGCTCTGGTGATATTGGAACAGATTAGCACACCGTATTGATAGCTGAGGAAACGCTGAGCGATCGCCTTCATGGGAGAAAAAGAACAAGTGTTAAGCTGCTAACAGTGTCACGCTGACTCTTCCCTGAGGGCTTCGCGCTACAAGAAATGTCCCAGATAATGAATAATTTTATCTGATCGTGGCCTGAAATGTTTTCTTTAAATAGCTGATAAAACCAGCTGTGTCATAGCTGTCACTTTTATTCGTATGATTCAAAAAGAAAATAAAGAAACCTGACGGTAAAGTTATGGGAACAAAGAAGCATTTCAACGGACAGAAAGACACAACTGAACAGGGTTAATACAGTGTAATAAAACAACAATCACATGCATCTAAACTTTAGACTAATGAGGTGAAATGTGTCCTTTTTCCAGCAGCAGAGAGAAGCAGCAGGTCTTGTGAAGGTGGCAGATACTAGCTGATGGTATTCTGGCATCATCTCTGGAGGAATCTGTTTATGTATTCTGCTGTGACGAGCCAGAGGGATCTGTGGGGCATATGGAGCTGCTTATACACCGGAGGTCACTGAGTGTGTTGATGCAGTTGTTTTGGGGTATGAATGGCCCTCCTCTGGTCTTTAGAAGTTTACAGGCATGAAGGAAAAGGTGATTAACTGATACGGCAGTCGGGATAACAAACATTTTCCGGTCACAGCTGCTCCTGTGTGAGTTTCTCTGCTTTATATCATTATGAGGGCCAAGACTTCCTCTTCTGTGTGCAGCTCATTATGGCTAATGTCTATAATGTTTCTGCACCAGGTTGTAAACATGTTTATTTCTGCTGTAACATGGAGGTCTATGGGGATTGACTTGCGCTTGGAGCCTGCCTCAAGTAGCCATTCAAAGAAATGCAATTATTGGCACTTAAAGGGATAGTGCGCCCAAAAATGAAAATCCAGCCATTATCTACTCACCCATATGCCGAGGGAGGCTCAGGCGAAGTTTTAGAGTCCTCACGACACAACACAGCAACACAACTCCACCTAATGGAGGCTGATGGCGCCCCAGATTCAAACATCCAAAAACACATAACTGAAACCACAAAATATCTCCATACTGCTCGTCCGTAGTGATCCAAGTGTCCTGAAGCCCCGACATAAAAAGCTGTTTGGAAAAACATCATTTGAACTCTGTTTTCAGCCTCACTGTAGCCTGTAGCTCTGACTGCCTCTCTGGGCACGGCGCTCACGTGTGCGCGCTTGTGTGCGAGACCTGCGAAAGCACGTGAACGCACATGAACGCGGCGCCCATGTCTCCTGGTCTCACGCAGCGTGAACACTGCTGCAGCTGGTGGAAATAATCAGCAGGTTTTATCAGTCCTCACTACTTATTCTTATCATTATTATTATCACCATGTTTATTATTACCCATGCTGTTCATTATACATCAGACTTGCCTGTAATTAGTTTGAGGAGCAGCAGCTGTGTTCATCCTGCTGTGACTCTGTGGGAACTGTTAGGAAGCGCAGTGATGTCACCTTCACCCAGCATGGAAGAAACTCTTTTACAGTGCATTCTTGGCATTTTGTGAGAAGTTGCTCTTCTGGTTCACTGACACAGTTATTGGTGATCGGGCTGTGGATTGGAAGGGATCTAGCGTTCAATACGTGAAACGATACAGGGGTTGTGATTTAATGTTTTGTGATACTCTAAGCATGTAAGGTGATATACTACAATATTTAGGAAAAAAGAAAATATCACCACATGCATAAAAAAGTGTACATTTTTATGCAATTGCAACAGTCGTATCTGTATTTATCCAACACATTCTTACTCAATCTCACGACTTTGCACATTGACATATGATGTGCACGGTAAACTGGGTGCATTGGTTGTTGACGTTCTGGGACGCCGTGACACCTTCCGCCTGTTTTCAAAAAACACTTTCGTTCTCACAGGGAGTGTCCAGTTTCCATACAGTCTCTTTCAAAATAAAAGCACTATGTCGGTACAACACCGCAAATTGATGTGTTTGTTCTTTTCTTCAACCAGAACTGCAGGTGGTTGGGTTTAAGAAAAAAAAACAGGGTTTGTCTTTACAGTCTTATGGGAAGCAAACACCAGTCACACGGTTGAAAGTTGGTGGCTGTTGTAACCGTCCACCACCTGTCCCGCCCACCCGCCCTACTCAGACTTTCCTCCTTTAACTTATGTTGTTGTCCACTGCATTTCCCCCTGATGCTGCCAGTTACACAATGATGCCGGCTGACTGTGTATCATGCCACCATGAAAGGAAGGCTTTGTGTCACTGACCAAGCACCAGTATTCGACGACTTCAGAGTGAGACCGGGTTGAATTATTACAGTACATGTACCATCCAACGTCATAGCACTGCTTTTTGTGCAGTCTGAGAAAAGGAATTAATGTTTACCTTTATCAGAAAGACAAATAAATAAAAGTGCTTGAAAGATACTTTAGGAAATAAACAAATAAAGAAATAATTCCTACAGTATGTGACTCCCTGGAAAGTGGATATTGGTGTATCCACGTCCCAAAATTCACTTGAAAAAATAAGCCCTGCAGGGTGTGAAACAGGCGGCAACTCAGCTCAACACCGTTCTGTAAGCAGCCTGGACAAGTCACATGGTGATATGAATAAACATAAGGACATATGCCTCATTAACCTGTTACCATGAGACACTACACTCCTGCACACTGGTGTCTTACCTTATGGATCAGGGGCCTTCAAGGTCTGACACTGTGGACCTCAAACATAATCCAGAGACTAGTTATGGATTCAGTGAGTTATGCTGAATTAGATTAGATTACAGATAACCATTACTGGATTACTCTGATACTGAAGAAACCTTAAAAACACGATGACTCTCAGGAAAGTTCTGAAGGAGCGTCTTTTTTCCATGACTTCTAAGCAGATCTTTGGACGCTGGTTTGCAGTGCAGCATCTGAGATGATGATGTTCTCAGGAAGTGTAAGTCACACTGAATCTGAGATCTAAAAATATCACATCTGTGTGATATGACTCTGACAAGGAGTAGCTTCGCCTCCAACTGCTGGGTGTGTTGGTGAGCGGCCAAGCTACAGTAACTTACTTCCTGTTGTTTTTAGAACACCTGCATGCACCTGTCCCCTTCACCTCACGTACTATCTTCACCTCACAGCACCTCTGTTTATAAAGTGGCAAACTTGTGAGCACTATGCACTGTGTGTATTCTGTGTTTTATGTTTATGTAAAGAGCCAAGTGTGACTGTAATCTGCGTGTTGAAGTGAGACGCCGGTACTTTTTTTCGTATGTCCAAGATGAATTTCTCTTGAGAGACAATAAAGATCAGTCTTATCTTAACTTATCAAATGCACCAGTAGGTTTAGTCCCTGTGAGATCGGGGGCTTCTGCTCAGAATGAATCCTCTATAGATGGTCTAATTTGGGGAGAAGGTCCAGGTTCAGGCTGCTGCTGCTGCTGCGGCTTCTGAAGGACTCTGCTGTGTAGGATGTAGCGGTGGTATCAGCATCAGTATCAGCATATATGTTATCCCATATGCACCGATATGAAAACTTACAGAACGTAATACAGGAAAAGATGCTTGGGATATTTCATACTTATTAAATAGTTATTAAATCTCTGATGAAGTTGAGTGTTTCAGGCCCCTGTTGTCATTTGTTTGTCATATCTTCGTCACACGTGTTTGATGCAGAAAATGTGTGGATTTACATATATATACACGGGAACTCATTTTCACTGAGGGATGCTGCACAATATAAATGTGCACCCATGACTATGTATGAGCATGCGCTTAGGAGAGACGACTGCCAGCTGCGATCAACTGTTCAGAAACAACAATCAACAAAACGGGTGTTTTTTAGCGAGGTTAACTCTAACCTTTAAGCTCTTAAAGCACACCAAACGTTATGAATACATGTTTTTAGATGAGCAGCACTGACGCACCGCTGTGAGGATGGATGTACTCCAAACCTAGAGTGTGTTCCTGCATCTTTTTCAGAGTTTGAGTCTCTCTCATGACGCCCTGCTGTCTCTTTAAAACTCTGATTTAACTGATTGAGTGATCAAAGTCGTCTCCTCTCGCAGCTGTCTCTCTCTGCGTGAACCAAACTTCTTTTAAACTAGGTGACCGGTCTGTCCTACACTCCCTCCTTCTGCTCATTTGCTTCAGCTGCTTCTTCCTGGTGTTTAATTTCACTTTCATGTTGCAGTTTGATGTATTGTTCATCCTGTGCATATGTTTTGCTCTGCACCCAGTTTCCCGATAAAACAGAGCAGGAACACAGCAGGCAGTAAGAATGACTGCGGGGGAGTTTTGTATTAGCCTCCTCCGTCTCTCGGCTCGTTCCTGTCCGGCGTCTGTGTCCCGCCTTCTCCACCCACCCACCACCGAGTCCATAACACCACATCATTAAAACACAGAGCACAGAGGACACAAAGATCCAGGCTCCCTGGTGAAAACACTGCCTTCTGGTTTCTGTTCCTAACCAAACCCCAAAACACACCAGCTCTATAATCTGCACCAGCTTTCATATATATCTATATCTCTGTCTGTCTTTACTGTGTGTGTTTTATTTCCCAGAGTGACTCAGGAAAAGTGAGCCAGCAGCTTTTCATCATCTTGCTGCAGGGCATTTTGTCAGTTGGCTGTTTGCGGGGATCGAACCTTTGATCCTTCGCTTAGAGAGCGACTTCTTCAACCGTCCTGATCCAACTCGCTCGCCTCCTGCACTACTTTGCACTCATTTGCTGTGGGAATTAAAATGCAGTATGTGTCTGGATGTGGTGGAAGTAGGACGAGCGCTCGCAGATTCTCTTCCTGCAGGTTTTGCGAATTCATTGAACTTTGTTCCTCGCTGGTGGCGCCCCACGCAGCTTTAAGAGCTGCAATACAAAGAGTAAAAGTCTGCTCTGCATTTTGCCTCTGTCTGCATATTAGATCATCTCATCATATCCTTATATTCACACTTTCATGTACATGTAGTTTTAATATCTGCAGTGTCTCCTCTTCTACTTGTTAGATAAAGTTTATACATCGTCCCATCCCTGTGATGTTCCTGCCTCCACAGCTGCACAGTCTAACCTATTTCTTACCATCTCTTACCTCCTCAAACAAGTTCCTGAACGTCTTTGCAGCCATGATTGCTTCTGCCTGTTGTGCATGTGACCGTGGGGGTTCTATGAAGACACACTGCAGGCACATCAGCTGTTTTCTCCTGGCAACCTACTTTTAATTTTTGCAGGACTACATGACTAAAGGCCTGGGTTTGATTGAAAACACGCAGCTCATAGGTGCTCTGAACTGACACGCTTGTAGGTGAGATGAAAAGCCTGCTGTCATGAGCTGTTTTTATTCAAAGATGGCGCTATAGAGCCACTCCGAAGTCTTTACTTTACCCTGTCTTTGCATTTTTACACAGAACCAAACAACAGCAGCAGTCTCCCCAATTACCGGACATTTTCAGCCGCTGTTCCTTTTCTTTGAGTTAGCTGCTAACTGCTATCAGCTGCATTTTACGTCTCACAAAACGTTGCGCAAAACATTGCATACGTCTCGTCCATCGTCCCGACCTGCTGCATGTGCTTTTACCACAGATGATTTAGTCCTGTTACAACCTCCACTGTCGGGTTAAAGGCGAGACAACTCTGTCTGAGTGTGCCAGATCATCTTAATCATTGTGATACTGGTGATATTTTGACTTGTTGACATATAACAAGCATGGCTGAAAGCGAAATTATTACAGACTCCGCAGTGGTTCCAAAAAGAGGAGCAGCTTCTGCTTCTCCCTCTCCTCTCACCGTGTGCACAGGGGGAGTCGGTGTCATCAAGTGATTTTGTCATGAACCTTTAGTAATGTAAACCTGCGGCTCGACAAACAACTCCATATATGTGAGTGTGTGATAGTTGTGGTATCATAACAGCCTGTCAGGTTACAGCCTGATGATTAGAGGAGAAATGGCAGAGCATAAAGGTCCAGGTGGAAAAAAGGTGTTAACATTGTTTTGTATTTGTGAGCTGTTTAAATGTGTAATTTGTGGTAAATTTTATTTTGTTGTACTATTAATATTGTAACAGAATCTGAATCTCACTCTGAGCTACTGTTGTTCACAAATTCAAGAAATGAGAGATCATTTTTTCTTTAGTCTTCACAGAATATTTGAAGGCAGACTGTGAGGTTTGTACATGTATAACTATATCTTGTTGCGAATCTACGTTCTTAAATTAATCGTTAAAACTTTTTTCACTAATTTGTCATATCGTCAAGAATGTCATTATTGCAAAAATACCCTGAAATATTGTGATATTATTTCTGGCCCCAGGGATTTTGGGCCCCATGAAAATAATTTGTACTGGGGCTTTTACACAGCCGGCCGGGAGGCGGCTGAAAATTTTTTGATGCTATTTTACATAAAACTATGCATTTTGATGGTATTTTTGACTAACATTCCCATATTTGTGAAAAAAGAACAATCTCTTCCTCCACTTCCACATTCCTCCCTGACAAACCTGAAGAGGACCTTGAACGCAACACCATCTCCGAAAAGGAAATAGAAAGCCAGACGCGCAATGAATGGAGACCTCTTATCCTGCTTGAACACAGACGACTGAATTCTTTCAACAATGTGACTCAAAATAATGATAAAATATATTTTATTGATGTAAAATAATATGCTGATGGTGACATTTTCCACCGTCTCGCTGCGCTCTGAGTCTGGTGTCAGTGATGCTGCTCTGAGTCGCGCATCTGTCTGCTTGTGCTGCAGTGCACGCCAAGGGTTTTCATTTTTATTGTTAAATCAGAAGTTAAACACCACTTATCAGCAACCAGAAGTGTTTTTTCATATGTGAATATTATAATCTTAATTCTATGGTTGCAAGAAACTACCTTTTCGCCATAAATTGTAAGTTATTAACTTTTTTGGACTTTTTTTTATTCGCGCAGCAAAAAAAAATAAATAAATAAATAAATAAAAATTGTTGTTTGCTTGCTCATCCCTAACTAAAATGATCACCTTCTTCTGAATATTGACTTTGTCCCTGGTCTATAAGCTGCTTATGGACCAGGGACAAAGTTAATATTCCTTAACTTTCCACTACATGAACCACTAACAAACCCACCTTGCTGTTTGAAATACTGGGTGACATACTGTCGATCCTTTGCTTCTTTCTCCTGTCTTGGCTTCCTTTCTTTCCGTTTTTGGCTACCTGATTTTTGAGGCATATTGCCATCTCTGCCTCCTTACCCACCCCAGCACACACCCCTACAGACGAGGCAGAGTAACGGTGTGAAATTCCCACCTCATACAGGTGGTGTAAAAGGGCAGTGGAGACGGGTGAGATGCATGATGGATAATGCTGTGTTGCACTGGTTTGTTGACGTGAAAAGTTACAGAAATAGTTGTGTGAAGAATGAAAACCTTGTCTACTGTCTCACCTCCACACAGCTGCTCAGTGACACCATGAAGCAGGAATGAATGTCAGATTGTTGTGTTTGGGTCAGATACAGAAACTGTCAGACGCAGCCCGGTTCAGACGACAGAGAGGTGTGTGGGGAGGGACGCTGTGATCAAACATCACATTGTTGTTTTTCATTTTCTTTCGTGACACACATTGTCAAATAGGTGCACAGCTACTGAGGATGTGATCTAAAGGAGTTTCATCTCCACCTCAAACCCTGCAACCTAATGTCACGAATATCAATTCAGGAATGAATGTGAACAAAAAAATTAGCAATGCTGTGACTGTGCAACAGCTGTGTTCATTTTTAAGAGGCTGTGACTGATCTGGCAACAGGCCGTACAAAGGTGTACAAAACACTGGCAGACTCTGCGACCTGTCACAGGCCTGAAGTTTAATCAAAGTGGATCAGCTGCAGCTAATCAATTCATCCGACAGTCCAGAACATATAGATCCTGAGTGATAAATCTGTCATCTGCAGTCCAATCTGCTGAGCGGTGTTTGGGGTCGAGGCGAGGTGACAGGAAGTCGATGGCACAAGCTCATCTTGAGCTCTGCTTCTGTAACCTCAATCAGTTACACACACACGTGACGACGCTCCTGCAGTTTATCTACAGCTCAGAGTGAGACTTTAGTGCTGCAAAGTCTAAGAGCACGTATTCTCTAAAGCTCCATACCGAATGAAACTGAAGCAGACTGATCTCCTGCTGCTGCACTGTGGATGCAACTAGTAAACTCTCACCATGAAACATACCCTGCAGCTGAATGTATGGAACGACAACGCCGTAAATAAAAATGTGACTCAGGCTCCGACAGGTTTAAAAGCCTCCCGCTGTCACGACGCGTCCCAGCATCCCTCTGCAATGAGTGTGCAGTCTGACCCGGGAGCTGCAGTGTGGCGGCGCCAGGAGCTTTACGCTTCTTCAGGTTTATTTGGACTCGACCTTGAGAGTCTTTTTTTTGTCTCTCTGTGAATCAAGGGAAGCGTCAGAGTTTACAGTCAACCTGAGACAACACGCTGCAGAGTTACACAAATACAGAGGGAGAGTTTCAGTGTCTTGCCTGGAGGTGTTCTCAGTAACATTTCACATAGTTTTCTGAAATTTCCTCCAAAGAAACTGACATGCAACTGTAATGTATTAAAATGTTCCTGTAGAGAATGATGTGATGTGGCACAATGGACAATAGAGATGTTGTTCCAACGCTTTAATTGCAAGCGTAACTTTGAGTGTGGAGAGTGTGAAACTTGTCTTTCGGCAAGCTTTGAATTCAGAAGTTCCCAATAATAAATAAATGATAAATAAAAAATTATGCATCAAAGGAACTGACGAAGCCACTGTGATGTCATCCACTGGTTTGTGGACTCCTGTTTTGAAGTCTCGAGTTCGGCACTTCACCCGTCCACCTTGGATTTTATGGAGCCACAAGTGACCATATTTTTCCACACATGGTCCCTTGTGGCTCCTTCAGGCCGCCTCAAACACATTTTTCTATTTTTAGAGCTGGACCATTCATTAAGAATGCTGTTGGAATATATATGGTTATTATAGCACCACTCTGTCCGGGTGCAGAGCACTCGGGGCAGAATCGGAGCAGCAGAACATCAGACACACTGAAAGTGAAACCAGGTCTAAAAGTTTGCATTCAACTGCAGCAGCTGCTTCTCCTTGATCTGAGCAGTTCTGTTCGGCTCGACAGATCAATTATCCAGCCCACGAGTCACAAACTGTTGCTGGGGAAAAGAACTCATGGAGAGCTCCGTCTGCACTGACCTGCAAAAATCTCAAAATTTTAGAGAAGCACACAGGCATTCAAAAGCAAAAGAAAAGAAAGGGAAAAAATAAAGTTACTGCCACACACACACTGTCATTCTTTGGGATTCATACATTTGATGTCAGATTCAGTGCTTTACAGTTTTGAGTAAACCCTGAACAATCCTAGACAATACTGGACTAGGTGCTGATGCTGATATTAGGGAGTAAAAAATTCTGACATTGATGTATCAGCCAATGTTACATATAAATTATATATATCCTCCTGAGACCCAGACTTTGTCTGGTTTACTTTTTAATTTCTCCTATTTGGGATCAGTAGAACCTGCTAAATATAAAAAAACACATTCTCAACAATAATAGATCCCACTGTCAATATCCCAAAATTAAAAGCATCTTTGCTTGAAGTTGTTACTGTTGCTAAAATTGGTCAAATTTGTTGCAATATCAAACATTATTTATTCTAAATAAACAATATTATATTATTATCTCACTATATAATGACGAAAACTGTCTGTGTGTGTGTGTGTGTGTTCCACGTTTTTCTACTCACTGACGTGGTCAAGCTATGTGAAACTGCACATAGGCATTGAAGACTGGCAGAAGGTGACAAAGCTACCAATGGCTATGGACCAGTGAACAATAATTTAACAATAAACTTTCCAGTTAAAAATGACATTAGTGCACTGGGACAATAAACATGATTACAAGTTATCCCAGGCATTTTTTCCTGCATTATGTTCTCTCTCTTAAAAAAAAAAAGAGAAAGTTTTCAAGTTAGTGCATATTTGACAACATATATACTGATGCTGATATGTATATATCTGTAACAGGCCAACACTGACTGATAAAATTGGCAGTTTAAGTTATAAGATTTGGTGTTACGGACACATTTTGGTCAGCGTGGAAGTTTGATCCTCAGCCCTGACTGAAATTCCGCTGCAGTTTTTGCTCATGAAATTGAACTATATCGCTGCTCTCATGTTGTTGTGGGTAAATGTGTGTGAATCACTTCTCATCTTAGTTATTGATGCATCTCTGCAGCATAGCGAGGAACTCATCATGCTCTTTTTCTGCTTTACAGACATTTTACACAAGATTTTTCAGTGAGAGGGAAAATGCTTTCATCTCTGTGCAGATTTGCTCATCAGCTGAGACCTCAGCCTGCAGCGTTCGGGGGGAAAACTGGCAGTTTTGCTCTTTTATATTCAGAAATGAATAAAACAAGGGTAAACTTAGTACTGTGATCATCAAAATGCATGACAACCATCAACAGGCACACAGATCAGTCATACTTTCAGAAAAGTAATCTTTATTTTTTCATTCCACAAATAAAGATACAGACACAGACTTTGACAGAGCAGTTGTTGGCTGTAGTTTCCTTCAGAAAATCCAAGTGTTGAGCGATAACAGCGGTCTGTCTGCTCCCAGTCGAATAAAAGCACTAATTACCATGTTTACTCCCCGTGTGTTGAGCAGGTCTCTGCTCCAGAAATGCCTGCATGGCAGGGAGAAAAGGGAGGAGGGCGGATAATGGGCAAAATGTTTTGCTTTTTCTGCCGTGTTTCAGTCACCATGGAAACTAAAATGCCAAACGCAGTGGCGCTTCGATCCCAGAGAGTGGCACACATCAGGGGTCGAGAGAGAAAAATAATAATCATCACATGATGGCTCATACTGCAAATTCAGAGGAATGTGTCAGTGTTATGACTTTGCAGAATAACAGCGCTGTGGAATCTGTGGTGTTGGAGCACAATAACATACCTGTGACATCAGCGGGGTTCATTTAGTCTCTTCGCTGTCGCGAAGAGACTTAATTCATACTTTAATAATCCACTGAGAAATGTGTTGCTACGAAGCAGCTCATACTGTGGACGTACATATTCAAGTCATTAGGTCATAAATTGTTAAATCAAGTGCAGTATTAGATTAAACGAGAGGCCGAGAGGTAGAGGAATAAACCAACGCTCCCAGCCTCGTTATGGCTCCTCCTCCAGGCTCCAGCCTCATGGAGTGGACGCAGGGGTGCAGCTGGGTTGAGGCACTGCAAAGGAAAGTGGTTAGCACGTCAAGGATGAAAGGTCTTATGTCTCAGCAGGATTTGAAAAAACTTGTCCATGCTTTCATCTTCAGCAAACTCGAATACTGAAACGTTGTCTTTACAGATCGCCCTAAAAAAATCGATCAGACAGCTGCAGCTGATTCACAACGCTGCTGCTCAACTCCTCAGTCAGACCAAGAAAGTAAATCACATCGCTCCAGTTCTGAGGTCTTTACACTCCTCACTTCCTGTCTGTCGCAGAATCAATTTCAAAATACAACCCCACTTTTAAAAGGTTGGAACAATGTGCAAAACGTAAATGAAAACGTTAAGCTGAATAAATTACAAAGACAAGATATTTACAACTCCATTGTTTTTTGTACAATGTACAGTCATTCTAAATTTGATGCCTGTAACGCGTTCCCAAAAAGTTGCGACAGGAGCATGTTTGCCACCATGTTACATCACCTGTTCTTTTAACTACACTCAGTAAGTGTTTAGACACACAGAGCTGGATTGGTGAGTTGATCCGAGGTGCCCAATTTCCCGCCTCGTAGGGTAGATATATTGGTGGAAACTTTTAGTTTAAACAGACCAAGGCGGCCTTCCGCAACGGGAGGGGCTGTTGATGACGCCGCACGTGCGACCCACTGGTGGTGGATAAATGGGAAACAGCTGATAGCAGGAATTAGTGAGCAGCTAGTAGCAAGAGGGAAACACAAACCTGACAGACACTGTAAAGATGAGCAACTGGGGAGACGAGGAATTGCGCGCCCTCCTTGTCCTCGCAAACGAAGAGGCCATTATTTACAAGAGAATCGCCGAAGGACTGACCAGCCGCGGCTTCCCTTCCACGTCACTGTTTACGTCACACGCTGAGCTACACGTTTTGTTACTTGCTCACGCCCCCCATTGCCCCGAAAAAGGCACATTCTGTATAAACAAAAGTAGGTAGGCGGCATTTTGCTGCACTCCCTGATTTTGTTTTTATACTGCCAATGCTGAAAAAAGACTGATTGGGCTTTCCTGCAAATTTGCACCATTCCTATCTAAAAAGGGCTGCTGTGAAGCCACGCTGTTGTAACAATGGATGTATTAAGAGAGCTGCACACAGCATTGAATCCATTGCTATGAAGCCAAAAAAGTATCTGTGGCATGAAATTACGTATTAATGACACTGAGAAAAATTTCTGATCATCTAAAATTAGTTTGTAAACGCCCAATCGTTTTATGACTAACATGTAATGTAAAATCTGACCTAAGTTTAGGTCTCAACACAAAAACCTACTTGGTACAAACTGACAAAAAGATAAATAAATTATCAGTAATCAAGACGGAGAGTTAAAACTATAGTTAATTGAACTGCTGTCGATGAGGATGAGCCATTAATGAAGCATCCACACAATCAGTCTCTGCTCTGTGGAAACTTATCACTTGCTTGTTTGATGCAGCCCCGCTTGATTGATCATCTTTTCTTTCCACTCCATTAGTATTCCATTTCGTCATCAGTTTTTGTTTATTGCTGTTTCCAGTACGAGTGTGTTTCCACAGAAGCTGGAGGAGTGGAGGAGCGAGCAGGGAGGGAGGCAGTGTCTGCTGTGTGTCTGATGCTTTTGTTCTCATCGGCGGAGGACAACTTCTGATGAGTCGGTGTTTTAACGTTGCAGTATTTCCATCAGCGGTGTTTACAGAGCGTCACAGTCCTCACTGCTGCTCTCACATGTCGGAGGATTTGCGTGGTTGTCGTGCTGAAGTGATGAATCCTCCGATCTTCAGGTGAAGCTGAACTGCTGCCGAACTCCCCGTGTAAAGAGCAGATGAAGCTTTTCAGACCTTCAGCTCGGTTCCCTTCTCCGTGGTGAGCTGCTGTGAGGTGGCTGTGTCTCCACTGAGGAGGAGGTTTATTTTCAAATCCCAGAATAAGACTCGTCTTTATTATTTTTAGTTTCGCTCAGGGGCTCGTTGAATTTTTATCTATTGAGGTCAAACATTTTGGAGAAGCTCTTGATGTAAAACTCCCGCAGGATTTGGATTTAATTCAGCCTAAGTGAGACTCTGGGATGATGTAATGATGACGCCAGCAGTTGTCTGCTATTATAGTGAATCACAGCTGCAGGTGATAAATTTGAATAAACTGAGTCCAACACGTGATCAATCAGTCCTTTAAACCCTTTTACCCCTTTATTTATGGCAGAGTCACTACACCTCTTATCCGCGCATGTCATATATTATTCTCAGCCAGGGCTGGGCTATATATCAATATGATTCTGCTGTCATGATATGAGACCAGCTGTTTCTTAAATTTTGGATATCGTAATATGAAATATGTTTTGTCTTTCCCTGCGTTTAAAGGCTCCGTCACAGTGATGCACTAAATGAGGTTTAGGTCCCTTGAAGTAATCGAAAAAAAGAAAGAAGAAGGATCCTGATCAGATGCCCGAACCACCTCAACTGACCCCTTTCCCTGAAGGAGCAGCGGCTCCACTCCGAGCTCCCTCTGGATGTCCGAGCTCCTCACCCTATCTCTAAGGCTGAGCCCAGACACCCTTCAGGGGAAACTCATCTTGTATCCGTGACGTCGTACTTTCAGTCACTACCCAGAGCTCCTGACCATAGGTGAGGGTTGGGATGTAGATGGAGCAGTAAATTGAAAGCTTTGCCTTCTGGTTCAGCTCCCTCTTCACCACGACGGTCCGGCACAGTGCCCGCAGATGCTGCGCTGAACCGTCCATCCATCTCACGCTCCATTCTACCCTCACTCGTGGACAAGACCCCGAGATATTTGCACTGCTTCGCTTGGGGCAGTAAGTCATTCCCAACTAACTGGGGGCTTCCATGGGTGTGTGTGATTGCCAGTTCACCATCTGAGTTTAGGCACAACAGTTCCCACCATTCATTAGGTAATGTAAACAGGAAGCACTGTAAGGAGGAAGCAGTGTTGCCATGGAGACAGCCGGTTACCTGCCGACTGCAGAAATCCTGTTTTTCCTTTCCATTTTTTTTTTTTTTTAAATCTACACCATTAAGAGCAACATTAGTGACAGCAGTCTGTGTTGGCACTGTCACCATGGCAACAGGCAACAATCACCTGGATCACTGTTGATATTGATAAAAAAGTCTAAATTAGATTATGGTGAGGCAAAAAATGTAGTTATAAAAAGCTGGTTTTACTTTCATGCTGCAATATGTAGATATATGTTCCATGTTTACTGGTTTTGTCTGCCTCATGCTGATTGGTTCACAGCTGTAGAGACCACACGAGTGTGATGGGTTAGTCAGGCTGTTTCCCTACAGCATTAATGCAGGATCAACACGGGATGATTGTGCGACTTGTACAACACATTATAATCCCGCGCTAATTAAAGGACGTGAAATTAAAGTAGCAATCTCCAGTGTGCAGGCTTTCACAGAGGAGTTAATTGATTATGAAATGAGTTACATGTGTGGTTAGAGCATGCTGCAGGTTCAGTTTTATCAGAGAAACATAAAGTGAATCAGACGGCAAGCTGCAGAAACAGAAATAAGGTGAAACCCGTTCATGAGAAGAAACGCAGCTGGAACTTAAGAGCAGAAAGCAATTAATATCTGACTGAAAACAACGTCCTCAAAGAGCAAAGTGGGAAACACTCATTAGTTTGAAGCACAACTCTGAACACTGAGCTGCTGTGATCTGTCATTAAATATTGATCACTTCACTGATTTGGTAAATTATGAGTAAAAACAATTAATAAAGAAGAAAGACAACAACATGCTCACACCAAATACACACAGTAAGAATGAAACTGCACATGAAAAACAAGTTCTGAGAAAATATATAATAACAATGAAGTTGTCTGTAGTCAATTATTTAGTGAAAAGGCCTCAGGGGTCCACTGCATTGATAAATGCTTCCCTCAAACGCTGATGAAGCCTTTCATATCGTCGTAAAAACTGTAAAGACCTCTTTATGTCAATCTTCCACTGGTGGAGCATTTTTATGAATCAAAAGTTTGACCTTGCTTTACTTGTAACACACTCTCATACCTAAATGATAAATTAGGTCATTTGCCAGTGACTCCCAAAAAAACGTATGTGACTGTTGGAGAGTACCAGCGACAGGCGCAGGCACTGCGACGTGTTCTCATCCCAACTCATCAAATATTGATGCTTTGTCATGGACTTTCCCGTCTAAATATGACGTGCTAGTTACCCTCCGGGACAGCACGTCAGTTTATGCTTGTTACATGCAGTTTGACTTTTTAAAATACGTTTCCGTTCTCACAGGAAATGTGCAGTGTTTGCTTGTTAGAAACATACATTCATTCATTCATTATGCATAACCGCTTATCTTGTCAGGAGTTTTAGGGGGGTGGAGTCTATCCCAGCTGACACTGGGCGAGAGGCAGGGTACAACCATTCACACTCACATTCACACCTGGGAGACCGGGGTAAGATGAGCCACTTTTCATATTCAGGATCACTACATCGAGGATATTATAGTTTTGTTGCTATTTTTCAGGATGTTGTGCATCCGTACAAACAATCAGAATGAGTGTAAACATAAGTGTTTTGATAATATAGCATGTCCAAAAAAAGTGGTCTGGTGGCACAACCATCCATATCCCACCTGCCCCTTTACTCAATATTCCAATACATACAAACTGCCGGGACTTCCTTGCTGTGCCATCCCTGTTCAAATTGCTCAACTTACCCCATAGCTACCATATTGACTTTATTTGCTCCCACAGCTAAAATGGTGCACTTTCATGCTAGCTGTACTACCCCATTTTGTAGCTAATAGATACTGCAATTGATGTATAAAACAAATTAAAAATGATCTATTTTGGTCTAAACACAATCCACATGAAACTTATGACAGACTAAATTCACTTTCATGAGTGAAAAATGCTTTTTTGGACATAAATCTCTGACCACTTAACCCATGTGGTTCTTACCTTCACATGCTCAATTTTATTTACGGTTTTCTAGCAACAAGGGGTGGCTCAACTTGCCCCAGTCTCCCCTACACTTAAAAACATCAGTAAAACACCTTGTTTCAGCGTTTATTTCCTTCTGCAACAAAAGCACGTGGTTACATCTACAAAAAAGCGTAATGATTTGCCTTAAAGCTAACACAGGAAGCAAACAGCTGGCTCGGGCCCCCTATAGGGACTTTCCAGCTCTTTCTATGAAGTCGTCAGTGGTGGCGTTACAAACTGACGCTGCCAGGTGGAGTATCGAACTGCACAAAAGGTGTCTGTCGGTATCTGACGGAGAAATTGCGAACAAGTATTTGACAAATTCGGAGGGAGAATGGGCTACGTGCTCACAGAGCTGAAGTTATATCCGGCAACTACTGTTTAATGTTGTGAAATGGTCACAGATTAGTAAGGTTTAATAAAAAAATCATGGTTTGGGTTAAAATAAGTACGTTGGTTATTGTGCATCGCCCAAGTTGAAATAACTTTGCTTCAATGTTTGGCTTCATGCATGACACGAATAGCAGTCTCCGGGGTCAAAGTCCTGTGTTTGTATGACCTGTCCATCCACAACCTCATCCCTACGTGGACTTTGCTGGTCTCCTCCTTTTCCTGTTATACCTACGACATACTAACACTACCACTTCAGCAGGGATTCCCAATTAGTCCAGATTTCTCCTTCGTCATTTGTTCAAGGTCCACACAGTTGAATGTATTCAGTGTCATACTTGCGTTTGGCCATATCATTGAGCTGGTTTGTCTCTGTCATGTGGCTGTCCATTAGTCACTCACTCTACAGTAGGGAACCGTACTCCAGGACAGAGTGTTTTTTATTGTATTGTGGATTACGATACGTCTTGAAGGAGATGCTTTTCACAGTGTTACAGTATCAGCTCCATATTCCACAGAAGATAAAGAGCCGTCTCAAGGACAGCTGTGTCTCCACAGTTCAATTCAGTCCAACTAATAAAAGAAAAGAGTATTTTTGTATCACAGCCTGACATTAACAGTTTTCTGCTGTCACGTCTTTTACTTTGTTATATTCCACACATGAGGCATTTATCCGATCACTGTCATCTCGTCTTTAGTTGTTGGAAGAACAACATTTCCACTCAAACGTTTGATGCTGGCACAGTTTTATTATGACGGACTTTAGATGTCAGTGTTTTATCTTTGAACTGTGAGTGTTGGACACAGACTAGAGCATACAAAAGTTGTGTGCAGAGGAATTCCTCTCCAAGAAAAGAGCAAAAAAGAGAAATTATTATCCCTAAAATAGATCTAACCCAGTGGTTCAGTCCATACGTGGCAGTTTTCGGAGCCAAGGTCTTCAGTCAGAGAGTCTTTAAAGTCAACGTGTGACTTTGGTCCTCAGAGATGGATGCACCTCACGTTGGAGCATCACTCCTCTGGTCATGCTATACAGCCTCAGCCCACGTAAAGAACGACCCTCAGCAGGTATAAAAGCATCCTGAGCCTGAGACGTGAAAAATGCAGCAGCATGTCAGTGGACTCAGAGGATGAATGGCATTAAGCAGAAGGTCAGAGTCTTTGTTTAAGTCTGCATACAGAACCTGCGTATTAATATATACATGCATACAGTGCATCTCCATAACCAAGGCCACGAGTGCATCATGGTGTCTTGCAGTCAAGGTGAAAGGACTGTTTTGGCTCATTTACTGCAAATCACTTCACGTCACAGCTAACCATGGTGCAGAGCTGTGTAGAAATGTGGACGTATGTTGTACAGAGTTCCAGGTGTCCAGGATTTTACTTCCTCTGCACCGTATAAACAAATTGTTGGAACTTGCTTGAGTTGATCCAACATAGTGAACGGGAAGTTTATATTGCTTTTTCAGTTATGTTTCTGTTCAGTTTTATGAGTCATATTTTGGGTCATTGTGACAGCGCAGACTTTTGTAATGAATTCTGCCTGATGTACAAAAGGCCGCAACTAATGATACTTCCAAAATCGTTGAATACCGGCGCTTGAGAAATGATTTCTGGCATCAGATGCTGGCGAAAATAGCCATCCTTTCTCATCAGCATGATACACAGCCAGTCGCTGTCATTGTTTCATGGCGCCAAGCAGCATCGAGGGGAAACACAGTGGGACAACTATGTAAGTTAGTGAACCACATTAAAAAGTTTTGCATTTTGAGCCAGAGTTACGTATGTAACTACTGTATGGCTGAGTTATTTAGCACAAGATATAAAATGTAGAAATGTCCAGTTTTGAGCAAAGTGTTTTGGGCCAATCTGCATCCTTCGTCTCACACAGCCACATCCTGTCTCTCCCTTCCCTCTGCTACTAACGTCAGTGGTTTACACACATATGGCTGTTGACTGTTTTCTCGGCCGGCCTGTCGGTGAAACGTCAAAGGGGAGAAATTTTCCACTCCAAATGAGCTTTTGGTGGTAAATGTCTTTACTCTGCTCCACCTCGGGTAAAAAAAGACCTTTAATGCAAAGCTATCACACATCCAGTGCAGACAGGAGATGAGATACGGGGATGATGGAGCAAAGTACTGTCGCAGCTCTGGATTTATAAATGAGGTGTGTTCAAGCTTAAATGGGCGTTAAGCTTCTCTTTAAGTTTAAGCCGTCTCCACTTCGTCTTCCTGTTTGTCATGGTTGATGGATTTTTTGGTGGAATCATGAGGGATCAGAGCTTTGACCGTGTTAACCTGCAGTGTTGTAGAGATCAGTTATCAGCTGATAGCCGCAGTAGATGTTTCTGTTCTCCACAGTTCACCATGCGAGACCTCAGTTTTTCCTCCAGATCGTCTGTCGAGATTCTGCCACGATCAGCGGAGCTCCTGTTTTATGGCTCTACTATGCTGGTGGCAGCCACGCTCCCTCCATTCACCCTGATCCCTAAAACATCCACATAGTGTTGCTTTCTTCACCCCGGGGACACACACGCACTCAACAACAAAATCTATCTTCTCCCTCCGAGGCGGCGGCGGCGGCGGCGGTGATGAATTGGCTCAGCGGCTGTGCCAAAACAGCCCGGCACTGCAGCGCTGAGCCTGCAGGGACACTGCCGGGTCAGAGTGATTCCCACTAATTCATAAACACAGAGTTCCTGATATGTGGAGTGTAACTCATCTGGATATTACATAGTCTGTGCTGTACATAAAGATAAGATTACTGAACTGAATTCTGCTGCTGGGATTTGAACTCTTTACATAAAAACGTCCCTTACACTTTATAGTGACAGTCAATAAACTTTTTTGGCAATTACTAATTAACTCATCAGATAATTGGTACATTTATTATCTATGCTTAAACTTTCAGAATTATTTAGAAGACTTATACATTCACAAAGAAGCCACTATATTGCTACTAAATCTGGGATCCCGCGTCAAACTGTCTTAACCCTGAAAAGTCACAGTGGTAAGTAATGGGCTGGCCTTGAGAACTCACACTGACTTAGTGTGATTTATATGTACTGTAGCTGTATAAATGTACATGGGTGTGTGTTTGTAGGTATGTTGAGGTGTTCAGTGAAAGGTAGGAGTGTGTGCATACTGGATATTTGATTTGAAATATGTAACTCGGCTCACTGTCTGATAGTTTGCAGTTTTTGAAGTCGGCTTGTACGAGGTATTTATTAGTGGATGTCCGTCAGCATGTCTCCAGGTTTGTGTCTTAGCCTTAAGATCCTGATGGTGGACAACCTGGGTCTTGGTTGATTGAGGCTTCCATCATGAAGACCTGGTTTTGTGCACGGGAAGGGAGCAGCTGAAGGAGAGCCACAGGAAGGAGGCGCGGGGATAAGATTCATTGGTGTCCTGATGACAATGGAGGGACAGTGTGTGTCCCAGGACACGCGTCTAAAAGCCTCCCCCTCCTGTTGGTCATCGATTGGCTATAGTAGATGTTTTTGACTACGTTCTTATTTTAACATTTTGCCCTTTCACTTTCAAGAGAGATGCCACAGTGTTGCAGTAGTTAGCACTGTCGCCTCACAGCAAGAGGGCGCCTGGTTTGAACCTGGGGTGGGCATAGGTAGACTTACCTCCACACTTTGTTTAAGCGCTGGGCCAGCATTTGACAACAGTCTGGCTGAACCAATCAGAAATCAGTACTAAGGGGGAAAAAACGATTGTTTTCTGTTTCTTGAAACCAATCACAGTCATGTTTGGGTCCAGGATGCAGCAGAGGTGCCCTTGCAAAACAGTGTCGGGAGAGAATTTGTTTTGGAACATTTGCACATGTGTAGGCGGGCCCTGGATTTAAAATGGATAAATCCCTGCACAAGAACAGAAGACAGAAAGCATTTCAGCAGCTGGAGGTGACTTTTTGTTTTTAATGTGAATGAAGCTTTTTGTTCTCAGTTTTTGCGTTGCTAGGCGCCTCGTGTTTCTACACTCTAGGCCCCGCGTTTCTGCCGCAGTGCTCTGAACTCCTCAAGTTACAAAAACTCTCACTCTCAGCCAGACCTAGAGCAAGTACTTGGGGAGGTTAGGGTAAGACTATGACGGGGTGGTTACCTAGCAACAATAAAAAGGTGCAGCAGGTGTTTTTCTATGTAGTGGCATTCAATGTAAAAAAAAATAAATAAATAAGTGCCACTGTCAAAGTTCCCCAAAAAGTGAGAGGAGCAGACGCAGTACGTTGTCAGTTGAGCACGTGGCAACATGTGACCACTCGTGCATGTTTATTTATGCTGAAATAAATTTTTGAATGTTGGCCTTTCAATTGTAATCAAGTATTTTCTCATTATTTCACCAAAGAAGAGGATTTGAGGACTCATCCCAGCACTGTGTAACCCTCAAACATCTGATAGACAGTTAAGCGTTGTCGACTCGACGCTGCTCACTGAGGAAGTGGGAGTAAAAACCAGAGGCGATGATGAAATGTTACACTAGTCAAACATATTCTATCACTGTATTTGCTGCGGCCCACTTGAGGCATTATGTGCTCGTCTCTAATTGCCAGCATGGAAATCTCTGAGCCCCCGGATGTTCTGCACATGTGCCAAGAAGTGCCAGTCAAAAACACGACACCCCCAAACTCACATTAGTCATCGCAACGTCACAGCACACAATGTCTCTGCACCAAGCTTAATGCAGAGTGCACAGTGCTTTTTCGTCTCTTATCTCCACTTTTCTCAAAGCGATGAAGAGTCGAGGCTTTCTTGTATAAGAGCTCCACCCAGGAGGGATTTTTTTTTCCTTTGCAATCTTGAAACTTTTACTTGAGTTAAAGTTTTCCCCTGCCCCTGTTTCCATGTTGACCAGTTCCCCGTCATCATGACGCAGCCCCTTCATCTGTCCTCATCGGTCTGTCCTAAGTGTCATACTGTACCGTGAGTGTCGTCATCATGCTGAGCCTCGGCAGTGCGTCTCTGTCTGGACCTTTCTGCTCCGTCACCACTGACGCTCTCAATGGACGACAAGACTTGTGCATTAAGGAGTGATGTTCACTCTGACATGTCTGATCTGAGGCAGCAGCTTAGGGAGCTGTGTAGATAATGTACCACACGTCTAATCTTCAAAGAAATGTCCTCTGGCCCTGCCCTACATTCAGACATACAGCCATTTAAAAAAAACACAATGCAATTGGGTTTTTAAAGTAAGACAGGACACTAACACTGTCAGGGTGTGGGGTTCAGTTGTCGGTCAGGTAACCTAAAGTGAGAAATTTGGGTGAAATTTAAGGATGTCAATGCAACCCTTTGAACTCTGCCATAAAAACGGTCTGCAAGTGCCGACATGAGTCATTTTGCTTCATATCCCTAAAATCTGTACAACCTACGCTAAATATGTGAAAAAAATAAACACATAAAACATTTTGATTTGAAAGATTTCTAAACGTAAAGACATAAACAAAACATTTCTTAACTTTTTATAAGTTATTTAAACTATGTGCGTCCTTTAGTTTTTTAGATGTGCAAGTACAAAGGCGTTTTGATTGATTTCATCTGGAGCAGAAATTTCCCCAGTGCCTTCACTGATATTTTGTGGTTACTCATATCCCCATAATCTGCACAACCTAAAAGCTAAAAGGCTATGTAAGTCAATAAACTATAATAAGTGATGAAAGTATTGAAATTGTGTCATAAATAAATAAAAAAAAAAATACAACAGACATTCCTATCAACCTGCGTCTCTGCTCCTCCGTCTCCACTGCACGTTTTTACCACCTTTTAGACCATTTGTAGCAAAACGTAATGATGGTATCACACGCAGAAAACGTGGTGGTGAAGAAGAGTAAAGTCTTACTGTACGTTCACACCAACAGCGACCAGAGCTTCCAAAACGGTGGAAGTCATTCATTTTCAATGAGAGCCCGGCGACTTGTGCGACTTGGTCGACCCGATCTTCAGCCTTGTGCTTCAATGAAGCGGGTCCCTGAGAACAAGCCATGTAACTTTGGTTCCTACAGCACACTTGTTCCGACAATGGATATCGAGAAGTTGATCACTTGTGTTCACGCCCACTCAGTCCTTTATAATGTGTCGCTGTTCGGTTACAGCGACCAAAATAAAAAGAACGAGGCTTGGGACGGCGTCACGGAGGTAGTTGGTTGGTCTGGTGAGTTTTAAAGTGCATAATGTTTGTAATAGAGGAGAGAATTGCAGGCTAATGTTGCGACGTAGCATGCAAGTCTTTCTTGCTTGGTTTGAATGGGACGACATATGTTTTCTGTTTTCAGTGACTACACTACACTACAACTACACAACTACACTGCTTTCAAGCCAGTAGTTGCTTTACGGCTCCTTTAAATTGATGAGCACGATCAAACGTTCAATGATTCACGTGATGAGCGACTAGAGCGACCAAAGCTTCCACAAATACTTTTGACAGTCGTGCTTCTTGGGTGTCTGCGACGACCTTTGCCTCTTTGGAAGCTTCTGCTTTGAACGTACAGTTACTTTCTGGTGCAAAAGATTGAATGCTCCAGCTTTTATGTTTTTTTTGTTTTTTTGAAATCTAAGATAATTTCTTATCAGGATCATGAAAAACCCCACCTGTGGCTGCCTGCAGGAGCTCTGTTTTCAGAGGGTTGATATCATCGATCTCAGTTCATTCTCTATTTTGCACATGGAAAATAATAACTCACTCGCTCCACGTGAGATAACTGACTGAAATGGACTCTCAGGCAGAGGTGCGCTTCTACTCTTCTTTAAAATATCGTACTGAAACATTCACTCAGTATCCCATTATTTGTTATTAGGTACACGTGTACAGTCTAAGACAACCCAGTACAACGTTTGTGCCATAAATTCTACTTTTATGTGAATGCCTATAATGTCAATTCAATTATACGTCTGCCATGGAGGTCAGTGTTAGTGGTGTTGTACCAGACTGCTGAACATTATAAGCTTTGTAAAGACAAATGTTATGGCAGATCAGTTGCATTAGATTGTGCAATTGTACCTAATAAAATGGCCACTGAGTGTATATCCAACGCACCCTTTGCATTGAGACATTGTAGTTGCACTTCTTCCTTTGCTTGCTCATTGGTTCTGTCACTGCCGCCCTTCTTACCTTGTATCCCTGCTACAGGTGCTGTTGTTCACATACAGCAGCCCCACCTCCATCCCAGCATGCACCAGTTGGCTCGACTTATCTTGAATAGTTGAGCATTTTAAAGACTCATCACACAAAATCTTACAAACGTTCGTCTGTATAAATATGGAAGAAGCCGTGGTTGCTCATGTCAGCGTCAACACACATTAACACACATTAATCTGATTATTGCTGACGTTCAGCAGCGACCTGATTCCAGACACATCCATATAAATGACACATAAATAGAAGTTGTGGAGAGGACTGCAGGAGCTTGTTGCTCCAGCTGCTTTGGGAGGAGGAGGTGACGTGATGTAGTGCTGCCGTCATCATTGTTAAGAATTCTCTTTGAAGATTTTTTGGAGGACTTCAAACACGGCTATCACACAGTGCAATTAGGAATGTGTGTCTTTGCATATATAAGGATACCTGTAGCTTTCCGCTCACAGGACAGTGTCTCATACCCTCCAGCTGCGCCGCCTCTTATTGATGTTTTTAAGGTATTCTGAGTTGGTGTTTGCACATGTGGCAGGATCCAAAACTGCATCTGATTAGCCCAGTTTTCTGCTCAAAATGGCACATGCTGTTTTGTGTGTGAGATGCTCCAATACAGGTCACAGATGACAGAATGATTTGCAGTCGGAACATAAAATGATCTTTATACGTCTTGTGTGCTATGCTAGGTCAAACAAAGATGACATTTTAGAGAGGATAAAATAAATAATTTCTCAAACCTTGGCATTAAAGCAACCAGCGTTCGTGAATCTTTAGTTTCGGCCCCTCCTCCCTCTTTGTTGTCATTAATCAGGAAAAACACTCCTTTAAAAGACATATTCAACAGCATATAATTTTCTGACAAAGTGTATGTGATGTAATTTGTTTTAATTTATTGTTCCAGTTTAAGTTTCTCACTGAAATCTCTCTAAGTGGTGTCCTCTGGCTATTCAGCTGTCAACAGTTGATTAATTCTCCAAAGTTGCCTTCAATTATTACTGCAGGCTCTCATAATAATATTAATCCTCCTGGGCAGCAGTGAGTAATTTATGCCCTGGGGTTTGCTTTTCAAAAGGGCTGCCCCCTGAAAGTTGGAGATTGGAGTCATCAGTCGGAGACCCTTCAGTCGACTGATATTTCTTCAGGTTGAGCAGTCTTGTTTTTTTTGCCAGTCAGTGTGCTGTGCAGTGTACATCTTGGGACGATTTGGTCCCTGGAATTTGCTGCAGAGTGAGCGCTCTTGGCGAGAGACGGGATGCAGCGGCACAGAGGAGGAGAAACTTTTCATTATAAAGGCCTTTGCACACCGAAACCAAAATGGTTACAAAATAAATGCGACCTCACTTTGAGTCCAGAACTTCTGTCTGTCATTGAAAGTTTTCGGAACGGGTTTCATTTTCTGTGTTTTTTGCATCTGTTTGCCAAGAATCAATGAAGAAAAAAGTGTCAGCGGGACACATCTGTGACAAGACAGAGGAACTGGTCGTACCGTATCCTGTCATAACTCAGACAGCTCATGTTCAGCAGGTCAGATGATAATATTCAGGTGGATGATGATGAGGAGGAGGAGGATGTGCAGACAGAGGGGGAGGACAGCTCCGCAGCTTTGTGCAGCTGTGGTGCCAAATGTAAGAGAGTGGTGACAGATAAATAACTCCAATGAAGACAAGCAAGGGAGGAAATGAGTCTTTTTATATTGTCTTGTATTGCCAGTTTTCGCAATGCATAGAACAAATCAGGAAAATCAGGAAAGCTGGCAGATGCTTCACAGATACGACACAGTCTCTGGCTTTAAAAATGTTGTTGCAAATTTCCATTCCATTGTTAGTGCAGTTAGCCTGTTTAGTATTTGACGTAAATGTTGCTGTCACACTGAACGTCCTGCTGAACCTGTTTAAACTCTAAAACTTCAGTCCTTTTTACACAGAGATCGTAATGTGTGGACAATACAAAGTCCCTTCTTTATACCTCTTTTTCATATTTATACAAACCAAATGACGGCAGCATCCAGTGTGTTCTTATAGACAACATCCTGGCATCCTGCAATCAAATGAGGCATGACATGTAACACAGCAGTGTCGGCTTCTACTGTGACATATAGCATACGCAGCACTTTCCAAACAACAAAAATGGCAACACATGTCAGTCACAACCATTTACCATACCTGTTATATAGCGGCTGATCTCGTCCTCTGCTCGGAGGGTAAGGAGCTCTTGAATCTTATTGTTTTCCCAATTTGTGGACATTAACAGCCGCTGTTCTTCTTCTTTGAGTTAACCGCTAACTGCTAACAGCTGCTTTTTAAATCTCCTGCGGTGGGTAGCCAACATAATGCAAAATCAAAACGTCACACCTGTTCCACCCATGGTCACGTCTTTCCAGCTTTACTTTTTACATAGATCCATTTCAAGGCAAGTACTTTATTATCAGCAACACACCTATTTTCTTCTTGTTACAATCTACTATCCTAGCTTCAGAGGCAAGAACACTCTGTTCCCCCTTTCTGCAATCTTATGTTGTATACAGGACGGGGAGGCAGCATAATGGTACAGTATTCCTGCAGTGAACAGGCAGTGTAAAACTGGTTTACATATGTATACTAGTCAATACCCACTGAGTGCACAGTTGCCCACACACAGTTTCACATGGTGTGTGTTTGGGATACAGGTCATAGGAAATTGCAGATTAAATAGTCAACTGAACCCATTAAGAAGAGCAATGTATTCACACAGAGTGTTTGTGAATTTGATGATTGCAGCCACAGCCATCGGTCGCATTTTAGCCATTTTGAAGCATTTTTCTGTTGTTATAGCGCCACCCAGTTGCCAATTAGAGTTAAATTTCTCCAGTCACCTTGAGGCGTCCTGTTCTACATATCTACCAAGTTTAGTAAAAATCCATATGGCAGTTAGGCCTAGATAAGAAATGAGCTCTCTAGCGCCCCCATTTTGTTTGATGGGGTCAATAATGGAGGGGTCCCCTCAGATTATGTGTGGTCATATGCCTACAAAGTTGCGTGGTGATGGGTGAAACCCTTGAGATGTTATACACCTTTATGTGATGAGCCACGCCCTCCGCAATATTCATTGCCTTATAGAAGCTCAGTTTTAGGAAGTTTTCCAACTTTTGCCAAGAGGGAACTTTAGATATTGGTCCCTAGATTATGTTCACCCAGTTTCATGCAGATCGCTCAAACTTCCTAGGAAGAGATCCATTTGAAGTGTTTTTCAAAACATTCAAAATGGCGGAAAATCTATATAAGCGGAAGTTATGGGTTCTTCCAAATTTCACATGGATTGACTAAGTCAGTGAGGAGAAAAACATGGAACAGACACACACACAGAGTTTTCATCATCATATAGTAAGATATATATATTGTTGAATATAAATATTGAACAGCCAAGTCAGATTCGACTGACAGGGTAGCTACAGCACTACTAGCAGTAGTGACCGGTGGGCTTGTTGGGGCTGGACGGAGCCTGACAGGAAGCTCTGCAGACCGTAAGATTAAAAAAAAATGAAATCACACCCTCCTCCGCATGTTTTTGGAAGCAATCAAATCAATAATTTATAAGGGACAATGTGTCTTTTATCTCTCTGCCAAAAAAAAGGATGCAGTTGAACAGTGATCAAAGTGGAAGCAGCCAAGGACAGTGTTTGTTTCTTTTTTTTGCCTCTTTTGCTTCATTTTTCTATTTAATCTTTATTTAATATCGGTTTAGATTATGGTAAATCATGTCAGTCTCAGTCTCAGCTCTTGATGATAATATAATGTTCAGAGTGAGTACATAAGTAAGACAGGCCACACTTCATATGAATGTATGTAGATTATTAGTATTCAAAATTTTTTGTTTTGTTTGGTTCAGTCTTGGACTTCATTGTGTTCCCTAAAACCAAAACTTGCTAACTATAAATAGTCATGTACAGATGGCAGTTAAATTTAAAGTAAACATCACAATATGTGAGGCATGTATCACACTCATTTTAAAGGAGTACGTCACCCCCAGATTAACAGGCAGACGCACCACTCGTCCATGTGTGAGACTCTTTAAGCAGAAGTGTTTAAGTAGTAAAGTTTTAGTGAAAATGCATGTGTCTGGGAAGTGCTGAGCGTATGACTGAAGTTTTATTCCCCAAATCAGCGTCACACATGATGAGTAACTGATATACAAATGCTCATTCTGCAGGTGAAGTGTTCCTATAACACTGTGTTTAGCGAAGTGAGCAACAGGGAGCAGAAAGACTCTGAAGCAGGACTGAACAGCAGTTTCTGGTGTCATTCAACAGTCAGAGGCACCTTAACTATCACTCTCAGGTACTGCTGCTGCCTTTCATTTGTTCCGTAATGGCTTCCTGCTTCCACACGGAGGCCACTGATTCATTTTAGGAACCTTTTACAGGATACTAAACACGCCCTGAGGACACGCATGATGTCTAAATGGCCCTCTGAGTGGAGCAGGGTGGAAGTACAGTCTCACACATGGAGTTGACACATGACCTGACAGAGAGTCTGATTATTAGCTAAACCGGATATTTTAACCAGCAGCCGTGACCTCAGTCGGCTTCGTTAGTCTCTTGGCGAGGCGCTGCTCGGTTTTGTTTGCGATTAAATGCTTGTAGTTAGTCATCATATCTCATTCTCTTTGTGTCAGAGCGGCTCAGTTAGAACAAGCCAAAAGATGCATGTAAGTGTCTCTCCCTCATGTTGCTGTCAACGTCAGGACGCTCTCGCACAGGCTGCAGTGTTAAAGTAGTGTCTGCGTACAAATGATAATCATGTGGCTTTATTTCTCTCTCCCAGCACGCACCTGTTTTGTGCTTGTCGCTATTAATGCTAAAACTTGCCTGGAGGAGCAAACAGGAGGAATTTTTACATCTTTTCGTGGGATTGTGGGATCTGTTTTTGCGCCTCTTTCACATTGTTTTGAAGTACTTTTACTTAAATACTGCATTTAATTACAGTTTCAAGATTCATTCAGCTCGACAAGGTTACTTCTTTACCTGGTTTAAAAGCATAAAAAATTTCCCAAACTTTTCCTCTGACAGACAGACATCATCCTGCAGTATCAGTATTTCACTTTGGATGATTCAGTGTGTCTTACTACTAGTACTGGCTTAGTTTTGCCTCTTGATAAACATGAGGTGAGACATTATTCAGACGAGTACTTACAGTAAGGAAAGTAAAGTAAGTCCTCACACAAATCCCCTTTCAGCGCTGCTTGAATTACTCGTCCTGACAGCGACTCTTGCCACAGCGCCGAATTTAGAAATGGTTTAAAAACGTAAACAATGTGCTCCCATTTCCTCTGGGGAGGGAATTAGTGGAATGAGGAACAGGATGTTCTCCACAGGTTACACAGAAGAAGAAAGGTCTTCTTGGGTGAAAATGAGATGAGATTAAATGGGGACAAAGATAAAAGTGGTTCTTATCTGATTTAAACGATTGCACTTGTGCGAATAATGACAAAGTCCACTCTGCTCCCGTGTGTTCCCCTCTCCGATTCATTTATCTGATATTGATATGTTTCAAAGATAAACAATTGTATATCTGTAGTGTTGTGCTGAGTGAGGAGATTTTACTGACATAGTAGAAATGTCTTGGTTTAAGCAGATTTATGTGACATCATGTGTTCTCTGATTGTCTTTATTTTTCAGTCTCCATGTTGTATTGTTTTCTTTGGTTACTTTAGTCAGTATCTTCCTGGGTGACTTCATTGAAGCTGGCTGGATTGTTTATCGGCGCACAGATGAGAAGTCTCACCTTTGAATTTTGGGTTTGAGTAGACTGGGCCACTGTGGCAGAGATCATGGTCGCAGCAGTATTTGATCGCAGTCATCAGTCAGCAGCTTTTTTTTCCTCCCAAATCAATGGTGACACATTGAACAGAGGATTTATCGACACATCGACCATTGCACCTGCTACGCCGCATCGTACAGGACGTATTGGCGTCCTGCTGACACGCATGAAAACCATTCTGTCCGTCCAGTCAGTCAAACGTCTTTAGAGCTGCTCACAGGAATGTTTCCCTGCTGTTGTCCTTTTAAAAGCCTACATTTGCACAAGGCTTTTGTTGTCTTTTAGAAATCGACAGTTCCAGATGTTTGAATTTGCTGAGTTAACCAATACACACCTGTGAGCTCTGCGCTGGGGTTCAGACTGAAGGACACAGAATGTCGTCAGAGGTAAAAGAGGAACTTTTAGCAGAGACGTGTTCAAACACAGAGAAGGTCATTTTCACTGGAAACATGACAGCTGTGATGTATAGTCTGCTGTTAATAGTGTGTCCACTCTGTGTGAAGTCATGTTGTCCTTGTATCACATTATGTCACGATGTGGTTTTTATTATTGCTGTGCAGCAGGGGATGAGGAGGATTCCTGTGTATTTACTAAACTGCTCCAGCCTTCATTACTGTTGTTGTTTTTAACTTTTGCACTCAGAACAAGATCGGTTTCATTTCAGTGTTTTTAGTGGTGTATGATTAAAACACTGTTTGGTTGTACAGAGAGACCCGTCGAGTCTTTCTCCTGTCAGGGAAGGCAAAAAAAAGTCATGTCTCTCGACCTCCTCCCAGGCTGCTAACAAACTAGTCAATCTATCAATCAATTTTATAAAGCCCAATATCACAAATCACAATTTGCCTCACAGGGCTTTACAGCATACGACATCCCTCTGTCCTTTGGACCCTCACAGCTGATCAGGAAAAACTCCCCAAAAAAACCTTTAACGGGGAAAAAAAGAGGAAAGTCTTAAGTCTAGTCTTGAATGTGGAGACGGTGTCTGCCTCCCGGACCGTAACAGGAAGATGATTCCACAGGAGAGGAGCCTGATAGCTGAAGGCTCTGGCTCCTGATCTACTTTTGGAGACTTTAGGGACCACGAGTAACCCTGCGTTCTCAGAGCGCAGAGTTCTGGTGGGATAATATGGCACTATGAGCTCTCTAAGATATGAAGGAGCCTGAAAATTTAGAGCTTTGTAGGTTAGGAGTTTTAAATTCGGTTCTGGATTTTACAGGGAGCCAGTGCAGAGAAGCTAAAATAGGAGAAATATGATCTGGTTTCTTAGTTCCTGTTAGTACACGTGCTGCTGCATTCTGAATTAGCTGGAGAGTTTTTAAGGACTTACTAGAGCTACCTGATAATAGACAGTTACAGTAATCCTAGTGTTTACATCCATGCTTACTTTGATTGAAGTGACATTATCAAAATATATTAATTGCATAACATTATGTTTGTTTTTAAAAGGAATGACAGAGTCACTCTGAACCAAAGCTTTTCTTTTACTAAGCCACAGAGAGGAGCTCTACACATTTCCACTGTTCGACTCATGCATGTCTACTGCAACTGCCAACTGAGACCAGCGCCAGCACTGCTGAAGTCAGTTCGTATGAATATTTGAAGGAGTTTTCCGAACAAATCTGTTCAGATTCCAACTGAAAAAAAAAATCACATTTAATGCAAATTGTTCCCACAGGGTCTGAAAAAATAAATCTGAATGTCCCCCGCATCTAAAACGAACACGTGTATCTGCTCAGTGTGGGGTCATCTGTTTAAACAACAATACATGAACATGAGCCAGTTCATTGGGACTGTGAGCTGTGAGCTTGTTCTTGTGACGTGTGAACACGCACACCAATGCATATTCATTTGTACATTTACATCAGACGGTAAAAGATCACATGTCCGCGCTGATCTTCACAGCAGAGCCTCAGTGAGAGTCAGTGAGGCTGGTTCTGGCCAGATGGATTCTGGGTGTAATCACACATAAATAAACCCAACAGTTCCTGCCGTGCTGAGACCTCAGCTGACGACCCAGAGACGCCTTCGCCGCCGTCTCGCTCAGATTTATGACTCCACATCCAGACTGTGAAAAAGCTATTTCTGCTGCTTTTTACAGTTTATTTCCCATGATAACCACGCGCATATATCACACTCACCGAGCCGCGAGGGGGGTGTGTGTTAGTGTGTGTCTGTGTGTTAGGATGGCCGAGTGTGAGGGGGTCTCCTCTCCTGGTGATAGCAAGAATATTCTGGAAGGAAATATATTTCTGTTCAGGCAGGTGGAGAAAGAAAAGCAGGGGGATTCATTTTGTATTTTTAGCCGAGATAGAAGAAGAAGAGAGGCTGCATGGTCTGATTTGTTTGCACAGGAGGAAATGAAGAAAGCTTTACTGCAGTACTGTATGTAACTCGGGGAGAGACGTACTTTTCCTCTTCTATAGTTAAATGATGGCTGTCTGGTGAATACATGCAGTAACTATAAACATCAGCAGTTAACTGTTCATCATTTACCAGCCACGAATACTTTTTGTTGTGCATTTGGACCCAGGAACCCCCTGCACCTCAGATTGGGAAACCCTGCTTCAAAGTAGGTAGTGCTCCTAGTTGACCTGATGAGTTCCTCTTGCACTGTGTCAGCCCGATCGATGGTCATCCCATCGCCGTAATGAAAGCATCGATATCAATAACACTATCACAGCAGCGCAGTTGTGTTTCCTAATAGCCTTTTTTCAAAGTGATTTCCAGCTTTCTGCTGCGTTTGTTGATGGAGCAGCCGGGCGGCTCGTGATCCATCAGTCATCGATAAGTTGTTGTGTGTGTGCAGGACTGACAGAGAATCAAAATCACTTTATTCAGAGTACAACAATGTAGACAAGTTAGTGCAGAGAGAGATCAGCGGGTAACACAACAACACATCCTCACATGCAGAGCACAATATCTCACAGGATCCTCCTAAAAACAATGTGTTGACTCACACAAAAGAAATCCCTCTCAGCCATCACTTGTGTCCCACTCTCAGTGTGTGGTGGCGTTTTTATCTGCACAGATTCTTCCATTTGCCTGTATGTTATCATGCCTCCGCTCCAGCAGCAGCAGTGGCCTGAGGCAGTGTGTTTTGGGGTTGTATCTCAAGAATGCCTCAAGGGAATTTCTTCAAATTTGGCGTAAACATTAACTTGAACTGAATGATGAGCTGACGAGATTTTGGTGATCATAGGTCAAAGGTCAAGGTCACTGTGAACTTATCTGTTCCATTCTTGTGAATATAATTACTAAAGGATACCTTGAAAGAATTTCTTTAAATTTGGCACAAACGTTCATTTGGACTCAAGAATGAACTGATAAGAATTCTGTGGTCAAAGGTCAAGCTCAGTCTGACCCTGCAAAATATGTTTTTGGCTATAACTCAAGAATTCATATGCTAACTATGACCAAATTTCACACAAATGTCTGATTGGAAAAAATAATGACGTGATGACATTTGGTCAGATACTGAATTGGCGACTCTAATCTTGAAACGTGCTGATTGTATAGATCTTCTGTGTGTCAAGCATCCATGTTTTCACTGACATGGATGGAGACTGTCAGAGAAACTTGCCTGGTACACGTAGGGCACACAACGGCAGGGCGGTAATTTCTTGTTATTTTGCTGTGTTTGGGACGTTCCTGAGCAAAGCCTGCAGGTGAGGTCTGGACTTGATGTGAGGGAAGCCCAACAAGGTGTCCTTTATTAGGAATTAATGGTCAATGGGAGGCATGAACCATGTGACACGCTGTGACATGAGTCAATTTACAATTTAAATCTTAGGTTTTTCATAAGTCATAACTCTGTGTTGAGTCTGACGAACACCTAGGGATGCACAATATTTCGGATTTTTTTATCCAACAACTCATTTGGCTGATATCGATTTATACATATTTTTTTTCCCTACATAAGTACTGTGATCATCAAATCTCTTCTGTAGTGGAATTAACACCATATTATACATGTATACTCTTATCATGACGGCCCACCAGCAGCTGGAGACATGAAATACAAAGTTGTCCAGAGTATGTAGTATTCATTCATTGTGCAAAATCAGAAAAAAACATTTTAGCCGATTCTGATTCTGTTTATTTTAAAGCCAGTATCTGCTGATACTGAAGACGTGCCAGTATTATCATGCATTCCTACACCTGGAACAAGTAGCACCATCATGTAACATTTTAGCAGTGGAAATGTTCTTAGCTACGCCTGTAAATAGGATGAAGCTAAGACACAACTTGGCATAGAAAAATATTTCTAATCCACTCAGCTCATAGAACCCTTTGGAACAGCTGAACCAGAAAGTTAGCGTCATGCTAGCAAGATTCAAAGTCAGTAACACTGCGTACGGTTGAGAAACAGTAAATATAATTTGACAGTATGCTAAACAACAAGCTTAGCTAGCAGGGTCGGACTGGGAACAGTGTCTTTGACACCTGTATTTTCCTCTCAGCTGGCCCCGCTGCTATGATTCTGGTCTTCAGATGATCAATATACCTCTGTTTCTGGAGGACAGTCTCACAGTTAAAAAAATATATTTACAGTTAAATATAATTACTGCTCTCACTGTAACGATGGATGCAAATAGCCGTGACACTCCATGTTACGTGAATTTTGTCAGCTGTTCATATCAGCGAGCATCTGTGCAGATGCATCACTGCATGACGATCAGGATCTGTGACTGTGCAGACTGTCTTCACCTACAAGCACTGCACACACTGCATGCAGAATGCCTTCATGTATGCAATACCCTGTATAGTGTTTCCAAAACCACATGTGCATCCACTGTCTGTGCTGCTGTCAGCGTTCTTATTTAAGCCGTCTTATTCTAAAGAAAGCCACAGCGTAGTACCAGTAGGAACAAGAGAAGAGTACTGCAGGTCACTGCGTTTAGTCTAAATCAGAATTACTTTGTCACTGCAGGAAAACGGACGTATAAATATTAGCAGTGTATGTACAGACACAAGAGCAGAGGGACAACGAGACAGAGTTTTACCTGAAAATGTTTCATCTTGGTGTCTGTGTGACGTTTCCTGCCCAGCTGGTCATTTAGTTTTGTCCTCAAAAACAAAAATGTAATGCAGCACCTCATATTATTGATACCCCAGTGCTCTGCCAGCGTCCCAGTATGACCTGAGGGCCGTGTTTACTAGCAAATGGGCTTCACATGTTCCAAGACAGTAGCCGCCTGCTGGTTGGATCATCACACCTCCAGGATACAAAATATGTGGCTTTAATGTCTTCTCTCTCAGGCTGAATATAAAGAGCGAGTTTGTGTTGTGATAAATTGGCATTTAGATTTTTTAAATTGAGAACAGAAACAGTTCTGGTGGCGCTTTGCTCCTTCACAGCCGAGGGAACCGGCCGTATCCCAAGATGACCTCGGGGCTGTGACTTCTCAGCAGAGAGCTCACTATCGATGCAGGAAAACAGATCCCTGCTGGTCGTATCGTCTCGCCTTCGAGTTGCAAACTGTGGACAAAACATGAAGGAGAAATATACCATGCTGTATACTCTTACACAGGGCAGTGTACAGTGTCTTGAACGCGGAGTAGAAAAACAACTTGACAAAGTAAGAACTCTGAATATTTCTGAAGAGCATTAGAAACCAAGGTAACCTGCATCCACCTTCATTCAGTATTCTCCCTCACACCAGCTGGTCCAAATCTCATCACCCTCCATGACAGCTGCAGGCAGCACCGGGGGAGAGATTCAGCACCTCTCAGCTCATTCTCCCAGAGTTCAATTCAATAACCCAGCAGACTGAGACGGAAGAAAACCCCAGACTGCTTCTGACACAGCTGCGGATGTGAACCTTGTACGTCTCTGTCAGGACACGGGGTTGCCTCACGCACCAGCAACAATGCACATGTATTGAGTGAGATTGTACCAAGCGGCAACCTCCAGGGCTGAAAAATGAAGCAGTTCCTCTAATGGCCACTTGAGGCTGGCTCCAAGAGCGAGTCCATCCCTATAGACCGCCATCTTAAAATCACAACTTTACAGCAGACATAAACATGTTTACAGCCTGATACAAAAAAACGGTTTTGGTCTCTGTAGCTAATTTCAACATTCACGAGAGGTGAATCTTCATGTATCTCACCTGTTTACATTTTAAGGCTGAAAGTTAAGCATATTTAACCCCAACCCTAAGAATCCTGAACAGAACTGGTTCAAGAACCAGAGCTAATTTGGTGGAGATGGGGTATGTCTGACCTGGCACATGAAATTTGCACCAAGAGAAGTTGAAGTGTCAGTTGAAGCAGATGCGCTGAAAAGAACTGAAGCTATAATCATAGACTATAAAAATAATGGACGTAGTAAACTTTAAGCCTTAATAAAATATAAAGATGTGAGTTATATAAAGATTCACGCCTCATACAGTTGTCATGAATGTTAAAAGTAGCTACCTGGTTTATGTACCGGGCTGTAAACTTGTTTATTTCTGCTGTAAAGTTGGGTATTTTAACATGGAAGTCTGTTGGGACTGACTCACTATTGGAGCCAGCCTCAAGTGGCTTCATTTTTCAGCCCAGGAGGTTGCAGCTTGGTTGTAACACTGAAGACATGGAAGCTGAATCAAAAGCACTGAAAATAATTGAAGTTGTTGCTCAATTTGAGGCCCTCGGAGACGTAGAAGCTGCTGCTGAAACAGCAGCACAGAAATGATCTGAAGTTACAGCTGAAGTTGAAGCACTCAAAAGAAATTGCAGTTGAAGCAGAACTAAATTCATTTGTATTTGTTCCTAAAAGAAGTTGAAGTGACAGCTCAAACTGCAGCTTTAAAAACAAGTTCGAGTGACAGCTGAAGTGGCGGTTGAGAGGAAAGCATGGACGATAAGTGGGTAGTGATGGTTTGACTCCACACACGATGTAGTGCTGAGTTGCTCTTTTCACTGCCAGCCAATCAGAGCAGAGTATTTCCCCTGGCTGTGGCATTGTCGACTGTGTCAGAGGATTAGATGAAACATGTGGTGCAACCTGGTGGAAACAAAGACGGCTGCTCACAGAGTCAGAGGTTCAAAACCTGTCAATCACGCCCACAGTCTGTTGGCTGCCGCTGGCCTCAGGGCACGTCGGCTCTCTGCAGGTCTCCATCTTCTTCCATCAGGATATCAGAGCAGTTCTGCAGCTAGTATCACAGATTTATCACACTTATCTTACTGTAATTGTAACATATTGCCTTAAATTAGTTTGTCATCACCATCATCGTGATTTCAAAATAAAAGTTTATTTGTAAACACCTGTCAAGACCAGCAATTCACAAAAAATTTACAAAACAATAAAGATACAAACAGAAACGTGACTAAGTAGCAAAAACAAAATGAGGAAAAATAGACTCATTAGATATTAGAAAATCATTTTGTTGAAAATATAACTTTATTTCCAAATGAATTGAAAATGTCAAATTAAGTACGATATTAAATAAAACGTGTCACAACATAAATTTCTATAATTTATTATGCCCCTGCGGCAGTGATAGCCGCGGTGTTATGTTTTCGGGTTGTTCGCCGTTCTTCCGTTATCAGATATCAGATATCAGGCATTCTTAAGATATCAGTGAACCTGATATCTTAAGAATGCCTCGAGGGAATTTCTTCAAATTTGGCCCAAACATCCACTTCAGCGATGATCAGATGAGATTTAGGTGGTCAAAGGTCACAGTAACCTTGTTTGTCTTATTCTTGTTAATGTGATATCTTAATAACACCTTGAGGAAAGTAAAAAATATTAGCTCAAATGTCCACTTGGACTCAAGGATGAATTGGTTAGATTTTGGTGTTCAAAGGTCAAGGTCGCTGTTACCTTTCCTCCATCTCATCCTCTTAAACATGAAATTGAAAAAATTGAGGGAATTTCTTTAAATCTTGGCACAAGTGTTCACTTTGACTCAACAATGAACTAATCCGGTTTTGGTGGTCAAAGGTCAAGGTTGCTGTTACCATTCCTCCGTCTCATTCTCATGACTGCAATATCTAAAGAACACCTTGAGGGCATTTCTTCAAATTCGGCACAAACGTCCACTTGGACTCCACACAGAGCCAATTAGATTTTGTTGGTTACAGTTTAAAGGTCACTGTGATGTTGCAAAACATGTTTTGGGCCATGACTAAATAATTCAGATGCTAAGTAAAGATGTGTGTGAAGCATCTGTGCTTTAAAATTTGTAACTTCATTGCAGCAGCAGCCATATTTGAAGCATTGTCTTCTGTCACGGCTACATATGAGTCTGGGCAGACACGGCTTTAAACTATATGTGCAACTTGACTGGTTTGCAGAGCCATACGCAAGCTGGTAATGCTAGTTATATAATAAAATATATTCACAGTCCTTATTAATGTTATAGGCATGTATTGTATACAGAAAGCTATTTATGCATTTATTCTTTTGAGATTATGTATTTCATTCACATATATTGTCACTTTGGTCAGGAATGACAATGCTTCACTAACTGTACATTTTTTTTCCACCTGTCTTTACTCTGGAGATCAATAATTATAAATTTCCGTCATATTCATCCACAGAGAGTCAAAGACTGACACAGTGCTGTAGACAGCAGACTGTACATGTTGGTCCAGTCAGTGAGTCAGTGAGGATTCTCTGTTTACCCTGGTCGCCGTCTGCTGTAAAACACGGAGGAAACGCTCCAACAACCAACCACACCAGACCCTCCGCTCCCAAAAACGACCAATCGCATCGCACCACACACCGCACCTTGAACCCGTTCGCCCCGCGCCACGGCTGCCATCGAGCATCGCCATGGAAACACACATCGCCGAGGTATGACTGGTGATCCCTGACAGCGCCGGCGGGAGGGAGGGAAGGAAGCGAGCAGGTGTCGCCATGGTGATTTGGAGACTGAGGGATACTCCAGTGAGAGTGGAGTGAGCAGCTGTTGCCATGGAGACGCACAATGCATGTCATCCAAGGCTTAATGCAATGAGGTGGGGGTGGCGGTGATACAGCACCTTAATGTGCTGATTACTCTGCAAGATGAGGACGTCAGGCAAACACAAACGTGCAGCTTTAAGATAATGAATGCAGCCCTTTATAACAATTAACACAGTTTTGTAAATATCAAAGTGGAGTTAGATGGTTTAACATCACAGGGATGGTGTGATTTCAGTTCCATTATATTTTTGGGTCGTATTAGTGACACTGTGAGTGTGTCACAGTCATATGTGATGGTTAAACATGTCATTTAAAGCCACGTGTTATTTGGAGCTGGAGATTCAGTCACAAGAGCATTAAGGTGCTTTCAAACAGTGAGCAGTGGCAGCAGCATCTGCTCTGTTTTTCTGCAGCCACAGCTCCCAGTAACCTCCAGTACTACTAACAGCTTGTTCCATACTCTATGGGCTGCCATCACGGGTACTTCGCCAATTTTGTCAATTAGCTTTGTATCATAACAATGTGGGTAGTATGTGTAAATGAACTGTGGTAAACTTCCTCCATCAGCTGGTGCCTACATCTCCCTGCTGCCTCCCAGCGAAGGAGTTTGGCTGGTTCTCGGGCCGTTGCTCAAACTACAGGCTGTACTTCTGCATTTTAATGTTGCCTGCAAGCCATGATGCCAACTCAGACATAAAGACTCAGACAGAGATCCAATCAAACAGTGCTGATCAAACATATATCAGGATTGTGTATCTGCATTGCCTGTTTCTCACCTCCAGTGTTTTACGATACATATTTTAATGCCTTGTAATAGTGAGAGTTTGTGAACAGGAAGTGGACGCCATGCTGCTTCCTGCACAGTGAAAACAGAGGCCAAGGAAACTGAGGACAAACAGTATAACTTGGCAATGCTGATCCAACAAAAACCAAGATTCTGTTACTGAGTTGCCTAATTTTCACCTCAGATGTTTTCAGACACGTGTTAGCTTACTGTTAGCGATTGAAATTGTTTCTTGCCAGCCAGCTGCCATTGTTTCAAACACCTTTGACATAGGTGATGCGAACATCAAAGGTGACTGAAAGAATGAGATCTCGGATACAAGCGGCCAAAATGAGTGAGTCGAGGCTCAGACTTATGTTTTCGGGTTGTTCGCCGTCTTTCCGTTTCATTTTCCTGAACCCGATATCTGAAGAATGCCTCGAGGGAATTTCTTCATATTTGGCCCAAACATCCACTTCAGCGATGATCGGATTAGATTTAGGTGGTCAAAGGTCACAGTAACCTTGTTTGTCTTATTCTTGTTAATGTGATATCTCAATAACACCTTGAGAAAAGTAAAAAATATTAGCTCAAATGTCCACTTGGACTAAAGGATGAATTGGTTAGATTTGGCCTGGAACCTAACCTGGATAAGCGAATTAAAACAGATGAATGGATGGATGGATACTGTAGCACGTTTTGCCAGCTATTGTTTCATTATTGTGCCAGATTAGATGATCAAACGCTCACACCAGTGTTGCTTCAAGAACGTTTTTCTCAGTTAGCCCCTCCCAAGTCCTGCCCCATTAAATGATGAACAAGCTCAAAACAAGGCAAAACCTCGGCCAACTTTTTTCTATTAAAATTAGATATGCTGTGTGCCCAAATTTTGAAAATGGTTAAAAGATGTGACAAAGGGACTGTCACAGTCTTCACAGGCACATTACAACGTATATAGTCACAACTTAAATGACCCAATACTGGCAAAACGCTATAGCTAACTAGCTAGCTAATGTAGATCAAGAGGAGTTAGCCTAAAGTCACATCAACCATTTCTTTGCTTAGCTTGAGAAGGAAAGAGACTAACACAAACTGTTAACAGAGAATTGGAAGCACTATGTCATCTAGAATATTATTCTGTTCTCATATCTGGAACTAAGGAGCCCAAAACAAGAAGAACAGCCCCAGAACAAAGATATCTCTATTGTCTGTGTATTGACGTACATAACTAAGGTGTCAAAAAAATAGTGTCATTTTGTGCGATAATAAACCCAAGAACATTTTTTGTCCATTTCATGGGACCACAAAAGCTGATTTGACAGATATTGTGTCGTAGTTCAGCGCAGCGTATGGCTCGGAGTGACCACTGCTGTCGAGGTCACGGGCAGCGTGTGGGACAGTAAAGATGTGTGAGCTGTAACGTCACAGTCCTTTATGTAAAACAACAGAAGATGTCAAGCTTCATTCATCATGGTTAGATATGCTGAGTGAGCCTGTTTTCATCGTGTTCTCTGCTTAGAAATTAATCTCTCCACGCATATTACAATCAATAGTCGATAAAGGTTTTGGAGAGGTTTGAGCTGTACAGATGAATCTGTTTCATTTCTTTTTATTAATCATCCACACCATCATCTCATCTCTGTTGATTATACCAGCCTCCTCTTCTTTTAAAATCTCGGATCATTTCCTTTGAGTCCTGCGGCTTCCTGTCCATCTGCGTCATCTGTTTCTACTGCGCTCTACTGGGACAGTGCTGCATGTCCACTATGTTCCAGGATTAATGAGCGTGCCTCCTGGCGTCACCACCCTGCCCGGCCAAGGTCGGAGCGCAGTGATTTCCAGCACTGTCAGGTGGACTTGAGGCTTCTTTCCTCTGTAATGAGCCTCTGCTTTGCCAGAGAAAAGGCTGAGAGTGTGAGTGACAGCGGCCACCGCTGGCGGAGGTTCAGACTGTAGTGAACTGTCCGTTAATGAACCAGTCTGTGACTGCAGGATGACCTCACACCCCTCAGGGGGACACAACACACTGCTTCAGTGTTTTTTACTGCAATGGCTTCCCATTTAATATTTATACTTTTGCTACAAGCTCAAAGACTCCCGGACGATCACACTCAAGGATGAACTTTGAGGATTTTGTAAGTCATTTAAGTTACAGTGAGATGGACGATAAAGACGAGACACTGGTTCATGACTTTTGTCCTATGTGTTTCTTGCAACACATTCACATACCTAAACAACAGAATAGGTTGTTTGCCAATGATATATATGACCATTAACTGTTAACGTTGTGAAACAGTCGCAGTTACATGATTAGATTAATGCTGTGTTCACATTAGGAGCGACACCAGCTGGGAACCACTGCATTAGATGACGCTCAGTCGAGGTGCTTTGTGACAAGTAGCAGACAAACACAAGTCTGTGATGACGTAAACAAGCAATTAAGCAACACGTCAACAGATAGCATTGAGTATAATTGACCTGTGGCTAAGCCCCGCCCCCTCCACTCACCTGGACAAACTATCAACATTCAGTGAGCGGCGCTATGGCAGGTGTCACAGTACACGGCATTTCACAGGAGGCAACTGATGATTTTTGGGGACATAACGATCAGATTGAGAAGTAACCAAAAGGGTCTAAACTACACATTGGAGGGATATATTCATCATTTTATTGTTGAGAAGGTCGATGAAAAGCTTAAATTACAAGCCAACATTTACAGGTCACAGTGTTACGCTTGTGAAGCGCATCTGGTTGCCGTCACCATCAAAGACAACAAGTAAAAGTGCCGCTGAAGTTAAGGTTTTTGGCTCAGAATATGAGAAAAGGATAACGGCCTTTTTACCATCTTTACCAAGAGTGTCTCTCCGTTAGTTTGCTGCTGCAGTATTTACCCTGAATCATTCAGCATAACGTTTGCCAACCTTTGTTATCTCTGCCATTACAGATACAGACACAGAGTTGACTTACCTTAGAACAGATGTAGACATCATTGTTAATCTTATTCACGTTGAGTTGATGTTGTGGTCTAACGTTACCACACAACTTTATCCAAAGGAGACACTTTTCTGGCTTGAGATGTGGTTTAAAGTGTAAAAATACAGCTGGTCGTCCAGCCTCTCAGGATACCTTGTGTCAGAGCTGCATGTAGCCCATGCTCACCGTTTGACCATTTTTAAACTGCAAATCTCAGAAAAAGCTCATAAAACTGAACAAAACTGACTTTCTGTGATGCATTTCAATGGATGTCCAGGCAGAGAATGTCCCAGTGTGGGGATGACTATACGCACTGTGATTGGCTCATCGTGTTTGAGGGCGGGGCTTAGCCATAGGTGAATTGATGTATCTCCCACCTCTAATCTTTACATGCCATATTAATGCTCCATATAGAACCTTCAACTTACATACGCATGTTAAAATAAGAAGAAAAAAAAAGAAGATATACTTCATTAATCCCTGAGCGGGAAATTCAATTTTTCCACCAAACAATAGACATAAATTTGGGTCGTAAAAAGTTGTTTGCAGACGCCTATACGGTCGATTCTTGGTGGAAGATGTTCTGGTTTCTTGATACAAAGAGAGTAAAGATGCACGAGAGCTTTCCTGTCCTGTCTCTGTGTTAGTGTTTTGTGTTTTGACACGTGTTTTGTTTTTTATCTCCTGCTAAATGCTAAATATGTGTTTGAAAATATCTTTTTAGTATTTTTACTTTTGTATAATCCTGCAGAAAAGCACTTTTCTCTGATTTAATCTTAAACTCTTTTAAGATGAAAGGGGAAACATGTGATGTTGTTCTGGGTGTGTTTGTTTACTCCTGTTTGGTTTTGTGCTCCAGTGTTTTTGATTTATCATTTCCTTTATTCCATATTTCCTGCAGCACCACTGATTTAACATGATAAGATGGATGTATCGTTACAAAAACAATGTCTCTTGAACCTTTAAATAAATCAGGTCTGTTTACATGAATGTTAAATTAGAAGCTAACTAAGCAAAGCGACCGAGACGAGACACTGACTTATCTCTGTGGGTCAAAAGAAAATCAATATTTAGTGGAAAACAGATCACCGTGTGTTCTGCTGCAGCTAATCTGGTCTTCCTGGAAATAAAAGGAGCCCGACTCATTCTCCAGCTCTGCACATCTGTCTGTCAGGGTGGAAACATTTCCCTCAGACCTCCATCTTAATACAACTCACAGAATGCACCTAAACCACACATGACATTTATACTCAGCCCGGGGAAATCAAATAAACACCCACTGGCTTTGTTTACTCTTGTCTCTGATACACACGAGACAAATGACTGAGAGCTTGAAATATTAATCCAGCTTCACTTATTGTCAGCTCACACACTAAAAGCCATCACCAACATACACTTTCATTTTGCTTTTTCATTCTATTTTCAGTCAACACACCAGATCCAAAGCAAATTGAAAGTGGCACTTTTAGAACATGTGCATGTACAGTATGGTCTCAAAAGTAACTGACATATTTTTCCGAACAGTCACTGTTAAGTACAAAATTAAACACACTGAAGTAGAATTTCTTTTTTAATATCTCTGCCTAAAATGTACTCAAAAATGCTGCAGATGACTAAAACTGGTACACAAGGGGACCAAAGCATGAAGCCTCACCAGCCTAATTCAAAGTAGATAACAATATCCTAGAAAAATGAACACTTTCTACATAATTTCCTAAGGGTTTTTTTTTTTTCAGGTGTTTTTCAAAAGAGGCTGAAACAATTTACTTAATGTGTGACTGTGAGTGGAAGATATTAAGAAAAAAGATAACAAAAATAAATATCTATTTAGGAGCTTATTGTATGTAGGAGCAACAGCTGGGGCAGGTCATAGTATCTTTTTAAAAATTGAACCAATACCACCATCTTTAAGATTAACACGTTTAATAACATAGATTAGGTGTAACAAGAAATGACACAAGTTTAAAACTAAATAAATACATAAATAAACTAAGAAATGTTAAAATAAATAAATAAATAAATAAATACATAATTAAATCAATAAAAACAAATATGTAAATGCTAAAATGAATATATACATATATTAAAAAAAATCACAACTAAAGAAATAAATGCCGAGGTAAGGACTTCATGCCTCAGTACCATACAAACAGAAAAATGAATAAATACATTTACAAAAATGAATAAATAAATTTAAGATATTTATTTATGTATTTATGTCATGTTAACTGACAACTTTTTATTATTTCTGTAGGAATAAAAAAATGAATATTGAAATAAATAAATATAGAAAAAAAAATAAGTGAATGCTTAAATAAATAGAGAAAATAATGACTAAATAAATAAATAAATGTATAAATGAAAGATAAAATGTGGAAGTTAGGACTGCATACTTCATTATCTTACAGACAGAAAAATACAAAAATAAAAAAAATTGAAATAATTTAAAGATATTTATTTATGTATTTATTTTTGTATTTATTGCACCATTTATTTATCATTTACTTTCTTATTTATTTATTCCTTTTTTATTTATCCATGTAATATTCAAAATGTATTCATACATTTCATTAATTAATTTATTGGCACAAATTCTTAACACGTGAGATACAGGACGGGATATGTTACGTTGCTCTGCCATACAGTGAACTCAGATGTTTCTGTCGTTATACAGGAAGTTTCCTTTTACTCCAGACAGACAGACAGACACACAGACAGAGTCAGTGAGAGAATCAGACAGACGCACAAAGAGACAGTCAGATATTCGAGTTAGCGAGCTGAGGTGTATTTGTGAAAATGAACAGCGCTGTCGGCCGGCTGACACTGATTGCTTACACCTCTTCCTGCCAAGCCAGTAATGGCTTCCCCGGCCTCAAGGGCACTCAGGTGACAAATTACAGCCTTTGGCAGGCGAAACCCTCGGAGACCCAGTCAGGCTCTCTGCTGATCACATGCGCTCAGTGAAAAGGTTCTGGCTCATTGAAAGCCCTGCTGAATTACACAGCTGTGGACTGTTGGACGCACGAACTGTATGTAGCGTCTCATCCCAACATCTGATATCCAACATCCGACAGAAGAGACACTGAAGGCCAGATGCAGAATTACGAGGGCTAATGGGTCGTAAGCAGAGTTTGATATGACCCTGCCCCGGTGGCTGTTATGGGACAACACAACTGTCAAAGAGCCATAAATAAAGAGGAAATACTTTCTATAGAGCCCAAGTCCAAGTCCCAACCCTTCTCTGCTCTGTGCTCTTTTGGAAACATGCATTTTCTCATAGGAGGTTTATTTTATTTGACTTCTAACTAAAACACCCCAAGGTCCTCTGTAAAGTAGTTTAAATGTGGAAATATAAATGAGTCTGCTGAGTTTACTGGACAGTACGATTGGAACATTCTCCCAGTCGAACAAAGATATGACCCCAGTGTTCAGTAGTCAGTGTGTTAAGTGCCTTTATTTTGTTATTTCCGTTTAACCAGGAAGTGCTTTTATTTTGGAGAGACTGTAGACACAGATGAAAGATGGAAATTGATGAAATTGACGAAAGGTAACGGTGCAGTAACGTTAGTAAGGCGGAGAAGAAAAAAAAACACGGAAAATAAAGAAGTAATAAGGACGAACGTGGAGAGTTTACCTTGAGACAACAAAGTATTATCTGTTTTTATTTGTGTCTCATTGTCTGATAACTTTGACTTTTGGTGTAATTGCTAACTTCATTAGCTCAGTTAAATGCATTGTTTTGTGTTCTGTTGTACGTAATTTCAGCAGCTCTTACGTTAGTTGATGGTGAAGTCCAGACTTGTATCATTTGGACTATGACGCTGCAGTCACCGACCCAGCGATGGTAGTTTTCATCACAGTGTGATATTAAGCCTTATTAAAGATGATTTTCCTCCTGGGATATTGAGTTTCAGAAATTAGGATAAGTGAATACACAGCGGGGGGTCTGCTCTTACAGAAGCCCTCTTCCTCTTCCTCTTCCTCCTCTCACCCCCTCTGAGCACCAATCACTAAACGCCTCATCCTTTACGTATTGGGAGGAAACCGATCGACATCACATTTATTTTCATTTCCCTCACATCCACTTAGAGACAGCTGGTCGTAGTGACGCTCGCTCCCTGCGGACGATGATGATAATTCATGCCTTTTGGAATTGGGTCAATAAATCTGGTTTCATAACTCCGGTAAACAAACACAAATGGCTGCTCATTAAAAAAGCTGGATGAATGAGCGAGAGCCTCTCTTAGCTTCCCTCCGGGAGGCTTACAGTAATAGTGTGATTTTTCATCATCACTCCATTTTGCTGTTAATAACTTGAGAACAGGCCACGAGTGTGACAGCGAGCCGCGGCTGATTGATGAATGATACGTGTCAGAAGAATGGTATTGATTGATGGGTGAGCGATGCCCTCTAGATCATGAACACAGAGCCCACTACACCACAGGTAGAAGTAACTTTTACTCCAGTACTGCAGTACATTTACTTTACTTTGCTCAGTCAGAGTTCTGCTATGCTTTGATATTTCATCACATCATCTACTATTAGACAATACAATCATACATTTTATTTGTACACTCAAAAATATATTCATGTCCTTTGTAGACTAGTGATTTCTCTTGAAAATTAAGGTAATTAAAGGCTCGTAGTTTAATAAGCGTTTTCTCCTACTGACCATGTTTTGGATATTTGTAATATGAAAGGCACATTTTCTATGAGATTGATCTGTTATTTCTATCAACTTCATTGTGCACAGAGACAATAAGTTGATTAATCTGTTTGGCTTACTTCAACATGACGAGTTGATGTGAGGCTTTAAAGGTCCAGTGTGCAGGATATAGAGGGATATACTGGCACAAAATGAAATATCTTACTATACAATGATGAAAACTCTGTGTGTGTGTGTGTGTCTGTTCCATGTTTTTCTCCTCACTGACTTGGTCAATCCATGTGAAATTTGGCACAGTGGTAGAGGGTCATGGGAGGATGCCAATGAAGCAATATTACATCAATTGGCCAAAGGGGGGCGCTATAGCAACCCATTGAAATGTCAAACTTTGAATGGGCATATCTCATGCCCCGTATGTGGTAGAGACATGAAACTTTGCACAGAGATGTCTCTCCTCATGAGGAACACATTTGCCTCAAGAACCCATAACTTCCGCTTATATAGATTTTCCGCCATTTTGAATTTTTGAAAAACACTTCAAATGGATCTCTTCCTAGGAAGTTTGAGCGATCTGCATGAAACTGGGTGAACATAATCTAGGGACCAATATCTAAAGTTCCCTCTTGGCAAAAGTTGGAAAACTTCCTAAAACTGAGCTTCTATAAGGCAATGAATATTGCGGAGGGCGTGGCTCATCACATAAAGGTGTATAACATCTCAAGGGTTTCAGCCATCACCACGCAACTTTGTAGGCATATGACCACACATAATCTGAGGGGACCCCTCCATTATTGACCCCATCAAACAAAATGGGGGCGCTAGAGAGCTCATTTCTTATCTAGGCCTAACCGCCATATGGATTTTTACTAAACTTGGTAGATATGTAGAACAGGTGGTCAATCTATGTGAAACTGCACATAGGCATTGAGGACTGGCAAAGGTAGAAGGTGACAAAGCTACCAATGGCTATGGACTAGTAATATAATAATAATGTTTCCTTTGGTGTGTATAATCAGTCTATGGAGATCAGCATGTTGCACTGCCGTGTTTCTACAGTAGCCCAGAATGGACAAACCAAACACTGGCTCTACATTCACATTTTTGTGGGTAAAAAAATTGAGGATTAATTTCTAAAATGAAACGTCTTTCTTCAGTGTTTTTTTTTTCTCCAACCTGCCAAACAGCATTGCAGAAACACTGATTTGTAACATGGAGCTGCTTTATTCAGAGTATTTACCGGTTCAAATCACTAGACCCATTTGTTTTGGAGAGGAAGAGACCTCTGTGGATAATTCGGCTCACAGTAAAAATCTCTTGACAAAATGACACAAAACATTCTAACCAGCAGAAGTTTCATCTGGTTGCAATTTGCAATTCTCACCACTAGATGCCACTAAATCCCCTAAATCTTACACACTGGACCTTTAAGGTTCACACTCTTGGATCCTTAGATCCTTCACTTTACTTCTGTACTTCTTCCTCTCCATTTCTACTTCTGTGCCCTTGTTCTGTCTTTTCCCTTTGACCTTTTTCCTGTCTTTCTACACATCTGTCCTTGTCTTTGCTTCCTTCAGAGCTCCTTTCCTTCTTGCTGTATTTTCAGTAACTGTAGTTATTCTCCCTCTTTCCTCTGGGGCATTTTTTATTTCAATCTCTCCTGTGGTGTTTCTGTGCATTTTTCCTTCTTTAAGCATTTTTCCTCCTTTCTTTCCTTATTTCCACCGTTTCCTCTATTATTAAGGTAAGGGTTGAGAATTCCTCGTCTTCTGTAATCTGGTGCAACCACTCTGCAGCTTCTTGGTGTCCTCGTTCTGCTTCACTTCAGAAACATTTTGATTTTACTGAAGTGTGACTGTGGCAGCCATATTTGTCATCCACTCCTCTTTCTGTCCATTACCGAGCGGGCAGAGAGGCGTTACTGAACCTCATTTCCTTTGGAATGACCCTAATTATACGGTCAGGAAATCTAAGATAATTAGCACTCAGGATTTGAGATTTGGTCCTTAACTCCCCAAAGATGAGGTCAATCAAGTGCGTCACTTTCCCCTGCCGAGCAAACTGGGGGAAAAGTCACAATTATTTCAAACCGAGGACAGAAACAGTTGATAGACCTGCATCACTTTATCTGCGCAGAGAATCTGAGCTGCCTGGTTTTTGTCTGAAGTTTTACAACATCAGCTCGTTGTGTTGTCTGAAAGCTCAGGCTAATGAAGGTAGCGTTTCAATACTGTGTGTGAACCTGTTGTCCTTCAGCCTGCTGTGTTCTCCGCTTTCAGTTTGTGATTTCCTACATTTCTCTGAATACCTCACTTAAATGTGAGTAGTGAAAAATGTTACTCTGCTGTGTCCAGTTTTATTTCACAGCGATAACAGATATTGTAAAGATGGAAGATGACACTGCAGTGCATTCTGATCTGTTTCCAGCACCTGTGTCTGTCCAGTCTGTCTTTACTGATGGATTTCTCCCCATATGTTGATGCTTTAACCAAACTGCACTGTGAAAGAATAAACAGCCTGAGAACACAGCCTGGAGACTGACAAACAACCTGAAAATGGTTTTGCAAGTAGTTTGACTTGTTACATTGCAGATGGATTATTGAGCCCATTCTCGCCCTCAACTCTGAAATGCCGCCGCTTTGTCTGTGATCTGAGCACCAGACACCGATGCACAGAGGCACCTTTCACTGTGATATGATACATACTTGGCGGCGACAGTTGTTAACGCAGCAGGCAGCAACCCAACTTGTCAAACGTCGCTGCTTTGTCACTGCATAAATTGACATGCCGTCCAGGAGGGTACCTAGCGCATCATATTTTGACATGTAGGCCCACTGAGGAAGGGGTGCTGTTTGGCAAATTGGGGTGAGAAAGGGTTATTGGCAGGACGTTTGAGGTCCCCGTGCCACGATCAGGAGTACAAGGAAAAGTTTGTATTCAGCTGTTGTTTAGCATTTGCTTCCTGTTTTGTCTGATATACAGGGTGAGGTTTGGGGTTTTAGATGATTAAAGACACAACAATAATGACTTCCAAATTCATCCAAAGCTCATCTTCATACTGTAAACCTTTTCTATTTGGAAGAAATACATTAAAATTAAATCAAATGATACAGTAGAGGCAGAAAAGGTGCAACAAGCAGACAGTGACACCAGTGTCCTTAATGTAACGCTGTGGGACGTTACAAGTCAGCTTTGATTTGGTGATATACAAGTTAAAAGAAATATTGACATCTGTGTGAAAAAGTGAGCTCAGTTTGAGTCAGAAGTGAAGTTGTTTGAGGCCATGTCCACACGGAGACGAGATTAGGTGTGTCCGCAAAGGTTTTTTATCGTATAGACCTTTTGTAAACATGGAAGCAGCGTTTTAGGAGCCCAAATACACCAAATTTTGAAACCGGGTCCCAGAGTGAAAAAATCTGCAGATGCCAGCTTCACGTTTTCCGTATTTACAACACAATACGCCTCTTTTCTGAAGCAATGACGCCATCACCTCCCCCTTAACCTGCATGTGCTAGGCGTAAAGGCGCCACAACAACAATGGCTGACTTCACATTGGTTGCGTTTGTGCTGCAGAAGAAGAATCAAGAATCAAGTGTGACCCTAAGTAGCAGCTCTGCCTCGTCATCAGTCCATACAAAGTGGGCTTTTCTGGCATTTGTATTTTCCGCCACCTTCTTCTTCTTCGTCTTTGTTTACATCAGGAGTTTTTGGTTTACTTTGTTGCAGCGTTGCAGCGCCACTTACAGGCCTTGCATATATACTACAATGCTTTCAGTGGTTTCATGTTTACATACACATATCTTGAGACGATTCCGTGTTTATGGAAAACTTTTAAAAAACGAAATCGGTTCCGTCTTCGTGTGGATGTGGTCTTAGGTTTCTTGGTCATATGACTTGAGCATAGTGTTGGTTCAGGCAAGACACAATGTCAAGCTCAGCTCACAAAGAAAGAAGTGTGTAGCCTGTAGTTTATGAACACCTGAGGGTAAGAAAGGCTGAGATGTAGAGAGAAAATATGGATGATTTAATATTCCTAGTCCTGACCTACGCAACAAAAACAAAGAACAGTTCTGACTCATTCTTACTTTTTAGTAAAGCACATGAAAAAGAGTTCTCAAATATACTTTGGTTTTTATAGAGCAATTCGCTTAAGAATTGAAATCAAATGCTTCGACTTAATCTGTCAAAAAGAGACACAACACGTCATACACAAGTAATTGAAATAGAAAGTAAAGTCCCTCTGCCTTCCGTTGGAGACGACAGCTGCAGGGGTCTGAGTTGTGTCTGTGCCGAGGACAGTTGGTGAGAGTCCGCCTGCACACACAGTGACAGAGCTAACTGTAGCATCACATGACAAGTGTTACGTAACGGTTGTAAAAGGGTTTAATGAGTGTGTGTTTGCTGGGGCCATTTAAAGGCTCCGTGTTGGATGTGAACCGCTGCAGCTGTGTTAACTCATGCTAACACTGTTTGCTGATCAGACCCTTGGCACAATCATGTTGTCTTCCTCTTGAGCTGTGAATAGTGTCCACCGACTGCAACGACTTGTTTGGCTCTCTTGTAACGCGCTGCTGCTCATGGTGCTGCGCTTGTTGTTGTTCTTCTCTGTGTTCATCAGAGCTCGCAAAATTTACAAATGCGCCGCCTCCCACTGTATCAGGATGTGTAGATGCTGTCCTTGTCAAGTCAATGAAAGCAGTCTGGCTTCGTGCTAGTTGCACTATATGTCGGCTATAATATTTGGGATTATCGACAGACTAGAACACTTGCAGACGTATACTCTGCCCCATCAGGTCAGAAAGAATTGCATACCCATCACCTACAGAACCAGGCATTGACTTGGTGCTGACGTTTTGGTTCTCGTGACATCCCCAGTCTTTACGTTGGCTTGGGAAGACGTCTTTCAGAGAGGATGACTTGCTTTAATAAAGTCTAAATTATATCAAAACTCCAGTCGATGATGTAATGACCTTGTATTACTTCACTGATCTGCTCAGTTCATCGCATCAAAACCAAAAACAGGAGCAGCATAAAAACTTTAATCTGCTCCTAAAAACAACCGGCCGAATGACGTCCTTGTTAACATCACAGACGAGTGTTCTGAACTCACATGAATCTTTACTGAGCTCACACAGAAGGAGAGATTAAAAGAGAGCTTCACTGATCTCTTCCAACCGCTGAGTGTGATCCCATGAGGCCACAGGGCCACACATGACTTCATGGCGGGCCTGTAAGAGCCGTTCTGATTGGCCTGCTCCAAATACAGGAAGCTTTCCGCTCTGACAGTCATGAAACACCTCCAGGTAGACGTTCGAGAGACAAATCAACCTCATCGAGATTTTCTCTGAAGCTTATTTACTCTTCAGCTCCTCGAGGAAAGTCTCTGATGTGGATTTGCTGCTGTGGCTTTTTATGCCGTGATGCCTAAATGAACAAATGTTCCATAATTGGCTCTAATGAATCAGATTAGTTCGACTAATTACCTCGTTTGTGCTGTTCAGACATGAGTCAGGGAGGGAGTCAACACACAGGGAGCCTGTGTTTACTCTCCCAGCCTCGAGACATTCATATGCTTTTACATTAGCTGTCATATAGTTCACATGCAGGAAGTGTTTTCAGATTATTGTCTTCACAATCACCAGGTCACATAAAGCTCCCAGTGAGTCCACCAGTCTACCAGTTTAAATCAAACTGAGTACATTAAAAGACAACATGGCAGAAGAAATAAGCAAAATGTGGATGCAACATGGTACTGTGTTGTTTCTGAAGATGCCACTTTGAAAGGTTTTCTATAATACTGTGAGTCAACAGGATGTTTCATGTGATTTCTGCTCACTTTTGCTGCATGTCGACATCACTGTGCAGCGTGGCTCTGCTCAGCTCGACTCGCTTCGTTATGCTTTTCTGTTTAAGAAGTTGTGGAGAGCACTTGGCACATTTTTGGTAGCGCGACCAGGGACATACTGCACAAACCTGCAAAAGGACTCTGTACACTGTGTAGTACACTATGTACACTAGAGGTCAACCAGGGCTTTTAAAGGCCGATGTAATAACTATAGTTTAGAACAAGAAAAAGCTGATAGCTGATTAATCACCGCCGACAATACCACCCCCTAAAAATCATTTGTCAGTGACAGAAGTGAACTGAACTGGTCTCACTTCAAAGCTGTCAAACACTGACACTTGCTTAGTGACTTCTGGCGTCAGACACTGACCAAAAAAGCTGCCCTTTCATGTCAGCATTGCTTACTGGCGCCCTGTGGTGTCGGGGAAACGCAGCCGGACAACAACAAAAGTTAAAGGGGAGCAAATGTTTTTTTCAACCTGGGCCCTATTTTCTGATCTACTTTTGTCTAAATGAGTGAAAGGATGTTCAGTATTTGATATTTCTCCAGTATGAAGCTAGAGCTGACCTGCCTGCAGCCCGTGAATGTGCACTATATTAAATAATAGGGCACTCAGACAGCGTCAGACACTAAAAGTGCATTTTTTTCACACAGATAGGCTCGGATTGTTAGTATAATTATCCGACAACATAACGGAAAGGAGAAATGAACGTCTGTGTTTACCTTTAGCTGGATTCAGACATGTTCCTCTGCCTGTTGCTGCTCCCTCTCTCTCCTCGTCCGCTCTTCACTTTCAGTGAGCTCTGCGTCCGTGTACGTCCGTGTTCAAATAAAAAAGGGCGCTCATCAAATTCAAATGGCTCATCCAGATCCAGTTGGTCAATATCGGGTAAAAATTCAGACCTGTTTGTTGTGGCAAGTCAAAACACTCAGAGTGAAAGTCTGGCTCTGAAATCTCACGTCTCACGAGATTCTTCTTCTTCTTCTTCTTCTTCTTCTTCTTCTTCTTCTTCTTTGGTGTTTTACTATACAGTCTATGGTGTTTTATGGCAGTTGGTCTAGCTTGAGAGACTTGAGTTGTTGCAGGAAGTTACTGCTGGAGCGAGCTTACATATGCAACTGTTTGGAGTAGTCATGGCTGAATTATTATCAGATTTTGACCAACTGGATCTGGATTTCACATATTGAACATCCTATCACTCATTTAGACAAAAGCAGATCAGAAAGTTGTGTATGGAGCCTTCGTGCAAAACAGCGACCTGCACTTGTATAGCACCTCTCTAGTCTTCCAACCACTCGGAAAGCTTTAACACTACGAGTCACACTCACCCATTCACACACACACACACACTCATACATTGGTTAGAGATGGAGGGGGAAAATCCTTACAGCGTAGTATCACGATATTTTTGTGTGGCTGTATCAAATCATTACAAATGTTGGTAACAAATTTTACCAAGTATAGATTTTTTAATGATACAAATTAATAATTTTACAGATAAAAGTTAAACTTTCTGTTGCCTACTAGAATAATCGATTGCTTTTGTAGTCCATGGATACAGTATGCTGCGATAAAAATGACTGAAGTGAAATGAACAGTTTTCTTTTTGTGACATAATTTTACTAAAAAGTAATAAATTGCAGTACTCAGCATATCGCAACACACTTAAAATCACCATAATATTGTATCGTGGAGCCTCTGATGATTCCCACCTCTCACACTGGTGGCCAGATTTTAAAAATGTAATACATAACGATAAATATATATGGCTGTGATCAAATTAAAAATGATACCATGAAATAATTGAACCTCGCTCCATAAACTGAATGTCAGTGTGAGTTGTCAGGATGATCTGCAGCTCAGCAGCAGGACTCCACATCAACATGTGTACATGTCGAGGAAGCTGTCAGCTGTCATGGTGCTGATGCTGGATGTGGGAATGGGAACCCCCCACCACACACACACACACACACACACACACACACACACACACACACACACACACACACACACACACACACACACACAGAAACACACCAGCACATCCAGGGGTCAGGATATTCCCAGGCAAACACCAGGTTCTGCATGATCAGCAACTCCTAAGTCACAGCCTGAATATCCGTCCCTCCCCTCCCACCGCTGGGCAGCAGGGGGAGGAGCTGGAGGAAAAATCCATCACTTCCAACACGCTCTCATGTCAGGATCACGCAAACGCAGACAAATCTGACCCCCTGTCGAGGTTGAGAGGTGGCGTCGGGGTCGCCAGTGTATCCCGTGAGAGAGCAAGCTCAGGGAAAATTACACCAGATTCCTGACAGGCTGCATGCACTCTGTCCATATGTAATAAAGAAGTAAATAATCCAACCGTCAAGTCGTCAATAAAGGTAGAGGCCAGTGTGAGGGCGGGCAGTGTCAGCGGCGTCAAACAGAGTGCAGGAGGGAGAGAAGAAGAAGTCTTCTTTGTGGATGGAGGTCTGTAGCTGACAGAACAGAAAAGGAAGTGAGATGATGAGTGATTACTGTTTGCTGCTACATTAAGAGTTTCAATTGTCCTGTTACAATTTAAAGTTCAGATTAACTGTTCTTACCCTGCCTGAGTCATCCAGGAGTGTGTGTGTGTGTGTGTGTGTGTGTGTGTGTGTGTGTGTGTGTGTGTGTGTGTGTGTGTGTGTGTGTGTGTGTGTGTGCGTGCATCTGGTAGCCAAGATTTTGGTTAATAGATCTGATTAAACCCACAATTCTATTGTTCTCAACTACAGCTGAGATGACTATGGAGGAAGTGATGATCACAGCAGTCACTGTTATGACTCTTAAGCGGGATTTATACATTCCCTACACAGACCTCCTGTCTGTCTCTGTGAGCTGAAACCATTTCCCTCAGTGGAAACAAAGCTTTAATTTACTTTAATTTCACGGATAAGAAACAATAAATTGTGAAGACAATAAAGCCTCCACAAAATAGCATTTTAAGTCTTGTGTGTGATTTATCCTGGCTTCATATGAGCAGAGGAAATCTCTGCTAGTCGCTAGGCTAATTTACACAATGTAAAATGCCATAGGCTTGTGCTAATAACATTAGCATGTTGCATTTGTGGGGAAAAATGTGTCCAGATAAAGACAAGTGTTTGTGAATGCTGCGAGTTATAGTGAAGCTGATTTGTGTTCTTGTTAAATCACTAAACTTTACAGCACTTCACAGAAATTCCACCTCCAGCTAGTGTTTTGGAGGTGTAACTGCAGAGTGACACAGACACACCAACTGTTTTCATGTGTTTCTCTGTTTTCAACGATGGAGTACGGTCGTAGATCGGCTGATATGAAAACTCCAATGGCGCTGGTTATTTCTTTAGCGCGATCAGAATGGTCAGGGAAACGCTCTCTTTTTAAACGACGACGATATCGTAGTTTGCACCAAATTGCTCTTTCTAGTCGTGCCGGTAATGTTCAAACTCTGGTGGTGTCGCTTTAGATGCGTTGTCATGTTAGACGTGTTTCCAAGTACATACCCGACCGCTGTTCTGCAGTGTCGCACACTGCTTTGGTCTTGTCCACTTGTTTATTTCCGTCTTCGTATTTTACCCTGAAACCAAAGTGTTCCCAAACAGAGAACTTAAGGTTTGCGGGTGGGTCTTCAAGTTCACCAGGCTCACTACACAAAGTGGAGGCGGAGATTTACGGTCAGACTCGGTCTGTCACTCAATTATGTCTGTCAGGGAACTAGATATTTTAAATGGTTCGGCTCGCAAAAACCGAATTAAAATAAATAAAAATAAAAATAAAAATAATATCCTGCGCCCAATAATTCGGTAAAGGGTCGTGCCGAACTGAAAGTCGCATACTGAACAGTTCGACACAAATACATGTACCTTTACGGCCCTACTGCACAAGTATAAATGTGTATAACAGCATAAGCCACATGCGCAGGCTACAGTTTAGGCTCTGCATAGAGCTGACACACAAATATAAATCCTGCTTCAGCTGTTCTCCGACACTCTCTCCCCCTTAACATTCTGAATATCGACTCCCTTTCCTCTTTCAAACCCCGTCTGAAAACACACCTTATCAATCTGCCATATTCAGTCTCATTTAATGGTGACACACATATGGAGACTTGCACCGATGATGACTTACTGATGATGATTTTATACCTAATTTTAATATTTGTCTAGTTATTTTATTAACTTATTATTGTATATCACGGATTTGTTTGATCTGTGGATACACTGCTACTTCTTTTGCTGCTTTGTGTCTTGTAAGGTGTCCTTGAGTGCTTTGAGAGGCGCCTATAAATAAAATATAATGCATTATCCTCCATCGCCTGCACCTCCTGATGACAGTCAGCTCATGTACTGCGTCACTTTTGAAACACTACATGAATACAAGATGATTTTATGATATATGAAACGTGGAAATATAACGTATTTTTGGTTTGCGGGGACTTACAGTGTCAGTATTTTCTCCTGGTGATGAGGCTGCAGGGGTCCTTCATGGGTTTCAGATCAGTCAGATCCGTTCAGGTGGAAGCTGGATGAAATGATTTTTAACTTGTGTGGATGATGTTTTTATTTCACTTTGACATTAATCAGATTTTTCCTAGAGATAGTCGAAGCTAAAAAATGACTCCGTCTCTGCGCTCACAAACCTCTCTGTCACACTCCAGTGAATCAGAAAAGTGGGGCTGTCATACTGAAGCTAACATTCATTCCTGATCAGCTTTATTTCAGCACGTCAGATATGTGTGACTCTGCAGCAGAGTGCTGTCATCGTGGTGCAAAGCTGCTTCCAAACTTCTTCTCAGAGATCCTCGGCTGAATTAAGATCTCTCATCTCGTCCTTGTGACTGCAGTCATTAACAGCGCGCTGCTCGCTGTCCTTTCCCACCACTGTTTGCATATCGCCGAGCAAATTAACTGTCAGAATTGCATCGTCTGCACTCTCTTTATTGAATCTCGCCGGCAAATTGGTTGTTAGGAATCCTCAGGGGTGGTATCAGCACCGGGAGCCCAGCGGGGCTGAGCCTCCGCTGGGCCCATGGATATAAAGTGGATTAAATGAGAGAGAGGCGGTACAGGTGGGCTGTTCTCATCATTACCGACACATGACCTTTAATAACACGTAAAAAACATCCATCCAGGGCTGGATTCAAGTCCAACTGATTGAAACATCAGATCTGAGTTCAGCTCGTCGTGTCAAGAACTGGACTGAATTTTGGAGACACTTTTGTAATTATTTAAATATTGGTCATTTTCTATATGAAGAGATTGTTGTATAACCATGTGACTGATGTCTTACACAGAGTGTTAGAGCCGCAATGACTTGATGTTTGAGCGGCAGAGCAGACAATGTCACTGTGTCAGGTAATGGGTTTATCATTACTGTTAGCCGTGTGAGTATGGACGGAAACAAACGTGTAAATCAGTGTGTCTGCAGGTCCTGGAAAGGGCTTTAAATTGTCATAAATTTGAATGTGTGAAGTCTTAATTGCCACAAACGTTTTATTGTACTTAATTTGTCAATCTTTTATTTTCTTCATATGCCTGCTTAACCAGCTATAGCCGTGACTCAAGGCATCATGTTTCTGTCTGTATATCTTCCCGTCCCATTATTGGGAATGTGATATCTACAGAACGCCTTGAGGGAGTTTCCTCAACTTTGGCACAAACTTCCACTTGGACTCAACAATGAAGTTATTGGATTTTGGTGGTCAAAGGTCAAGGTCCCTGTGACTTTATCTGTCTTATCCTTGCGAGTGTGATATCTCAAGAAAACCTTGAGAGAATTAATTCAGTTTGGCACAAAGATTCACTGGGACTCAACATTGAACTGGTTAGATTTTGGTGGTCAAAGGTCAAGGCCACTTTGTCTTTGTCTGTCTTATCCTCGTGAACGTGATTTCTCAAGAACACTTTGCGGGACTTTCTTCAAATGTGGCACAAATGTCAACTTTGAATCAAGGATGAACTGATTAGGATTTGATTGCCAAAGGTCAAGGTCCCTGTGACCTTGCTTCCATCTTATTCTCATTGAGGGAGTTTCCTTAACTTTGGCACAAATGTCCACTTGGATTGAAGAATTAAGTAATTAGAATATGGTGGTCAAGGGTCACTGTGACCTTTACAAACCATGTTTTTGACCAAACGCAAGCATTCATACACTAATTACGACAACATTTCATACAAATGTGATGATATTTTATATCCAAAAGGTCAAAGGTCAGCTTCACTGTGACATGTTTTAACGTCTTATCTCAGAAACAGAAGGGGAGACTTGGTCAGATACTGAATTGGTGACTCTAATCTTGAAACTGCTGATTGTATAGATCTTCTGTGTGTGAAGCATCCATGTTTTCATTTTGATGAGACATTAATGTAAACTGTAAGTGCATCATGACGGGTTTGTGGAGGCAACAGCTGCGAGGCAGTAATTCTAGTTGTCACAATGAGTCCAGCTCTTCTGCATGAAAGTCCACACTTACACACATTACAAATCTTTAAACCTAACACTGAAGCTAATGCTGCCCTTTTGCTTCATACTTGCGATTACCTGTTGGTAAAATGTAGATTAACTTAACTCACCACTACAGCTGTAATTACCTTTCTACTTACCTGCAATGCTTAAATTAAAAAAAAGCCAAAAATTGTTCTTAAATTTGGTGAAAAATGATTTTAAAACGGTCTGGAAAAGCTTTAAATTTAAGTATTTGATACCTGTTGATGCCCTGCACATAAAGTGTCAAGTATGTAGGTGTGTAATCTCAGTATTTCTGTGGATGTTGGTGAGGCGTGTAGCACATTTTGTCGCTCCTCTTCTGACTCTAGACTGTCCCTGTTTGTTTGTTGTTTGTGGAAACAGCTGTTACAAGTCGTGATCTATAACCTTCTCTAAGCAAAGAGACGTTTCCAACTGAGAGTCGCTCTGCTGTAAATCTCCCACCTTAGTAAAAAGCTTCATTATTTTTTACCACTTCCACCTGAGACACCAGAGACACAAACCGGAGCAGCTGGTGACTTTTTACTTTGTGGGCGTCTCTTTCTCTCACTCTCAGAAACCCCTTGATTGCCAATCACAGCGCAGATTGGATTCTATGCTTGGTTTATTTGGCCAGCAGCAGGTAATGGAGTGTTACAGTGGTTGCATCCAACAGCATTACACGTCCGACATTCTGCCACAGTTACATTGTGATGATGGTGGGAGGTGTGGGAGGTCACCTCAGGACATAATCATGAACATCACTTCCTCCGCCATTTTCCACTTGAAAATGGGCCCTTCTAAAACCAGCCCACGCCCACTCCGTCACTGAGTGTCGCTCAGTTTGTAGTCACCTTCAACGCTGAATGACACTCTGTTCACTAAGGTGTAGGGTTCAAACACAGCCCCAAGATTTGGGACAAACTTCTCTGCAGCAGACAGAGAGATTGTTAATCTTAATCCCAATTTATTTATTTATTTATTTTACTGATAGTGTTCCTTTGATTTGCGCCCTGCTCCTCTTGATGTGTCCGCTCTAATGGGCATCGACATCGCTCCGTGTGCCCTATTGAACAAACTATTTGAAGCTGGATAGGAAGCCGCCTGTGTTGCAGATCAGTATCTGTTGGATCGTATCGAGTTAACATCGATCTCCTCCGCTCGCTCCAGGATTATCTCTGTCCTCTGGATAACTTTGAGGAGAAACGCTCCGATTTAATTTAGGGAACAGGAAGTAATGTAAAACACCGTGATGTGACAACGACAAAACACACGCAGCGCTCAAGACGTCAATCAAGAGGCCTCTGCGCTCAACTATCATTTCCTGCTGGTGAATTATGTAAAACTCTTCAGGCTGTTTGGCTGTAAAATATTCATGTTGTTATGGTTGTGCAGCACTTCACAAACTTCCTCAGAGATGTCAGTACCGACTAATGGCAACACAACAGGCCATGAATGATTTAGAAACAGGTTCAGAGAATAAGGCTAAAGGGCGGAACAATCAATGGTCCACTGTTTGATTGCATTTTGTAGGATGTACGCAAATGAAACATTGCAATTTTTTTCCCAGAAAATAAAAAGCCAGAGTATGTTCTTAATCTTTGCTGGAAACCTCAAACTTACCCTTCGAAAAGAGGTACGGCACCTTGAAGAACTCGTAACCATCTGAATCCATCCATGATGTCGATTCAACACAGAAGTCTGATTTCTGCGTTATGGCTGGTGTACCAGACGAATGATGGCCATCGTGGAAGAAACATGGCGATATCTTTGGTCGGTGGTCTTACGTCGCACTGTGAGACAGGTTCAAGGACGGCCGTCGTCAACATCTTGCGACCAAAGATAACCTGAGATAAAATTATGACAGTGTCATGGACGTAAAACGAACAAAAAGAAGTGTGTTGAACTCCCAGAAAGCTGCGGCAGCAGAAACCTTGTTGATTCGATGTTTCCTCCAGCTGCTATCATGATCGCCAGAAAAAAGACTGCAGAAAAAAGACGGAGGAACTGCAACTTTCAGGTGAGCAAGCTACCTATGGTGGCGCAGATGGATGACGCACGCTGATGACGTTGCATATTGACGTACGTCGTAACCTGTGATTCAGTAGTAAACGGCCATCGTACAATCTGCACACATCAAACTTGACGTCGTACCAAAGTTTATTAGATCCACGTCTCACAGTGTGTCATGCAGTGGTCTTATAAGATCGCTAAAATCGCACAGTGTATAGAGGGCATTAGGCAGTTGTGCCGTCCAGCAGGTTTCCAATCCATTACTTTCAATGCCTGTTTATATAATGACCTAATGGGTGTAGCTGTTGTTAGACTGGCCCGGCCCCACAACGTTATACGGTATCATAAATGAGAAAATATCATGGTATGCAGAGGTATACATTGTCTTATTTCATGAAAGCTACGGAGATTAGTTTTGAGTTGTGCACAGTCTTTTCTCGTGTCTATCTCTTTCTCATCAGTCTTTATTCTGAAGTTCTCATTTAAATTTCTTGTGATTGAAAGGCACATTGAGACTGTCTTTTGAAGTCACTGTGACACAGCAGACGTTTCTTTTGAAAGCATTTCTGCCATCTGAGGGGCATCAGGTCTCTGTGTGCCAGGAAAGGGATAAATTATGGTGCAACATGTAAACGTTTTCATGTAGTGGAGTTTAGTTGGCAGCAAACAGTCAGTCACAGAAACCATGCTTGTATGAAAAAGCCATGGATTACTGTGGTAGGATTCAACACTATATTGACAGTTGACTCTTTCAGTCAGGCATTTCTTGCCCTGCAGGTTCACACTGAAATATACAGGTACTGTGAAGTTCCTGTGCTCACTGTTGTGGCTGTAAATCAGTTTCCCTCTTCCCACCATAAACTCCTATTTCCCAAAGTGCACCGGTCTGTTCTGCTGGATGAGTCGACTCTAACAGCTGCACAGACCTGAGCCAGAAGAGCGTGCTGCTGTCGACCCAGCTGAAAAAGAACAAAACAACCTTTATGCACGGAGGTGATGGTGGAGAGAATATTGGACACGCAGCGCTGGATAAATGTTAATTGGCGGTTTTGCCGTGCAGCTGGTTGAGTTTATTTAGTGTGGTTGCACGTCATATATCATAGCAGGGTGGTTAACTCCAGACTATCTGGAATATAGCCAGGGTGTGCTCCAGTGTACAGGGAAATTAAAATAGCCGTCCGTACGTGTGTATCCAATTAATTTCAGCTCTGAAAGGGCTAAATATAGATGTCAGGGTACGGAAAGGCAGCTTTAGTAGCTCATTCATCTTTTTGGAATTGAGGATTAAACTGTGTGAAACTGAACATTTGGGTTGGTGGAGCACAGGAGAAGATTAATGTTGTGGAAATAACTAATCACACACTCTTACTCATCCATTTGCACACAGTGACGTATGTGGTGATGTGTGTTGATAGTTATGAACAAATGTGAAACCAGCTGACATCACAGTGCAGGACATGAGGGACGCTCACATGTTCGGTTAACTTATATTTACATTATACAGCCAGAAGTTGCATGATGATTATTGTTCAGCACATAATATGCTTCGGTGTGTGTGTGTGTGTGTGTGTGTTTGCACCTGACTTTAATTCCAGTAGAAGGAGGTTGTTAAACATGTTACTTTTCTGAATTGGCAGGATAGTCCGCTGACATACAGTTTGTTCTAACCCTAACCCTCTGGAAATTTTCAAGGACCTCAGGGGGTCCGCGGCCCCTGGTTGACCAAAAGAAATTTATGGTAATATCAGCGCTATCTAGCAAACTGTGTCGTGTTATTTGGGGAATATAAAATCAAGTGCAGCTCTGGTGCATCTGTCAGGTAAACTGTTCACCATCTTAAAATTAGAGATGAAACAAGGAAACAAACTTCAACACGTAATCATCGTAGATTTAAAAGGTTCTATCTGACATTTTTGTCAAAATTGAGTTGTTCATTCTTTTTCCGCGAAGAAAATTAACAGTGTGAGGTGTTTTTAAGTATGCATTTTTTTTTTTTTGACTTTAAATTTAGAAAACAAAAAGGTTTATGTCATTTATGCTGTTTGGGATGCAAAACTTTGAAGCTCATTATCTCAATCTTTAGGTGGCGATTTCACAAACAAAGATTGACCAACTTGTCAGCCAGTACTCTGTGTATGCTGTGATTTTTCATACTAAAAATTGTACTTAATGTCTGTGTACTTAAAGACCACAATCTAATATGCCATAATGATAAAACCATAGTGTGTGCCGACATCTGTCCACATACTTGGTTTAACAATATCTTCGGCCAAAATCTTCTGACACATTAACTGGTGAAAGCATGACAGCCACTGCAGGCCTGAAGAACTGTTGAGATCTGATAAGTGACTTTATTGTAATGATGTGACACTCTATCCTCCAGGGAGTCTAACACAGATTATATAAATGAATGTTTGAGTCCCTCAGCTGTGAATAAATACTATTTTAAACTCTTGATAAATGAACCTAAGAACTTTCCTGTGAGTTTCAAAAATCAGTTTGTCAAAGCAGCTGACACAGAGGGGCCGTTTATGAACGTGTGATTTATTCAGCTGGGTAAAAAAAAAACAGATTTTCTTTGAATTGTTGCGAGCAGAAAGAGATAATGCAATCACTCTTTCATAAAGAGATTTTCCCAGAAGAGATGAGAAGCTGAACGCCACACCAGTGTTCCTCTATTGTGCTGCAGCTGACGTCTCATCGAAACAGTAGAGATGTAGCTCCCTCTAGTGGTGACTCCAAGACACTGCTTCATGGTGCAGCACGAGAGGCCAAAGTGAGCAACACCTGTTGTGTTTCTGTGTGAATCTCACGGCTGTATGCGCTGAGCTGTGTGCTGTTTTGTGTCTCTGCAGGTTTCTGATCGTTCTGGGCTGTTTGATTCTGGCCATACTGACGACATTCAAGGAGCACGAGAAGGTGTCTGCACACTGGCTGGTCATACTGGTGAGAGGACTGGGATTTCTGAAGTTTAGTTCTGAGCAATTCTTTGCTGCCTGGTGAAGAACGTTATTTTATTTTAGGCACTCAGGTATTTTCCCTTAATTTCCCCTTAAGTAGCTTTAAGGTTGTAAACACCATGTAGTGTCATGGAGTCTGACAGAATCAGTTAGCTCCTGCTCTTCATTACAGATAAATGATGTTTACACTGAGAGAAATAATCAAATCAAAGATTAAATGATGTTGGGAGAAATGTGTAACCCGTGAGTTTTGCTCATGGTCAGGACACAGTTTTTCAATCCATCATCTCTTTTTACACTCATGCACCAGCGCGAGACACAAGACACACACTCTGTGGTGGTTTTGTGTCTCTTCACAGTCGCTGTGCATCTTTTTGCGGTTTTGTATTTCTTTGTGTTGTTCTGTGTCTTTTGAGTTTCATTGACGTCATATTGTGTTTTATTTGATTAATTTTGTGTCTCTTTGTGTTTTTTATTTCTCTTTGAGGTCTTTTTGTGTCTATTTGTGGTTGTTTTTTGTCCTTTTTGAGGTTATTTTGTGTTTTATACAAGTTATTTTGTCTCGCTTTGTAGTTTTTATTGTCCTCTTGCGGTTGTTTTATGTTTCTCTGAGGTCATATTGTGTCTTTTTTGTTGTTTTGTGTCTCTGTATCGTTATTTTGTGTGTGTGTCTCCCTGTGGTTGTTCTCTGTCTTTTTTAGGTAATTTTGTGTTTTATTCAAGTAAATTTGTAGTTTCTATTGTCTTCTTGTGGTTGTTCTTTGTGTCTTTTGAAGTCATTTGGTTCTCTGAGGGTAATTTTGTGTTTTATTTAAGTCACTTTGTGTTGCTTTATAGTTTTTTGTGTCTAGTGTTTTTTTGTGCACGTATCTTTTTGGTTGTTTTGCCTGATTTCATAGTCACTGGTGTCTTTTTGTGGTTGGTACTTGTTAATATGAGTGGCATTTCGCAGATGAAGGCGAGGGGCCCCCATAGACACCTTGGGCCCCTGAGTCCGTGCCCAATGGGCCTGTTCAGTTATTAATCCGTGAATGTGGATGATACGAACATTAAAACTGAGCAAACTGTGGTCGAATAATAAGAACAGATTCATTAAAAGCAAAGATTGTCTACTGTGAGGCTCTGATGTAGCCTACAGTAACTCTGACCTGTTCCTTCCACTGTGCTCCTGTTTGATTTTCCCATACAGGAAACCTTCGCCATCTTCATCTTCGGAGCAGAGTTTGCACTGAGGGTCTGGGCTGCAGGATGCTGCTGTCGCTACAAAGGATGGAGGGGGAGGCTGAAGTTCGCTCGCAAACCTCTCTGTATTCTAGGTAAACAGGTGGATTTATAAATCATGATTTAAAAGTGACATTATGAACGAACAATACTCAGCTGAAATGACAACTGCAGTGTATTTTATTCTGTTAACTGTTAAAAACTGAGTGCAGTCACGACACCGTGACGCACAAACCTGCTCCTGATTTGTTACGACTCAGTCTTATTAACAGCATTTCAACAACGTCTCTTATGTTCGCTCAGCTCTTATTAGGAGCCAATTCCACAGCTCTCCAAAACGCATTCATCTTTCCACAAAGAAGACTTAATGACTGTGTCGGGTCAGACTCATTAAAGATTTAATAAAAGCCTCACACAGAGAATCTTTCCTGGATCTTTCTGTGCTGTGTGTCCTCCGTCTCAGACATCTTTGTGCTGATTGCCTCGGTGCCGGTGGTGGCGGTGCGTAACCAGGGTAATGTGTTGGCCACGTCCCTGCGCAGCCTGCGCTTCCTGCAGATCCTGCGGATGCTGCGCATGGACCGGAGAGGAGGAACCTGGAAGCTGCTGGGGTCCGCCATCTACGCTCACAGTAAGGTAGGAATGAAAAAGAGTTTCTTCCCTCAGGTCACCTGGACCAGCGACCACCCAACTCGACTCATAGATACTGTCTGATTGTCACATTCAACTCCTTTAAGAGAGTCTTACAGCGTCTATTACAGGTGTCATCTGGTCAAAAGTTTTTTTCCACCAGAGGATGAATTGATTTCTGTCAGTGTTATAGGTTTGTGCTGTGACTGTGTGTTCGCCTTAGACATTTCTAATGTTGTGTTGTCCACCCAAGATTACTAAAAATTTAATTACACACGACAAAATATCATGACTTTTCAAAAATTTGCAAAGACTTTAACAAATTCCATGACTTTTCCAGGCCTGGAAAATGTGAACTGAACCCTGGATTTTTAAATGGTGAACTAGAGAAAAGTGTTTAATGTCAGCAGAGGAAGAGGAAGAGAAATCTGTCCCTACAAAGTTCCCAACAAAGACTAAAAAACTGCGTGTGAAGATAAGTCTTATGAATAAATCTGTTCCAGTTGACGTGTGATCATCATACATGTGTCTCTGTAGGAGCTGATCACAGCCTGGTACATCGGCTTCCTGTCTCTGATCCTGGCGTCTTTCCTGGTCTACCTGGTGGAGAAGGACGACGTCTCCATGGACGTGTCCAACCATGAAAACCCCACTGCTCAGCCCAAACCGCAGGACTTCGACACCTACGCTGACGCACTGTGGTGGGGGCTGGTACGTACATTACACTGCGTCTCTTCACAGTTTTACCTTTTAATCCAATTTTTAGGGGCAAAAATGTATTATTCTAAAAATAAATCATTCTTCTTTTTCTGTAAATTTAACTAAAAGTCCTAACCAGCAACATCCCGCAGGAAAATAAAGGGATGACATCATGTTGTCTCCATCTGAACCTTTGAAAGACGTCCACACCAGCGACAGCGTGTTTGGCTTTCTAGCAGCACTTGATCGCCTTCCTCTTCTCTGTGCTCTCTAGCATTGTGGATATTACCATTTCCCATTTGGCTTTGTATTATCAAATCTCTTTATCAGCTATAATTTTATTATTGGAATAATAGATGACATAAAATTCCCATTATCGGCTGATAATCTAATGCCCAGATATATGTTGTGCACTGTGCAGCCCTAATGCCGACCATAAATTGTATAAAAAATAAGGTCTGATACAGCAAAGTCTTCAACATTATTGTAATCTAAAATTTTAAAGCTCCAGTGTGCAGGATTCAGGGGGATATATTAGCAGAAACAGATTATAATATAATAAGTCTGTTTCCTTCAGTGTCTAATCAACTGAAAATAAGAATTTGTAATCTTAGAATGAGCTGTTTATATCTACATGTGAAGCAGGTCCTCATCTATGAAGATCACCATGTTTCTACAGTAGCCCAGAATGGACAAATCAAACCCTGGCTCTAGAGAGGGACGTTCAAGTTTTTGCATTTTCGCTGTAGCCACAGTAGTTAGGAGCCCATCTGCAGCCATCAGCATCAGAGTTTCACTGGTTTGTAACATGAAAGCTTTATTCAGTGTTTTTAGTTGAGCTGAGCGTCACATCCGTGCTCACAGTTACCAGAGATGATCAGTATACACATGTATGTACAGACATTTTATCGGTTAAAATTACTGTCCGTTTCTTTTGGAGAGGAGGAGACCGCTGTGGATAATTTGGATCTTGGTAAAAACCTCCTGGATCAGAAGTTACAAGATCAAAAAAATATCATTAGCAGACGGCAGACGAGCCACTTGCACCATCATGCCAAACTGTGTCCGAGATACCCTGATTTGTAACGTGACAGTGTTTTTACTGGTTTTAATTGCTTTGTCTCGTTGTTTCGGAGAGGAGGAGAGCTCTGTCGATAATTCAGCTCACAGTACAAACCTCCTGAACATCTGGATCAGAAGAAGTGTGAGCACACAGTGGCGTGTGGTGGGCTAGCAGCTCGTCTTCAAGATGCCAAATAGTGTCAGAGAAGCACAGATTTGTAGAATGAAGCTTTATTCAGTGATTCTACTGTTTTAAATCAGCTGGTCTGTTTGTTTTGGAGAGGAGGAGACCTCTGCTGATAGTCTGACTCCTGGTAAAAACCTCCTGAACAATGAACACTGAAGGAATTCAGGAGTTTTCACTGGTTTCACCACTGGGTGCCACCAAATCCCCCTAAATTTTACACACTTCACCTTTATTGATATAAAGTTCTTAACTGCACATGTTGCCCCAAACTATGATGTTCGTATAGTCTGAATTGTTAACTGTCTTCTTTTATGACCCATTACATGGGATGAAATGATAAAATAATGTTGCTTAGTTTTGTCCCCAGCGGCGCAGATGTCTCATGTCTCATCCTAAATGTAGGGAACTACATGCATCTTGTATTTGGGCAAAGAAATCTTGGAATAATGTTGCACATTATCATTTAATACTAAATTCAAGTCACTTTCAATTTTCCTAAACAGCAGACATGGTTCAGTCTTAGAGGCTTTGATACTGACTCATTTTAACAAATTCCTGAGACAACTGACGTTGCACTGACGAATAAGTGAAATGATGAAGTGACGTGTGTTGCTAAGTGATGAGTGAGATTAGGTGACTTGTTAAATAGATGTTTGCTATGAGGCTGTATTTCCTTCTGTCTGTTTGTCAGTTCGATGTCCTCAGGGTTCAGTGTGGATTTGGCTGCAGCTTGGCCGACAGATTGCACTCGGCCAAATGATCAACCAATAACTTGGGCTCTGAGCCAAATCAGGGATTTCTGCCAAAAAACAATTAGCATATTTATAGCCACTAATATTGTGCTGCATTCAGGTGCCATTAGGAATCTTCAAAATCAGCTGCTGAACAACCTGGTATTTTATAGGAAGATCTGTTCTGAAAGACAAAAATAAAATCAGTTAGTGAGCCGCTAGCTTACTGTGGAACTGTCCAGTGTTGGCGGAGCTTCATGCTCTAATGAATGCCCTCCAGTCAGAGGAAACCTGCACTTCTTCCAGCAGCATGGCCTCATTAAGGAGACCGTCCTTCACCCAGGAGGCCAGAGTTCAAGTTCTATGACAGCAAGCGTCTGTCCTGCTGAAGTGTCCTTGAGCAAGATACTCAATAGTCACCAGCTAGATGATGCTGTGACCCTTTGAAACAGTCGACTGCCCTTCAGTGGATCCATACAGAGGTCACAGAGTGAAGCAGAGCTCACAGCCGAGTTTCCCAACAAAGTATTTCTGCAGAGAGAAGGACACTGAGACTGTAACACTGCCATCACTGTGTTTTACTGCTGTCAGAAATATCTCCCGTTGCACTTAATAGTCCTAGTGGCTGCTGAATCCTTCAAACAGTCCTTGTCAGCTCAGATATTTGACAGTTACTTTGGAGAAGTGTCATCTTTGTTTGTCTCTTTTGCAGATCACACTGACCACCATTGGCTACGGGGACAAAACCCCGAAGACGTGGGCTGGGAGACTGTTAGCCGGCACTTTCGCTCTGATCGGAGTGTCCTTCTTCGCTTTGCCTGCAGTGGGTACACTCTCCTGTAGAGTCTATGTGTATTACCTGCAGCACCAATGAAGAGTTAATACATATAACAAACATCATTGCTGGTGGTTCATCGCAGAGATCACAGATTCATTTGTTAACAAAGTGTGACTGATGAAGATATCTGCTAACTGCTGTTGAGTTAGTGTCTCTTTCCCAATCTGAACCTGTGTGACGATGGCAGAAGTTGGTTGCAACACGTTCTCATCCCAACACATCAAATACGGCCTCTCTCTCAGTGGATCTATTCGTCTAAACGTGGCGTGCTAGGTACCTAGATTAGTGTCAGACATTTAGGGATGGCTTGTCGATTTACCCCTGTCACATGTATTGTGTCTTTTCGAAATGTGGTTTAAGCAACAAAAGTCTGTGGTTAGGTTTAAGAAAAACAAAAAACATCATGTTTTGGCCTAAAATTCAAACGTGCTGCATTCTCACTGTGAGATAGTCATCCTAAATTTGTGACACCGTCAGAATTTTATCTCAGGTTGTCTTTGGTCGCAAGACGTGACAACAGCCGTCCTTGAACCTGTCTCACAGTGTGATGTAAGAGCACCGTTTTAGAGCCACGACCAAAGATATCGCCACGTTTCTCCCACGATGCTCATCTTTCGTCTGGGACAACCCAAAATCGCACAGTGTACACCGGCCATAACTCTGGATCTGTCCTGTCAAATAAAGGCAAAACGCCGAAAAATAATCTTAAAGAAAGCAGCAAGCACATTGTTATCTCACCTTGACTACATCCTGTCCTGTTTGTACAGAACCAGTGTGTGCTAGGAGCATCAAACAGTGACCATAAAATCACAGCTAGTGTCTGTTGCCTTTTACAGAGAGAAATGACACCTCATTCAGCATTCAGAACCTTTCAAGCCTTTTTCAAATGAGTTGTGTAGGATAACCAGCTCTGGTGGTTTTCATGCACCGTCCGCTCCTGAAGCAGGACTACACTGACTGTGTTTTGTGGCTGCAGGGGATCCTGGGCTCAGGCTTGGCTCTGAAGGTCCAGGAGCAGCACAGACAGAAGCACTTTGAGAAGCGCAGACATCCAGCCGCGGGGCTCATCCAGGTGAGACTCCACCTGACATCATCAGCAGGCCTCTCACATGACTGGCTTTGACTGCCATTGTTGCGTTTATCCGCCTTAATTCATACAGTTAATATCAAATTGCCCATTCAGCTGTTTTAATTGTGTTTCTATTTGCTGTCCTGTCTTCTTATCTAAAGTCTGCTTGGCGATATTATTCCACCAATCCAATCAGGGAAGACCTTATTGCCACGTGGAGATTCTATGAAACTGTCATCTCTCTTCCCTGTTTCAGGCAAGTAACACCAACTGTAAGAACAACAAGGTAAAGTGACATGACATGATGTTCATGTTAGCACTGACAGGCTTTAGAGAGACTGAACGTTGTGTTGTTCAGACTGTTGTGACTGTAAATCTGTGTTGCTGATACAGTTGTCTCATTGACTTAAACAATCGACAACTGACATAACCGAACCATCACCATCACAGGCACAAATGTCCACTTGGACTCTGATTAACTGATTAAATTTTGGTAGTCCAAGGTTAAGGTCACTGTGAGTTTACATTTGTCTCATTCTCAAGAATTTATTTCAGTGTGGCACAAACGTCCACTTGGACTCAGCAAAGAACTGATAAGATTAAGGTCACTGTGACGTTTTGTTTATCTTGTGAACACAATATCTTAAGAACGCTGTGAGTGAATTTGGCACAATTGTCCAGTTGAACTTGAGGATGAACTGATTTGATTTTGGTGATTGTAGGTTGGAGGTCAAGGTCACTGTGACCTCATCCATATTATTCTCGTGAATGAGATATCTCAAGAATGCCATGAGGAAATTTCCTCAACTTCAGCACAAACATCTGCTTGAACTGCTAAGAATTTGGGGATCAGAGTTCAAGATCACTGTGACCTTGTGTTTGTCTTGTTCTCCAGAATGTAATATTTAAAGAACACCTTGAGGGAATATCTTTGAATATGGCACAAATGTCCACTTGGACTTATAACAGTGAACCGATTATAATTTGGTGGCCAAAGATCACTGTGACCTTGTTTGACTCATTCTCATGAACATGATATCTGCTCAGATCTGGGGCACTGCGACCTCGCATCCGTCTCATTGTGAATGCGATATCTCAAGAGGACCTTGACAGAATTTTCCCAAATTTGGCACAAACATCCACTCGGACTCAAGAATGAACTGGTCAGAATTTGGCAGTCAAAGGTCACTGTGATTCATACACTCATCACAGAAAAATGCTCCTAAATGTGTAATAGGATAAAATAATGAAGCGCTGATGATTGTATCCAAAACATCAAAGGTCAACTTCATTGTGACATCATAACTGTATGCATAAACACTTATTTGGCCACTACTCAATGTCATAACTCGAGGTTTCATTTGTATGTAAACTGTAACTTGACTGTTGCGCGCAGGCATACAGCCACGAGGTGATAATTCTAGTTCAATCAGAACTCAGGTCTTTCTGAAGTGTTTAAATGTCCTTTGACTTTTAGAGACTGTTGAAGGATGTTGAAGCTCTACTTTGTTCTCAGTTGTTAACTTTTGTCCTTTCTCTCTCTCTCCATCCAAAGGAAGGATCACTTGGAGGCCATGGCGAGGTAGGTCACTGTTGTTCGATCTCCAGCGGAAATACTGTAAATCACACAGAGCGGTGCCCAGAGTCTTTCTGATGGAGCTTTAATTAGCCCAACATGCTGGAAAGACTAATGAAGGTTTCCTAGAATATCCCCCTGTCCGCTTTTAAATAGCTTCCACATTAATTCACAAGTCACATAAATCTGTGCGCTAATGTGGTAAATATGTGAATGGCGATATGAAACTCCCGCTCGTCCCGCTCTTTAATAGCCGCCTTCCACATCAGCTGCTTTGATGACATTTAGGCTGAGAGTTTTTTTTAGAAACCTATTAGTGAGTCCGTTAGTTATGTTTCAATTATGAATGACAGCTAGGATCGAGTAATTAGAGCCCGAGATGGGGTCTTTGGGTGTGATGGTTCTCTTTTTCTCTCCTTGGTGTGGAAGGGTGTTAATGAGGCTCTGCAGCCAAACATGTCATGGAGATCTCAGTGAGGAGGGTTGATCTGTGAAAGAAACGTATCTGGTCTTCACAAGCTGCTGCAATGATGTCGTAGGTCTACTGCAGTGATCAATACGCAGTCACTTCTGGTGAACGCTGACCTCGGTGCGACTGTACCGTGCCTTCACACGGTTGGGTTTAAATAGAGCCTGACGCAGTGACAGGACACTTCATTTCTATTGGATGTCACAGGGATCAAACCTGTGACCTGGGAGTTACAGGACATTCTCTTACCCTCTGGATTTGTGAGAGGCTGAGAAGATACACGAGAGGTGTAGTGACATTCCCTCTGAATATCAAAGAAAGCCACTAATGAGCTGTAGGCACAGTAACTTCACTCAGTCACACCGTAGAAAAACCATATGCTCCTGTGCCGACAGCAGCTCTGCTCAACTCAACTGATCCACATGCAGTGTCTCACTCTCCCTCCCCTCCATGTCAGGCTGTTGGACTCTCCTGGTTCTAACATAGCCTCATTACACTGGAGCGTTCCGGTCTGACGCCTCCTGGCCTCCAATGAGCCGCCATGTTCAACATGCTGGATTAAGTTACTGCTGCGAAAAGCAACAGAGCAACAACAACAGGAGCCCTGATACACCGGCTGATAGAGAGGAGGGAGCTCAGTTCACTTACTGCAGACACTCGGGCAGCAGTGTTTGTTTAGGAGGCTGAACTGAAAGGGTCACTTCACCCACATGACCAAATAAAGCACCAGAGCTGTCTCAGTCCTTGCACATAGTTTGTGTTTTATTCGTCCAGGTTGTTAGATATCTGCCTCTGCTTTCATCCAAACAATGATCGGAAATTAACTTTGTGAGGATAAGATTAAAAGGTGATCTTAAGGGGTGGTGCTTTAAGCTAATATCAAAAAAGAGGGGAATTACTGGCCTAAATGTTGGAATTATCACAGACTCAGGGGAAGATCACACAGAAATGAGACGCTAAAGACGTGCATGCTTCAAAGATGCTCGAAACGCTTATTCAATGCGTGCTAGCTACTGCATATTTTAACTTTTCAGCGTCTACGCGCATCTAAAACGAAGCGTCTAAAAGAAGTGTCTGCAAAAACGGGCATCTAAAAAGACGCTTGAACGCCGGTCAGACGCTCCATAGGAAAACAATGATTTTACTGGCGTCGCGTTTCTAGCGTTTCATCTCGGCGTGATCGCTCCCTTACACTCCACTTTGTCACTGTATCTCGGTGTCAGACACTGATGCACAGAGACACCCTTTGCGGCGGTATGATGTGCACCAGTTGGTAGCAGTTACTGATGCAGCAGGCAACAACCCAACTCAAATACTAGTGTTTTGTTAGCAGATCTTGGCATCAGACGACGACGCAAAGAAGCACCCTTCGCAGCGGTACGATACACACCAGCTGGCAGCAGTTTGTGGTACAGTTGTTTACCGTTGTAGTTGCCAGCAGCAGTTTGTGACACGGCTGACAGAGTGAGAAAATATGGCGGCTGGGAGGGGAGGTGCATGAGTCAAAAAAACTGTTTGTTTCCCGTGCGAAAGCAAAAGTCAGTGGAGCTCTTTTAGTAGCAACACTGTGTGCTAGTACGTGTCGCATGCTACGTTATATTTCACAGGACATGACATAACAGTAGTAACAGCTGTACTTACTTAAGGCAAACCATAATGTTCTTTTTCTAAACCTAACCATGTACTTCTGTCACCTGTGCATTTAATGAGCAGACGCTGAACATTTCCTGTGAAAACAAAAGTAATTTGAAATGACACAATGCATGTAGCACCATCCCTAAGCATCTAAAACTGAAGCAAGAGGGTACCTAATGTGTTGTATTTTGACGTGTAGGTCCACTGACAAAGCAGCAGTATTTGACAAGTTGAGCTGAGAATGTGTTAATAAGACCAGCATCCAGAGAACATTAAAACACAGTAACTGAACAGTATATATCTGGATACATGTGCTAATAAGCACAAAGCGAAGGGAGAAACATTGAGAGGAAATGGAAAAAAGAAAGATAGATGACAGATGAAGTGATAGAAGTGGGGAATGAAAGTGAAGGGAAAGATGAGGGAAAAAGAAAAAGGGAACAAAGCTGTAGAGACGCTGAAGGGTGGACAAAGCGGAGAAACGAAGTGAGGTAGAGAGAGTTTTAACTCCCTTGTAGGATCGGCGGCTGGGAAATTAGCAGCCTGACATTATCTTGTTGCTCTGAGCAAAGAGGTGGATGACGGCCAGAAACTACAGCAGAGCTGCCAGGTCTAACAAGAGGCTGATAAGCCACTTACTGCATGTGTGTGTGTGTGTGTGTGTGTGTGTGTGTGTGTGTGTGTGTGTGTGTGTGTGTGACTGCAGTGAACGATATTAGACCTTGTATCTGAGTTATCCAGTATTATTGTGTGGTCTATTCAATACAGCACTGAGAGAAAATTATATCCCATCTGAGAGTCAATTTTGTGTGTGTGTGTGTGTGTGTGTGTGTGTGTGTGTGTGTACTTGTACATGATACATAGTGAGGACCGAGAAACAAACCTTTTTTCCAGAGTGAGGACATTTTTGAAAAGTGAGGACATTATGACCTGTCCTCTTTTCTTCATAGGCCTGTTCGTGGGTTGAGACTTAGTTTTGGTGTTCAGGTTACAGTTTGGTTAATGTAAGGGTAAGGTTGGGGTTAGGCATTAGTTGTGATGGTGAAGGTTAGGGACTGTTCTTAACTTGTCAGAGAAGGAGGATGGCTGGAGTGTGACTTTGTTTTTTTATTTTTATTTTTCTATTTTGACCCTCCCTGAAGCAACAAATATTTTTTCTTGAGCCTCTCCAAGTGACTGCTGGAAAAAACAGTTGTTGGTTTTTAAAACTCACCCTTTGATGTTTGAAAGTTGAAGACAAAATCACTGAATTGAAAAAAGGCTTGGTTTGTCACTTTTGTCGTACGTGCTGGTTCGTTCATGCAAATTGTTTATTTCTGGCCAAATTTTAAACGTAGAATAAGGTGATTTTAAGCTCAGATTTGGTTATGTTTTTTATATCTAATTGAAGCATTTGTTGCACGAGGTGTGTCCAAGGACCGTTGGAAATTTGAAAAGCCAATGATAATTTCTGTTTTTACAGTTTCTGGCTGCAATAAATGGTGAAATTTTTAAAGAAAACGTGACCTCTAAGTCAAATAAAGCAAGCAAATAGATACAAAATACAGGCTCCCTCCTCAGTGCTCAAAAGTTATTTGAAATGCCTTCCACTTTTTGCACCACCCCTCCCCCCTCATAAGTAATTAACAGTCCCTTAAGGGAAGGGCTTGAGGGTCCTCACAAGGACTGTAGTGCAAGAATATGTGTGTTTGTTCTTGTTTTCATTGTGACAACATATTTCAGATCTTTGCAGTGCGGACAGCGTTATCAAGGTCAGTTTATTCTGTCCTTTTAGGATTACCTTAGAAATCCATTATAATCACTGTAAAGCTCATGATGTTCTTCAGTTCTTAAGGATTAGGCTGGTTCATGGTTTAATTACTGACAACAGATCCCATTAAAAGACCAAAACAAGAATGTGTTAGCTCGTCTCTGAATACTTCTGAGCTCTAAGCCTATTAGTTCCAACTGACGACGGAAATCTTTAAAAATACAAACGTGTGGTTTCAGCAGGGATTTAGTGGCATCTAGTGGTGATGATTGCAGATTGCATCCAGCTGAAACTTCTCCCGGTTAGAATTCCTTCTGTGTTCATCGTTCAGGAGGTTTTTACCGGGAGCCAAATTATCCGCAGAGGTCTCTCCCTCTCCAAAACAAATCGACCAGGTGATACACCCGTACGAACACTGAATAAAGCAGTTTCATGTTAAACATCAGTATTTGTCCAACCCTGCTCGTCGTAGAGCGGCTGCTAACTACAGTTGCTGACTGTCTCTTCTTAAGCTGCCGACATCATCTGGAGCGGCTCATATAATCTCATGTTTCCCAGATGTAACCAGATTTTCAGTGTTTGACTTGGTGAGCACGGTTGTATCATAGCAGCTTGAAAAAAAAAAACACTCCAAAAATAAGAGTTGTAATAAAGTGGATTTATTCTTTAATAAGGTCACTGCAGGTTTGTGCAGTTATAGTAAACCAATCTGTGTGTGCGCTTCTTGGGAAGGCAGAGCTGTGGGAGATAAGGAGCATTATTTTTTCCCGTAGTGTTGCCTCATTTACAGAGAGCCACGGGATAATCACGTGTAATTTTCTGCTCTTTATTCGCTCGAGAAGCAGTCAGAAAGAGATTCACTCTTCCTTTAAAGCTTCCTATTCTGCAGCCTCTCAGCGCCGTAATCTGCCGTCCCTATTCTGCGCCGAGCCCACATAGAGGCTCATATTGTGTGTCTGCTGTGGGAGCAAAGTTGCTGAGAACGCTCCACGTTTCAGAGGCCCCGTTCGGGCTGTGGCCGGCTCCGGTTACCCCGCCTCTCTGCCTCTTCCAAGGCACACAGGAGTCTTATTTTACCCAGGGAGCTCTTGCCTTTGTGCTGCCAAATATTGTCAGCCATTGGACAATAAAGGAGACCAATCTCTCGCAGCTCTTTGAGGCTTCCTTCTGCCAGGAGAGCAGCATTGTTACGTCGAGGCAGCAGACCATGAAGCCTTCAGCTCCTCTGTGAGAGCAAAGTCAGGCTCAAGGAGAACTTGTAGCTGAGTCTAGAAGAGGGATTCCTGGTGTTGCTTGGTTCATCCTCAGAACGAATCAACATCCTCAGAACGAATCAACATCCTCAGAACGAGCGCTAAAATCCCTAAAAAATCCCTGGTTTATGCTCAGTGATAAAGCAACTTAGCCAAATGTATTGCGATGTATAATTATACTTAAATAATCAACCCTGTTAAGGATATAATGCTTATGAGAGGTCTGAGGTGTCTAGTTGCTTCCACACTAATCCAGCCTTGAGGTAACAAAAACATGGACCAATAGTCCTGTAATTGTCACCACAGACGAAGAAGGACGACATGTCTTTACTTCCTCCCACTGTACAACAATGAAGCCAGAATATCCTGGATATGGCCACCACCATCTTGCTCTAGTGACACAATGTGGAGCCGGAGTCTGCCCAGTAGCATTCTCTGTGGTATTGAGTTCCAGCACATACACCTGTCCATTGATCGCCAGCACACTGATTGGCACTCACAGCTGTCAATCATTACATCAAATTCCCTTTTTATAGGATTAAATAAATAATGAAAACCAAAGGTATCAGAAAATATAATGGTTACATGACAGAAACCATCTCTGGGAAAAGTGTTTTTGACTTGTACTTTGAGTTTTTGGTTTGGCTCATGTCTACTTACATAGAGGGGGCAGGGATTATGACCTGTACCGCGGTCAGCCACCAGGGGGCAATCAATATGTTTTGGCCTCCCTTTTAGGAGCCGTCATGTTGACTGTCTTTACATACAGTCTGTGGTTGCCACTTGGTATAGTACCATGTATCTTGGCTTCCGCATCCTCCACACTGTCTCTCTTCTCTCTTTTCTTCCATTTCAGCCAAAAACTGAGTTTACTCGAGCGTGTTCGCCTTCCCAATGCACGGCCATCAGTTGGGACAGGCAAGAGGCTCACAGGTAACGCCGACTCCATCGAGGAAAGTCCCTCCAAGGAGCCAAAACCTGCCGGCTTCAGTAACCGGGAACGCTTCCGCACCGCCTTCCGCATGAAGGCCTACACACTCCGCCAGAGCTCTGAAGGTATGACAACAACAACTGCGATCATGCAAATAAAAGGTGGGGTTTGAACTGTACAACTCAGCTACCTAATGTGCCACATGGTCATTATCATATTAACTGCAGCTCTTACATCAGCGTTTTCCTGTTGTTTTCTTTGTCAGATGCCGGAGCCCTGGCGGAACCAGCCTTAGAGGAGCGGGGCTTCCCTGCAGACATCCTCATGGAGGAGATGATCCCCACACTTAAACTGGTCATCAGGGCAGTCAGGTCAGGAACTTTAGAGAGATCTGAGAAATTATCTGCACAAGCATTTGATGCCAGTTTGTAGTACTCGACGATTTAAAATGTGACATTCACAATAAGATTGGTACTTAAAAAGTATGAATGTCAGTTGTAGCTTTAAATGTTACAGCAGGAGGGTGAGCATTGGAATCCAGAGAGTGTGGGCAAAACTCACACATGCTTGCATTGTGCTGGTAAATCTATAGGCCACAGATGACATAATGCAGGAACTCAATCTAGCACAAGGGCCTGTGAGATGAGTGATTAACCCTGTGAAAGTGCTGCTTCCTTCCACACCATTATTTTGGGGCTGAATGGATCTGAATGGGATGCTGAGACCTGATGGGTTTTAGTTTCAGGACCAAGCTTGTGCAGTGTTGGGCACGTTCGAGTCAGCTCAAAGTGGGAGTTCTGAGGGACAAAAGACGGAGCTCAGTGGGTGGCAGGGTGGATTAAGACTAGAGATGACGTACAAGAAACTGAAAGGTGTCATGTTTGATCCCACTACAATCAGGAAGAGCTGTTTGGTGAATGCAACACCAAAAACTAGTTTCTGGTACCAGATACAAACAGTGTAAACTACTACTTGCCCTTTATAACTCCAACTCTGGTTGACTTGTATCAGACAAATGGCCAAACGTTGAAGGTGCTGGTTTAACAAGGACAGATTTAGTACACACTGGGGTGGTTTTCAGCTCAACATGAGGATGGTGGGATGAGGTCAGCAGCTCCAAATCTGAGACTGGGATTGCTAATTCCGAGTTGGAAGTAAGTTGTACCCCAAGTGAAGGAACTTGTGCCTCTTTGGGTCTTGTTTATGGGCAGTCTCTGAACCCATCGGCTGTATTCAGCGTCTGACTTCCGGCAGACTTGGGCAGAGGAGGCGAATTTCCGTTTCCGACTTCTGTTTATATATAAATAAATATGCTGAATTATTGCGATGGATTCAGAGTTTGCAGTGACGCCAATTATGTTCAGCCTTGTTAGTTCACCACATGGACTGTTTAACCTGGCAACAACTGCAGCTGGTTCAAACGTGACTGGTCAATATCACGCGGACTACAAACAGCCTACAACTGGAAACCAGGGCTCTTCTGCTCTTCTTCCGGAGGCAAGAACTCCGGGGTTTGCCTACAGACTCTACATTAACTAAATGTAGAGTCTGTATATAGAGACTGGGTTATGGGTGATGGTGAGAGAGCATGAAATTGTCAGATTGGTGCTGCATCTGCAGTAGAACTGCCATTGTGCCGGCCACCTGTGGTGGAGGTGAGGCTGATGGCAGAGCTCAGTCTTATCCATGTTTGTTGCTGTCAGAAACTTTTGACTGTACCCTCTGGTGCCAACTTGTGGATCTATCTGTGCCAGCATAACAGACACATAGAAGTATTTGGGCAGTGATGATTACAATATACAAATAAATAAACAAAAATACTTTCATACATAAAGGGAGTATAAATAAGCCCTGAGGTGGTTGGACACACATAAGTTTTGGACCAATCACTTCAGGGGACTCCTGAGAGCGACTGCCCATTTGGAAATTCACCAATGTTTTCTAAGTTTGGTCAAATGCATTTTGTCACTTTAATGTCCAAACTGTTGAATGTCAATTCTTTGTCTCACAGGATCATGCAATTCCTCTTGAACAAGAAGCGGTTTAAGGAAACTCTGAGGCCTTACGATGTCAAAGATGTGATCGAGCAGTATTCTGCTGGACACCTGGACATGCTCTGTAGAATAAAATACCTCCAGACAAGGTCAGTGACCACACTGCGCTATGAGGGAGTCTGTTTGTGTGAAGCAAATGTCTCCTCTTCCTCAAGCTCATCCTCTTTCTCTTTCTTTAAGGATCGACATGATTCTTGCCCCTGGACCCCCCCTCACCCCTAAACAAAAGAAAACTCAGAAAACACCCTTTACCTATCCGCCCAATCAGTCACCCAGGTACAGTACAGTACTCTGTTCAATAGATAATGAACAGAGTAGACAGTGCTATCAGATTATATTGTAATATTAACCAGAAGTGCTAAAATAATGCTAACTAGTATTTGTTTCCATTGCAATGTCACGTAACTATGAATTTATCTTGGTAACATCTTCATCCTGTTTTTCTCATCATGTAGTACATTATATATTCTAGTCGTCTTGCGCTGTTGCTCTGCAGTAGTGAATCTGATGTTAATTTCCTGCTAACAAATGTCTGTGCAGTCCACGTCTACTCAGTGTCCCTGTGTTCCAGGCATGAGTCCTACATAGCCAAAGCCGCCACCATGCCAGATGCCGAAGACCAAAGCATGATGGGTAGATTTGTGAGGGTGGAGAGACAGGTGAGGATTAGAACAGCAAAGCACCTTGTGGGATAAGTAATGCAACATTTACAATATTTCAGATGTTCTAATGCACCTGACATATCTGTGGCTGAGCCACAAAGGACTGGAGACATACAGCATGGACTTGATCAGAATCAGATGTATACTGAAAAGACTGTGTACAACATGTTGCTGGTTCAGAAACAAATCGGCCAAAGACAGTGTATCCTTTAGAACTTGTTCGCACCAGCATTTATATCAGCAGAATTTCAAACAAGAAATCTTTTCCTTCCTTTTTCATGGAACCATGACCAGTGGATTCAATCACAAAGGCAGTAATTTGTAAGGTACTTTCATGAAGACATCGAATTTGATGAGCTTCGACACTAATTTGCGCTGTTGACCAATTGCAAACTTGACAGTCCTGACTTTTTAAGGCTCTGAGATCCAAAATAGAGGAAGGTATGGTAGCCTATTAGTTGCACCTCTGAAGCTTCCTTTGAAATAAGTTTGCACATCTCTGTACCATTAAGTCTCGTTGTGTTGCTTTCTGTTGTGTCCAAACAGTAAAACCGTTGACAATATTCCTGACTGGTTACACATGTCGATTTATAGGTTACTTTAGCTGCTCCTCAGTTTACTGCTCTGTGCACCACCTGGGTTTGGTCAGCAGATACATTTACACAGTACCCATGACTGTAAGAGGCCTGTTAGTTCGTTAGCAGTTCTAACTCACCCTGACTCAGCAAATGATTTTACTAGGAACAGCTGATCATGAGTCTGTGCTGCTGGTGTAACGTGTCTCTGTCTCAGGTGGAGGACATGGAGAAGAAGCTAGACTTCCTGGTGGACATGCACATCCAGCACACTGAGCATCTGCAGGTAGACTCTGCCGGCGCCGCCCACATGACCCTGGAGGCCTGCGACCCTACGGGCAACGGTGAGATCCGGCGGGTTTTCTTCAACTACGCTGAGGCGTTCCCGCACATGTCGTACCAGATGCCTGTAAGCAAAGTGAATCTGTACTATGGCAGAGGAAGAGGAGGTGGAGAGGGGTTGTCTGGTGGAAGTCACGTACCTCCAGACCATCAACCCCCAGCGTCACACCTCCACCAACGCCACCCTCCAGCTGCCATTCCCACCTACACCGAGCGTCCCACAGTGTTGCCCATCAGCTCCCTGCAGGACTTGTCAGCAGGGCCGGGCAGGACCACAGGGGGGCGGGGGGCCGACTCGCCGCTTTCCCTACTATCGGTGAACCACGAGGAGCTGGAGCGCTCGCCGAGCGGGTTCAGCATCTCTGGGGAGCGGGAGGAAGGGGAGGAATTTTCGATGGGGGCCGGGGTGGCAACCGGGGACGCCAGCTGGACGAGACCCAGACCGAGCTACCTGGCAGAGGGGGAGACAGACACAGACACAGACCCCTTTACACCCAGCGGGGGGCCCCTGCCACTCTCCTCCACGGGGGAGGGATTTGGTGATGCTGTGTGGAATACGCCGCCTTGAGAGGTGTTCATGTGACCACACAGAAATCCACAACTCTGAGTTAAGACCTTAAATCCAACCCACGCCTCTAAACCCAAATCAGTTTGGGTCAAAGCCGCACCTCTGGACCAAACCATTTGGAGGAAAGGTGGGTCTAATCTGCCTAGATGCTGCAAGGTCATGAGCGAGGTCATCGACCTTCAGAGGCCAATGCCAATCTCACCAACCGTCCAGACAGAGAGCCATGGCATCGAGACTGCCCAGAAAAAAAGGGAAAACAGACAGTTTGTAAAGTAAAACTCTGTACAGCGCACTCTTCGCAAAAATTTAGCTAAAATAAAAAAGAACATTAATATACATACTATATACACCCAAAAGCTTTATCGCTGCAAAGCCAACCGCACTGCATGTAACGCATGCGATTTTTAGTGTAGACACTGCAAAGTTCAGGATATCAGGAAACGGTAAAAGCGATTGAATGGATACATATACTTGCTATGCCATTTTGTAACACTTATTTTTTTATATGAATACATTTTCATCGTTTTTTGCATGGTTTGCATGATAATGCACCATTCGAGGGGTGACGGTTGGAGCGTGATAATGGAACCAAAAGTCTCCTGTCTCTTTGTTTTGTATGTGTGATGAGTGTGTGTGGATGAGTGTGTGAGAAAGGTTGTGAATGAGAGAGAGAAAGAGGGACTTGGGTAACAAAACACTGGTTAGTTGCTGGCAGTCGTGTTTCACCACTTTTTGCTTTTGTCACGTTGTGCTGTAAATCCTCCGAGGATCAGTTCTGTCCCAAACCAGAACTTCTGATCCCGTCACTTTGTCTTCACACCACTGTGCTCTTGAGTTGTATGTCACCACGTTATGCATACAAACTTTCCAGTACAAAAGAATTAAATTTAACAGAATTTGAAACACTAAATCTCTGCTGCTTTGTTGGCACATGAATTCAGGGATATAAACCAACTGTGTGTCTGCGTCTGAGTTCAGTTTATCACTGCTTAAAGAGAATATTACCTGGTGAACAAATGATTTACATTTCTTAAAGCAAGAGACAGTCGCGAAAACACTAATAGGTACCTACATAGAGGAAAACATTTTAAATTAAACACTGATTATTTTACTTTATCACACAGTGTTTTACGTGCCAAACTCCACCACGTGGCACCTGAGTACAATAACACAACCATTTACAGAATCTGAGTTTAAACATGTAGTTCAAAATTGGCCCAAAACAGCTGTAATTCTATTACTGCAGATAAAATGTTGAAGTTGTTGAATGATGCATACAAAGCCAAGGTCTCACTGAAAGTTTGTTGTCAAAAGGTAAAGGGTAACTTTGGTATTTTTTGGCCTGGACCCTGTTTTCCCACGTGTTTGTGTCAAAGTGACAAATGGGTACAAACATTTTTTAAATTGGTCTAGTATTGAGGAGAGCGCAGCAGACTGCTGTAGCAAACTGGCAGCAACGTAACCACTTGGGAGAGTCGTGCATCGTCAATTTATGTCCAATAAAAGAACTTGTTTTTGCTAACGACAGGCTCAGATTGTTATTTTAAGTGTCTGACAACATTATAGAAACGATCCCTGCAGAGATAGACCTTTTTGTTACAGAGTAAGATTCTTTTTTTTAACCAGAAACAGCCCCAAACTCTATTTAAATAAACATTAATTTAATCATCATACAACACACTTCATTTGAAGTCTTTAGAAAGTAATAAAATCACAAAAGCTGTCTTGATTCTTCTTTCCAATATTCCAACAATCACCAACTGTGGTTTGGTTGAAACAAACTCATAATTCACCCAGTTAGATGTGAACATATGCTGGTTCTGTACATGCTAAAATTACATTTATTTATTTAAATGGAGGGTCTGGTGGGTTTGGCAGTGGTGATTTCAGGGCTGTTTCTGGTTAAACAAACAAGACTTTTCTCCGTGAAGATCTTTTCCATAATGTTAACAGACACAATCTGAACCTGTTACCCACTGGACAAAAAAACTCACCAACACCTCTCTATTGATTTTTAATCTGTTTTCTGGCCCTTCCGTGACATTGAATGTGACACACAAGAAGTAATTAAAAATAAAACAGAAAGGTGTACTTGTCCACTGTAGAGCCGTGTATATGGCTCTGGCCTATTATCAGTGGGAAAGTACTTTATCACTTGTACGGGGTTTCCGGCATTTACAAAACCTGCACACATGGGCTAATTTTGCTGTGTTTTGTGTGTTAAGTGACAGTGCGCAATTTCCCCAAGTGATTACATTGCAGCCTGTTTTGTGGCTGCTGACTACAGCGCTGTTGCTCAGTTCTGGACCAGTTTAAAAAATATTTTTTCTAATTAGTCTCTACAAAAAAAAGGTCCACGTTGAAACATACCAACGTTTACCGTTAAGAGCTTAATTATCAGAATAATGAAGAAAAATGGTCAAACTTTAGATGGAATTTCTACAGCAAAGCTCATCCACCCATCTAAGAGAGCTGGAATAAATGTGTCCATGAGTGTTTACAACACGGCTCAACATCACCAAGGATCAGCATCAGATGCCGAAAATCAGTTCTAGACTGTCCAATAACAAATCTTTATAATAATGCAGCTTAAAAAGACTCATCTTCATAATGTGCTTTTTTATTAAAATTTCTTCACAACAAACACAAATTACTGCATCGTCCACAGCTGCACTGCGAGCAACTCAAATGTCCAGTTATGAACACAAACTCACGCTGTAAGCAACAACACCACATACTGAAAAGACTGGCGAGACGTGTAGAAATACCAGTAAGCTATTGGCTGACGAGGCAGAGCTTTCTGATGATACAGACGCTGAAACGAGACGAGTCTGAGCACCACAAAAAGAGCTTTACAGCAGATCACATATAGGCCTAAACAGCATTTATACTTTAGATTTAGAGCCACAATGATACTGAATGTAATATCTGACAACCAACTATATCTACACACGGATTATTACAGTTATAGCATGTTACAGCACCTTCAGAGTCCGACTTTAAGAGGGGCCTCCACACCGGGCTTCAACAGTGGTTTACGAGAACCTGCTCAGAGTGCGGTTACATCTCCTGTGTGTTTAGTTTAATCATCAGGAAAGTGGAGTTTTGTACTGATTTGTCTAAGTTAAAGCCAGAGGTCTGCAACAGCCAACAACAACCAGAGATAACCACAGTGATGAGTACAAACCAGTCATGTTGCAACATCTTTAAACTGCCGTTCGTGTTCTTTGTGAAACCAAAAGACAGAGTTGCGTTATTTTAACTAAGAAACTTGCGTCAGATTTGTAACGCAAGTTAACTTACGTATGTAATTAGAGGACTACTTTGCCCTCAGAATGACCTCTAGTATTTTAATTTGTCTCTGCATAATGCCTGCACAACCTGGTCTCACTCCAAAGTCTTGGAAAAAGATCCAAAGATGTAAGATTAAGAGGGCGAAAGTCAGAGTAGGGCAGGTGGATTGAACCAACAACCACCGGCTTTAACCCAGGAGGCTGATATTTGCTTCCTGTGTGATTGTAAAGCCTAAATCCTGTTCGTTTCAACAACAACTGTGCATGGTAACATTTGAGCCAACACATGCACATGGTATGGTTTAGGCAACAAAAGCACATGGTTAGGTGTAGGAAAGAAGAACAGGGTCGTGGTTGTTGGATCCATCCACTTTCGTCCCCTAACTTGCATTGCTGTGTTTCCCCCGAACCGCCAGGCACCATTACAGAATAAGGGCAGCCGTATCATGCTGACTTGAGGACGGCTTTTTCCCACAGTGTCTGATGCCAGAAGTATTTGAATACTTCGGAATGAGACTGGGTTGATAAATGAGACTTAGATTATACTGCACAAGTTGTGTGAGAGTTTGTAAACAGATTTTCTGATAAAATTTTGCTGCTGTTAAACGCAGTCCCCAGTGACTTCAGGTCATGAAGAATGTTTGCCTTTTTTGGATTCTTCGTTCACCATGGAGGCATACAAAAAAAAAAAAAAAAAAGTTTTCCCAATGAATTCAACAACCTGTTCTGTCATTTAGGTATGAGGAAGCATTGAGTGCCCTCAAAATAGATGTTAGTTTGTAAGAGGAAATCTTAAATGACCCAGCATCATTTAAGTGGGATAACACACAACAAGATTTATAAATATAACCGGAAGAGGCAGTGACGAAGAATGTTGACACTAGCTATGTTTCCAACCAAAAGTGATTCGAATCACTGGGAAATGTGCATTAAAAGAAATGCAAATCCTGTGTGTTTCCATCAAATGTACAGACTTTGGTGAAAACTACGAACTCGTGCGAGTTTTCCACAAAACCAGAAACAAAACAAGTCTCACATTCTTCTTCTTCAACCAGCTTGTAAATGCATTACCGTCTTCCCAACCCGGAGTGTGGATATCACCATGGAGAGAGGTGCGCTACTTAATTCGAACGTTTTGCGAATCAACATTTTTTCGAATCAACCAAAACCCAGCTAAAGCGAGCGTATTTTAGTTTGTGCAAATCAGGGGATTTTAATTAGAATTTTGCCGTTTCCATCATAATTTTCCGATGTGATACTTCTAGATGCATCTAAACAGGCTGATGGAAACATGGCTACTGCTCTTTTGTATTTCAGGACATATTGTAAATTATCAGCTTCTTTTGTTATCATCCCAACTTATCACAGGCAAAGAGAGAAACTGTTCAAACCAAGCAGAAAACTCTGGTGCTACAAATAAAGCCAAAAACTGCAGTTCGCTAACTGTCCACTTGAGGCTGGCTCCTGGAGCCAGTCGATCCCCACAGACCCTCCATGTTAAAATGCCCAACTTTACAGCAGAAATAAACATGTTTAGAGCCTGGTCCCAAAATACCTTCTTTTGTTTTATTAAGGCTTAAAGTTATAGCAAAATTAAGGGCGGGCCAGTTTGAGCGGCAGGCTGTGCCGATAGTCTCCTCCATTAGTGGTTCTCGACTGGTGGGTCACAATCCAAAAGTGGGTTGCAGGTTCATTCTGAATGGACGGCAAGTAACGCGCAAATGTGTCAAGATTGTAAAAATCACACTTTATTTTTTATTACAGTGAATTTCCAACACAGGTTTTCCTACTGAGTGAGTGACTAACGGACAGCCGCTTGACAGAGACAGCAAACTAGCTCGACATCATGGCCAAGTTTGACGCTGAATGTATAAAACTGAGGAAGTTACGACTAACATGAAATCTGGACCACGTAGCTGTCGAGTTGGGAACAACTGTCCTCGGTGGCGACGGCCAAAATACCAAACTTGAGGCATCAAAACAAGAGTCCACAAACCACTGGGTGACGTCACGCTAGCTACGTCCATTATTTTTACAGTTAGAGGCTGAAACCGTCCATTTTTAAAGTCATTTTAAGAGATCGTTGGGTCATGGTTACGTGCAGTTGCCTTTAGGGCTAATCTAAAGTGTCGTATCGGCTGCGGCTGGTGATCGTTGCCCTGTAATGGTGCCAGCTGAAGGGGTTCTACCACAAAGAACAATGTCAACATCTCAATTTAATCACAAACTTACCTGACTTTATCTGAATCGTCTGAATATGACAAACTCCACCCACCTTGTGCATCAAGTAGGTTTAAACAAGCGCTCAGATTGAAGCCCAGTGTGGACGCAGCTACAGTCTGTGAGATGAACGAGGTGAACCAACACGTATTATTATTATTATTATTATTATCTATTTATCTTATTGTATTACAGTTACTATTACTTACCTTCTGCTACTGAAGCCCATTCAATTATATATTATAAAAATCAATTATCTTGCAATGCGGACACAAATTGTCACCACATATAGATATAACATGATGATATATCCCTGTAGACATTCATTCATCGTGCCTCTGAAGCAAGAAACATCACTCAGAATGGCTCCACATCGTCATTCTGTATTTAGTGTTTCAGTGCCACTCCATCTCACCACACACCAAACACACCACACAGGATTTTATGAATGTGAACTCTGTTTCCTTCCGTAGTGATCTGTCTTTTTTAAAACTAGCACACCGTGCAGTCTTGCTTTTGTAAAATGCTGTTTTGTAGCTTGATGATGCTTTTGGCTCATTCACTGAACATGATTTCAGCTGCACAGAAATGTAAAGGTTGCAATGTTTCACTTCTCGTTTGTTTCTTTCATTTTATATCAAATCAGCGTTTAACTGTTGCGTCCGTTCACAGCGGAGTCGCTCGTGTTTTAACGTCAGAAAGAACTCACTCTCCGAACTCATTGAACACCAGTGTTTTTGTTGCCTCGCACATCAAGTTCCATTTACAGGAAAATACAAAATTGCTTCCAGTTGGAATTTAAACTCTTATTGCTTCCTTTCTAAATTAACATGCATGTATCAGTTTGACAACAATGGAAATAACAATACAGCAGCATTGGTATATTTGTACTTACACGGCAAATTACTGTTAAATTTAACATTCTATATTGTGAATTGTTAAAACTTTACAAATTGTCTTCCAAGACACCAAGATGCACTGGGAAAAAGTGATGCTAGCAAACACTGACAATGTTTTTTCAATTATCATTTATTACTCAAATAAACCTGAAGTTTTTCTCCTCAGGAATTCAGATGCTATTAATGAGTTGATGTGCACAATAAATAAATATTTTTAATCTGCCATTGGTGTTACATTATTTTACTTGTTTTCAATTAACTTGTTAAATTGATTTTTGTTTCATGTCTGGAAATTCCTTCCAATAATGGAAAATTTTGAAGAAGAAAAAGATGGAAAATGAGATAAATTACTTTTTAATTTTGTTTTATTTTATTTTATTTGCAGTTTACAGTGTGCATAATTTACTCCCTCAATATTGCAAGTGTTCCAAATGCTAGCATTACTTTTTACAGTGTGAAAATGATTCCAATTTTATTTGATTTCCTGTCCAATTTCCCGGATTTTGTAAATGAAATTACATTTTGTGTGTTATGGGCAAATAATCCCGACATCATACTGTGTTATTTTCTTGTGAAGGCTCTGTCTTGTTTTTGCAAACATTCTCCAGTGACGACCTCACATCAAACCTCTCCACTAGATCATCACCCTGTTCGTTATAATAATATTTCTGGCTTTTGAGGAGTTGAGACTGTTGGTCAGAGAATATTAAAGGTTTAATGGACTGCATTTATTAGGTGTCTTTCTAGTCTTAGCGACGGCTCAAAGCACCTTGTGACACAGACACGATTCAACCATTCACACGCAGGTGGCCGTGGCACCGACACTCCGACATGTAGACTGCAACAACCATAATATACAACAAAAATACTGACTTTTCTCCTCCAGTAAGTGTTTGTCATTTGTCCAGGCCGCTAAAATATGTGCTTGACTTTCTTTAGTTCTTTCCTTTGGTCATTTGGTGCTGAGCAGGCAGCACACTGCATTGAATCCACAAAATATCTCCATACTGCTCGTCCGTCGTGATCCAAGTGTCCTGAAGCCCTGACATAAAAAGTTGTTTGGAAAAACGTCATTTGAACTCTGTTTCTAGCCTCATTGTAGCCTGTAGCTCTGACTGCCTCTCTGGTGTGAGACCTGGGCCTTTGGTCTTATCACATTTAACCATAGTTGTCTTTGTTTTTGTTGACGGGCAGTGGTGGCTGGTTTTGAGCCATGACTCCTTCTATTCTCGCTCCCAGTAACACAACACCATGACATTTTAAGACTCCTATGTAGCCTACAGCCCTGTGGGGGCATCTTGTGTTTTGCCTCCAGCTAATGAAACGATGTCATTGTGACATCAGATTCATTATTTTGACTGTTTTGCAAGTGTTTTCCTACTTACATACTAGTCCACTGGTCTAAGTTTAAACTTTATCAGGGAAATTAGTGGTGAGGAACATCCATGATCACAAACTTTGTTTGCAAGACATTATTTTCTGCAGTAATTCAAAATCAAATGGGAAAAATCCCATTGCCGTTTTTGTCGAGGGAATCAAGGTGATGCTAAATTGCAGATCAGAGGTAAAGCAGGTCGTACACGGTCGGTTGACTAGAAAGGCGCCATACAAATGCAGGTCCATTTACCATTTATCATCTATACCGCCTGGATAAAATGTAACAGGCTGTTGCTAGTGTTCACTTGTACATCTGACACCAAACTGCCTTTGGTACCAACTCAGTCAGGTGACCAACAGATAAAACTGACAAAGTCAATGTAGTCCTTTACACTACATTGTAATCTGATCCTGTGCACTGATCCCTGAGCACGTACGCTCACTTATTCCCTCCACTTTTCCTTGTGAATCAATACTTTGTCTCCTAGATCTGCTGGAGGGGTTTTAATCAACCGATGAGGTCACTGAAGAGTTGAAGCATTTACAGTCCTGCTCCAGTAATTACTGTACTGAACATTTTATCCTCTTACTCTTCTGAATCAGCTGTGTGTCTGATAGACTGGTATGTTTCGTTAAGATGTCACAAAAGGATCAAGAGTGACTCACATGTGATAACTTCAATGATGCCCATTCCCATCAGCATTGACAACATTGGTTGGCCGTGCACAGGCAAATTAGGATTATCAGTTTGTACACAGTTAAACAGAAAACAGCAAATATTGTACAAACATGACACTTTAGAGTTTCTTGTGTCACCCTTCAAATTCACATCCGTGGGCATCAGTAAGTGACGATGAATTCCATCTTGTTAGTTTGAAAGAACCCTTTAATTGTTCATTCGACAATCAGCATTTTGCTGTTTTTCTTTTCACTGACATGTCTTTGGTCTTTTTGCAAAATAATCTACTTCATGCAAAATCCTAAATATGCCATTTTAGCATTTTACTACGAGTCAGTTTGGACCACAAACAGTGCAGTAAATTCAGACAGAAATATTCAAATGACAAATTTTTATTGGATTATCTTTTGAATTGATGAACAACATTGTCCCAAGTGGTGCTTGGTGTTAATTTTCTCCCTTGATTTGGTAAGTTGGTCTTGTCCAAGACGTTCTCATACCAAGTCGTCAAATACTGCTGCTTTGTCAGTGGACCTACAAAATATGACGCGCTGGATACTCTCTTGCATCTCTCTTGCCGTACCCAAATTTGTCCATATCCCACATATTTTGAAAGGCTGTGTTCATGAGAGGAGTCAGCAAGGAAGTAGTGCTCTTGTAAGGAGGCAGGTTGTAGTCACACAAACGCTCTTTAAGTTACAGTAGCTGCCGGCAACGTTAAGAAACTTACGCTGCCTAGTGCGTATCATACTGCTGAGAAGGGTGGCTCTGTGCGTCTGCGTCTTGGGTCATTTGACAAATTGGGTTCCTCTCCTCTGCCTCTGAAACTGATGCACCCAGTGTGTATCATAATGCCACGAAAGGAAGGTGCGTCTTTGCATTGGTGTCTGAAGCTGACATCACTGACAAAGCGGCAGTATTTTATGAGTTGGAATGAGAACAGGCTGAAATGTCACTGCTACAGTATTAAACGTCTTCTTGAATAAAGCCCTGATTTTAAGAGTACACCCCCTAATTTGGTTGTGGTTCCCAAATGAGCCCCTAACCCTGCTTTTTTCTTTTTGTTTATTGGTGTTGTTTGAAACATGTACAAACTACACTGAGTTTCAGTGACATTTTGATGTTCTGTAATCAGGGAGTTTATCTTGATGACTTCATAGGACAGTTTACCAGAATGACAATGTTTCGTTAATTTCACAGAGGACACACTGGTTCAACGTTGTACTTGTTGTAGCAGCCATTCACACTTATTCACACTGACACTTATCCTTCAGCAGTCTTGCAGGAAATTCTCTTCTGAATGTAGAAACAACACTCAAGAAGCTCGAAAACACAGCAGTTTAGTGAACCTGCAGGGATAATAACGTACAAAAGGCTGAATACGCTTAACATGAATTTTAATCCTATATACAGTACAAAATGTTGGTTCTGTTGTTTTTTAATTCAGATTTCTGTTCATGGATGAAATGAAAATCCTTCCCCTGTCTCTCAAAGCCAGAATCTGGTCTTTGTATGAAGCATGTATGTACTTAAAAAAGCATTTTCCACACATTTCTGCCCTCTTACATGCGTGTGTCGACTTCCATGTGTGTCATTTATGTTTTCGACTCTTTGTGAGTGACCTCGTCTGTATGTGCATCGATTCTGAATGAAAAGGAGCACTTTATGGCATCCGTGTAGTCAAGAGGGCAACAGTGCTTGCTGTGAATCTTCTGTTCAGTATGGTTGTACTCACTGTAACTGCATACCAAGCAATGCACTGAACCACACATTCTACATAACCTGTAATTTTATGGACATCTTAATTGCTACGAATTATTTGTGCCTTGGCCTTTTACAGTACGGTTCTTTTCAATGTATTTTTTATTTATTTATTTATTTTTTAATTCCGATCATGCTTTTCTTGCTACGGCTGTCAAACTGCAGCACAAAGCTGATGTAACATCTGTGTGGATGGCTGCATTTACACGGACAAAAAAACAACTATGAAATGTTTACATTTTACAATACATACATGATCTTTAGACGTATCATAAGACAGAACAAAACACATTTTTCAAGTATATTTTCTCTCTTTTGATGGAGCTCGCTGTTTCCCCTAGTTCCCAGTGTTTGTGCTGCGCGAGGCTAAACACGTGTCAGATATCTGGGGAAGCCTGTCGTGGCGAGTCTGTAGATCCATTCGCGGTCAAACTCGGTTCCAAAGTGCTAGCTAGCTGTAATAACTTGTATGTTTACTTGACATTAGAGAAAATTGATTTATTGTGTCAGTCTGACTAAAACCCACTTTTCAGGTACATCAAAACACGTTAGTCTGACTATAATCGTACTAAATTGAATTTATCAAAGTCGAATGCGAATGGGAGTCGAATTCCTCCTGCATGTACGCAGTCAATGGGACCCAAACAGGCCGAGGCGCTCTGCACATGCTCCACAGTTTCCACCCCGGACTCAATTGTCGATCTGTGACGTAATAGGTCAACTGGAAAAAGGTCCAATACCAACAAGCTGAAAGGGGGCATATCTCCATCTATCGTAGTCGAGTCGGACATACTTCGGTCAATTAATCAATTCCCCTCCCGTGCTTGTATACTGGGACAGTAGTCCAGTTAAATGTCCTAGTCGAGCTGTAACTGTAGCTCCACTTAAATTTGTGCATGTAAACATACACATACACATCATCTAAGTCAGATGTTTTAAGATGTTTCCATTAAGGTCACACACTCCCATGAGATTAGAAAATACAATATGATTTCATAGTGAGCTGAAGTCCTGGTGTCACTTTGGGCGAGCTGCTCTATACAGTGGTGTTACTTAACAAAACAAGGCCCGCAGGAAGTGCGCTGGACTTTGAAGCCAATAGAGTGGTGCAGGAATGAATCCCAAATGCAAAATTAGTTTGATTTCAGCACTGCTTGTTCCCTTGTTGATGAGTTTTTTTGAATGAGTTTTTCGTTAGAAACCTGAAATAAGGTCTGACTAACACAAGCTGAAGAAACTTTCTTTTTTCTTCTGCGCCATTAAATTTATCAGTGAATACTCCCCTCATGAGTTTTGAAGCCTTCAAGTGTCTTAAATAAGGCGGTTGCTAACAGGTGACTAAATGAGACGACAGAAGGTCATCACACCAAATACAGCTTTACAGCCTTGCTCTGGTGACATTAAGTCATGTGATCCTAGTGTAGTTTGTTCATAGCCTTAAGTAATGGAAGCTTGCTTGCTCTAGTGCACCTGCTCTATGGGCCCAACAATGCGGAAGATCCAAGTATTTTTACGTCGGCATGTAAAACCTTTTTGGCTTCATGCACCACGGACAAGCTTTCATTGGGATAATTGGAGCTACACGTCCAAAGCTGCATCCAGTTCTCTTTATACATCCATGAATGGAACAACTAGCTTTTGTAACTCCGTGAATTTGAGTTTCTGTCACCAGGCTTTCATGAAAAGTGTCTAGTTTAGCACTTGTTATAAACTTCCACTTGTGTCAGTGTGTGCATTGACAGTTTCTCCCTTTTCCATCATCCACCCCACCTTTCTTAACTTTAAGGTTTTAGTCAACTGCTAAACAAAATGTCTGGCCCTCCAGTCCATTTTCATAGTTCACCATTAGACTTGTGTTGGACTTTCAAGATGGTGACATTTAACCCACATAAGTCTCAAGCAATTGTTTTCATTTGCATCATCACAAATGTCAGATGCTGAATGAGGTTTTCTACGTCTGGAACAAAACACAGTTCTCTATAGGAAAAATGTGCCAAATGCTACAAAGCTGAGGACAGTGTATAACCGTAACTTCGACTGGCCAAAAACCTGCACAACATCAAAAATAGCACAAAATTAGCTGCACAGTTTCTATAAATGTTTTATTGATGGCTCAGTACAGAAGGACGTGTGGAGCTCCTCTGTGGCCTCCTACAGGGCGGGATTCATTTCACAACACGATGTGAAGGAAAATATCAAGAGAACGACGGTCAAAATCAAACCTGCTGTTTCTTGTGTAAATGCAGCCATCACGCTTTGAGTAACAAACTCTCTCCAAACACAGACAGTGGATATTACAGACAGCTTTGTGTGAGTTAACTGACAGCAGCTTTTTTGGGGTCAGAAAAAAAAAAAGTTTTGATGTTCTTAGGTTTAATTTAAGGGAAGTTTGGACAACTTTACACTAGTGGCCTTCAGAGCTGTGCATCATTTTTCTCATTCCTGTTTGAAAAAAAAAAAACAACTTGCCATTTCTATTCTGTATTAGACCACTTTGAATATTTTGTTTTGATGATATAATATGCAAATGTATTCTTACTTGATTTTTTTATTTTTTGTCTTTTCAATTGCACCAGTTATTAATAAAGTATTGAATTGAAAATTGTACGAGTGATATGAATATGACATGAGCTTTACTCTAGTTCCACTATTAGACCACGTTTTGAGCTTTTGTAGCTTCAAGTTTAACAGATGAGGTTTGAACCTGACTGCAAACTGAGATAAAATTTAAAAAAAACTGTCTTTAATAGTTTGTTTCAAACTTGTATTAGAACAGCTTTAGAAATATTTTTAGGTATAGAAGTCATAATATCGCAAACCTGCAGCAGCTATCATAAGTGCAGACGACACATCATGTTGACGCTGCAGTTTCATTACAGCGCTCAGCAGGTCTCATGGAGAAAAATAAATTAATTTGTACAAATTAATCAGGACTTTATTCAGCTAACATTATGTGTGCTCCTCCCTTACTGACTGTGGTAGCCAAACACAACTGAAAACCAAACCACAGAGACATTACATTTGTACGTAATTATATAGTGGATACATTGAAACTTTAAGTTTTAACAATGCTGTAGTTAATGTTGTTAGGTTTAGGAACAAAAACAACTTATGGTCAGAAAAAATGGGGTCCACTCATAATTCCGACATCCCATCGTTCCAAAAATGACCCATTATTCCGAAATCTCAGTGTTTCGACATCCCATTGGTCCGGCCATATTAAACCCATTGTTACGAAGTCCTGTTGTTCCGAAATCTCCTTTTTCATTGTTACAAAATAACTGTTTCATGGTTAAGGTCTGGTTAGGTTTAGGCACAAGACCTACTTGGTTAAGGTTAGGAAGTTCACGGTCTCTTGCTGCTTTCCCTTGCCGCTTGCTTTTTCAACTTTTTGCATCGCAACATTGAGATTTCGGAACAACGGGACTTTGGAACGATGGGTTTAATATGGTCGGACCAATGGGATGTCGAGACATTGAGATTTCGGAACGATGGGTACAATTTTGGGAATAATGGGATGTTGAAATTATGACATGGCACCAGGAAAAATGTGGATTTAGCGCCATCTAGTGGTGAGGACTGCAGATTGCAACCAGATGAAACTTGTCCTATGTGCCAAGCTTGAACTCCTGGTTAGAAAACCTTCCTCTCTAAAAAACAAACACATTAAGTTCTTAAAAGTTGTAAAAACGTGTTTGTCCTTCCCTGTTTGGCACGTTGCAGACGGCCCCCCTTAAAGGTACGTGCAAATGTGTGCTAAGCTCAGAGAGTTGTCTTGCTTTGGTCTGAATCAGGGACTAATGTTCGTGTTCTCACGGCAGCATTTACAAGAGGACCAGATCAAATGCCTTGTGTGAGAAAGCTGCTCTTGATTGGTCAGAATTTCCATGTGGGAAAAATCCAGGAAGTAAAGCAAACGTTGAAGAAGAGAACACTTGCAAGATAAATGTGACACTTTCAAATGTCACAATGGAGGGACAACTACGCAGGTTGTCAGGTGGCTGATACAAGCACGTGAATGTCCATCTCTAGAGCCACTGTTTGGTTTGTCCATTCTGGGCTACTGTAGAAACATGGCAGCGAAACATGGCAATCTTTGTGGCTGAGGACCTGCTCCCTATGTAGATATATACGGCTCATTCTAAGGTAACGAAAACACAATGATTCTTATTTTCAGGTGATTATACACTAAAGAAAGCAGACTTACTATATTCCATCTCCTCCAGTAAATCCCCCAGAACCCCACACCTGGACCTTTAAAACACGCAGTTTTGCGGGGCACAATCCCCACGGGAAAACAATGATGTCTTGATATTTCAACTGCTTGCTGTGGCACACGCCCTGCTGGAAAAAAAGCAATGGGTCAATAAAAGAATACCTTCAATAGATGGGTAAAAAACCACCTGATGACCAGCTTCCAATGACAAACTCAGCTCAGATACTACGTCACTTTAGAGATGCAGAAACGCACAACGCCATCATTTCGTCTGACTGGGCTGTGTAACCACAGCAACCCTGCAGTTTTAGTTTCTTCTGCAGTAACACACAGATTCACTTGTTTTTGCACCATGACATCTGTAAGGAAAAGTAGGTTTTCAGCCACAGTCAGTTGTATGAACTTATTAATGATTAAATGTTTGCCTTGTTTCTTTAAGTCTCTAATTTATATGCATTTAGGGACTTGTGTGTACATGGCTTTGCATTTTAAAACTTTTTTTTTTTTTTTTTTTTTTACATCTTTTTTGTGCTTTTTAAATTCAGAAACACCAACAGAGAGCGTGCAAATTCAATTTTTTCCATGTCTGTGAGGAGTAATGAGCATAATGGAATGGAGGCCCTCAGTGGGGACGCAGCCACAGTGTATATATGTGCCAGTTAATTCTTGACTCCTTTAGTTCATTTCATTTCATTTTATGTTTCAGTTATTAGCTAAAAGTCAGTGTGTCTTTTCCCGGAGGGCAGCTGTTCCCAGGCCCTCCGCAGCCCTGTTTCCTTCTCTGCCAATTACTGCTGTGTGCCTCAGTGTGTCTGCATGTGAATGCCAAGGCGACCAAAGTGCCCAGCAATCCCCGTCATTAAAGCCTTGCATTCACTCCTCTTATTCACTGATCTTCCCCACGGCTCGTATGTCACTCCAGCGGCTTATTACGGCCATTTACCCACACTGCAAAAAGTGTCCCTCTCCAACACGTCGCACCATTTTCTAACTAAAATACTAAAAACTGAAACTTTTAATTGCCACAGCAGCAGCGTGTCCAGGTAAATCCAAAACACATTATTTAGCCAATGTTAACACTTTACAAACCATCTGATATCAGGCTACGTAATACTTCAAACCACAAATATCACTTTGTGGTGTAATTATGGAAAACGAGCAGCTCAAGCTTTATGAAAATGGCTCATTTAACTTGTGAAATTCAAAACAAACTTAAGCTGAAAGTGATTTTTTAAGAGTTTACACAAAAAGGCTTTAGGGATTTTTACAGTAATGCAATTAAAATATTTATAATATGTGGCATTTAAAGTGTTAAATAAGATTTAATTAAAATGTAAACATGTCTTCAAATGTGGGTCAGAATGGGCGACGTAAACAAACAGCATGATTTCTAATGATTTCCAGTGACTAAGAAAAATGAAAAAGTTTGTTTGCTGCATAAGTAATAACGACACACTACCCCTGAAGTCCTGAATGATGAACCAGCTGTGTATGTTTTGATAATCTTGAACTACTTGTTGGTACAAAACCTTTGCAAAAATGTTTTAGGAATGTATATAACAGTGTTATTAAAAACACTTCAGGAAGGTTAGCACCAAACATTTTAAGGAGGTTTTTTGCCCTATATTTAAGAATATTCTGGGAACTTAAAGAAACTTGATGATGATTTTTGGGGACATAACCAATGACTACTCATTGGAGGGATATATTCATCATTTTATTGTTGCGAAGGTCGATGAAAAGCTTAAATTACAAGCCAACATTTACAGGTCACAGTGTTACGCTTGTGAAGCGCATCTGGTTGGCGTCACCATCAAAGACAACAAGTTAAAGTGCCACTGAAGTTAAGGTTTTTGGCTCAGAATATGAGAAAAGGATAACGGCCTTTTTACCATCTTTACCAAGAGTGTCTCTGCGTTAGTTTGCTGCTACAGTATTTACACTGAATCATTCAGCATAACGTTTGCCAACCTTTGTTATCTCTGCCATTACAGATAAGTTCATGAAGCTAAGCTCCAGAAGTTAACGTCAGCTTAACTAGAGCCCTTTCACTCGTGATGATACTTGAACTCATATTATGTACATTTACACACTGATTGAAATCTGTTTTATGGACTGTTTTTTCATTTTATTGACTCATGGGTTTGGTATCGATGAAGTTCATGTTTATATGTGGAGTCTATATGTAAAAAAAATACTAGTTAAAAAATAAAAAGCAAACAAATTAAAAAAAAATCACATTACATGACATGACAGCTGTGTCAGTATGACAGTGAAATTAAAAGAAAGAAACATGGCAGACTGGGCTGAGAGGACACCTCTGTACTGGTTGGTAAGAGATGGTGGGCGGGCCGTTCAGTCAGGTGTCACTCAAAGGGCTGATCGGAGCAGCTGATTGGACTGCAGCGTCCTGAGACAAGGAAACAGCATATTCACCAACGTGTCCAAAATGAGCTCCAGCTCTGTATTAAAAATCAGCTGCTGTGGACACAAGTGCAAAGAGAAATTCTTCCACCAGGTAAGAGCGAGGAAGGTACAAAGTAAAAAGTAAAACTCTGACACATCACTTTTCTTAATTTCACAAAACCTGAAGCTGCACTGATCCACTTCACCTCCAAGAGACAGGAACTGTTGCAATCATCATCTTTGTGTGTAAATAAATTCACATTTTGTCTGTTAATAGAACGTCACTAAAGCCCTGTAGTGAAGTTTGTTAGATGTCTGCATTACATTTAAACACTCCACAGTATTTAAATTACTATATTTCAGTGTGACACAGGTATCACATTAACTACATGTTAAAATAAAGTTATACTGTCATATACTGTTAGATTGACAGGTGATGTTGGGTCAGTACAGAGCAGACAAGATGCCAAACGACTAGAGAGACGCAAAACACCAACAGTGGGGCAGCAGTGGCTCAGTCTCCACGCTGTAAACCCCAGTTCGTTCACTCAGCTTAAATTTTTATTTTGGACAGCTTGAACTCAGAACTTTTATCTTAGTGCAACACAGTAACATAAAAGCCTTGAGTTCACCAGACACAAAAATAAATGTGTCACATCACATGACCCTCGTCAAAACGGTTTGACACTGTCAGTTTAACATAACTTTTGTTGCTGATGTTGAGTGTTTCATTTTATGATGAACAGAAGAACCTTGATTGACATTGATCTTGATAGAATACGATAATTATCTAGAATAAGAACTCCATCCAAGAGAGAATGAACTCTGACCCAGGAAGTGCTCTTTACTTCACCTCAACACACCTTTATGTTTAACACTCTAATATCCACGCAGGTCAGAGGTCACTGACTGTGTATGCAACACATTTAAACACACTGTTCTTCAGTCAAAAGTTCAACAACTTCCAGCGCACGCTAGAGTATCAGGATTGACACAGTTTATTCAAGAATGTTTAAAAACAAAAAGAGCGAACAACGCGTTTCGCATGTTGCTTTATCAGATTCGCTCTTGATTGTCATCAGGTGTGTGCTTAAATCATCAGAGCAAGTAACAACCAGCCAATCAATCAAAGAGAAACACATACAAAATACATAACCTAGCTGTAATATTAAAGGGAGAGTGCATACAATAGAAATCTGTGCTCAGGGGCCCATTGTTTCATAGTGTAACCCGCCCCAGGTTATGATGCTGATTTGCTGCCACAAAGAAAATCATTAAAAAACGAGTGCAGGTCTGTACAGCAGAGGATGAATTCAGCTGATTTTGACCTTAAGTGTGATATTTTTTGCAGTGGATGTGGTGCAGTGGGTTAGGGATCAGTGCCCAGCCTGCAGCCAGACACCGTGTTTTGTTGTGGGCTTTTTCTTTTTTTTTGCACAGAGCTCAGTAAGCTGCCAACCTGCTGCCAACCTCTGCTGTTCAGAGGGGGGAAAACAGGCATCGCTTAATCCTTATCTGACCGTAGGTGTGTGATACACGGGGTGAGGTTTGATGCTGCTGGGGGATCATCAGCGCGGCACAGAGTACAGGAGGATCCAAGGAGCCGGTGAGTTGTGTGTGTTTTCTTTCAGAGGGTTTAACAATGTGTAATTATTTAATGGTTTGAAAACTTATGCATTTTAGCTTTGGATAAAAAACATGAGTGTCAGAAAGCCAACATTATATCCAGTAAGTGTCACAATGTGTGCTCTCTATTTCAAACTCATGAAATACAGCTTTTAAAACTACACTATCTTCTAGTAGTGTCTTACAGAGCCTGACTCCCTCATGTGTGTCTTTATTTAACTTGATGCACCTATTTTATTATGTTAATTTAGCTATTTAAACCTTTAAATGGGACGACACCCCATTACCTGAACAAAAATCTGAACACTGGATGAGTCAGGTTCAAAATTATTGTTTGTCCACATATTAAAGTCAAAGACTTTTGCAGAGGGAATTTTGAATTTCTCTTTTATCACTCCATAAATCTGAAAATACTGTCAACAGCTCTAAAAAAAAAAATGATGTGTTCCCCATGTGTATATTTAGGAATGAAACGTTCAACAAGTCAGGTCATGAAATGATGTATGAATAAACATGTCTGTAAAAACCTTGAGAATAAAAAATGTAACTGGAAAATGTGGTGTATGTCAGTGTTACTGAAGTTGAGATTTTTGTCTCACAGTTTAAGACATTGTTATATTTTTTAGACAAGAATAAGACACTAGGGTAACATTTTTGACTACTACCAGGAAACTCCCTGGTTAATTACTTATAGTACGACAATTATTTTTTTGTATTACAAGTTTTCTATAATTGTAGGTTTGAACCAGGTTCAAAATTCCAGTTTCATTTTGGTGACATATTTAAGTCAAAGATTTTTGTAGAGGGCATTTTTGGATATCTCTTTCTCTTTCTTATCTCAGTGATAAGAAAAAGATTTTTAGGAATACAATCTTCTGTAAATGAGGTTATGAATAATATATGAATAAACCCATTTCGAAATATAACTTGTAACCGGAAAACTTTGTGTCTGTAAGTGCTTCTGACATTGAGATTTTTGACTCAAAGTGTAAGAGATTTTTAGATTTAGATTTTTTAAAGAATGAGAAAATTCTCATTTTGAGAAAATGGCCTTTAAAGATGTGTATTGTAAAATTTCATAGACGCTCTGACCAAAAATGAGACGCTAGGATAAAATTTGAACTACCAGATATCACCATGAAACTTCCCAAGTTAATTACTTACATTAAGACAGTTTTCTGACAATTTGTGTAAATATGCAAATGAAGCATTATCTGAATAAATAAACACTTTTCCCTTAAATGCTCAGAACTAACAGAAATGGGTATTTGTGACATCTTCTTTCCAGCAGTCTAACAGAAGACATGCTAGTGAAGCAAAACAGTCCAAAATCTCAGAATTGATGAGTCCAAGTTTCCACCTTAAATAAATACATTTTCTCTAATCAATATTAAGGCATCATTGTTCGATCTGTCTTGGTACTCTCTGCGTGGACTGCCTTAACATAATAGTTATTTATTTGACTTCCATTAAAATCCATTAAAATTAAATTCTAATGGGGCGACAAAATGTTCTCCTGTTGAAAAAGCTGCAGATGGATGCAACAAAACAGAGGATGTAGTTTTGCAGCACAATTCAATCATTTAAGGGCAGCACAGTTTTTGTTTTAAGGAAATGAATATCCCGTCTCGTTAAAATCTCAGTATGGTTATTTTTTATATTCAAGTCAGAGTTGGGACCAGAGAAAGCATGTTTGGTGTTTCTCATCAGGAATTTGACCTCCAGGGTGGTCTCTGTTTCCAGCACTGCTGTGAATGTGCAGCTTTCTACTCTGCAGGCCACAGGGGAGCACACGGGCCACTGATTTGAGTGGTATGGACACAGCCCGATGACATCATTGTGTAGGGCCCAGAAAATGCTTTTCACACACACACACTCACTGAACTCGATACCTCTTTGAAGCCATTTGACTGAGGCACAAAGTTTACCTGAGACTTGAGTTTGCCTGAAGGGACGAGCGGCTGAAACAGGACGGAAGTTGATCCAGTTTGTTTCAGCAGCTGTCAGATTTTTTCATGAACACTTTAGGAAGCTGTTGATTAGGTCTCAGATGGCCATTCACAGTGGTTTAATTGTTGTATCCTGCATTTGTGTTTGTTGTACTGTGAATGTACTGTGCACATTGTTGTCTGTATGAGCTGAGTTGCTTCTGGTGGCAAATGAGTTTCCCCATCAGGGATTAATAAAGCTTTCTTTTCCTTATCTGTTTGTTTTTGTCTTTTTGTTGTTGCAGCGGTGCTTCAGCAGGGTCATGGCCGCTTTACAGCATCCACGCCTCTGTTTTATAATCTGTGTCTCGACCATTTCACTCCTCGTCCTCTTCAGCCAAGGTGGGTCTGAGTATGATGGCTTGGCTTTCCTTCTTAACTTCATAGACTGTTTTAATGATTCACTGCAACATGTTTTAAAAATATGTATTTGTTTCTTGTAATTATGGTTTTGTAATATTATGAATTCAGTGAAATCCAGAACAGTTCAAAGTTTCCTTTTCTTACAGGTGTGTTGTTTTGGATGCTTTATAGTGTGATGCAGTTTTTTGATGCTTTTCATGTCATGAAGGCTGCAGCTTTCAGGGACTATTCATTAGTTGTAGTAATAAAAGTAGTGGTAATGATAATAAATAAATGGTGCATAACAAAATGCCTCAAAAAAGAAAGAGAAAAAAAATTACACAGCAACATGATACGAGGTAGAAGATGATGATTTCTCCACAGTGTTAACAGACAGACGTCAGGAGGGGAGACACAAAAGAGACGTCCTGGACTCCACAGGTCAGTCGCATCTCATCATTCTGCTCGTTTTGTTTTTGCACTTTTGCGTCTGTCAGGCTTCACCTAAAGGGAAATGTGAATGACAATTTACACCCTAATATACTTTATTTGAATAAACAAACAACACTGTGACAAAGAAATCCAAGTTTTCCTTGATATATGTTGGAACATCACATCAGCATAGTAATTCACACCACTACACTGTGACACACTCTTCTCTTGTTTGCCCAAAGTGCAGCTTGTTGTTGACGTAACACTGTACTAGTCTGTTTGTCAGCTTGCTGCTTCGATATTATTAACAGATTGAGTTGGTAATACATTTTAGTTTATTCGGTATTTAACTCTGAAGCTGAAAACAGATGATAGAAATGGTGCTTAATGATTTTGTTTTTGAGGAGCAGTAATGCGAACACAGATTGAACACATGCCAGAGTAAAACATCAGTATTCAGTGTGGAAGTGTCACGATTCACCAGTATTGATGATAACTGTGATATTTTAGAAAAGAAGTGTTGATATCACATTAATAATATGCACATATGATAATGTAAATGATCCCTACCTCCTAAATAATTTCAATTTCTTTTCATTCTTGCTTTATTCCCACTCTACCTCCCTGAACTGTTTTTTGAGTGTATATATATATATATATATATATAAGAAAAAATACACAGTCAGCAAAGTTAAAGATAAATTTGACTGATAGCATTATTACTTTTATTATTATTATTATTTTCAAATTTCTATTTTTCATGGTAATTTTTTTCCTGAACGATGAGGCGAGATACTTCAAAATCTCACGATAAGCTCCCACCTGGCGCATCCATGGTGACTCCTGCTCATGGAGTCACCCCAAAAAACAGAAAACAATTACCGTGAAAACCAGAAAAAATCACACCAAAAACAGAAAAATAAATCAATTACTCCAAGAAACAGAAAAAATTACTCAGAAAAACAGGAATTTTTTTATGTGTCAAGTGAATGCAATACGCTAAACGAAGCAGCATTGAAGTGTGAAAATGATTAAATACTTTGACTTAAAAAATAAACAAAAAACTTACCTGTAGTGCTGTTTATCAGTCTGGATAGTTTTGGTGTGAGATGCTGCTGAACGTATCACTGCGCAGGAGGAAAAGTGCATCTACTCATGGACGAAAAGACAGCGTTAGATGTCAACATTAATGCTTCCTTCTCAGCTGAGCTGTAACGAGAGCTAGCTCAGTGGTGCTAGGTGAGCTAGCAGTGGATGCACATCTCCTTCTGCGCAGGTTGCTCAGTGTAGTTTGGTGAAAATAAAATAGTTCCTACATGAAACTGCTCACAACAAGGACTGTGGATTATCTTGAGTAAGCACTGCTGGTAAGAGGAAATCATGCATTTTTTATTTTGGGGTGAACTGTTCCTTTAATTAAAAAACATTTTAACAAACGCTAACAAACATTGACTCTGTAGTGTAATTTTCCACCAAGTTTTATTACAAATCTAGTAGCTAACATAGTAATGTGACTGAAAACTGAACACCCTCACAATCTAAATTATAACATTACTAAATAATATTTAATAAAAAGCCACTGTGAGCTCAATCTATGAGACCAGTCCTCACTCTGACCTCCTGATGTTTAGATGAATATCACCTCAGGGACTATTTCCTCTGGGTAATTGTTGCTTTTTGTGTTTTTATCACATCTTGTCATTACACAGCCACGTTTTGCTGATGCTGCTAATTCCATAATAGAGATTAAAACCAGCATAATCTCCCATTGACTTTACTGTCTGCTTTTATTTCCCAGATATCCCAGCAGAGCACATCGATCCAGCTGCCATCGACCTCACTCCCCTCGTCAATACTCTAATAAATACAAGCCAATCGGGTACGTTGTCATAATATCACTCATGTGGAGATCAATTCTGAGCTGTAAATCTGTCGTGTCTGTCAAAATTAAACCACGGCTTTTTTTTTTCCCTCTACAGAGGTCAAACTGCAGACTGCTTAGCTTCATGAAATGTCAGATTTAAAGGACCAGTTCACTCAAATACAACACTTTTAAGTCACTGCTAATGGTGTCTATCAGTGGAGATACTTTTACTTGCTGAGGTTGTGCGACATCAGCCTCTGAGCGGTCAGTCTGCATCCCGATACACGGGAGGTGAATGGGATTCGGTTTGTGCTGGTGAAAGCAAGGAAATGTGACATTTGAGGAAATAAACAAAAACAAATCTGTCCACATTAATCTCTATAAACTACAGAACACAATGTTTTAGTTACAGTAATAATAAAAAAAATAGTATCTAAAATATCTTACAGACTAATTTTCTCTGTTGCATCATGGGCCATCGTTTTTTTTATGCCTCCGCTGGCGACAGTTGTGGCCAAAGGCTTAATATTTTCGGGTTGTCGATCTGTCCATCCGTGTGAACATGATATCTCAAAAATACCTCATGGGTAGCTCTTCAGATTTGGCTCAAACGTCCCTTTGGACTGAACAATGAACTGATTGGTGGTCATAGGTCAAAAGTCAAGGTCACTCTGACCTTGTCTGTATCATTCTTGAGAACATGTTATCTCAAGAACACCTTGAGGGAATTTCTTTCAATTTGGCACAAACGTTCACTTGGATTCAACGATGAACTGATAAGATTTTAGTGGTCAAAGATCAAAGTCACTGTGACCTTGCATCTGTCTCCTTCTCGTAAACGCCATAACTCGAGAACGCCTTGAGGGAATTTCTTCAAATTTGACCCTAATGTCCACTTAGACTGAGGAATGTACTGATTAGAATTTGGTGCTCAAAGTTCAAAGGTCAAGGTCATTGTGACTTCACAAAGCATAACTCAAAAATTCTTACACACTCAAACATCTTATAGAATAATATGATGAAGTGATGACACTTAATAGTTCTGCAAAAACACTTGTCTGGCCATTACTCAACATCATACCTCAGGAACAGAAGGGGAGACATTTGCTCAGATACTGAAGTGGTGACACTAGTTTTGGGTGTCCACCTTGAAACTCTGCTGCCGTGGTGACAGTGGCTTTGAAGCATCCATGTTTTCACAGACATGGATGTAAACTGTAAGAGAAACCTGACTGGTTCATGGAGGCGTACAACCACGGGGCCTGCCTTTGTGGTAACATTGAGGGGATATGACGTGTAAATTTGATCACTTTAAGTGTCTCCTGAGAAGATTTTCTATTTAGCATATTGACATACGAGCACTAAGTGTGAGGTTTGAATAGCTGGAGACACGTTTTAAAATATCAACTAAGAGTGTAGTTATGTTGAGAAACTCTGAATTACATGGGTTTTTTTCTGTTTTTTACATTGGACATGTTTGGGGTTTTGAACTGCTTATATTCAAAGTATGAAGATGACTCAAGTTCTTCCAGACATTTAAATGTCAAATTATAACTATACTTCACTTAATTCAAACCTCAATTTGTTTTCATTCAGTTCAGGTTTAAATATCAAACCTTTTACGTCAGGTCAGTTTTAGTTGATGAGTTTTTACCTCACATCATTTGCCCCAAAGAGTAGAAAATGTTAACGTAATGTTCACTCAGTACATTTTTTTTCCTGCAAAACATTCTCATAATATCTCGATCATTCAGTGATAATGTTCACTGGATAATCTAACTTGTATTCAGTTACTGTGCCAGTGTTTGTCTTGGTGGTGTCCTGGCTTCAGATCCTGCTTAACACTAGCCAGAGCTCTGTTATTATACTCACATCGTTCTTGACTTCAACAAACAGAATTTTATGCAGATACATCATGATACAACATAAACTTCAGCAGGTCTCTTCTCTTCTCGTCCTCTAGGCTCCCGGCAGCTCTTCTCCCTCCTCAGTGTGACGTCCTACAGCTCTCTGGCTCTCCATAAACTCACCCTGCTGGTCTACAACAGTAAATATTAACTTCATTAAAACTTCTTCCTCTTCTGAAGCTGCTCAGTATCGACACATCAAAGTGTACAAACAGTCACACCTGAGATCAGTCAGCATGACTGTGTCCAGAGCTATAGTAAAGATAACTTTGTCAGTAGTGCCATCAGGTGGTTTGGATGTGTTACTACCTGTATGAACAAAATGTTTTCACTGTGTCACACACTGTGTATAATCCTCTGGAGCAGTATTGTAACAACACACATGCTCAGATATTATTAATGCTGAGTGAAATAAAGTGTAATTAGCTGAAAGAAAAATGAATGCACTGATTATATAGAGACTGAATACAGCATGGCTGCAGATTAACATTTTCATGGGTTTATACTCAGTTTGAACTGCAGTTTTCAATTTAGATGCAAAGATTTAAACCTACATGATATGATATACATACATATATATATGTTAGGGTAAGGGAACCTTCTTAAATGTCTATGTACCATATGTACAAGATATGTTTAAATTTCTATTTAGAAAAAAAAGAAAATTCTTAAAATGTTGCACATTTTACTTTGATACTTAAATCATATCATGCACACAAATGGTTTATTTTTCTCCGTTAGATCAGTCTAATCTCTAACAGGCAGGTTCAAACTCTCTGTAAATCTCTGTCTTTGTTTGTGTTTTGCAGTTTCCAACATTAGAAGTTTAGAAAGCAACAAGTTCAGGAGAAGATTCTGCTACTGTGTCACTAATGAGACCAACGATCTAACTGGTGAGAAACTGCAAACATTTGATTTAAATTTTGAGGATTAATTGAGTAAACAATCTTTTTGTGTCTCCGCGCCAGCGAAAGTCGTGACCGCAGGCAGCACGTTTCTTTGCTGTCCGTCCGTGTCGTCCTTGTGAACACGGTATTTCAATAGCGCTTCATGGAATTTCTTCAAATTTGGCACAAATATTCACTTGGACTCCACAATAAACTGGTTAGTTTTTGATGGTTGTAGGTCAAAGGTCAAGGTAACTGTGACCTTGTCTGTCTCATTCTCATAAATGCGATATCTCAAGATAGCCTTGAGGGAATTTCTTCAAATTTGACACAAAGGTTGACTTGGACTTGGGGGTTGAGGTCGCTGTGACCTTGTGTCCATCTCATTTTTGTGAACACGACATCTCAAGAACAGCTCGAGGGAACTTCTTCACAAATGTTCACTTAGACATAGCAGTGAACTGATTGGATGTGGGTGGTCAAATATCAAGTCAATGTGACCTTGCATCTGTCTCATTCTCGTGAACGTGATATCTCAAGAACATCTTAAAGGAATTTCTTTAAATTTGTCACAAACGTCCACTTGGCTTGAATCTTAAACTGATTAGAATTTTGTGGTGAAAGGTCAAGGTCAGTGTGACCTCATAAAACCTGCTTTTAGCAAAAACAAGATAATGCTTTCACAGATTACGACAAAATTTCACACAAACCTCTTATAGAATAAAATGATAACATTTTATATCCAAAAGGTCAAAGGTCAGCTTCACCGTAACATCATAATATTCTACATTAAACACCTCTGGCCATGACTCATCATCATATCTCAGGAACAGAAGGGGAGACATTTGGTCAGATACTGAACTGATGACTCTGCTGATTGTACAGATCTTGTGTGCTGCTGGAGGGAAGATGTGTGTGAAGCATCCGTGTTTTCACAGACATGGATATAAACTGTCAGAGAAACTTGAGTGGCTCTTGGAGGCGTACAACTGCAGGGTGGTAACTGTAGTTTCACTTGTTTTTCATCAGACTTTACGGCCATTCTGTTGGATGTGATGGGAAACTCGACAAGTTACCTGCATGAGCTCTTTAAATCTGCCTCCATATTATCAGGTGGGTGGATGTGACTTAATATTAACATCATATGCTCCCTGTTGTTTGCAGGCCCGTCTTCATAATGTGATATACCGACAGTGTGTTTTCTGTTTGTGTGTCTCAGTAAGCCAGAGGAACAACTCCGACTGTATTTACATCTGTGTGATGGCGGGTAAGATGGGTAAGTAGAGCTGACACACTGACGAGGGATTTGTGCCTCATAAAACCCGACTTCAGGTGATCTGAACTTTACCTTTAAGTCTGTCGCCTTCAGTACTTTGATTAAGTTTCACTTGTTGATTGTAATTTGTGTCTTTTCAGCAGCTAAGAGAGTTTAAAACAATTTTTAATGCACCTCAGAGAGTCAGTGTGTGAATGCGATGTGTGTGTTTTGTCCAGGCAGAGAGATGCCGGAGCTGTGGGAGGTCGGCTCCATCACGCCGCTCTTCAACCAGACCATCGTGGAGGGACCACACAGAGGTTTGTTCACTGCACACACTGATGCACTGGTCTGTCATTCACTGATAGCATGTGAGACAACCAGCAGGTGGCAGCGTTGACTCAGGAAAGAACCTGAATTTACGTTTTATTTGACACTCACAAGGACGGATGTCTTTAGTCCTTTTTTAAATGCCACAATACTGTAAACTTTTTAATTAGAAAATACACTATACACAGAAAAAAAATCAGTGTACCTGAGACGTTGAGTTTTCCATCAGTCATCAGATTTCTGGAGCTGGAGGGCCTGAACTTTAACTGTGTAGAGGACAGGCTTTAGAGAACACACTAGAAAGCTGTTGATCTATTATTTTGTTCAAGGGTGAGGTGTGTTTTTCACACTTATGTTGGAGGTATTCTGAAAGTTAACATCACGCAAAGACTTTTATTCTTAGGCTGCCCTGAAGAAATGAGTTTCAGAAAGCGGCATCACAAGTAACGTCTGAACAGCTCAGAAAAGCCTTCTTATTTTTTTTTAAAGATGTTTACTCCCTGCTCTCTGGCATTTTTTGTGTTTCCATTTCCTCTTCCCTTTCAAGTAGGTAACGTCTCCTCCTTCAGACTCCCTGTGGGTGAGTAACTCACGCTTTAAAAAGCTCATGCAAGCATCTGTTGTCGACCAAGAGCCATTTAATTCTTGTTTCCAATCATCTATTTTAAACCTCAGAATGGCACCAACTGCCCACGAATCTGAGTCACATCTCTCCATCTGGGATGAGCTCCAGTTTAACCAGCAGAGTTCATTCTACCGCACATGGTGAGTCTCTACAGGAGGCCAGTGATTTATGTTTAGACTCATTCTGTTCAACCTGCAGACTGGCAGTCAGCTTCTGATATGTTCTCAATAACTTTTAGAAGTTGTTTGTTAGCACTGGTGGCCACTATATGTCATAAAATGTTCTGTTGAGAAAGCCGTCAATGGCTTCAGTTCCCCATCTACGGGCTCGTCAAAGACACCAGACTCCATTGAGAAAGACAGAGATTTTGTGGATTCCAGATTGCAACCAGCTGAAACTTCTCCTGGTTAGAATTCCTTCAGTGTTCATTGTTCAGGACGATTTTACCAGCATTGCGAACGTACAAAACGAGGCCTGAAAGAGGCGCATGCACCTTCCCAAGGAAAAGTTCTGATCTATAAACACAGACTCGATGTGAGAAGCTTGACCCATGTTATGAACAGGTCGGAGATGGGAAATTTGTGAAGCAAATGGTGAGGTGGAAGCCTGATTGTAGAAACTGTCGAACATCGTTTGGCGCACGCCATTTTTGGCATTTGTCCATACATACATTTTTTAGTATGACTCTACATGTTGTTTTATAAACCAGTAGGAACATTAAATAAAGCAGCTTCATGTAGTTCACTCTTTAGTCGATAAAAGGTTACAAAACAGTTAAAAATACACACTTCAAATGTCTTGTTTTGTCCCACCATCTTATTCCAGACAGTAAAACAGACTTTGTCTTTTCTTCTCGTCTGTGTTTGACTCTGTAGTTTCTCCAACAACAATGGATGAAACCGCCATTTTAACAGCAAAGATCACCACAGCCCAGCCGCTGGCGCCGGCTCCACAGCCCGTAACCACCATTCCACAAAGTCAAACTACAGTGGACAGGCCGGAGACAACGACAAGAGAGAGGACACAGGAGGTGACAGTACAGGAAGTAGCAACACGGGCAGTGATGACAGCACAGACAGCAGCTGCAGAAGTGCCAACGATTTTACAACCACTCACGTCAACGCAACCTGAAACCACCCTGCAAGTCACCACTGCGTCTGTAACGACGGCTTTGGCTCCAACCACAGCAAGAGCTCCATCAATCCCAGTAACAACTCGTCTAACCACAGTAAGAGCTCCACCAACCACAGTACAAACTCCACCATCTACAGTAAGAGCTCCATCAACCACAACAAGAGCTCCATCAGTCCCAGTAACATCTCCATCAATCCCAGTAACATCTCCATCAATCCCAGTAACAACTCGTCTAACCACAGTAAGGGCTCCATCAACCACAGTCACGACTCGATCGAACATGGTAACGGCTCAAACAACCCCAGTAACAGCTCCATCAACAACCACGCTGACCACAGCATCAACCAAACTCACAACCTTTTTACCAGTTATTAGTCTGACCCCGCTAACTACAGCTACACATCAGCCGAGTATGATGACCCAGCACGCCACGTTGACAGGTCATACCTCAAGACTTTCACCCGTCCATCCCACGGCAGGGTTTACTGTGTCGAGAAGGACTACAGGGCTTCTAAGCAGGATAACTACAACACCCAGCAAGTCTCTGGAAACAGAAAAACCAGGTAAAGAGTTTTGATTCAGGAGTTTATCAGTATAATTTAATGGGATTATACAGGTAGTGAAATTCAGTGTCTGTTCTCTGGTGTTGCATCGGAAGAAAGTGGCAGTATAGGGACAGTTCACTCAAGATAGTTAAAAGGTTTTTTATGCCTCTGCGCCAGCGACAGAGGCATTATGTTTTCAGGTTGTCTAGTTATCTGTACACGACACAAATGTCCACTTAGTCTCGAGGATAAACTGGTTAGATTTTGGTGGTCAAAGGTCAAAGTTGTTGCAACCGTACATCCATCTCACTCTCATGAACACATTATCTCAAGAACAGCACGAGGGACCTTCTTCTGATTTGGCACAAGCATCCACTTGGACATGATTATGAACTGATTTTGGTGGTCAAGGGACAGAGGTCTGTCACAAACAGTCTGGCACGAACAGTCACTTGGACTTAAGAATGAACTGATAAGATTTTGGTGGCCAAAGGTCAAGGTAGCTGTGACCTTGCATCAATCTCATTCTCGTGAATGTGATATCTCAAGAACAGCACAAGGGACTTTCTACTGATTTGGCACAAACGTCCACTTGGACATGATTATGAACTGATTTGATTTTGGTGGTCAAGGGTCAGAGGTCAAGGTAGCTGTGACCTTGCATCCATCTCATTCTCGTGAATGTGATATCTCTGCAAATTTGACACAAACGCTCGCTTGGACTCATCGATGAAGCGACAAGATTTTAGTGGTCATAGGTCAAAGGTCAAGGTCACTGTGTCCTTGTCTGTCTCATTCTTGTGAACGCGATACCTTACAGTAAGAACACCTTAAGGGAATTTCTTTAAATTTGACACAAACATCCACTTGAACTAAAGAATACCCTGCTTTGAATTTTGTGGTCGAAAGTCAAAGGTCAAGGTCAGTGTGTCATCACCAAATATCTTTTTGGTCATAATTCAAGTATTCATATGCTTATAATGTCAAAATGTCACACACATGTCTAGTAGGATACATTTTTTCAATGCTGATGGTTCATGTGGATCTTTTCTCAGTTCCACTGGTTCATTTTTAGCAAGAGCAGATTGTGAATCTTAAAATTTGCTTAAAAATTCATATATGAATATCCTTATTTAGTGAACAATGACATGATATTGATATTTAATGACACCGTTCATTTGTTTCTGACTTTTTTGTGTGTTTGTCTGTCAGTTGTCCCCTGAAGTCTTTAAAGGAAGGAAGGAGTTGCTACTCTATTCCTATTGATAATCTTAGTCTTGATAGTCTTATCTATAAATATAATCTATAAATACAGATATAGCCTTGCATGCTGAGCAAATAATGGGTCATAAATGAGCTGCAAACTTGACCTAAATGATGAAATTGTTCTTTTTACAAGTGCCTTCCAGCATGATTGGATAGACAGATTTCTGATCTGCTAACCATATGGGTCTGATGTGGGCGAGGTTAAAATGACATGATTCAGGTAACAGACAGATGATCAGTGGGTAGAAGACACCAGTGTTGACTGTTGGAAAGACATAAGATATGAACAGCAGCTTCTGTTTAAGGCAGACACCTTATATGCCCTAACTACCCCCCTACACTCTACCTTCACATGACTCTAAGAAGTCCCTTGTTAAGTCAAACTTTAAAAAGGACATATGTTTGTTTTCCCGACAACCTACTCTGCGACACGGTCACTGTGATGTGCTCGTGTCTTTAAAGAATATAAAACGACGCTGAGACTCTGAAGGCATAAAAACCATCAAACGCATGTTTAATTATTGCTGACAAATAGTAGGAGCTGTGTTTGTGAACCGCTCTGCTGTCTGAGCAGGAACAGTTTGACTCTCACTGCTGACCTGCTCTCACAAAACAAACTGTAATCACATCACATCCATTCACTGTCATTTCTGGACACACCAACAGATACTGATTCAATTTAAGCCTGAGGAAGGGTGTGTGTGTGTGTGTGTGTGTGTGTGTGTGTGTGTGTGCATGGGAAGGAGAGAGGGAGCCATGCAGGAGGCTGAGATAGTCACTATGGTAACGCAGGCGCAGCCCCCTTTATGTGAAAGCTTTGATGGTTTTTAGCGGCAAAGGTTAAAAGCAAATTAGGACCAAATATTCAGCGTTCGTCTGTGTGCTGCATGATCACTGAGCATGTCGGGAGGGAAAAGAGAATCCGAGGCACAAAAATAATCAATACAAGCTGCATAGTTCACAATCAAAGAGGTGAAATTAATCCTGAAATTATAACGCTTAAAAGTAAGAGCAGTATGAACATGGGGAGTTTCAATAGGATATCAGTAACGATGAGTGAAATGCAAATGCTGTGTAAAATAAGTTGTTATTTTATCACAAGTCTAACTGAGGTAACAGGTCAAATTTTATTAATAATACATAAACAAATGCGTTTATGTCACGCAGTTTTCAAAAATTCATAATTCACACATGAAAACCTAATTTTACATCTTCTTTTTTCATGAGAACTAAACAAAATTTTAGTTTTAAGTGAAAGAATTTTGCTTCCAGTCAATAGTGGGAAAAATAAGCATAATGCCCTGTAATATCCAACATTATTGTTTCATTATTATTGTTCATTAATTTGTCGATTTTTCAGAAAATGGTGAGAAATGTCAGTCAGTGTTTCCCAAAGCCCAAGATGAACGTCCTCCAAAGTCTTTTTTTGGTCCACAACCCAAAGATATTCTGTCGTAGAAGAGTAAAGAAACCAGAAATTATTCACACTTAAAGAGCTGAAATCAGAGAATTTTACCTTTTTTATCTTAAAAACTTTCTCAAACTAATTATCAAATAAGTTGGTGATTGAGTTGATATTCGGCAGCTAATCAATTATTTTAGTCCTAACCCGTAAAAAACATGACTTAATCGCAGGTGATCACGAGTTTCTCATATGCTAAAAATCATAATTAACATGTGAAACCATTAAGTTCACAGTTGCTCTTTTTTAAAAATATTTTTTAGGGCATTTTGCTTTTATTGGACAGGACAGGTAAGCGAGGGGGGGGGGGGGGGGGGGGGGGGGGGGGGGGGGGGGGGGGGGGGGGGGGGGGGGGGGGGGGGGGGGGGGGGGGGGGGGGGGGGGGGGGGGGGGGGGGGGGGGGGGGGGGGGGGGGGGGGGGGGGGGGGGGGGGGGGGGGGGGGGGGGGGGGGGGGGGGGGGGGGGGGGGGGGGGGGGGGGGGGGGGGGGGGGGGGGGGGGGGGGGGGGGGGGGGGGGGGGGGGGGGGGGGGGGGGGGGGGGGGGGGGGGGGGGGGGGGGGGGGGGGGGGGGGGGGGGGGGGGGGGGGGGGGGGAATGGCAGGCAGCGGGGGGCTACAGGCTGGATTCGAACCACACATTTGCTCTTTTAAGGGAACTTCATGAAGTCAGTTTTAAGGGATTTTTTTCAACTTCAAAATCAATCTTGATATTCAAGATTATTATTTCATTATTTTTTCTTGATTAATCAATGAGTTGTTTGGTCTATTAGATTGTTGATCTGATCCCTGATATCCAAGATACTCTCAGAATCGATCTACCAAAACCAAAAAGATGATACAAACCAACACAGATCCAACACACGCAACATAAAATGAACAATAAAATCTTCCATCAGTGCAAACTGGCCACTAAAAAAGGTCCACATTAGGACTGCAGATTGTAAGCACTTTCCTTAATTGATCATTGGTAAGATGAACTTTGAACTTTGGTTATACCAAAAGATTCCAAATGCGTTTTTATTCTCAATCAGAGCTCCGAGCAGCATGTTGTTAATTCTCTGACAGCACTGCGTCACCTTTGAAACATATAAAGATGTAGAGGCCTAAACATACGAAACACACTGACAAAATAATGCTTCATTTTCCAGTGTTGCCGCCACACTCTGCTTTCAAATTCCAAGATGGCCGCCTTGTTAAATAATTAGAACTAGTCCATACCTGCAATATTCATTGCCTTATAGAAGCTCAGTTTTAGTTTAGTTTTAATTTTCCAACTTTTGCCAAGAGGGAACTTTAGATATTGGTCCCTAGATTACGTTCACCCAGTTTCGTGCAGATCGCTCAAACTTCCTAGAAGAGATCCATTTGAAGTGTTTTTCTTTAATAAACTCACTTGCACCACAAAGAGCCTGTTTTTGACCATATAAATGAGTTAATTCATAAACCAAACAAATAAATCTGCCACACAGTTTTTATTTTATGCCTACTTTCTCATTCAAACGATATTGTGAGAGAAATGCTGAATATTGAAGATGCACCACATTTGATATTTCCCTGCATTTCCCAGCAGAACCAGTAGATGGCAGTAACATCTCACTGTAGAGACAGCAGCTGCTCCCCCACTGAGTTCTGCCTGGCAACAAACAGAAGGCCGGAGCATCCTGTGCAATTTGTCACCGAGTCATTAGTGTGCAGTAAAATGAGCATTTGTGGCCCAGCTGCACATCTCTGTACTCTGTCGAGTCTGTGTGTGGACGTCTCATAGAAGATGGGTTACACACACACACACACACACACACACACACACACTCGTGATAAGTAGCTTTGGTCCATTGTGCTGTAGATAGTTGAAGTGTTCGCACATTGCAGGTCATCTTGTGTTAAAGTTTTGCTGCTCTGTGTTGCAGGTTTACAAGGTGATTTGAGGTGAAACACAGCGTGTGATAAGTTGCATTTACTGCCGGCCTGTTCTGTTTAGGCTCTTATGTCTAGTCTGCAAGTCTTGATGGTGCTTTTTGTGGTTGCTGTTGGACGGTGATAGCGTGCGGCTGCAAGTTACTAATCAGGGATGAGCAAATTAATTCACTCTTTTCTGCTGCTGGCCAGGTCCAGGTATCAGTAAGCATTGAGGAAGAGATGGAGAAGATGGGCACCAGCTGAACTAGCATCCTGCTGTGTGTTGTGCAGGTGTTGGAAAATAAATTGGATGACCTTCCTGCTGCATCAGTTTCCATCAGGATATTAGGTACTGTAATATCCTTTGATTCACCGCAACTTGGCAAAATCTAGGAAAGAGCCATCCAACATGGTGACTCTTTTTTTTTACATGCCAGTCTGACAGAGCAGAGGACTCTGGTGAGAGGAGAGATGAGATATGCTGTCCTGTTCCTGCTATGGACCGGTGCAGTGCAGTGCTGCCATGTTTGGGAGGAGCAGGGTGTTCGGGTTGGGGTGAGGTTAGGATCAGTTTAATCGTTGCACAACCAGAAAACATGGATTACCAGAACCAACTGGGAACATAGACGATCATAGAGGAGCTGCCAAAAATGTAAGAAGGCACAAAAAGGAGTAAATCACAGTGCGCAAGTTGAAGGAGCTGATGGATTTGCATGTCACTGCTGTGGTACCTTGTATAATTTCCATGTGATGGATAAATGATTGATTGATTGAGTTGCGTTGCTAGCCTGGAAATCCAGACTCAAATCCAGAAAGATTTTGAGTCTGGCCCTCACAGATACACCCTTCCTACCCAAGGGGCGGCACTAACTGAGGCATATTAAATGCCGCATGCACTTGGATAGCATGATGGCCAATCAGAGCAAAAAACAAGGTGATGTATTCATTGTACTAAGCCCCATTTGTTTGCTGACCAGTGGGGCTAACTGATATATTATGCTTTTGCCGTATCCCGTCAGCAAAACAGCTAAAACGTCCTTCCTGGAAACAAAAGCTTCTCAGGTAGTCTGCTGTTCGTCTCTCAGGAAAAAGATAAGTGTAGCTGGCTTAGCGTTTCTTCCACAGCTAAATTGAATGGACGCGGTCCTTCAGCAGCTGCCATCTTGGCTGTTTACTTTTCGACTCCTACGGTGCAGCGCTGTCCTCATCATGTTACGCTCGCCCAGAGCCCGCCTCTGTCAGATAGACTGATCTGATCGGTCCGATAGGCGATTCAGCAGGCTCTGCTCGTCGGGGTCAGATCCACGTGCAGAGCAAATTAGAATTTGCTCAGGGCATCTGGTTATTGCGTCGCTGCTTGCTTCTGGAAAGCAGACCTGTGTCAGTTGTTCAAATTATCTCAACAATTGTCTGATTTATTGCCATAAAATTCTTTACAGACATTCATGGTCCCCAGAGGATTTATCCTCGCGACTTTGATAATCAAGGCACTTTCCCTTTAGCGCCAGCATCAAGTGGAATACTGCAGCCTCAGCTATTATTCTAATGCCACTTATCCAGTGTTAGCCTGCTGTCATGCTAAATAAGATGGTGAACACCTGCTAAATATAGATAACATGCTGTTATGTTAGCATTTAGCTCAAATCACAGCAGTGCTTGAACTAGTGTTCATTTCTCTAGATGACAGAGGATGGTTGTGTGGTTGCTATGGCTACAACTAAGAATTATTTTCATCGTTACTTGATTTGTGGATTATTTTCTGGATCACTGATTAGTTGTTTCATCTTTGCAATGTCAGAAAATTGTGAAAAAATGTTGGCCCTCAGAGTCTTGGTTTGTCCACAACCCAAAGAAATTCTGTCATAACATCCAGGAAATATTCACAGTTAAGACGCTGGATTCAGAGAAATTTTGACTTTTATTTTCTAAAATGTTTTTTAAACCGATTATCAAATTAGTTGAGGGTAAATTTGAGGACAACTAATTTATTAATCATATCGTAGCTTTAAAAAAACAAAAAAGCATGACAGCCAGTGAGAAACTGGCAGTTCTGATAATTGCAATATGACGTAAACATGATGCAAGTACAGTCTCACTGAGCTGCTGGTGCGGCTGCAGACTCTTAATGGCAACACACACTGGTGATCTATGATGCACATTGAAACACCTGTTCCTGTTGTTTTCTACATAAACCCTTTTCTACCTTATCTCCACATTCTTTGCCCTGATCAGCACCTCCCGCCCACCGTCACTATTTCTGTCTGCACCACATGTTCAGTGTCTTACGACTATAAATTGAATCTGTAATTGACAGAGATCCAATGAAGCAGCACAACATGGCGTCTGGGTGTCACTTTAATCTTGTTTTGACGTCTGTGTTGTGTTGCGCACAAACACACACTCGCGTGTCACATAAATGTGTCACATGACCCTCGTCTGACGGGAATTTTATGTTAGTTTGACATCACTTTTTTGTTGTTGTTTGAGCTTTTAATTCTGTGTCATATGAACATGAAAACACTTAGTACATATGTTTTTTTTATTCCACTGAGCTATAACAACATATTGTGGCGAGCTGAGGTTTTTGGATTGCTAGAATAAGGCAGTGAGAGGTCACTAACTGTGCATACGACATAACTCATGTTTATCAGGAACTGTAATATCCTTTGATTCATGCGGCAGAACAGTTATTTCACTCCACAACCAGAAACCATGGATTATCAGAACAATCCTGAAACATGGCAAAGTATGAAGCAGCAGCCAACGATGTAAGAAGACACAATAACGGACTAAACGACAGTGCACAAGCTACTGGACTTGTATTTTGTGATGGATAAATGATTGGATTCATCTGGTGTGAAACGTAATTCTTAATGGATTAAAAACTCAGCCACAACGTGGTGAATTTGTGTCTTCACCTGTGAAATGTTCCAAAGTAAAATGCACTTGTTATCTGTGTGCATCACGCTGAACTGACACTAATGAATCGTAGAAGGGGAAAGAAACAAAATGAGGAGGCGTCGCAGATGAAAACTAAGAATCAACAATCTTTTTGTCTGAGCTTGCTTTTAAAAAATGTTGCTGCTGTGGATATTGCTGCACTAATCAGTTGCAAAATGAGCAAACAACTGCAGAATGTGAAGACGTATCTCATTAAAATTCACATTTGAATATGTATTTTTATGGTAATTAGGAACCCATGTACCTGCAATGCATTAATTCTGATTAGAATGCATCAGCACCAGTGATTCCTTTAATGGGAATTTAAGTACTGAATTGTCATTATGCAAAATGAATACAATGAGAGAATTTGAAGGACGGGTGTGAGGGTGATTTATTCGACACATAAAGCCTCTAGATCCCCACAGGAGGCTTCCAGAGGTTAATAATAATGTCTTTGTTTTACACTCTTACCTGTGTGATCATCTTTTATCTTCGTTATTAACCTCTTAATTACTTTGCTTTTGTTTGGCAGAGCAGGCGAAGTAATTAAGCAGGTAGTAAACGTGGATCGGAGTTTGCTCGTGACTGACGTGACCCCTCCCTCTGTCTGTTGAGAGGTTGTCCTTGGAGGAGGCCGGAGCTGACTGACCTCTCGCTCTCCGGCAGCACGACGACCGTCAGCGCTCACAAGCTGCAGCCCTGCGTCCTCGAGCTCTGCAAGTTCTTCTCCCAGTGCCTCTGCAGACCCTTCAGCCACAAGACGCGCATGAAAAGGTTCTCACACAGGCTACACTAAGACGACACCACTGCAGCAGATTGGGGTTTTAATTATCTAGATGTTGCAGAGCCAGAGAGCTGAAAGGAGCCGAGAGAGAGAGAAAGAGGGAGGGCGAACAAAAAGAAGTGAAAACTGAATTTTGTAGTCTGGCAGTTTTTTCTGACATTTGATATGCCAAATAAAGTGATATTTTTTTATTATATGAAATCAGGTCTAAATGTAAATCTCAAACGCTATTCACTACGCTGGAGGATAAATGTTCAGACAGTTCAGACATGTTCTTTACATAGCCTTTAGCCTATTAGCTAATCAACTGAAGTAAATCTCGAGCGTAAAAACCAACCTGCGTAAATAATCTTTGAGTGAGTCTTTCAACCTAAAGTTTGAACTCGACTCGTGTTGAGCTGATGTGAAAACAGGGTTCTGTTGATGTGTCAGCTGTTGACACTGATCTTCTTGTCTCTCAGGTACTGTGACGACAGCCACCTCTGGTATGAAAAACACACGTCTGAGGTGTGTCGGCGGGTCAGGAGAGTCTCCTTCTCCAGAAGTAAGTGGACTGTAGAGGAAGGTATGATTGATCCATCGATAGCAGCCACGGTGACGATTTAGCAGCTCTGAAAACACTGTCAGAGCAAATCCTCATCACCTGCCAGGCTCTGAGAAGTGAAGCTTTATTGAGACTTTACAGATCAGTGAGAGCTCAGTTATTAAATCTGTACCTGTATCTTACTATATAATGATGAAAACTCTGCGTGTGTGTCTGTTCCATGTTTTTCTCCTCACTGACTTGGTCAATCCATGTGAAATTTGGCACAGTGGTAGAGGGTCATGGGAGGATGCCAATGAAGCAATATTACATCAATTGGCCAAAGGGGGGCGCTATAGCAACCCATTGAAATGTCAAACTGAATGTGCATATCTCATGCCCCGTATGTGGTAGAGACATGAAGCTTTGCACAGAGATGTCTCTCCTCATGAGGAACACATTTGCCTCAAGAACCCATAACTTCCGCTTATATAGATTTTCCGCCATTTTGAATTTTTCACTTCAAATGGATCTCTTCCTAGGAAGTTTGAGCGATCTGCATGAAACTGGGTGAACATAATCTAGGGACCAATATCTAAAGTTCCCTCTTGGCAAAAGTTGGAAAACTTCCTAAAACTGAGCTTCTATAAGGCAATGAATATTGCGGAGGGCGTGGCTCATCACATAAAGGTGTATAACATCTCAAGGGTTTCACCCATCACCACGCAACTTTGTAGGCATATGACCACACATAATCTGAGGGGACCCCTCCATTATTGACCCCATCAAACAAAATGGGGGCGCTAGAGAGCTCATTTCTTATCTAGGCCTAACCGCCATATGGATTTTTACTAAACTTGGTAGATATGTAGAACAGGACGCCTCAAGGTGACTGGAGAAATTTAACTCTAATTGGCAACTGGGTGGCGCTATAACAACAGAAAAATGCTTCAAAATGGCTAAAATGCGACCGATGGCTGTGGCTCCCCCTGTGGACCAATGTTGGTTTCTAATGTTTGGTATGACTAAGTCATGGTATGGTCTGCTGTACATAATCACGGAAACTGTCAGTCAGTCATTCTGTCTGTCCACGTTTTTCTCCTCACTGACGTGGTCAATCTATGTGAAACTGCACATAGACATTGAGGACTGGCATAGGTAGAAGGTGACAAAGCTACCAAAGGCTACGGACTAGTAGTACTATAATACTTAAAGACAGAAAACACACCCTCCTCAGATAAGACACTTTTGGAGCAGAGGATACAAGCACTGTTCAACACACAGGCTAATTTGTTGCTTGATGCTTTGAGAGTATTGAGAATAACCTGGAGTGATGTCCATTTTTTAAGTAGCAGTCATGTTGGTGCTTTTAAAACACAGTCGACTACAAACAGAGCTGTGAGTGTGCGAATCAGAAATAATTGGGGAGCACACTTCATCCTTCACCTGTACTGATGGGGACGTGTCAGCCATGTTACTGGGAGTCGGTATCAGAGCTCATTAGAGCAGCAGCTCTGCAGGAAGCCGCCGAGCCGCAGCCGTGAATCCTCTGAGCTAATGGGCTCAAGAGGTCGCGGAGAGAGACGCCTCTCTCACAGCTTCTGACACGCTGATCATCCAGAGCTGATCCCACCGCCTGGCCAGAGACAGGACTCACAGGGTGTCATATCAGCCCTCTCGCCAGCTCTAATTAGTCAGTGTGTATTTTTAGACTCGCTTTTTTACAGGGCTTTGATTTGAAACTGACATAAAGTAGCAGCGAGTGAAATGAAGCTAAGCAGTCAGAGATCATTTAGATGAAGTGTCCTGTGCGTCATGATACACAGCATCACAGTTAAACCAGAAAACATCAGGATTGGTAGCAGACTCATGATCAATATGTTAAGTTGTTATTTACATCAGTCTAGAGTTCTGAATAACAATAATTTTTTTGAGTAATCCTGGCCACTTGTTGCATATAATAGTGCATCACTGTACCTTCTGGGTTTGCTGTTGAGTGATCCAGTGGAGGCATGTTGCTGTCTCCCCTGACACAGAGGTCTCTCCAATGATGCAAGCAATGTGTTTGTCTGCAGCTGTGAGTGGGCGGGCCTCCTGTAGTTGTGGGGGTTTTTGGGCGTGTGTACTTGTGTGTTGGTTTTTTTTGCATCAAGTTTCATATTGAACCATTTTCGTTTATGGTTCTCACAATGGAGAACAGAGAGTAAACGGCACCTGTTACCTCCCTCCAGGCCTTTGATGTACCTGTCCCTGTCACCACTGCTAACAGAAGAAAATCAAAATGTTCTCTCAACCCCACTTCACCTAAAATAAGTCTCAGCGTCAGAAAAGCTTTTCTTTTTCTCTCTTTCTTTCTTTCCTTGCTCCATGTCTGCAGGTCGACAGGATGCACCTGTCCATGGTAATTATCACCTCCTTGTAGCCTCCTTGGAGCGCTTAAGATTGATTGACACTCATGAACATACAAACGTGCCTTCGGTCAAATCTGAGTCTTCTGCGGTGTTCATGACTCTCGTGTAAGGCTTTTAATGTGCACGTCTCCTCACAGACTCACTGACATTACACAAATGAGACCCACTGAATTTTACAATGATGCCAGGAAACAGTAATTGTTAGACACACATGATTTACTACTTAACTGATTACTTAATCAGTCATAAAAATAGCTGGCAAATGATTTTCTGTCAGTGGACTAATTGAGGGACTAATTGTTTGAGCACAACATGTTTAATCTAAATCACAATGTGGAATAGGTTGTGTCTCCAACAATTTGGCAACCAGTTATTAGAAATGATTATTAAAAATCAAACCAAAGTGAAGTAAACATCATTGACCTTTTTATAACATTTCTATTTTGTTTTGGGTGTTTCTTTGCCAGTATCTTGCAATTTTCCGATATTTTGTTAATTTATTGCTGTGGATGAAGTCATTTTGAGGAAACGGTGGAGGTGAGGAAATAAGGCACGGTGGCTTTTTATGTTGGAACTCCTCACACATTTAAGATGTCTTAGATGTGTGTGTCTCTGCTTAACTAGTTAAACTGCATATAATCCAGGCGCAAAGTAGGGTGCAAGGGGCTGTATTTAAATAGTTAATGGATCTGCACTTGTATAGCACTTTCCTAGTCTTCCGAGCACTCAAAGTGTTTTAACACTACATGCCACATTCATCCATTCACACACTGGTGATACTCAGACAAGCTGAGGATTGAACCACTAGTCTTCTGATTAATGGATGACCTGCTCTACCTTCTGAGCCGCAGTCACCCCATACCTAGTCCCTTAATTAATCACTGGGGTGTTTTGGGCATAATATTACTCAACCAATCAGAGTGTCATCTCCCTTTCCCTTTATATGCCAGGTGTGCCTGCAGTGGCACTGATATTTACAGTGCAGATCTGCAGCTCCTCTCTGCTCTCTGCTACGTTCACATTTCAGAGAACATAATTCTACCTCATTGATGTTTTTATTTCACCCACCTTCAACCCGTCTGTGTGTCCCTGCAAGTAACAAGCAGTGTTTAATGTGTGTTTAATGTGTGTTGAATCAACTAAACTTGAGGTGTAGCTGCAGAGTGACGCAGCCTTGACTGGTGGGTTTTCAGTAGTCAATGCTACAGTCACTTCCTGCTGCCTCAAAACAGCAATAGACCTGATGCCGTCTCATTTTAAAACTGACATGCTCATGGGTGCACAGATAGGCACAAGTACTTTTGCTACTTGCACAACGTAGGCGCAGGCCGTGGAGATGACACCTGCGTCAGTCTGAAACTAGCAGTGTCAGTTGTGCAGAAGGTTTAAAATAGGGCCCAATGTCTCTTCTGTCTTCTTTCTTGTCCACTGACCAAGGGGACAACGGCTGGGTGTGTTTAAATCCTCCTCCATGTTTGTAGTCAGTTCATGACAAGGTTGGTTTCTTTCAAAGCATCAGAAATGTTACCATGATTACCTGCAGTTTATCAAAAGATTAACTTGACTAATTCATGTTTTTTACTGAAATTCAAAGTATCAAAACTGTACATAACATAACCTGAACTTCTGGATTACAGCTCATCTCTCCAGTTACTTCAAAAGCTTTCTTTAAGAGTCTGTGTCCACTGTCATTTACCCTCGTCTCCACCCTCCTCCCTCCGCAGGTCTGAAACAGAGATGCCTGACAAAGATGTGCAATAAACTGTGACCAGAGTGAAACAAAGAGCTGTTCATCATCACAGGAAGTGACTGAAACTACAAACTACAGCTGAGTACACTCCTGGAGCATCTGAAGAATGTGTGGAAACAGATTTCTAAATCTGAACGGAATCTGGAAATTGTTTACACTGAAAGTTTTTATACAAAAGGGCAACTTTTACACATTTGTCATATGTTGACTTTTATCACTAGAATCTACACAGTGATTTAGATTTTTAGGGCCAAAGGACACTGCACGTATGACCTAACTGCACCAAACCAAACACCAAAATCTGGAATCCTGGGCTATTTATAAACATCAGATTTAAAACCAAGCTTTTCAAATCAGCTGATGATTTAAAGGTTTGGAAACGGTCTGGAATTTGGGAAAATATGTACAAACTGTGTCTTTTTCTAAAGGAACCAATTTAGATTTTTCTTGTCAGTTTAATAAAAGTCTGGCTAATTTTCCCAGCTGACCCTGTTCCATCTCTCTGATGCCGCTTTTCAGTCAGATCTACATCAAAGACTAATGAGGTGGAAGATACAGATTACCACCACTTGTCTTCAGTCTGTATGTTGTCACAACTTTTGCTTTGATTTCAGTCCCGACCGCCGCCCCCCTCCTCATTTATTGTTGGGTGGCGACTTCTATTTTTTGGTGAAACTGCTTTATAAAGTGTTTTTACTGGTTACAATCACCTGGTCCATTTGTTTTGGGGAGAAGTCCTCTGCAGATAATTCAGCTCCCTGTAAAAACCTCTTAAATGTCTGGATCTGAAGTTATCAAAGAAAAACGATGAGCACACATTAGCAGATGCTAAGCTAGCGGCTCATCTTTCACATTCCAAACAGTGTTTAGAAAAACACCAATTTTTTAAATGAAACTGCTTTATTTAATGTTTTTACTGGTTTAAATCACCTTTTCGGTATATTTTGGAGAGGAAGAGACCTCTGCAGATAATTCAGCTCCCTGTAAAAACCTCCTGAACAATTAACACTGAAGGAATTCTAACCAGAAGTTTCAGCAGGTTGCAGTCTGCACTCCTCACCGCTAGATGCCACGAAATCCCCCTAAATCTCACACACTAAACCTTTAACATACATATGTAATGTATCTACTAAGCATACTTGTTTTAACCCAAATCATAACCTGACCAATCTGGGACCGTTTCACAGCATTGATTAGTAGTTACTGGATGTAACTCCAGTTCTATGAGCATGTGCATCTGTCGCTGTTACTCTCCAACAGTCATATATGTCGTTTTGAGAGTCGTTGGCAAATGACTGTGAAATGCAGCTGAAAGCTCACAAAACTGCACCTCTCTTTATCATGTATAGATCATTTATATTTATCTTGAGGGACCCCTTAAACTGTATAAACTGAATAGCATGTGATGTCACTCTAAAAGGTTTCATGTCACTCCGTTGCAGCAAACACGTGCATCCTTGTGTGCATGCTAATTCTGTGCGGTGTCTTTATGAGTGAAACTAAATTTAACTCAAATCAACACCTACATAACGTACAATTTATATCAAACTGGCCATCGCTGCAGGACTTCTGCTCTGTACGTGTTTCTGTAATTGTGTCCACTTCTTGTATGTAAGAGGACATTTGACACAAACATCTGTACCATCCTCCCTCATAGATGCACCTGTCTCACACAATGCCCCACTATCAGCCCACCCTCCACCTGTTATTAAACCCACAGCTCCTCTACTTCACTGACCCCTCCTCCCCTGCAGGTAGTCATTGATCTGAACTCCCGCGAGGATCAGATAAGACCAGGTCGACCCCTGGGTCACAGATCCAGCCCCCTGTGGCACAAAGACCACTCTGTGGGTCCCTCTGTCAGGACCCTACCTCCGTTAAAGCCTCAAATACCTGCACAGGAACCAAACTATGATAAGCTCCTGCTCAGGTGTCACCTGATAGCCAATAAGACCTGAACTGAAGGGGCTAAAGGTGCCCCACCTCCTCAGTTGGACTGATAAACACAGTTAGTGGAGCTGAGAGTTTATTCAAGGCCACAAAAGGACTAGAAAGGCTTCCACCCTCTCTGTTGACTGCTAATGTCCATCAGAGCTGTGTGTGATTCCTTACAATGACTCAGGGTTTCATGCTCATCTTTATTCAATGAAGAGACACCAACTGCTGCAGCTGCTGCCCCACAAATAAGGTAAGATTTTATTCACCGGCTCAGTTTGTTTGACATTTTAAAGTTTTGTTTGGTTAACTGTTGCGCTCAGTTTTTGGAGGCTTTAATTCATAATTACAGGTCTTAGTTTGTGGTGTAGTTGCTCTGTAATTTCGCATTGTGCAGTGTTTGATTTAAGCTAAAATGGATGAAAGTGTTTCAGCCCCTTTCAGCTTCTAGTTTTGGTTTTGTGGCACATTTCCTGTCTGGTTCAGTCTCGGTGCTGCCGTCATGTATGCATTCAAGGATGGGGACTAACTCACGGTTTCTTTTTAATTCTCCATGTGCTCTTATATAACTTTTTATTTCATTATCTTTTTTGATTATTAAAATAATTTTATTATTTGATCAAACAATTATTGACTAAACTATTGAACTGTTTGACTATAAACATATATAGCCTATATATTTTTTTTATTTGAAAGTCCAGCCCTTGTACAATTGTAGCTGATGACACTTGTCCTGCAAGCTCGGCTTGGAGAAGTTTCAGTTGGTTGCAGTCTGCAGCCTGACCACTAGATGCCACCAAATCTCACACACTGGACTTTTAAGGCCCAGACGGCCATTTTGATTGACAGCCACTAGCATCTTTTCCAGCTGCTAAGTGTGTTAGCAGTCAGTTTGCAGGCTGTAGTAGTTTCTCTTGTAGCTGTTTCTCCAATCTTTAGTTCTCAGATCAGCTAATAACAAGGTAAAGTGACATTTGATGTATTGTAGCTCTTATTGGACAAATTCAGAGACTGGAGTAAAATCCTTTTCAAGTGAAGTCAGTGACTGTGGTGCAGTGTTCTTTTAACTGCAGCCTTTGGAGCGCTCCAGTCTTTGCCATAGCAATTGCAGCTGAGAAACCCATTGAATCCATTCTCACTCCCTTTCTCAAAAATACTGACACTTTGTCACGTCCCTCTTGGATACACAAGGCAGCCTTAAGTGTCTGTACGAGCCGTACCAGTACCAGGAGGTCGGTATGGATGGGCAGATGTGTCAGACACAGGAGACTGCTATTTGTGTCCCATGTGAAACCAACAGCTTTCTTTTAAGCCAAACATGCTTTTTCCCTAACATAACCACATCATTTTGGTTCCTAAACATATCTGAAAGTTTGTTTTAAAAATACAGTGAATGCATGTAAAGAGCAGAAATTCACATGTCTAAAACTGATGGAGTACCATGAGCGTCATAGTCTGAAGCTTAGCACCTCAGACCAAAATATAATACACAAGCAGACAGGAAACAAGAAATAAGAGCTCCTATTTTGCACATGCATGTTCCCCTGCTAGTGTCCCCACCTCCTCAGGTCATTCAGCCAACCACACAACAACTAACGGTGTCTCCTTCCATTTCTCTCCCCCACTGTGAGCCAGACAGTGATGTACACATTCTTGTAGACATATTTTTAGTATAATAAGATGTGGAAGTGGTTAAAAATAACTCAAAGGTTCCCCTAGTGCCGGCTCCTTTGATACAAACCCCAGAGATCATATAAATGAATCTTTGTTGCCATTATGTTGCATTAAAGAGCAGCATTGACCACTTCAGCTTTAACATGACATTAAAAATGAAATAAAGCCGTATATATAACTGCATTAATGAGACAGCTGACCTCCTCTGTGCTGCACTGATGCCTGAAGTACCGATAACTCCACTGCTCTAAGTGAAATGTGCCGGAGGCCTGAATAACAGTAATGATACACTCTGTCACCTCGCCGAGCAGAGGGAGCCACAGGTGGGCCGAGCTGTTTGAAGCCATTAAAGACACCGAACCAGCGAGCGGAGAAGGTCGTCCGTCTCGTCTGGCGCGGCAGTAATCAGCGCTGTAATGACGGGGGTAATTTATGGAGCTGGGTGGGAGATGTCGGGGTAAATTCAGGTCTCTGTTACATGAAAAAAGAAAATAAATGGTGATATTTCTGGCCCCCTGTGATGAGCATGTTCATTTCTTTGACTGGGTATAAGGTCTCCACATCACCTGGGTGGGTGTTGAGGTAAGTGACAGAGTTTAAGCCAAGCTTTTGCAATAATAATGATAATAATAACGTGGAGCTGTTTGTGCTGCTATTTAACTTCACACCTGCCTGCAACTGCAAAGATGCTTCATAGTAAAATGTTTGTGTCTTCTGTCACCTAATTAAAAGTTCATGAAGCAAAAGTCTTCTCCCTCTGAATGCAGGTTCAAGTCATGTTTCTGATATGGATTTTCATTCTATCTGCTGTTCCAAACGGTGAGTAAGCACACTCGTGGTTCAATGCAGACGCTAACTTTAATAAAACGAACCTTTTTGTCATATTTGCTGAAACTGTCACTGTTTCCTGACAGTAGTGCGTGAGACAGATAGTCTATAAATGCATCTTCCTCCTGCTCCTCGTAGTGTTTCCAATGGCATTTGCCAGAATCCGTCATGGCTGAATGAAAACAACAATCACTGCTCATAATCTGCGGTCAGATTATCTAACAAGGCAGCGCTGATCAATTCTGAATCATGATTCTGTTACTGCATCACCTTTTTGTCATCTCAAATATTTTAGGAAATATATTTTAGTCTACTTAGTTTGTCCCAGCTGGCGCCAGACGTCCATATGACTCAGAAACATGTCGAACTCTTATGTTGTACAGATGTTAACTTTTGGATCGAATAAAAGTCATGTTGATGATATTTTAGAGTAATGTAACGACATTAGAATTTCATGCTGTGTAGAAGTTACACCACAAAGTTTTGCGGATGTTGGGTTTTTGTTTCCCTTCCTTCTGTGTCAAGATGACGTTGGCATGAGACATCTGGAAGATGCAAATTTTGGTAACTGAACAACACAGTTTAAAAATAACAGAATTTTAACGTCACAAGTCATAAGTGATCCGACCCAACCTGCACTTGTGATTAAACCCACCCAGGCTCCAGTCCCTCACATTAAGCTGGGTTCTCCGTTCTTGGACTCCACATCCAGCAGAGGAGACGCCTCTTTAACTGGATGGTGAAAACATTCAATCACTGCCAGGTTGGGAAACATTTCAGCAGGCTCCTTCCACCACCATCAAACCTCCAAAGGATCCGAACTCCATGTAGGCTGCCACCTCATCATCAGGCTGCAAAGTTTGTGTGACAACGGCGTCAAAGGTTCAACATGTGTCATTGACTTTAAAAATAAAAGGAATTGTAGCTTGACAATAGTGATTCAGATGTCAAAATATTACACATATACTGCACATCTTTTTACTTGTTTTATTCTAAAAAATACAAAACATATTTGTTTTCGCGGGCTGCACGCCCCCATGTAGATCTTTTTTTTTACCTGTGCCTGTAACAGTGACAGAATTATGATTGACAGCTGCGTTCGAGACTTCTCAACTCTGATCATCAGTCTCATGTCAGGATACAGTGACAGTTTCAGCAAATATAACAAAAACATATTTTTATGAAAGTAACCAGCTATATTTTAAAGGAGTTACAAATATTTACAAGCTGCTGCATTTTTTCTTTTACTACTCCTTTTTCAGAATGTGGACAGAAAACCTCAATAACATTGTTCAGCTTTTTGATAAAATCCTGATGAAACAAATATGTTTTAACCTAGAAGCAGCGGGCTGAACTCAGCATCCTGTATATAAAGCTATATAATGATGTAATCTGTGTTGAATGTCTAATAATAATTATAAAAAATGACTCCTTATTGTCTCTGTCGTCAGCGCTGTCTGCCAGCTCCATCTTCTGCCCAGATCCAGGAACCAGTGACCAGAATGCAGATAACGTGACTGGTGAGGATGAAACATGATGTAGTGATTAATATGACTGTCACATGAGAGGCACAGTTTTTCTTAATATTAATGAATGAATCAGCTAATCACAGTACGTGATTCATTGGTTCACTGAGTTCAAACAATCAGTCATGCGATTCATGTGAGACAGAAAGGTCAGAGTGCTGCAGGGGCTTCACTGTGTTCACTGTCACATACAGATAAATATCCAGGCTAACCATCAGTTAATGTTTCAAACAGAATCTGCCAGTCTGAACGGTCTTTGTTAACAAAAATGCAATTTCAATTTCAACAGTTTTTAAAGAAACAGACAACAGGCAGTTTTTCTATAAACAGATCCTCACAATCACACTGTCTTTGAAAATTACATGTTGAAAAATGTGGTAATGCCTTCGAAAACATGATGATGCATCTCAGATAGCTGAGCTGTAAAATGGTCCAGTTTTCCCTCAAATTTCAAACACAACAAAATGACTGGCGCCAGGTGAGGTTGTTCTAATATTTGAAGTTATTGGAATAGAAATTGAAATTTTTAACAACTGCCTGGACTGACGTGCACCTCCCCAGGAATATACCACAGATAAGAAACAATAAATTGTGAAGACAATAAAGCCTCCACAAAAATAGCATTTTAAGTCTTGTGTGTGATTTATCCTGGCTTCATATGAGCAGAGGAAATCTATGCTAGCTGCTAGGCTAATTTATACAATGTAAAATGCCATAGGCTTGTGCTAATAACATTAGCATGTTGTATTTGTGGGGAAAACATGTCCAGATAAAGACAAGTGTTTGTCTGTGAATGCTGCGAGTTATAGTGAAGCTGATTTGTGATCTTGTGTTTGACACTGTCTCTATTAAGCCATGTTTAATGTGTGTTTAATGTGTGTTTAATGTGTGTTTAGTGTGTGTTTTGAATCATCTAAACTCTACAGCACTTAGAAATCCTGCCAACTAGTGTTTTGGAGGTGTAACTGCAGTGTGACACAGACACACCACTGCACAAGTATAAATGCTCACGTCAGTGTAGGCCATGTGTGCAGGTTATGGTGAAGGGTCTGCTGCAGCCAGTGTGTGGTGTGCTTAAGTTTTTTTCTCTGTTTTGACAGCTTGTATTTATTGCAGTTGTTTCAGCAAATCTCAAGAAAATTCAGATAACTTCAAATATAATAACTTTGTGTTCAATAACTGGACTTTGGTTTTTGGTTTGGTCAGAGTGTCAGCAGGCTGTAAAATGGCTGCAGTGCCTCGATCAGGTCAGACGGTTATTGTTCAGACTGGCGCTTGTTTCCCCCCAACAATCATCCAGCTGCTTTAACACCGACTGATTTTTTGTGATATCTTCTGATGTTGTTGACACGGAGGTAGACTGATTCACAGCTGTGATGCTCTGGGACACGTATAGTCCTAATCAGCAGCGTGGGCTCACCTGACATGTGGAGAGCTGTGGCCTAAATAATTTTCTGCCCTGCATGCTTCTCTGGACTTGTGTTATTGGAACCTGCCAACAGGATTATCTGTGATTAAATCACTCTGCTCTCACCCTGCAAGGTGGAGGAAATGGAGTTTTTCTTACCGTGTGTCTGTCTCTTCTTGTTTTCCTCCTCTCGGTGCAGATTGTCTCGGCCTGCGCTTCACCTGGCTCCACTCGGTCTTTGATAATTTCCCTTCGCTGCTGAGGTTTGCTCTGAAGCTCCGCTGTGCGACGGGGCTTTGTCCGCGCGACCTCGAAGATTACGGCTGCTCCTGCAGATATGTGGCCGCTGGAAACCCCGTGGATCCTCTGGACGTGTGAGTAAGACTCTGATCGCAGCAGGATTCGGCTGCAGCACCTGCTGAATTTAAGATTCAGTACGGTGGCTTACTTGAATTCAGAGGCTGGAGGCGGGCGTGGGCCAAGTGGACCAGGAGAGTTTGAAAGAAACAAATAGGCAGAAGTTTCAAAACTTGGGAGAGACATGAGGCTCAGGTTCAGGTTCAGGTTCGAGGTACTTTATTTGGACCCATAGCTAGATTTGGCTTGCAGTTAAAAGCGCAAGACATCCACTGACACAGTTTCAGCTATGTTGCTAGATAAGATAATAGGATGAAGCCTTTGAGTCAGATCCACCCTTCACTCCTGCACAGCTCCCGACGGCTGTTCCATCAGTGTGTGTGTGTTAAAAACTAAGTAGCACGTGGCAGCATGGTATGTAGTGTATGAACTTACCAAATATGGTCCCCTCTGGCACCAAAAAACCAAGATGGCGATGGTAAAAAGGCCGAACTCAAGGCTTCAGAACTGGAGTCCACAAACCAATGGGTTCCTTATAAAGACCCTAAAGGTCCCTCTCCTCTCTCCTCTGCTGCAGCTGCTGTGAGTCTCACAGGCTGTGTTACCTGAACGCTGCCCCCTGCAGGCAGGAGCTGTCTCTCCTCCCGAACAACTTCACCTGCTCAGCTGCAAACAGCACCTGTGGTAAGACTCAGTTAACATGAACAGCTTGACACTTTTGGAAATACACATATCTGCTGTCCTGCTGAGAGTGAGGTAAGAAAACCTGTACATATAACAGGTTATATGTAGCATATGTTTTACCCAAACTGTGTCCTGCCACTTTTTACCCAGAGGAAATAAAATTTGTGACGCTAGTGTCTGCACACGTCTCAGTGTTTACTCGATGACAGTTTTTTGTCGATGGGCATTAAGTAATGGTCTTTCTCTTGATCCCGGAGATGCTGGTGATTGGTGTCAGCAGAGGTTGTGTGAATGTGACGAGGCTGCCATTGACTGCATGACTCAGAGCTCGTACAACTCAACGCTGAGAGGTTTCGCTGAGTCGTCCTGCTCAAATCACACAGGTAACTTCATTCGAGGAGAAACGGCAGCCTGGTGAACCTGCAGAGTGCAGGGTTACACACTGCTGTCTGTGTGCACGTCTAACAGACTGTAAGTGCAGGTGAAGCTGGGTAGTAGTAGTAAATCAAGATCATTTCTGAAATCTATTTTTTTAAAACAAATTTTTTTTCTAGTTACTTTCGAAAGAAAGAACTTATTTTAATTTAATTTAATCCTGTGGCTTGCCTAGCCTTTTGAAATGTTATCAGACTGACTGGATCTTGATAGTAAAGAGTCATTTCAGGGGGTTGTGTCACTCAAAAAATGTATCTACTGATTTATAGACGTCCCCTCCCCAATTTAAGTCAATGGGAAAAAGTATTTTGGGCCGCAGGGCATCACGTGACAGACCCAAGAGAGATTTCAGTTTCACTTTTTGGCCGCTACAAACTTTGGTTTAATGGTGTGTTCATTTTGTACTCAGAGGTCGTAAATTCCCAGTTCCCAGTCGGAAGTTTAAAGCTGTCTATACTCTTTATTGTGGGCGTCCATGTTTTTCTCCGACTTGTCCACCGTCGTTAACTAAAATGCAAAAACTGTTGTCAACTTGGAGGTGACGTCATTCCCACCTCCGACTACAAAACGAATGCACCATAAGGCCCACTGCACTTCTTGGGAAAAATAAGGAACACCCAGACACACTGACCAATCAGAGCAGCCTGGGCATTTTTGGGAGGGGGCTTAAAGAGACAGGCGTGTTTCAGACAGAGGGTGAATACACGTGTTCCAGCTGAGACAGTCTGAGGAAAATAAAATGTTTTTTGACCATTAAAGCATGTAAACATGTTCCAGTAGAAACCAAAACACAAGTGTAAACCTGAAAATGAGAAGAATAGGACCCCTTTAATTTAGAATTATATATCATTTGAGAGGAGAATATGATGGTTAGTCATATAGAAGCTGAAGCTGAGTCCTGTGTTTGACGTCCTCACGGAGGGATTAAAATGAATCCACGCTGCCTGGCAGAGCAGAGACCCACCAGCAGCATGGATCTCTCATTAGTGTGATTCTGTGTTTCAGATGAGCTCAGCAGCTCCGTGCAGACCGGCGGGCCTTCACAGCAGCAGGTGAGTCTGAGTGACGTCAGCTGAAACTCTGATCGAATGATGCCGTGTCAGGAAGCTCAGAGGACACAGGCACCAAATATGTCCCGTCAGCTTTTTGCGGAGAGTGCGTCAGTTTCTGAGCGGGTCAGCGGTGTCACATCAGAGGGAGCGATTGATTGGGTAGGAACGCAGATGGCTGAGTCACACCTCTGTGGCTCTCAGCCAATTAAAACAGTGACCTCTTGACGTTTAATCCTGCAGCTTCCCGCCCACGCACAGCTGGAGGCAAAAAATCAGGGATTGAACAGAGTTGCTTTGATCTGACGCTGAGTCTGAGAGGAACAGGAGGAGCTGAGGAAGAGGAGTTTATTATTAGAGCAGAGAACTTCAGAGGAAAGTTGTGCAAAGCCTGTCGGAAGCGCGTCAGATAGTTGAGTCAAGTTTTCTGTTTGAATAGATATTTTACTATTTAAACCTGAGATAAACTTGAATCATGCTTTAGTCAGTCTGAGCCCTTTGGTTTCCGTTTAGACTCCTGGTGCAGCCTGTGGATACCCACGCCAAGAATCCTCTTCCATGTGGTCACTGATTACAGTCTGAGCAGAAATCTGAGACGTGAGAATGCATTTTGCATACGAATGCAGAAACATTTTGTACAAGCTAAATCGTGTCAGGCGATTGCTGATGGGCTCCAACATGAATTTCGACCAATGTGTTCGCCTCTTTTGCCCCCTGAGCCTTTTACCTGCATGCAAACATGATTGGTTAACGTGACACGGACTACATATGGAAAGTTGAGTTGAAGGTGTGAGAAAGAATAGTATCAGTAACATTGTTAACACTGTGCTACATTACAGAGAAATACAAAACCGTACTAATGAACCTTCATTAATATAGGCCTATATTTTATCTCCAAGTGCACGTCACACACTGAGCGAGCCGCCTGTTAATGACGCTGTGGGCTAATGGGCATGTAGCTACTTCCATGTTTCACATGATACGTCATGTTTGTAGTCGACCAATGAAGATGAGTTTACATATCACCTTGGGTTCGTCCTTCACATTCTCAAAATGATCCCACACTTTGGATTTCCTGCCCGACATGTTATTAACTAGCCTGTGGAATAACCGTGCAGTGACACAACAATTTATGCCGCATTCAGATTAAAAATAGCTGTACGTATAAATATATATAGAGAAACATCGAGGGGTTTTTGTTGGTGTCTGTGTCCACTCTGAGTCCAGTTTGTGGTGACTGAGTTGGATGGTTTTTGTTACACCAAGTGAGATAACGTGATTTATAATTGTATGAGACAGAGTCATCAAGATTGTATGGCAGAAATAAGCATCCTGCAAACAACTGTGATTAAATAACTGAATTCAAACTGCCACATTTATGTTGAACCGACTCTTTGGAGTGTATTTACACACAGAGAGACTGAAGTCATCTTGTATCCGCTGGTCTCATCCTGTCCTCGTCCTCCTTCTCTCCAGATGTTCTCTCGGCAGGAAACGACTCTGTGAGCTTCCAGCTCTCCAACTCTTCGTATCAATCTGCAGGTAAAAACCCTGTTTGCGGTTGACTTTACTTTTCAGTTGAAAAAAATATATATAAAAAGTCAAGCCTATATTTGGGACAGGCCTTTGATTCCTGTCACACAAAACTGTTGCTCAGCAAAGATCAGGAAATACAATCAAATCATTTATTTAAAAGTAGGCTTCAGGTGATATATAAATTATGAATCGATCATTTGATCAAGCTCTGTCAGCTCATCAGGGACAAAGTGTTATGGCACCTGGTATACTGACACCACTTTATCCTGTTAAAACAATCCTCACAACTTGGATTATTTTTACAAGAAACCTTTTTGAGTCTTTTGATGCGAGGACCCTGATGGACTAAAGCAGAACGAATAACTTACAGGGTAATCGAGGAATGGACACATTGAGTGCGTTAACATGGACAGTTTAATTCCTTTTTCATTTGGAATGAAAGTTCATTCCTATTAAAAGTGATCTTGTAAAAACCTAATTCGGAATGAAAATGGCCAATACAAATGAAAATTCCATCCGATGTAAGGGGCTGGAATATTCCGTTTCTAATTCCGAATGAAAGAATTTCTCGCGCTTGTATACACTCATTCCTCTAAGTTCATTCCGGTCTTTCTGCACATGCTTGTTTCCTTGCCCTTCTGGCGCGATGACGTATATAGCGCGCATAGCAACGGGCTGAGATAGAGCAGTCGGACTAGTTGCACTCACCGGTTTCCATTCGCCACAGCACGGTCTTTTATCTCCCTTCTTCGACCTTCTACCTCCCTTCTCCTCCTCAACAGATGAAGCATTAGCAGAACAAGGTTGTTGTCGTACTGCTGCTTCAAGAATATCAGCAAAACAAGCCCGAAAAAGGCACTAAGAACGGCGTCGTCAAGCGCCTTGTTATCCGGAGCGAGGACTACAGTGTTTTCTTCCGATAAACGTAAACATGTAAGATCTGCCCCGCCTCCTATCCAATCAGAAACCTTCCCTGCCCCAAACCTTGCGCAGACCCGAATACAGGCAATTACACTGATCTCCATGTAAACCCTCATTTGGAATGAATATTTCTCATGTAAACTACCTGGAGAGACTTTAATTCCAAATGATCTCATTCAGATTTATTTCATTCTGAATGAGAGCCATCATGTAACCGCACCCATTGTTGGACGTAGCCAATGATCCGCTTTTATGCATCCAAAGAGCTTCTTTAAGAATGAACTGCTTGGCAACCAGACCAGGCCTCTAATTGAGACAGACCCTTATTTGTCAAAATGTGCAGCCACACTGTGTTATTGAAAGGCACCAGGCGTTTGACTAGGACTAGGCTTTTAATTTTTAATTTTATATTAATTAGTTTCAGTGCCTAAAATTTAAACTTCTTCCTAACTGAAAATGTTCATTTGTAAATCCAAAAAATTTGTCAGATTAACTGATAATGAAAATGATCAAAATGCAGCAGTGACTTGTGACCCTTTAAAAGCCCTCTCACAAAACGAGTTGTAAGCATTTTCCCCAAAGAGTGACGCTCCCTTCTCAGATTGCAACAATAATAATAGTATTAAGAACGTTTTTGTTTTTTTTGGTATTATTATTAAAAGAGCACTTTGCCATAAACCCAAAGTTCCTTTACACAACAAATAAGGCTGTTTGATAGATAAACCCACAAAATAAAATCACAGTACAAGAGCAGAATCATACATACATTAGGGTTGCAGAGGTGTACTGGTTTCAAGGTATACCATGAAATAAAAATTGCCGGCTATCATACCGAGTACATTTGCTTGTCAGCTAGATGTTAAATCTCTCCTTTATTGTAGTTATTTATAAGGGGAGACTTTTTACAAAAAGTTCCATTAACAAAATGGTGCCAAGTTTCAATTATAGTACTAAAATGTTTGTTCAAACAAAAATAACCCTTCTGTTTTCATTTTTTAAGGATCTTATATTTTCTGAGACAGTTATCGTACCGTGATACCACTGCAACCCTAACATATATGCATAAAGATTAACCACTGAAACAAGTTTTAAAGGTGAGTTTGAACAAATTGTTACAATTCAAAAATGCTCAAAGTTTCTTGGAGGCCTGGTGAGGTTAAACTTTACTGTTCTTAACGGGAAACACAAAGATTGTGGAAAAGTATGCAACAATTTACAGAGATTTGAGTAGCAGAAATATGTTTATAGGTTTGTTAGTTGAGGGTTTCATTCACCACTGCTCTGATGTATTGATTGCACAAATCTATACAAAAAGAGAAATGTAAAGCCAATTAGTTTGTGTGTAAATCCTGCTTAGAATTAAATATCTTCATGATTTAGTTTAGCAGACTGTAGGAGTGTTTATGTGGCCATTTACCCTGTAGAGAACTGTTTCATTTTATTTTGTGAAATGATGTTGTTGGAGTGAAATTAGATGGATGAATATATTTATTTGGGTTATTTATCTTCAGAGTCATAGCTTCGCAGAAAGACTGGAAAAGTAGCTCCATCAAAGCCGTCTGATAAATATGTTGTCTGCAGAGAGGTTAAATAAACACAATGAAGTGACACGGGTTGATTCATAACATCCAAATAATCTTTTTAAAACTATCATCTTGTAGGTTTTTAATTAGTGAAGCCACAGCGTGACGCTCTAATGATCCCCGTCGTCATGATCCGCAAGTTGTACCACACCTCTCGATAAGTTGAACAGCTTACTTCAACACGCAAAAAAATGACACAGAAACAGTTGCTACCACACTTCACAAACTGTATCTGACAAACCAGCTCTCTGCGCCTCAGCTGTGACTCACACGGTGAAATGATCGGTGTGTGTTGGACTCGACTGGCTCTGAGCTGTTATTGTGTCTTGCTGGCAGAGATGGACCCACTAATGACCAGCAGGCTGGATAACCAGAGTGACACCGCGGGGCTGGACAGCGACCTCACCACCCCACCGCCAGGCCCGCCCCCCCTGCTGGCGCCTGCAGGTACGCCCCTTAATTGGCCCGAGCCAAGGAAGCAGGAACACTGAAAGTACACACACAGCACACACAAGCCCTGCAGAGGTCCTGATGTCACAGAGGTCACAGGTGTGGGCGCAACGGATGATTTAAAGATAGAAGAGTCTCACACACACACACACACACACACACACACACACACACACACACACACACTGCAGGCAGGTCACCTCTTAGCTGTATGTGTGGTTCATGCTATGAAAGATGCAGGTGTCGTGTATCATTTTCAAAAGTGGTCGAAAAATTGAAAAATGACTTTAATCTCCCAAGGACAGATTTCTTTAGATATTTACAACTAAGAACTTTCCTGACGACACACAAGGAGTGGACAAAACTTAAAAATCTACGCCCATAGAAGAGTTCTTCATAGAAATGCAAACAGGGAATAGAGATAAGAAAATAATTAGCAAATTATGCCATATATTTTTGTCTGTGAATTTACACAACTCCCTACAGATAAAGCAGAGATGGGAAGCGGAAATGAACAAGGTTATATCACAGTATACCTGGAGGCAGGTTTGCACTGAGGCGCACCTGGCTACAAATTCTAATACATGGAGGGAATTTAAGTGGAAAATAATCACTAGATTTTTTAGGACACCAGAAATAGTAGCCAATATGGGCCCAGCTCATTCAAGTTCATGTTGGAGGAACTGTGGAGCACATAGTGCTGCCCACACTCATATATTCTGGTTCCTGTCCTAAATTAGGTGCTTACTGGAGAGAGGTATTTGATGCCCTTGAAGTGGTTTTCCAACAAGATATTTCACGGGGACCTACAGTGGCATTATTGGGGGTGATTCCTGAAGGATTGGAGGCCAAGAGATATTTGTTGAATATATTGCTCACAGCTGCATTAAAGAGTATAACCATTAGATGGCTGAAACCAGATCTGCCCACTTATAACATATGGATCCAAAAAGTGTGGGATCTTTATCAAATGGAGCAAATTACATACTTATTAAGACTCCAAAGATCCATTTTTGCTGTTCGATGGAGCTCTGTTATCCCTTTGTTAATGCAATGAGACTTGCTGCTTGACCCCTCGGTTTGACTTTTGCTCCATACTGCACCCTTTTCCTTTTTTTTTTTTTTAACTTGTTTGTTTCCTTGCTGTGAGGGTCGCTGTCGTCTCTCTGTCCCCCCCTCTCTCTTTACTCTATGCGTCTTGGAGTGGACATTTAATATTTTAAGCATCTAACTAACACTTGAATATGTATAACTGTATATGGATACAGCTGGAAAGGAAGATAATTGTATGGATATATATTGTACTGTTGTTGACAAAAATAAATAAAAATTGAGTTAAAAAAAAAAAAAAAGTGGGCCCCTTGTCCACACCAAATATAATCCAATTAATCGTATTTACACATGTATTTTGTTTCTCTTCTGTAAAGACCTTGGGCTTGTCAATTAGGGCACATCGCAAGCCCCACCATGTGAATATTGCACATGTGTGCATAGCGATGGCGACGCTTAAAAGATATATAATTCAGGCCTATTTCTTAGCATCAGTTTGTGAAGGTTTTCATTTGAACATTCTAGCATTAGCATTTAGCAGTGCAGCCCTAAAGAGCACAGCTGTGACCTGGACTCATTTTTACAGAGAAATTATTTGCTGTGTTCTTGGGTAACTCACCACCATCCGTGTGTGTGTGTGTGTGTGTGTGTTAATAGTGATTTTTGTGTCATTACAGAGGAGCTTCAGGGAGGTGAAGGTGGCGCAGCGGAGGTACAAAAGGAAGAGACGGCGCACTCGACTTTCATCTCTAAAGGTAATAGTTACATCATCTCGTCTCCATCTGCACATACTTCCTGTGATCCTCTCCCTGAAGTACTTTTCAGGCAAACTTGTCTTTTTCCAAGCTGCTCATAATTACATTTGGCTCGAGCTGACCATCCTGCAGCTTCCAAAACACCAGAAATAATTTCCCCGCTGTTCCTCTCCCGCTGCTCGATGACTCACTTGGCTCAGACGTTTCCTGTCGCTATCTTATGTGTCGCTGCTTTTACAGATTTGAATGAGACTGTGACAGAGGAAGCACTCGAGCAGGAAGAGATAAATAAGGATTCGACCCACAATCCTCCAGCCACCAGCCGCGGTGAGCCAATAACACAGTCTGTCTCCATCAAGAATATAGACAGGGATATTCTCGTAGTTTTTTATATGAAAGAACAGTTGGTGATGTTTATTTTAACTTTGATGACGTAATGGTGTTTACATAACTGAGCAGTGATTCACCCAGTGTCTTATTCATTAAAACTTTTGAAATGCTGCTTGTCTGGTTGCTCTGAAGTGCCACACAGGAAGTGATGCATTTTATTTCTTTTTTTTATAAACTGAATAAAGTTAGAAAGATACAAAACTAAACTTTAGTAACACTGAAAAATACACCTTCAAAATGACATTTTTTTCCACAATATATAAAATACTTTTCACGTTCTCTGTCGCAGGTTCACTTCTGTTCATCCACAGCAGAGAAACACTGAGTGCAGCGAAACCAGAGCCGACTGAACTTCCTGTACTCAGCTTTAGAGATGAAAACACGGCCACATCTTCAACACCCTCGACTTCACATGCTGACATCACAACTTCCTTTGAGACAACTTTTCTGAGGACTACAACTCCCAGAGAAGTGACACCAACAGGTCTGGAGGAGTCATCTGAGGAAGGTGATTAAGAAACGAGGGTCGTCTGTCTTTTGTTAAGTTAGTCGTACAGCACGGTGCCAGTGGGATCCACCGTGTAACTACCTGGTCCCCATCACTGAGTCACGAGATATTCTAGGTGGCTGCATCTGTAGAACTAAAATGTCCGTCTCAAATATTCATGTAGATTTGTGTTAATGCTAAATATTGTTCAACATTTATTTTCCCTTTGATCAATAATGATGAAGTCTCTGCAGGTCCAGTCGTCATAACTTCATCGCTGACATCAGCAAAACCACAAATTAGTCAATCTGAGAGAAAGTCATCTGAAGAAGAGGAAGATGATAAAAAGGATGGTGATGGTGATGATGATGATGATGGAGAGGAAGGGGAGCAGGAAGCTTCAGATGAGCATGGTGAGTTTAACAGAGCAAATGTCCTTTTTTTAATTACAGGATCTTCTGCTTTCAAAATGACTGTTTAATTTTTATAAAAGTAGATTTTGGGGATTTGAGTCGCGTGTCTTATTATATGTTTGTAAGAGCCAGTAGGTGTGAATGTGAGCGTGAAATGAGCTCTGTCTCTTTGTGTCAGCTCTGTGATAGTCTGGCAACCTGTCAAGCGTGTTCCCTGCCTCTCGCGTAATGACAGTTGGGCTCCAGCACACCTGCAAACCTGCACCAGGATAAGCAGTTGTGGAAATGAATGAATATATGAATGATTGTAAGACCTGATGAATCCCATCAGTACAACATAGTCAAGTCATACAACCAAGTTCAGCTTTGATCGCAGCCAATGCATCTTGGATCTGATCAGCCAGACCCCATTGGGAGGTAGTCTGGGAGGCGTCACCTCTGTACTTGGGGCGGCGGCACTTTCCACTAAGCTACAGACACCCTGTTTGTTTAGTATTTCAGACATTATATACAGACTCCATCTGGGATCTTACGTTATTCATAAAACACAATAGCGACATCTTTAACATGCTGAGTCACTTTGTCGATCAGCTATAAAAAACATAATCTGTTTTGTTCTTCTTCTTCTTCTTCCTCAGTCATGGATACTCCTACAACTGTGTTCACAACTACAACTGCCAAAATGATGACGACGCAGACTGTAACCACAGAGGCGTCAAACAAGGTGACGATAAGAAGCTCGACACCGTCTGCAAGGAAAACATCAGCCTTTCAAACAGGTCAGTTTTTGATGTGGGTAAATCATGTGTGGATTTTGTTCTCCGAATTCTCCCCTATCTGCGGCACTAAAGATGCAAATCTTTACGAACACAAATACTGAGCATAGCGTTAGTTCAGGCAGGACATGATGTCAAGCTCAGCTCACATACCAGCTACATCAGCTGATTTCAAGCAGCCCAGTCAACTGATGGATCAGCTGATTGATGACCAAATAGTGAATCTCATTCAGGCGCCCTATTTAAATTGCTCTGGCCTGCCTTCTGTTGCTGCTTCCTCTGCAAGCTGCTTTGCAACCTGCCTCCACCCCAGCTCTTACTTTTCATGCTCTCTCTGCCTTATGTCTTTCCACGCAGGCGCATGGAAGGGCGGAGAGGTGTGTTCTCTCTGCCTTATGCTTGCCAAGTAGACACGCGGAAGAGGCTTTCTGCGTAGGCCCAAGGAAAGGCAGAGGGGCCCCAGAACAGAGCCATACCGCCTAATATAATACTGCAGATGGAAATAAAGTTTTCTTTGACGGACTGAAATAGTTTACTTTGAAAAACATCAGTGATTTTTCAAACAGGTGCTCACTCTTAAGATTACTCGGAGTAAGGGATGCAACATGAAGCCAGTGTCATAAGGCAAACACTGTAATTTATTGTTCAGAGTACAGACAAAATGAAATTACTTAAACACTCGGGAATGCTCAATAGAGGAGGAGCCAGTGAGGTGAAACAAAGGAAAGGATGGTGAGTGGTGCTGAACCATAAAACAAAGAAATGAGAACATATATCCAGAAAGAATAAATCACTGGTTTGCCACAGGTAAACAAGCTGGGGAAAAAAACTTTCAAACCAAAAATACACACTAGCAGCCACCTATATTGCAGAATATGAAAGCAAAAATCAAACTCAATTAAAGCTGCGAGCAGCGTTGGGCGGGACCTCACACTCGCACCCGTTTGGCCTCCAGCTCATGTCTTCATCGTCAATTATTTAGAAATATCAAACACATTGCCACAATCATCAAAAAATCCTTACAGAGCTGAATGTTTTGATGTTTGAATGCTTTCTGTAGCTGTAGGTATGTAGGAATGATGTCACAATATGCAAATTAGATGAGCAGATTTACTGCCATCAGATTCCTCTTCCTTTATTTTGAGGATGAGACGACAAAAACAGCACAAAACAAAAGAAATATACTGTGTAAATATGTTCAAAATGATGCTTTACTGAGATGTTTGAAATCCAATATGGCTGCCGCCTAGTGACGCCACAATATGCAAATGAGATGAGTTAATTCACTGCCATGACAAACTTTGGGTCACGATGAAAAGTTTTCTCATTTACAGAATTACAATTATCGTCTAGCATCATTGCGTCTGATAAACTGGTCTTTGTCATAACATTATATATGATACAATAAAGCTGACGCCACAATTAAATCATATCAACACCAAATTGATAGTCTGAATAAAATCATCCTGATATTGAGCTGCGTTAGAAAATAACAGCTGCGCAAAAATATACCTGCTGTAGTCTCCCTCTTTAAAAAACAAAAAAGAAAATCCCTCAAACACCATGAAGTGTAGACATGACAGGCTACTTTCCACATTTCCAGCAGCAAAGCTGTCAGTTAGGCCCATTATCTTTAACAGGGATCATTTCCTCCAACAAAACAAAATGTTGGCACTAATTAATGGTGCTATTAAGTGTCTGCAAATGATCAGTTTCTTTCTTATGAAGGGAAATGAACCTGGAATTGACGCTACAAAAGGCCGTCACCAGAGTCAGACAGAGAGAGAGCAGGTAAAAAGCAGCAAGAAATGTTAAGAACATTGTTCCATTAATATCATCCATGAGAAACAATTAATGAGCTATAACTTGTGCCAAGCTAGTGTGTTAGCTATGGACCTCGTGTGCTGCTGGTGCTCTGCTGTTGTCATCCTAAAGCCAGAACCACTTGTACAGTTAATTATCACAGTGAGCATTTTTTGAACATGTTTCAGAACAGAAGACAAAAACTCCTCATTTTTAGTCAGCTGTTGCAGCAGAGTGACAGTCTCTGGGATGTTTGATCAGCAGGAGCCAGCTGGTGTCAATCTCCACCTGTTTTTAATGTCACACAGGGTGCTGCTGGTGCTTAGCAACGGTTGCTAGGCTGCAGTCATTTGTTTAGGGGGAGGAGTTCAGCAGACTTGCTTGGTGATGACATCACCTTTTAGAATGTCTTTCTCAGATTTTCCCTTTGTGACATCACGTGACACTCCATGAGAGTTACTAAGTAGGGGACAGATCTGAGCTTTGAAGGACACGCAGCGGATTCCACGTGCTGTTCGAGACTGATCTAGATAAAATGTCACAGGTAACCCAGTTTGGAGTCGACCAGTTACGTCCCTTTGTGGACCGATTTTTTCAACAGCTGTCAGCAGCTCAGCTGCTCAGTATAAGGGATGGTAAACCAGACAATACCATCACATTTAGGCTGGCGGAGCTACTGATGGATTTGGCAGTTTATATTATAAACTGCCTTTCCACCAGTTTGGCTGCGCATACAGTTCCTGAGGATGATGTTGCATCCGCTATGGGCAACGCAGTCCCAGAAGCTTTTGCTCAAGCTCTGGGAGTAAAAGCTGCAGAGCCTGACGTCAGCTCACAGAGCCTGATGGACATCATGACTCAGGAAGTTTGTAAGAGCCTCAACTCCGCCGTCACGACGAGCAGCGATGCAGAGAGTCGGTTTATATCTTACGTGACTCCCTGCTCTAGGTTTAATGACATGGTCGAGCACGCTCGATCCATGATACGCTCTTTCATCAGAAAGACATCATTTGCTTGTCTGTGCTTAAGATTTTCACCTGGAGATCTAGAGCTTGTGGACATAGTGGATGATGATGGTGATGAGAGCTGCAGTTCATTACCTGGGCAGGTGGGAAGCTCTGAGTCTGACTCAAGGCAGTCAGCTGACAGCTCAGAGAGTAAAAAATCACAGGTCCAGAAAATAGTGTCTAAGGAGTTGGGAGGTATCCTAGACGCTTTGCTGGACGATGCCTCCGACACTGAGCGTGATGTTTTGCTGCGTGACGCCCACCAGGACAGTGACAGTGTCACGAGTGACATCAGCGAATCTGCTGGTGCAGCAGTCGGGGCAGATAAACCCAAGATTAGTCTTCTGTTGGCTAAACAGTATGCCAAACAGTTGATTCATCGGGCTGCAAGAAAACTGAAGAAAATTTTTTTGCCAAACAGCAAAGTGAAAAGCAGAGAATCACTGCAATCCTTTGCTGAATCTGTCTCTCAACTGCTCCAACCAGAGGGTGACGAGGAACAGCCTGCTGATGGAGAGAGGCAGTTAACAAAACTGCACCGTATTGCAGAGGGTAGAGACCTGGTCTTTACACAGGCACTGAGGAGCCTCCTTTCTGATTATACCATCGACGAGATGACTCCAGAGTTATTTCGTCGGTTTGCATCATTCAGAAATATGCAGACCGTCATCAGGAGGGCTGCTGCCAGCACAGTGTTGCAGTTCCAGGTACTGCTGGGGTATTTTTTGCAGTATCAGTATGGCATCCATTGTGACAATGTCATAATGGCTTTAAATGCCACTGAGCAAACCTCACCAGCCCCTGCAGTCACAGTACCTGAGACAGGTGCTGAACCAGGCCAGGATTCAGAGATCAACAGACTCTCTGTCCAAATACTTGTTGACAAGCTTGTCACCAGAGTCTTTAAAAAGGCGAAGACCAACATCAGACCTGAAGACCTCTGTGTCATCATTGACAACCTATTCAGTAGGATATTGGCAGAGGTTGAGGGGGCTGATTTTGAGATCTCCCCAGCAACTTTTAAAAGACTCGACAAGGCTGTTTTCAAGGATTTGTGTAAATCCTGTGGCTGTGTTGAGCTTGTGCTTCTCAGAATGATCCGAGGAGAACAAGAAATCGATCACGTGGTCAGCACCTTCAAGCACCACCTGCTGAAGCCACCGAAGCAACCGAGTGCCATCTGCAGGCTCTTTTCCAGAGTGGGCCAAGCTATCTCTAGGCCCTTCACTCGGTCCAGGGCCAGAGTCACTCCCATTTAGGTGACAGGATTCATGCTGGAGGAAGAAAATTGGCATGAGGCCTTTTTCCTCCAGCATGAATGCAAAGGGCTCTGTGCACCAGCATGAGTATTTCCTGTCCTATACTACTGGATGAAGTGATTAATCAGTTGCTGATTAATCACTTCATCCAAGAGTATAGGACAGGAAATACTCATGCCTGCTTCCTTTCAGGAAGTAGGGGAGCTGGTGCAGAGCTCTTAGGACCACCTTGGTAGGCAGAGCACGATCTCACAGGTGAGGGTTCGATTCCCGTTCCTGAGCCTTTGTGAGTTAGTGTGTAGCCTACCTTCGTGGAAGGGGTTTTCTCCGGGGTCTCCGGTTCCCCAGATTTCTTTCTTTTTTTTTTTTTTTTTCAAGCCATGCGGCAAAAGCTAATTGGTTTCATGTTATACGATTCAATCACCATCACACGAATTAAAAATAACAAAATTGATCTTATGTCTCTTGTCATTATCTGACATAGCTGTAAATATTCAAGTCAGTCTGAACTTCTGTTGATTCAGTTTCACTCAGGTTAAAGGTTTTGTGTGTTTTGTAAATACAGAGAAAAGACTGATCTTTTGTTTCTTTTAATGTGAAAAGCAGTTTTTTTAGCATGAAAGTTTGCTTTTGATACTTGAGTTATGTGTTTCTAATATCACCCTTTGTAGCAAGGTTCTGTTTCAAAAGAAAAACAATAGACTATTAGGGCTGTACCCAAATATTCGGATATTCGTTTCTATGGGTAGGTATTCATTATGAAAATTTGGTATTGCATATTTGTTTCTTATTTACTTATAAATTTATTTATTTTTATTGGGTGTATGTTCTTCTACTACCAAAATTCTTTATTTTTCTTTATATTATTATTCTTCTGCCGCGTTTTTCAACGTCGATTATCTTCAATACCGTTCAACCGATTCAAACCATTCAAACTTCTTCTGATTCAGCTTCATTAGGACATTATTGGAAACTTTCAAATTTTTCCATAACGTTCATATTTTCCCGGGAATTCAACGTTAAAATTCCGACTTCTATTAAAGCGGTTGGAGCCAAAACGGTTGGACCGCTACTAGTTCCACAAACTTCAACCGATTCCAACCGTTCAAACATGAAAACGTTCAGCTGAATTAGGAGATTTACGGATGTATTCACTTTTTTCCTAACGTTCATACTTTCCGAGATATTTCCCATTTTCCCAAATCCTTTTCCCATTGGAAATGCATTACGGAATCCTCAAAAATCTAAAAATTTCACCTTTTTTCAAACTGTGACTATCGACTCATACTTTCAGCTAGAAACTCCATTAAAAATGGAGAATATTCATCATTTTGCTGGCTTTTTACATATGATTCAACTTTTCAATCCCATTCATACTTTCAAAAATATTCAGCGTTTTCTGAAACTTGGTTATAATGGAAGTCAATGAGAGAATCCTTCAAAATCACTCATCTTCACCCACACGTCACGAATTCATACATTGACGTAGAAACTCCGTTCCAACTCTCAAACGTTGACACTGTCGTCGACTTTCAGGATCTAATTCAAATTTTCAATATCTCTTTTAGTTTTTCTACAAAGTCAGTTTAAAATAGGTGAAGTTTTCAGCCCTTCTCAGACTTTATAATGGGCGTGTGTTGCGTGAGCTAGAGTGAGTGATGTCATCACTAGAGTGAAGAGCAGCTGTAAACTCATCAAGAAATTTTCTTTTCAACTCGCTCATACGGCCACAATTTTCACTGTACAGACACAATTTATACCACAAAACGTAGGAAAATTTGTCCTGGTCACAGACGTGTTGACATGGAATCTGTCACACGTACACATTTTTGCAGAGTCGCTCCAAAGCGGAGGGAGTGCCGATGTTTTTCTCATTCACTCCCATGTAAAGTGAGAGGAGAAATTTCTGGAAACAGCTGGCGTGCAACACATTTGTAACTCGCGCCTGTGACCACATTTTTGACACCAGAGACATAAAACATGGCACGTGCGTTCACGAGGAGCGGCTGTCTCTCACCATCACTTTATTTTCATTACTGGACCAACGGTTTGCGACTCCGAAGGATTTGTTTCAGGAGTTAAATCTCCACTAAAAGAGTCTCTTCTCTGTGTCTGTCTGTCTCTCTCTGCTCTTCTGCCAGGTGCACCTGCTTTATTACCATGGCAACCGCTGTGCCACACAAACTGACAGAAACATGATGCGTGTGTGTGTCTACATGTTACACGCAGACATGACAGAAACATGGTGTGTGTGTGTGTCTACATGTTACACGCAGACATGACAGAAACATGATGTGTGTGTGTGTGTGTCTACATGTTACACGCAGACATGACAGAAACATGATGTGTGTGCGTGTCTACATGTTACACGCAGACATGACAGAAACATGATGTGTGTGCGTGTGTCTACATGTTACATGCAGACATGACAGAAACATGATGTGTGTGTGTGTCTACATGTTACATGCAGACATGACAGAAACATGGTGTGTGTGTGTGTCTACATGTTACATGCGGACATGACAGAAACATGATGTGTGTGTGTCTACATGTTACATGCAGACATGACAGAAACATGATGTGTGTGTGTGTGTACATGTTACATGCAGACATGACAGAAACATGGTGTGTGTGTGTCTACATGTTACACGCAGACATGACAGAAACATGATGTGTGTGTGTGTCTACATGTTACACGCAGACATGACAGAAACATGATGTGTGTGTGTGTGTGTCCCATGTTACATGCAGACATGACAGAAACATGATGTGTGTGCGTGTCTACATGTTACATGCAGACATGACAGAAACACGGTGTGTGTGCGTGTCTACATGTTACACGCAGACATGACAGAAACATGATGTGTGTGCGTGTCTACATGTTACACGCAGACATGACAGAAACATGATGTGTGCGTGTGTCTACATGTTACACGCAGACATGACAGAAACATGATGTGTGTGTGTGTCTACATGTTACATGCAGACATGACAGAAACATGATGTGTGTGTGTGTGTCTACATGTTACACGCAGACATGACAGAAACATGGTGTGTGTGTGTGTCTACATGTTACATGCAGACATGACAGAAACATGGTGTGTGTGTCTACATGTTACATGCAGACATGACAGAAACATGATGTGTGTGTGTGTGTCTCCATGTTACACGCAGACATGACAGAAACATGATGCGTGTGTGTGTGTCTACATGTTACACGCAGACATGACAGAAACATGATGTGTGTGTGTGTCTACATGACAGAAACATGATGTGTGTGTGTGTGTCTACATGTTACACGCAGACATGACAGAAACATGATGTGTGTGTGTGTGTCTACATGTTACACGCAGACATGACAGAAACATGATGTGTGTGCGTGTCTACATGTTACACGCAGACATGACAGAAACATGATGTGTGTGCGTGTGTCTACATGTTACATGCAGACATGACAGAAACATGATGTGTGTGTGTGTCTACATGTTACATGCAGACATGACAGAAACATGGTGTGTGTGTGTGTGTCTACATGTTACATGCGGACATGACAGAAACATGATGTGTGTGTGTGTCTACATGTTACATGCAGACATGACAGAAACATGATGTGTGTGTGTGTGTACATGTTACATGCAGACATGACAGAAACATGGTGTGTGTGTGTGTGTCTACATGTTACACGCAGACATGACAGAAACATGATGTGTGTGTGTGTGTCTACATGTTACACGCAGACATGACAGAAACATGATGTGTGTGTGTGTGTGTCTCCATGTTACACGCAGACATGACAGAAACATGATGTGTGTGCGTGTCTACATGTTACATGCAGACATGACAGAAACACGGTGTGTGTGCGTGTCTACATGTTACACGCAGACATGACAGAAACATGATGTGTGTGCGTGTCTACATGTTACACGCAGACATGACAGAAACATGTGTGCGTGTGTCTACATGTTACACGCAGACATGACAGAAACATGATGTGTGTGCGTGTCTACATGTTACATGCAGACATGACAGAAACATGATGTGTGTGTGTGTGTGTCTACATGTTACACGCAGACATGACAGAAACATGGTGTGTGTGTGTGTCTACATGTTACATGCAGACATGACAGAAACATGGTGTGTGTGTCTACATGTTACATGCAGACATGACAGAAACATGATGTGTGTGTGTGTGTCTCCATGTTACACGCAGACATGACAGAAACATGATGCGTGTGTGTGTGTGTCTACATGTTACACGCAGACATGACAGAAACATGATGTGTGTGTGTGTCTACATGTTACACGCAGACATGACAGAAACATGGTGTGTGTGTGTGTCTACATGTTACACGCAGACATGACAGAAACATGATGTGTGTGTGTGTGTCTACATGTTACACGCAGACATGACAGAAACATGATGTGTGTGTGTGTGTGTGTCTCCATGTTACACGCAGACATGACAGATACATGATGTGTGTGCGTGTCTACATGTTACATGCAGACATGACAGAAACACGGTGTGTGTGCGTGTCTACATGTTACACGCAGACATGACAGAAACATGATGTGTGTGCGTGTCTACATGTTACACGCAGACATGACAGAAACATGATGTGTGCGTGTGTCTACATGTTACATGCAGACATGACAGAAACATGATGTGTGTGTGTGTGTCTACATGTTACACGCAGACATGACAGAAACATGGTGTGTGTGTGTGTCTACATGTTACATGCAGACATGACAGAAACATGGTGTGTGTGTCTACATGTTACATGCAGACATGACAGAAACATGGTGTGTGTGTGTCTACATGTTACATGCAGACATGACAGAAACATGATGTGTGTGCGTGTGTCTACATGTTACATGCAGACATGACAGAAACATGATGTGTGTGCATGTCTACATGTTACATGCAGACATGACAGAAACATGATGTGTGTGCGTGTCTACATGTTACATGCAGACATGACAGAAACATGATGTGTGTGTGCGTGTCTCCATGTTACACGCAGACATGACAGAAACATGATGTGTGTGCGTGTCTACATGTTACACGCAGACATGACAGAAACATGATGTGTGTGTGTCTACATGTTACATGCAGACATGACAGAAACATGGTGTGTGTGTGTCTACATGTTACACGCAGACATGACAGAAACATGATGTGTGTGCGTGTCTACATGTTACATGCAGACATGACAGAAACATGATGTGTGTGCGTGTCTACATGTTACATGCAGACATGACAGAAACATGATGTGTGTGCGTGTCTCCATGTTACACGCAGACATGACAGAAACATGATGTGTGTGCGTGTCTACATGTTACACGCAGACATGACAGAAACATGATGTGTGTGCGTGTCTACATGTTACATGCAGACATGACAGAAACATGATGTGTGTGCGTGTCTACATGTTACATGCAGACATGACAGAAACATGATGTGTGTGCGTGTCCATGTTACACGCAGACATGACAGAAACATGATGTGTGTGTGTCTACATGTTACATGCAGACATGACAGAAACATGATGTGTGTGTGTGTGTCTACATGTTACATGCAGACATGACAGAAACATGATGTGTGTGCGTGTCTACATGTTACACGCAGACATGACAGAAACATGATGTGTGTGCATGTCTACATGTTACACGCAGACATGACAGGGGCAAAATCTCCATTTTAACCCTTCAGGTGCCAGTTTATTGAGGAAAATATTCCATTTTCATTTCAACATTTCAAAAGGCTGTGGCTTGAAAGTGGTGAGAGATAAAGGCATATTGTAAATGAGAAAACTTTTCATCATGACCCAAAGTTTGTCATGGCAGTAAATTAACTCATCTCATTTGCATATTGTGGCGTCACTAGGCGGCGGCCATATTGGATTTCAAACATCTCAGTAAAATATCATTTTGAACATATTTACACAGTATATTTCTTTTGTTTTGTGCTGTTTTTGTCGTCTCATCCTCAAAATAAAGGAAGAGGAGTCTGATGGCAGTAAATCTGCTCATCTAATTTGCATATTGTGACATCATTCCTACATACCTACAGCTACAGAAAGCATTCAAACATCAAAACATTCAGCTCTGTAAGGAGTTTTTGATGATTGTGGCAATGTGTTTGATATTTCTAAATCATTGACGATGAAGACATGAGCTGGAGGCCAAACGGGCGCGAGTGCAAGGTCCCGCCCAACGCTGCTCGCAGCTTTAATTATTATTTGGCACACTATTTTCCCAGGTCAAGAGAGTTCATGAGCTCCCCTGTTCACCTAAACTAACCTTAACAGATGACACATGCATCTGACTATAACGAAATATAATAACGAAAAAACAGAGGGAATAGTGATAAAGTGGTAAAACTTGGCATTGATCCACAGCCTCAGCCGGATGTGCTCAATCATGCTGTGCACACAAGCTCAGTTGGTAGGCGATACTATATTTTTTTTACATTTTTAACAATGCAATTTAAAAGTTTTGATTTTTATTGATAACCTACATTTACCAACAACATAAAGACTACATTTAGCACCAAAAATATATAAAAAATAAATAAAATAATAATAATAAAAACTAGAGAAGCAATTTCTGAAGAAATTACGGGTGTGAATGCTTCAAGCTGAAGCTAGACTGCAATACTGCCTTAAATACAATAAAGTTTGAATGATCTGAATGTGTGAAAGTTTGTTGAAAAGCTGACGCCACACTGAATAGCTGCCTTTAACAGAATGAAGTTTGAATGATGTGAATGTTTTACCGAGATTTATGAAATCCAATATGGCCGCTGCCTAGTGAAGCCACAATATGCAAATTAGATTAGTTAATTTACTCCCATCAGATTCCTCTTCCTTTATTTTGAGGATGAGACGACAAAAACAGCACAAAACAAAAGAAATCTACTGTGTAAATATGTTAAAAATGCTGTTTTACTGAGATGTTTGAAATCCAATATGGCCGCCACCTAGTGACGCCACAATATGCAAATTGGTTGAGTTAATCTACTGCCATCACAAACTTTGGGTCACGATGAATAGTTTTCTCATTTACAGTATGACTTTATCTCTCACCACTTTCAAGCCACAGCCTTTTGAAATGTTGAAATGAATATTTTCCTCAATAAACTCTGGCACCTAAAGGGTTAAAATGGAGATTGTGCCCCTGTCATGTCTGCATGTAACATGTAGACACACACACACACATCATGTTTCTGTCATGTAGACACACACACACATCATGTTTCTGTCATGTCTGCGTGTAACATGTAGACACACACACACACATCATGTTTCTGTCATGTCTGCATGTAACATGTAGACACACACACACACATCATGTTTCTGTCATGTCTGCGTGTAACATGTAGACACGCACACACATCATGTTTCTGTCATGTAGACACACACACACACATCATGTTTCTGTCATGTCTGCGTGTAACATGTAGACACACACACACATCATGTTTCTGTCATGTCTGCATGTAACATGTAGACACGCACACACACATCATGTTTCTGTCATGTCTGCATGTAACATGTAGAAACGCACACACACCATGTTTCTGTCATGTCTGCATGTAACATGTAGACACACACACACACATCATGTTTCTGTCATGTCTGCATGTAACATGTAGACACACACACACATCATGTTTCTGTCATGTCTGCGTGTAACATGTAGACACACACACACATCATTTTCTGTCATGTCTGCGTGTAACATGTAGACACACACACACATCATGTTTCTGTCATGTCTGCGTGTAACATGGAGACACACACACACATCATGTTTCTGTCATGTCTGCGTGTAACATGTAGAAACGCACACACACATCATGTTTCTGTCATGTCTGCATGTAACATGTAGACACACACACACATCATGTTTCTGTCATGTCTGCGTGTAACATGTAGACACGCACACACATCATGTTTCTGTCATGTCTGCGTGTAACATGTAGACACGCACACACATCATGTTTCTGTCATGTCTGCATGTAACATGTAGAAACGCACACACATCATGTTTCTGTCATGTCTGCGTGTAACATGTAGAAACGCACACACATCATGTTTCTGTCATGTCTGCATGTAACATGTAGACACACACACATGTTTCTGTCATGTCTGCGTGTAACATGTAGACACACACACATCATGTTTCTGTCATGTCTGCGTGTAACATGTAGACACGCACACACATCATGTTTCTGTCATGTCTGCGTGTAACATGTAGACACACACACATCATGTTTCTGTCATGTCTGCGTGTAACATGTAGACACACACACACACATCATGTTTCTGTCAGTTTGTGTGGCACAGCGGTTGCCATGGTAATAAAGCAGGTGCACCTGGCAGAAGAGCAGAGAGAGACAGACAGACACAGAGAAGAGACTCTTTTAGTGGAGATTTAACTCCTCGAAAAAGTTCTTCCCATTCCCAAACTGTTGGTCCATCAAGAAAATAAAGTGATAGTGAGAGCCAGCTGCTTCTCGTGAACGCAGTGTCATGTTTTATATCTCTAGAGTCCAAAATGTGGTCAGGGGAGCGAGTTTAAAATGTGTTGCACTGCAGCTGTTTCCAGAAATTTCTCCTCTGAGTTTACATGGGAGTGAATGAGAAAAAAATCAGCACTCCCTCCGCTTTGGAGCCATTCTGCAAAAATATGTACGTGTGACAGAACATTCCGCGCAATAGACACCCATTATAAACGGACAATTTCTCCACTTTTGCTCATGGTACTCTGAGAGGCACAGATGAAAAATGATAACAGATAGGGAAAAGATGAAAACATGAGTGAATAGATGAGACCTGTGGCAACATTTGAGAGTTGGAATGGAGTCTGTAGGTCAAAGTATGGAGACACTGTAAAGGTTAGAAAAAGCCCAAAGATTGGTCTCTTTCTCCCCCCTGCTGCCATTCATTTCCTATGGGACAGCTTTCAACGACCGTCAGGACGTTTTTCTGACATCTCACCTTCAGGAGCCCACAAAATCCAAACGAATCGAGTAATGGAAAAGTTACGAATAACTTTTGATTAGAAGGAGTTGATCTGGAATCCCTGCAAGTTTGAAGCCAATAGGATAAACGGTGTATGAGAAGATGTTTTTTTTAGGAAACGTAGTTTTAAGGCAAATCTTACTTTGAAAGGTCATTTACCTCACTTCCTGTTGGATTTAGGTCAGGGGTGTTGATGTTTCTACGACGTTCCTACAGGCCGTAGTGGCCATTTTTGTGTGCCTAGGTGGCGCTAGAGAGCTCATTTTGGCACTTTAGGGGTTAATTTCATGATTGCATTAAATTTTTCACCGGTTCTGATGTGCGTGCCAATTTTGGTGAGTTTTTGAGCATGTTTAGGGGGTCAAATTCCAGTTCAAAGAGGCGGCGGAAGAAAGAAAGAAAGAAAGAAAGAAAGAATAAATAAACCTTACAAAAACAATAGTGTCCTCGCCTTCTAGCCTCGCCTCTAGGCTCGGTCCCTAATAAGCCTTCACCTAGATCCCAAAAACCACTTGGCCTTTCTGGTGCCTCATACAAGCAAACTTCCAGTCAAACAACAGAATTATTCACTGCGCAAGTTAACGTTAACACAGAGGCACCAGGGCGGACTGCTTACATCAGAACACAGCCGCCCTGGCCTTACTACAAAGTGGCTTTTAGGAATGAGCTGATGGATCCGGGTGGATCCCGATTGGCGGCTGCAATCCACGTTGAAGAAGGAGGGAAGATGGCAGAAGCGCAGGGCACAGCCACAGCTGGCTGGTCCGGGGACAGATTCCCTTTTTGGAGGAACGAGGTGACGTGTGACCTGCAAGATGACAGAGAGGACTGCACTGTATAAAACGTGTCAACACAAGGCACAGTCACCTGACACCCTGAAGTTTTTATCAAACAAATAGAAGGAAATAGTGCACGTTAGGGAGCACTTTGTAGCAGCAGGTTATTCTATATTGGGTAATCTTACTCCACCAAGTAAGAGATGTGAGAGTTTGAAATGAACATTAAGTGTCACATCCCTGCTGTCAGGTAAAAACACATCTGACTGTTTAAAGTGTCATGACTGTGACTGTTTTCTTCTTGATGTAATTACACACTGAGGCTGTGACAGGCGTGTGAGGCCTGAGGGCAGGATGCTCAGTGCACATTTAAATTACCATGCTTACTTTTTATTCCAGGGAGAGAAAAAAATAAGTTTTTCATCCTTTATTGCCTGGATTGATGAAGTGGAATGTGTTAACATCTGAATTCTCTGCGTCCTGCTCTTTCCAGGTGGAGGAGGTGTCACCTTTACATTCACACCACCAACACCTTCAGCTTCAGAGGAGGGCAGAGAGCAGAGTGTGGAGGAGAGCTCCAGTCTGAAGCCAACTGAAGGTCAACCCTCTGGTATGGAAATGTGTTTTTTTTTAGGGCTGTCAGGCGATTAAAAAAATTAATCTAATTAATTACAGGATTTGTAATTAATTAATCTAATTAATCACATTTTAATCTCATATCTGCTAAAGGTACCCAAATAAAGAATTCGAATTCTAGGACATTACAAAATTGTATTGCATGACTAATCAGTTGAATACACTAAGAAGAGAAGACTTGAAATCCACATTTTTTTTTTGGTGAAGTGCGTTTCATAAATGAAATTTAAAAGAAAATGGTCAAGCACATCCCAGCAAACCAATTAGGCCACGTGCATTATTCAAAAATGCAATACAAATACACTTAAATAAATAAAATTCAGAAATAAATAAGGCTGAGTCTCAAATAGGTGCTTAAGCAGACTCTTAATTCAAAATGAGTACTTTTGTGGATTGTGTTGTTGTCTTTGATACCTGGTACATTCGTTACAGCTGTATCAGTTTGTTGAACAGTTTTGAACAGTTAGAACAAGAGGCTGCACTGCAACGTGCAAATCACTCCTCGTGGCTGCCTGCGCTTTCGCTGTCCTTGCGGCTGCAACTTGCGCTGTCTTCTCTTCTTCAAACTACAACACCTATAATTCATGAAGGAACTGCTGCAGCCAATGTGCAGCTGGTGGGAGCTGCATGACAACTCAACCACCATGATCAGTTTTTAATATTTTATCGGGCAATAACTCCTCCAGACTCTGCTCTAGTGTAATTTTCGGGACAATCAGGGCAGGATTCAGGATTCAAGACAACTGCACAGATTTCGGGACTGTCCCGAATTTTTCGGCAGACCGCCGCTGCAGGGAACAGTCATCCATGCTGATACTGGGCTCTGCTCTGTAGCGCTGCAGCTTTCCCACAACTCAAGCACAAAGAAGCTCAATCGTACACCTACAGACGGATTTTATAAAAGGCAACTCTGTGGCATACAGAAACAGTAAAGTTAGAGATTAAAAATGAGATTAACGCGATCAAAAAACATAGCGCGTTAAATATGGCTGTAATTAATTATTCGCAATTAACGCGATAATTTGACACCCCTAGTTTTTTTAACCTCATACAAAGTCAGCAGTTTGTTCTAGAAGGAAGGTTAAACAAACTCTGAACCCTAAACTTTGGCATTCAGAGAAGTTCACATGTTAAGTTTGATAATAAGACTGATTGGTAGCTCACTCATGTCTGTGTGGTAACTATGATAATATGAGCTTAGCATAAACACTCACAGCCGAAAAATATCCTAACACAGCCCTTCAGGGTGGATCACTCAGCACTTCCTGTTACGCTTTTTATGATGAAGTATAGTAGAGGACGGCTTTTGTGTTGACATTTGTATGACATTCCATTTTGAATAACTCACTATACTATCGCATTTGTTGATTACAGTATTTATGTCACAAAAGACAATGACTTTAATTTACATTTTTTACCACAAACTATGCTATCACTTATTTATTAAGCTATATTTTTACATTTACATTTAAAATTTATTCGTTTATATATTTTTTATATTTTTTAATGTCACACATTACAATGACAATTTTTCATAATTTTCTACGACATACTACACGTAAACATTTTTTCATGCTTTAGGACGACATGCTATACTATGACGTTTTTCATGATGTCGGACGACATGCTATACTATGACGTTTTTTTCATGATTTTGGACGACATGCTATACTATGACTTTTTTTCATGGTTTCGGACGACATGCTATACTATGACTTTTTTTCATGATTTTTGACGACATGCTATACTATGACTTTTTTTTCATGGTTTCGGACGACATGCTATACTATGACTTTTTTTCATACTTTTGGAAGACATGCTATACTATGACTTTTTTCATGGTTTCGGACGACATGCTATACTATGACTTTTTTTCATGGTTTCGGACGACATGCTATACTATGACGTTTTTTTCATGATTTCGGACGACATGCTATACTATGACGTTTTTTTCATGGTTTCGGACGACATGCTATACTATGACTTTTTTTTCATGGTTTCGGACGACATGCTATACTATGACTTTTTTTTCATGATTTCGGACGACATGCTATACTATGACTTTTTTTCATGATTTCGAACGACATGCTATACCATAACTTTTTTTTCATGATTTCGGACGACATGCTATACTATGACGTTTTTTCATGATTTCGGACTACATGCTATACTATGACGTTTTTTCATGATTTCGAACGACATGCTATACCATAACTTTTTTTTCATGATTTCGGACGACATGCTATACTATGACGTTTTTTCATGATTTCGGACTACATGCTATACTATGACGTTTTTTTCACGATTTCGGACGACATGCTATACTATGACGTTTTTTCATGATTTCGGACGACATGCTATACTATGACTTTTTTTTCACGATTTCGGACGACATGCTACACTAAGACGTTTTTTCATGATTTCGGACGACATGCTACACTATGACTTTTTTTCATGATTTCGGACGACATGCTATACTATGACTTTTTTAATGATTTGGACGACATGCTAACTATGACGTTTTTTTCATGATTTCGGACGACATGCTATACTATGACTTTTTTTCATGATTTTGGACGACATGCTATACTATGACGTTTTTTCATGATTTCGGACGACATGCTATACTATGACTTTTTGTCATGATTTCGGACGACATGCTATACTATGACGTTTTTTCATGATTTTGGACAACATGCTATACTATGACTTTTTTTCATGATTTCGGACTACATGCTATACTATGACGTTTTTTTCACGATTTCGGACGACATGCTATACTATGACGTTTTTTCATGATTTCGGACGACATGCTACACTAAGACGTTTTTTCATGATTTCGGACGACATGCTATACTATGACGTTTTTTCATGATTTCGGACGACATGCTATACTATGACTTTTTTTCATGATGTTGGACGACATGCTATACTATGACGTTTTTTCATGATTTCGGACGACATGCTATACTATGACTTTTTTCATGATTTTGGACGACATGCTATACTATGACGTTTTTTCATGATTTCGGACGACATGCTATACTATGACTTTTTTTCATGATTTCGGACGACATGCTATACTATGACTTTTTGTCATGATTTCGGACGACATGCTATACTATGACGTTTTTTCATGATTTTGGACGACATGCTATACTATGACTTTTTGTCATGATTTTGGACGACATGCTATACTATGACGTTTTTTCATGATTTTGGACGACATGCTATACTATGACTTTTTGTCATGATTCTGGACGACATGCTATACTATGACTTTTTGTCATGATTCTGGACGACATGCTATACTATGACGTTTTTTCATGATTTCGGACGACATGCTATACTATGACTTTTTTTCATGATTTCGGACGACATGCTTATACTATGACGTTTTTTCATGATTTCGGACGACATGCTATACTATGACTTTTTGTCATGATTCTGGACGACATGTTATACTATGACTTTTTTTCATGATTTCGGACGACATGCTATACTATGAAGTTTTTTTCATGATTTCGGACGACATGCTATACTATGACTTTTTGTCATGATTCTGGACGACATGCTATACTATGACGTTTTTTCATGATTTCGGACGACATGCTATACTATGACTTTTTTTCATGATTCTGGACGACATGCTTTACTATGACTTTTTTTCATGATTCTGGACGACATGCTATACTATGACTTTTTTTTCATGATTTTTGACGACATGCTATACTATGACGATTTTTCATGATTTCGGACGACATGCTATACTATGACTTTTTTTCATGATTTTTGATGACATGCTATACTATGACGATTTTTCATGATTTCGGATAACATGCTATACTATGACTTTTTTTTCATGATTTTTGACGACATGCTATACTATGACGATTTTTCATGATTTCGGACGACATGCTATACTATGACGATTTTTCATGATTTCGGACGACATGCTATACTATGACTTTTTTTCATGATTTTTGACGACATGCTATACTATGATTTTTTTTCATGATTTCGGATAACATGCTATACTATGACTTTTTTTTCATGATTTTTGACGACATGCTATACTATGACGATTTTTCATGATTTCGGACGACATGCTATACTATGACGATTTTTCATGATTTCGGACGACATGCTATACTATGACTTTTTTTCATGATTTTTGACGACATGCTATACTATGACGATTTTTCATGATTTCGGACGACATGCTATACTATGACTTTTTTTCATGATTTTTGACGACATGCTATACTATGACTTTTTTTCATGATTTTGGACGACATGCTATACTATGACGTTTTTTAATGATTTCGGACGACATGCTATACTATGACTTTTTTTCATGGCTTCGGACAACATGCTATACTATGACTTTTTTTTCATGGTTTCGGACGACATGCTATACTATGACTTTTTTTTCATGGTTTCGGACGACATGCTATACTATGACGTTATTTCATGATTTCGGACGACATGCTTATACTATGACGTTTTTTCATGATTTCGGACAACATGCTATACTATGACTTTTTGTCATGATTCTGGACGACATGTTATACTATGACTTTTTTTCATGATTTCGGACGACATGCTATACTATGAAGTTTTTTCATGATTTCGGACGACATGCTATACTATGACTTTTTGTCATGATTCTGGACGACATGTTATACTATGACGTTTTTTCATGATTTCGGACGACATGCTTTACTATGACTTTTTTTCATGATTCTGGACGACATGCTATACTATGACTTTTTTTCATGATTCTGGACGACATGCTATACTATGACTTTTTTTTCATGATTTTTGACGACATGCTATACTATGACGATTTTTCATGATTTCGGACGACATGCTATACTATGACGATTTTTCATGATTTCGGACGACATGCTGTACTATGACTTTTTTTTCATGATTCTGGACGACATGCTATACTATGACTTTTTTTCATGATTCTGGACGACATGCTATACTATGACGTTTTTTCATGATTTCGGACGACATGCTATACTATGACGTTTTTTCATGATTTCGGACGACATGCTATACCATGACTTTTTTTCACGATTTCGGACGACATGCTATACTATGACTTTTTTTCACGATTTCGGACGACATGCTATACTATGACTTTTTTTCACGGTTTCGGACGACATGCTATACTATGACGTTTTTTCATGATTTTGGACAACATGCTATACTATGACTTTTTTTTCATGATTTCGGACGACATGCTATACTATGACATTTTTTCATGATTTCGGACGACATGCTATACTATGACTTTTTTTCATGATTTTGGACGACATGCTATACTATGACGTTTTTTCATGATTTTGGACGACATGCTATACTATGACTTTTTTTCACGATTTCCGGGTCCGGACCGAGTGATGGTTCTGTCCGGACCCGTGAGCCGTGACCAATCTCTGATAAATTTACGAGAATAGACGATTTTCATGGAGCATTTTTTCTGACGGTCGCAACTATAGACGGCGGGCGCTGCTACTCGAGTTAATACGGCAATAGCTTCACTCCGTTGAGCCAATCAAATCCTTTGTTTACTCTGCTCGGCCGGCGCACCAGAGCAGAGAGGAAGAGACATGGCTTGTTCCAAAAGAAGGAAGGTTGATGCGGAAAATCGTTCAGACATTCAAGTCGGCACATGCAGGATCTCTACAGCTTGAGCTGATTGATCTGCAAGGAAATGCTGCATTAAAAGAGCATTTTGAGGCAACTGACCCTGCTACCTTCTGGCTGCAGACTGTGTCTGAGAGTGTGTTCCCCGGTCTAACTAAAGTAGCACTGCACACCTTGACCATGTTTGGATCTACTTACAGCTGTGAGTCAGCCTTTTCCACCATGAACATCATCAAAAACAAGTACCGTTCTAGGCTGACCAATAGCCACTTACATGTCTGCATGAGGATGGCCCTGACTCCATTCCAACCCAGATTTAAATCATTGGCAGGGCAGTCACATGCCCACTTTTCTCATTAAGAGAAAAAGAATAATCAAAAGAGAAAGGTGGTGTCCAAGCTTGGTTCTCATTTTTTTCCCCTAAAAGAGCAATTTCTTATGTATTGTTTTCTTAAGATCTTGACCTGTCAGTTTTTTAGGCTGGGACCTCTTTGATTTAAGAAAAAATGTAGTCAATGCTCTGTTTGCTCTTGTTTTGTCCCTAAAAGAGACACTTTTTATTTATTATTTCCTGAAGATGTTTACTTTTTTACTTGAAGTGTGTTTCTTTAGGCTGGGACCTCTTTAATTTAAGAGAAAAAATGGTATTAGGCTCTGTTTTATTTATTTTATTCTGAGGTTTCTGTTTTCTTGAATGAAAAAAGTGCCTTACATTTATTTGCCTGCAGGACGTTTATTTATGGTAAATGAGCTAGTTTACTATATAAGTTCACTGTGTTAAAGGTTTCCTGCATTGACAATAAATATTATTGAAACCATATGAAAATGTGTGTTGAAATGAAAATGTTCGGACCTTTTACTTGGAGGAAATTTTAGTAACTGGACCTCGGTGACTTTTAATTGAATACCCCTGTGCTATACTATGACTTTTTTTCATGTTGTCGGACGACATGCTATACTATGACTTTTTTTCATGTTGTCGGACGACATGCTATACTATGACTTTTTTTCATGGTTTCGGACGACATGCTATACTATGACTTTTTTTCATGGCTTCGGACGACATGCTATACTATGACTTTTTTTCATGGTTTCGGACGACATGCTATACTATGACTTTTTTTCATGGTTTCGGACGACATGCTATACTATGACTTTTTTTCATGGTTTCGGACGACATGCTATACTATGACTTTTTTTCATGGCTTCGGACGACATGCTATACTATGACTTTTTTTTCATGGTTTCGGACGACATGCTATACTATGACTTTTTTTCATGGCTTCGGACGACATGCTATACTATGACTTTTTTTCATGGTTTCGGACGACATGCTATACTATGACTTTTTTTTCATGGTTTCGGACGACATGCTATACTATGACGTTATTTCATGGCTTCGGACGACATGCTATACTATGACTTTTTTTTCATGGCTTCGGACGACATGCTATACTATGACGTTATTTCATGGCTTCGGACGACATGCTATACTATGAAGTTTTTTCATGATTTCGGACGACATGCTATACTATGACTTTTTGTCATGATTCTGGACGACATGCTATACTATGACTTTTTGTCATGATTCTGGACGACATGCTATACTATGACGTTTTTTCATGATTTCGGACGACATGCTATACTATGACTTTTTGTCATGATTCTGGACGACATGCTTTACTATGACTTTTTTTCATGATTTTGGACGACATGCTATACTATGACTTTTTTTTCATGGCTTCGGACGACATGCTATACTATGACGTTATTTCATGGCTTCGGACGACATGCTATACTATGACTTTTTTTTCATGGTTTCGGACAACATGCTATACTATGACGTTATTTCATGGCTTCGGACGACATGCTATACTATGACTTTTTTTCATGGCTTCGGACGACATGCTATACTATGACTTTTTTTTCATGGTTTCGGACGACATGCTATACTATGACGTTATTTCATGATTTCGGACGACATGCTATACTATGACTTTTTGTCATGATTCTGGACGACATGTTATACTATGACTTTTTTTCATGATTTCGGACGACATGCTATACTATGAAGTTTTTTCATGATTTCGGACGACATGCTATACTATGACTTTTTGTCATGATTCTGGACGACATGTTATACTATGACGTTTTTTCATGATTTCGGACGACATGCTATACTATGACTTTTTGTCATGATTCTGGACGACATGTTATACTATGACGTTTTTTCATGATTCTGGACGACATGCTATACTATGACTTTTTGTCATGATTCTGGACGACATGCTATACTATGACGTTTTTTCATGATTCTGGACGACATGCTTTACTATGACTTTTTTTCATGATTTTGGACGACATGCTATACTAAGACTTTTTTTCATGATTCTGGACGACATGCTATACTATGACGATTTTTCATGATTTCGGACAAAATGCTATACTATGACTTTTTTTTCATGATTTTTGACGACATGCTATACTATGACGATTTTTCATGATTTCGGACGACATGCTATACTATGACTTTTTTTTCATGATTCTGGACGACATGCTATACTATGACTTTTTGTCATGATTCTGGACGACATGCTATACTATGACTTTTTTTCATGATTCTGGACGACATGCTATACTATGACTTTTTTTCATGATTCTGGACGACATGCTATACTATGACTTTTTTTCATGATTTCGGACGACATGCTATACTATGACTTTTTTTCATGATTCTGGACGACATGCTATACTATGACTTTTTTTCATGATTTCGGACGACATGCTATACTATGACTTTTTTCATGATTTCGGACGACATGCTATACTATGACTTTTTTTCATGATGTCGGATGACATGCTATACTATGACTTTTTTTCATGATTTCGGACGACATGCTATACTATGACTTTTTTCATGATTCTGGACGACATGCTATACTATGACTTTTTTTCATGATTTCGGACGACATGCTATACTATGACTTTTTTCATGATTCTGGACGACATGCTATACTATGACTTTTTTTCATGATTTTTGACGACATGCTATACTATGACGATTTTTCATGATTTCGGACGACATGCTATACTATGACTTTTTTTCATGATTTTTGACGACATGCTATACTATGACGTTATTTCACGATTTCGGACGACATGCTATACTATGACTTTTTTTCATGATTTTTGACGACATGCTATACTATGACTTTTTTTCACGGTTTCGGACGACATGCTATACTATGACGTTATTTCATGATTTCGGACGACATGCTATACTATGACGTTATTTCATGATTTTGGACGACATGCTATACTATGACTTTTTTTCATGTTGTCGGACGACATGCTATACTATGACTTTTTTTCATGTTGTCGGACGACATGCTATACTATGACTTTTTTTCATGGTTTCGGACGACATGCTATACTATGACTTTTTTTCATGGCTTCGGACGACATGCTATACTATGACTTTTTTTTCATGGTTTCGGACGACATGCTATACTATGACTTTTTTTCATGGCTTCGGACGACATGCTATACTATGACTTTTTTTTCATGGTTTCGGACGACATGCTATACTATGACTTTTTTTTCATGGTTTCGGACGACATGCTATACTATGACGTTATTTCATGGCTTCGGACGACATGCTATACTATGACTTTTTTTTCATGGCTTCGGACGACATGCTATACTATGACGTTATTTCATGGCTTCGGACGACATGCTATACTATGACTTTTTTTTCATGGTTTCGGACGACATGCTATACTATGACTTTTTTTTCATGGTTTCGGACGACATGCTATACTATGAAGTTTTTTCATGATTTCGGACGACATGCTATACTATGACTTTTTGTCATGATTCTGGACGACATGCTATACTATGACTTTTTGTCATGATTCTGGACGACATGCTATACTATGACGTTTTTTCATGATTTCGGACGACATGCTATACTATGACTTTTTGTCATGATTCTGGACGACATGCTTTACTATGACTTTTTTTCATGATTTTGGACGACATGCTATACTATGACTTTTTTTTCATGGCTTCGGACGACATGCTATACTATGACGTTATTTCATGGCTTCGGACGACATGCTATACTATGACTTTTTTTTCATGGTTTCGGACAACATGCTATACTATGACGTTATTTCATGGCTTCGGACGACATGCTATACTATGACTTTTTTTCATGGCTTCGGACGACATGCTATACTATGACTTTTTTTTTCATGGTTCGGACGACATGCTATACTATGACGTTATTTCATGATTTCGGACGACATGCTATACTATGACTTTTTGTCATGATTCTGGACGACATGTTATACTATGACTTTTTTTCATGATTTCGGACGACATGCTATACTATGAAGTTTTTTCATGATTTCGGACGACATGCTATACTATGACTTTTTGTCATGATTCTGGACGACATGTTATACTATGCGTTTTTTCATGATTTCGGACGACATGCTATACTATGACTTTTTGTCATGATTCTGGACGACATGTTATACTATGACGTTTTTCATGATTCTGGACGACATGCTATACTATGACTTTTTGTCATGATTCTGGACGACATGCTATACTATGACGTTTTTTCATGATTCTGGACGACATGCTTTACTATGACTTTTTTTCATGATTTTGGACGACATGCTATACTAAGACTTTTTTTCATGATTCTGGACGACATGCTATACTATGACTTTTTGTCATGATTCTGGACGACATGCTATACTATGACGTTTTTTCATGATTCTGGACGACATGCTTTACTATGACGATTTTTCATGATTTCGGACAAAATGCTATACTATGACTTTTTTTTCATGATTTTTGACGACATGCTATACTATGACGATTTTTCATGATTTCGGACGACATGCTATACTATGACTTTTTTTTCATGATTCTGGACGACATGCTATACTATGACTTTTGTCATGATTCTGGACGACATGCTATACTATGACTTTTTTTCATGATTCTGGACGACATGCTATACTATGACTTTTTTCATGATTCTGGACGACATGCTATACTATGACTTTTTTTCATGATTTCGGACGACATGCTATACTATGACTTTTTTTTCATGATTCTGGACGACATGCTATACTATGACTTTTTTTCATGATTTCGGACGACATGCTATACTATGACTTTTTTCATGATTTCGGACGACATGCTATACTATGACTTTTTTTCATGATTCGGACGACATGCTATACTATGACTTTTTTTTCATGATTCTGGACGACATGCTATACTATGACTTTTTTTCATGATTTCGGACGACATGCTATACTATGACTTTTTTTCATGATTCTGGACGACATGCTATACTATGACTTTTTTTCATGATTTCGGACGACATGCTATACTATGACTTTTTTCATGATTCTGGACGACATGCTATACTATGACTTTTTTTCATGATTTTTGACGACATGCTATACTATGACGATTTTTCATGATTTCGGACGACATGCTATACTATGACTTTTTTTCATGATTTTTGACGACATGCTATACTATGACGTTATTTCACGATTTCGGACGACATGCTATACTATGACTTTTTTTCACGGTTTCGGACGACATGCTATACTATGACGTTTTTTCATGATTTCGGACGACATGCTATACTATGACGTTTTTTCACGGTTTCGGACGACATGCTATACTATGACTTTTTTTCATGATTTCGGACGACATGCTATACTATGACGTTATTTCATGATTTCGGACGACATGCTATACTATGACATTTTTTCATGATTTCGGACGACATGCTATACTATGACGTTATTTCATGATTTTGGACGACATGCTATACTATGACATTTTTTCATGATTTCGGACGACATGCTATACTATGACTTTTTTTTCATGATTTCGGACGACATGCTATACTATGACTTTTTTTCATGATTTTGGACGACATGCTATACTATGACGTTATTTCATGATTTCGGACGACATGTTATACCATGACTTTTTTTCACGATTTCGGACGACATGCTATACTATGACTTTTTTTCACGGTTTCGGACGACATGCTATACTATGACGTTTTTTCATGATTTCGGACGACATGCTATACTATGACGTTTTTTCACGGTTTCGGACGACATGCTATACTATGACTTTTTTTCATGATTTCGGACGACATGCTATACTATGACGTTATTTCATGATTTCGGACGACATGCTATACTATGACTTTTTTTCATGATTCTGGACGACATGCTATACTATGACTTTTTTTCATGATTTTGGACGACATGCTATACTATGACTTTTTTTCATGATTTTGGACGACATGCTATACTATGACGTTTTTTCATGATTTCGGACGACATGCTATTATGACGTTTTTTCACGGTTTCGGACGACATGCTATACTATGACGATTTTTCATGATTTCGGACGACATGCTATACTATGACTTTTTTTTCATGATTCTGGATGACATGCTATACTATGACGTTTTTTCATGATTTCGGACGACATGCTATACTAGACGTTATTTCATGATTTCGGACGACATGCTATACTATGACTTTTTTTTCACGATTTCGGACGACATGCTATACTATGACTTTTTTTTCATGATTCTGGACGACATGCTATACTATGACGTTATTTCATGATTTCGGACGACATGCTATACTATGACGTTATTTCATGATTTCGGACGACATGCTATACTATGACTTTTTTTCACGATTTCGGACGACATGCTATACTATGACTTTTTTTTCACGGTTTCGGACGACATGCTATACTATGACGTTTTTTTCATGATTTTGGACAACATGCTATACTATGACTTTTTTTTTCATGATTTCGGACGACATGCTATACTATGACATTTTTTCATGATTTCGGACGACATGCTATACTATGACGTTATTTCATGATTTCGGACGACATGCTATACTATGACGTTATTTCATGATTTCGGACGACATGCTATACCATGACTTTTTTTCATGATTTCGGACGACATGCTATACTATGACTTTTTTTCACGGTTTCGGACGACATGCTATACTATGACGTTTTTTCATGATTTTGGACAACATGCTATACTATGACTTTTTTTTCATGATTTCGGACGACATGCTATACCATGACTTTTTTTCACGATTTCGGACGACATGCTATACTATGACTTTTTTTCACGGTTTCGGACGACATGCTATACTATGACTTTTTTTCACGATTTCGGACGACATGCTATACTATGACTTTTTTTCATGATTTCGGACGACATGCTATACTATGACGTTTTTTCATGATTTTGGACGACATGCTATACTATGACGTTATTTCATGATTTCGGACGACATGCTATTATGACGTTTTTTCACGGTTTCGGACGACATGCTATACTATGACGATTTTTCATGATTTTGGACGACATGCTATACTATGACTTTTTTTTCATGATTCTGGATGACATGCTATACTATGACGTTATTTCATGATTTCGGACGACATGCTATACTATGACGTTATTTCATGATTTCGGACGACATGCTATACTATGACTTTTTTTCACGATTTCGGACGACATGCTATACTATGACTTTTTTTTCATGATTCTGGACGACATGCTATACTATGACGTTATTTCATGATTTCGGACGACATGCTATACTATGACGTTATTTCATGATTTCGGACGACATGCTATACTATGACTTTTTTTCACGATTTCGGACGACATGCTATACTATGACTTTTTTTCACGATTTCGGACGACATGCTATACTATGACTTTTTTTCACGGTTTCGGACGACATGCTATACTATGACGTTTTTTCATGATTTTGGACAACATGCTATACTATGACTTTTTTTTCATGATTTCGGACGACATGCTATACTATGACATTTTTTCATGATTTCGGACGACATGCTATACTATGACGTTATTTCATGATTTCGGACGACATGCTATACCATGACTTTTTTTCACGATTTCGGACGACATGCTATACTATGACTTTTTTTTCATGGTTTCGGACGACATGCTATACTATGAAGTTTTTTCATGATTTCGGACGACATGCTATACTATGACTTTTTGTCATGATTCTGGACGACATGCTATACTATGACTTTTTGTCATGATTCTGGACGACATGCTATACTATGACGTTTTTTCATGATTTCGGACGACATGCTATACTATGACTTTTTGTCATGATTCTGGACGACATGCTTTACTATGACTTTTTTTCATGATTTTGGACGACATGCTATACTATGACTTTTTTTTCATGGCTTCGGACGACATGCTATACTATGACGTTATTTCATGGCTTCGGACGACATGCTATACTATGACTTTTTTTTCATGATTTCGGACGACATGCTATACCATGACTTTTTTTCACGGTTTCGGACGACATGCTATACTATGACTTTTTTTCACGGTTTCGGACGACATGCTATACTATGACGTTTTTTCATGATTTCGGACGACATGCTATACTATGACGTTTTTTCATGATTTCGGACGACATGCTATACTATGACTTTTTTTCATGATTTCGGACGACATGCTATACTATGACGTTATTTCATGATTTCGGACGACATGCTATACTATGACGTTATTTCATGATTTTGGACGACATGCTATACTATGACATTTTTTCATGATTTCGGACGACATGCTATACTATGACTTTTTTTTCATGATTCTGGATGACATGCTATACTATGACGTTATTTCATGATTTCGGACGACATGCTATACTATGACGTTATTTCATGATTTCGGACGACATGCTATACTATGACTTTTTTTCACGATTTCGGACGACATGCTATACTATGACTTTTTTTCATGATTCTGGACGACATGCTATACTATGACGTTATTTCATGATTTCGGACGACATGCTATACTATGACGTTATTTCATGATTTCGGACGACATGCTATACCATGACTTTTTTTCACGATTTCGGACGACATGCTATACTATGACTTTTTTTCACGATTTCGGACGACATGCTATACTATGACTTTTTTTCACGGTTTCGGACGACATGCTATACTATGACGTTTTTTCATGATTTTGGACAACATGCTATACTATGACTTTTTTTTCATGATTTCGGACGACATGCTATACTATGACTTTTTTTCACGGTTTTGGACGACATGCTATACTATGACGTTTTTTCATGATTTTGGACAACATGCTATACTATGACTTTTTTTTCATGATTTCGGACGACATGCTATACTATGACTTTTTTTTCATGATTTCGGACGACATGCTATACTATGACTTTTTTTCATGATATCGGACGACATGCTATACTATGACTTTTTTTTCATGATTTTGGACGACATGCTATACTATGACGTTATTTCATGATTTCGGACGACATGCTATTATGACGTTTTTTCACGGTTTCGGACGACATGCTATACTATGACGATTTTTCATGATTTCGGACGACATGCTATACTATGACTTTTTTTTCATGATTCTGGATGACATGCTATACTATGACGTTATTTCATGATTTCGGACGACATGCTATACTATGACGTTATTTCACGATTTCGGACGACATGCTATACTATGACTTTTTTTTCATGATTCTGGACGACATGCTATACTATGACGTTATTTCATGATTTCGGACGACATGCTATACTATGACGTTATTTCATGATTTCGGACGACATGCTATACCATGACTTTTTTTCACGATTTCGGACGACATGCTATACTATGACTTTTTTTCACGATTTCGGACGACATGCTATACTATGACTTTTTTTCACGGTTTCGGACGACATGCTATACTATGACGTTTTTTCATGATTTTGGACAACATGCTATACTATGACTTTTTTTTCATGATTTCGGACGACATGCTATACTATGACATTTTTTCATGATTTCGGACGACATGCTATACTATGACGTTATTTCATGATTTCGGACGACATGCTATACCATGACTTTTTTTCACGATTTCGGACGACATGCTATACTATGACTTTTTTTCACGGTTTCGGACGACATGCTATACTATGACGTTTTTTCATGATTTTGGACAACATGCTATACTATGACTTTTTTTTCATGATTTCGGACGACATGCTATACTATGACTTTTTTTCATGATTTTGGACGACATGCTATACTATGACGTTATTTCATGATTTTGGACGACATGCTATACTATGACTTTTTTTCATGATTCTGGACGACATGCTATACTATGACTTTTTTTCATGATTTTGGACGACATGCTATACTATGACGTTATTTCATGATTTTGGACGACATGCTATACTATGACTTTTTTTCATGATTCTGGACGACATGCTATACTATGACTTTTTTTTCATGGTTTCGGACGACATGCTATACTATGCCTTTTTTTCACGGTTTCGGACGACATACTATACTATGACTTTTTTTCATGATTTCGGACGACATGCTATACTATGACTTTTTTTCACGGTTTCGGACGACATGCTATACCATGACGTTTTTTCACGATTTCGGACGACATGCTATACTATGACTTTTTTTCACGGTTTCGGACGACATGCTATAATATGACTTTTTGTCAAGGTTTCGGACGACATGCTATAATATGACTTTTTGTCATGATTTCGGACGACATGCTATACTATGACGTTTTTTCATGATTTTGGACGACATGCTATACTAAGACGTTTTTTCATGGTTTCGGACGACATGCTATACTATGACGTTTTTTCATGGTTTCGGACGACATGCTATACTATGACTTTTTTTTCATGGTTTCGGACGACATGCTATACTATGACGTTTTTTCACGGTTTCGGACGACATGCTATACTATGACTTTTTTTTCACGATTTCGGACGACATGCTATACTATGACGTTTTTTCTCGATTTCGGACGACATGCTATACTATGACTTTTTTTCACGATTTTGGACGACATGCTATACTATGACTTTTTTTCACGGTTTCGGACGACATGCTATACTATGACTTTTTTTCACGATTTTGGACGACATGCTATACTATGACTTTTTTCACGATTTCGGACGACATGCTATACTATGACTTTTTTTCATGGTTTCGGACGACATGCTATACTATGATTTCTATTCATGGTTTTTGAGGATATATTATGCTGTTTTGTTTTTTCATGATTTTGGACGAGTTACTATACTAAGATTTTGTTTACTGTACGACTTTTTTTTTTTTTTGTCATACTCCACTATGAGTAAATAATGACACAGAACAGGATTAACTTTATTATCAGGTATAGACACAATGAAATGCAGTGTACTTCTTAACCAAAAGTGCAAAAAGCACTGAAGCATAGAGTAATGTATACAGTACACACAAAATAAAATGCAGAGTGTGAGAAAAACAGTCAGGGGAGTGAACACAATTAATTTTATGGTATGAACAGCGGCTGCATTTCAGATTGCACACTGATTCTTTTTACCTTCAGTATGTGCTGCAGCTGCCATTAGAAAGTACATACTGTTGCATGGACAGTTGGGACATTCTACTTCATCATTAACATTGCACTTTGAATTTTGACCCTTTTCTGCATTTATCCATCGCAGTTTGTAGTGTAACATGTAAAATAAAAAGAAACAGAAGTATGCGATTTGGAACACATCAGAACTTAACAGTATCACTTAAAGAAATACTTCATCCGTAAAAAGACGATTTCTATGACAGTTAGTGATGTTGAATTCATGATGAGGACAGAACATGGCAAACATGCTGATTTATTGGGGACCAGCTTTAACAACGCAAAACACAAGTATAATCAAAGTCTCATTTATCCAGCTGGATGGTCAGTACTTCCCAAACACTGTAATTTCACTTAAACCTTATTATATAAAACTGAACTGAAATTGAAAATCACCTTTGTTATTTGCAAAGCCATATTAACATTGTGTTCACTCCAGGTGCGAATTAGGCCATCCCAGTATTTTTGGTATACTGCATTTGACAAACTGTGTATGTGTATTGGAATGTAGTGAGTAGTAATAGTGTTCAGCACGGTGACAGCTGAGGGGAACAAGACGCTGTTCTGAACCTGGTGATTCTGAAGTGGAGAGTCCTGCAGCGCCTCCCAGAGGGGAGGAGAGCAAACAGTCTGTGGCTGGGATGAGAGTTGTCTTTGACGATGCTGAGCGCCCTCTGTGGACACGCCTTGGGCTGGACAGCCTCGATGACAGGAAGTGGCCAAGCAGTGATGTCTAGGGCATTTTTCAGAAACCTGCAGTGCTTCCTGGTCAGAGACAGAGCGGTCAGAGACAGAGCAGTCAGAGACAGAGCGGTCAGAGACAGAGCGGTCAGAGACAGAGCGGTTAGAGACAGAGCAGTCAGAGACAGAGCGGTCAGAGACAGAGCGGTTAGAGACAGAGCGGTCAGAGACAGAGCAGTCAGAGACAGAGCGGTCAGAGACAGCGGTCAGAGACAGAATGGTCAGAGACAGAGCGGTTAGAGACAGAGCAGTCAGAGACAGAGCGGTCAGAGACAGAGCGGTTAGAGACAGAGCGGTCAGAGACAGAGCAGTCAGAGACAGAGCGGTCAGAGACAGCGGTCAGAGACAGAATGGTCAGAGACAGAGCGGTTAGAGACAGAGCAGTCAGAGACAGAGCGGTCAGAGACAGAGCGGTTAGAGACAGAGCAGTCAGAGACAGAGCGGTTAGAGACAGAGCAGTCAGAGACAGAGCGGTTAGAGACAGAGTGGTCAGAGACAGCGGTCAGAGACAGAGTGGTTAGAGACAGCGGTCAGAGACAGAGCGGTCAGAGACAGAGCGGTCAGAGACAGAGTGGTTAGAGACAGAGCGGTCAGAGACAGAGCGGTCAGAGACAGAGCAGTCAGAGACAGAGCGGTCAGAGACAGAATGGTCAGAGACAGAGCGGTTAGAGACAGAGCGGTCAGAGACAGAGTGGTCAGAGACAGAGCGGTTAGAGACAGAGCAGTCAGAGACAGAGCGGTCAGAGACAGAGCGGTTAGAGACAGAGCGGTCAGAGACAGAGCAGTCAGAGACAGAGTGGTCAGAGACAGAGTGGTCAGAGACAGAGCGGTTAGAGACAGAGCAGTCAGAGACAGAGCGGTTAGAGACAGAGCAGTCAGAGACAGAGCGGTTAGAGACAGAGTGGTCAGAGACAGCGGTCAGAGACAGAGTGGTTAGAGACAGCGGTCAGAGACAGAGCGGTCAGAGACAGAGCGGTCAGAGACAGAGCGGTTAGAGACAGCGGTCAGAGACAGAGCGGTCAGAGACAGAGCGGTTAGAGACAGAGCGGTCAGAGACAGAGCAGTCAGAGACAGAGCGGTCAGAGACAGAGCGGTCAGAGACAGCGGTCAGAGACAGAGCGGTCAGAGACAGAGTGGTTAGAGACAGAGCGGTCAGAGATAGCGGTTAGAGATAGTGGTCAGAGACAGAGTGGTTAGAGACAGAGCGGTCAGAGACAGAGCGGTCAGAGATAGCGGTTAGAGATAGTGGTCAGAGACAGAGTGGTTAGAGACAGAGCGGTCAGAGATAGCGGTTAGAGATAGTGGTCAGAGACAGAGCGGTCAGAGACAGAGCAGTCAGAGACAGAGCGGTCAGAGATAGCGGTTAGAGATAGTGGTCAGAGACAGAGTGGTTAGAGACAGAGCGGTTAGAGATAGTGGTCAGAGACAGAGTGGTTAGAGACAGAGCGGTTAGAGATAGCGGTTAGAGATAGTGGTCAGAGACAGAGCGGTCAGAGACAGAGCGGTTAGAGATAGCGGTTAGAGATAGCGGTCAGAGACAGAGCGGTTAGAGACAGAGCGGTTAGAGACAGAGTGGTCAGAGACAGAGCGGTTAGAGACAGAGCGGTCAGAGACAGAGCGGTTAGAGACAGAGTGGTCAGAGACAGAGCGGTTAGAGACAGAGCGGTTAGAGACAGAGTGGTCAGAGACAGAGCGGTCAGAGACAGAGCGGTCAGAGACAGAGCGGTTAGAGACAGAGCAGTCAGAGACAGAGCGGTCAGAGACAGAGCGGTCAGAGACAGAGCGGTTAGAGACAGAGCGGTCAGAGACAGAGCGGTCAGAGACAGAGCGGTCAGAGACAGAGCGGTTAGAGACAGAGCGGTCAGAGACAGAGCGGTCAGAGACAGAGCGGTCAGAGACAGAGCGGTCAGAGACAGAGCACGATGTGATGACCTGCTCATTGATCAACAGTGTGTTTCAGGACCAGCATTGCAATCAACCAATCACAGCCCAGTGACATCATGAGCATGCTGCTCCTGTGCAGAGTTAAGCTAGTTTTCCAAATTGGAGATAATACAAAGAACAAACTCTTCAATAACATTGAAAACAAACCTAATAAGCTACTGCAGGGTTAGCCAGTTAGCCTGCTAACTAGGTTGGTGACATTTGCATTTCACAAATATAATGTGTAATATCTGAATATAAGAGCAAAGATCTCTGCACTGCTGCCCTCACTCTGTAATCTGCTCGTGATTAACAGCCACTCCTACAGGCCCGGACGTGATTACCAGGGTGACGAAGAGATCCTCGACAAGAAGCTCACAACCAGAGAGCAACCCAGCGAGAACGGCCGCCGTCTCACCCACAACTCCTGATTCATGGGAGGAAGACTGGAGGCTGCACACACCTGCTGCTGCTCCTCTCAGTCCCCTGAGCCGAGGTGAGGCAGCTCCAGGCACAGCAGCACTGCACTGAGACAAAAAAAAACACCCTTTGGAAATGAATCAGCATCTCATTAACACGCTGGCTGAGTGGAATTCATTAAATGTTTGCACCATCTTGGAAATTTGCATCTGTTGCAGAAAGTGTCAGAATCACTTTAATCTGCATGACTTGGTCCGTCCGCTCGTGTAGCATTAATATTCGCTTCAAAAGACGGAAAAAATATTCACTCTAGTGGCGTCTCCCCAACGGAGGAGAGAGGAATTCAGTTTGTGGCTGAAAACAACAGGTAATTTTATTTATAGAATTCAGCAGCAACACGTCTTTACAGACGCTGTGGATAATCCACTGGAGACAGTTTTCATCGGCACTACTTTCTACCAATGACATAATCTAGTCTATCAGGAGATACTGGACACCAATTCTGGAAAGACAGAATTTCATTTTAGCAATTTGAGCACCAGAAACGTAATTCCTTTCACCTCCATCCAAAACTGTCTGCACTGAAAGATATACCTCCAGAGTATCTTATTATTTCAACATCAGTAAAACATAACGTCAGCACACACAGCAGCCGTAGTCACTGAATTCTGACTAAAGTGACCTTTGTTTTAGATAAAAATAAAAAACTTTTTTTTTTTAACAGACGGATAAATAAAACTCTCAACAGGAAAATATGACCTGAGCCAGGCTGCATTCGTCTTCACCTTGACTAAATTTTGTTTAAGGGATTTGAACCTTTAACTAAATTTTCTTGATAAAGCTTTCTCCAGCACATTAATCATCCTGAGCCAGTATCCTAATAAAGCACAATTTTTTTTACCAAATTTCCAGAAAATCAGCAGAAGAACTAAGAATTAAAGTGTATTTCCAGCCACACTGTCAATGCTGATGACTGAAGTATATATTTGGTAATTAACACTGATATTTAACAGTATGTAACCTCTCTGCTGCAGGACAGGCAACTCAACATTCCACAACATCGTCATCAAATTCACGAGGAAGCCGAGTCACCTCCGTCAAACCAAGGTCAGAGATCGGGGCCTCCACCCAAGCACCAACTGTAACCTCGCACACAACGGCCGAGGCTGAATCTGAGGAGGAGCTGCAGGAAAAGTCTGAGACGGCAGAGAAAGCTCCGTGTGTGGATGAAGAGCTGGCAGACAGCTCGCAGGAGAAACACACAGATGGTAGAGTTTGGAGTTAAATTATAAAAATACAAGCCGCATGCTGTGCTACTTTCTTACCTTCGCTCTTCTTCTAATTCGCCATCAAGGCGCCTTCTGCCTCTTCACTCTTCATCGACTTGCCAGGTTAAATTAAATCTGAATAAAATGAATACATTAAGCAGGTTTCTCTCGTGGGTTCAATAACGTTAATTATATTTAAAAGGCTATAGAAGTTAAATGAAGTAATCTATGACCAGTAATGACAGCCAGAAGAAACACCAGCCCATAACGGACATTAACAATAAATTCACATTTTCCCAATACAGAGGAGTAAACTGGATAATTACAACAGAAACATTCACAAAGGAGCCGAAACACCAGCACGCTGAGTGCTTAGTCTAATTAATTTAATGTTTCATGGCTTGGCACTGGTTTCTCCCATCAAAGCCTGCGCCTGAGGAGGTTTCCTTTTTCCTTCAGCACAGAGTCGGCTCCTCAAAGTCATGAATCAGGTTCCCTGGTAAACACAGCGACTGGTTCTGAACTCAGCAGAGAGACCAGAATCACTAGAAGCAAAGGAAGGAAGAGTCGACAAGATGAAAATGTTCCTGAAAAATGACCAGTTACTCACCTTCTCCTCCATATTTATCACGGACTGATATTTACAGAAGAAGGAAAAGATACCTGTCGGCTGTGATTGGCTGGTCCTCGTCACATCATACGTGCTGCGTTCCAAAAAAGTGAACTTGACGCTTTTGTGTTCGCGCACACCTGCCGCCCATCTGCACTGAAAACAATGATATTTGAGGGCCCAAAAAAAATCACTGCATGTGGACGACCCCTTACACTGGCTGCTAGCCTCGTTAGCACAGTGCATTCACAGCTCTGCTTAACTGTCATAATGCTAACACTAATTTTCGCTAGCTAAAAACAGGCCTTAAACCATTGACACAAAAAGTATTTAGCGGGGAAAGTGAAACTCAAACTCCTTAGAAAATCTTTTAATACAAGCAGGCATGTACAAGACTTTTTTCGGTGACTGCAACTTTACAATTAAATTTTATGAGCTGAAAACGATCTAAACTAGTGACAGCTACGGTTCCGACTTTGCTCTGTGAATCTGGGGGTCACTGAAAGTGGACACGCCCTTATGAGTTATAAAAATTACTGCTGCAAAGTTGGGCATTTTAACGACTTGACTCGCTCTTGGAGCCAGCCTCAAGTGGCCATTAGAGGAACTGCAGTCTTTGGCACTTCCGTTGGCTTCATCTTCAGCCCAGAGGTTGATGCTTGGCCTTGTGTTGGAGGTAAAGTTGGGTTCAGGTTAGGAAACACCTGGTCCCGTGTCACCAGGATGTATAAAGAGACCTGTGTTGGAGGCGGGATCCTGTTCATTCCTATAAAAGTTGCTCAGTGGCACACAAAGCCAAAAAAGCTTCATGAAATAATCAAACTATGAAATTGCCTGAATCTTCTGCCCGAAGAGCAGGTGCACCAGAGACTTACAGTGGCTGAACATGATCAAGTGCAGCCGACTGGCTAACTAAGCAACTGATGGATATGCTGATATTCCTGAGAGTGAAACAAGTCATTTCACGGGGGTGTTGATGCTCAAAAAAAAAACAACAACAAAGTATCCACAGATTTACAGATGTATGTCTGTATGAAAAAGTCTTTTTGGACCCATGACATCAGGTGACGTTGAGGCTGAAGAGCAAACTGAGGGAAAAGCAGCATTATTTTATGTTTCAGCAGATGAATGAGTCGACAGCTTGGTCTCTTACCTCAGGAAAAGGTTCGGGTCCTCTGTCCATCCAGCTGATCTGCTGCTCCTTCAGCTCTGGTGTCACTAGGTGCTGCAGAGCTGTCCAGATGTCCTCCTGTCCACACGCGTCCTCCACTTCCTCCTGAGCAGATGGGCTTTACAGATGGGTCACAAATTAAAGGACCAACGTAAATAAACAAAAGCAGATGCTTCCATACAAAACACAAGAGCTCGCTGAAGGATGTGAATATGAAAATGATGGGAATCGTGTCACCAACTTTCAACCCCACTGAACACCCACAGGGTACAGAGGAAGCAGCATCCTTTCCTTTGACTGACACTCATAGCTCATCAATCTCAACGGGACTCTCCTGTCCCTCGTCAACCTCCTCGACACTTCTCCTCCAGTATTTACAGAACTATAACTGCCTATATAACTGCCTATAACTGCCCCTTTAAGAGAAGTGTGCAAACATGGCTCAAAGAGTCAACAAGAAAGCTCTGGAATACTTTCTGATTTCACAGTGGGACTTGGCAGGAGCGTGCATCAAAGTCTGAGTCAGTGAGGAACTGGACCTATTTCACGCTTCATTTTAACATCACTCACGAACAAAACCCAGAGATATTTATACTCCTACACTTGAGGCAAGAGTTTGCGCACACACCGCAGGGACACTCCACCATCTCTCTGGGGTGCCCCGTCAGGTTTCAGCACCCGACAGTCTGGCCTCAGACCTCAGGGTGCTGCCTCTCATCTCAGCTGCTCCACGCTCAGCTGCTGCCCCCTCCTTGTGCGACACCGGAGGTTACGGTCTGATGAAACCAACACAACTGCATCACTTGCAAAAAGCAGAGATGACTCATGGGAGCTGTAACCTAACGGGCCATGAGGCTTTGACAGCACGCCTACAGCAGGACACGAGAGTCTCTTTACTAGCAGCTAAAAACACCGTCCAGTCTCTGCAGATATACAGAGTTAAGCTCCTTCAGTGCAGACTCTTCTAACTCGATATTGCTCATGATATTTCGCACACAAATCATATCTTCACTGTCCCTCTCTGGTGTTAATATTAAGCTCCCTGAAGCTGCTGTGGTTCACATTTTCCTAAATGTTGTCTGTTGGCAGACTGGGACGTGGCTCAGAAGAGGACGGTGCCGTTCTTCGCCTGGTCGCTGCTGGAGTCTGTTGGGTTGTCGGACATACAACTACAGCCAGACAGCAAAGGTAGGACTGAAGAACTTCTTGGCTGCATGTCACAGAGTAAAGGTTTCTCCTTTTTCCCTGAAAATGTTCTGCAGACAAAAAATTGCCATAGCCCTTTAATTAGACACTATTTTTATGCCGCTGCGCTGGCGTCTGTCCGTTCCATCAGCGTGTGAGCGTGTTAAACACTGAGCAGCAGGTGGCACCTTGTATAATAGCCTCTGCCACCAGTGTGGGAACTAGATGATGACTAGAAAGGCGCTATACAAATGCAGGTCCATTTACCGTTTACCGTTCTCACAAAAGTTTTGGCACAAACGTCCACTTGGAGTCATTAACAAATTGACTAATTTTGGTGGTCAAAGGTCAAGGTCACAGTGACAATGCAGCCATCTCATTCTCGTCAATACGACATGTCAAAAAGCCCTCGACAGAATTTATCAACATTTGGCACAATTGTCCACTTGGCCTTAACAATAAACTGATTAGAACAATATCTCAGTAAGTTCAATAAGTAAAAGAATTTTCTCAAATTTGGCACAAACATCTACTTGGATTTAATGATGAACTGACTGGAATTTGAAGGTCAAAGGTTGAGGTCACTGTGAGCTCAAGTCAGCCTCATTTTGGTGAATGTGATATCTCGAGACCACCTTGGGGGAAATTTCTTCAAAGGTCAAAGGTCAACTCCACTGTGACATCATAGTGTTCTGCATTAATCAGCATCATATATCAGGAACAGAAGGGAAGACATTTGATCAGATACTGAATTGCTGACTCTAATCCTGGATGTCCATTTTGAAACGGTGTTGATTGTAAAGATCCTCTGTGCTGCCGGGGGGAAGATGTGTGATGCATCCACGATTTAGAATTTGTAGCCTCTTTGCAGCAACATCCATATTTGAAGCATTGTCTTCTGCCACGGCTACATGAGTCTAAAAAGACATGGATGTAACTTTTAACTGCAACTTCACTGGTTTGCAGAGGCAAATAACTGTGAGTCGGTAATTCTAGTTACAGTGTCTAAATCTTGTCCGCATGTGTTCAGTAGTTTAAATATACTAACCTGAGTTTCCTCCTACGATCTCTGAAGAGTGCAGTCGCTCCTTCACCCTGTACGGCAGCGACGGGCGAGCCAGACGGGAGATGCCGGCTCTGGGGGAGATGCTTCACTGTCTGACGGGACGCTGCCCGCATGAGTACGAGATGTACGGCTGCTACTGCGGACAGGAGGGCGGGGGGCAACCGCAGGACCAGCTGGACAGGTCAGCAGCTGCAGGATGAGGAGGGATGATGTTATAGCTGATGCAGATACAGTCTGTCAGCAACATGAATATGGAAAGAAACTGTGCAGTTTAGATTTTATGATGAAAAGTTAAAGAAACCGATACGATGGGAGAAAACTACAATGAGTTGTTTTTCTCCTAATATTGACATTCACAGTTTCTCGGTCGGTGGAGATCCTTGAGCTTTCACAAGCATATTGAACACATTCTCTCGGTCATAGAACATTTACTATGTTTTTCTTTTTCTGAAAGAAATAGTCAAATTTATTATAAATAATTTATCTAGCCAGTAACTCAGAAGATGTTTCCAGCCACGGTAAAAACTGCCTTGTGTTTAATGGCCGCTGCCTCCTGCAGTTGGCGTGGATGTGCATCCTCCTGCATGTGCCGTGAAGCACAAGGAACAAAACAAAGAGGACGGGCTCATAAAAACGTCATTTTGTCCATGCTGTATGAAGCTAACAAGGTACCTTCTCCATCACCTCTGCTGCTCTCCATCAGGTGCTGCTTCTTCCATCACTGCTGCCTGAAGCAGATTAGCTCCATGGGCTGCAGGTCAGACAGGAAGCTCAACGCTCAGATCTCCTGCGAGAGCGGGAAACCACGATGTGAGTACAGCTGGTCTGCTGAGAACACAGTAACATTAATCTTTGTTACAGCACAGGACAGTTACGCAACAACTAAAGTACCTTAATCTGAATCTTATGTCAGATCTGTTCTGGAGGTCTCATGTCTCACGTTTTTTGTCTGACATGTACAGGAACTCTAATGCAAGTCCAACCTGCAGCTGAGTGTTGAAGCTTTTAGTTACGGTTTCTCTTGTTCGTGCTAAATATATTTGTTCTCTGTACGATTTCAGACACTCTACAAGTAAATGTATTGTTTTTAATCTGAGTTATAGTGTGTGTTTATTTAGTTGTCAACATTCACTTCAACTAAGGCTTGAAAAACACCAGACTTACCTCTTCTTGTGAAGCAAAGCCACAGGGGTCACATAACCTCGCTAATCTTGCTTTTCTATGGGAGTCTGCTGATTTCTTCCACTTCTTTAGGATCCAGTTTTGCTAAATACTTTTCCTTAACCTCACGTTAATCACTGTCATTTCCTCCTCAGGTCAGGGCGTCACCGTCTGTGACAAGCTGCAGTGTGTGTGTGACAAAACGACTGCAGAGTGCATGGCGGCGGCCCACTTTAACCACAGCCTGCCGGCGCAGCAGTGCCGCGGCCCCGTACCTCCCTGCCGCCGGGCCAGCAGACCCCCCAAACCACGGCTTTCCCCTCAGTCCAGCGAGGAGAGCGCGGAGCTGCCGGGAGGAAACTCTGACATAAATTTCAGCACACAGGACACATCGACAAACACACCTCCACCACGCCAGGTTCAAAACAGGTGAGTGAGAAGGAGCTTCAGTTAATGCTTTGCTATTATATGTGACCTAGATGTTAGCATGTAACCATCAGTGGCGTGCCCGGGGCAGATGACCACATAGAGAATCCATCACAATTTGACATCAGTTTGACTTTTTGTAATTGTTTTAAATGAGAATTAATTTTTTTGCTCGCTGTTTTTGTGCTGCTACACGTCTCACTTGCTGATTACTGGAGGATAAATAAAAATGGAAATTAACAGTAGATTGATTACATGGAAATGTTAGTGTAAGGAGGTGATGGCACGGTTGCCTGGCAACGCTAAAAAAGCGCAGCATGTGTTTTTTATTTTTTTATTACACCGATTTAAGTGCTGCTGATTGATGATTTTGTACAGTCGAACAGTGTTGGTATTTTAACCACTGTCTGTCTGCAGTGATGAAAGCTCAGACCTGAAGGACGAAGACAAGCCAAAGAATCCTCCTGCTGGATCGTCGGGCAGCTCCACACGACCTCCTCCTTCTCCTCCTCCTCCCTCCAGTGAGGAGAGCAGAGAGCCATCGAGACACAGTGGGATTCAAACCCACAACCACAGGCCGAGTGCAGGGCAGAGCCAAGGGCACCGACCTGGAGGGACCGGGGTGAAAGAGGAGGGGGAGGAGGAGGAAAAGGAGGGAGAGGAGGAAGAAGAGGAGGGGGGAGGAGAAGAGGAGGAGGCGGAGGAAGAGGAGGAGGAGGGCAACTAAAAGCCAATGCATTGCTTTGTAAAGCAAGTTTTGGGATGTGAAGAAGTCGTGTTGGGGAATAACTGTTTAAAGATTATTGTCAGATTATTTTGTTTCCAGTAACAGAAGTTCTAATTTATAGAAATGACGTCAAAAATCAAATGTTTACTCTGATTTTTCGGGTTTTCTGTTACAGATTTGTGAACTGGAATGTCTCTTAAGGAAATAAAAAAATAAGAAAAGCAAGCATTCGTTTGTTGTGTCCTCCTTCAAAATAAAGCTGACAGTAATAAAGACATCACAGCTCATCTGTATTGATAGAAACATTTTATTTGAGTCTTGAACATCAATCTCAACACACAATTTACTATTGAATAGAGGCTTTGTAATGAAGCGCTGAGGCTCTGCTGCCACTGAGGTTAGAGGAAATAATTTAATGACATTTTAGGGACAGATCTGACGTCTGTTGGTTCCACTTGTTATTTAAAGTAAATCCCAATGTGATTTCAAAGACTTGAAAAGTAAACTGAAGGATTGTCTGAAAATAAGTATTTTTTGGTTCCTGCTTTTCCAGTTTGACGATCTGCTTCACATCTTGGTTTAATATCATTAAAATGTTTATATCTCTGCGTTTTAAGTCAGACTCTGGAGATTTTTCATTATTTGCAGCCTTTTTATTGACTAAACAATCACATGATTGATCCCCAAAACAGAAGATAGATCCTGGTAATATCAAAAAATTAATACCGCGCATTTTTATGCCTCAAAACACCAGATAAGTTTCTCTTACATTTTACATCCATGTGTGTGAAAACATGGATGCTTCACACACATCTTCCCCCCGACAGCACAGAAGATCTGCACAATCAGAGTAGTGTCACCAATTCAGTATCTGACCAAATGTCTCCTTCTGTTCCTGAGACATGACGCTGAGTAATGGCCAGAAAAGTGTTTTTACAAAACATTGTGATGTCACAGTGAAGCTGACCTTTGACCTTTTGGGTTTAAAATGTCATCACTTCATTTTATCCTCATAATTAGCATGATAATACTTGTGTTATGGCAAGAAATGCTTTGTGAGGTCACAGTGACCTTGACCTCTGACCACCAAAACTGAATCAAGTCATTATTGAGTCCAAGTGGACGTTTGTGCTAAATTTGAAAAAATCCCCTCAAGGTGTTCTTGAGCGATGACATTTGCAAAAATTAGACAGACAGACAAGGTCACATCGACTTTGATCGAAATCTTATCTGCTCAACTTCAAGTCTAAGTAGACGTTGGTGCCAAATTTGAAAAAATGCCCTCAAGGTTTCTTGAGACATGGCATTCACGGGAACTGGACGGACAATCTGAAGCCCCGATGTAAAAAGTTGTTTGGAAAAAACGTCATTTGAACTCTGTTTTTAGCCTCACTGTAGCCTGAGTTCAAAGTTCAAATGACGTGTTTCCAAACAGCTTTTTATGTCGGGGCTTCAGGACACTTGGGTCACTACGGACGAGCAGTATGGAGATATTTTGTGGTTTCAATTATGTGTTTTTGGACGTTTGAATCTGGGGCGCCGTCAGCCTCCATTAGGTGGAGTTGTGTTGCTACCTCCTCTCCCCCTGGATCTCTGCAAGTGATGTGAGGACTCTAAAACTTCACCTGAGCCTCCCTCGACATATGGGTGAGTAGATAATGGACGAATTTTCATTTTGTTGCGAAAAAGAATTGTCGGTGTTTGACTCACTGTCATCCGTAAACTTCCCAGAGGAAAAGGATTATGTTTTTGTTTCAACCTACAAAGTAATGAAACTGTGTCTACCTCAGCTATCTCAAATATTATGCTGATTTTGTCATTTATGATTCAACGTCCCCTCTTCAAAACAATATCAAAGTTAAGGTCGTTTTTATCCCTGTAAACTGTGTGAAACTCTACATGTAGGACTCTTGCAGATGTGGAACCGTTCAGAATGAAACAGTAAATAACTCCTGCTCTTTAATCACACTGAAACCCGTTTTGGTTGAGCAGAGCCTCAGCGCCGTCTAGTGGTTAAAATCCTCAGTGTGTTTGAAACAAAGCCAAGCTTTTAGCGGTCTGTCACTGTGAAGGCCGAACACAGACGTGACACCTCTGAGCTCTAAAACTGGCACAAAAATACAAACTGCTGCATCACAAACATAAGAAAACATCATCAGAAGCTCGGATATTTTTTTTTGTTCTTCTGTTCATTGTTCTGCAGAATTCAGCTGATAAACTGAAAAACGTCCATCTTGAAAAGTGACGAATCACATTAATGTTTTTTTTTTTTTTAAAGCAATTTGTGTGTCCAGCATTTTGACGTAAGGCAGGTCAGCAGTGAAATGATCTCACCCCATTTACTGATTTATTCTCCCGTCTTAATTTTTATCATTTTAAGACTTGACTCTGACTTCAGTCACCAGTCAGGAGGGACTTTTGACAGTTTGACACAGAGTTATTCTTGAATACAACATTTCACAAACTGAACATTTGGGAGAAAAATACCTCTAATGATCAACTTGTACCACATTCTAATCTGTGCCGATTCATTTTTGCTATAGTACCAGGTACACAGTGATCAAAGTGCAAACATCATACCTCATTCTGACAGTTATTAAGTATAATATTTCATTTGTGACTGATTGACTTAAATCTATTAAATACTTTATCAAAAGTAGCGGAGATGATTCATTCACAGACTGAAGCTTCAGACTGTTCTCAGATCATTTACTTTAATTTAAACTTTATTTATCGATCAGCTTTGACAAGAAGTTGCAGCTCAGGACAGATTCAGGTCCAGATTCACTCTAGTATCATACGTATCTGTTCTTTGTCCATGTAAATTATTTTCAAAATGGGTGAAGCTCTTAAAATTCAGATTGCAGCCAATTTAAAGGACCATAACATATAATATGAGCATGATATTCTATTTAACTGCCGTTTACCAAAATTTGGATCCTCTGACAAAACAGTTTCTGCAGCTAAACAAAAAAATAACTGATGGTGCAACTTGGTGCAAATCTGAAAATCCAGACCAACATGTTATTTAGTATGTGCAAAATCTTAGCATGAGACCGTCCCAACAGTACATGAATTGGGCACTATTAACAGTGGAATATTACAGTATGAAAATGCTGCACACTACGCTGGCAGATCTATCCCACAATGCAATGCAGCAGCAGTGACAACTGTTTTAACAGACGCAACGCAAGACAGCTCTGCAATCTCAACCGCCCCGATGACGTGAGCTCAACATTCTGTTTCGCTCACTGTATCAGTCTGGACTCGCCTCATATCCAGGTATTCAGAGTATATTCCACTGGAGCCAATCAGGCATCCGCACTGTATTTAACGACATAAGCAGCCAATCAGGGACTGTGCTGTAGTTGATGATGTAAAATGCAGGCGGCAGCTTGCAGAACAGTCATGGCGTCTCACGAAGCAACAAGCGCTAACTCTTATGTTTTAAGTGAAATTATTGCAGAAACAGAGTCAATAACAATAAACAACAACAAGTGTATGCAAAAGCTTCATTTATCACTTGGCTCCATTTGTGATGAAGAAGATGTTCCCGGTGCTTTGTTACGCTGATTGGCTGAAGGAGTTTGTCTGTCAAGGTGAGTACCCGCCCACTGAGAGTGTTTGGGGCAGCAGAGTCCGGACTGATGCAGAGAGCAGACACAATGTTGAGCTCACGTCAACCGGATGATCTCACCCGGCTACAGTACGGCTGGCTAGCACTTCTGCCAGTGTTCACTGAACCACCTGCCCGTCATCGCAGCTGTTGGAGGCGGCCGGCTGTCAGGGTGGTTATCACGCAGTGGTGTAAAAGAGGCTTTAGAGCTTAAGTCTCAAGGAAACTCTTAAATATCTTTTATAGGTTTTAAAACTTTTAAAGTTTCCCTGTTTTTCGTTTACATTTTGGCAAACCGGCAAATGATCTGACGGATGCACAGATAATGTCACTGGATTCTTGACTCTGAGACAGAGTACGATTTTTTACTCTAATTGCAGCAATCAGGCTCTAACGTTTTAAAGTGCCTTAATTGCCTCCACGAGCTGTGTGTCACAGACTCTGCTGCTGCTCCAACTGCTGACCGTGTGGGGAAGCGCCTCACAGTTTGAAAACCATCGATTATTTATTTATTTTTTATCATGTGTCAGGCGAAGCAAGAAGTTTTGCAAATAACCTCAATTAAACCTCAGAGATGTGATTATACTGTGAGCTCCACACATGAAACAGGATTTTTCTTTGTTTTCAAGACGCCTAAATGGGTCCAACGCAAACCTCAGGCTTCAGATCACACAACGTTGCTGTTAAATAGATTTAAAGAGCATCAGAATACTGGTGACGGTGATTAAATAATAAAACATGGAAGCAGTTTGCACTTGTTCTAATGTTGATGAAGTGGCTGTTTTGCTCTGTGGTCTTTTAGAGGGTTTGTTTCTAAACTAAAAGCCACAAGTACTGTAGACTGACTCTGCAAATTAATTTTAGTGAATCTGGAGCTGAATCTTCTCAGAAATGATCTCATATCTAAAACTTTGCTGATGAGTCTGAGCTGAAGCTGCAACTTCTGGGAGGAAAATAAAACCTAGAAGCTGAAATTTGCTGATTTACTCTTCTGTTCTCTGTAGTATGCAAAAATAACTGACATCATCTGACTATAGATATAATATTCATTCATTTTTCAGCATATTTGAAATGATATAATGGATTCTACATTAAAAAAAAATCAAGTAACATTTTCATAAATGAGACCATTTCTCCCGCATTGATAAGAACTGCACAATCCCATTGAAACCCTGAACCGTCCTCTTCATAGTAAACAACACAAAATAAAAAGAGATCAGCATTTGTCTTCATCATGATGAATGTGATCGACAAGAATACATCTCCCCATCTCTAAATCTCTACCAGGCAACAGTTTGACGATACGTGATGCATAAAATGTACAAAAATATATGATATACTGCTATAATGACACATTCATAAAGGAAGTGATCATGTATTCCAGCCACATCTAAGCAAACTGTTCATCTCCTGTGCAAATCGTACTTTCCTCCAAACTCAAATCAGTGACATGTTCCCACTGTGCTGGCTCATTTTACATCAGTTTGAAGAAAAATATGATTTTAAGATTCAGTCGATAAAGTTTGTTTAGATGGATTTATATTCCCAGCGCGCCCCGAGGGGTCGACGACGTCATACTAAGATATCATGCAGTTAGTTCATATAATGCATGTTTTTATGTCGAGCTATGATATTAAATCATAAGAGTCAGCATTTAAAGCTAAGACGTTACGCGGCGCAGATATGCACAAAAGATAAAATCGCTTTAATGCATTTTTTTATATACAGAGGAAAAGATCTAAGGTATTTCCATTTCTCTGAATCCTGCCCTTTCTGACAAAAGACTACAAACTCTACAGAGAAACTACATCTTTAACCAAAACTCACATTGGCTGGTTTATTCCAAACATCTCCAGCCACCTGCAGTCAGCTAAACATCATATTCAGAACAGAGGACGCTAACAGACTCCATTTAAACCTGGTATTAAAGGGATAGTTAAGATTTTTTTTAAGTGGGTTACTCTGGGATACACAGCTCTGGTGTACTGGCAATGGGAAAATAATCTATCATCTATTTTAGCAGGTTTTCTTGTGCTTTAAATAAAAAAAGAAAAACACATAAGTGTGCTAATTTCGGAGGAAAAAGAAAACAAGTCTTGTTCATTCAGTTGTGAGCTCAGTACTTCCACACCAGTTTTCACTAAAACCTCAAGTGGAGGGCTTCTTAATAATGTACTAAGCATACAACTGGACTGGGGCTGCCCGCTAATACTCGACAAAACAGTAGTCGACCAGAGAGGTTATGAGTCGACGATTTCATTTATTGCTTCATCGCAGAAAAAAATGAACCAAAAAGATGAAACGCTATCAGGAGCTGCACCTCGTCAAAACCAATCCAAACCTATATGACTGGACCATGTGGGACTTTAATGTGAAAGGACACGAAGTCGCCACACTCAGCGGGTTAATCTCCAGGGCTGGTACCTGCGGTTATTCCACAGACTAGTTAATAACATGTCGGGCAGGAAATCCAAAGTGTGGGATCATTTTGAGAAGGTGAAGGACGAACCCAAGGTGATATGTAAACTCATCTTCATTGGTCGACTACAAACATGACGTATCATGTGAAACATGGAAGTAGCTACATGCCCATTAGCCCACAGCGTCATTAACAGGCGGCTCGCTCAGTGTGTGACGTGCACTTGCAGATAAAATATAGGCCTATATTAATGAAGGTTCATTAGTACGGTTTGTATTTCTCTGTAATGTAGCACAGTGTTAACAATGTTACTGACACTATTCTTTCTCACACCTTCAACTCAAACCACCAAAATATATCATTTAATCATTAGATTCATATCAGAAACGTGGGCGACAAGTCGACTAATGGCCCTAAATGACAGCTATTAGTCGACTAGGAGAGCTCTTAGTCGGGGGCAGCCCTCAATTTGATAAATGAGACTTGGATTATACTGCACAAGTTGCAAGAAAGTGTTTAAACAGATGTTTTTATATAGTTTTGCTGGTGTCGTGCTCTTCACTTTAACTCATCAAGAACTGTCAGTTTTTGATTTCCGTTAACTGTGGAGGCGTTCAAGAAAAATAAGGTTTTCTTTCAGAATTCAATGTAACACAGGCTGATTAACTGACGTACTAACAGTCATTTTTCGGGTGACGTATTCCTTTAAACCAACGTGGAGGAGAAGTTCTCAAAGAACCCAAAGAAATGGAAATGTTTGTACGGACGTCATGTACACCCACAGAGATCTGATCACGTCAGCCAGATCATCTCCACATGTGGTCTGATCAAACACAACTCTGACTGCAACACGTTCTGCTGCATTATGTGTGTATTTTTACACATGCAGATAAACTGAAAAGATTAAAGATTGTGTGCGTCAATACCAGGTGGAAATGGGGTCAGTAGCTGCTTCGCTGTCAAATTGGCTTCTGAAGAAGATTAAAAATTACCAGCCAAAGTTCATATTTTTCAGGCTCATGTTGGTGATTTCAAACAAAGCTCACTTTGCCAACCTTTCTCGATCAGGGACACGACCTGCAATCAACAACCTTTAACATACAAAACCATCTGAAACATACATGGCCACATACAAAACAGCCCCGCAATTTTTTTCTTGTCTCTTTCATTCGCTTTTCCATCTTATTTTTCCATCATTCTTTGTATAATTCTGTCCACCTCTAAACAGAGAAAAGGCGCAATAAGACCAAGCCAGACCCATTAATTCCTCCCCACAAACTAGTCAACTGATAGAGCTTAGTTTACTGAGGATACACTCACACACAAACCAGTAATCTCCGAGTGAAAGAAAGCACTGACCTTCAACCTGGAATTAAGCAGCGGCGGCGATGTGCTCTGCACAGCTGCTCAGACCAAACGGTGGCAGCAGGTATCTGCCTCCAACTGGAGGGATTTTTCTTCCTACACTGAGCTCAGATCAGAGGAAATACTGATAACCATCTGTTATTACAGATCGCAGCTGCAGCTCCAGCAGATATGAAGGATCTCATTCCAAAAACGCCTCCTGTAACCCTTTTGGAGACAAAACGTGTCCCCGTGGTAACTGTCGAAAAAGCACAGATGATTAAATCCTCCAAAATGTCAGTGCTTTGTATCCGAGTGGCTGAAGGCGGGGGTTAACTCTGATGAGCTGCTGCTGGTCTCTTTGTTTGGAGTGAAACTCGGAGGATGCCGACTCTGATAAACTCCAGTATTTAAAGATTTAGACATTTTGAATTTATAGAACGAGAGGGGAACGACTTCTGTCTTTGGCAACGAAACGTGTTTTGGTTTTTCATGAGCTGCCAACAAAGCTGTGAGGAGTTCAAAGCTGCAGGTCGAACTGGGGCTGCACACGGCCAACATACTAACTGTGCACAGGAAGTACAAAACAAAGTCATCCTGCTGGACGAAAGAAAGAAAAGCGTCTTTTTACAGTTGATGCCACGGCTAGATTTCTGGAGCTGAGCATCTACAGTTAAATATATATTCAATATCACAAACTAAAAGTGCTTCAATACTTGATTTTAACGATGTGTATGCATTGACAAAAAGCTGTCACATGAACTGCTTTGTTCAAAAACCTGTTTATGTTTCTGTGGGGTTAACACGTATGACCAGTAGGAGGCAGATGAGGACTGAATCATAGGTGGCAACACCAGAATATCTTCAGACCTCAGATAAACTGCTCACATCTCTGATTTGTTCAGCAACTCAAAAAGCTGCAGTGTAACACCCAATTATGGTTATTTCTGCTATTTAGACGTAAGAAACCAACGTTATCTTCCTCTGTAGCTAGCCGCCTGACCACATCCTTGAAAGACAGCAACAGATATCGAGCCCAAAATCTTCCTTTGTGCTCAGTGTAAACTAACAGTAACTGAACATCCAAAGTCTGAGCAAAGCCCTAGTAAGTGCTGTGATATGATGAGCCAAAGAGCACATATGTTGTCCTGGCTACGCATCAAAGTGGACTTAAAATGATGTTAAATTCAAGCGGACACATTGGTGATTGGTGAGGGAAAACTCAACCTCCCTCCCTCACACATATCAGTTAGAGTGGATGCAGTGTCAAACTGCAGATTGGAACAAAGTGCAACATGTTGACAACTGACCCTTTGCTAAGTCCTGCCCCTGGAACGACGACTTGCTGATCATAGCTTAGCATCAGCCGGCTCAGACCAGGGTCCAACAAGAACACAGCTGTGCTTCATTGACTCTAATGCAGTCGTTTCAGATTTCCTTCATTTTCAGGCTGGTTTTGTGGATTTGGAGCTAAATGTATATTAATGACACTCGAGCGGTTGGAAAAGTTATACGTTTCTTCCCTGTTCCAAAACCAAAATCAAACCCTGAAAAGTGCAGGGTTAGCTAGCTAGCTACTGAAGATATAGCCTACTGAATGTATACACATGCTGCTTCTGCCTTTGCATGACTACAGCAGTGAATAAAGAGCGACCCTGCTGTACAGGAACCAGTGAAGGGAAGCAGGGAAACTGTGCTCATATTCAACCAGCCACCCCTCTGTCTGCTTCCCTCTGAATTCTTCCCCCAAGAATGTGATAATATTTCTTCACGGCGTGCAGTTAGTGACAGTGTGGGCTCCATGCTCGACCTGACAGCTTGACGAACCGTCACACAGGGGCGGGGCTTAGCAAAGAGTCAATTCAGTCTAATATTAGGCAAAATAAATGTATGTAATTATTTCCAATGGAAAATGAATTATGCTTCAACGCAGTTCACATGAAGAGTTAAAATGTGTCAGTGTATTGCAGCTTAAGTTTTGTGCTCGCTCTGTATGATTTGAAGACATCTGGAGGAAAATAACGCGGCAACAAACAGTCATGTTGTATCTGAGTCCTCCGTCATTAGATCTGGATTAAAGGGTTTCACTCCAAATCTGTTTGGAAACAAACATCAACACGACACTGGCTGATAATCAAAAGCTGTATTTACACTCCAGAATGAGTCTCTGCAGGCTGGTGATGGAGATTATCTCCTGTTTCCTGAACATACATTTTCACATTTTTGATTTCTCTCTCCTTCAACCACTTTGCTTTTGCCCAATTCACTTTTGAGGAAGACGTTCTTATGACACGGCTGCTAAACAAACACTCCGGATGTCTCTCAGAGTTACTTCACAATCACCTGAACATCATGCTGACACAATATCTATATATTGCTTTTGGTTTGGAGACACAGCATCAACAAATTAGCAGAAACTGGCAAACAACACCGACTGCTGTGAGATTTTGTTGCCAAATAGAAAATCTTTGTCTTCTTACCTCACATAACATCAACTGTTAGTATCATTTTACAATCTAATTTAAATTAAAGTAAAACCACTGAGGTGTTTTGACTGAGATAACGTGACTCAGCGATGAAAATGTAATTTATGAACCTCTAAAAAACAATACTTTGGTCTGATCTCTTATTCCTGACGGTTTTGCGCGGTTAAACTGAATATTTCCAACATTTCTGTCTAAATACTCAACATTTCCAAGAGCTCTGGAGCACAACATCAGAAGCAAACACAAAATCACCAAGCATGAGCGAGCCGTTTCTGCTGAGCAGCACTGAAAACTCTCTTTGGCTTGTCTTTTAGGAGTCTCTGCCAAGCAGTTCAAGACCAGTTAAGTTTTGCTTTCAAGTCATTTCTCCTCATGAAGCTTAGCTGCTTGTTGAAGTCGTTTATGACGTTTGAGTTTAAATAGCAAAGACTGAACAGTGAAGACTGATTAGACTGGGCAGCAGTGAGCCTAAAACTAACCTGCCTTCTACCACCAGTGAAGTTATTTCTGATTTTCTATCTGACAGCTAATATACTGAACATTTCTACCTATTAGCGACTGCACTGACGCCTACTGATAAGAACAGATACTTGTTAAGAGGCAGAAGCTGGCTCTGAAGACGGAGCATCACAGCAAAAACCAGACTCAAGGTTTAACCCTGAGACTGTTTTTAGCCGTTTGTACGAGTTTAATTTGAGACTACGGCGTATGTACAAGGTGTGAAGCTTTGGCCAGACCAGAGATGATACCGGATCGGAGGCGTGCTGGGACGCAACATCTGATCCAGCATCTATCACTGAAATCTCAGAGTGGAAGCTGTTCATTTGTTTTTGTTCTTGGTGACTCGTATGTTTAGTTTCACGGATGTTAGTCAGGCAACAAAATACAGCAAATCAGTTTGTTTAGAGCTCGCAGGGTTAATAATGGTCTGCTTCAAAAGTAAGTAAGAATTGAGGAATTTAAAAAGAGCAGAAAGACATGTTGAGCAAGTTTTAATAACAGCTGAATGGCTTTTTTGGATTTAGAAGTACCGCTTCACTTCTGAGGCTCTCAAAGAGAATTAGAAACTCTGTGTTTCTAGTTTTACGTGAGATTAAGGAAGTTGTATTTTTTTGCTTTTTTACACCTCTTTGTATCAAATTGAAAATGGCTGTTTTGCTGCATTTTGTGTAACACCTTTGTGCTGGTCTGAATACAGGAGACTGGAATACAGATTCTGATTGTGTAGTTCGTTCTTAGCATTTTTGATTTTGCATTTCAGCTAGTTTTGTGTGTGTGTGTGTGTGTGTGTGTGTGTGTGTGTGTGTGTGTGTGTTGTTCCTTTCGGTGTTGTGATCAGTAGACACACAGGTCTGGGAACTTCATCTCGTAGACGGGGACGGACTGGTGCTGAGTGTGTCCCGATGAGATGGAAACCACTCCGGACGGGCTGGGTGGAGGCCTGGGAAGAGGGATGAGGAGAAGCAGGTGGGGCGTGTTTTGGAGGTGGGGGCGGTGGTGAAAGAGGGGCAAGATGTTAATCTGGGATTTCCATACAGCCAATGAGATTGAGAAACTTGTCCTTGAAGGTGACTTGGAGCAAATCGTTATGTGAGACAGATAAGGAGAATAAACTGATGGATGAAGAACTTTTAAAATTTCACCACGTGTGGGTGAAACTATTTATAAATGTTGTGCTGTTGTTCAGTTTGTTACCTAAATAATAAAAGTTTATCCTTTTTGTTGTAGGACATCTCAGCCTCAGCATTAAACTGTCAGACTTGGCTCCACATAGCGTTTCTCTTCAGCTGGAGAGCACTTCATGCCAGCGCCTCACAAAAAAGCTCTCCCAGCACTTTTATTTAATGATGTGCTGTGTGAGTGTATGTTTCTATGACAACAATATCTTGACACTAACGTTAGCTGGGTAGCTAATACAACAACTAACAACTAAATCTTCCAGCTACATAAAGGTACCTTGTGAAAATCATGTCTTAGATTCAAGATTATGAAACTCATATGAATATTATTTGCAAAAAATCTCAAAAAAAAAAAAAAAGCACTACTTACCTAATTGTAAGTTCGAAGATTTGTGCCAGCCGGTCGTGCAACATGTTCGCCTGCAGAAATAAAACATTCAAAGTGAGCTTGAGTTTACTTAACAAACAAACTGGTTCATCCCTGAACACTCATTAGCCCTTTTACACCGTCAGATTTTCCGCAAATGTTGGGCCGTTTTGCCATCAAGCTGCCAGCGTTTAGACACACAGAGCTGGATTGGCGAGTTGATCCGAGGCGCCCAATTTTCCGCCGTGTAGGAATAACCATATTGGCGGAACCCTTTTAGTTTAAACAGACCGAAGTGGCCTTCCTCAACGGGTGGGGCTGTTGAAGACTTGTGGGAGGAGCTGTTGATGACGCCGCACGTGTGAGCCACTGGCGGTGGATAAACAGGAAACAGCTGATAGCAGGAATTAGCGAGCAGCTAGTAGCAAGAGGGAAACACAAACCTGACAGACACTGTAAAGATGAGCAACTGGGGAGACAAGGAATTGCGCGCCCTCCTTGTCCTCGCAAACGAAGAGGCCATTAACCGTCAGATGACAGGGACGGTGAAGGACGGGCCGACTTACGAGAGAATCGCCGAAGGACTGAGCAGCTGCGGCTTCCCTCCCACGTCACTGTTTACGTCACATGCTGAGCTACACGTTTTGTTTCTTGCTCACGCCCCCCATTGACCCGAAAAAGGCACATTCTGTATAAACAAAAGTAGGTAGGCGGCATTTTGCTGCACTCCCTGATTTTGTTTTTATACTGCCAATGCTGAAAAAACACTGATTGGGCTTTCCTGCAAATTTGCACAATTCCTATCTAAAAAGGGCTGCTGTGTTTTGTCTCTTTAAGTTGGTTTTCACCTTGGACTCGCAGTGAGCAGCGATCTCCTCAAATGGAGCTTTCTGGAACTTCTCCATCACCTGACGCCTCTTCTCCCTCTCCTGCTCCTCCAGGCCGGTAGTATCTGAGAACAGATGGAGGTCAATCTCAGTGACTTTAAATACTACTAAATGATGACAACAACATCGGCACTTAAACATAACAAGCTTATAATCAGCATGAGCAACATAAAAAGACTTATGAGACACAGCACATTAAAACGTTTGGCTACATACATTTATGTCAAAGTTGTTCTTTCACAAGCAGAGCAGTAAAAATATCCTTGGCAAAGTAATAAACAGGCCACATGAGAGCTGTATATTAACTCTGACTTCACTTACAGATTTAGTCAGCCATGTCATGACAGTCGGTAAATCTTTGTAATTCATGGGACATTACTGTCAACGTTTTGGCTACTTGTCAGAGAATCCCTGGCCTGAAGGAGCTCTTGACAACAAGCCAAGTATTTCATTTACATTCAGGACGACACTTCAGCGAGAAAGGTGAGGAAGACTTAAAGTAAACGTGGGATAAACTTTTCTTTAATCTCACCGATGGCCTTCTTCAGGGTCTCAAACGTGATCTCCTCAGCTAGCTGGGACTGCAGACAAATAAAAACACAGAACATAGTGTCAGCATGTTGATCATTCACCACCTTGTGTCTCACTTACTAAGAGACTGTGGTGATGAGGTGTGAACTGAGGATGTCATCTGCAACTTGTTTTGTTTCCAGTTCTCGTTCTCTTCCTTTCCTCTGTTTACTGGTGGATTACAGCCATGGATAAAGTCTAGCCTATAGCACCAACATCTGAATTTAAATATAACATATTGGTACACACAGTTATGCCAAATCTGATTCTCTATATTGGGGATTTGGAGTCACATGTGAAGGTTATAGTTTCCTTTTTATCTGACACCACATCCCTGCTCACTACCATCTCAGTGTGTGTTCTGTGTTTCTTAAAAGAAAATTAAAAAATTAGAAAATTCGACTGACCTTGTCTGGAAGGCTGTTGGACATGATGTCCACCTGAAGGGAAATTGTGTCCACGAAACTCTTCCTCCTAGTCAGACGATCTTCATCTGCAGGACGAGAGACAAGTCAACCAGGGATTATTATCACCTTTAAATCCTAATATGTGTACTGGGTAAACAAACAACGCACACAACAGCACAACAGGCAACTTACGGAGCACATTCCTACGTAGTAAAATGTTAAATTTATGAAGTATTTTTAAAAAGGTTTTTAGGTGCAATCTTTCAATTTCACAGTGTTTTCTGTGCCACAAAATACTGGTCACAATTTGTGATGCGCAGTGATATTTCATAACATGTCAAAGGCCATTTAAGGTTATTATTTTGGCCACTTTTTCTTGTCACTAAGCATCCATTTTTGTCCAGTATTGAAGCAGCAGTGTGCTCATGACTTGAACGCAGCCACAAGCAGCAATTCCAGGGTTCAAGCCAGCATGGACCTTTAAAACTTGAAAGCTGGGTAGGATCAAGACCTTTGACAGTTTGGTGATTTATTAACGTACAAAACTATACCGGGCCACAATCTTTTTGGAAACACTGTTGGTCGACTGCAGACACATTTTGTGGCGATGCTTCAAGGGCTTAGTTTAAAACATCCACAGAATTTGGTGATATTTGAACAAACTGTCATTGATTTATGGTCAAATTATGCAAAAGGCCACTGCGCTTGTTTGGAACTGGTGGCGCCCCCTATTGACTGATATCAAAATAATTTTACACATGTTCAACAACAGAATTCAACATTGAATCTGTGGTGCCCCTAGTGGTTGATTTTTATGACACTTTCAGGATATGTCGCTAGTATGTGTGTGTGTGCAGACAATTTCTGCAATTTTGTGATGATAAGCTAAACAGTACTGGAGTGAGGTTAAGTTTTTATTGCATTTCACTTGACCAGAAAAACAACAGCATCTGACGTTTGTCGCTTTAAATCAACAGTGTTGATGTGACCTCAAGTAACCTCATATAGTTGTGGGGACACTGACAGTCCTCTTTCTCTTTCCTGCCGATTCAACATGTGAATCACATCGGCAACAGCGGAGCCAGTCAGTGAATGAAATCACTCTGAATCTGATCCCCAATTCAGCTCAGCGCAAGAGAAGAGAAACGGAGGTGAGGAAGGTAAACAAAGAGTCAGATTATTTTTCTTTAGCCATTGAGCTCCTTAGCAGAAACGGTTCATGATGCTTCATCGCTGCTACTTCTCTGAAGTCGTTTGGTGTGTCTGGGCCTTCAGAGGCAAAGGAGGAAGACCAGACACCGCTGTTCACATCCCATCAACACCCTCCACCAAAACTGGTTCTTGTAACCATGAAGACAATTTTTCTTTAACCTGCACCAAGTAGTTTAAGTTGCTTAAACTTGGCTTTCTTTGACTGACACATCATCGATTTTATTATTTAGATATGAGAGCTTGATGTTACGTTCTTCAGGGCCAATCAATAACAGCACTGACTTCTCCACTTTCTGACACCAAACTGCATGTTCCACACAGCCAGACTCAGATTCTATCTTGATGTTGTAGTTTAATACAACAAGGAACAAATCCATCTGATCCTGCAGAGCGATAACCTTCTCCTCAGGTACCTCGCCCCCCAGGAGGGCCTGTTTTAATACATGCTGTATTCATCCACACAGCGCTGGAGAAAGCAGAACCCACACAAGTACAGCTACTTTCTCAAGTTGACGAACAGCATGACGTCAAGGTTGTCTGACGGCGGTTCGAGGAGTAACGGATCAGATGAGGTGTGAAAACACACACTGAAAGGAGACAACAGCAGCACTCTATAATTGTTGTTTGCATGAGTCACAGTGACCTTTGCTGTGCACTTTGAACAGGTATGACTCAGCAGTTGGCCTGAAGCCACTCATGATGAAACTGATCTAAACAGAAAAGAGGTGAGAGAGACAGCGACCTGCGTGCTTGCAATTATATTATGGATTTAGCTTTTGGCTCACGCTCTCATCTATCACACAGAACTAAACCAGGATTATCTGTAATTCTAAGATCACTGACATAATGAGAAACCAGCAGAGAGGAACGGACTGAAAACTCAGGAAAGGGAGAAAAACTGTGCAGGTTTTTGACAGATCATAGATCCTCCTGACACCGGAGCTTCTGTTTGGTATGGACTCTTAATTTCTCAGAGCTATTTGGGAAAAGAAGGACCTGATAAGTTTGAAAAACTAACCATTGTTTTTGAACAGTAAGTCGTTTTTGCAATAACGTATAAAACTTTCTTTTGATGCCTGAACATTGTTGTGCGAAAATGAAATTACATGTAAACTTTGCTCAGTGTTTTGTAACTCTGTGGGTTAGGGGTCGCTGTTTAAATCTAAACTGTACAAAACTGTTTATTTCGATGCCTGAATATGGCTGTGCAAAAACAAAATTGAATATAATAGGCCTACAACATATCTAAAAGCCTCGCGATTTGTTCATTTTGTAACTCTGTATGAATTTTCCTTGCTCTGTAGGGACAGCCTGTCTCACCTGATTGGCCTGTGGGAAGTGCTGCAATAATACAAAGTCCCGATGTCCTCAACTGAGCGTTTCAGCTTGTTATTACTGCTAAATTTGGTCAAATTTGTTTGCCATATCAAACTACAAATGTTAAGCATACAAAACAAGTTTCAACCACAACATTTGATCAGGTTTTGTACTTCAGTGTGTCTCAAATTGCAAACTTCTGTACTAACCAATTAATAATTTGAGTGTATTAAGGGGGCGATCACATGGAGATGAAATGCTAGAAGCGCGATGCCAGTGAAACAATTGTTTTCCTATGATACGGCGCATCTGACCGGTGTTCAAGTGTCTGTTTAGACGAGCGTTTTTGTAGATGCTTCTTTTTAGACGCTGAAAAGTTATAATATTGTCTGGTGAGTACAATGTAATTGACGACCATGATATCGTCGTAGCAGCTAATTAACTTTCAGACAGTGGGGTATATGAGAGGGCTGGTAACCTTATTTCATAGTTCACAGTTTTTGTGCTGCATTTTTATGTATGAAAAGTGCAACATAAACAAAGTTGGATTTGATTTGATAGCTCATGATAGTTTCATGTAAGCTAGTACTGTCTCTACTGTCTTTGAGGGAAACACTATATTCAAGAGGAGACATAGGGAGATGACAGGAGGTGTGTGTGTGTGTGTGTGTGTGTGTGTGTGTGTTGCGCATGCACCCCCGCTCCACAGGCGCTCCTTGCTGCTTTGTTTTGTCTAGTGAATAAGCGCTTCCAGCGTTTCAAGCGTCTTTGAAGCGTCTCTAGCGTCTTATTTCTGTGTGATCGCCCTCTCAGTGCATCCACACTGCATAGTATGGGAAAATGCAGTGTATTACTGGTGCACTCAAAATGGGCCAAAAGTTATAAATGCTGCTATGACAGGGTCCTGACTTAAAGGTGCTGACTGTGGTGCTCAACCCGCTGAGAATCCACACTGACTCTGCAGCTCTATGTGGCTGTTAGCGTCTTTAAACTCGTTGCTGTTGATCACTTGACCTGGAAATCGACAGAGACTCGTCATCTTGAAGTCTCATTTCGTTACATGGGCTCAGAGGAGTTGAGGAGTCGAGGAGAGAGGAGGCTTTCAGAAGACGATGGTACACGAGTGCAGCCTTCATGTTAGTCTTATACCGACCAAGACATCCCCCTGACTGGATATCTGTTATTGATTGGACAGCTGATTGGACTGATCTGATAGATCACAACATCACTGGAGTTTCACTCCAGAATGAAGACAGATAAGAAATTGAACCCAAATGTATCACTCCCAAGTTTTATATTTCATGTGTGTTCTGATTCAACATTGAGTTAAAATCTGAACAAGAAAAAGAAACAAACAACTTTCTTTAAGAGAGATTTTTCTCTTCTCGATCTGTTATTTCCCTCATCAACTTTTATTAGGAATACAATCAGAGTCAGAGAGTCTGTCTGTCAGCAAGAAACACTTTCTACACCGCTGAGCATCATTTCCACTCAGTCACACCTGAGGCTGATCATTCCTGAGCGTCGGGTTGATGACTTTCCCTGAAACATTTGGCCTAATAAATCATTTCCAGTGTTCAAAAACCACCGCAATCATATTCTGGGTTATTAAATAATGAACTTTTACTCATAAAAAATACAAAAATAAAGCCTATACAGCCTCCTGACAGCTGATCCAGTTGCCGACTCATGTGATGCTTTACAGGAAAAGATGTGTCAATTCACTAAAGGCATATTTCCTTGTTCCTTGTGTCCTCGCATCTCATCCTTGCATCTCTACTCGTGTCTTATGAGGGCGGAGCCAAGACATGAGGAAGAGACACAACTGAGAGAAACGTGGATGCGAGATCAGGTATTGAGATGAACTATGTGTGTTTTACTCCTTCAGGCTCTCACCCTCCCCCGGCCATTTCTACAAAACAAGCTCAGACAGACAGAGTAAGTACTTCCTGCCCCGAACCAAACAGCAGCCATCATTTGTTCTGTTTGAATTAACAATAAAAACTGAAGCTCGACACAATTTAAACAAGACTTTCTACACCAACAACACTAAGCAGGACGACAAACACAAACAACTCCAATAGTCATACTCTACATGGACACATCTAACATGAAGTAAATGTACTCACCATAACATTTCCAGATGCAATGCAAGCAAGATAGTTGTAAAAATTACCAAACCATTCTGTTTCTGTGCACAGTGTAATGCTGCAGCTACGCACAACAGCTAACACTGGAAACAACAAGACAGGATTCATCTACAGTTGGTCAGTCAGCTGAGGGAGCGGGACAGGTAGTATCTGATCTAGCAGGGCGCTGCAGTTCTCTATGACAGTTTGTATTTTTGTCATCTAATATCTCTCAGTGCATAAAAGACAACCAGTGCTATTTAATGTCATTCAAACTGCCTCTTTCATGGTTGCTTTCCCCAGTGGTTCAGAAACAAAGCTCCTCAAAGGTGCATGAACCACAATCAGAGCTATCGAAGCAGTAATTCAAACACAAAGATACTTTTATTAATGCTTTGTAAAATAGGTCTGTCCATCTAAACAGCAGCAGGTAACCGTGTCTACACACAGACTCGTCTACAGCTCTACTCCAGCTGGTTACCTCTGGACGTCTGCTTGCACCTGTGGAGGATTTTTCCTACTGTGTAAAGCACTGTTGTTAGATGACAGCATGGCAGAGGGAAGAAAACAGAAGCACACTCTTTGTTAGAGGAAGGACGAGCCAGACACATCTCTCAACCTGTTGTGAATCTAAGCTTTTAGAAAAACAGTGTGATTGAGATCCTTGAAAAGAATGTAATAATATCTTCCTTGCCTCAGGTTTAAAGTTTTCTTCCAAAGCTCAGTTTAGAGCCTGGTATATTGTGTTACCATCTTGAAATAAATCTTGAAATAAATGGAGAGATAAGAAAACAAATCTTGAAAATTCCCAAATGATAAATTATTTTTCTTGCTGGTTCATGTCGTCCTGGTGTGAAATATCCCTTCAGATTGTCAGGAGGACAACAGAGACTGTGACGACCTTCTGTGTAATAAAGCTCATCACACAATGGTTTTTTTAAAGTTTATTTTCTGTTCACTGAACAACTCCTTAAGCTGTTAATCCTTCAAAGCTCTTTCGGATAAATCTTCACCAAGAGTGCCGACAGTTCTGAAGGGCACGGTGAGTTTAAAATAAGATGAAATAAAAATGTAACACAATATACCAACAGACAACAAACTGATCTGACTTCAAAATAACCTCTTAGGCTCTCGATTTTATCTTTAGTGTCCTCTATAGTATCATGAATGTTTCGTGTCTACGTTGGAGATGAGACTTTACATCTGAAGTAGTATTTGAACAATATGCAGAAGCTTTTGAAGGTGAGTCAGGTCGATTTTTAGAGGTTAAACGAGTTTGAAGACACACATCCAACTGTCTCAGATGCAGCTGCGTTGGAAAATATCACTAGAGTCCTTGAATATAAATTCCCGCACACTGCTCTTGCTCAGCTTCACAATTTATCAGTAACACCGATGTTCCAGTCCTCCTGGACTGTCGTCAAGAGTGTTCAACACCATTATTTCCAACATTGAGCTTAAAGGGGAACTAATGTTGGTCAAAATCGGGTAAAATTTGGACCTGTTTGTTGTGGCAAGTCAAAACACTCACTCAGAGAGTGAAAGTCTGGCTCTGAAATCTCACGTCTCGTGAGATTTGAGTTCTTGCAGGAAGTTACCGCTGGAGTGACCTTAAAAACGCGAGGAGTTACTCTGTTTGGAGTAGTCATGGCTGAATTTTTACCCGTTTTTGACCAATTGGATCTGGATCAGCCATTTGAATTTATTTGAATACGGAGTACACGGACGCAGAGCTCATTGAAACTGAAGAGCGGACGAGGAGAGAGAGGGAGCAGCAACAGGCAGAGGAACATGTCTGAATCCAGCTAAAGGTAAAGACAGACGTTCATTTCTCCTTTCCGTTATGTTGTCGGATAATTATACTAACAATCTGAGCCTATCTGTGTGAAAAAATGCACTTTTAGTGGACGTATTTTGACGTTGTTTGACAATGTCTGAGTGCCCTATTATTTAATATAGCGCGTGCTCACGGGCTGCAGGCAGGTCAGCTCTAGCTTCATACTGGAGAAATGTCACATATTGAACATCCTATCACTCATTTAGACAAAAGTAGATCAGAAAATAGGGCCCAGGTTGAAAAAAACATTAGTTCCCCTTTAAATAGAAACTGCCCCACCCAGTAATTAATCAGCTGTAGGTGTGTTTCTCAATAATTGACAACAGTCTGTGCACATATTTAACATATCCCACAAAAGAAGGCACAAGAGAACAAGACAAACATGGTGAAAACCTTGAGGACCAAAGCGTTAGTGTTACTAATAAATTGTGAGGCTGAGCAAAAGCAATGTGTAGAATTCTCTGTTCAGATTTTACATATATTTACATGCAGCTTATTTATTAGCAATTCTGTCAACACAAATTTGTAGCACTTTATTTATGTTTATTTCTTTACTCTTTATTCAAACTTTATGTCTGAGTTTCAGATTTTGCTTTGATTGCAAGATTTTCTTTTGCCAGCGACTGTTTCTCTGTAACTGTTGGGCTTATGACGATAACAATCAATTTAAACTTGAAAACTGAAATATTTGCAACACCTCAAATTGGTATAAAAGAGCCTGTAAAGCTCCATGTAGTTTGCGTGTGAGTGTGACCTGGTCAGTCATACCTGTGACCTGGGGAACGTATGGGATGGAGAGTCTCTCTGCGTTGTATCCTGGTCCTGCCAGACACTCCGCCATGTCAGCTGTCTGGAAGTACAGAGGCCTGTCCTCCTTGTTCAGAGATTCAGGGAGTCTGCGAAGAAGAAGGAGAGGGGTAAAAACTACGACCGTCGAAATCGCACATATCTCCAACAATGTATCAGGATGACTTAGTGCTAAATTTGGATAAACGTCTGGGGTGTCTGCACAATCTAACTAAAGTCAACTGAGCTGTCCAGAAGCTCAAAAGCACTCACATCTAAATTTAGTAACTTAAATAAATCCCTGCATGTTTCACTGCAGAGGGTCATACTAGAGGGGAGATTTAAAATCAGAAATAGATTCTGGTTCTTATAATCTCATAATCATGTTTCATCAGCAGATGCCCGGTGATTTTGGAGCTTCAGGTGAAGCTGAGAATGACTGCTGTTTTTTGGTGATGTATATTTTAAAAAAGACATCACAATGAACATTAAGGTCTTTTGCAGAGTAAATTCCTGTCTTTGTTTGTAGCATATAAATTAAATTAACTTTTGACTGTAATGGACTGTTTTTAGTTTTGTCTGAAATAAAAATTCTACGTGTATATTATAGCAAATTTAGCTTTTATTTATGGTAAAATCTGAGTTGTAAACTAGAATTACGGCCCCACGGTTGTATTACTCCATGCACCAGTCAAGTTTCTCTCACAGTTTACATCCATGTCTGTGAAAACATGAAGATCTATACAATCAGCACAGTTTCAAAGTGGACACCCAAGATTAGAGTCACCAATTCAGTATCTGACCAAATATTTTATATATTTTCACACTAAGGTCACACCTTGACCATCGACCTTAACCACAAATTTCTAATAAGTTTATTATTTGGTCCAAGTTGACGTTTGTAACAAATTAAAAGAAATGGCCTTAAATTGTTCTTGGGTTGGGGTTTTAGGTTTTATTAGGTTCCAAAATGAAAAGTTTTAGCTGTGACAAAAAATCCTGTATGGTATTAATAATAATAATAATAATTCAGATTTTTATTGTGTGAATGTAAGTTTTATCTTTGGCAAAATAAATAGTTTGACTGATATTAATTTTTTAGATTTCAGCTAAACACAAATTTAATTTGCGGGAAAAAACACACACAAATTTAGGTGTAACAGAATTTAAGTATTTTTTTCAGTTGGTCCAGTTACCATTTTTTCAGTGTAAACCATGGAGTTTCTATCTGTTTGGTTCAGTTTGTGTTTCCAGGACATTTGAACAAGAAATATCAAATAGCAACACCAAGATGCCAGAATCTGAATCCGTCTTTTTCAAGTAAATATGTAAAAAATCAGTTTGATATTGATGCAAACCAGTACAGGATGTGATCCAAGACTGGAAGGGATTATGGATAGCAGGAGGCTCATGTTGACAGCTGATAACCAGCACTGTGTATCATACTATTCCCTACCTCTACATAAGAGAGCTTTGGTTAATGCAGGGCAGCTGCTCAGTGGCTGTTTCAGACTGTGGTTGCACTATGAAACTGCTGAGTGGAAACGTTGGTAAGTGAGTGAATTTTAAGGAGGATGCTAGGGGAAAAGATTTTGATGAATAATAGTTGAAACACAAACAAGAGATTTAAAGGTTTAGCAGAACCTTAGAAACATCCTCGACATTTTGATCTCGCCTTTGGCTTTAAGCTGTCATGTTTTTACCACAGTTTAGGGTTGTTGTTTTTTTCAGCTTGATTTTAAAAACTAAATCTCCAAAAATTCACCTCAGGCACGCTGAACATTTACAAATGGATCTCTCCTTTGTATCAGAGATGTTTTTGTTCTCACAGACATCAGAACTACGTTTAGTGGAGTCACTCTGATCTCAACTAGTGAACATTTGGAATAAAGAACTCTCGTGCAAATAAGACTCAGGGGCTCCTGAGCTCCTTCAGAAACAACAACAACAAACACGTCTGGGGAGTTTTTCTTGGTTTTCATCAGACTGACACCAGAAAAATACAATACTGAAGTTTTAAGACGACTGGGAAAGTTGAAGAAGAAAAACTTTTAGAAATAGACTGTGAGCTACTCCACACCTGATTATATCTATATCTATCTATAAAAGCTTTGACAGCACAAATAACTAATGTGAGCCAACTAGGATTTGTCCCCAGGTTCAGTGTAAACTCTGACTTATCCATGTGACTGTTAAGAAGCAGAAACATAACTTGTTTCTTCATGTGCAACATGTTAGTCTGGAGGTTTAAACTGGTGTCCTCTCACAGAGTTGCTGATTCAAACTAAACTTTCATCTCTGTCAGAGAAAACTGATCTGAGTTGAGACTGTTTACTTACAGCACAGCTACACTCACAGATAACTGAGCCTCCTACCTGCCTGTCAAACACCATCAACCCAGAAACAGACTGTAGTCCTGTGGGGATCAGCTGTGAAGTCCAGCTGGTGGCTGCTTGCTGCGCTGCCATTCAGCGGTAAACAAGCGGCGCTAGCTGCTAACAGCTACCGCTGCAACTAACAAACTCCACAAATCCATTCAGCAGCTCCACCATCCACAGTCAGACACACACGGCTGATTATTTACTGCTGAACTACAGCTCACAACTCGCACCAACGGCTGACGCTGCTCAGCTGTGAGTGTTATTGCTGGCTACTGAAACATCCTGGCGCAGACTATTTACTGGAGTTTACCAGCCTGTTGCACATGAGGCATTTCAATTACAAGCATTGCCATTCTCGGCTTTCAATGTCCGATAGTTCACCACAAGCTTTTTAGTCAAGTCTCGTCTCATCAACAAAAATGAAACGTAGATTTCTTCTTAGTTTTAATTTCAAGATCTATTTCTAGCTCGTTATTGTCTCGTTTTTCATCATGGAAAAAAGGTGGATGACAAAAACATTTCAACATAGTTTTTGTCAATGAAATTAACTGAGACATTTCTTTTTGTACCAAAAACAGTTCTGTGATTTGATAGCCAGCTCCAATATTATAATGATTTTTATGGCTGTAGCGTTGTTAGATTTGTGCTGAGCCTCAATTCAACCCAGGTCCTTAGAAGTGTATATAAATCTAAAGCTCAACTTTGTAAAGTAGTGGATACTTACGGACACTTGTCCCTGAAGATGTGCTCTGGGAGGAGGTACGGAGCATCCATGTTCCTCAGCTCAATAACCTAAAGAGACAACCGTGTAAACAGCTCAGGGTATAATGAAGAATGACATTAACAGCAACTAAAAACTATGTTTAACAGCCAAAAACAACAGTGCCTCATCAGCATATTATTACACTTAAAGTTTAAAGTCTGCAAAGCAGGATCAAGTTTTACATAGAGAACATTTTACAGTGTGGTATCTAACATTTATCAAGAGCTCAAGAATCATGATGCTTCATCAACACTTGAAGCAACAGTGAAGTCAGAATGAGCCGGTGACAAACCTTGCTGACGTGCTGACAGAAGGGAGGGTTTGCAATCATCTGGCTCAGGAAGTTGAGGTACGCCGCCACCAACGCATTGATGCCACAGCGGATAAACATCGGCATGTTCTCCTCGTTATTCAGAGCCATGTCCTGCACAAACCAGTCACACAACACACATTAAGGAAGAGCAATCAGAATTGTACAGACTTGTGACAATGGATTTTCAATTATTCAATATTTATAATGTAGTTTTGACATTTCTTTCCCTGTTTGATTTCTCATAATCAAAACAATTACTCAAAAAACAATTTGCAGACTGGCTGATAATGACAATCATTATTAGCTGCAGCCCTGGCGTAAACAAAGCAGGCCGGAGAACTTCCTGGATTTGACATCTGAACGTAGGAGGACATGAATATCAACAAATCTTTACTTCCCATCACGACTGTCATTAACAAATGACTGCAGAAACACATTACAGGCAGTGAAGGCAGTTCATCCCATTAAGCTCTCTGTGCTTGCTGGGTCAACCACGGGTCATTACCATGACGACAACTTTTTGACTGACAGCACGAGGACATCAAAGAAGCAGATGCTCCTCCCTGTGACCTACAAGGTGCTAGAGGAAATCTCCCTGTCCTCTATGAATCCTGCGTTCATTAGTATTAGCTATCGTGAAATGATGAAGTACAGAGGTGTGTGTGTGTGTGTGTGTGTGTGTGTGTGTGTGTGTTTTCGATCTCTCTGTGAAGTCCTGCACAAATAGATCTGAGAACATGTGTCTCTTTCTGGACCTTATACGTCATTCTATAAGAATCCAAAGAGTTATTTATTTATAAGACGTTCCCAGCGAACGTGCACATGGTACTACGATTGTGTGTGTATTCATGCGTGTGTGTTCGCCTCTTGTCTATAACCCTGTGACATTACGGAGTGATAACTTCTCAGCGTGATACGCAAACAGGCAGCTGGCGTGTGTGTCGGAGCGTGTGTGCAGAGTTTTTTCACACCTCTCTCCCGTCTCACATGAAGGAGGTTTTATTGGACCTGCGTGCGGTCTCCAGTCTAATGACATTAAGGACTCGGCTGCTGACGATGACAACGCAGCGACTCATCAGCCACGGAAACATCACACCTGATGCCATAAATACAACATCATCACACTGAGGATCCTGGAGATTAGTGCACCATGAAGAATGTTGAGTTCTACGAGGTTCTTGTATCAAGTATTACAATGATCTTAACAACCAGAGGCAGTAGGAGTATTTTTGGAAATTACTCAACTACATTTCAGATTGAAATATTCTACTTTTCACTTCACTACATTTATCCGAGAGCTGGAGTTTATAGAGTTTTCTACATTTCGGGTAAAAAGCTTTAAACTCCAAAAGGTTTAACTTGATTAGGAAACAGGTTGGGCCTGATTCAATTTAATGTTTCCATCTAGCTTTGTACTCCCGAGAGCACCAAAATACCATATACCCCGTTTGTGCTGCATAATAGTACTTGACAACTTGAAGAGTCTTGAACTTCCCCCTCGCCCAGATAAACTGAGAATCTGGAATTCTGACTGGCAATATTAAAAAGAGGTATAGCAATCTTGGCCATATATTCATTTTCACCACCTCGTTCTGAGAGCTGAAGTCCAATTTTAATGTTTCCCATTAAGTTATATCTTTCTGTATCCTATTTATTTCATACATTTTGTCACGAGTTATCTGTACTCACAGATATTTTACTTTTTTTACTCCCCATTTTAGTTTATATTTTTGCCCATTACAAAACTTCAGTTAGTAGCCTGGGATATTATTTGCTTAAATAACTAAAAACAAAAAGGCCTTTAATTCCTTTCACACAAAACTGTTGCTCAGCAAAGACCAGGGAATACAATCAAAATGTGTACAGCATTTGAGGATTACGACATATAGACAGCATAGCATACAGACACAACACCACTTTATCCTGTTAAAACAATCCTCACAACTTGGATTAACTCTTGAAAAACATTTTGATTCTTTTGATCTGAGGACCCTTACAAACTAAAGGAAAATGAATAACTTACAGGGTAATTGAGGAAGGGACACATAAGTCAAGGTAGCCAACAACCCTGTTTTATACATCCAAAGAACTTCTTTACTGCTTGTTGACCACAGCAGGCCTCTAATTGTCAAAATGTGTAGCCACACAGGGTGAAAGAGACTTGGGGTTTAATTGGCACTAGACTTTAAATGAAGTTTTACAGTAAATTTCCTACATGGTGTATAGTTGTGAGAGAGTATCTGAGTTTTTGTGATGTTTAATTTGAAACCTGACATCGATCCAAAACTTCGTCATTAATTCAAGGTCTACACAGTTTAATATATTCAGCGTCATACTTGCATTTGGACTTGCATGTTGGTCGTCGAGCTAGTTTGCTGTCTCTGCCAAGTAGCTGCCCATTATTCACTCGCTCTATTGCAGGAAACAGCCCTTCAGAATGAAAGCTCTGTCCTGGAAATTCACTGTACTTAAAAATAGAGTGTGCGTCCATTCAGAATGGACCCGCGACCCACTTTTGAACCGCAACCCATCAATTGGGAATCACTGCTCTAGACAGCTTATAACTGTCTGTCAGGTGGCAACTGATCTTTATTCTAGCGACTGGGTCTCTATATGAAGATTTTGTACAACTAATGAATGTACGCTTACAACTTTTTATTCAAGTATCACATCATAGACTTCAGTCAGTGGATTTCAACACATCAACCTAAAATTCTTATTTGTCCAAACAAAGTATTTCTGATCAGTGTGTTTTTTGCTTGTGAGGTCACAAATCTGCAGATATAAGATAAAACACCACCAAATCATATGACCAAGACCTGCTGAAATTAATAACCTGAGATTACCTGTAGAGCGATGGATAGTCGAATGAGGTCGATCACGACTTCCTCATTGGCCAGCTCAATGGTCAGAATGGCCAGGGTGGTGAAGAGCAGCTCAAAGTTTTTATGCACGTTATCCTCCTCTTTACAGCCCAGATAGATGTGACGGTAGAGCTGCTGGCCGTGCTGGAGATCAAAGAGGGAAGATGCAGAAAAACGAGAAAAGATTAAAGGACAGAAATGGATGCAAATAAAAAAGAAGAAGAGGAGAGAGGAATCATATAGAAAACGTTACTAAACACACTCTTTAAAAAGTGTTTTTTCTTCATCTGGGAGGTCAACATTTAGGCTCTTGTTCATTTAGTCTGCCACCAGAGCTCATTAGTATGCAGACTGTATTCCCAGTACAGGTGAAAAAAGACCAGGTCAGACTCCGTCTTCTCTTTTGACCATGTTCTTTTCAAGAAGCCATGGAGAATATTTCTAGTTGACTTCAAACTTGTTTTCCTGCAACCACCAAAGCTGAAGTCCTTCTGGCCTGCCAGCACCTGTCGTCTTTCAGCCTGGTGGCTTCTTTTACTCCTTAAGTCCACCAGCGGGTGGTTGGTTTGTCCCAGCGACAAGCAACTATGACGTTGTTGCCATAGCTTCAAGGAATGGAGGTTTTGAACATGACCCACTCCTATGACCCAGAAAAATCCTCCCAGGGGTGGGAGTTTGAAAACCTCACTGACAGAGGCCACTGCCACGCACTTGCCACGTTTGGGCTTTCCAGGTCTGTCTGGCAGTTTTCTTCAACACCTGTTCAAACACGTCACCTGGTGGTTGTCAGTTTGGCTCCGCTCCTTACATCAATGTCCATGACATGTGACCTTGACAAATACCTGGTGTTCAGGCACCAGGTACACTTCTGAGCTTGAGGAATCATTTTGCTGTTTTTAATTTAAAACTCAAATTATCACCCTGCGGTTGCATGACACCACGCACCAGTCACGTGTCTCTTACAATTTATATCCTTGTCTGTGATACAATACAATCAGCACATTCTCATCTTTAGATATCGCATTTGCAAAAATAAGACAGACAAGGTCACAGAGACCTTGGCTTTTGACCTATGACCACCAAAAACAAATTAGTCAATCCTTAATTCCAAGTGGACATATGTGCCACATTTGAAGAAAAAGTGTTCTTGAGATATCGTGTAACAAGGAAGGGACGGACAGATATACACATGACGAACAACCTGAAACATAACGCCTAAGACCACAGCTACTGACAGCGCAGAGGCATGAAAATCTCATGTAACGATCCAAACCAACAATAAGTTAGTCCGTCTGCAGTAGAGAGGTGAAGCCCCTCCCCGTCTGGTGTCGCCATATGGGGCTTTATTTTGGGGAAAAAATGTGTACAGTAGTCAACGGTGAGACAAAAATATTTTTTTGATTTCATCTGAATTGTGCCATAAATGACACATATTATGTTTGTCCAATTAAAAGAATATTTTGCAGGTCAAGAATGCCACAGTTTGTCTTAGGACCATTTAGTTTTGTGTGAAACTGCTCAGTGAACTACAATCTTCACCTTGCACAATATATGTCACGTGCACTAGCCAGCTAGCAAGGTGACTTAGCTAAGATTACACACAAATGTAATTTCATATTAAAGGGATAGTGCAGCCAAAAATGCACAGAGAGGCAGTCAGAGCTACAGGCTACAATGAGGCTATAAAATGACGTTTCTCCAAACAGCTTTTTATGTCGGGGCTTCAGGACACTTGGATCACTACGGACGAGCAGTATGGAGATATTTTGTGGTTTCAATTATGTGTTTTTGGACGTTTGAATCTGGGGCGCCGTCAGCCTCCATTAGGTGGAGTTGTGTTGCTACCTCCTCTCCCCTTGGATCTACGCAAGTGTTGTGAGGACTCTAAAACTTCACCTGAGCCTCCCTCGGCATATGGGTGAGTAGATAATGGCTGAATTTTCATTTTTGGGTGCACTATCCCTTTAACTGATGAGTTTTATCAGGGTCTTTTTTATCAGCCAGGATAGAACAAGCAAGACTCGTTGCTTGTGTGAGTACATCCCACTACAAAACCCACAGGTGTCGTTGCTTCAGGAAGACAGAAAGTTATGACCTTACCTGCGCTACTTGTGTTGTCTTTAATGATGTATTTCACAGTCTTATACTCCGACAGTTTTCCAGCAAACTGTGACTCTATTGACTTGCAAAATCATTTTTAAATTGACAAATATCGTGTGTAATTTATGGCACAATTCAAACTGGAACAAATAAATCATTTGTCTCTTGCCATCCACCACATGCATATTTTTTCTCGATAAAGGTCCAGTAGGACTTCGCCCCTCTTCACTTCCTGTCTTCCTGTCTGTGGCTCTCATATCAAAGCTCATCGCTTCCTACTGAAGAGGTACAACTTTAAAAACACAAATATATGGTTTCCTTTTTTAAAAAATGTTGATTAATTTCCTCAAAGCAGCTGCTCACTGTAGATTTTAATCAGATAAACAGGAGGAAATAATGACTTTGTCGGGGACTATTTTCAGTGGTGGATTAAATCTACATTTAGTTCTTAGTAAGTATCTGTGTCTTCTTTTTTAAAAAGGTAATTTTTCAAGTTCTACCTCTTGGTTTGTTTCAATTTACTGCTTTTCTTTCTTTTCTGTGACACTACACTGAATATATTTGGAAAATGGCCTGTTAGTCGAACAAAACAAGACGTCTGGGGCTTTGAGAAAAGATGACGGACATTTTTAATAATGTCCTGACACTTTATAAACCAAAAGAGGGTTATTTGTAACCCTACACTGAACATGTATCATACTTGTCACAGCAGCTCTCCCCTCCGTGATATGAATAAAATCATTATTGTGCCCGGTCATAAAAACGCCACAGTGCTGTCCACTAAAGAGATTAAACCCATTAACTGTGAATCAGCCTCAAACTATCCCAGTGTGTCAGAGGCCTCTTCTTGCAGTGATGGTCTTTATAAAATAAATAAAAGCGCACGCTGTCAGAGCCCTGCTCGTGCATTTATATGCTTGACGTAAATGCAAAGTGAAGGCTGATGACTTCTATTCAGCACTAATGAATACGATTAGCATTAATGACCTCTGACAGTGAGTGAGAGTCTGTGAGGTGGCTTCATCTGCTCTGAGCTCTGGTGATGATGTGAGTGGACGGTTTCAGCCCTGCAGTTGTTCTTCCAGGTGTTGGGTGTGTGGCTAAAGGTTACAGCTCAGGTGTGACCAACAGGTGAGCAACTTTAACTGTGGGCCCTTTTTGGAAATGCCATGTGCTGATGGGCTTTTCCTGTCAGGGTCAATAAACTCCACGATGTCTTTAAACGAGAAACCTGAAGCTTGAAGATGCTAACACATCTTACTGATGCACAAAAAAATACTGATGAACATGTTTTATAAAGATATGAACATCTGTGTGAGAGGTTCAAAAACGCCCATTTGGGAAAGATTATATTTTTAATGATGTTGAGAAATCTTATATTGCAAAAGACTTTTCTGAGGAGTTAATTTTTATCATTTTATCTTAAATGAAAGTAGGTTGTCTTTAACCTGGAGACACCAAACAGCTTTGTGAGGGTGTTATTTGTAGACTTCAGTTCTGCATTTAATACGATCCTCCTTCACAAGCTGGTCACAAAACTGCACAACCTGGGCCTCAGTTCCTCCCTGTGTTCTTGGACTTCCTCAGAGACTGACCACAGCGAGTTAGAGTAGGTAAGCACACCTCCTCCACCCTTAACTCTCAGAACTGGTGCCCCCCAGGGCTGTGTGCTGAGTCCTCTTCACACTCTTGACCCATGACTGCACCCTCATCCACTCCTCAAACGCCATAATCAAATTTGCTGATGACACAACTATAGTGCGCCTGATGTCTGAAGAGGATGAGACTCAGTGGTGTGGAGACAATGATCTGGTCCTCCTCCAAAACCAAGGAGATGGTCAGTGACTTCTGGAGGACGCTTCCCTCCACACACATGGAGACAGTGAAGGTGCTGGAGAAACTTAAGTTCCTGGGAGTCACGCTGTCGACCCAGTGGCGTGGACCAACAACACTTTACAGCTGGTCAAAAAACTCAGCAGAGACTCTTTTTCCTGAGGAAACTGAAGCGGACCAAACTACCTCAAAACCTTCTCCTGAAGTTCAACAGAAGCACCGCTGAGTCCATCCTGACCAGCAGCGCCACAGTGTGGTATGTCAGCTGCACAGCTGCAGCACGTCACAGCCTCCATTGTGTGGTGAAGGCGACACAGCACATCATCAAGCTGAAGCGCCCTGGACTGGACATTATTTACACCAACAAACTCAAAAAGAAAGACAGTAAACACATCGGCCACTCCATGTCTGAACTGTTACCATCTGGCAGGAGGTTCAGGACAATCAATTAAAAAAACAACAGACTGAAAAAGAGCTTCTATCCAGGAGCTGTGGCCTCCATTGCTCCACCTTAACACACAGGGTTAAGTATGCACTATCACTGCTGCTGTTACTATTATTTTATTATTTTATTTTAAAGTTGCACTGCTGCTGCTCTTAACTTTTTATGTGTGTATCAGTATCACCCAAAATCTTCTTGGCAACGCATTATTACTTTGGCAGTGGTAAGACATATATAACCGACATCACCAACAGTGTTTGAACACACTTTGTCGCTTTTTATACGATGTTACTTTCCAGTCTTAATCTGTGATTTTTTGTCTCCAAAACGTAAGCGTTTAATCGCATAATATTTTGACATTTTCTCTGATAGGTTGATGACTTTATTCTCAAAATCCAAGATTTTCTTTACCCTTAACCTGGCCCTGATCCTCCTTTGTAAGAATCTATTCCAACATCCGTAAATTCAACCTGACTGAAGGTACTGGGTGATGGGTAATTCTCAAAAGATATGTTCTGAATGAACAATTAGTGTTCGTGGTTTAGCTACGTGGGATACAAATGACACATACAAGCAGCCAACTACAAGAGTAACACGGGGAAGTTGTGTTAGTTTCTGTTGATGTTTCGAAACTGTTTTACTGTCAGCTCAGTATCAGTTTTATCTGCAGTGAATCTGTCGTCCATCATGAAGCCACACAAGACTGCACATGTTTGATTTTTTCCTTTAAGACCTCCGTTGATAATAAAGAACAGAGACCAGGGCAGGAAGGACAGCAGGATAAGAGCAGCTTAGATTTTTTTTTTACCTTCTTCATGAATGCAACATCTTGCTTGGAAATCTTCTCTCTTTTAATCTTCAGTGCTGCAACGTTAGGAATGATTCTGCAACAGAGACAAACACAATGTAACTAAGTACATTTACTCAAATACTGCACTTAAGTACATATTTAAGATATTTTCATTTTCTGAACTTTTTTAACCGTCAGCATCTGTGTTTCTATATGTGTTGAGAAAATTCTCCTTCTAAAGCTCAATAAACTCCTTAAAAACCCTCTTGGATCAACTAGAAAATGCATCGTTACAAAGCTGAAAACTGGGCTGTTTTTTTGACACTATGAAAAGTTGACTTTTTAGAGACGCGTCCTCTTGAAACTGAACTGAAAACTTCCACCACCATCCACATTTACACCAGTTATTAATGGGAAACCAATAACAGAGACCAGTTTGAGAGCCACTGACACTGCTCAGTGATTAATATCAGACGTGGATCAGTTACACTGCATGTTGATCAACACGAGCAGTGAACAGTGACACAGTTCATGTTGTACTTTGTACCTGATGCCGCGTAGCTTGGCGCGGTTGTCATGGCGATCGATGATGTTGTGCAGGATCTCCAGCACCAGCTGCCTCAGCTCGCTGTCCTCCATCAGAGAGATGGAGAAGAGCGGATCCAGGAAGGGAGGAGGCAACGCAGCTGCCATGGACTTGGACTTGAAGCCAGAGGTTACCTGAGGTAGAGAGGAGGAGGAGGGGGAGAGAAGGTGTGAGCCGATTTATCACAGCGTGATGCGATTAATCCGCAGGGAGGATCGTCGAGAAACAACGCTTCAACAGAGCTTAAAGGTTACGTTCACAAGCAGCTGAAACTGTCTAAATGTTGACCTTTCCTCTCGTACGTGACGCTGATCTGATTATTTATGACCAGTGTGAAGAACAGGGAGTTTTATGTTTCTGATTTAGGACAGATGCATGTGCTGTTAAAAACAGAGACGACGTCTCTAAACTGTCTACGCAATTTATTTAAGATTGTATTACATTAAAGACTTTCTCAGTAAAAATAATATCAAGGAAGGCCCCTCCATCTTTGCTTCAACACTGATAAACACTTTTTTATTCTCCTGCATTGAAATCTTGGCCAATATATACTCACTGGCCACTTTATTAGGTACACCTTGCTGGCACCGGGTTAGACCCCCTCTTTAATTCTTGTGTCAAAGATTCAACAAGGTGCTGAAACATTCCTCAGAGATGTTGGTCCATATTGACATGATGACATCACACAGTTGATCCATGATGAGAATCTCAGCACATCCCAAAGCTGCTCTATTGGACTGAGATCTGGTGACTGTGGAGGCCATTGGAGTACAGTGAACTCATTGTCATGTTTGAGATGATGTGAGCTTTGCAGATGGGAGGCTGACCTGACGTTCACAGCCACTAATACACATATGAGCCACAAATTGAAATCAAAGTGTTATGTTTAATTGAAGAGGAGGAGAATGTCACTTTGCTGCTAACAGGTGTGCATTAAAGGACTGTATTCGGATCCCGTGACGCAAATCTCGCGAGCTCCTGCACTGTTGTTAAGTTGTCGCTCTTACTGTTTGTCTCTAAGCCAGACGGGTTCACTTCTCAGAGATGAAGAAACCAAACCAGTGAGTTATTCATCCTCTGCCTTCACCCTGAGTCCTCGAACATCTGGGTTTTACCCTGACAGTCTGCAGTGTCACAGCGACACCCATAACACACACGCACACGCACACTCCTCATGTTGCTGCCCCCCCTCTGCTCGGCCCCATCTGCAGCTGCATTGCGTTATAAATATTTTGACCTTTCACCCCTCCTCCAGCTGCACTGAGAGGCCAGGTGGTGGCGAGGAGGGGAGACGAGGACAGACAGACGCAGTAATAAATCGCTCTGAGGATGTGCACGGACGACTGCAGTGCACAAGGATGCTGCAGGAATACGTGTGTGAGTGTATGTGTGTGTGTGTGTGTGTGTGTGCCCTGCCGTGGCTTTGACAGGCATGCATATGTGCGTGTGCATCACTGCTGGGTGTGTTGGTGCCACCTGTGTCTCCTCGTCTCAGAGAGATGAGGGTCTCTCACAGAGGAAGATAATGAAAGAGAAGGAAGTGCCGAAGTGTGTTAACCACCGAGAGCCAGAACTGTGAACTGGCCAACATCACATAAATAATTAAGACTTTATCAAAGCTGGAAAACTGTATTTAAAAAAAGAGAGACTTTCAACAAGAAGATTTTAAATGAAAATTTCTATAATTAAATAAAAATGAGCTTCAATAAACCACTTTAATTATTTATTTAAGCATTTCACAGCATATTGGTTCATTATATACTCTATTACTAATTATTCATTTTCAGAATATCTCACTTATTCCTTTGGGGTATACTGGAGTTAAATCAGACAGTATAGATATAGTCTGCATTTTTGGGAACTCCTACAAAACATCCTTTTAGCTGAGGGGGAAAACAAAGCATTCACAACCATGCCACAGAACTGCCATGTGATTTTCTGCATGTCAAATGAACTTAAAAATCCAGAGTTAATGGTTTATTTTTTAACCTTGGCAGCATTTTCACATGTTTTTGTGTCTAAGTGATTATTGGGAACCTTTTTTTTAAAATTGTTCCAGTATTGGCAAGCAGCAGCAGCCTGGCTGCGATGTAAACACGCAGGGCATCATCACACCATCAGTTTACTCACACTAAAGGTTTTGCTTCTGCCACTGACAGGCTCAGAATATTATTATAAGTGAGTATGTTTACAAGGTCTTTAGTATCCTGGTTTTGATTGGGTTTTTTAAGTATCCCGTTTTTGTGTTTGTGCATGTAAACACCATATCCCGAATTCAGAATCCGGGTTATGTCCTTTTCCCGGTTTTGCCACCTGGAGCACTCTGATAGAAGCCGGGATACTGCAGCATGTATACGCCTTATCCTGGTCTCTGACAGCTGCCTGCCGTGTGTGCAGGCGCCAGAGTACAAGCAACATAGCGGCAACGAAGGCTTCCCATTTTCAATGCAACGAAGGGACTGAATTTTGCCTGAAAATGATGAAAGAACTCAACATAACTACGTGTTTAGACGGCAGAAGACATAGAAATGCAACATTTGTTGTCGCTCTCTCCTCCCATTGCTGAAGATGAAGTGGAGGCGCCATAGCTGTAATGCAACGTGAGTATTTACTAATGCTAAGCCTGCTAGAAGCCACAGAGGTCTCATTTTTGTCTTACTTCTAAAGATAATAAATATATCACATTTCCCGCTCAATCTATTGTAAACAAAAGAGGTAACACACGCCTGCGCAGACAAGATGCAGTGATCAGAAAACAGGTTACTGGTATTTATCATGTATACCGGAATATGAATAACCGGGTTTCTCTGTGTTCCATGTAAACATCTTATCCCGGATATGCTCAAAGGCGGGATACTACAGACCTACAGAGACAGACCTTTTTCTGAAAGTGTAAGATCGTTTTTGTTTGACCAGAAACAGCCTCAAAATCTATCGTCAAACCCACCAGTCATTTCATCATTGTAAAACACACTTCACTCTAAGGCGACATAAATAAAATAAATCTCACAGAAACCATCTTGGTTCGTCTTTCCACTGTTCCAACAATCACCAGCTCTGCTTTGGTTGAAATTAATTCACCCAAAAATGACTGTTTATTGAAATGGAGTCTGGTGGGTTTGGTGCTGGTGAGTTCAGGGCTGTTAAACAAAAGGATCTAAAGCTGCACTTCTTGAGGCTACAAATCCCTGCGTGATAACGTTATAGCACATCATCAAAACATACTAATGGCACTGAGTAACATCAGTACTGCTACACTGTCTTGAAACGTGTATGGAATACACCAAACAGAGATTTTACACAAATGAGAACATCAGCGTCGGACTGATCCCGTCTGATGAAGTTATAATGTTCTGTGTTGATGTGATCAAACAGCGTCAGACTGCACAGACGGGTCAAAGAGAAGGACTCACCATGATGAGAGAGCTGAGCAGCATGGTCTGGATCCGCTTGGTGCCCTGATGCCTGAGTGACAGCAGAGGAAGAGGACGTCAGATATTCTGTCAGAAGCAACACCTCGATAAGTCTCTTTTTTTTATTATTTCCCAACGACAAAGGTCAACTCAACAGTATTTCTATTCAATTCAGCAAATCTTTATTGTGTGCAGAGGGCAGTACTGGTATAGCACAAACAAATAAAGAAAAGAAAAGGGAGATAAACAAAAAGAAAAATGAAAAAGAAGAAACAAAAATGAAAAATGCACAAGCGAAGAAAAACAAAGAATAAAGAGAAAAACAAAAAAAAAAACAGACAAAAACAAAAGAGAAAACAAAATAAATAACACTAAGAAAAAAGAGAAGAAAAACAAAAAAGTAAAAATGAAAAAGCAACACAAAAAAGAGGAAAAACAAAAACAGATGAAAGACAACAAGAAGAAAACTAGAGAAAAACAAAAAACAAAAAAGAATAAAAATAACTAAGAAGAAAAGAGAAAAATATAAGAAAAACATAAAACAGACAAAAGACAGAAAGAGGAAAAAAAAAAAACAGAAGAGAAACAAAAGAAAAAAACAAAAAACCAAAAGCAGAACAAAAAGAAATAAAAAACACATGAAAATGAAAAACAAACACAAAAAAGTGGAAAAACAAAACAGATGAAAGACAACAAGAAAAACGAGAGAAAAACAAAAAAATAAGTAACTAAGAAGAAAAGAGAAAAATAAAAAATAGAAGAAAAACAAAAAACTGACAAAAGACAAAAAAAGGAAAACAAAATCTGACGAAAGACAAAAAGAAGAAAAAAGAAAAAAACAAAACAGGAAGGAAAAACTAAAAACGCAGAAACAAAAAAATCAAATAACTTCTGATTATTTCTCAAACACACTTTCACCCCTGCTGGACCAAATAAAAACGACTTCAATGCCAGAACGTCCAGATTGATTTCAGCGAGGCCGACACTGTTCCAGCAGCTGTGCCAAACCTGAGGCAGGAAAAGAAACTGATCCTGGCTCAGCCTTTGTTTGTGTTGGCAAACAGCACAATTCATCTTTGTAACTGAAACACACTAATTCACGTCACAGAAGAAGAACTGCCTCTCACCATGATAACTTCCCAAAGTTATAAAACCTCACCTGCTCTATAAACTGCTGCACAGTAGTTTTTTGGCATTACGGATGCATTACTCAAAGTGGTCCTTCTGTTCTGTAATTTATCCTCTTTATATGTCTGTAGCTTTTTCTGCCCAGACAGCAGGGAGAAAAGGTCCTTCTGTCACTTGGAACCATTTTGGCTTATTTGGGTTACAGAACCTACGAGACAATTTTGTGCTGAAATTCAGCTTTAAATTTGAAAAACATCAAGTTTTTCAGACTGACTAATCTGAATAATCAAATGAATTTAAACAAGCTCAAAGAAAATCATCTTCATCCACGTCGGTGCCTCCATCGTATCAGTTACAGTCCAACAACTGTCAGATGTTTAGTAAAAAGCTGACATGAGATCAGTGTGACCTCAGCGTGACTCCGTGAGGAGGAAGAGTAAAGGCAGCGGCTCTTGAATGTCGACAGTTTAAATGTTGTGAGAGTGCAGCACTATCTCAGTAACACCGACTGGCTGCAGAGCCAAATCTCTCTCCTCCGGCAATTACCCAAAGAAGGAGAAGCGAGAGAGTCAGAAGGAGGAGGAGGAGGAGGAGAACAGTGTTCGTTTGATTTGGGATTATCTGTTCTTGCACTCCTGAGGCCGGAGGGATTAGCTTGTTTTTTCTTTCTTTTTGGGCGGGAAGGATAAGGGCAGCCGTCGTCTCAGTGACCCGGGAGCTGAACTCACTGCAGGGCGTCCAGGAGGTGAAGTGAGGACAGATTAAGACACAATTCACTTTGGATAAGAAGGAGAGTGTACGTGTGTGTGTGTGTGTGTGTGTGTGTTTTCATTTTGATGCTTGTAGCATGTAATGTGAGTCCAGTGTTACACGTAAAACTGCTCCATGTATCGCCTCCTGCAATTAACTAAAAAATAAAAGCATCTGGATGAAGTGCAGCTTGATACCTTCAGCTGACAGTGTAAACAATAACAACAAACAAGAGTTCATGAAGAAATCACATGACTGAGGATTTCTTAAAGGGATACTGCACCCAAAAAATGAACATTCAGCCATTATCTAATTCACAGTTCAGTTCGATATGAAACAGTGGTGCAACTGTACACTTCATTTACGATACAGCAAAAAAGAGCTTCCTTCTGCACAGTGGTACGGTTGGCAAGTGTAGTTCAGTACAAAGAAACTGCTCACAACAAGGTTTGTGGTTTATCTTGAGTAAACAGGCCAAGATTTCTGAAAAGAGATATTGCCGATACATTTTTTAAATGTATTTTTTTTGTCTCTGAAATCCAACTAAAATGACAAAATGAATTACTGCATTTAATAATCACATCAAAATAATTTAGAAATATATCGTTTGAAGTTGTCTTCTCCTGAGAGAATCAGGAGCTGTCCAGAGTGTGGCCCCTTTTCCACTGCACACAAAACATCCACTAACACCTGCCAACAAGTGGCTTTTTTATTTGATGGGAGAGATTACAATCTGCGTTCACAGCCGGGGACCAAATGACTCTACACAGTCACAGGTATTTATTGGTTCTGGCTCTAATTGGCTCCAATCAGGAGTGACGGAAAGACAACACCCAGGCGGATGTGCTAATTTTAGCCCCTTTACCTGTGCGATTTAATAACAAGCAGGGGCGCAATATCATCTCTTCACGATAATACAGGTATAGTGTTTAATATCATATGAAAAATTCATATCATGATACTATATTTTGGCTTGTTGACATACTGACGTCATACTGTTACCCACGGCAACAATGTGTAATTAGTGGTAGATTTTATTTAGCTAAACTAAACGCCCCGGCTGTAACTAGGCTAATGGCTAACATGCTAACTATTATTTTTATGTCACTAGTCGCTTGAAACAAATTTAAGACGACAGGAGACAGGCTGAAACAAACCGAAATTTCCCTTTAATTTCAGGGTTTCTCTTACAACCTAAAACATTACACTACGCTCTGTGTGTTTGTGTTAACTGGGAAAGAAAAGACGATGTGCAGCCAACATGTCTGGAGCCAAACTGTCTCTACATTCTGGAGAGTGGGCTTTTGGGAGCTGTGAGCTTATTGGCTGCAGCAGCAGCGTGTGGGAACCCTGGGGTCCCTAGATAACCAACGCATGACTCACCCAATCTTGACGGTGTCCAGGGTGTGGCAGGGGGTCCCGTACACTGGCACTTTGCCCATGACGAACATCATGACTTCAGCTCGCTGGTAGTCTGGCAGGTTTCCACCGAAAAAGCCTGGCAAGAGGACACGAGAGACGATGAGTCAGCACTCAGACACAAAGACGTTAACGTTACAGAAACACACTCTCTCTTCTGTTTATTCTGATATCATCTTTACAACCACACAAAGAGTCTGAGGCTAATCTGAAGTTTTAAAAGGAACAAAAACTGAATTCTGTTTGTGATCACAGAGAGTAATGAGTCTTAAATGTAGATATGAGCATGTGGGTAATGTTCCAGGATACGATCCACAAATCTGAACTAATTCTACAACAACGACAGGAAGTAAGAAGCCTGCTGCACCGATGGTCTGGATGATGGCGTTCTGGACGATTCTCTCTTCGCTCTCTTTGCCGCGGCCGGATGAAACGCTGGTGCCGGAGTTTCTCCTCGAGCTCTCGCCCAGCTCGAAGTCCACGCTCATCCTCAGGTGTTTGAGCAGAGTGTTGAACACCTCCAGCACTGTGGGACCTGCAGTCACACACACATACAGCCACCATAGAAGAAGTATGTTACAGTTAAAGCTTCTTGTTGTTGTGGAACTTAACTGCTACCGGCTAACTACTCATCTACTGTGAGACAAACAGATTGTGAAGCAGTGATGAGTCAAACTTTCCCCAAGAAAAGTGACGGTCATCATTTCTTTCTCTTTGTCTGAAAGCACTTTTTAAAATGTTTTGGTCTCATTTAACTTCCACTAAATTAGCTTTATGGTAAAAAGAAACCTTCTTATTCAACACCGTCTGACATATCTGGCATCTTCTGTAACTGAGATTTCCACTACAATTAACAAAAAAGCTCTGAGAGTTTGATGAACGTTTGGCTGCACAGGATCTATAACATTATGTCTTATTAAAAAAAAGGCTGAACATCATTTCAATAAGACTTTAAAGGATTCATTGGGGGATCCCAGAGAACTTTGTGCATGCAGTCCCCTGTCACAGATCTGTATCTGTGCTGTGGATCATGTTCACGTCTTTTCTGGTCCAGTTGTGTTAATTCACTCTGTCACAAAAAGCAGCCCCTCAGATTATGAGAAAGTCTGTGCCGACTCGCTCCGCCTCCCAGCCTTTGCCACATTCAATTTTAAAGAATCATGATAACAACCCTGAAAAAGTCTTTCTGAACAGCCAAGGGAGAAAATCAATGACACAACCAACAGAATAATTTATAATGAAACTCTAGTTATAAATAAGCAACCTGTGCTATTGAACAAAAACATTAACACTGCACTATAAAAGCAACTGCAGAGATCACTATTCTGAAAGAAGCATCTCATTCTGGTTAAAACATAAAGAGCAATGTAATATTTAAACCACTTCAGCCATCATGACAGTTTAGGGTAACATGGGTTTAAAACATGTAAATCAGACAGACCTGGAAGCTGTTGGAAGATGCAGTTTATATTTAAGGCAAACAGCGTCACCTGCTTCAGTGTTAATTTCATTGACAAACTATGACGAACATTTTTCATTTACCTTTTTTCCATGACAAAAACGAGGTGATGTCGAGCTAAAAATGCATGTAGATAAAAAAAAAAGACTGGGACAAAATTTGGTTCATTTTCATTAACGAGACGAGACATGACGAAGATGTCACGCCTTGTTTCCACTTACGCATGTGACTGGTGTCTGTAGATCTGTAACTATACGGATGTCCAATGCAAGGAAGTGCATTTCTTTCCGGATAGATAGAAACCTTACGACCTTTTTTTCCATCCAGTAGTTTGGAATATTCACTTGGAAAACTACCAGTACAAAAACAGGACCTGCCAGGTACGTGGCATGTTTTGTGAAATATTTATTTAAAGGGACGAATGAACGGCTGAACGAGTCATAATGACAATCTGAGTATATATAATGTATAACCATATTCTAACAGAACATCACTCAGACTCACAGTGTGTTAAAAACTAAACTCACTCGACAATCAACAGGTGACTGAACTGAAGGAAATAATTTAAAGGTTACATTTTTTGAACGAACTTAAGGCAAATTCCGCACCAAAATATTAAATATTACGGTGTCCAAAACTGATATCCATCTTCTCATCTGCAACATTGCAAATTAAAGAATTTCCAAAAGTTTCTTTAACACTGGATCTACTGAGGAAACATTACGCAGGTGTAGGTACACTATCACACCACTGTGCTATTCTACAGCACCAACACTGAGGCACAAAGTCACAACTCAATCTGAGACATAAACTTCCCCCACACGTTCACTGCCGACTCTAAGATCTCAAAGGAGGATCCTTATTAGAATAAAAGTCAGATTAAAAATGAAATCAAAAACAGTATATGCAAATTGTCTAAGCATATATATTTACCAAACGTTAACCCATTTTGTAGTAAATAAAGTGTATCTGAGCACATCAAGGTGTTTCTGCTGCATCACCCAGGACGCTTGTTAACGCCAGGTGTGTGGGGGACAGTCTGTATAAACTGCTCTATACATTCACACTAAGTCTAACCACACTGTCATACTGTACCGAGCCACAGATTGGGAGGAGTCGTGATTTCACTTTCAAAGAACACATCACTTCTTTTGGACTCTTGAATCATTCCTGTCCAGAGGAAAGGTTGTTTTTTTCCCCCAGGTAGAGGCGGTAAAACACAGGTTGGAGGAAATAATACAAAAAACAAAGCTGTTTAATTCCCTCTCAAATCTAAATACAATCAATTTAAAAATCCTTCATTTTACATTGAATTTAAAATTAAGTTAATTGTTGTTAAGACTCGTTTTCAGTGAATGTATCAGAGTGGAGGGGTTTGTGCATCCCTGTGATGATGGGAGCTGTGCTGTCGGGCACAACTGCTCCTGGTCCGAGCCACCCTGTAGCCACCACCTGCAGGGACAGGCGCTGGGGTCGGTTGGGTGATTTCATGGTATTACAGGGTGTTTAGAAACGATGTGCGGTATGAAAACTGCAGTTCCTCTAATGGCCACTTGAGGCTGGCTCCAGAAACCAGCCGGAGCGGTTCCAACTAGCTGGACACCTTCTTTTTGCCAGAGCTGGAGGTTTTATGGTATCCCTGAGCACGCTGGTGAGATTATATATCTCATCTGGCGCAGCAAAGCCACCAGATGCCACAGAAGCAGCGGGGAAACGTTGCTGGGGAGTGGAAAGGCTTCTTGCTCAGCCAACTGTTGATGCAACTCGGCCCCAGATAGGCAGCAGAAAATAACTGGATGTATATTTCTGTCCTTCCCAAAGGTGACAAACTTCACGCTTATTTAATTATCAGGCAATTAGCACATACAAACACTTCAGTGGAATGAAACCACGGAACAGAGGGGAGGTTATGACAAGATCAAATCACATCAGCGCCTTTTTTATACACCTCAATTCTCTGTTTTTACTTCCTGCGTTCCTTTGTTTCCTGTCAGAAAGAAACTGATGTAGGCAGATGGTCGGGTAACAAATACAAATTTTGGTATCAAATCTGGGACCTTGTGATAACTGCTCTATGCTAAAAGTTGGGACCAAAGTCAATGAGTGGCCTGTGCTGACTTTGTTGTGTTTGACCAGTTTGTTTAATAAAAGCGTGCAGATTACACTAGAATGAAAAGTGATCTGATGTAACAGATGATATTCTGCTGTTTCCTGGGAAACTGGTCCAGCAGTGGGAACCAGTCTGCTCCTGTAACTCACCCACTGAGCCTTTGGCAGCGATGGCCACAGTCTCCAGCAGGACCTGGACGATGCCAGCTCTGACCCTTGGTGTGTTCTTGTTGTGAGTGTCGAGGTGATTCAGCACCTGCTGGATGACGTGGTGGGAGTGCTGAGCCTGGTCGATGACAAAGACAGAGAGACAAAGAGGATTTAAGATGCGTCCGTATTGATACTGTTTTGAACGACGGCAGAGCTGAAGTCTGACAGCAAACTTTGTCAGCTGCAGCTTATGTTCAAATATTTAAACTGAGAAGGAATCAGAAATCCAGCACACTGTCAGTCAACTCCACGCACTTCATTTAGCCACATGTCGGTCGATGGACTTAAAACACTTCTTCCATAAATTCTGAAATTGATTGTAAAGAACAAGCTGCATTTCCTGTTTCTATTTCTTTTTCATTATTTTGTTTTTAAGTGCCTTAGAAATTAAACAGTAACATAACTGCAGTGCATCGTCATCCATTTCCTGCTCCTGTGGGTGTAGAAACTATTGTGTGTCTCTGTCCTTGATGGATTTCTCCCTTTGCGGCTGCTTGAGAAACCAACCCTTGAGAGCAAATCCTGTTGTTTAACGTTAATCACTAAAAATGTTCTGGAGCTGCTGGGTCTCAGCTAGACCTCGACATGTAAGTATTATCATCACCATCAGCTGCTGCTGCTGCATTCAAATGTTTTTTTCTTTATTGAAATGGTCCAAACTCTGTCGGCTCCTCCTGACAGCAGAATGTTTGACTGTGTCTCTGCAGGACAATCCCTGGGTGCATTTGTTTTCTGTCACTAAAATCAAACAGACGCCCGATGTCGTCTCCTGGCAGACAGAACAACCCCCCTCGGACAGATCACAGAGACAAAACTCTGCCAAGTCCTGCAACACACTCACACAGAACACAGACAGCACACACACACCTGGGCCCCAGCAACATTGATTGTGTTTTATGTGTGGCAGCACCTCGGAGTCACCTGGGAACTCCTGGACGAGCGACCAATTAAACAGACAGACAGAGCAAAGACACAAAGCAGGATGGAGGTCTGGGCTAACTGTGAGTGTGGGTGAGACACAGAGTACAGATAGGTGTTGGAAAAATGTAACTGACAGCAGTAATAAGTGCACCAGCAGTCTAACAATACATACCGTGGCTTCTGCTCAGTGTGTGTGCATGTGTGTGTTTGTCAGTGTCGTCCATTGATAATTGAGATATTTTGTGAGCATCAGTCCTAAAGGAAATACATGAGTATTTCTTTGTAACATTAAATATTTATGGCTTAATGTGAAACGATGCAATTTTAAGTTGAGGAAAAATAATTTGTGGTTATTTTTTATTAAAAGTTTAGCACTCAAAAAGTTAGTCTGCTTCATCAGGTCTGTGTGGGTGTGCATTGATCAGATTTGTTTAACAGGTGCAACATAGAAAACAGCTCTGTCAGTAAGGTCTGATGTAAAAGTTTAAACTGATTTGATTACATGCAAAACAGCTGAAGCGACATTTGTCATTATGACACGTTCTGGAAAATAAAAACTATCTTTGATTAACATAATGATACTAAAACAAAATCAGGGAGTGCAGCAAAATGCCGCCTGCCTACTTTTGTTCATACAGAATGTGCCTTTTTCGGGGCAATGGGGGCGTGAGCAAGTAACAAAACGTGTAGCTCAGCGTGTGACGTAAACAGTGACGTGGGAGGGAAGCCGCGGCTGGTCAGGCGGCAATTCTCTCATAAGTCGACCCGTTCTTCACCGTCCCCGTCGTCTGACGGTTAATGGCCTCTTCGTTTGCGAGGACAAGGAGGGCGCGCAATTCCTTGTCTCCCCAGTTGCTCATCTTTACAGTGTCTGTCAGGTTTGTGTTTCTCTCTTGCTACTAGCTGCTCGCTAATTCCTGCTATCAGCTGTTTCCTGTTTACCATGTGCAGCGTCATCAACAGCCCCTCCCGTTGTGGAAGGCCGCCTCGGTCTGTTTAAACTGTCTACCCTACGAGGCGGAAAATTGGGCGCCTCGGATCAACTCGCCAATCCAGCTCTGTCTGTCTAAACGCTCGCAGCTGGCCGGTGAAACAGCCCAACATTCGTGGAAAATCTGGCAGTGTAAAAGGAGCTTCTGCTTAGCAGCTAACCCAGTAGCACAGTAACATACACGACCCCCGAGCCGAAGAATGAGCAGCTGTGCAGCCACAGACTCTTTAGCAGCAAAGCCAGCAGCCCACACAGTCACAGCACACACACCTGCTGAACCAGGGAATGAGAGCCACTGTGGGGCTTTGGCCTCTTGTTCAGCAGCTAACTTTATCACAAAATGCACACCCACAGCATTGAGCAACACTGCTGGCAGGCCGGGTCACAGAATCAGGCTACAAGACTGAAAGTTCTGTAAGTGATGGCTGTTTAGCTTGTGTTTATATGACTGACATTTAACAGAGATATTAAGACATGTATTAATTAGACTAAACAAGTTTAGAGAACTTGAAGGTTGTTAAGGACATACATAGGATATCTCCTTCACATCTGGCTGGAGGGAGAACGTCAGGGAGCCAAAAGTCTCTGGTAAATGACCATCACTAAAAACTCTACGTTGCCTGTGGCTGCTGATTAATGTGCGACAACTTGCGGTAAAATTTGGGACACCGGTCTGGTCCAGTGTTTGGCTTTATATGAAACTGGTTTAAAAACTTCTAATCAGCAGGACATGAATCCTACCAACTTCAAACCAGTGACAAGACAAACAAGAACACAAACTCAGAACTCTGTTGTGAAAAAAAAAAAAGTGTTCAAACTTCAGCAGTTTTAAGGGATTAAATATTATGTTTGTAATGACTGATGTTACAAATATGATTTTCAAGCGATGTGCTGCACACATATACATAAATTCTTTGCAGGTGCTGGGTAATAATTATCTGCACAGAAAGTTGGACTGGAAAAAGACTGTGTGTGGTGCACATAAATTAAAAGAAGAATTTGGACTGAGACAGAAGTGTGTGGGTGTGTTTAAAACTTTCTGAGGGTGGTTTTTCTCTTAAAAGGGTACATTTGAAGTTCCAATTTCCTTTAAGGTCAGACTCCTTACGGATGAAATTTCCATGGTAACAGTGATATCTGACTGGGGAGAAATTTGCAGTATGAATTAGAGATACAATTGGTATGAAGGCTTTTTACTGATGTGGACAATTGGGAGCATGAAACACTTCCTGTGGCAGATTTCTGACCCCCCAAAAAATACCTTAGTAGTCAGTCCTTAAATAAAAAGCAAAGGCCTTGTCTGGGTTAAGAAATGAAGGAAGCAGGGCTGACTCTGTGCAGCCTGAATAAAGGAGCTCCTGAGAAGCAGAATTCAGAGCAAAAAAATACCCCAAGAACAGTAACAATGGAGTGGAGCATGAATATAAAAAAGACAGTGAATCTGAGGAGCGCAGTGATCAGCTGTGCTCTCCATCTGCCTGTGGAGGCTTCAGGGACGCCACTGACTTCAAGCCTGAGGCTGGATGACAGCTCGTCAAGATGACTGACAGGTGCTGGAGCGAGATCCAAGAGAAAGAGGAGGGCGGGGCTAACAGTACACCTAAAGCTCCAGTGTACAAAGATATATGACATACCTTTATAGTCATACTGATATAAAACTTTCAAACTAAAAGTAGAAATTGAGTGCATATATTTATTTCATTCAACTCTTGGTAACTTTTTCCCAGCGTGTGTGTGTGCAGTACCTGGATGGAGTACATGATGATCCTGAAGCAGGAGACAGCAAACTCATTGGGGTCCCACAGGTGGTGGTTGTCCAGGTGACTGAGGACAGAAGAAAAACAGACCATCAAAAGACCAGCATTAATATTCCTACTGAATAAAATGTCATCTGCAGGACGTCAGTGGACGGATGGCTCATCAGAGTGTGTGAGTCTGGCACCAGATTTAACTCACTGATTCCCATTTGCCAGCAGTCAAGAGATCAGATCATAAAACAGTCACAGGTTTAGGAAGGCAAACACAAAGCAACCTGTTTTATCATTTAGAGAACAAATTAAAAATGGGTGGACCTTGAGCTGTGCAGCCTCCTGGCTGTATCAAAAATGATTATAATGATTATCAATACCAATAAATATATAAACTAAAACAAAAACGAATGTCAGGAAAGACTTTTTTTGTTTTTTATTTTTTGGATTATTGCAGATATTTGATGCTTACACGTATTGTTCAGCAGAATAATCTTCACAAATTAACACCACTTTCATGATTTGTGAAGCGTAAATGCTTTCGCCAGAAGCAATAAGCTAACGTGAGGCTGTAAAGTAACTACACTACGGTTGCATGACTTTAACGTCACCACTATAATGAGGCAGTAAAGCTGCATCCAGTGTGATGACATTCTGTCTTTTTTTAAGATGAGTAAAAGCATCAGAAATTAAAAGGGGAGTATTTACTGACATATTTTAGGTCATGGAACCAAATGTAACTATAATTACTCCCCTGCGGTTTTAGGCATAGTGATATAGATTGAAAAATATCACACACTGATTTCAACAGTATTTTTGATGGCGACCCCTTTCCTAGATATTTAGTGCAAAGAGTGCAAAGATATTTTATCATGTAAAAATAAATGTCAGTTCTTTCAGGTGCAAAATCTTTGTAATGGAGACACAGTGTTGAGAGAAACTTTTTAGTTTCATATCACTTATCGGCTGCAGATATCATCAATGTATATGAGCCAATACTGGTTGATATATCAGCCCGGCCTGTCTACTGGTCTAGCTCTCATTGATACTAGTTCACTCACAAGTAGTATAAGTTCTCACATTAGAGTTAACAGAGACTGGCATATTAATTACTAATTAATTTTTGTTCTGTAACAACATGACAGAACAAAAACAATCTTTAATATCAACATCCAACATCCTATAATCACAGAGCAGTTTACAGAGCTGCCTGCAGACACTTAGATAAAGAAAGAGAGATATAATTAGATCATTCAGAGGAGAATCAGACGTTGAAAACACTTTAAAATGCAGGAAAATAAGAGGAGAAACTCTGAGACATCTCGTCACTGATCTTAGAAAAAGGGCAGAAAAGGTGAGCGATCTGTTAACATGTAGTTAAACTTTGAGCTGAAGAGGTGAAGTCAAAGGTTTTATAAAAAAACATCATGTTGGTGTTTAAGACATGCAGATGAGTGTGAGTGGCAGATGGAGGACGACAGATTAGCTCATCTCTGCGGGAGCCGACCTGCAGCCTCGAGGTAAAACCATCCATGACATGCATCTGCTGTTTACAGCACGCACGCGCACGCACACACACACACACACACACACACACACACACACACACACACACACCTCCTTACAGCAAGAGAAGCTTCAAAATCATCTGTATTTATGACAGAAAAGGATCTAAAACAAAGAGTCTCCAGTCGTGCTAGAGGCTCTGTGAGGCTGTAAGCACACCCTAACGTCAGCATGCTAACATGCTCACAATGACAATGCTGGCATGTTAATCAGGTGTAATGTCTGCCATGTTCAACGAGGCATTACAGGGTGTTAACAACGCAACATTTACTAATCAACAGAAAACACAGCTGAGGCTGATCAGAATGTCACTAGTTCTGCAGGTATTTCAGACACTTTGATCTGCTACATTAATAAATATCTGTACCAATTTCATGAAAATCCATCCCATAGTTGTCATTTTACTTGAAAATGCAATCGTCACTATGGCACTTAAGGAAAAGTGAGGTGATCGTCACAGTCATTAGGATTCACTGCCTCGGGATCACGATTGTCCATCAGACAGAAGCTGAAATTAAAGTTGGGTTGATTTCAGGTGTTGCAGAGGTGGGAGGAGGCAGAGCGGCTTGTTTACAGCGTGTGCCGTCAGTGGAAGTTAACTTTTTACCATCATCCATTTCTTACAAAAAACTAAACAAGACTATGTTTATTGCCAGTAAATTCACAACAACGCTGTGATGACTCAAACCAGGCAAGTGCTATCAAGAATATGACCTCTGCAGTTGTAAAAGCAACATCAACCTGCTGAATGTACTGAGAGTCATTCTGTAGTGTTATAAGCAGGGAAGAAAATTCAAGTGTGGGATGTCACAACACATGAAGCATTAAAACAGGATGACACACACTTATATTCAATGATCTTCTTACTATATAATGACAAAAACTGTTTCTGTGTGTCTGTTCCACGTTTTTCAAGTCAAACAGATTTACATGAGAAAGTCAACGGGCGACAAGCTGCACAGACCGTGTTCTTATACATCATGAACACTGTTCTCTTTCCGCTCTTCCAGGACAGGTTATTGCTTTTCTCAGGAGGTCATCAGGAATGTTTCAGACATCCATCTCATCTGCCTGCTCTCTGACCTCAAGCAGCTTTCAGACGCCTTTCATCCACACAAGCACAAATGCTTCATTCACGTCTGCAATATTAAACCAGGCCCTCTGACCAGGCGCTGACACTAACCTTGTGTCCATCTCATTCAGAATGTTTTCTCTCCTCACACCCTGCCCCCGGACATGCACTCAGCACATCCTCCATGTTTCTTCCATTTGTTTCTCACTCAGAGGTGTCTCCATTAACTGACGGGTTGATTAAACTGGGGCTGAGTTTTCTGTTTGAACGTCACATCAGTCGAAGCTGCAGGTCAGCTGCTGTTATTTGTTTTTAATGGAAAATAACTGAAAAATGCCAGCTATTAAATCAGCTCATATCACAAGTATCAAAAAAGGTAACATTCTGATATGGGTATTAAAGATTAATCGAGTTACAAAACTTAAAATATTTTATGGTATCTGTGGACAGATTGTGAGAAATTGGGCGCCTGGGCAAAGACACGTCTGTCACAGTCTTCCTCTCGATTCCTTTTTTATTCTTTGAAGAAAAGTGTCTGACTTAAAAAAAAAACTTTGTCAGTTTTAAAAGATATTTATGGATACAAAGTTCTTGTGAATCTGCTTGTGTGCTGATAAAATTTAGGACCCTGTTAAACTAAAGCACTGTAGGTCTAGAGTGTGTGTGGGACGTGCATTTAGGGCGTGTCCAACTCCACTTTTCTGGTTAAACGGCACATAATCTGGGCACAAAATAAGGCAGGAGCTGCAAAGCGGTTGTGTTTAGTCACTTAACTAATCATAGGTGTGTTTTTGTGTGTAACATGAATTCAGCTGATCAGAGTGTCATCGTTCATTCCCTATAAAAGCCAGGTGCGCCTGCAGGTGCACTGCTATTCACATGGTGGATGCAGCAAATTGGAGAGGCAAGTGGTTTCCTGCTGAGAGAAATGTAGTACGAGCAGTAATGTCACTGCAGCAAATATTCTAGGACATTTAAGCATTTCTTCATTCATTAGTGAGAGAGGCAGGGTTCACCCTGGACAGGTCACCAGACTATCACAGGGCTGACACTTAGAGACAGACAACCATTCACACTCACATTCACACCTACGGACAATTTAGAGTCACCAGTTAACCTGCATGTCTTTGGACTGTGGGAGGAAGCTGGAGCACCTGGAGGAAACCCACGCTGACACGGGGAGAACATGCAACACTCTGCTCAGAGAGGCCCCGGCCAGCTGTTGGATTTGAAACCCAGTGAGGCAACAGTTCTAACCACTGCACCACCATGCCGCCACATTTAAACAGCCAAACAAAAAACTATAGTTATAAGCTTGACAGTGGAAACAGAATTTAACTTTTGGCTTCTGAAGTAATCACTGAAGTTACGCTGCGATGCTGCGAGTAAATGTGCACAGCATCTCTCTGAATGTGGAGTCGGACAACAGCTCTGCAGCTCTGCGCTACATTCACATTTTACAGAATGAAATTCATATTTTCCTCATTAATAATGTAACATTTTATACACCTACACTCCATCAGTGTGTCCAAGCGAGGGTATGCGTTTAGTGAACCTGCCTATGTAGGTGCATCTTACTATGTGATTAATGCACCTGTTAATGAGCAGGAAAATACAACGCATTCTGACTTTAGACCAGGTTTTTGTTGGTCCGTGGCTACTGTCTCAAAATAGCAATGTGCCAACAAAGTGCCTGACCACACCTCAGTTTATGACCTGCATGCCCATGGGCGCACAGATGAGTGCAAGTACATTTGCTACTGCTTTACTTACTGTAAAAATGACTACTGGGTGGGTCTGACAGAACAGAACTAGCATGTTTTGTGCTGCGTGATCCTTAACATTCGAGAACGCTGACTCCATTTGTTATACATGTAAAAAATTTGTAGATAAATATGTGATTGTTCTTAACAGTGAGCAGGTCTTCCACAGAGAAAGCCACACTGCCAGTCACCAGGCAGAAGTTAGTTTTACATGTTTTCGAGTCCGCATCAAGTTAAAGCTGGTGTTAAGCTTCGATACTGACTCACACAGTATCATCCATTTCCTGTACCATTTTCCTGGAACCTTGAGCAAGGTAGTGAATCCAGTATCAGAGCCGAATGCGTACTGTAACAGCACGATTGAAAAAAATCACAAAAAAGACTCAACGATGATTCATTTTAAAAATACTGTCACAGCAGCCATTTTAAACAGTCTGACAGGACCGATACGAACAGAACAGGCATCAGTGAGATAAAGGCAGAGGAAAGAGGAAGGTGGCATTCTGAAAGAGAGGAGGAGGAAATTAAAGTGGAAAGAAGAAGTATAGAAAGAGAGGAACAAGGGAAAAGAGAGGAGAAAGCAGAGGAGAGCGATACAGCGGATTGGAAGCTGGTTGTATGAGAACAGTTCACCAGCATGACGTCAATCCAAACCCCCAAAACCATCCTCCTCCCCTGTTAACCCCAATCCTTGCTATTTATAGTCTGAAGACGCTTCCTCCTGGTTTCACACACAGACAGGCAGATGAGAAGCACAGTGACTGTTTAATGGAAAGGAAAAATTAAAGGCTGGACTGCAGTGATGAATTCAATCCTGTTCTGTTGCTTTCATATCTTCAGCTGCACAAAGCCTCAACAGTCATTTATATATTTACTGTTCTCAGTGTGGCTCAGTGGCTCCACCGCGTATGAAAGGATGATGTGAGGAGGTATGGCCTCACATGAGGTTTGGGCCGCCAGCACAGCACAGCAGGGATTTGCATTTCCATTACAACAGGGATACCTGCTTGAAGGTGTGTTTTATCTGATGACGGCTTGTCTTAGATGATGAGGTTTAAAAGCAGCGGGCTGATTCACAGTTATTTTTGCCGGGTGTGTTTTTCCACAGCAGGGCAGGTAAAAGAAGTTTACCTGTTGGAGGTGAGCTGTTCTCAGAGGTGCAGTAAGAGCCTGTTGTCTGCAGCTCTTCATCAACATCTCACTGTGGCTGTTTCTGATTTCACTTTCCTCCCTGCCGTATTATTAGACTAGACTTTATTGAAGAAAAGCCGCTAACAAAGTTCTGCTAATTCGGTGATTGACATATTAAACTTCCTGATATTTTGTTATGTTAACACTTCTAATACGGCTGACAACGAACATGAAACAGTAAAATAAAGCAGATATCTAAAGTAAAAACAGGACGTGTTATTTTTCAGAACGTCCTCCATCAAGTCACAAATCTTCTCTTCCACAACACTCACTCTCTAAGACACATCAGTGCACACCAGAGCAGCTTGTCTTCATCAGACACTCTAACATCTCCACTCACTGGGTGTAGAAAGAAAGAAAGAAAACACAAGTCACAGCAGGGTTTTTTCCTGTCAGTGCAGCAGCTGATGTGGAGCTGCCTGGCCTGCAGGGGGCGCAGGATGCCAGCGAGTCACTGGTCAGAACTGGAGGTGACACTGGAAACATGTCGCCTATAAACACACACACACACACACACACACACACACAGGCAGACTGGAAGTGTGATGATGACACACTCAGTGTAACTGCAGTCTTTAACGTTGGTTACTGGAGGCTGAGGGCAGGTGTGTGTGTGTGTGTGTGTGTGTGTGTGCTCAGCAGACATCATGTGCTGAGTGTTAGACCTGAGAGGGACCCTGACTGGGTGTCAACAGAGAGGGCAGGAGGTGTCGCTGGGTGAAACACAGGACTGTGGGCTGCAAACAGTTAACACTCAATCAATCCAATGAATTATTCTGGTTAAAAAATACATCAAAAATATGGACTACTGCCCATCGCAAGTTCCTGGAGACCAAAGCAATGTCTTCAAAATGTTCATTATGAAGAGAGAAATGCATCTTAATGATCTGGGGAATTTGGTGTGATCCCAGATTCAGATCTAAGCTTCAGGTCTCACATTAACAAGGTGCCAGAAGCATCATGTTTTCACCTCAGACACATCGCTAGAGTACGACCATTCCATAATGAAAAAGATCCAGAGAAATTAATTCATGTCTTTATTCCAAGCCAACTCCACTACTGTGACACACTTTTTACTGGCCTCCATAAAACACCACTGACAGACTTCAGCTCATTCAAAACTCTGCATCTTAACCAGAACCAAGAGGAGAGAGCACATCAGGCCAGTCTGGGGTGCAGCCTTTGTCAGTGACGCCCCAACAACATTATCACGTCTGCTAGTGATAAAAGCATGAATCAGTTTTTCAGCATCCTGTTTTGTTAAAAATGGCTGCACTTTAGCAGCATTTCACAGATGGAAGAAAGCTGTCTGGGTCACCTTACTAATGTGGGGTTTAAAACTCAAGTCTGAGTCTAAGATAACACCTAGACTCTTAACTTGAGGTTTGGTGTGGGGAGCCAGACTCCCAAGCTTAGTAAAAAAGGGCCTCTCTCTTCAGTTTTGGTCCAAGCAAAAGTATCTGCATTTTATCATCATTCAGTTTTTAAAAAGTTTTTGCTCATACACTGATTTAAGAACAAAGGCTTTCTGAGTTAGTTGGCTCGGTAGAAATGTATAGCTGAGTATCATCTGCGTAACTGTAGAAATTAATATTATGTTGATTTATGATATTACCTAGGGGAAGCACATAAAGGGAAAATAACAGGGGACCCAGGCAGCTTCCTTGGGCTACACCAAAAGGCAAATCGTGAAATGACCTGTAATTGGCCAAAGTCTCCCATCAAAGGAAAGATTTTCTAAAGCCTGAAAACAGAGCCAAGACAAAGTGAAAAAGTCTAGTTGTCTCTCAGACCACTTGAATTACAATACGCTCAAAGTTTATTATGGGATTTTTGCCCGTTGATGCTGAATTAAATAGCCTGTCCACAGCTTTAATGAGACACTACATTTGCTGCTGGAGTGGCAGGGAGGTGTGGGGGTGGATGACAGACAGAATCCAGTGACGATTTTACTAAAACATTTAGTATCATTTATAAACATTTCAATTCATTTTCCCGACAAGTTAATTAGCAGCATTTCCTGATTATGTTAACAAAAAACATAATTCTCTCAGCTTCACTTTTCCCTCAAATGTAGTTAATGTTTCTAGGAGACGGGGCTGGAATGTGAGCTCAGCTCAAGGTCTGTTTGCAGGAGACAGAAAAGAGGAAGAGACGCTGAGCTTTAAACAAATGAACAAAAAAAGCTGTGAGGCAGAGACGAAAGCAATGAAACAAATTAGAGGGAAAGTGAAGGGAGAGGGGAAAATGATTAAATGCAGCTCAGTTCCTGAAGAGGCCCTACAGATGTCAAGCAGTCACAGTAACATTATGTAATTAATTCTTAAACGCAGCATTAAGAGGCTCACTCCCTGATTGAATTACCAAGCAGCAGTTGGTTACTGTTTCTACAGCTCAACTTATTTACAACTTGTTGCACTGACTCAAGACTGAAACAGCGTTGGTTAAAAACCCTGCTGATGGAGCGCATAAATAAAATGAACCAAAAGTGTGTTTTTATTTGGTTACTGGGGAGCTGTGGCTGTCCAATGTCACGCAGAAATTTGCCATCAAACTCAAAAAAAGAGGCACAGAATATCTCACAATCAGTGGTTGAAATCCCATCAATCAAAGCGTCCGTGGTTTCTGGGAAGGCTCTCTAGAGAATTAATTACCGACAGCAATCAGAGACAACGGGACTGCAAGTCTAAATTACCACCAATTAAAGCGGAAACACAGTGAAATAATTCAATGTGAGAGATACAACTCCTGCATCAGTCTGGCAACAAGGCTCAAGAAATCCAACCGGAATAAATCAGCGTGCCGAGATCTGTGTCTGTAACCTGTTTACTCTCATCAGTGGAGTTATTTGAGTCAATATATAGTCTGACAAAGCTGAACATAAAGAGCAGCACACCTGAAAGACATCACTCAGTTCTCCCAAGTGGACACAACAAATACCTGTGCTTATGGAAGAACACCAGCCTTTAACTTTTCTCTCGGTCCCTTATTGCTCTAATGTCTTTCTGCTCTCTCTGTACTTTGTATCACTCTGCTGTGACAGACGCTGGGTAAATTGTCGGGCCATTATGGCTCAGACCTTCAGGTGCCTTACTATTGATTGTTTGATGTAGGAACTGAAGCTTTCTCTACTGTTGCACTCAATATTTGTCCTGTTTACTGAGTGTCAGCCAAGAGCCTTAAATCTACAATGGAATTCATTTACAGTACTTTTAGTTTGATGGGAAAGTACAAATCTAATCATCTGGTGTCAGCCAATATAAAACAGAGCGGGGATTTCAACACTTCTCTATCATTCTGGCTCAGCATGTCCTTTGCCCGTTAGATTTTGATGCTTCTTGTGTACAGGTCGTAATTGTCTTGAGGCACCTTATGGCGGCGCTAGAGGAGAAGTCATGGAATCACCAAAGTCAGCAGGGTGCATCCTCTGGGGACCATGAGTGTTTTATTGCAATCCATCAAATAGTAGGGCTGAACCCTGACTAAGAACTTTCCTAGTCAACATTTAGGGCCATTAGTCCACTAGTCTGCATCTTAACAATATTTATTTATTTATTAAATTACCGTACTAATGAACCTTTATTAATATAGTATTTAAGAAGCTACAAATTATATTCAGCCACAAAATAAGTCTGAAAAGCTGCAAATCAGAACGAAGTACAGAGAGTTGTTGACTAGAGATGATACACCGTCTCATGGTGGTCACTTCCTGTCAGCATTACAGATCAGAAGCACAGAGAGTTGTTGACTAGAGATGATACGCCGTCTCATCTGTTTGCATTAGAGGAGAGCGTTGCAGAACGGTACATTGCGAGTACTTTAATCCGATTTTCTCATTACCTTCCAATAGTCTGTTTGAACTCTGGCTGTTAATTGCTTTGATTTTCCTCCTGATGACTGACACTAAGTTATCACCAGTTAAAGGTGGTGGGATGAATCTGTTGTTCATGATACTAACGCATCATCCCTTCAGCCAGGGAAGACTCTCACTATTATTCTAGCCAAGATATTGACTCATTCCTTTACACAGGGAGAGTAATATGGAATGGCTGAGACAGTTTGTGTGTGTGTGTGTGTGTGTGTGTGTGTGTGTGTGTGTGTGTGTGTTCAGGGACTATGTACTGCCATTAAATGCAGGGTGAAGAGTCCAATATATTTCCAGCGTTAGGAGCAAAAGGCCCCTGGGAGCCCATGATGTTCACACTGATAATGACTCAAATGGCCCCCAGTGGCAACACCACCCTCTGACTCCGCACACTCTATATTACTGCTGTCATTTCTATATGCATTACTGCTGCTGCTGATATCCAGAAGCAGAGTGATAGTTGATAGAATCACATATCTTTAGTATAAAAAGAAAAAAAGAAAATCAATCATAATTCAAAGCGCAGGGGGAACCTCTTCTTTACATTAACTCAGCAGCACAAAGAGGAGAGATGGCACAGCTGCAGACTGTAGCATCAGGGTTTAGATTTATCTAACATCTTACATCTAACCAAAGTGTACGCACAATGATCATCATTTTATTCTTCTTTGAGAGATGTCAGGTAGCTCACAGTGCTATCAAATGGATATGTAAAGATAGAAGACAGTGCTCAACCAAAGACAGGAAAGCTGCGCTGTGTGTGACTGTAGTCAAATCTACCAAATACAAAAAGTACAGTATGAGCTCAGACTCTTTTTGCAAACGTGCTAATATGTTAGCTTGTAATCAAACCTTCAGCTGGAGTGTTAATATACATTTTAACATGATATTAAGCACAAATCATTTTGCTTTGTAGCGTGTAAGCGTGCCAGGAGTATTGCCTTTAGCAAATTAAATATAATGTGTAGCATTAAGACACACTTCATTAGCAGACATGATTCATATTAACTGCTCCTACAGCAGTATCAGTATTACTCCTATTATAGTGCTAGGAGGCAGGTGTTAACAAATTACAATGCATTTAACACTTGTTGAATTTTAAACATGCTTATAATCACATTAACAGGTAACATTCACAGGTAATAATCAGCATGTCCATATGCTAAGACACTTAGCACGTAATGTTTACAATGCTAAACATATAGAGCTCTGCCTGTCTGCTTGTGTCTGTGTGTTGTTATCTCTCTGAGTGTGATTGTGTGTGACTGCACTGGTGCGTGTGCTAATCTCTCCCGCTCTCTGATACATATTCTGTCATTATTCAAAGCCAGATCATCTATATCAAATTTAATATCGTTTAGATTTTCAGGGTGTTTTTGTGCCAGCTTCGCTTGTGGGAAAACAGACCAGGCGCCAAAACTATCGCTGCAGATTGCGAGCTGGCCTGAGTGCTCGGTGCCGCGCCCTGTTCAGTGTGAAAGGCCCAATAGGTTAACATGGGCACTGACAGCAAGCGGGCAGAGCTCCATGGAAAATAAACACGCTTCTTGGCGCCTCTACATCCACTATGAACCCGGCCTTAGCCTCTGAACTAGGGATGTCAGTTCTGATTTATTTTGCTCTTAACAACCACACACCCATTAACGATTAACTAACTAGCTAATGTTTAAGGATAAACAAGAAAAAAGGAAAAACACAAAACAACATTAATTACAAGAGACCTTTACTTTTTCCTCTCCATTGACTCAGAGGGTTTTAGGGCTGCATTTCACAGCAACGCCCATTTAGAGGTGAAACCTTAATGTTTTATGATGTAAACGTCTTGCTAGCCCTGCTGACACCATAGACTGTAAAAATAATGGACATAGGCAGCGTGGTGTCACCAACTGGGTTGTGGACTCCTGTTTCAAAGCCTCAAATTCGGAAGAAGAGTTTTTTGGCACTTCCATGTTGGCTTCATTTTACAGCCCTGGACGATGCTGCTTAGTTGATGCTGCTAACAGAGCTAACAGTGAACACTGCTAACAATTCTAAAGGAGGTTTGCAAATCAAAACTGAGCCACTTACCTACTGGGGTGACCTGCGGGAGACAGAACATGGGCAACATGTTTCGCCAGCAAAACTGTTGGGTAACTGCAGTGTTACTAGTGGTAGCCACTGAAGAAGCTGCGCGGCTAGCTCCTCCCAGATCTGGATGGTGCACGGTGAAGTAAACCGTAAAGTAGCAAAATTAGGCTAACCTATAGACTGACAAGCGTAACTGGTAAATGTGTAGCATGTTTATATGTCTGTATTTGTTTCATATAAAGTCAGCATGGTGACATACCACCATTTTGCAATTCAGTGTTGTAGTGGACACTCTAGCGTGCTATGTTAAAATTCTCAAGGAATATCTTTGAGTTGAAGGAAATGAACCTTTTCATTTTGGACAGACCCTGTTGTGAACGAAGTGATTGCTGACACATCCTCTGCCAAATTTACTGATACATGTTGAGAATTTTCACTCAAAACACACAGTTGGACCTGCATACTAACTAACTGAGTGACAACACCGTCCCTGGAGCCACACTGCTACCGAGGCTAAAAATACTAAATACAAAAACCCTCTAATTTAAATATCTCCATGAGCCTGTCCTCCTGAAACTGCTGGGTATAAAAGGACCGAGGTGAAGCCTGCACTCAGAGCGGCTCAGCGGAGCGGAAACAGGCTGTGACAGAGGAAATCTCAGCGGGACTCGGCCGTTCGCTCGGTAATTGTCCAATTTATGCGAAGCGTGCCGAGTGGCGGGGCAGAGCGGCCAATAGGAGCAGTGACGGGGATATTGAAATCCCAGGAGGGAGAGAGACGGTCACCGGGCGGCGACGGTGTGCCACGTTCACACAGCAGCCGCCCGCGTGATAAGAGAGCTCATTTAATTTCCTCTGTGTGCTGGGAGTCCGCACTGAGGAGGGTGTGTGTGTGTGTGTGTGTTTGTGACAGAGTGAGTCAGAGCAGGTAGTGTGCGTGAGAAAATAAATGTAAGTGGAAGAAGAAGAACACAAGTGTGTTATTGTGTCTACCTACCTGCGTGTGTGTGTGTGTGCGTGTGTGAGATATTGGACGACAGGTTTATTTGCTGTCCTGTCATCTCTCCTGCTATCTGTGTCATGACTCCAGCATGTAATAAAGCAGGTTATGAATCTGAGTGCTGCAGTGTTTCTGCACCGTGAGGAGACGGTTGATCTTATGTCCCTTTTCCACCAGAATAAGCGCGTGTTCCCAGCTTCTTGAAACGTGAAAACCCGGTGAAAACAGTCTATATTACAAGTTGACTAGAGCAGCAGACGAGCAAGCCTTGTTTTTTTTAAACAGTGTGTCACATTCAATGTCACAATCAGGCTGGAAAACATCAGAAAAAGTAGACAGCAGCATGGAGGCCTGTAAAAATGTTCCAATGGTTACTGTACGTTTCAAATAATAGCCTGGGCTGTCATTTGCCTAAATCACTGAACTCAACAGGCCTTTATTTGGGTCAGGCTTTTAATTCCTTTTACACCAAACTGTTGCTCAGCAAATATCAGGAAATACAATTAAACTGTTCACTTGAACCAGTATGAATATTAGCTGTATAAAAGTTAGGTTTCAGATAATATACCAATTTTGAATCTTTCATTTGATCTAACTCCGACAGACAGACATAAACTGCTTTACCAAGCGTCTATTTGAGACGTCTGTCTGAAAAGCAGGAAAAGGGCTTTCAACTGTCTGAAACAGCAACATGATTTAGAAAAAGACCAGCTGTACAATCTGTTTATAGTAAACAGACTAAAAATGGTCCTTTAACTGATCTGAACACCAAATATGGTGATTCTGTCGCACAAAAACGTTGATATCATCAAATCTGCTTTCATGTCGTTCCATTAGAGTCACACCTTTTGACACAGATACATTTAGACCACATAACATTCAGGTACTTACACCAACACAGGTCGGACAGCGTTGTTCATGTTGCCGTAGGCCGCCCTGCCCAGCAGCTCCCTGAAGCAGCTCTCTGCCAGCGCTGCCGGATTTTCCTCGCCATCCTGACCTGCCCCTGAAGGTGTGCTGGGGTGCCCCGCCCTGTCACACAGAGAGAGACGGTTTAGAAAGCGAATCCACATGAAAAACTGAAAGAGCCACACTGGAATCATTTCATGAGCAGCAGGACAAAGACAGTAGACAGTGTTTGGAATAGAAATAAAAAGCTTGAGGAGGTGAATTTAAGCTTGAACACTGTTGTGTTTGTCAGTGTATCCAAAAAAATGACAATATTCGTCACGTAATAAAGGACTGAAAGGAGGTAAAAAATATACGAAGAAGCTTAGTGAGTGTGCATGTGAGACTACAGGCCAGGAATCAATTCTTCACATCACACACAGAGAGTCTGTGAAGAGAGAGGAGGACGAGAGAGTGCAATAACATTTAGAGGAAGAAAAGAAAGAGAAAAGAGAAAGCTTCAGGATATGAGAGAGATGGATGGAGAGAAAGAAAACGAGTGAAGAATGAAGGACTAAAGACGGAGGAGAGACTGAAAAGAAATCAATCAGAGCAGCTGAAAAAAAAGGGAGAAATCAAATGAAAGAGTATCGACCAGCCTCAATCAGTGTGTGTGTGTGTGTGTGTGTGTGTGTGTGTAGTCAATCACTCTACATCAGGAGATAGCAACACTGCAAAAAATGTGAAAGCAAAAAACATTATCTGGTATCAACTAGTTTATGTTGTGAGAAAGCTGCAAATCAGAGAAGCTGGGGCCTGCGTTTTATTGGATGAATGATGCATGATGGTTAATGAATCAATAAAGCTTGTGTCAAAAAAGTCTCTGAGGATGAACTAAATGATCGAGTCATTGTTTCAGCACTATGTGTCTTATTTAAACAAGGCCCTGTAACTAATGGACAGACAACCTGTGATAAGTTGAGTCTGAGCTGTGTGCATCAAATAGGATCCTGAAAACCAAACAGTGCTTATTCGCTAATATTTTCCTTAAGTTCTCTCTCAAATTTGTTCTCAAGCAAGATCGTACGAAAAGCCTACGACTTATTCACAATGTGTTCGTAAAATGAAGCAAGTGCCAGTTGATCCTAGTTAGCAAAGCAAACAGGGTGTGAGACTGCAGGGTCATGCACACACACAGAAACTGAAGAAAAAGAAGTTGATTTAAGTCAAGAATGCCGAACCGAAAGTCTGAGGTGGAGGGAGCACCAGACTCCAATCACAAACAAAGATTTCTGTTTTGAAGTGGAGGGACTTTTGCAGGAAGTGAAAACCAAACAAGCCGTCAAATACAGTAGCGTCAATAGTCGATACTAGTCCATACCCACAGAGTACAGCAGACCATACCATGACTTAGTCATACCAAACATTAGAAAACCCCAACATTGGTCCACAGGGGGAGCCACAGCCATCGGTCACATTTTAGCCATTTTGAAGCATTTTTCTGTTGTTATAGCGCCACCCAGTTGCCAATTAGAGTTAAATTTCTCCAGTCACCTTGAGGCGTCCTGTTCTACATATCTACCAAGTTTAGTAAAAATCCATATGGCGGTTAGGCCTAGATAAGAAATGAGCTCTCTAGCGCCCCCATTTTGTTTGATGGGGTCAATAATGGAGGGGTCCCCTCAGATTATGTGTGGTCATATGCCTACAAAGTTGCGTGGTGATGGGTGAAACCCTTGAGATGTTATACACCTTTATGTGATGAGCCACGCCCTCCGCAATATTCATTGCCTTATAGAAGCTCAGTTTGAGGAAGTTTTCCAACTTTTGCCAAGAGGGAACTTTAGATATTGGTCCCTAGATTATGTTCACCCAGTTTCATGCAGATCGCTCAAACTTCCTAGGAAGAGATCCATTTGAAGTGTTTTTCAAAAAATTCAAAATGGCGGAAAATCTATATAAGCGGAAGTTATGGGTTCTTGAGGGAAATGTGTTTCTCATGAGGAGAGACATCTCTGTGCAAAGTTTCATGTCTCTACCACATACGGGGCATGAGATATGCCCATTCAAATTTTGACATTTCAATGGGTTGCTATAGCGCCCCCCTTTGGCCAATTGATGTAATATTGCTTCATTGGCATCCTCCCATGACCCTCTACCACTGTGCCACATTTCACATGGATTGACCAAGTCAGTGAGGAGAAAAACATGGAACAGACACACACAGTTTTCATCATTACGATAATACAACACAAACAGATGAAATACGGGTTAATAAACCACCTGACCTGCAAACTGCAAACAGTCTCATTACAGTCACACAGTTGTCAGGACTGAGGACTGAGATGAATTCCACAGTGTCCAAAAGTGAACAATTTTAAGCAATGGAGTTTACGTCCATGTCTGTGAAAACATGGATAATTCTGAGACATCACCTTGTCAACAATGAGACGGACGGACAAACAGACGGAAGTTTAAGTCTTCCTTCACATTTGCACAAAAGCTCTATTCACCATGGACTTTAAGTTAATGTTGTTATTTTCTATTGTTTTATATGGCTGGAACACAATATCACACGTAACCTTTTCAAATACACTCATCATGATACAATAAAACCTCTTCACAGTTTAAAACATGAAAGGCAGTCAGGCTAAAGAAACATCTGAAGAAGAACTCACAGCCCGTCCACTTTAATCTTCATCACTAGTTTATTGGGCACAATGTGTCAACACAGAGATCTTTGATGGTTCATAATAAAACATGAGAAGAGTCTCTGAACCAAGACGCTGTTCCTAATAAAACTAAAACTGAGCTGCAAATACAACCTGACAAAAGGTAAGAGCTTCTTCTTTCACAGTTTGATGATGAATAATTGAGTGCGTCCTGGTGTTGCAGTTCAAACATTCTCTTTACACCTGACCAGGCTTTGAAAGCTCAGATCCTGAAAAAAACATTCTTAATGAAGATCATCATCACCTTCACAAACGTTTTGTTTATTACCTGATAAAGAAAAAAGAAGGGATTCTGAGCAGCATATCTTTAGGTTGAAATTAGGTATTATTTTAAATCTGAATGCTGCCGATAAGAAAGAGCCAATAAGAGAAAGGGTTTCAGGCTGCTGCTTTAAGAAGAATTCTGATTCCAGAAACCAACAGTACTAAGCCTGATTAATAAGATGTAGGAGGTCTGAGACAATGGGGATGAAGAGGAGGTTTGAACAAGACTGGAATCAAATGAAGAACAAAAAGATGAAAGAATCAAGAATCTGGAGAGGGAGAAAGACAGCGAGGGGGTGGACAGTCAATAGAAACTAAATAAGCATCTTGATGGACGAAAGCAGATGAGGAGAGAGCTGCACACTGCAAAAAATATGGAGCAAACAACGCAATATAATAAAGGTGTGTAACATCTCAAGGGTTTCACCCATCACCACACAACTTTGTAGGCATATGACCACACATAATCTGAGGTATGGTATGCTGTACTCGATGGGTTTGGACTAGTTGTTTAAGTATTGTTTGAAGAATCCTTTTATTAGAGATGCACTGATCCAATTATTTCAAGTTCTGATGCCGGAACGTGGACATCTGCTGATACCAGAGCTCATCTGTTGCATAAAATTTGCAATGCATTAAAATTAAAGTAATTTTTATGAAATGTAGGTTAATGGGTGCCTGGACTCAGACCTTTTGAATCCACCCAGTCTACTTATTTGAGTTGACTGATTCATCTGGCATTGTGACATGAAATACAGTTTCTCGGTTAGAGTTAAAAACAACCAATGAGTGCCGCAGTCGGACTCAATTGGCCACTCAGCGCTATTGCAGGCACTAAAACTGTTGTCCTACTGTTGTCAAGTGTTGTGCCAGAACCAGTGAGTGTTAAAAACAACAACAGCAAGCGTCACAGACAAGACAGACGCTACCATCAAGGTTGTACGTTATACGACATTGTAGTTTGTTTTCTTCGCTCTGCTTCACTCTTATTAGCCAGCAAAACAAGTATTGTGGGCATGACTACGTGTCAGCGTGGACTTAAAATGACTTCAGATTCATGTGGATGTGTTGATCCCTAGTGAAGGGTTATGAAGGATTGAATCGCCCTCCCCACAGACATACGTTAGAGTGAATGCAATGTCAGACTGAAGATGGACATGCAGAGTGACGAGTTGTCAATTCTGTCTGATATCAGGTAGGGTTAAGCAGGCTTCAAAGTGTCCAGTAGCAAACTGACAACTCTCTCATGAGGTTTTCAAAGTGAATATTTGAAATAATAGTGCAAGAACTGTCTTCGTATTCCAACATGCTCTGGGCTTGGAGCAGGCAATTAACCTCTGTGCTAAAGGTGCTAGCGTAGCATAGCTTGCAGCCATCCCAACACAGCCTCAGGGACATTCTCCATGAATGTTTAAACTGCAGTTGGAAAGATATGGACAAGGCTTTGTTCATTTGACCTGGGGGTGGCGTCATAAGGTTTTTTCAGAGGTAAGCAACACTCCGCTTGGATCCACAGGACTTACTGTGCTCCTCATGTGAATGGACATGAATAAAGGCCAGGCTCTCAATTTCAACATCAGACTATGGAATCCGGATCAGTACATGGATCAGTGACATCAGTTTGATATCCGATAAGTGAACTACGTCAATATTTGAACCTGACACTGATAGTGTGTAGCAATCTGCTATCAACCAGTCATACCCTTACGACTGGATTGGATTGGTCACAACTTAACTTGTTATATAATTGAAAAGTTTCACCTGCCAGCCAATCAAAAATAAGTCTTCTTCATGGCCAATGGCCAACATCTCTGTAATATGAGTAGCTGACAAAAAGGCTAACGTTTAAGTTACATGAAGCTTGAGCAGAGTGTTGAGGTGTTAAATCAGAGTGTTTGCTGTGTACGGCACTGTAGGGCCGCCCCAAGGGTCTCTGTTAGTTTTTATAATGGATCAATCTGATGCAATGTAATTAAATTGTCCTAAACAATTTACAGTGTATTAAGTAAAAAGATCAACAACTCAGATAAAAGATAATAAATAATCCTCAAACATTCTCAAACAATCATCGACAAAATCTCACTTCAAGGACCAGAAAAACGACCAGAGTGGAGACTAATGGACCTTGTGGTGAAATGGTTTTATTAACTGACAAAATGATTTTAACAAACTAGAATTACTGCCTCGTGGTTGTATGCCTCCGCTCATCAGATCTATACAATCAGCACAGTTTCAAGGTGGACACCTGAGAGGAGTGTTACCAATTAAGTATCTGACCAAATGTCTCCCCTTCTGGTCCTGAGATATGACGTCAATTAATGGTCAGAATGTTTATAATGACGTCACAGTGAAGCTGACCTTTGACCTCTTGGATATAAAATGTCATCATTTCAAGATTTTATCCTGTTAGACATTTTTGTGAGGTTTTGTCATAATAAGCACATGAATTCTTGATATTATATACATATTTTGTGAGGTCACACTCACTTCAACCTTCGACCACAAAATTCTAATCAGTTTATTCTTCAGTCCAAGTGGACGTTTGCGCCACATTTAAATTCCCCCAAGCTGTTCTTGAGATATTGTGTTCATGAGAATAAGATGGATGCAATGTCACAGTGACCTTGATTTTTGATCCATGACCACCTTAGTCCATCCTTGGTCGAAGTGAACGTTTGTGCCACATTTGAAGAAATTCCCTCAAGGCAATTTGAGAAAGCGCATATACGAGAATGAGACAGGCAAGGTGACAGTGACCTTGACCTCTGACCACCAAAATCTGAGCACTTAATCGTTGAGTCCAAGTTAACATTTGTGCCAAACTAGAAGAAATATCTTTGATGCGTTCTTGAGATACCGTGTTCACAAGGATGGGATGTGTAGGGACAACCCAAAACATAATGCCTCCAGCCACTGCTATCGCCTGCACGGAGGCATAAAAGGATTCAGTGCTCACCTGACCTCTTCAAGTAGTTCTGGTTGCCTAAACTTCACCGAATCTTGACAATAAAGACAGCAGATCAGAAAAGACTGAAGTTACTGTACGGTTAAAATAAATCATCTTGACTGACGCTAGGAGACATGGATGCCAACAGCAGTCTCAACAAATTACCACCACTTAAACCTCTGCTTTCGAGGAAGGATGGTCATTATTCACAAGACTACAGGAGGTCACTTGTAAGCAAAATGTAAATATGGGCCTATTTAGTGATTTGAACGAATGTCCCATGCTGTCTTTTCTGGAAACAGTCTCTATTAGCTTCCCATATCTGTTCCACTGCAGCCTCGCTGATCCTGCAGCTCTACATACAAGACACAATGTCTTGTGTACAAGTTTGTCATTTCCTGCGGTTGGCAAGAATCCACAGTTCTGGCAGGCGACCAAGCTGGCCTCCCGTTTTGTGTTATATTGATAAAATAATGCAATAGTAAATCACTTCCGCTGCAATAAGCCTGGTCACAGATGGACTGTAGGCAGTCGGGTCTCAGGAGGGAAACAATGCAATTACTGTCGGCCCACACAGGCGGTTCAGGGGAAATTAAATGCTTATTGCTTGTTAAAAACACGGACATCAGAGATAAAAAATAAAAATCTGTCCTATAATAGAAGCTGGGTTGGTGCCATTTAACGAAGTGGCCAAAAAAAACTCAGTGAAGCTGAAGATTGTTTCTGATGAAGAAAATACTGTAAGTGTTAAACTCCTCCTGAGGACTAAAGAACACATTTCATTTAAACTGTAGAGAGGATCCTGCAGGCTTCATTTACCACATGTTGTAATGAATCAAAGGCAATGGAAAGAAATTACGCACGACATATGTAGACATGTTGAATATAATGTAACGGTGCAGCTATAAAAAAATGCTGCCATGGCTTTGAATATTTGGAAGCAGTGGTGATTGAATATTATTGTTTTAGGAGTTTTCAAAACTGTCAAGGGAAAAAACAACTAATCACGGCAGAATATGCAAGAGCTAAGTATTTTGTGCTGGATAAAATTGGACCAAATTATATCCTACATTTAGTGCTGAAATTAACTTTTAATTTCACTTTTAATTAGAGCTCATGCCCTGAGGGGGCAGGCGCTATATTGAGTTTTTGCCGGGTTATTATTATTATTTGTCATCAGCAGCCTCGGCTCAAACTGCCCCGAGCTGGAATGAGCTAAAAACATGAAACTTGTCCCATTAACTGGAAATGATGTTCATTGCTTCCCAAGAATATGACCCCAACTGGGCACTTGAATTAACGCCCACAAACACACTGTTGAAAAGGCCACGCCCTTCACATCTCCAGCTCAGTGCGTTCTAAAAAAAAAAAAAAAAGCCTCTTAGATCATATAAGTCCACCATGATGGATTTTATGCACATTTGCATAATGTGAAAAACGGTAAAATGAATTAACTCTTTTTAAATTTTGATTCTATCGATAACAAACTTGAGATATGGCCTTGTGGGACTGAGATACACATTTGAATGACTAAGATTGGACGGAAAACACGGCTGCCGTCAATCAAGGTCTTCACAAAGAGTGGGACTTAGCAGTTAACTGACTGTGACTCATTAGCGATCTGTCTCATCATCATAAATCTTGGTGGATATTGTACGTACGTGTTGGAGAAGACCCAACCCATGGGGGGCTCCACAAACACCACAATGTGCACCTCAAAGCCTGGTGGACAGAACTTCCCCAAATTTGGTGCACATACTCTGACAGCAAGTGCTAGTGCGATTAGTGTCTGAATATTTGGGAGATACATGTGAAAAATGGTTCAATATTTACTTCCTTTGACTATGGGGTGAAATAATTTGTGCTGATGTTCATTTCTGCGATTGGAGTGAACAGACTTAGGACCTGCCACTAGTCTCCTAAAGCGGCAGCACACTGGCGAAGCCCACACTCAACAGACAGGAAATGATTTTAAAATGTGCCGTCTTCTTTCTGGACTGTCTCTGGTTTGAAGCAGGCAGAGATTCTGTGTTTGAATTCTCTCCTTCTCTCATTTTTTCATCTCTCAACAATCGCTCAAAGTAGTTTTAAGAGGATTATTTCATTATTCTATTTAGAAAATTTTGTGTGTGAATATGTGAATCTAATTAAGTAGCTCTGAAGAGGTTAAATAAAGAAAAGGTGCAGAGAGGCTGAGATGCGTGATGTCAGTGATGAAGGGAATGAAGAACAAAAAAGAGGTCAAAGTCGTTTTCAAGGTGGCTAAATCACAACACAGCGTGTGTGTGAGTGTGTGTGTGTGCTGTTGAACAACACAAGCAAGCATTTAATTGTGAAAGAAGGAGAGCTTTTCTTGGTTCTCTGAGCCTCCACCTCTGGTTTCTGCACTCCGACCACGTCCGTTCTCCCTGAGAAGCAATTAACAGAATCAAACGCCCTTGACCGCGGCTTCCCACCGAGTCCACCGAGGCTCGATTAGAAAGCCCACAACACACCGCTGCAGGGGCAAAGTGACCACGGTCTTTGTTTGGGAACGTTTTCCGAAGCAAATTTGTGTCTGTACATCCAGAAGAAAGAAAAAAGAAAACAAAAAACAGAGACAGTTCTTCCTCAGGAGCAGTTATGCCCTCAGAGGCCGACGTCAAACTGTGGTTTTGTGCCGAGCGATGAGTCACGCAATTAAACTGACAAACCCCAACTCTGCTGACGGACATTTTGTTTGAACGGATGCTGCTGGACTGCAGTGATGCTGAGCTGATCAAAGGAGGGGGGTCAGACAACTGTGGCAACATCATCAGAACTAATGTCCAACTGACATTAACAGGGTGTCTCTATTCAAAGTGCACAGCTGAAGTGAACAGCACCATTTGCACCAACTCTGCAACTCTACAAAACCTTTGCCCTATTTTGACTCATATTTTTGGTTTTACAGTTAAAAAAAAAAATGTAACACAAAATATACATTTCCCCATAATCACAATGTTTCTAAATTACACGCCAACATCCACGGAAACTAGTTATCTGGTCCATATATTAAACATAACTCCGTTTATAATACTGAAATGTTACCTAACTTAAAATCACTGCAATCCCATTCCCCTTTTCTGGTCTTCATGCACATAGTTCTACCTTAACACAAGTCACATTTAAGACTTTTAAAGACTTTTCCAATGCGACTTGACACAATAAATTTTAAGACCAATTTTACATCGACCAAAATTGAAGGAATCTAGAATTACCGCCCCACAGTTATATGCCTTCATGCACCAATCATGTTTTTCTTAAGGTTTACATCCATGTTTGTGAAAATATGGATGCTTCACTCCTACTGTCGGAAGATCTATACAATCAGCAGTGTTTCAAGATTAGAGTCACCAGTTCAGTATCTGATCAAATGTCTCCCTTTCTGTTCCTGAGATATGACAGCGAGTAATGGCCAGAAAAGTGTTTTATGCAGAACATATTATTAAGTTTTGTCATAATTAGCAAAGGAATTCTTGAGTTATGGCCAAAAATATTTTGCGCAGTCACAGTGACCTTGATCTTTGACCTTCAGCCACAAAATTCTGATCTGTTTTTTCTTCAGTCCAAGTGGACGTTTGTGTCAAATTTTAGACAATTGCCTTAAGGTGTTCTTGAGATATTACATTCACAAAAATGGGACAGACAAGATCACAGTGACTTCTGACCTCCAAAATCTCATCAGTTCATCGCTGAGTCCAAGTCAATGTTTGTGCCAGATTTGAAGAATTTCCCTCAAGATGTTCTTGGCATATCATGTTCATGAAACGATACAGACAAGGTCACAGCGACTTTGACTTTTGACCTTTTAGCACCAATCACAAATCAGTTCATTATTGAGTCCACATGTTTGTGCCAAATTTGAAGAAATTCTTGAGATATGTGATCACAAGGACGGGACGGATGGATGGACAAGCTAAAAACATAATGTCTCTGGCCATGGCTATCACCGGCACAGAGGCATGACAAACAAAAATGCACTGAACTGACATTAATAATTTAGGTTTCGGAACAGTTTTGCCAAAATGTTCATTATGATATTTTAAAAAAGACTTTTCTGTCTCATGGTGCAGACAGGCTCAGGACAGAAGTGGGAAATACGTATTGTTTGTAAGTTTTCTTGCCGATTTTATTTTTCTCACTGTACATGTGGGATTTCACGGTTTTGATTCCCAAGCCCGGTGGGTCGGGTCCAATCAGGCTCTGGCAGAGAATCAGAGCTCTAACTGTGACCAGTGTGTGCTTGAATTCATACCCAAATAAATGGCTGAATAGGGCAACAGAAGAGCGTCATTGAAGCCACGTCACGATCCCACCACCCCTGGCTCATCCTTGTTATCATCTGCCCACAAATTCCCTGATTTCCACTGTACATCAACTTCAAAAATTAAATTATGAACTCAGACCATATTTACTTAAGTGCGACGGCGTGGTACATGTGACGTCTTTGTCATTGTTCTTTTGTGCATGTGGGTCAGTTTAAGACCGTGACCAGTTAAAAATGGAATCTGACATTGACCACTTTAACAAAAATTATGTGAAAAGCCAAACAAAAATATTAGATTTGAGTAATAAATCCGAATTGAGCACTGAGCTTTGTAGCGTGAGTGTAGCCTTAGGCATGAATCAATGGTGGACGAGGCAGAGACACTGGACAGACTGAGGAAAGGAACAGTATATTCCACGTCATGTGTTTTCATCCTGACTGCGTGCCGTGATTGCACCGAGCTGCTTGTGATTGCGAACGTGTGAACCCGGCGACATGACAATGTGACATATGCAGCGTGATTACAGATGACAATCATGATGATTACTCGCAGTTTGGACTCTTTACCCTGATGGTCGCGAGGTGACGCATTTCTTCAACAGGCTTCCCACTCTTTCTTTCTCCAGGATATTTTCAATGATACTGAGCTGGAATGACACTCTGGATCACACAGCAGACTAATAAGCTCCTCTCACTGCTCATCAGTGGCTGGTCTGTGGCACGGGGGAAGCCTCTGATTCCCTTGGAGAGATCATTAGAACTCGGTGCTGATCCCCTTCACTTAATACGGAGATCGACTCCAGCTCAACAATGTCAGTGGTTATTTGTTCAAATGTCCAACGCTACCTGTGTTTTCCTGACTAGGACGTCTACTGGTCAGTTTTCAAACCACAGGAGCCAACATAATGTTTCCTTTACAAAGTTTTAAAGGGTCAGTTCATCCAAATCACAAAAGACATTTTTCTAGTTAGCAGTAGCAGTGTCTAGTCAAGTAAAGTGTTGCTGTCTACAGTAAGAAAAGTTCTGACAGACTGTCTCATTCAATTTAATACTGTTGGATGGATGTTTTTAGCTAGGGCTACATAACAGTGACCTGACAATCTGTCTTTTTTGTTGGTTTGTTTTGTTTTCTACTAACCAAACACTTTTCCCTTTCATAGCCAGCGCTGTTTATCTCTGACAACACAGTTGCTAGGAGCAGCTAACTCCGGCCACATCCACACTAAAATGGATTCGTTTTAAAACAAACTGAAAATGAAATCAATCTGCATAAACAGAGGTGTTTTAGCACCGTTTCACAAATAATCTCAGTCCATATTAACACACTGGAAAACACATATCATATGACCATTTATTTACGTTGAGCATGCACATGCAGATGTGAATAGGAAACAAACTGTCTACCCTGTGGTTGGTTGCTTAGTTACAGAAAATACTACAAGGATGGCAACAAATAAAAAAAAAGAGATTTCTTTGCTTGGACTGACAAAGAGGTGGAACTGTAACAGGAGTGTAACGCCCAGGCCACGCTGTTGTTGTTGTTGACAATGCAGTGGCTTGCACGGCTCCATAAATGCTGGCTTTTAATTGTAAACATACAGTTCTCACAGGAACAGGCAGCTCTGCAGCAGCAACACTGTCTATGTTAACACAGCATGTGTGTGAGCCACTACAGTTGCATAAGGTAGCTGTCATGCGCTGCTAATGCAGGCAGCATGGCCCTGGCATAGGGCGGTCAAGGCAGTGAAAGTCATTTCAAAAAGCAAATGTGGCAATCCCCATTATCCATCACCTAAGGAAGCCAATGGATATTGAGTACTCACAATAGAAGGATAAAATCATAACAGGTATGTAGACCTAACTATGTAATGTTTTGGCTTCACCAACTGTGACTAATAAGACTTCAGCAACTGTATCAATGTTTTCAAGTCTCCTTTTACGCTGATTCAGACTCTAATGCAACTCTGAACTTTTCAAACTAAAACGGAGTCAGCAGTGTTTTCAACGGTCTCCATTTTAGCAGCTCCAAAACAAAGGAGTGTCGACGCTAGGCGTAAACGTAGCAATAGTTATGCATTTTCAAACAACATGTATTTGTGTGGATGTCGCCTAAGCATTTGTCCCACTGATCAAGAAATGTGTCCACTTAAGAGTTGGCATTCATTTAAACGTCAACAACCTGTACAGCTGCTTTGATCCAGTCCAAGCTCTTCATTTCTTGGTCATGTTTCTGTCATTGCATAGATGCGCTGTTGTCTATTTTTTAACCAAATAATCCACAAAAAACAAGTTTAAAACACAGATCTCTCAGAGACTACTTTCTACGTCATGCAAACACGACATCTAAACTATCTGCATTGCTACATATCTTCTGAGGTAAGTAAGAAAATCAGCTGCTGTAAAATACTTACATTTAGCAATAAATGCCCTCATTTAACCACACTGAAAGATAAACAAACCAAACTCCACAATTAAAATGATGAAAACGAGGATATTCATGACAATGTTTCTTTAAACAGTTCTGTAGAGACACGGTTTGTACAGCTGTGAAGGCTAGTGGTTCGATGAATCTCATACAGTGCTCATACTAAATTAAGAAATAATTATAATAAAATAAAAAATCAAGCCAGCACAGCAATGACTAGATTTGACGTTGAAGTCAGATTTTAATATTTAGACGTGTCCTTCCTGTGTGACCTCCTCCTTCAAACAACAGACTTCCTGCCTCAGATCTGACCGAAGGATCTGCTCATTATGTTGCAGGAAGACCGTTAGAGGCGGCTGCTGCCATTAATGCAAAGATGTTCCCAGAGGTGATGAACGCGCAGCAGCTCAAGGAATTTATGCACCATAATTATGTGTGGATTATGTGAAGGCTGCACTTCTATTTAAATCATGGAAGATTAGGTGTGCTGATTGGACTGTTAGGAGCAGGAAAAGTGGGAAAGAGCAAAACCATAGGAAATGGCTTTTCTGTTTCCTAAGAAACATTCAAAGAGGTCTTCAACCACAGGGACTCGGTAGTTGATCCCTGGTGGTCCATATTTCTGCAGCAATTTTGAATAATGGTCCATAAAAAAGCCTGTTTCATTTCAGGAGCTCAACAAAAGCAAATTCTGAGGATGAAAATACCTCTCTTATGCCCCAGTATCCAATAGTCTGTTACAGGCCTGTCATTTTGGATGATTCTTGTAAACTATAAGCTGGAAAACATTATGTGACATATATCCTTGGTGCTCAATAAAGCACTGATCGCAGATAACGTGATCTTTACTTAGGATGCTTTCACACCTGCCCTGTTTGGTTCAGTTTGATCAAACTCAGGTTCGTTTGTCCCGCCTCATTTTCAAGCTGTATGGTTTGACTAAAATGAACAATGACAGCAATATAGTCCGCGATGAGCAGCGCTAAAAAATATTGCTGATAGTGTGCTGATGTCTCAAATCCCACACTGCTGTTTACCTACAGAAAGTGAGGACGGAATTTTATGATTTTTTAGTCTTGTCTTTTTTAAACGACAAATTGCAAACAGACAGTAAGGCATTAAGATTTAAACTTTATCGGAACAGAGGGGTCTAAGAGCACCACAAGCTGCAGCCTCCGTAATGATCATGCAGTTGAGTCAACACCTTCACAGCGGGAGGTTTTATTGCAGGACTGCTGAATTAGACTCCTCAGGTTCAGTCTGACCTTCAGGTCTTCTGGAGGACACATTCTGGTGGTCTGCGTGCTGAGGCCGGTTGTGTCCTGCTAAGGACATGTTTCTGTATTGTTACAGGCCCTGCTGGGCTCACACATGTAAGTCTAACTTATTTGAACTCACTTGGCTCAAACGGAGTAGGAGGGGAAGCTCGCAGGCTGCTCTGGCATCGTTTAAAAGAAAAATCCCCTTTTTTCATGTGCTAAAAAAGACCATGGTTGGTGAAGGTTGTCCTCAGGTGATTTCTTTGATGCATAGTGTGACACTTTGCATCAAAGAGAGGCCTGTTATGCAAATTCACAGTTAGAAGGAAGAAAAGAGAGCAGAGATTGTGTGTGTGTGTGTGTGTGTGTGTGTGTGTATGTGTTCATATTCAACCTCAAGCGTTCTCAGCGGGTTTGACACATTTCACCACACTAACAATGCAGCTCTCCCAACAGTCACTGACACATATTCTCGATTCTTCTCAAACATAAAAAAGGTACTTTAAGGAGGATCCAACCTCTCACGGTGGTACAGAGCCATGTTCTTATGGACAGGTTTGTGTGCGGGAGGACACAGGTGCACGTGCTGCAGAGGTCTACAAGTGTATGAAATCAGGCGCTGTATGATTCTGTGTACCTCTCTCTAGCTGATGATATGAGCTATCCAACGGGCTAAATACTCTCAAAAACTCCACAACAAAAGGTGCTGATTATGATGTTAAACCTTGGAACTGTTAGCAAAATACAGACACAGCACTGAAGTAGCTTAACAGCAGAAAATGATAAGCTTTGAACAAGGTACGGTAAAGATCTAGGCAGATAGCGATACAGAGCTAACTTGGCCACACAGTGGTTTAGCTACTGCAACAACAGCCGACTCTTGCATCACCTCATGCCGCCGTGTCTCAGCCAAAAAGATGTACATGAACACAGCACAAAGACCGCAGCCAACAGCCAACCAGTGCATACCTGGTTACCTTCTGTGCCTGCCTGAGAGGAAATAGCTTCACACTAGTAGACAGCGGTCGTCTGTAATCATCTTTCAAAAAGGGAAACCGGAAGACCGTCATGAGGCTGGTCGACCAACTGGCATTTACATTTACAAGACCATTAAATGTTGAAAGGACAGAGCACATTTACCATGTGCCAATAAACAATAACACAAACCATCGGGAAACGTTTCTGCTAAAGAGCTCGTTGGATCAAGAAAAATAATCTGACCTTATTGAACAAGTTTGTTTTGGTCTCGCTCCCTCTCAACTTTAGCTCTTTGTTTACTTTCCTCAATTCCGTTTCTCTTCTTGTGCCCTGTGCTGAACTGCCAATCAGAGTGATTTGATTCACTGATGTGCTCCGCTGTCTCCAGTGCAGATTTAACATGCTGAATCACCTGGAAAAAAGCTGACACAGGTCAATTAGAGTCAACAGTGCAGGACACACCACAAAGACTAGGGCGATCAACGGACATTAACTAACCACCAACTGTCGGCTCGGTGTGCCGGGCCTTTTGGACATTCGTAAAGACACAAAATAACCTGCTGGTTGTATCAACGGCTAACAGTGAATGAGTATGACTGAGTTTCTTTAAGGATCACATGGTTACTAGAGTCTGGCTCACACAGGAAGTGAAGAGGTAAATAGGAAACAAAGCTACACATGGATTAACACAGGATGGTGCCATGGATGGATTACTGAACGAGTCTACTGGTCAGATTAACACATACTGACAAGGAAGAGACTCAAACTGATCACAAAGAAACAAACGAAGACAACAAAGAGATGCAAAGGAACTACAACGAGAGACAAAATGACTACAAAGTGACCTAAAAAGCAATGCAAAACCACTGCTACGTCTTCGGGTCTTGCTCGAATGTCAAAGGGGTTTCTGGGCCTTTTACATAATTTTGCCCAGGGCCCCATTTTCTCATTATCCGCCCATGGGTGGTGCTATTACACAGGATAAACAATATGAAAACATCAGACTACATTTGTAGCAGCAGAACAACTTCTCTACGTTTTAAGTATTCCTGCTGATCAACCTGAACGTTAACTGCCAAGAAATCTCGAAATCAACAAGAATAAGTGGAAGAGCCGTGTCAACTTTGAACTAATGACTATGTCAAATGTTATTTTAGATTCTGAGAGACAATGACCATCTGTGTGCCAAACCCTCCAACACATCTCTGTTGAGGTGCAGTCAAATCTAACAGGACACAATAATGAAGGAGGTTTCTGTGGCAGGTTTGCACAGTGACTGCTGTTTTATTGGTCAGGATAGAGGGAGACACCTTTGGAGGTTTGAGAAGAGGCTCCTTGTGACACCTGCAGGTGTCATCAAGCAGACAGGAGCTCCTCCAACGCCAAATAATGACGTGGAGACACCGTCCCAAGTTGGATCACATCCAAACTCCTTAATTCCTCCACATGTGATGAAGGGAGTCGTCGGTACTTGTGGGGTTTGAGGGAGAGAAAAGAAAAAGACACAAGGAGGGATGCAAAAAAGAAAAAATACAGGGTCCAAAAATAGCTTTTTGTTCACATGGAAACCACCCGAATGAGACGGAGAGGGGAGAGGAAGCCACGGTGAGAGCGAGGAAGAAAGGAGGGATGATTTAAAAAAGATGAGAAAAAAGAGATAAAGAGGGAAGGAGAGAGAAGGTGGTAAAAAGGAGATGGGAGGAGTGACAGTGGAGCAGCATGTAAAGAGGAGAGAGAGAACGGACGAGATGAAAAGGAGAAAGGAAATAAAAATGACAGAGAGGAGATGACAAGACGAGAGTAGGAGAAATAAATCGGAGATTTTCTTCAATATTGTGAGGTCTGTTTTTATTGTCTCAAACTTTTCAAGCTGCCATCTTGGTCTGGTCTCCCCTGTAAAGACGAGGTTTCTGACCTCAGTGGGACTGTCTCTGTTAAATAACACATCAAAAACCCCTTTGCATCTTTACTCATGTCAATGTAGAAAGCTTAAATTTTAAAGAACAGCAGGTCCTATTCAGGGTCAGGACCTGTTGGTCATACTCTGCACGTTTTTCAGGTTTAAAGAAATAATAATTTTATTGACATTCTTAGGGCTGTCAAATGATTCATTTTTAAAATGAATCACATTTTCAATCGCATATTTAAAATGTAATTATTTTGGTTTTCAAACCAGTTTTGAGGTCCACATTAACAGTCTCTTGACTGAGAATCAACTGAAACGATTTCAACTGAAAACGGTAAACTTAAGTTGCGTTTTGGCCAATCGTTTACACGACAGCGGCGTTTTGTTTGCCTGAAAACGCAACATTTTGAAAACAGGTTCCAGAGTGCAATTTTTTGGAAAAAGCAGTGTCTCCATTGTCATGTAAACTTGCAATATGCAGTTCCTCTGAAAACAAGACATGCGCATTACGCTTCCAGGCACTAGGCATGCACGAGAAAGTCGTCCATCACAACAACAATGGCGGACTCCCGAGCTCTGCTTTTGCTGCTCACCCTGTTGAGTTTATCAACGCTTCTCCATCATAGTGTAGATTTACTGTGGCAACTCCACCTCTGTTTGGGCCTTAAGCGTCACACCGCAAACTACTGGCCTGACGTGTACTGCAGTGTTTTTTGATCATTTTTGCGGATCCATGTGCACAGAGGTTGGTATCAAAATGTTGTCGTCTAAACTCAGAACTTTTTTCAAAACGAAAATGAGAAAGAATTCTGTTTTCAGTGGATTGTTTTCGTATAAACATGGCCTAAAGCAGTTTTAATGAGTAACGTGTTGTGTTCAGACCTCGATGCGTCTCAAGTAATGCGTTAACATTGACAGCCCGAAATATATTAGGGCTGTTTTATTTTTATTTACTTGACTTTCCAGTCAAGATAAAGCATTACCTGTTAATGAAGCCGAACGTATTTTAATGTAGTGTTAGAACGTTAATAATACAGAAATTGTTCTAGAACTTCAATTTAATTTTGTCATTTTACTCCCGATCTGAAATCTGAAATCTGACATCTGAAAAAAGTACATGTTACCAAGAGAAAGGCATTTTTAGCGGAAAAGAAAAAAAGAGCAAAGCACAGTGTGTCATATGAATGTTTGGATTTTGAGTTTAATTAAAAACCAGCAGGGTGATTCTTCCGCCCCGCAGGGAGGTTAAGTGGTTTTACTTTTATATAAATATGCACTTCTATTCTGTTTTCTGTACTATGTGGGATATGTGAGATGAGAGGAGAACAGGGAGGAGAGGAGTCAGCTAGAAAACAAAGAAGAGGTGAAGACTGGAGAACAAAGAGAAGTAAAAGTGAGCAAACAGGTGAAATGTAGAGACCAGCGTTAAGCTTCCTGCCCTGCCTCGCTGATTTTTGCCATAAATCTTCAATGCCTTAAACACCACTGAGAGCAGAGCGGCGTTTTCAGTCCCAGGAGAGGATGAGGAGGTGCAGAAAACTCCTGTGTGACACATCACCAGGATTTTCTACTTCACCCGACTACAGGCCGGGGTCTGAGGGTTGAAGGAATATAATGAGGTGTGAGGTGTGTGGAGGCGTGAAGCTTTAATTCCAACGCTTGAGTTCAGGCGAGGGTTTATATTCCTTCAGCTGGTGCTCCGATCCAGAGCAGGATTTACTTTAGATCCTGACTCTTCTCGAACTGAAGGCAGCGAATGTTAAAGAGGTAAAAGGTCAAACAAAGAGAAAATACACAGCAGACACTTTTCACTTTCTGTGTATGGAGAACTATAATGATACTGTAAGTTCTTCAAAAGAGGATAAAATGGCTTTTTAATTGCTCTTGGAAACAGCGTCTTAAAAGGCGTTTCCCATGGCAATGGTTGACTGACAACTGAGAGCTGGAGTTGCTATGAGACGTCAGCTTCTGAGGTGACAACAGAGTGAACTAAAATGACTGCACATACAGCATATGAATTCTTGAGTTATTCCCGAAACATATTTTCCAGGGTCACATTGATCTTTGACTGTTAACCACACAATGCTGATCAGTTTCTTTTTCAGCCCAAGAGGACGTTTGTGTCGATTTTAAGGAAATTCCCATAAGGTGCTCTTGAGATATTGCATTCCAGAGAGTTGCAAGGTCACACTGACCTTGACCTTTGACCACAATACTCCAACCACTTCATTGCCGAGTCCAAGTGAACACTGCGCCAAATTTTAAGAAATTCCCTCAAGCTATTTTTCACGAGAATGAGATGGATCCAAGGTCACAGCAGCCTTGACCTTTGACCCTTGACCTTTGACCCTTGACCCAGGCTACCTTGCACGTCATATGTAGACGTGGTAAGTCCACAACCAAGCGGAAATATGTGGCGATATCAGAGTGAGAATGTGTCGGGCGAATAAGTAATGCCGCATTTGCGCCAAGAACACAGGAAGTAGAACGATGGACAGAGAAAAAGAAAACTGACATGGACAAAGAAGGAGGTGCAGAGACATCCCTCAAAACATCAGGCAAGGAATTTAAACATACAGAGAGAAGTCATACTTGGTGTGACACTCCTATAACAGTATCAGTTACCACCAAATCTCTGAAGATACAAAGAATTTTACTGTAACTGTGTGGCTGTTTGTGCTGATCGCTGTGAATTGGACTGTTTTCACAAAGAGGCTCATTTGCATAGAAACGAGCCAATGTTCCAACAAATGTATGCATGTCACCTCATTTGAATATGTGCAAATAGCACGGGAGCACTGGGGCGCTATTTGTTTGGCAGCACAGTTAGGGGTGTATTTCATCCTTTGCCGGTGGTTTGACAATTACATGGTTTCTTTTTGTCTTATTTGTGCAGGTTTCGGAGCCTCGCAATCCTTCTGTGAAGTCGCCCCTGGATAACGTGCTGGAGTCACTAACAGAGCTGAGCGATGTTTAAACCTTTGTGTTCGAGGCTGCTGGATTTAAAGCCATACAACAATCTGATTTATTGCCCGCCCGCACAGATATTGCACCAATCAAATTACAGGACCAACACTGTCAGTCAATACCAGAAATCAACGTCCCTTAGAGAACACCAATAACGAGCTCTTTCATTTCAAAACCTTTTTAAATGATGCAAATATGAGCTGAGAGTCTCTCTGGTACGAGCAGTGCTTCACAGTCTGTTGTGCTCTGCTGCATTAACCTTGAACAATCGCTGCACTCTGCTGTCCGAGTGTCCTCCGTTCCTAAACTCTCTACGTTTACTCAAAATGACAGTAAGGAAGAAAAGAAACAAGACGGCAGACTGTATGAGCAATAAATCTCCTCCTGTCCCCGGAACACTGCCCACATATGATAAGAGAAATGTCTGGGAGAGAAATGAAAGCTGCAGAGAAAAAAAAGGAAGGTCTTTTTCATTCTTGAGTTATGATCAGCTGAAACTCAAGGACATCACAGAGGAGCGGGGTTTGTTCTCCTCCCTCTCTTTGTTAAACAGTGCGTACAGTATGAAGACGGAAAGATTAACTGCCACAATCTTATACTTCTGCACATTTTCTTTACTTTAAACTTCATAAATCTCAATATTGGAAAGGCAGCTGTGCAGGTTTATTCTGCATTTAAACATTTCTCATTTTTCTGTACGTGTTAAAAGTTGCACATAGCAGGAAACAACAACTGACCTCACAGTATTTCAATCCTATCTGTCTGTTTGAAAACATCTGCAGTAAGCTTTATTACAGCAGCCAACAGCTCAGTTTGGAAACTGTGACATCTGATCTCTGCTCTCGACGAGGGACAACAGGGATGTGTCACAGTGTGTGTGTGTGTGTGTGTGTTTACAGGGGATTCTGGAGGTTTGCAGGACTCAGCAACACTGATTCTGAAACTGGATGCTGAGGCTTAAATTCAGCCTGAGGATCACCGAGCAGAGCGACACCAGAGCACAACCCATCACCGGCAACAGCAGCAAGGCACTTCACGCCACTGTCCTATTTCCCCGCCTCGGCCTGTGGAATTAAATGCATTTCCCCCACTCACTCTCTCACTGCTTGTACATACAGGCTCCCGTAGCAGCTCTTTTTCTCTGCTCCTATGGCAGCTCGCCACCTCTACCCACCACTGACATAAAAGAGAACTCTGTTGCTGTTTCTTTGTTTAGTGTGTGATAACGAATGAATGAGGAGAGACTTGCTGTTGAAGTCGAGGAATATCCCGAGCTAAACGACCCACAGTCCTGTCATTCTAAGGACAATGGCCAAAAAGATGGTTCCTGGTGAGTCACAGCTCTAAGGGATTGGCTCTTCAGGTGAGAAATCAACTTTGATTAGTGGGTGTCCACACATGATTTTAAGCTGTGAAAGAGATCTGTCAATAACAGTAACTTTGGGAGGTCACCTGTTGACAAGCTGCAGCGTATCCAGTGTTTTGAGCTTTAGGCTCCAAGATAACAAAATCTTCTCTCCTCTGCTTGGAAGTGGTGAATTTACAGCTCAGAGTGACTTGTCAGCAAAAAATGCTGCACATTTCTCACCAACCAGATGCGGTTCACAAGCGTTACACCGTGACCTCTAAATTTTGGCTTGTAATTTAAGCTTTTCATCGACCTTCTCAACAATAAAATGATGGGTATATCCCTCCAATGCATAGTTTCGGCCCTTTTGGTTACTTCTCAATAGGGATGCACTGAATATTCAGTATCCGAATATATTCGGCCGAATATTGCAAAAAAACACACATTCGGTATTCGGTGGAAGTGAAAGTTAAAGTGTGAAAAGCAAGGCTGAATAATATCAGCGTGTTTTGATAACACAATCAAACAGCGTGCCGTGACGGGCGGAGTGAAATGTTGGCCGTGTGGCGATATTTTACTCCGTCTGTCAACGCACTCACATTTGCAACAAAAAATATTTTTGTGCGGGCAAAATAAATCATTCAGCACACAGTGCAAGTACAGATTTCAACCAGCAGCAGAAACGAAAGGTGAATCCCACCGGTTGTGGGTTGAACGGGGGTCACAGACGCAGACAGGAATGTATTCCTGTCAAATACGGCGGCCATAGCGCTCTGCAGCGCAAGATAAGGCTTACCGGCGACGGAGAAGTCCGGCTCCAATAATGTCCTCTTGGTGTAATGACTGCCCAGTAGTACCTGAACAGCTGAGCCGTGGCGGCACACAGGTATGTGACGTGTCAGAGGAGAAACGAGCCGTTCACATTTCTCTCTTTGTGGCAGGTAACGGTCCACAAACCTCACCACACTTTAGGGACTGTTCTTTACTTATGAAGGGACTGTTCTTTACTTGTCAGGGGAGGAGGGTGGCTGGTTGATTTTTATTGTATTTATGCAAAATGAACTTGGGCCAATGAAAAACTAAACAACGGTACTTGGTACTCGGTATCGGCCAAGTGTTTAATTTTAAATCGGCTTCGGCCACAAATTTTCATTTCGGTGCATCCCTACTTCTCAATGACATCTGATCGTTATGTCTCCAAAAATCACTGATTGCCTCCCGTGAAATGCCTTGTACTATGACACCTGCCATAGCGCCGCTCACTGAATGTTGATGGTTTGTCCAGGTGAGTGGAGGGGGCGGGGCTTAGCCATAGGTCAATTGTGACTCGGGTACAAACCTGTGAATTCTGCTATAGAAAAGGAAATAACGTGATGACGGGGAAGACAGATGTCTCAGCTTTCTGATGCAAAAAGAACGAAATCTCCAATTACTAAGGTTTGTATTTTAGATCGATACATGCGCAGGTTTATGCAAAGAACAATCTCTCACGGCCATTACGTGGAAATACTGGCGAATTTACAGGGATATATCATGCTTGCACGGCATGCAAGGTAAAGTGCGACAAGGTCATGATGTGATGATGGGAAACACAGAAGCCTTAGCTTATTTGCTACAAAAACAATCAATGCTGTCACTATTATGGTTTTTATTTCAGATCGATAGATAAACATAGCATGGGTAATGCCAAAGGGCATGTCCCGCAGCCATGATGGGGAAATTCCACATTTGCACAGCACGTAAGGTAGTGTAAGGTAATGTAAGGTAATGTAAGGTAATGTAAGGTAGTGTAAGGTAGTGTAAGGTGGTGTAAGGTCGTGATGAGATTACAGAGAGGACAGAAGCCTTAGCTTTCTGCTGCAAAACTGCTCTAACTATTATGATTTTTATTTTAAATTATACATATACAGATTGTACAAACAACAATCTGACGTGGCCATGCCAGGGAAATACCAGTGTATTTACCTGTGTGCAATAACAACTCTAGCTATTATGGTTTTTAATTTAGATCTGGTCAAAAAGAATCATCTGGTGGAGGTTTTCAATATACAAAGATATCGTCATCACTAAGACCTTTCAGTATACAGATATACTGTATTCTACAGGACAGCAAACAAATGAGTTACTGCAATATTAATCATCTGTAGAACCTTTCTGATTGTGAGCATCTTCATAAAATACTCACAGGTGAATTTTAGGATATCAGAAGCACTGTGTGGTGCTCAGGTCAGAACGTGGAGGTGGAGAAAAGTTTGGTGTTGCAGGAGAAGTCGTTTACCTTTCTGATTGCCCGGAGAGGAAAGCACCAGCACTGCATGTATAATTGATTGACCGGGAATTTTTAATAAGGTCACCTCCAAACTAAAATAGCTCTCACCACAGAAAATCAAATATTTCCCTGAGAGCGACCTCTCACTCTGGTTCCGGATACAAGGTGGAGAATTATGGGTCGCAGTGAGGACTTCGGCTGCAGCTGGCCCAGACTGGACTGTAATTGTTCATGCACTCTGTGTGTGTGTGTGTGTGTGTGTGTGTGTGTGTGTGTGTGTGTGTGTGTGCAGTACCTGTCCAGGTCATCACTGTCCTGCATGTTGAACAGCATGGACGGGATCAGTTTGTCCATGTGCTGGGGCTCCCAGATGATGGCCTGCAGCTCATCATTCACCGTCTTCCTCACCACGCCCTGCAGACCTTTAATCCCGGCCACACGGATCCTGACGTGGACACACAGTACTGTTAAATATCCTCCCTCCAAACTAAAACAGGTTCAGGATGGAACTGTAAGAGTTCTCCAGTAAGTTTTGGCTTTGCTGCAGACAATAAAAATGTACAAGCAGCACCAGTTCTGATTAATGTGAATTTATAGCCTATGCAGATTGGGTGTAGATGTATGCACGGCACAATGATGAAAACTTTTCTATGCATTCGAATGAAAACAAAGACAAACAACTAGACTCAGAGTGCAGACCTCCGCCAAGTAGCTGATATTCCCTCCCCCTCTGCATCAGATTTTGCAGCCTGCATCACAATTAGGTTATTTGCATCACTATCATATGCCTTCACCAAAGAGACACTGTGATGTATTTAGTTCCCTTTTATTTTGTACCAACACAGAATATAATATGTTGGTTTTTTGCATTTTTCACTTTCTTTTTTCCAACACAACATTAATGTCAACTTTAGAATTACAACGATATTTAGCAAGTAGAACAAGACGTGCTGTCTGGCCACCAGATGGCGGTATTGTCACCGTCTTAATTGCTGCTGAGGCTGTCAGACCATAGACTGTATTTATTAAAAAATTGTATCATCTGTTCCTTGTACCATTGTCAACCTTTCCTGAAAATTTCATCAAAATCCGTTCATAACTTTTTGAGTTATTTTGCAGACAAACAAACAAACAGACAGACCAACGCCAGCGAAAACATAACCTCCTTGGCGGAGGTAATAAAAAGACATCCCTAATTGGAAAAGAAGCAGCACTGGGTTATGTTTTCTTTTAAAGATCTGCTGTGCTCATCAAAGTGTGACCGTCCTCTGGAGCATGAAGACAACACTGCTAATTTGTTCAAATGCTGCATTCTGATCTGAAGTTGTGTCACGTTACACTGTCCCTAAACAGTGTTCTGGAGATTTGGATTAGTGTGTGTATAACTTTGGATTTTTTTAACCATGAGCACAGTGTTTCTCAAACGTTGATCAAGTAGGTTTAGTTCACCTGACTTTATCCATAGAGGTTATAGATCAGACAGTGATCATAGGTGTTGTAAAGGCAGCGACAACCAACAGATCATGTTCTTCAGATGTGAGAACCTGTTGCTAAAGATGCACATACTGTACTGCAGCCACACAAGCAAGACTGGTCTGGAAAATAAGGATGTTGTCACACCTGCCCGGTTTGGTTTGGTTCAGTGAAATGTGAGATTACTTGCCCCCTAAGTGCGGTTACTTTGGACAGGTGTGAACTTGGGCTGCACCCTAATAGCTGACCAAACGTTAGTCGACCAGAAAGGTCATTAGTTGGCAAGATTTTATTGGTTGCTCAGTCGTGAAACGCAAAATTCTTAAGAGCTGCGCCTTGTCATAATAAATCAAAACCTATATGACTGGACCATGTGGGACTTTAATTTGATGGACCCTGATGACGACTGCTGGTCCACTAGGAAAACTAGTTGGGGGCTGCCGTTTGGTTCGGTTCAATCAAACTCCACCAGGACTGAGACCTTCTTGAAGAGGTGGGTTAAACATGAGCATGTTACAGTCCTGGAGGGTTATTAATGTACACCTCCTCCTGTACTGCCTTAATATGCACATTCAGCACATCCAATGCATCAAAACATTGTTTTCTAGTTGGAGCCGCGCCTCATTTTCAAACTGTATGGTTTGACTAAAATGAACAATGACAGCAATATAGTCCACGATGAGCAGCGCTAAAATCAACCTGCGTAGTTGTCCCTCCATTGTGACATTAGAAAGTGTCACATTTATCTTGCAAGTGTTCTCTTCTTCAACGTTTGCTGGATTTTTCCCACATGGAAATTCTGACCAATCAAGAGCAGCTTTCTCACACAAGGCGTTTGATCTGGTCCTCTTGTAAATGCTGCCGTGAGAGCACGAACCAACTCTAGGTAATTATACAACTTTGGAACAACATGAGTCCCTGATTCAGACCAAAGGAGACACTCTAGGACTGACAGCAGCCTCAAACAGACTTGGAATCATTGGATCATTGGGATGATGGATGACCGATGATGATAATATTTGCTTCACACACACATGAATAACAGTAATAGAGCTTTTCTCTTGTGCCTGAGTAGCGACTTCACAACTCAATATAGTCTGAGAGTTTCTCATCTTACTGAAGCTGCAGGGCTGACTCACTCCGTCTCTCTCAACTTCCAGCTCCGATGAACTCATCTCAATAACACTTCAATATAATTTCCAGCGGTACACACACTAAGACCCCACACACACACAAACACCTCAAGTCTCTCCAATCTGCCACACAGAAAAGCCTCCACAGAGCTGATCTCAGGACCAATCAAAGCTCGGCAAATCTGACTTCACCATTGACTATTTCTGTCTCCTCGCTCTGTTTCTGACACAAACAACTGTATGAGCAATAATATGAAAAACAGCGTGGGTGACCTCGCCTTAGGTCTAATCCAATAACCACCAGAGAAATTCTATTTGGGAATTCCTCTCCACCTACAGCGAGACACCGCCGAATGGAATAATGAAATACAGGAAAAAAAGCAAAGTGAGAAGTCATACTGTTAACAGCACAGCGGCGGCGGCGAGGTATCAAGCCAACTCGAAAATAATCCCAGCATCCCCTAGCTCTCACCGTGACACACACCCCAAACCAACATCAGAGTGTGCACACACACACAGCCATACATACAAATGGAGGTAGAAGTCCATTTCTATGCACAAATATGCTCACACACGTCTGCACACACACAGGTCTCAGCTGCTGCAGCCATATTCCTGCAAATTACTGCGGTAATACTCGAGGAGGGAAGTTATTCTCAAAATGAATGTGAGAGAGAAGTTTTTGTTTTAATACTCTGCTCATCTGTATTAAATAAAGCCAGAGAGCGGGTGTCTCAGTGGGAGAAGGCGTCTTGTAAAGTGCTATGCTGTGTCACAGCCTCGCCTGAGTCTCGCTGCCACCATCACCGCCGCCAAGCTATTTATACCAGCCTAACAATGCCGCCGGCAGAAAGTTTCTCTGCCTTCAAAACAATGAAAAATTGTGTTTGCCTGACGTCTGGCTCCCAAGACAGACTCATTTTTCTCTTATTAAAAAACACAGCTGCAAACCGTTGATTTTAAATTGTTTCACAGAATAATAAAGCGCTGTGGAGAAAGTTGGTGTTTGCTACAAAGGAGCCTGTTTTGTATTCGCTTGGCTATTTTCTTAAATTAAATAAAGGACCCTTTTAAAATTCACCTGCTCAGTTATTCAATTTGGTTTATTATTTGTCTGTTCATTCCAGATTTTTAAAATCTTGGCTCGCTCCCTGACTGGATATTGCCTGGCTATAACAGAAGAGTAACCGTGAAACAATTCACACACAAGATCTTTTATTCTCTGCAATCCCGCCAAAGAAAACACTTGGTAGCGCTCAATTCAATTAAATCTAACTTTATCACTCCTGTAAGGGCAACTGTGTGCAGCAGCTTGTCCCCCAAATCATCACATAAACACATTAGAGAGAAAAATACTGCTATGCCTGGTTCACTCTACACGTTACCAGCCTGATAATAGCCTGACGCAGCATCGTATGTTGTTGGCTTGGATTGTGAACGACAATGAGTGTTGTATGTGATAATCCATCATTTTCTCTTGTGTAGCGTGTCATAGTAGGCGACAACAACAGACGACAGAAAGGCTAGCATGTTTGATTTTCTTTTTGTCATTCACGACTGCTCCCGTTACAGCCATCACTTTGACCAATAGGAACACAGAGCGATCTGCTGCTGTGGAAACTGTACGACAACAACACCCCCCCAGGGTTTTTGATATTTCCTCTAGGATGTTACCACATGGAGTAAACAGGGAAATATTATGGTGTGAAACAGCAGGGGCACTTTAGCAACCTGGTGAGTTACTGTCATTAGCATCAAGCTAGCAAACAATGTTCTTTCTTCATAATGGAGGATATAAAGTAATACAATTAAAAAAGAAATTGGTGTCTGGGCTTCTACTTAATACAGCTCCAGAGGCTACCAGCTTCATTTCAAACAGACTACACTGTAAATGTTGGGCCATTATTTATTATTCCCTCTGTATTTTTATATTTTTACTTTTTATCTGCTCCCATTTGCCTTGATAATGTTAATGCATCATGCCATCATTTCAAACTCAACACTTCCTGTATCCATTTAAAGTTATAGGCCCATTATTACTTTGCTTGAGAGAATCTATTCCGTTTCTCAAAAGGCTTTTATTGTGAAACAATTGCAGGAACTTGTTGTGGAGGATTCAGTGACTTGCAAAGTTTGCATGCAGCACCTCAAATGTAGCTCCTGATGCCTGTGGTGCTTTTTAACGATACTACAGTAACATTTTGGCCGGCACATGAACAGACACAGTGGCTGACAAAATAATCATAATAATGAGAATAGGAGAAGAATAATCCGACGACATCACGCACATCATGAAAGACAACCAGGGATGATTGGTGTGGACAATCATGCAGTTTGTCATGCCTGTCGGCCAAGTCATGGCACAATTCTATGACTCCACAATCGGGTGATGTGACATGGTGACTGTTGGAACGGATCCTGAAAGGGCTGATCAATCGGACATTAAATTCTACTTTTAGAAAAGTTATAATGCTCAGTTTTTGTGGAAAATGTTTAAGTGTAGTTTGTGACGATGTTTGTACTGTGCTACATGTCAACAGATAGAATTCATTGTTTTTTTAGCTTGACGCCACCTAGCATCAGTGGTGTTGTGTTGCACTGTCGCAACAACCAAATTGACCGTGGGGATCAAGGATAATCAATAATATGACTCTATTAGACTCTAAATTAAATAAAATGTAGGCTGTAAAGCCACCAGTTTACCTCTATGTATATGTAGAATGAGAAGGTGTGTGGACACTCTGCTAAATAAATGAGTAAAGAGACCGAGCAACAATTATCAGATTTATCTGAAGAAAAAACAAATAGTAATGCAAATAATTATAGCAGAATGCACAGTACCAGTACTAACAGCTCACAGTAAATGATACCAATATGTACAGTATCAGTACAAACAGCAGCAGACACAGTGAATTATACCAATATGCATGTAAACAGTCCCCATTCTAGAATAAACGCTACCGTATGGAAACCATGCGGCCGCTTGGAGCTCAAATTGAATGGGAAACAAAGTCCAGTGTTCACTTAGCTGGGCGTAACTTAGCTGGGCGATGTGCGTGGATAGCTGCCTCCGTGAGAAGAGAACAGAAGGAAGGGAGGCGGGTATCACTGTCCGAGGGCTGCCGCAGAATGGCAACCAGGATGTCGGCCGACCAACACTCGCTACCTGCTCCCTGGTTGCGGCGATTTGCGATGCTGGCCAGCTAGGAATGAACTAGCAGCCAGTACAGCACAGTCCTCTCTGGTCTAGCTAACATTTAGCCGTGTTACTTACTGATCCATTAGAAAGAAAGCTAGCTGGACATGGTTTTGAAGCCTCTTTGGTCACGGAGCTCCCTCCATCTCTTGAACGCCTGACTGAGGTTTACTCTTGTTTTTCCTCTTCTTTTATCACTCTCCTTTTTGCTGTTCTTTGCCTCCTCACACAGAGGAGCTCCTTTTCTTTTGCTAGGCCGTTTGTCACTTGTCTCCAAACTTTGTGCGTCTGTCATTGTGCTCGTGACTCAACTATCTCCCAACTCCTCTTAAGGACCAGCTCCAGGCCCTGATTGGCTGACCGACCAGTTTCACAATACATGACGCGTTTCCTGCCGTAACGCAGATTTTTTCTGCGAAATTTCAGCAGCGGTGGCAGAAGCTTATTGCAAAGATTGCAAAGCCACTAAGTAACCTATGTAAACACTGATAGTCTGATTTTACTGTGGACACTACCCTATTTTCATATTGATATATTTGGGAAAAGATGCTGTCTGTTGCCTCTTTAAATAATTGGCTTGGACAAATTTTACAAAACGTCTTTAAGTTTATCCAATTAAAAGTGCAGCGGAGAATGTATAATGTGTTTTGATTTGAGTTAATCAGGTGAATTTTTCAATTTTATTCTAGTTTTTATTTACATCCCTGTACTCTCAGGCTCTACTTTGTTCTTTTCATTTAAAACCAGGCGTTGCTCTGAAGATATATGAGGTTTCAGGGAATGTTTTTCCACCTACCAACATCCTTGTTATTCTCCTCAAGTTCTAATTCTGTGGGTTTGTGTTTTTTTGTGTATTCTATCCTCGTCTCTAAAGATTGCTGCGCACTACCCATTACTCTTAAATGATCTTCCCTCAGACACAGGTTAGTGCTGCTTCCATTTCTGAAAAAAAGTAACAGATGTTGTGGTATCAGACAAAACTGTTGCGTGCTTATATTGTTTTGCTGTCGGACTTTGCTTTAGTGATGTTGCCGTGCTCACTGATCTCATACTATAAACTCGGTGAGTTTTATATTTTATTTGCTGATAGAAAATATGCCACAGTAAAAGCAAGACTCAAGATATGATGCAGCAATAAACAAATTTCCTCTTCACAATATGTCACTACAGGCAGACACCCCCATTTCTCTGTAAATCACAGTATTCAAAACAAGTTATTCTCTTCATTTCATCATCAACCTGTTTTTTCAAATGCTTGTATTTCAGTGTGAGTGCAGCAGGGCTATCCTGCGGTGGTGTTGTGGTCTCAGTGGGAGGACAAGATCCTTGAAATGTGGATATCAGGAGGAGATACATTGAATTCTGTATATACAGGGTTCAAGTGGGATAAGACCTGCACTGGTGGGATTGTTTTACAGCCTCAATCAATCAAAATCAATGAGGGTAACATAAATGCACGTTTTCATTTTAACCAAAGAACCAGCTTCAACTAAAGCAGCTGATGTCTCTGACTTTAGCTCCATTTCCTCCATGAACAGAGCTAATCATAGAACCTGTTTGCAATATCAGTGATCAATCAGCTGTTTCCGCATGAATGTGAACGGTGCTAACAGCTGCTGCAGGGAGCCAAAGAGTGAAATTAAACAATTCATCACTTTGTCGCAGATTACCTCTCTTCTGGAACAATATTTAGATTAGTTTTGCTTTTAAAATGAAGATAATGAAAGAATCTGTACAATCAGAGAGAGGGAGCAGTCTACACATTGTTCCTCATGAATGATGAAGCCCCGCTCTAGCTTTAATCAGTAATCAAAATGTCATCTTGTTTTGAAATATGTGGATTTTTTTTAAGCCCTGGAGCACAGTGATGAGATTTAAGGCTTCGTCAAAGATTAGCTGTGCTTCTATCTGAGAAGTAGTTCAGCACAGATTGTTAAAATAAAGAGGAAGTCAGTGTGAAGAGGCAAGGACTGGTGTAACACAGTCTTCTTGTAGTCTTCTTGTTTAATTTCTCGTAGCTATTTAGGATAAGTAGGACCTGATGAGCTCAAAAAAGTAAGCATCATCACTGAAGAGTAGTTTCTAAAACAAATAATGTCCTCAAATGGGGACAACAGGTTCATGTATTATAGTCACAAGTGTTTAACAAAGTCTAAAACTGTTACAAAATTACAAACAGTGCAACATTTGTTCAATATTTTGTAACTATAAGTTAGGGGTCACTGTTCAAGTCTAAAACTGTTCAGAAGTGTTTCTTCAATCCCTGAACATAGCTGTGCAAATGCAAAATTGCAAATAATGCAACGTATCTAGCAGCCATGTGATCTGATTAGTTTTTAACACTGTATAAATTTTCCTTGCTCCATACTTCAAGCCGGATATGTCCTTTTTGTCAACAGTTTGTCACATCATATTAGCCTTTATGAAATGCTGCAATAATACAATGACAAAATCCCAATGTCCTCAAACAAGTTCTTTCTAATTAACAGGCTCTCAGCTTGTTACTGTTCCTAAAATTGGTCAAATTTGTATAGTGTCAAACTACGACCTTTATTATGCATAAATAAACAAGTTTCAACCACAAAATCTGATCAGGTTTTGTTCGTTTTTGTGTCGGGATCGGCAGAGTTGACTGTCGCTTGTTTTTACATGGATAAGTGTATTGTGCTCTTCTACCACAAGGTGGCACATAGAAGTGTCCACAAACGAGGACAACAGGTCTAAGTAGGCAGAGTAAAGTATAAGGTGTTGTCGACTCAACAGTGAAAACATAGCATATGAACAAAGAAGGGACCCAAAATTGAACCCTGAGGAATCCCTTGCTATCAGGAAAAGATGATAAAATACAAAAAAAAAAAACACAAAGAGGAGAAGAAACACGTACAGGAGGCCTGTCAGAAAAACTGTGAAGAATCACCAGCATCTACTGCACAGAGAAAATACTCAGTTACTTCTAAAGGTGTAGTCTCAGTGTCCAAAAAAAACACTCTCAAAAAGTAATTTACTTTAAAAATGACCAAATGTAGTATATTAAATGAATACATTAAAATGACAGCATAACACAGGGATTGAAATGATTTGGAATATTTAAATACAGCCCATGTTTTCTCTTTCAGTGGTAAGAATACAGCTTGTTTAAATCTGAAGAGTGTCTTCTTACCTGGTTCTGGTTTCAGGATCTTCATGAGTGGAGTGGCACATGGCGCTGAACTGGGACACAAAGAAGTCGTAGCGGCGGTGGTAAGACGGCGTGTCCTCCTCGATGTTGGCAAACTTCACAAACTAGGACAGGGAGGTGAGGGAAACATTCATTAGGACCTTAAAGAGCACCAAGATGAGATATGAGATATGAGATATTTTCCCAAAGCACCCCCTACACCCTCTCCCATTTCCACTCGGTGTGCACGGTCACGCGGACGGTCTGCCGCATCAAGTGCTGTCCCAAACGAACTAGTGAAGAGTGCAAGTGAGTTATAAAATCCTCTGACAGCAAGCCTACACCGATGCCGACTTACTGACTACGTGCAACGCCATATTATATATGTCATGGAGGATGCTCCGTACGTACAAAGTTCCACGTCCACCATTACAAAAGGTTACATCGTATTTAGGATTAAATACACTCTCCTGTAGTCTCTAGAATCATAGTGCTGTATATTTACAAGAACTGTTACAAAAACCAAGCAGCTCACAGATATCAGAGAGAAAAGGCAAACTATCTTTTCAAAGAAAAGAAGCTTAGGGGTCAATTTTATTTCTATTTATTTTTCATTTATTTATAATAATTTGTCAAGTTATTTATATATTTTAATGATAAAAATGTAAAATACAAAAATTAAGGCAAACAACAGCAGCACATACAGACTAAATGTAAGTGATAGAAGAACCTAAAATGGGAAAAAGTTTCATTTTTCTACAAAAAGATATGATAGTTTCCATTTCTGCCACAAATAGGGAAGTTCGTCCGTTGTGTTTATACCCTACACTTTGATAAAGGGAGCGTCATTCAGCTGCTAAGGTTACTGCAAATTGAGTGGGTAGGGTCCAGTTTTGGAAAGGCCCATGATGATTGCTGGGTGTGTTAACACAACGATACACTTGACATGGTCCTTGGAATTGCCATTCACTTTTTGCTACAGACATTGTTTGGGAAATGTTGCATAATAAGTTTAGTATATGATCAGTTTTATGGTCTGTCCATCACTTTGATTAAGCAGAAGCAAAACTACAGTAACAAGTGTCGGTGTTCTGTGATTTAAAATCAGCTTTGATCAACACTAGAAAAAACAATTAAGAGGCATGAAAAACTCCAGACAAAAAACACAAATTTTACAACAGAGACAAACGACAAATTTATGGATCTGGAGCAATGACGTCACATCAGAGGTACAGTGCAGAAGCTCAATAACGAAGAAAAATTAAATGATAATTTGGTAAAAAAAAATATATAAATCCACATATCTGTGTTTAGAGGGATTTAAATTAAACAGCAGGCGATCAGACAAGTGAAAACGGAAAACTAAAACTAATTTACTGAATTATCCAGCTGTGGTTGTATTATCAATCCAATCAATATCCTCTTTTATATAATGAATAGTGTTAAATAACAGCCAGATTAAAATCAATTCCAATTAACACATTAATACATGACCGGTAGTGTTGACGAAGGAGTGATTAAGCTCAGTTGATAGTGCTGTGAGGGCGTGTCACTGGTCTGGAGGGCTGAAGGTTGAAAATATGTAGTTTTGATCCTTATTTGAAAAACTGCAGCCTTACTGTGTTCTAATAATCAAACTACTGCCCAACTTTATTGTTGAATACCTTTTTAATTTAGAAAATGTTTCTGCCTGCAGTTCTATTGCTAAATAAACGGTTACAACTTTTATATTGAATTGAATTTTGTGTTTATCTTGTAATACTTTTGCCTACTTTGATATTAAAAGGTGCGGTGTGTAAGATTTAGGGATATTTAGAGGCAACTTGAGGTGAGAGTTGCTGAAACTTTTCAGCCTCCAACTTCCTCTCCAAACCAAACAGACCCAGTGATTTAAATTGGTAAAAGCACTGAATAAAGCAATTTCACGTAAAAAAAAGAGTGTTTTTCCAACACTCTTTTTGCTGAGGGGCGTATAGCTACGTGAAGGGTTCTATCTGGAGGCAGCATTTGGTTTGTCCGTTCTGGGCTACTGTAGAAACGTGGCCGTGCAACATGGTGATCTTTACAGACGAGGATCCACTCCCTATGTAGATATAATGGCAGAATTTGAAAATACTCCCTCCTCCTGCAGCTCTTCCCTCTCTGTCCGAAGCCCCTCCCACTGGCCGATCATAAACAAATGTAACCCAGTGTTTCCTGTCTACTGATTTGTCATTTTCCAATGTTCTCTCAGCTCATTCACTCACTCTTGCCAGACTCTCTTTTTGATCATTCTGCCTTCCTTTTCTTTGGGTTGCTTTGCAGTGTAGGCAGTTTTTGCCAATGAAGGAAAAGCAACTGTCTCTGCAGGATTCTTCACAATTGAATCAGACTTTCACCAAAAGGACGTGCACACACATTGTCATTTGTAGACCAGTCAATAGAAAAATAGAGGTGCAGGAGTCTAGTTTTCTCTCGGTCCACTTGAATTACAATATGCTCAAAGTTTTTTATGGGACTCGTGCCCAGTGTTGTTAAGCTAAACTGCCTACCCCAGCTGTAAAGAGAAATGAGTATGGATTTATTTTTGGCAGATACTTGGTGCTCCAGTGTTGGTTCAAAAATATAAAACTGTCCTCAGTCCACCTCTGACAGCCTGCACTGATGATCAAATTCTTCAAATCAGAGCTGAGAGTGGCTGTGAAGTTACTAGTTAACTTTCCACCTCTCGAAATCACAAGGACAAAAACAGACAATAACACAATGGCATGCAGGTCGTTTTCAGTAAATAGGACTAAAAATTTCGTCCACATTCTTGTGTAGGGATAAACCGGAAGCGATGGTTATAACGATAATAACCATTAGAAAGCCATCCCCTTTTTGTCCAACCTATAATTTCCTCCCTCCAAACAAGCGTGAGCGTCCTCAGAAGAGGCCTCCTCTCTCTCCTCTCAGTCAGCTGTGCTCGAGTAGCGCCACTCGCTACCCTATCATTGTCCACTGCAACAAATTGCCTCTGTACAATTCGGCATTGCTGAGCAAAACCCCGCCGTTCTACCTGGTAATTTCCTCCCATTTTGTACCTAACCTTTCCTGGGAGTAATGGCTCAGATGGAAGGATGTGCGCCAGCAGCTGGCGCACAGGAGAGTGGCTTCCCCTCAACTTACCAAATGTGTTACTGCGGCAGAGGTGGGGATCCAGGCGTTAGACGCATATAGAGAGTGGGGACTAATTACTGGGTTGTGTTCATGAGGTGCTGAGGGGTCTGGTCATGATTTGGATGTGGGCGTTATGTGGAGGTCCCTGAACAAATTTAGTTAGATTTTATTCAGTCATAAAACATCATGTATACCCAATACAAAATTAAAGATGTTTAAAGCAAACGACACAGACTAGACCATGTTTTAGCGATGCTACTTTCTGTGGAAATGTCAGTCAACTGGTGGGTCAGTCTGTCATTCGACCACTTTGGTCCTGACTGAAATACCTCAACATCTTCCTGATGGATTGTTATTACAATTCATCCTCATGGAAACATGAATATTTGTACCAAATTTAAGTACACTGTGATAGGATTATGTCATCACTTTGGCATCATCTGCCTCTTCCTTATTTGACATTCACATTAGCCTCAGTTACAATTCAGTGCTAATTAGCAAATGGAGGCAATTAAAAGTAAATTAAATTAACAAAGCGAAACACAGTCAATAGACAAAAGTTATTCATTAGGGAGGGGTTCAGTCACGTTTGATGAAACCAAGCTGTTGGTACTATGGAGCATGAAGGCAACTATTTTAAGTCCACGTGGATAAAAAGCTTCGGTCAAATGAATGTAATGTTATGCGAATAGGGACGATGTCATGATACCAGAAATTTAGTAGCTGATACCAACATCAGTGAAATTCCATGATTCTCAATACCCAATTCAATAGAGGCGTAGAAAAAAATAAAAACAAACAAAAAAAACAATAAATCCCATGTTCTTTAGCTTACTCGTCTTTGGTCAAAACATTCAAAGTTAATCTAATTCAAGCCCTTCTGTGTGAAGTCTGCATGTTCTCCCTGTGTCAGCGTGGGTTTCCTCCAGGTGCTCCAGCTTCCTCCCACAGTCCAAAGACATGCAGGTTAACTGGTGACTCGAAAGTAAGTGTGAATGTGAGTGTGAATGGTTGTCTGTCTCTATGTGTCAGTCCTGTGATAGTCTGGTGACCTGTCCAGGGTGAACCCTGCCTCTCACCCAGTGTAAGCTGGGATAGACTCCAGACTCCCGTGACCCTCAACAGGATAAGCGTTTACAGAAGTCTGTGTGGGTTCATGACATTTTGTTGGAGAAAAAACAGATTTCTAAATAGCCTACAGTATGTATAGATCTCCTTCATTGTTGTTGTTGTTCAACACTGAGTTATGGCCAGAAATGTGTTTTTGTAGAACAGTATGATGTCACAGTGAAGTTGACCTTCGACCTTCATTTAATTAGACAATGTTTATTGTATTGTATTATTATGTATTAATTCTCTACAGGATCCTGTAAGTTCTATAATGTGTGTTCAATTTATTTGTCATGTTAATGTTAAAAAAACAGGGCATGCTACACTGTCCGTATGGGTAGGACGGGCATTACAGCACTGGCCGTTTGGCCGTGGTATAACTCCTGGCCTACGATAAATTTTTTTTTAAAAATCTGAGTCGGTGCTGCTTGCCCGATCGGGCATGTCTGCGCAGGGTCTGCTGGCCCACTGGCTATTTTTACTTGCCCCGGGCATTCAGGCAACCATTAATGTCGGACCCTGAAATCTGATCCGTTCATCCTGGACGTCTTTGTCAAATTTGAAAAAATCGTAAAAGACGCTCTTGAGATATCGTGTTCACGAGAATGGGATGGATGGACATCTCAAAAACATAATGCTTCCTTGTTTTTCTGTCACAGAGGTGTAAAATTTAGAACGTGCAGCACTCAGAATAGACGCTCAGCGCCTCAGAGTGTAAATACGCAGCACTGCCACTGCAAAAATGTAAAAAATACGGCAGCCTCAGGGAAAAAATGCTTTTCTTTCCAACAAGCCGAAACGGATCTGCTGCACTTTTCTGTTTTCTTCTTTTTCTTCCTTCGTCATTTAACGGCAGACTACAACACTTGTAAGCACATATGCTGCCCTGTCAGGTCAAGAACAATTGCATCCCTACGGTACTGGAGACAAACAAGCACCATCATGTTTGTTTAGAAATTTGGCATCTACTTGGTACTGGGTATCAGTTCTCCACACCCATAAATGTGAAATAAAATAAACTCTAGTTTTGCTTTGCAAAGAAAATGTATTTCAGGCCCTTTGGTTTGTATATCTGGAACCTTTTCAGCTTTACAACTTGTGAAAGAAAAAAAAAACTTGCGGCAATTTGAACAAATTTATGGAATTTCAATTTCACTTCAACAGAGGCCTTTCACGTCAAGGGGATAAGTGCTTTTAGTGGAGAGGGGGTAATTCTGGTTGGAGCTGGGGTTCCATCATGTAAATAAGGCTAATCAAAAAGCAACAGGCCTCATGCCTCACCAATGGCTCGTGGCAAAGCAGTCAGGATTTCCTACAATAGGAAAATAAGAGGGTGCTACAAATACCAGCACAATTTGTTTTGTTTCCCTCAGGCGATTTTAAAGAGCTCGATTTAAATAGAAGAGAAGGCATTAAGAAGTCCTGTGAAATGGACTGGTTTTACTTATCTATGCATACTGATGGCATAACAAGTGGTGAAGAGTAAAATCCATCTACACAGACATCACCACTTTGGTTAAGTTGATCATTATCTGTTGATGCACAGTGAGCATTTGGAAACCTTCTTTCCAATTATGTTGTCAAAGTTGAAGTTCTTTTTCCAAAGTGAAATTTCTCCTCTTGTATGTGTCATTTCCTGTAGGTTTGAATGGCAGCAGTAAGATGTCTAAAGCTTCACCGAGCACAGAGTTTCCACTTTCTGACATACAGTATCAACTTGTCAGGCACTGAAACCATTGGTTGCTCAAAGCATCTGAACTACTTCTTCAACTGCAGTAATTGTTCAAGCAAACTCTTGGATTTTCTAACAAGCCAAAACACTGCCTTAAAATCTGACAAGCATGAACAAGCTGCTGGAGACTCAGTTTCTTTGAGTTTCAGTGGCCTTATTCATCACCTTCCAATACAAAGTTCCCTTCAGTTGAAGAAACACGGTGTGCGACTGACTGCATTTCATATTCGTCGTGTGTGTGTCTGTTTTAGCACTCCTCCCACTACAACTTCCAGGAGGGGTTGCAAAGACATGAGATTGTCATGGTATGATAACTGCCTCAGGTTTCTCAGTATCACGGTATTACAGTAGTTATAGTATTTTCAGTCAGAATGACTCTGAAAGGAACGAAAACAGCCGGGTGTTTGCTGGTTGAACAAACTTTGTATTACTATAATTGGAACTTGAAACCATTTAGGTAACAGAAGTATGTGTACAAAGTCTCCCCTCAGAGACTCTTCTGATATGGGCACATCATTTTAAAGATTTTTTGGGGCCTTTTTGTCTTTATTTTGATAGGACAGTTTAAAGGATAACTTCGGTATTTTTCAACCTGGGCCCTATTTCCCCATGTGTATGTGTGCGCATGATTCATAGGTACAAGTCGTTTTAAAATTGGTTCAGTATTGAGGGAGGCAGATGCAGCTGGCAGCCACGAAACGAGCTAAAACATGCAGCAAGGGGCAGCAGGCTGGAATTGACCCTGGGCCGCCGCGGCAAGGACACAGCCTTGGTACATGGGTGCCTGTTCTACCAGGCGAGCAACTGGACTTTGGCAACTTTGGTGTTTTAACCCTTCGAAAGCTGGAGCAACACCGCTTTTCTTATGCTGCTTTCAGATGCCTTTTGCAAGTACTTAAGCTTTTGAACCTTGAGCACATTGGTGCAAAAAAAAAAAAGGCAATGAGCAACTTGGTATAAATGCCCAACAAATTGCAAGAAAAAAAATAGATTTAGAGAATTAAAAAAAAGAACTAGGGAAAAGGGAAAAACTGTATTTAAAATTATTCTTATTAGATTTTAAAATTTATTTTACAGAATTATTATAATTTTTAAGCACTTTTTCCAGGTCGTTTGTTTCTTTTTTTTCCTTTTTTTTTTCTAATATTCTTGTTTTTAATTTTCTCTTTTTACTAATTTCTTGCTAATATTTGGGTCATTTCTTCTTTTTCATTGCCTCCTTCCCATGTTTTTAAAAGAAACAAAGCCAATTTGCTCAGGTTTCAAAGGGTGTGTTTGACTTTAGTCACACAAACTAACTACCTGATGGAGGCAGCGGTAGACCAGAAGCGTCTGTGATCAAAATCGAGTCTGGCTATGAAGAGAGCGATATAACAGCTTCAGTTCCCTGTTGGAAGTTGCTGTCTGATAGCAAGGTAAAGCGATGAAAGTACTCTAAATATAGCATGCACTTTAACTGTAAGAGTTTTTTTTTTAGGTGGCTAAAACATGTTTTGCTGCTGACCCCTTTAGAGCAATACACTGCTCAGCTTCTGTGTCGGTGCTCCAGTCTGCTTCTCCGAGCTGGGACATGCCGACTGACATCTACTGTAGGTAACACACTGACTATAGATGAATACCTTATACAGCCCCACTTCAAAACCTCTATCCCTTTAACACAGTCTTCAGTACATGTCTACAAGAAACAGGATGAAGTGTGGAAACTGAGATCTAATTATCTGATACGTTCTCTGGCATTTTAACAGCTATAAAGAGCTTTTCTGGCCTGGGCTGCCGGTTCACCACTGACCCTGCTGGCATGTCAGCATGACAGTTTGAAGGCAGATGGTTTCGTGACTCAAGCCAAAAAGTTGGACACTGTAGCCGGAAGTTATTTTAGAAGTTTTCTCTTGGTATTAGTTTTGATTTCAAGTGATAAGTGCAGAATATTAAACCAATGTGAAGCAGTCCGAGTGTTACCTGAGGCCCTGCCTATACCTCTACCCATCACTGCTTTATTTCCTCCGTCCCATCCTGGGTGACATGTCTGCATCTCCCTCTCGTCAGCAGGTGACAGTTTGTCAAGCTAAAGTAAACAGGAAGTTAACAGCAGTTTGGAAGAAACTATCAAAAATCCTGGCATCTGCACTTTATTGGTGTTGACGTCTGGTGTTGCGAAGAGTCACAGCGGGCTGCTGCTTCGTGAGTCCTGACTCAGGTAATGATGACGAAGACCTTTTCTGCCTGTTAACGGTTAGACTGGGAGTTTGTTTCCCCACAGTTCTCATTTATGCTCAACGATCATCAAATATTTCCTCTGCAGCTGAGACTGGATGCCCTCAAGGCACACTGGGAAGTCTGATGTATATTTACTGCACAGAGTTTCATGTACAGTCATTAAAGCTGCACTAATCAATATTTTTATATTGCGAGTGGATCTAATGACTCTGTAATGTGCCTTTAGTGACAGTTTCATAGAAAATTACACTTTAACTCATTGCTTTGGATTTATGACCAACAGATTCTGCTCTTATCGACCCAACTTGTTTTTAGCAAACAAGTCTGGTGAACACGTACACGACTTGCTCATCAGCAAACAGCAGACGAGGCTTAAGCGGCATCTCTGTAGTACAGTATACCAGGGTATTTAGAAATCCAGATGGTATTCAATATCATCAAAAACAGAGATGCCAGTCTTTTTATTTAACTCAAACTGGAGAAGGTGTCCTGAGTGCACATCATGTGCCTCCGCAAGTCAGTGTGGTGCAACAGGCAGCTAAGCTGACTGCAAGTGGGGGAGATAACCGTAACACGACCGACTGTAAGCAGCAACAACTTACTCTCACATCTAACTGGGATCCACGTGGGAATTTGCTGGTCGTGCGAGGGGACGTGGTTCCAGTGTAGCACCACACACAAATGCTGTCATATACCGGCTCTGGATGTAGATTTCGCCATGTTGTTAATGGCTTCTTCTTCTTCTGTTACACATTTAATGCCGTTCGACTAAGTCCGTCTTCATGTTAGTCCAACTTTCAGAAATACGATTTGGTGCGATTTCAGTCGGACTAACATGTTTACATGTATTTTAAAAGTCTGGTTTGAGTTGGACTAACACAATAAATCAATTTTCTCTAATGCCATGTAAATGTACTGACAGTTAGAGACTAACTGGTGAACACAGTGGAGCTTGTAGCAGCTAAAAAGACCGTTTTTCTTCTCAGGAGTTGGTGGAGACCAAAAACAGAGCCAAAAGAGAGAGAATCATGTGTTCATCAGGCAGACCCGAATGGTGGACATGAGTTTTATCTGATGTGATGGTTAACAAAGGCGACTGTATCACTTTAATGTACTCTGGCACACGTGCAACATTACAACATTATATATTCTTCTGTTTCAATTTTTTGATGCAGAAATGCCGTGTGGTTTTGTCCCTGGTGTTTTACTTTGTCTTAAAATAAAAGTTCTAGTGTCACAAAGTCCTACACATTTACTGGCTTTTGGTAATTAAAGAGTTTCTGATTTTGGGTCTGAGCTTTCCCAGCCCACTCTCATAGTGGCTGCAGTAACTATGACAGGATCAAAGGAGGAAATCAGGCAACGTAGTATAAAGAGAGACAAAAGGTACACTGTACATTGAGCTGATGTGCGTGTGCGAGACCGTGAGACGTGCAAGCGTGCACACGTGATCACAGTCCACAGAGAGGCAGTCAGAGCTACAGGCTACAATGAGGCTAAAAACAGAGTTTAAATGACGTTTCTCCAAACAACTTTTTATGTCGGGGCTTCAGGACACTTGGGTCACTACGGACGAGCAGTATGGAGATATTTTGTGGTTTCAATTATGTGTTTTTGGACGTTTGAATCTGGGGCGCCGTCAGCCTCCATTAGGTGGAGTTGTGTTGCTACCTCCTCTCCCCTTGGATCTCCGCAAGTGATGTGAGGACTCTAAAACTTCACCTGAGCCTCCCTCGGCATATGGGTGAGTAGATAATGGCTGAATTTTCATTTTTGGGTGCACTATCCCTATAAGATATGAGGACGTGTTGGCTTTGGAGTGATGAAGATCGTCTGTTAGAAGAGGAGCTGACATTTCATTTTCACTACCGTCTGAACTCACTGCGATGTGTGAAATCACCAGCGAAGGACAACAGAGGCTACAGCGAAAGCAGCAGAGACAATCTAACCGAGAAGAGACACGTTTGGTAGAGTTCACTCAAATTAGGGTCTGCTTTTAGTCGGTAAAACCCATTCAATTGGTTTATGGTTAAATTGGGCACATGCTAAGGGAAATTAGAGAAAGTCAGGGTAATCTTTATTTTTTTTCCCCCAGACTCTTGCAACTCACTAAAACTTCAACCAAAACTTTAATATCCAGAAACTGCACCCAAATCTGATCAGGGAAGTAAAAAAGAAGTTGTTTAATGGAAAGAGGATCGACCAGACAAATAGAAATATGGATTTTCTTGGCAAACTTCTGGCTGCATGTGTGGCACATCTGGCTCCACAGGCTATAAATACACTCCCCCCTGAGTCTGACTCAGTGGCTTCATGTGCCTGAGTGTAGACTGATGAGTGTCTCTTCTATTGAGATGGAGTGGAGGGAGAGACACTTCTAGCCGTCGCAGTCTGCCAATTTCTTGTGATAAAGTTAACTGGCAGATAAATTTGGAAACAGCGAATGGCTGGCAGCACAGACAGGAGAGAAACACTCTGGTGACACACACACACACACACACACACACACACACACACACACACACGCTGGGCTGGGTAAAAATAGAAACGCTGCTCTGTCGTAAGATGGGGGAAAAACAGTTACATTAAAGGTGACAAATGGTGCGTGTTTGTAATGAATGTCATTCTTAGATTGATTAGAAAACCTTTGTTTAATCTGTTTACAGGATGATTTATCACCTCCTCCCACAAGGTTCTCTTTCCATCTGTTAGTCAGCAGAAAAGTTACTGAGCACATTTCAGTGACATTTGGTAGAAAGTTAAATTGCATGCTGTGAATCTGGAGCCCACAGCTCCACCGTCTGCCCATTTGAAAAGCACCGAACACTCTGAACACCTTTTTCCTCCACTTTCCTGGATACAGTTACAAAGTTATATCAGGGCTCTTGAAGTTTAAGTCGAGGTTATTTTCTCACAGGCCATGTGAGGTGACTGAAAATGAGAACTCCTCAAGTATTGAATGAGAGTTTTTTTTTTATATAAAGTCCAAAGCTACGAGCCTGTGGACACAAAAAGTGAAGGACAGGATTCAAGTTTGAGTCCCAGGATGTATTTCAGCAAGAAACATTCAATCACAGAGCTTAAAATTCGGCCAGCTGAAGCTAAGATTGCACTTTGTAGAAATGAATGGTTTAAATCTGCTCACTTTCACATTCAGAGTATTTTTTTGTCAAATTCAGAAACAGGTTTTACTCCCAACTGTTACAACAAAGAGTTTTGGATTCCCTGCAGCCGACTGCTCCATAGTAAAGTAGACCGAGACTCATGAGTATTGATTTTAGGCCCATCCACCATGAGATTAACTGACTGAACACTGAACATCATGCCCAGGTGTGCTTCTTGTGTGCACAAGTGTTTCAAATAGTAATGTTTGAGCAACAAAGCATGTGTGCAGATTGTACTAAGCTTATGACTGGATGATTGGGCGTTGGATTATACTGCAAGAGTCGAAGGAGAGTATGATGATAACAGATGATTTCATATAGTTTTGCTGTTGTTACAAGTGGTCCCTGATGACTTCAATTCATCAAGAATTTTATCTGTTTTTTGGATTCTTCCTTCACCTTGCATGAGTGAGAGAATTTGTTTTTTTTCCCCTAGAAATGTAATGCAACACAGGGAGAGTAATTGAAAAACAAGTGGTTAGGCATGTGCCTGTCTGAGATTTTGACGGTGTGATAACCGTGGGCAAAAATACCACGGTAACCTGTATTACCACGGTAATAATAATAATCATCATCATCATAATAAAACAGGCGTCGTCCTATTTTCACGCTCTAGACTTATAGGCTAATATTTGTTTGACTGTTCATGAGCGACAGCACGCACCAGACATCTCCTGTCAGTGCAACGCATCATCACACCAGTTGTTTAAATGTGTAGGCTAATACAGACCTGTTATAATTTAATAGAGCCGTTTCTTAACTTCATGACGGTGACTCCGCCCAGCAGCTTGTTGAGCTCCTCAGCGTTGAGGACAGCCAGCTGCAGGTGACAGGGGATGATACACCGTCACCGCACAAGTAATTCAAACTGATGGCCATGACACAAATGTTAAATCAGGAAATCTCGGTGCTTCTATCTTTTCTGATTATTGATTACTACTACTACTGATTATTTCTAGGGAAGGGATCCTTGTCTTACTGTAGCTCACGACAGACGAGGCAAACACTGGCTCTAGACAGGGCCACGTCTGGCAATGTAGTTAGAAACCCCCATGCAATGAGCTGAAGAGTGTACGAGGAACACTGATTTGTAAAGTGAAACCATTTTTTCTGTGTTTTTACCAGGTTTAATCACCAAGTCTGTTTGTTTTAGAGAGGAAGAGACCTCTGTGGATAATTCAGCTCCCAGTTGGACCTTTCTGAACGTCTTAAGTTACCAGAGAGAAAAAGTGAGCACACATTAGCAGACGCTATGTTTATGAGCCGTCTGTGACAAGCTGAACTATGATGAAGAGACGCTGATTTGTAACATGAAACTGTTTTATTCAGTTTTTTCATCAGTTTTAGACGATGATCCCTCTGCGGTTAATTCAGATCCTGGTAAAAACCTCCTGAAACATGAACACTGACGGAGTCCTGACCAGACGGCCATGACTAGCACACTGGAGAGGTTTCAGCTGGTTGCAATCTGCAATCCTACCTGTAGATGCCACTAAATCCGACGCACTGTTCCTTACTGAAAAATACTTAAAAATAGGAAATTACAAAACAGCAGTTTCTACCACTTTGATCAGGACAAAACAAGCATATTTCTGCCCAACCCTTCTACAAAATGTACTCAGTATCTTCCAAATTTGGCATAAATTATATTTTAACGGGATAAGAGAGCTAAGCAACCACATGATCAGACTGGTTGGAAACAAACAGGTTAGAAAACAAAGGTGAATGGTCCAATGATTAACCAAAAGGCATTTTCTAAACATCCATCACAGACACAGAGAGATGATTTTCTGAGTAATGTGGGATTACTAGCAACTTATTTGCCCGAAATAAGACTCAAGCTGTGACAAACTGTAATTATCCTTTAGGGCACTTCGACCTCTGACATCCTTTCCTTGTTTGCTTGTAATGTTGGTGACAGTGGATATAAAGTTGATTTTATTCTTCAGCCCACTGTGAGCAGCTCTGCAGAGGAAGATCCACAAAAACCCAAAAGTGTGATGTTTGTAACTAATTAGTCACCGCTCAGGCTCCACTGAAAGCAGCCCGTCGGTTTCAAACACTCTTTCAACAAAATTGCTGTAATTTGTTGAGCTCTGTGTTGCTGTTGTTCTGCAGACATCTCAAACAAACTCATTAAACTGATAATTACACGACAGAACAAACACGAGTGCTTCATTTTCCTCGGCTACGATGTAAAACCAAACCCCGACATTAAACGCAGCATCTCGGCCGGCTCCACGAGGAAAAATTAATTAACACGGCTCTCACCTAAAGGCGGTCTGTACCGCTGCCGGCGCCCACCCCACCTACCTGTCTCTGCATCCGCTCTCCTCCTCTGTCAGACTCTAAATACCACACATAAATAATGCAAAGGCTTTCGCATCTAAACCTTCGGCTCTGTTTCCTGCTCAGATGAACCGCCAACAATGGCAAGGACGACAGGCTCAGAGTGGGAGGCATTGAGACGGAAGGAGGGAGAGAAAACTTTGGTTCACCTTCAGAAGCCTTGGAAGGAGAAATGGGGTTGACATTTGCTGGCGGCTTATAGAGGCTAATAATAATTAGTCTTTCACGGGAAATGGTAAAGGGACATTTCCACTGCCAGAGTAAAAGTTAAATTAGGTATTTAACCACCAACATCAACCTCTGGGCTGCAGCTGAGCGATGTGTTTTATGTTCTGCTTGTTGCATATGTGTGTGTGTGTGTGTGTGTGTGTGTGTGTGTGTGTGTGTGTGTGTGTGTGTGTGCAGTACAGACTGTGGCTCTGTGTTAATTTTGGTGAGGCTTCACAGCAAACGGGATTCTCACAAATACAGAATCTTAACTGAAACTGCTTTGTGAATATTAAGCAAATAAATTCAAGTATAAGAAGCTATTACGTAGCTTAAATTCTCAAACTTAGAGGGAGGTGCTCCACTACACAAGACCATGGGCCCAATCCCAATTCCCCCCCCTTGGCCCTACCACTCTGTTTTGAGTGTCACTGCGTAGGGTGGGGAGTCCCATTTCTTTTGGAGGATCGAAGGGTAGTGGTCATCTAGTCCTCCAGGAAGCCCTTTAAGCAGAGTGTTTTTACATGCAGACTCCACAAAGAGTGGTAAAAGAAAATTCCCAAACTGTGGCAGATTAAACGTAAGGAACAAGCAATGTCTATGGGTGTGTGTGTGTGTGTGTGTGTGTCTTTTTTGTTTTATCACATTTCGGCAGGTCAGAGGATCCATAATGAACTAAATCAGGTAAACTTCACAGCAAGCTTCTTTCTTTATATCCAAGTTTAAAACAGTTTGTAAACATCGACTGTGTCATAACACAACTCTGAATCCTCCTGGATGTCACCACTTAAAGCTTTGCATGTTTAGAGCAGCTAACTTCAGGAACAGAAATTACTTCTTCTGTTTCTTCTCTTTCGTTCCTTCTCACTCTTATTGTCTTCCTCCTCATTGCACCATATCTGGATCCTGCTCTCTAACAGCCATCGACAGTCCTGAATGTGTGTGTTTGAATGCACCGTCAGCAAATCTAAATACTGTTGTACTCTTGTGAAATCTTGCGAAAGTTCAAAAAGTCCCTCTCCAAAAAGAATTACTTGTTTTCCATAAGAAAAAAAAAACAATAAAAGCTCATGTGAGATGAAACAGTCGGTTGGTTCGCTGTGATGCTTTTGTCCCAACCAGACTGAAGGTTTTGTCTTACCGAGTTGGTCCCCAGCACCTGCAGGTCTGGTTCTCTGGACTCCAGCAGCTTGGCCACCATGTGCAGGAAACTCTCCACGAAGGGTTTGATGCTCTGAGAGTGACAGGCCATCAGCAGCTGGTCCAGAGCCTCCATGGCGATAACCACGTTCCTGCACACAGGTGTCACAATATTAATAGTTCAACAAAATAAAATCTACCACAAATTTAAACAGCTCCCAAAAACAAAACATGTCCCCTGGGAACTATATCTATAAATCAGCAGGTGATTTCCTTCTTTTAGTGAAATCCTAAATGATTGATTTGGTTTATTTTTCCCACCTGGACTTTTATGTTCTGCCATTTCTCCTCTAATCATCATGCTGTAACCTGTGACAGGCTGTTATGATACCACAACTATCACAGTCACATTTATGGAGATGCTTGTTGAGCCACAAGCGTCACGTAGGTTTACATTATCAAAGGTTTATGACAAAATGACGTGACGACACTGACTCCTGTGTGCGCACGGTGAGAGAGGAGAGGGAGAGACGCTGTGCTGCTGCCAGAGGAGCCGCTGACTGAGATCCCTCTGAGCGCTAAGTCTAACAACGCCGCAATTTATTCCACACTACTGAAGCTGCTCCTCTTTTTGGAACCACCACAGAGTCTGTAATAATTTTGCTTTCAGCCATGCACATTGAAATATTGCGAGTATCACGATATAAATGTTTTAATATGATAATAGAAGTTAAACCAGTATTATTGTGAACGAGATGATATGGCACACCCCAAGACAGAATACTCTGTTCTATCCATTAACACAATAGAGTGGTGATTTTTACTCAAGAAAAGTCTTCAGTCATGAACCACTGGACGAGAACACAGGCCAACTCACAGAATTAGTGTTAAGTATTAACAGTTAAACGTTCACTGCTGATGGAGCCATAAACTGAACCCAAGATCTGCCTCTTGGATGTTGTGAAAATTGAGACAACGTTTCAAATTCAGGCAGCTTGGAAAAACTAACTGAATCTGTAGAGTATTTTCCTCATAATATGAGATGCACATGACTGGTTTTTGTTGAACTCTGCAAACAAAGTCTTGTCTACACTGATATCTTTCTAACATATGTTGGGATCGACGCCTCACTGAGGGGGACCATTGTTAGGACTCAGCCTTAACCTGACCTCATAACAGATCTCCAACAAATACCAATATCTTTTGTTTCACTGCAATAATTTACCTATTATTACTCTATTACTATTATTATTGGAACCTCTCTTCCCTCCATCCAGGACACTGGACACAAACACTGCCTGACACGTGCACGCAACATCACCAAGGACTCCACACACACCCTAAAGTCTAGACATTGATTGTTTCTTAAAAAGAGTGTCTGCAGTGTTACTGTGGATCACTGCAGTTCTGTGGGTTCGTCTCCAGGTGGACACTGTGGACAGAGCGTCTGTGTACTTCACATGTTATGAATTTACAGAGGTAGAAATCCACTTATCAATTTGCTCCATCTGGGATGAAAACGCTTTGCCAAATCCAACGACAGCTTTGGGATCTGAGTGACATAACAAAGCCGAGCATGCGGACATGTCACTTCACTGGACGGACAGAGTGTTTCGGGACATGCCAAATGGTTCTGTAACGACACATGGGCGATTACAGATGGAGGAGAGGGAGATGTGTTTGTTCTCTGTCGGCTTCTGGGAATAAAAATCACAGCCAATTAAACACCATTTCTGACATTATAATCACTGTATTGATTTGGTTCTGCCAGTCCTCTTTTAGAAACACATGAGGGAGATTTTGTGTCTCAATTCATTTTAATTAGTTTCCAGGAGCAGAAGGCACTGAGAGGTTCAGAGAAATGTAAATGAACAAGACTTTTAATATCACACAAGTCATTCTGATGAGTTTAATGATGATTTCTTTGGGAGCTTTCTTTGCCTTGTGTCGTTAAATGTCCCTTTACCGTTCACAATGCAGTTTGTGCATGGTTTTTATTTGCTTTGTTTACAGGCAATAGTGTCATACTGTCATATAATGTCGTCAATAGACAAGCGAGAGGCACTGTAAATGTTCGAGGACTGTTTTCAGTAAAAACTAGAATTACCATATTGCAGTTATATGCCTCTGTGAACCAGTGAAGATACAGTTTATATCCATGTCAGTGAAAACACTGACACTTCACACACAGAGGATCTATACAATCAGCACAGTTTCAAGATTAGAGTCACCAATTCAGTGTCTGACCAAATGTCTCCCCTTCTGTTCCTGAGATATGACACTGTGTAATGGCCAGAAAAGTGTTTTTACAGAACGTGATGATGTTACAGTGAAGCTGACCTTTGACCTTTTGGATATAAAATGTCATCACTTAATTATTTTATCCTGTTAGACAACTGTGTGAAATTTTGTCATAATTAGTGCATGGATTTTTAGGTCATGGTGACATTTGACCACCACATTTTGATCAGTTCATCACTGAGTCCCAGATGTACGCTCCATCAGCACGAACTTCTGAGTAAAAGACATGAGATTACCAGTCATACTCAACCACCCCAACATGCACTGCAGCTCTTCAGACTGTCTAATGACGGACTGCGAGACAGATATTGTTTATAAATAACCATTAGACAAAATAATCACTAATGATAGTGATTGACCTTAAGATATAGTTTAGAGGAAAAGTGCAGGCGCCTACGTATGTAATATATAAATCATATTTAACTAGGGCTGTAGCCGAACAAAGAAAATCTTGGTTGACTAAAGTCGCACATGATTTTCAACTAATCGATTAGTCATGGGAAACAAAAAATCTGCACGTTATTTTTACCTCTGCAGTGGTGTCTGTGTCACTCTGCAGTTACACCTCCAAAACACTAGTCGGCAGTGGAGGACTGTGTTAAGTGCTGTAAAGTTTAGTTGATTCAAAACACACATTAAACACACATTAAACACACATTAAACATGGCTTAATAGAGAAAGTTTCAAACACAAGTGCACAACTCAGCTTCTCTATAACTCGCAGCATTCACCGACAAACACTTGTCTTTATCTGGACACATTTTCCCCACAAATACAACATGCTAACATTATTAGCACAAGCCTATGGCATTTTACATTGTATAAATTAGCCTAGTGACAAGCGGAGATTTCCTCTGTTCATATGAAGCCAGGATAAATCCCGAAGTATAAATCCCTGAAGGATAAATCACACACAAGACTTAAAATGCTATTTTAGTGGAGGCTTTATTGTCTTCACAATTTATTGTTTCTTATCTGTGAAATACAAGTAATACAAGCTTCGTTTCCACTGAGGGAAATGGTTTCAGCTCACAGAGACAGACAGCAGGTCTGCGTCACCACAACGCTGAACGTGAGGGTGGGCGACTTCAACTTTCTGTCAACAACGAAGGTGAAAGGAATAACACAGAAAACAGGAAATAATGGATTAATCCTGGAAAGCTGTTGATGTAGCACTTTTCTCCTTATGAAAGTAACAGTGATTATTCGACCAATGATCGGACGAGAGCACAGTGACCAAATAATCGACTAGTCGACCAGGAGACTTAACACTAAAATGTTTGATAACTGAAATAATACTGGTAAACATCAGAGTGGAAGAAGTTATGCTGATTGACATTTGTAATAAACAATGTTCTTTCAGTAGCTCTGACAGGTAACGTGATCGATCGGTACGGTCACGATGCAGAGAAGACGTATCGCTTTACTTCAGTTTGCTTCAGTGTGAACAGTCTGCCGGTAAAGACATACTTAATCGTTAATTTAACAGGCAAGTGTTTTGGCAAAATGCACACCAGCACTTTTATCATGCACGTAGAAAGAAGGCTTAAGGTGTAAAAATGCATTTTGGGCTGTTAAATACTACCTTCATCTTTCTTCATCTTTTCACTTGTCCTCTTATTTCTGATTGGAATAAATACGTTTGGATGTTTGACACACACACACACACACACACACACACACACAGTGTTACGTCACTTCCGCAACCTCTTCCTCTTCTCCACCGGAAGTTTAATGTAGCCTTGGAGTTATGGAGTTAGCTCAGAGCTTCACCTCGACCTGTTTTTGTTTTGTCTTGAGCTGTTTCATTTTATCAAATGCGTATTGTGGAAATGTGTCTTGCAAAGCGAGATCTGAGGGTTAAGATGCATCATTTTTATTTGTTCTCTGACCTTTATCCTCAACAGACATCAGAAAAACCGATGATGTTTTTGCAGGATGTGAAAGATTTCTGTGTGTTTTCTTGTTTGACTGAAAAAAACATCTACAGCTTGCGTCAGTGTGTGAAACTGTGTGAGCTGTATAAATGTTTGCCGTGTGTTACTGTGAGAGCAAAATTACTCCAATTCTGCAGGTAAACAGGAAGCCTCAATCTTTCTTGGCAATAAACTCGAGGTCAAAGGAGTGACTCACCCGTAGCGGTGTCGCACCACATCTCTGCTCAGCCTCTCAGCCAGGTAAGCTCCGATCCTGTCCAGTTTCTCCGGAGCCGACACAGCGTAGAAGGTCAACTTCTCCATGTCCGATTTACTGAGGCCATCCTGAAGAAAAACACAGTCACATTATTTACAGGAGAAGTCTGGAGAGGTGAAACAAAGCCTGATGTATCTTCTTCCTGTGTGACGTAGAGCTCCACTGTAAAATGTGTTTACACTGATGTTTGTTTTGTTTTAATCCCACACACACCGTCCTGCTGCTGCAAATACATGAATGGTTGATGTGCAATACTGTTATTTTTTATGTTTTTATATTGTATGCTTTACTTCTTCTGGACTATTATTGTGAGGCAGCAATACTTGTGCAGCTCCTTAGCCCAAGACAAAGCAATAAAGTGTATCATTTGACATTGTATCGTATCGCATCGTAAATACTTAGTTGAGCACCAAATGTGGGTCAATCCGCCACCGAAAATAGTGCCCAAAGTCACTATTTCCTCCTGTTTGTTTGGTAAAAACTAAACCAAGCAGCTGTTTGAGGAAATTACTGAGACTCTGGTTTTTAAATCATAACTTTATATTTGTGTTTTTCTAGATTTATGTCTTCAGCAGGAACCAATGCGCTTGGAGCCAGGAGCCACAGACAGGACGACAGCCTGGGAATGTAAAAGTCAAGTTTTTTGCCTCGATATCTGCCAATACTTAGTCCCATATTTAACTACGAAGGAAAATGTGTGAGTTTGTAAGTACACCAGTAAATATGTGCCCTAATAACCAGGTAGCAGTAGTATACCCTGTTTTGCATGTGTCCTATTTACTGTTTAATGTCTTTACAGTGTTGGTTCTACTTAATGTTTCTGATTATTATGTTTGGTTGGACGCAGCAACAAATTTCTCCCAAGCAAGACCAACAAAGTAAACTTGACCTAGAGCCAATACCTCTATTTTCTTAGATAACAGCTGCTCAGTGTACGATTTAAGTACTTCACAGTTATTAAAATCAATCCAGTGTATATGTTTCATAATTAAATAGCTCTGAAATGCATTGAGAAAAAAATCCCTGCATCCAAACTGTTGCCTTGTTTTTATTTATTTATTGTGCAAAATACAGTATAAAACAAAAAACACTCTTTAATCTTTTTGGCCTTGTCGACATCTCGAGGGAATTTTGTTCTTCCTTTAAGAAAGAATGCTTCAGTGTTTATTGTGTTTCAGTGTTTATTTTAATTGTGTGTACATCTTCTGCGTGGATCAGGCTGCATTAATAAATCATGCTTAATGGCATCTTGCACAATTAAAACCATGCACATAGATGACAGCAAAATGTGAGACACTCTCATGCTCACGCTGCTTGTACCTTCAGTGAATAACGCAAATAAAAACTGTCATACTGCATTTTTCTGTCGTTTATGGCATGTGGTTTTGACGCAGGCTGGGCTCAGCCCCAATTCTCACACATACACGGAGCTCAGCAGAGTGAGTAGAGACAGACAGTGGAGAGCAGGCGACGACTGACGATTGAAAACATCTGTGTGACAGCTGAAATAAAACTAGAATCACCGCTTTGCAGTTGTATGACTGTAAATAGAGTTGTACCGATACCGATACCAGTATCGGAAATGCCTCCAATACTGATTAGAATGCAGTATCGGGTATCAGCGAGTACAGCCTATGACCAATCTGATACCACGCAATGCCTCATGTCATTATGCATACGCACGCTACAGACAAATGTAACGGAGCGGAGTTTAAAAAGCATTCTACTGTAGCCTTTAAAATGTTTTTTTTACCAAATTGTGTGGCTGCACTTTAACCTGTATCAACATTGGATAATAATAAAAAAGGTTTTATGGCATTCATTCTACTACTATGTATTTATCTCTTAATACTTTACATAGAGTTTTAGGAGTTGAGACATACAACAATTCATACCACATCCATTTTTATTTTACGTGCTGGTATCGGATCGGTACTCGGTATCGGCAGATACCTAAGGTTCAGGGATCAGAATCGGTATCAGAAAGGAAAAGGTGGTATTGGTACATCTCTAACTGTAAACCAGTCAAAATGCACTTATAGTTTACAACCATGTGTGTGAAAACATGGATGCTCCACACACATCTTCTCCTCGGCAACACACAAGATTTATACAATCAGGAAAGAGTCAACATTCAGTATTGGTCTCCCCCTCTGTTCCTGATATGACCTTGACTAATGGCAAAACATTTTGATGTCACAATGAAGTTGACCTTTGACCTTTAATTCATAAAACAATAATACTTCATCATTTTAATTTTATAAGACATTTTTATGAAATCCTGTCATAATTAGTGTAATACTTCTCAAGTTATGACCAAAAACATGTTATGTGAGGTCACAGTGACCTTGATCTTTGACCACCAAATTCTTATCAGTTCATCACTGAGTCCAAGTGAACAAATGTGTCAAATAAAAAAACAAAAAAACAAAAAAACATCTGACTGGTTACATTGGTTGGGTTTGGGCATCAATATCTGGATCTTATTTTCTATCTTCCCTGTTTTTGATGCTGATGGTTGCTCTCCAAACTTCATAAGATCTGAAGTCTAAATATGGACAAAGAAGACAAGTGAAACCAATCAAGACCAATTTAAAATGTAAAAAAAAAAAATGTTCAAAGGAATATTTCAGTTTCAGCTTCAGTAAATGTGCTTTGAAAAGTCACTGAGCAACTAAATCTGAGTGAAATGGTTCCCTTCATACCTTAAATACATTATACTCTGTCTCCATTTCCTAAAACTCTCCTCAGTATGACACCGACATTAAAACTAGCAGTGATGTTAAATGGTGTTTGACTGTGTTTGGCTCAGCTTCTACGCTTTAAAGCCGAATAACTGAACACTGCAGATCAGCGCTCAGAAAATATCTTAGAGACTGACACTGCACATAATTAGAACTCTTCCAAACACGTCAGACGACAGAGTGGAAAAAATACAGTTAGAATTTTATTCTGATTTAACGTCTGCCTCATTAAAACTAATGAAAAGACGCTGGAGCACAGGTTGAGGTTTCACCTTCTCTCAGAATGGGAGCAGGAAGTTCTTTGGGATTGTTTCCTATATGCACTTCAGCATCACACTGTACATGACAACGGACAGCCAATATAAATATATCACCACCAGGTGTCATGCATGAAGAGGAGGAAGTTAATTCAAGAGCGGCTGTCCCCTGAGTGTTTTCGGCTCCTCTGGCTCTCAGCAAGTGGTAATTAAATTGACAAGGTCTCGACCATTCCAGCATTTCGATTTCCCACTGCACCTGTTTGCTTACACCGAAGGCCCTTGAGAAGATATTGGGGGGAGGGCGAGAGTTAAAAAAAACAAAACGGGCACATTTAGCGCATTAATTAACGGGGGTCAAACTGGTGATAATAACTTGTCATGGTCCTGTTATCAAAGCCATGTCACATTTAATAACCACAGTCATGAAAGTCTGAAGCTTCCATTCTCGGTGGTCGTCCAATTATTTCTGTGTTGTGGCTGCGACGCTCTGCGGTGGCGGAGGTGTCACTGGGTCTCCACAGCAATCTCAACACTGTGGTAACAACTGGGCACCAAACACAGTGTTAATATGCTGCTAACAGCCCACACTGTGGCCGCCGTATGCTGTCTGATGTAGCAACTGTGATGCTCACACACTCGCATTTACTGGGAAAGACGCTTTTCCCACAGCTTTCATGTCCTGGCTTTACTTTTATGTAAAATGCCAATTTTAATGTAACTACTGTTGTCTGCAGAACTTTGCTCTAATAGATGCCGATGGCTGCACTGCCTCCACTGATCCCCCGCTGGGACCTACAGTGTATTGTTCTTTGCCATAACAAGTTTTACATTCAGTTTTTGCTCACTGGTCCAGCACTGTAGTGTTAGCGCAAGAGCTAATGTCTGTAAGTCTGTAGCTCACCGACTGCTGCTACTTACAGTTACAAATGAAGAGCCCTCATGCTGGATTTGGATCTTGTTTTGGTTTTTGTGTTTTATGAACAACTGAGAAAGTATTGAGTATTTCAAAAATACAAAATCACTCCAATCTAAAGTGTCTTGTGTCACGTCACATTTTTACTTTTTACAATGGCCGGCTAAAGTTTGCATGTTCTTCCTGTGTAAGCGTTTGCTCCCTTGCGGTTCTACAGCTTCCTCCCAACTTGTGACTCTAAACTGCCTGCAGGTGTGAACATGAGTGTGAATGGTTTTCTGTCTCTACGTGTCAACACTGTGACAGTCTGGCAATCTGTCCAGGATGTACCCCGCCTCTCGCCCAGTGTCAGCTGGGATCATGTAAGTGGTTACGGACAATTAATGAGTGAATGAAGTAACACAAATACTGCCTACCTCTGATCACTGTTTGCATTGAGGCTGCGTACATGAAGTCAGTGTCAACGTGTACCTGAAATATAACAGCTCCTTAAATAAAAATCACCCCCACCTAGAATCATTACGGTTAGTTTGATGTTCAGGTCCTAATCTTACAATGTAATGACGAAAACTCTGTGTGTGTGTCTGTCCCACGTTTTTCTCCTCACTGACGTGGTCAATCTATGTGAAACTGCACATAGGCATTGAGGACTGGCATAGGTAGAAGGTGACAAAGCCACCAATGGCTATGGACTAGTTTATTATGAAGTTATTTATTACTTTGACTCAGATGTTTAGTCCATGTCCTTTTTTTGTGACGGGGGTTCTATCAATCTCTAGCTGATCTTTTATAGTTGCAGTTTATTCTGGCATCATGTTGGCTAAAATGTTGGTGACATTATTTGTAAACAAACGCACACGTGAACAAAACAGGCAACTTTCAACAGCAAAAGGCTCAAAGTCATGTCCATTTATCACTGGACAAGTCAATAAATGTAATTACCCTGACAGGCCACCCGTTACAGTAAAATTTAGTCTTACAAGCCACAGATTGCACACTGACCTTACCGCTTCACTAGAATCAATTTAATTGAAGAGGTATGATGCTTGCGGTGACTTACTTTGGGGTCCTCAGGAAAGATGTTGTCCACCAGACGTTTGTACCTCGGCCTCAGCGGCCCACAGCAGCCACACACTCCTGCGACAGACAACAAAGACATGACTATTAGCAAAGGTTACACAGCTCTCCTGACATTCATAAACTGCTGCCATCAGGTCTGACTGAAGCAAATATGAATCAGATAAAGGCTGCAAGAAGCCGAGAGATGAGAAAACTGTGGTGAAAATGAAAGCTGTAAGGACCTGAGAGGACAGACCGCTCTGGAAACTGAACAGTGAAAACATTAACAATCTATGACTTCCATATTGACCTCATATACGTCCCTAACTCCAGCAGAGGAGCTCAATTTCTCCACTTTCATCAGATAAATGAACATTGAGGACCTGGTGGTGCAGTTGGCTGCAAAACATATTTCTATTTTCCTCCTCTGACTCACATTGATCTCTGAGAGGCCGAGACAATCCAAACTTACTCTGGATTCAGAGGTGGCTGTGATAGGTCATCTCCTATTGACTGGCGTGAATTAGTATTACCAGCAGCAGCCTCTGAGTCAATAAGAAGTGATGAGTCATCAGAGTCGGGGCTCCGGGATGTGGGGTGAATAAGTTAAAGTCACAGTAGGAACGACTGGGGAGCAGCCGACCCGTCAACCATCAGGAAACTGCAGACTGCGGTGTGTTCACTGACATTTGAATAAACTTGTGCTTTTGTAAAAATCAAAGTGAGAAAAATTGTCAGTGTTTAAAGGTAGTTTACTCCTGTAAGGTCAACACTATCAATTCCTGGTCCAAAGTGATCGTTGCAACAGCAGTTTGTCGCCTCTTTCCAGATCCAGTAATCATGTCCTAAGGACCTGAAAAAAATCTGTGAAAACTTGACTTGATTGAGACATCGCTTGTATTCAGTGCCCCCGAAATACAAAGCAAAGTTCACTCTGAGCAGGACTCTCAGCAGTCTGGAGAATTTAATGTTAAGACCACAAGACTGAGGAAGATTTCACAGAGCCGTAGTTACATACATAGCTCTTGTCTGGAGTAGCAGTAAACTGGCAACAATCCTCAAACTGTACTCAGATTTGTGAACGTTCCCTCCTGATCAATGAGTGTGGCCGTCAGAAGAGTGTCTTCGGTCTAATGTCAGTGCTTTTCTGTCTTGCAGGAGCAGCAGACCACAACTGGAAGGTCACAGCAGCATTCAGCTCCTCTGACAGACGATCAATGATGAAAAGCCTTTTAGCATCAAATACCAAACCTCATGCAGTTCAAACATTTCAAAAAGAACATACTGGGCCAAAGGAAGGAAAGCAAAGAATCTGTGACAGCGTATTTCAGAATCTGATGGGAAAACTATGCCGCAATACAGCTGCTCTGGTATATGAGCAGGAAGAATAAAAAAAAATTAAGTATGGAAATTAAAAATAAGAATAATAAATATGTACAAATGTGTGCATCATACTAAACAGCAGAGCTGCACAACTAATTGAAATTTTATCAAAATCGCAATATGGCCAAGTGTGATATCCAAACCAAGGAGCTGCAGAGACCCCGGCCTACAATCAGTAGTGTTGTAAGTCACCCCCTCTGTTTAACGATGGCCGCTCCAGCTTGATGTAGACAAGCGCATGGCACAACACAGGAGAGCCAGCACCTCGGGTCAAGACTCGACTGTCCACTTACATCTACAGGAGAAGGGACAATCCTTTGAGGACAGCAATGTGCACATATTGGCCAGGGAGGAAAGATGGTTTGAAAGAGGCATAAAAGAAGCCATCTACGTCAATTCTGTGAATTCTGTGAACATAGCGAGCCGAACTTGAACAGTTAGCAGTGGCTGAGTTACTTGCCCCACCGAGGACATTTTTATTCGACACAGAACTTGTGGTGGTGACTGTTAGGAGCAGACGCTTAACATTTGTCTTGTTCATCAAAGAAATATGTTGATTTATACGTAGAGTACAAAGAAATGTAAATGTAGAAGAACGTCATCCAACCGAAAAGCCACATGTGAATAGAGAACAAGACAAACACTTAAAAACTGCATCTAAAAACTGAAGGCAGGATATCTGAAACAAAAGCAAAGAAGCAAAGTTCCACCTGGTTATCTGACTCAGAACGAACCCCATTTCCCAGGAGCCTCTGCTCAGTTCACGTCAGGTGAAGGGTACCCTGAGATCTCTGCAAAGACTTCTCCGGCGACATCAGGTCACCTTAACACCACCAGAGTTTATTTCACAGCTATCGCACAGCACAGTTGGATGGCAGCCCCCCGGGGGTCTGGAGATTAATCAACTTCATTAAGGCAGGTATCAGCCGCCTGTCGCCAAGGCAACCTTTCCAGAGCGGCGGCTTTAAAACGTTCATTATGGATCCTGCAATTACCTGCCACATTAGGGTGAAGAGCGGCGGGGGAGCTGAAGTGTGAGTATTAGTGTGACTGGCCAGGTTTAATGGAATTCAGTGAGAAGATGTGAGGAGCTGCCGCCACATAATGGCAGGAAGAAGTCTACTGACCATCTTCTGGGGGATTTTATGTGGAGCTGGAGGTGTTGCTGCTGTTCTCCTGCTATATTCGACAAGTTCGCTCAGTGCATATCTTCTTTACCACTCCATTAAATGAACACCAGCTGATATATTTTTTATTCTTATTTCCTTAGTTTCAGCCCCAGATGACACGACACACTGCTTGACAACGTTATCTGCGGGTTTCTTGGAGCAGCTTCATCCCTCTAGTCAACATCTCTGTTCAAGAGTTTTTATGAAATAAAACTCAGTGTGCTCCATCGATGCTCCGATGTTTTATTCAGTTCAAGGATGCTTAGCAGACAACCTGTCTGGCACAGTAATTCAGCCTCACTGCTCATTTCAGAGAATTAAATTATTAAATTACCTAATAAACTGCATAACCTCTGCTCTGGTTCTCTTTAAACAAACAGATCCACTTGGAGTTAATGGACCATCTGAATGAAAAACAGGGTTACTGTTTGAAAAAGGCCACACTGACAAATCCCATTATCAACCCTCCAGAGTTCATTCATTCATCTGTTATACTAGTTCAAGTTCACCATCATTGTCTTCGCCCACAGCAACACTCCTGACGTAATGATGACCCAATACATCAACAACTGGAAAATTCTCACAATTGAGACTAATGTTTCATGTAACCATCAGAACTCTACATTTCACAGTTAAACTTCTCTTGCAGTCGGTCCAGGTGCCACATGGCAGATCAGATGAGGGAAAGTTCACAGGAAGTGACTGAAATATGAGCAGCTACAACAGTGAGGCTGCAGGAGATCCATCCGACAATATGGTGTCACTTTACATGAAAACAACAAAGACACAAAGTCACTGTTGTGAAGCAAATGAAGGAAGGTTCAACAATAATCATCCAGCTGGTCCAGGTTCAGTTCAGATTGCATCACCAATAAAGGCCAGAAGAGTAACGGTAGCAAAGACAAACCAGGCTGGACTGGTACAGCGACACAACTCAATGTCATCAGGCAAGAATTTACACAAAACATTCCAGCACACATCCCTGATTAAATAGTTACCAACAAGATCACTTTCTAGGGTTAAAATCCTTTCTGGGACTATTAAAAATTAGGTACCTTAAAGACAGATTTCACCAACAAAGGTACCATTTGCGATTCAATTATTTGCTGCTTGTTACGTTGGATTTGTGAAGAAAATAGTTTTTCTCACATACCTCCACAGTAAGAAGAGAATCCAAAAAGGTAAAGTACTGACCACACAGCTGAATGAATAACACTAGGGTTACACTGCACGAGTCATGTGAGAGTTTGTAAACTGATGTTTAGTTTCCTTAATGAATTCACGGTAACACACCATGAGTAACTCATATAAATCTTCGGTTAAAAGCGCGGTCCCTTTTACTTTCCCGGTGTCTACTCATCATCATTGCCAAGCAGTTCATTGTTTTTATAAAAGTTCTTTAAATGTATAAAACCCGGTAGTTGGCTGCCTTAAATTTAGGGCTGTCAGTGTTAACGTGCTAATTGCGATTCGATTAATGCAATCCATAACATGTTCATTTATTTTTTTTAATCATATTTTAATTTCGCAAGCCTTTTTGTCCCTTCTACTCACCCGTTGGCTCCTCTAGCTGTACCGTCATGCTTCGAAGCGGCTTCCTGCAGTAAACTTACCGCGGTGATGGAAAGAAAGAGTGCTACTGTACTTTTGAACAGCTTGTTTAACTTTAAAAAACTTCCAGACGGTTCAGCTGACAAGTCAAAAGTAAAATGCAACCTGTGTCAAACGGAGTTTAACTACCACCGGAGTACGTTGAGTTTGAGTTACCACCTCCACGCTAAACACCCAGGTGCAGCTGGCGCACCCCAGCCAAGCGAGCCTCAGCTCCGCCAAAGTACCATTTTGGAGTGTGGGAGTCGCCGCAGACCCGTGGATGAAAGTACGTCGAAGAAGTTGAGATCGCTAAATGTGTGGCAACCAGTCAACATCGCAGAAGACTCAGGTATTATATTAAGTTGGTCTACATGGCACTTTTTTGAAAGAAAATACAAAAGGTCAAAAAGGAAATTCTTCCTTTGTGTTCATTTGATTCCCAATTAAGACACTCTGGTAGGAAATGCTTTACATTATGGGCTTAAACCTGCCTTGAAATGCAAAATAACAGAATTTTAAACATGCAATTCAAAACATGATTAATCGCGATTATCTATGGAAATTCTGCGATTAAAAAAACTAATCGTTTGAAAGCCCTATTTAAATTATGTGTCCATTCCTCAATTTCCCTGTAAGTCATTGATATTCCTTTAGACTGTAATGGTCCTCAGATCAAAAGAATCAAAAGGTTGTTTTTAATAAAAATGACTTCAAGTTGTGAGTATTGTTTCAACAGGATATAGTGGTGTTGTGTCGGTATGCCAGGTGCTGTAATCCTCCTGATAGATTATCTGATGCCTTAATTTTATACAAGTACCATTCATAGTGGTTCAAATAAACAATTTGATTGTATTTCCTGATCTCTGCTGAGCAATAGTTTTCTGTGAAAGAAATGAAAGGCTCGTCCCAAATATAGGCCTGTTGATTTCAGTCATTTATGCTAATAAGAGCCCAGGCTATTAATTGAAGTTTTAAGGTACAAATGGTCATTCTGCAGGTGAAGTATTCCTTTAAACAACATGCTGTTCGTGTTGTTTTTGGTCTGAATCCCTGCTCACTCCAACAAAAGAGATATTTCTGTGTCACCATTATCAGGAGCAGTGAGATGGTTTTATGTAAAAGCTTAGTATCTTTTCTCTTGTAGGAGCTGTTATTAGATTATTTCCATATGATGATACTGCTGCTTTCACAGGAAAGGGTCTGAATAGGTCAAAGATGTGAACACAGTACATCCTTTGAAAAAGACATTATGACTGCAATAAAACCTTTTTTTAAGGACACGCTGATGAAAAGTGTTTCTCTGAATGTTTTCTACAAGTTGAATCATCCGTGGAAATCATTTCAAATGGAACAGGAAACTGTTTCCAACTCCTGACTGAACAAAGTAACCAGTGATCAGCAGATGACGTCATTCCCTAATATCTTTTACTAACCGATCCAATCTTGCACCTCGTGCTACTCAGCAGAGGAACTCCATTTTGAATTTGTCATGGCCTTAAAGTTACTTACCAGAGGGGTTAGGCAACTAGACAGACATATTGGCTATCGGCGATAAGATGAGTACATCAGTGGCTGTTTTGGTTTTTTTGTCTCTGCGGATTTTTGTCATTTTATTTCAGTAAGTTAATGGTCTGCCTTTGAGAAAAGAGTGAGAGCCACTGGGGAAAAACTGCATGTAGAGCCACAATATTTTTTTTTACGTCTAACTCAGTGGATTAGGGGTTTAGACCAAACAAAACCACTTGGTGTTTGTTGGAACAATGTAAAGACTAACCAAACCTTAGGTTCGTATTCGGGTGCTTTCACACCTGCCCTGTTTGGTTCAGTTCAGTTGAACTCAAGTTTGTTTGCTCCCTAAGTGTGGTTCATCTGGGCATCTAGGCAATTATACAACTTTGGAACAAAATGACTCCCTGATTCAGACCAAAGCAAGACAACTCCTCTGTCTGAAAGACCTCTCATTTTGTTTCTGTCGAGCTTTAACAATGTGAGGTACAAGAGGAGTTAGCAAGGCAAATAAACTAGTCTTACTGTCACGAAAGAGAGAAACTCGAACTAAGAAGGTTTATGTTTGTATTTTTCTGTTTAACAAGAAAAATCAGCCTCTGTCACAATCAAAACAACATCTACTTTGGAGTACCACAAGGCTCAATATTAGGCCACATTCTGTTTTCCTTTAATATGCTGCACTGGGGTCTATTTTCATAAAATAAATCTTGTTATGGTGACGACACCCAGCTCTACCTCCCACTGAATGTGTATGCTCCACCTCCACACACTCACCAACACAGATTTACATTTGCTAAAAATACCAGAGTCTTATAGTTATTTTTTTCCTTACAGTGGACGAAGTGGATTTTGGCAAGAAATTTAGGAAAATCTGGAAAAGTAAGGAGTGAATTTTAGCAAGACGTGTAACAGCTTGTTGCTAATTGCTTTGGGAATCAACCAACATCACTGTATTAGTTGCAAACTGCTTCAGAGAAGATAAGACGGGGGTGATGTAGAGTAAAATAAAAAGAGAATTGGATTTAAAACATTCTACGTATTATATTACATATGCAACTTTCTTCCACTCCAGCAGTATTACGGCAATCTGACTTAATTATCTACAAGTTTCAACCTTCACACTTGAAAAGGTGAATATGCGTATATGGTTAAATACATGTAAGCACACAGAGACAGACGCTGGGCTCTCAGCATGAGTCACAGCATGTGTGTATGTAGACAATGAAGATGAAGTGAAAACACCTGGGAGGCTGCGCAGGGCGTTCAGGGACAGCAGATGGATCGGCCTGAGGACAGAGCTGCAGAGATGGAGGTGATATGACAGCTTTCTATTTCCATCCTCATTATTCCACCTCTGATTCGCGGAATCGGGCCTAAATGGGAGTTTGGTTTAAGTGTCTGACTGAGTGAATGTGAGAGCAATTATGGTAGAATACTTGATATATTACTTTATGCGATTTCTCTCTGCATGTCATGAAGGAAGTTTAGGTGATGTGGAGATGAATGTCAGAAGGATTTTAAAGGGATAGCTTGGATTTGTTGAAGGGCAGTTGTATGAGGTACTTATCCAACGTATTATAGTCAGTGTATTACCTACAGTGGATGGCAGTCAGTGTGGCCGTAGTTTGGGAAAACAGCCCTAGTACTGACATATAATGTAAGCAATGTACTGCTGTGGATGGAGTCAGCAATTAAACGTAAATTATCCCCCCAAAAAGGTCTCACCTACACGATCAGTATCAGTTTAAGTGAATACTACATTGAGACTATGTTCCCCACTTTACCTTTTTATCAGACCGCAAGTTCAGTGCGAAAACTCAAGCTGTTATATCACTTTCTTTAAAACATTGAGGAGCACAGGAGCTGCTGGTCTACTACTGCTTTGATCAGCTAGCTAAGCCCTGTTTCCACTTCCAGTAAGGTACCTTTGGAAGCAAAGTAACCCTTCAGACATGGTACCTAGTGGAATCGGGGCTTTAGCTTGTGTTTGTGTGACTTTGTTGAGCCTGAACTGACCCCTTAAAACTCTAAAGTCGTTCTATAACACAAACTAAGTAACTGATTGAGGACCAGCAGCTCCTGTGTTCAGCAAGCCAAGTTTACTGTTTCTGTCAATGGCGTTCGTGGCTTTAGGAGAGCACAGACGTGGAACTGAAGCTGTTAAAGGTGTTCCTGTTGGAACAGGCTGTCTGATGGAAAGGTAAATGCTCTCAAAATAGCATACACTTTCACTGACCCCTGTCCACAGCTGTACATGGCTAAGCTTCGTTGTCGGACTCCAGCCTGCATCTTCAAACTGGTGGCACGCTGACTGCCACTTACTGTAGGTAATACACTGACAAGGCGTAGGGATACCTCATACAACCCCATTTCATAAACTCTAAACTATCCCTGTAAAAGCCCTGCAGGCACTCAAAGTAACAGCCATGATCAGTTTAGTGCTAAAATTGTCAGAAAATGTGTCCTACGTTTTGAAAAATAACCTTTATAAAGCAGAGACTGGTACTGTTTGTTTTTTTTTCTTTCATGTGACGATTTTCTGCTTTTTATTTTAATCACTGAAAATCTGATATGTAGATTTTGGACTGTTGGTTGGCTAAACAAGCTAATTTGCAGATGTTAAATTCAGCTGTTGGGACTTCTGATGGTTCATTATCCCTCTGACAAAGACTTAACATTTATCTGATGGACTGATACAGAAAACAATCATCTTTTTGATACAGTCTTCAGCATTTTATAATGCTATATAAAAAAAGTGCGGAACATATTTTTCTGCCTGACCACATTCAGCCCCGGTTAACTTGTTTGTTTGTGCAGAGGCACCAGCTGCAGAAAATGAATGACAGCAGCTCCAAATTACATTAAAACCCATTCTGGCTAAGAGCATCATGGCTTCAATACCATAATAGCCTCGATGCATCAATTTGAGCGTCCAGCTATAGATCTGCAGAGAAGGCTGCATAATCGCAGCATGGAGAGGGCCTCAGATCCAGAGATTGTGGTGGTCACACGGGCTGATAAATTACACCCCAACACAACTAACTCAGCTGGCTGAGGAGAGGCCATTACAGAGGATCAAATCCATCATCCTCCTGTGACCAAACACAAAGGCAGAGAGGAGTTATTAAAATGTAAACGCTTACACAACCACCCGCTGTCACATGTGCAGAGACATCGTTAGAAACACATATCACAACAGGAGATTCACACGCATGAACATGTTCTTCCAGCGTCTCTGACTACATGTTAAAATCCATATTCTGTATTTTCTGTCTTCAACGTCTTGTTAACACATGTTCTCATCAGAGTTACATGTTGGATAGAGATTTTTCATCATGGAGCAGACTGCTGCGCTGCCCCAACCAGCACCTGAGCAGAGTACTAACATAATCTTTAGCTTTCATTGATTCCCGCAGAGGAGACCTGGTCGGCCACCGAACACACAAAACACTTAATAAACAGACCGGGTGGAAAAATACAGAGAAAACCAACACATGCACCCTGAAACCAAAGGCAGCAGTTCAGGTTGTGTGCTGCTCTGTGAACAGGAGACGTGCAGTCTGTAATTCATGTACAAGTTTCCTGAATAGTTTATGTAAAAGTCATGGTGTTCTTGGGATGCCGCATTCACAAGAATGAGAAAGACGAGGTCACACAGACTTGACCTTTGACCACCAAAACCTAATCACTTCATTGTTGAGTCCATGTGGACGTTTGTGTGAAGTGTTTTTGCTTATTTTACCAGCATTTGGTTAGTGGGTGGCGGCACTAATTTTGTATCCCCGTAATGAAACAAGCACAAACCCTGAATACACATGTTTTAAATTATTTGTACAGTGTGTCACAGTTTAATAAATATCTAACCAGAATTATACTTTTAAATGAGCTGCAGCTTCACTGAAATCATGCAGGAAGTGTTCGAGCTTACCGTCTTGGTCTTTATTCCATTTTATTTGATGTAAAATTAAGCTTCTTTGCTGTATGTACAATATGCTGAATTCCCTCTCTGCCTTCAAGGTGCTACACAGAATAAACTGCACACATGTCTCAAATGTAGGCACAAATAAAGCTGTGAATATGATATGACTGACTGAGGGTCTGGCGTCTGACCTACCGGAGTTGAGCAGGCCTCGTCTGTTAGAGGCTCGGCTGTAGTTGAAGGCTCCGTCAGCCTCAGTGCGAGGCACCTGCCTGTACCTCCTCAGGATACTCCGTCTCAGGGAGACACAAGACGGCATGACTGGAGAAACTTCTTTCCAAAAAAATACTGTTTTCACAGATGCAACTGAGACGTCAGTACGTCACAAAGTAAATCCACCAGGAGAGTTGTGCTGACGTTCATTTCAGTCATAAAGTTTACACTCCTCACCAACAACAACATCCCAACTTCAACTCTCTACGGATTCTTCCTGCCACAGGAAACATCATCTCTCTGATGAACAACAGGTTCAGCCAATGGGTCGTCAGCCTGAGCTGTGTGTCCGTCATCACCTGGGATTACCCCTCATTCTGACAGAGAAGACGAGAAGCCGCTGGGTCTAATGTGGGCCTGTCTGCCGCGGCTCAGGTTACCGGCCTCTGTGTGCAGAGGAAAACGTGATCCAGCACACAGATGAAGACAAAACCTGGAGCCAGAGGAGACTCAAAGTGTCTGTGACTCCTCACAAATCGATAGTCCCTGACAACAAGCTCAAAGAAACACATAAACATCTTATAAACTATCATCTCGTCATGACATGTAGTGTGTTTCTATGTGCTTACAGTACGTGACGTGGTCACTCACAGCTTTCTGCAGTAACTGATCTCTTAATATCATGTAAACAAGAAACCTGCTTTCCTTCATCACAGGAGCAGACAAAGAGGAACCTGGTTAACAGCTTGATTCTGCTGGAGATGAATAATTCAGACAGGAAAAAGCATCGCAGTGAAATGATTAAAGAAAACAGTCATTCGTACTGGTGCACCCTTATGTTAAAAGAAAAACAACCAAACCTGAAACTGAGACAAACAGGAGCTGGTTTTCACTGATGAAAAGTCGGTTATTTGTTATTTGTTTACCTGAGAATAAAACCTGTGAAAGACGAATGTCCCCAGTCTCCCTTGCTTAGGAATGGGGAAAATTCGTCTTTCGTTTCGTAACAGAAATGGGCGGGGATATCCAGACCATGTGACAGTGTTGCCATAGGTACGGCACGTGTGTTACATGTAACAGAGACGTTGCAGCTCTGCAATATAGCTGAATCAAATGAAATCATATCCATTTTAATCTCTTGTTGCGATGCACTGAACACTTCCTTTTCTGCTGTACTACGGACAACAATTCAGGGAACAGCAATTCTGGTGTAGGCGGGGTGTAAGGCAAAGCTAATCAGCCGTTGGTCGAGGAACTACGGAGGTACACGGATTTGGATCCAATCACATCACTGCCACTGGAAGCCAGCGCTAGTTCTATTACAACTTTCCTATAGGAATGTGCACAGACGACAGAGTCAGCCAGTGTGCCGACATCATCAGCATCTGTGTAAGAGACGAGGTTTACAGTGCAGCAAACTTGTTCTCTAAACATTTCAAGCACTGAGGACGTGGTTTTCATGCTGGAAAACGATGGATTGCTCCCTCTGGGTTGGGAGACAGTTACTGTCTCAAGCAAAGGAGTTCAAGTATCTCAGGGTCTTGCTAACGAGTGAAAGTGAAATGTAGTGTGAGATGGATCGGCGGTTTGGTGTGGCATCTGTAGTGATGCGGGCGCTGCGCCGGGGCGTCACGGTGAAGAGGGAGCTGAGATGTCCCAGACCTCAGCTATGGTCGTGAGCTTTGGCCGGTGACCAAAAGAATGAGATCGCAGATACAAGCGACCGAAATGAGTTTCTGCCGTGGATGGATAGATGGATGGATGGATTGATTTTGTGGGTTCTTATGGATGCTTTCACACTCCTGCAAGAGGTGACAACTGCAAAATAAATTTCTTCTATGACCCCCACTGACAGACACTGTCGGCCATGTTGGGTTTAATGAAAGCAAAAATGACTGTCTACCTGCGAGCAATTCAACTTCATACAGGGAATTTACATTAAGTCTACTTTCCATCTCCACAACTACGTCCATCTTTTCTTTCAGCCAGAAGTGTCCACACAAACACCCACTCACACCCCGCCACAGTAAATCTCACCTCCGGTAGCGCTGTGTACTTTAATCTACACCTAAACCGTCTGCGAGGCGCGTAATCTACAAGATTAAAGAGTGCCCTCAGCCCTGCTGATTAATTCCCCGTCCTTTGACAAGCAGATGAAAGCCGTAACGGGATTCATCTGACAACATCATTCTCACAGCATCCTTGTTCAGCTCAAGTTTTTCGGGGTTGGAGAGGAGTGTGTAGACTGTTAACACGCCCCTGTGGGGTGACACTGCTCGCTGATGCCACGCCGTCCTTGGAGATGAGAAACATTAATAAATAAAGTCGAGTCTGTGAAGATGGAAGTTTGATTTAAATGAGCTTGGAGGGAGGCCTGAGGTGACGGGCAGCATAGTGTGGAAGAGAAAGTTTTTGGTTCAAAGCTGGGCTGTACAATCCTGCTTCTAAAGGACGACAGGGGCTCACAGAGCCCATTTACGACACAGCTAAACATACCTTGTTCAGCATCAGGTGTAGGGTCATATGTGATTTTTATGGTACAATAGCCATCTCAGAAAATGTCAAATTTCCACTGTATTATGTTGGATCGTATCACACAAATATCATTTTAAGTTGCAAGCACCCTTAAAGCGGTGATTCCCAACTGGTGTGGAACTGTGTGAACTAATGACGAAAGAGAAATCTGGACCCCGTAGCTGGACCATTTGGGAACCAATGCCTTAAATGTCTGTTTTGGTCGCCTAAAAAAGTCTTACTGAGCATCTGGATATACCTAAATCCCTCTAAGTGGTCAGATGTTAAGTTTTTTTGGGTAAGTACATTCTGGTTTAATGATTTTAAGTCTGGTTTTTTGCTATCAAAAATTTGTAGTAGCATATCACAATAAACCACAGCTGTAAATTCACCATGCTAACTAAGCTAGCACCTAGCATTAGGACTTTCTCCACCCTCTCCTCCAAATATGGTCACTTCTAACTCCAAAACACCAAGATGGCAACGGCCAAAATATGAAACTTGAGCTTCAAAACAGGAGTCAATGAACTAATCTGTGATGTCACGGTGGCTACTTCCATTATTTTATGTCTGTAGTTCTTGCACGTCACTTTCATTATAACCATGAAGACGTCCACAGACATCCAATGACGCTCCTTGCTGTCAAATAATGCAAAAAGAAAAATTATGCAACTGAATCAGTGCCAGAGACTGCAGTTCCTCTTATGGCCACTTGAGGCTGGCTCCAACAGCGAGTGTTGCCAGATGCCAATACCAATATTAGGGAGTAAAAAATCAGTACAAGTATATAAACTTGTGACAAAGACATGTAATACAAATATTTTATAACCTATAAGACAGTAAAAATGCTTGATTTTCATTATGTGTGTCGTGTGAGATGTACTGAACTCAATTATTTCAGTTACTGTCAGGAATTACGGAACAAGTTTTTTATAGCCACTCAAGTTGAATACTTTAGGTCCTTTCAAGGTAGAAATGTGGGACTTTTACTTTGGAATATTTCTTAATATATGCCATAAAAATGATTTAATCCTTCACAGTTACTTTATAATTTATATGAACAACAGTTTTGTTAAGGGTTTTACTGAAAAGTGAAAAGAAAGGGGTCATTGTTGGGTAACTTTCCAGCAATGAATTTCACAAACTAGTTTGCAACTAACTGTGAAAACTCTGCTCTGTTCTCATACGCTGTGCAGATAATAAATTGCACCAAAACATAAAAACAGTAAGCTAACACTTACGGATAAAAGAACCCGTAACATTAACGCTACTCACGACTACCATCGTTAAAAACTTAGCACCACGGCCGGACATTAACAGGGTTAAAGCTTCACACATCCGTGGGAAAAGCGTATATTGAAAGATCAATATTGGATTTTATGAATCGACATCAGGTCATTCAAATGAAGATTGATTTGAACTGGATGAACCGATTACATTAATCCAGATCTAATGCAAATTAACGTACTGATGGTTTTCAGAAACGTACTATGCCACAATTTTCCTCTGACACATTAGTTGTTATTATAGAAGCACCAATACTGTCTATGAGACCGGTGTGTACTTGGTGCCATGTGAGCCATAACAAGGTCCATTGAAACACTGTATTTGATATAATACCTGACGCAGACTGAAGTTTAAACCCACACAGGACACAAACAGGCCAACTTCAGATTAAAAAACGATCCCACTTTCCACATCTGTCTCAAAAATGGCCACAGCGACAGTCAGAGACCCAGAGGAACAGTAAGTATGAAGAATCATCACTCAACAGAGTTACAAGAGAGTCTAAAAGCAAAAACTCCAACACAGAGAGCTTTCTCACGATGATCAATGGCCGTGAGTCTGTAACGTTTAAACATGAATATCTGTCAGACTCACACAAAATACGGCTGTTATTTATGCGATTTGCAAATGGCCAAAGTGTCTGCTCGCTTTGAAAATCATGGCTCTGAATGGCTGGTGGGCTCATTGACTTGCATTACCACGTCCTGCTTTTGAACCTTGAAGGGCGCATGCACAAAAAAACAGATGATGACCCATAAATTTGCTGCCTCCCCGTCGCTCTGCTTCAGTCCTGGCCAGACGGATATCTAAATTTATACTGCTTAAAAATCCGTTTTTGTTCTCGGTCCGCGGCCTGCAGTTCTTGCCGGGTTCAGCAGTCTGTCAGCAGAATTATCTGAGCGCTCACAAGATTTCTCAGCGTGGACACAAAAGGAAAAGGAAAGGAAAAGCCTCCTCGAGGTCTTTCTTGTATCTCGTTTTCATCAGCAGAAGGTTGACTCACTGTGCAGGCTCCTCTGCAGAAACACTGACCATCGTGGACCATCTTTTATCATATTCTACTTCAGGTGTTTTGAGGTTGAACTTTTTTTTATTTTTAACTTTTTGTAGCTGCACTGGAAAGTCAAGTGGGACATGCATCTCTCTGTACTTGCCTCGGGACGATGCACAAGATTCAACATTTGATATGCGACACAGTTTGGGGGTCACTGATAACAGGTCTTTGTAGAGTGTCCTCTAAAACTGAGTCTAGGCTCATATCAGTGATACTGAATCTGCAGAATCTGTATTTTCAATGCAGCCATTTTTCACTGACATAACATTTCCATATTTGGGCTGAATAACACCATCTGATCCGAGGTTTCATCCAACGTTTGTGTGATTTACTGGTAAACCATAATTCACAACTGACATCACCAGACCAAATCGCAAATGCAAGCTAGTCTGGAACTTTCAAAATACCCTGGACAAGATTGAGGAGTTGATATCGGCTTCAAAATGAAATATTTGGATCGGCAAACATATACATTGCAAAGCACCGTATCTCATGTCTCCATCTGCTGGTGGGCCGTCATGATGAAGAAAATGCATATGGTGTTAATTCCACTAAGAAAGAGACTTGACGATCACTACAATCAAGTAGGCGAATAAAGTGGATATATTGATATCAGTATCGGTTATCAGCCAAATGGTTTGTAACATATCAGCATATCGGTTATCGGCAAATATTCAATGTCATGCATCCCTAGTAACTAGAAATTTATGTCACTGAACATAATTTCGCTACTAACTGCCGACACATAAGCATATCTTTCTTGATACCACAGTGAAATAAGATGTTTTCCCTGCAGGATAAGAGAAGACTCAATCTACTGATAATCTTTTGTGTGGGCATTTGCTGGTGCGGGCGAGAGCTGACACACTCCCTGCAGGAATGGATAACACTACAGGAGTGGGCGGTAATCTAGAGCTGAGCAGCGGACAAACGAAAACGGACATTACTGATGTAGCATCAATGTCTCCGCAAACGAGTGTTACAGTTTTTACCATCAGGATTTGAAGATAAAACTTGTTTTTACTCACTCTGCTAAAATCTATGAAACAACAGGAAAGGACCAAACAGTTTTTAACCGACTTGTTGATCCTTGACAATTCCTCAACAGCGCTCCTCTTTAGCTTCATAGTCTCAAACACATCCAATGTTGGATGTTGGATAAGCCAGACACATCTACCACATCTAACATGAGCTGGCATATTCGTCTTGTTCCAGCTCCAGCAATTTTCCTTTTTCTTTTCCTGCACCAGCAATTCTACCTTTACAAGCTCAACTAAAGTGACTAACATTGCTTAGCTACCACATACTAACCACAACACAGCCAAAGCTTTGTGAGCGGAGCTCAGACTTTAAGCTACACGATATCGACCGTGAATAAACTGCAGTATTATAACAAGACTGTGACTTTCAGGTTCGCACAGCAAACACTTAACTGAACATTTATTGAACCTGTTTGAAGGTGAATCCAAAATCTCCTTGAAACATCTGCTTCCATCAAATCACCTAATCCATTTATACAAGCCAGGTCAGGTGTCAGGCTGCTTTACATTTATTCTTCAGGCATTAAGCAGCTGTTTGAGGTTGTCTCCTTAAGGACCCGACCCCCCCATGGCACATACACACGCGTGTGATGTCAGGGTTTCATAAAGCATATTCTCTAGACCGTACAGGGGCGCTGTGTGTGCTTTATCGGTCTGTGTTTTGTCCTGCAGGTTTCTTTATATCATTTGTTAGCTTTAAACTTATTCAACTGGAATTATCGCACTGGTTCTTTTGCTTGGTTGAATTTTGGACATTGACATATTTAAAACTCCTAAAATAACATATTTACATATAACTAAAAAGGATCATTTTGATCAACAGCGTTATGGCTCTCTCAGGAAAAAAACTGTAATACCAATGCTTTATCTCTAAAAGAGAGCTTTGGTAAGCATAAGAGATATACAATCAGCACAGTTTCAAGTTGGACACCCAAAGATTAGTGTCACCAACTCAGACCAAATTTCTCCACTTCTGTTCCTGAGATAGGACGTCGGGTAATGGCCAGAAAAGTGTTTTATGGTTACCATTATGATGTCACGATGAAGTTGACCTTTTCACCCTTTGGATTTATAATGCCGTCACTTCATTGTTTTATCCTATCAGACGTTTGTGTGAAATGTTGTCTAATCTGTGAAAACATTCTTGAGTTATGGCCCAAAACATGTTTTGTAAGGTCACAGTGACCTTGGCCCTTGATCTTCAACCACCAAATTCTAAGCACTTAATTCTTGAATCCAAGTGGATGTTTGTGCCAAATTTGAGAAAAAAATCCCTGAAATCCTTCTTAAGATATTTCATTCACAAGAATACGACACATGCGAGGTCACAGTAACCTGAGTTATGACATGTAGTGATGCCCACAAATAATTAGTATATGAATTCTTGAGTTACGGCCAAAAACATGTTTTGTGAGGTCACAGTGACCTTCAACCTTGATTTGGGGATGAATGAAACAACAAGACGGGAAAACTTTGCACCCCCTGAGCCTCCTGCTAGATCGCTAGCGAACAAAACGTTTATCCTGAAGGATAAAGGTGTTCATGCCAAATTTAGAGAAATTCAAAATATTACAGCGTTTTTGAGATCACATTAGGAGACAGATGGACAGACAACCTAAAAACATCATGCCCACTGCCACAGCTGGTGCCGGTGCACAGGTATAAAAAAAAACTGTCTGCGACTAAGTTCACCTTAATTATCCAGCTTCCACCTACACGTACACTGTATTTGTTTCCATATTCCTCTTAAGAAAATCATTACTTCCTCTTTTATAATTTGTATTGTGATGTTTTGTACCTCCTACTCACCGCCGTTAATGGTTCATATACGTCACATTAAACTGTCTCTATATATCAGATGTGTTATATATCTATAGAAATTAATCTGTCTTGTCTTTTGTAATTGTTTTTGTCACCCTCGGTTGCTACTGCACAGCTGCTCTTCCAGGGAGGAGGAAGCCTCTCTGTTTATTTCTTCCTCTGTTATGACAACCTACAGAAGAGCCCTGGTGTGTTTGGTCTGAATTTTAAGTTCACAATCACATCGGATTCTTCTCTCACAAACAAAACTATTTCCTTCACTTTACTTTTGTGCTGTTTAACATGCTGTGTGAGCGCTGTAGATTTTGTCTTCTTCTGGGAGGAAAATATATATATGTTTCACTTCGAGCCTCGGAGGTTATTCATTGACATTTCCCATTATTCATACAGTGGAGCGATTTCAAATGGACTGCAGCGATTCAGATAGTATCGTGTTGAGCGCGTTCACCTTCCCTGTGGCACTGCCTTATAAACATTTAACCACTGACCAGAAAACACTCTGCGCCTTGTGATAAATGTGTGACGTTCAAATTGAATTATGATCCAACTGTAGATAGTGGATTTGTTGCGGAGGCGGTGGAAGCTCAGGATTTCTCATTTAAATATTCATGTAGGGGTAGACAAAGGGAGGAAATGGAAACCAAGTCAGATGAAATCCCAGGGTTCACGTTTCAGAGACGGAGGAGGAGAACGCAGGCGGTGGCAGCGGGGGAGGAGGAGGAGGAGGAGGAGGAGGAGGGTGTCACAAGAAACTCTCTGGAAACAGGTGGGAAGGTATGAGATGCAGAAGCACAATCAGAAATCTCGGTGCAGCAAACAGACAAAAAGATTATTTCTTCCAACTACTGTGTTCATTCAAGGCCACAGAAGAGAGCACAACGGATAAAAATAACTGCACAGAGTCACACCAACAAAACAGACTCATGGAGATAATGTGAAATCCTCAAGATTCAAATAAAGGAAGGATAGAAAAGGCCAAGAAGGAGTTCATAGACACTATTAGATTAAAACAATTTATAACAACATTTTATTTCGTCATGTATTTTATGTCACTGCCTGTCAGATCGCCACAACACAGCCAAAACATATCAGAGTTATTGAGTGTTTTTTGTTGTCTTCTTTTGAACTGCTCTGGAACTCCTTCCTGATTCACTGTGAATCACACCTGGTGGTTTAACAGTCTCCATGTACAACCCCTCCCAAGGATTTTCTCTGCCACTGTAGACAAGCTCAGTATTTTCATAACTATGTCTTTCTTGCTATGTTCTTGCAAGTACTTTTTTGGGGTAATTTGCATTAGTATGTTGAGTTGCTACAAAAAGTCAAATTCCTTGTATGTTTCAACATACTTGGCCAAAAAATCAATTCTGCCAGATCAGTCAGAACTTATTTGTTTGTCAAAAAATACCTCATTGGTAAAAAATGTAACTACACATCACGGCGACGCAGACCACATTTTTATCTACTTTCATTACATTACATTCATACAAGTGCTTTGCCTGTGAATCCTGCTTGTCATAGTGAAGCAGATTTGTGTTCTTGTGTTTGAAATTGTCGCTATAAAGCCACGTTTAATGTGTGTTTAATTTGTGTTTTTCACAACCGTGCAGGCCATGTGCGTAGAACTACTGCTCAAGTATAAATCTGCCTTTACTTTAAAAAACTGGGCTAAATTTGGTTTAAAGGTGACACGTGTACCAGTATAGTTTACATATGAACTTTGTGTCAAACCACTGTAATGACTTTGGGTTAGATCTCCATCATAGTGATATACTGTCATTGAAATGACGACGAAACAACTATTAACTGTAGCCTGGTAGCTCAGCACATCCAGCTCAGTGTTAACTTTTGATCTCCAAATCACATACCAGGTCTGAGCAGTTTCTCCATGTTTTTAAAAGAGATGCTCGCAGCAGGATACCTCCCTTAAATCCATCACCATCTCAACATGGTACCTAGAACATTTCAGTGTACTCGTACGGCCAACATGATCCCAAGATCTGAACCCAACGGAGCACCATCAGGAGGCGAAACCAAGCACCACATTCTCAAAAAATCTACAGGAACTGCAAAATGACGACCCAGCAGGAACCGACATTTAAGAGTTTGCAGCAACTTGCCACAGAGGAGGCTATCGGTGGTCCTACTCAGTACCAGTGAGGTCTGGCTAATAGTGAGTATCCTGAGAGTGCATCCAGTGACATTTGGGCCTTTAGAAACACATTAAAACCGAAGCTCCCCTCTCTCCAGCCGGCTGTTTCATCAGTCTGCCACCGAGGGGTAGCTAACGCCAGAGAGCGGCCGAGCCGGGAGATCCATCAAGAGCAGCGGGGAGGGGGGATGATTGCAGCGCCGGCCCATCCATCTCTGAGCGAATTACAGCCACCACGAGGGAGAAATCAACCGCAGAAGGAAGGAGGAAGAGGGGGAGAGGAGGATCGAGTAGGGAGGAAAGGAGAAAGGGAGTGAGGATAAGAGGCATGGGAGCAGAGATGGAAATAGAAAAAGAGGAGGACAGGGTGGAGGTCAGGATGGAGGGATGAGAATGGACTTAAAAGCTAGAAAAGGGGATGGAGGAAGGAAAGGAGGAGGACATGTAGAGTGGTAGATGGGAAGAAGGATGGATGAAAGGAAAGGGAAGGATATTAATGAAGAGATGGGAGGGAGGATGGGGAGAGATGAAGCGTAGGAGGTAGGGAAGTGATGGAGGAAATAAAAGAATAAAACAAGAGGGGACAAAAATGAGATGCAAGAGAGGGAGACAACGGTGAAGGAAGAGACAAAATGAGGTAGCAAAGACAGAGAGGGCGTCAAAAAAGGGAGGAAGGGAAGCAGGAAAGGATGGATGGATGACAGGGAGGAAGTAGATGGCGAGGGAGGAGGCTGGTTAGGCTACAAGGTGAAAAATGAGCCCAATATTCAGTCTGTTCTCCCTCCTCCGTCCAGCCTCCATCCTCCCCTCCACCTCCAGACGATGAATCTCTGAAGAGGCTGAAGACGAGGACATCGATCATCCGTATGATGTCCTAAACAAACAGAGTCCAAGCACAATTCCTCACCCAAGAACTATAAAAATAATACTTTTTTATTTATTGAAGTGTTTTCTTAAGTGAGACGACGGTTTCAGGAGGATCATGAAACTCAACCACCGCCCAAACTTTTAACCCCAGAAGAGAAATCAAAGCTCTTCACTATCCTCTAACCTGCCTCCGTCTCAGGGGTGGAGCAAAGAGGCTGATAGAGCTGACGCTGGTGGGCGTCCGGGGGGAGGGAGGTGGTGCGATCCAGCGCTGAGACACAATTACCTGCCTAAGCCTTTTATCGACGGGGGGAGATGGAAGGAGAGGATTGAGCTGAAGATTCCTCTTCATAAATCCTCAGGAACATTCAGCAGTTTGAGGTTTGTATCCGTTCATTTTTTCACTCTTGGCAAAATGAAGATACAGAACACTCAGCGGTGACACACCCACGCACACCGACCCATTTCCTGCTGTCGGTTTTATTTTACTTATGACGATGGTCTTTAACCAAGTAGTGTTAGTGGCCAAACACAATCTAACTTTCACCCTCTGAGACCCACCAAACACCCAATTTATCTGTTTTGTTTACCTCATCTGAAAGCTGGGAATCTGACGATGTATTTAAGATGCAGCTCAGCACTGTGTGTCAAGTTTTTACAGACATAAATACGTAAAATGTGTTTTGGTTCAGTGCCTATTCAAATTTTTAAAAGTGTATATAGGGGCCTAGAACATTATGATGGAAGTCTATGATGGCCTAGCTTGGAAAGCTCTCACAATACACCCTTCCTACCCAAGGGGCGGCACTAACTGAGGCATATTAAATGCCGCTGCACGCACTTGGATAGCACAATGGCCAATCAGAGCAAAACACAAGGTGACGTATTCATTGCACTAAGCCCCATTTGTTTGCCAACCAGTGGGGCTAACTGATATATTATGCTTTTGCCGTATCCCATCAGGAAAACCGCAAACACGTGCCTCCTGGAAACGAAGGCTTTGAGGGCAGTCTTCTGTTCCTCTCTCAGGAAAAAGATAACCGACTGATCTGATTGGTCTGATGGCGATTCACCGGGCTCTGCTCGTTGGGGCCAGATCCCTGTGCAGAGCAAATTTCTGGGGGCGGGGCATCCGGATTTCCAGGTTAATGATGGCCATTACTATGATCAATTATGTCTCTCAAGGTGCTGAAGAAATTCTTGGGTTGATACCATTGGTGCATAAGTTTATCTGTTTTTTAACACTCTGGGATTGATCGAAATGGTCAAAAATCCCTCCAAAATACCACTTTCGGGGTGCTATCATATCTAAGCTGTTTGGTTCGGTTAAAAACATCTCAGGTCTGTTTGCATGGTTAGTGCAGTTCATTTGGGCTGCTATGAACGCTGTCAATCGAACTCTGGTGATCAAACAACCGAACCGACACCACTCAAATGTGATTTTAGCAACAGTTAAACCGATAATAAATCCATCTGCTGATCGTGAAATCTGTCCGTGATGTTTTAATTGATCCATGTTGATCCCATAACCTGTTTATTCTAATGCATACATGTAACCATGGTAGCATAAGCACATCAGTGAGGGTATTCTCCCAGATTAAAAAGCTGTTCAAACTGCCATCATTGTATCTGACTCCATGTACTTTGTCTGTTCATTAAGTTTATTAAGAAGTTTGTGACAGTATTAAGCCCTGAATTACTACTGCACAATACGCATTCTTCTCATCCTGTCTCTGTTAGCCATGATTCATAACATGAGATTGGTCTGTAGTCTAATAACAGCCTCCTAATAATGCTTACTATCAGTTATTTCTGTATGAGCTCTTTGTGAAACCAAAGAACAGAAATAAAAATACTTTAGGAGCATTAACGTGCTGCTGCAGAAACGTATGTCAGCCATCGGAATTTGATTTCCCCACGTGGGTCCTGACGATGCAGCAAACTGTACAATCTGCTCTTGGTTTGTCTACAAAAAGTCAGTGTGAACGGAAACCAAATCAAAGTTCCTATTTTTTTCCCTCTGGTGTCACCAAATAACCAAACTACAGGTGTGACAGCACCCTAAGACACCAAGACCTTGAGGTAACACCATAGAAAAATCAATGCTGTGATTATGAACCAGAAACATTTGACATTTGGAGATTTCTGTGAAAATTGCACTTGTTCAGTGACTGGATGGCAAGCACTTCTGTTCTGGAAACTGCTGAAAAAACCCTTATAGTCAGTATACAAATGAAAGCCAATCACCCTCTGAGTGACTGAGGTCTCTAGTTTGTGGGTGTAAAGTTTAACGAGGCTGTGATTATCCTAGAGGTCACTATAGGTCATTTTATACAGGTCAATTTTTAAAACTGAAATTACCGCCTTGCAGTTGTATGTCTTCATGCACCGTTCAAGTTTATCTTACATTTTACATACATGTCTGTGAAAACATCTTGACATCTTGACCTTTGACCACAAAATTCTCATCAGTATATTCTTCAGTCCAAATGGACGTCCGTGTCTAACTTGTCTCTTAAGGTGTTCTTGAGTTCACGAGAATGAGACAAATGCAAGGTCACTCAATCAATCATCAAATTAATTCATCATTGAGACTAAGTGAACCTTTGTGCCAATGTGCAGAAATTCCCTCAAGGTATTCAAGATATCACGTTTACAAAAGTGAGATAAAAAAGGTCAAAGTGACCTTGACCTTTGTCCTATGACCACCAAAAACTTATCAGTTTATTGTTGCGTTGAAGTGAACCTTTGCGCCAAAATTGAGGGAATTCTCTGGATGTGTTCTTGAGATATTGTGTGAGAATGGGATGGGCGAATGTTCAACCTAAAAACATAAAGCTGTCTGCTGCGTCTATCGTCATGCGAAGGCAAAATGGTTGGTTTCACGAAAGTGAAATGGCTTCTATGAGGACGAACATCATCACACATGAATAAACCTGGCCTCAGTGAATCCACAAGAGTCTCGGCTTTCCAGTCAGACCCAATTTATGCAATTCTACAAGTATTTAGAGACTCCAGTATGCAGACATATTTAAATACACAATTTTTAGAATAGATGAAAATAACACATTTACACTACACGAAAAAACTGCATGGGATTAGCGTGAAGTGGGTGTTTTTGCAAAGGCAAGAGACCCCTGTGAAAATGTCCTTGCCAGCTCTACCTTGCCAAAATGTAGCCCTACGTTGGAGTATTATTCACCCCCTTCTCGACAAATACCTGCGGAAGATACTACTTCCTCTAGCTTCAAAATCAGCCTGCTTCTTCACAGTTGAGCTTTATTTGAAAACCTCAATAGGAGCTCTGAATGTTACAATATCACATTCGGTACAGCCCTACTGACGGAAGCTGGTAGCTGGATAGAAGTGTTCCAAAATGGAGCTCCTTACAGCCGTGACAGCCTGAACCTATATCCTGCTCTCAAGTCTGTGTACAGCGTCATTCAGCCTGGTTCTTGTGTTATCACAGAGTGTCAGAGTGTTGTGGAGACCTGGTGACATCACCATGATGAGAAAGTTCGGGGGCTCGGAGGGAAAGATAATTGGAGTGCCACAGCAGAACACAGAGAGCAGCGGAGCTCCACACATCCAGTTATTAAAGCTGACGGGACTCTGATAACCCAGACAAAATAACTGATTATCAGCCGCTTGATTCTCGACCTCTGCTAATTAAATCGCTGTCGTACAAACCAGACGTCCGTTGCCAGCTCTGCTGCACCCTGTAATTCACCAGGAAACATCAGAGTTACTGCTGCATGGTGAATTCAAGTTTGTGTTTCACATCTGACTCTAGAAACTTCTCCATGTCTGCAAACTTTAAAAATACAGTGTGTGGTACCACCAGGAAGTTTTGGAATTTTTTGTTTTGCTCAGGTTTTTACTTTTGCTCTCACAGTGACATTGTTTTCTATTTATTGTTTTACATTAACTTTTGAGGCTTTAAATGTATTAACATTTTTTTTCTTTACCAAATTTATTTTACTTCTTTGTGCGGTGCTGTTGCTTTACTTTGACTTTTTTAAGGTTTTTTTTTTTTTTAATTTATTTATCTATTTATTTTCCACTGTTTTTGTAACTGCAAGTTACTAAATTTTAATGTTTTTGTATTTTATTTTTTGAAGGCCAATTTTCCCTTTTCACTTTGTGTTATATATCCTGTTCTTTTTGTTTGTTTGTTTTTTGTTTAGGATTCTTCTTTTGTCATATTCAACTAGTTTTAAAGAAGCAGTGTGTCAGATTTAGGGAGCGTTATTGATGTCTAGCAGAGAGGGCTGCAGGTTGCAAGTAGCTGAAACTTCTCCTTGTTCGAATTTCCTCAGTGTTCATTATTCAGGAAGTTTAATCGGGAGCAGAATTTTCCGCAGAGATCTCTTCCTTTATAAAACAAATGGACCAGGTAAATCAAATTAAACCTATAAAAACGCTGAATACAGAAGTGTCATGTAACAAATCAGTGCTTCTTTATCCTGCTAACTTAAGATCCAGGCGTTCAGGAGTTTTTTACTGGGAGCTGAGTTATGCACAGAGGTTTCTTCCTCTCCAGAACAAACAGACCAGGTGATTTAAACCAGAACAAACACTGAATAAATCAGTTTCACAATGCTCTCGTTGTGGAGGAGCTTCTTACTATGGTGGCCATGCGAAAACATGAATGTCCCTATCTAGAGTCAATGTTTAGTTTGTGTGTTCTGGGCTACTGTAGAAACATGGCAGTGAACATGGTGATCTACATAAATGAAGACCCCCTCCTTATGTAGATATAAAACCCTATTCTAGGGTAACGAAAACACAGTGATTCTTATTATCAGGTGATTACACGCTTAAGAAAACATACTTATTATATTATATTCCATTTCTACCAATAGATCCTCCTGAATCCTACACACTGGACCTTTAACTGTTTTAGTTTTTACTGCATTGTGCATTTGTTTTTCAGTTTTTGCTTCAAGTTTTTTCCTCTGATCTTAAAACAAAACATCTTGTTCGATTTTTAAATCAAATAAATTAAATAAAAAGATGAATAAATTTGACATGATCACCTGCAGATAAACACACACACACACAGTCCATATACAGTGGCACCTCGATACAGCATCTTGTGCATGCTTAGGTGTCTCATGCACACGCACTCACGTGACCAGAGGAGACATATGAGTGACGCACTGTAATGACTTTTTCCACACTGTGGACGACTCAATATCCATCTGGAAGCTCCCAGCTGGCAGCGGCGGCTTTTCAGCGGCGCCACGTGCCCTCAGTCATACACAAATACAAACGCTCTCGGAAAAGCTTCCTGTTGCACGATTACTTGTCATATACCTGAGTGTGTGGGTGTGTGTGTGTGTGTGTGTGTGTGTGTGTGTGTGTGTGTGCGACTGTTGATACAATATGCTATCAAGTGGATGTGGCTGTAGATGTTGTGTTGAGTGTGTGTACATGTGCATGTTCCTGTTGGTTCTGAAAGGTTAATCACAACAGAAACGTGTAAGAGGGAACTGACAAACAGATGACTAATAGCATGAACTGATGTCAATATGCTGCTGTGGCTCCTGAGGGCCCCAAAGGAGAGGGAGGAGAGATTGATGACTGAGACCCGGCTCCTCGCAGACCTTTCTCCTGTCCTAGGTTGGAGAGAGAAGCCTCTCTGCTGCCCCCACCAGTGCCACCTACTATACACAGCACTCATGGATGGAGACCTGTCTGACTCATATACATCCAACTATTGATCCATGTGTCCATCTATTTATTCTTCTATCCATCCATCCATCCATCCATCCATCCATCCTAAAGCTTGAGTCTGACGTAAAGACCAACTGGCATCACTTTCAAGACCCCACCGTACCATCAGTGGAGGCGTCAACCGAGACCTGCCACCACCTCAGGGACCTTTATCGACTTTGGATTGAACCAAAGCTGAACTATCCTGACCTGTGACAGTGTGTGTTCTGTTCACTTGGCCTCACTACATCTGCAGCACAGCCACACGCACCTACTGTATGAACACAGTACAACACAGTTAAACTACAAGATACTCAGACAGCACAGACCTCCGTCAATATCTAATCCAGTCTTCTGTGATGTGAAAATCTACGAGCACAACCGTCCTGTATGTCTGGATATATTATATTTATAGATAATATATCCACAAAAACAATAATGTCAAAATATGGGTGGGCCTGAAGCATCAGCCTTTATTAAATTCGATATCTCATCTGAAGAGCTGATCTCCAGAGCTATGACCCACCAGGGAGTATATTTTGACCCATCGTCGGTCGTTTAGCACGGGATATTTTTCAACCTCAACAACGTCTCTCCTCATCCGGTCTTTGTCACACACGAGACACAGCAACAGCTACACAGTTCTCTTAATGCATCCATGTGAGGAGAGGAGTCACACAGGTGTGCTTTGGCCTTTACACCTTAGCTTGAGGAAAAAAGCATTGCTAGAATTGTGCTGGTGTGACAACTGTGGTGTTTTTCTAATGAAACCACAGTCCCAGAAGGCTCCACAACAACTGCTGTCATTGTGATGTCTGGGCAGACACCAAGTTTCAGGAAATTGGGCCAGTAGTTTGTCTGTAATCCTGCTGACAATCAGCCAAAACATAACCTTTGAGGCGGAGGTGGAAAAAAAGGCTTCACACACACACAGTGCAGCCATAGTGCGTGTGTTAATAGCACCTCCTCTCATATCACAGGCTGACAGAGTGTCGTCCGCCGGCTGTGATGACACCACAGCCATGAGAGGTGTCAGTCTAATGATGACGCTGCTCTCAAGTGTTTGCTGTGGAAGCTGAGGGGGGTTCTCAGGAAGATCTCTGTCACTTAACTCATCTTCCAAAAGACAACAGACATGAGCGACACCATACTGACTGCAGCTAGGACAAACCTATATCTGAAGGTATTTTAAAATGAGTTACTGAAGGCGAACATTTCTAAATGAGCACCTGATGGAGCTGCTATCACTCACTAGCTCAAATCAGTTTGACACCTCCAAACCTGCACCAACTTCTTCCAACAGGGTTCATCAGCTTAGACAAGTTAAAAGACATTTAATTCCTCTCTAGACCAATAACTAAAACTGGAGAAAAATTTGAATTTCAGGTTGTATGCCCCCGCGAACCAGTCAAGTTTCTCTTACAGTTTACGTCCATGTCTGAAAACATGGATGCTTCACACAGAAGATCTATCAAATCAGCACAGATTGATTCAAGATTAGAGTCACCAACTCAGTATCTGACCAAATGTCTCGACTTCTGTTCCTGAGATATGACACTGAATAATGGCCATTTTCACCCTTTGGATTTATAGTGTCATCACTTCATTGTTTTATCCTATTAGAAGTTTGTGTGAAATTTTGTCATAATCGAAAAATACATTGTTGAGTTACGGCCCAAAACATGTTTCCTGAGGTCACAGTGACCTTGGCCCTTGATCATCAACCACCAAATTCTAAGTGTTTAATTTCTTGAGTCCAAGTGGATGTTTGTGCTAAATTTGAGAAAAAATCCCTGAAATCCCTCTTAAGATACTGCATTCACAAGAATAAGGTCACAGTAACCTCTGACCGCCAAATTCCAATTAGCCTATTGTTGGGTAGGCTTGAAATGAAAATCCTCAAGGTGTCTTGACAAATCACATTCAAAAGATTGTGACAATCAGGTTCACAGTGACCTTTGACCACTATCCTCTAATTAGATCATCCTTGATCATCCTGGATGTTTGTGCCACATTTGAAAAAAATCCCTCAAGCTGCTCTTGAAATATTGCTTATGAATGTACGGTCACAGTGACCTTGATCCTTGATCACCAAAATCTAAACTGTTCATTGTTTCGTCCAAGTGGACATTTGTGTCAAGTGAGAAAAAAATTCCCTCAAGGGGCTTTTGGGAAATTGCGTTCAATAGAATAGGACAGATGTGCGGACGGTCACAGCTACCACCAGCACAGAGTCAAAATAACACAAATAAACATCAAGTGCTCAGATTAAGTGACAATTTTATCTGAATGTTTACTGTAACGGACAACAAATTGTTGATGGGTTCAAGTATCTGGGCTTAACATTAGATCCAACTCTCAGTTTTAAAAACACATAAAAAGGATGAGCCACACCTTGAAATATAACCTATTTATTTTTAGATATATAAGAAACTCTCTCACAGACGAGGCAGCTAAGACCTTTCTGCATGCTATGATTTTGTCCTACTTCTCATATTGTATAACTTGCAGGTCCCAAGCAAATCGTACAACTCTTATGCCACTTGTATCACTCTACAAGCAAGTGCTGAAAACATTTGATAAGAGAACGTGAATGTATCATCAATAACATACTCGCTAAACATAACATGATGAACTTTGAGAACTTTGTGATGTATTCCAATCCACGGCTGCTTTTTACGGCTTTTCTACGGCTTTGTTTTTGTTATTTGTTATTTTATATGGGGACCGCAGATGGAAACTAGCTGTCAGCTAAATCTGGTGTTATGCATCTCTCCTTGTGATTCAAGATTAATGTTTATAACAAATGGTCCCCGTAAAATAAAATTTGAAAAAAACAAAAACAACAACAAAAAAAAAAACATGGCAGAGACGAGGGTGGGGAGATTGATTGTTGCCGAGTTTCTTGGTGACTTTGTGTTTCTCACTCAGCATGTGGGATTCCACCGCCCTGAATCCCATCGTGCCAAGTTTGAAAAACTTTTTGCATAAATACACAGAGGCTCATATGCAGTGCTTTGTGCCAATTTCAGCCATGCCGTAAAATTTCCGTTTAAATGGCCAGTTTTCTTTGAACTTGTACTTCCCCCGTCATCCAGGGCACAGCAACAGCTTGTTAGCAGACAGTTGATCCTCTGCTCTGAGCATCCTGGCCGGAAATGAAAATTTAGTGTTCTTGGCTCTGCTATCTTGATCAACATGACATTAATTCAAGAAGAATTTGTTAAAATATTAAAAAAAAATTAATTTGACCAATTATTTTTAAGCTTTTGCAACACAAATAAAAATTCTATTTCCCATGTCTTGGCATTTTTAAGACATTTTAATACCAATTAAGGCCTAATTTTAATATTAATGAATTCAAAACCTTTTAAGATGGGTTGAGGGGAAAATTATTTAGTAGCTGACCCAAAGCGCCAGTGAGCTTTGATATCCACTCATAGTCCTTGTAAAAACCTACCAGATGGTGCTACAGTGAGACAAACACCACCGTCTCACCAGAAACAAAAGCATTTATTCGCATCTCTGTAGCTCATCTGAGTAGTTCAGGACAACCCGAGTCAACAGGGACGACCCTGCTGCTTCACTGATGACAGTAAAAAGGCATCAAAAGACATCTTCCATTTTCTATCTGCCAAGCCTTCAAATTCTTGTCAGCTCACAATGGGAGTTCAGGCTGAGCGACGGAGGCGCCGCACCACACTGTGATCATCAAAAACCCCAGAGAAGGAAAAGGGATCAAAACCCTGCCTTCCTTTTCCCCACGGTGCTGAGATATGTGTCTGTCAGAGAAAAGAGAAGAAGAAGAATCACCGTGAAACAGGTTTTCTGTCTCCGTCTCTGCGGATCCAGTTTGATTCCTGAACCTGAGAGTGAAATGTGACCGATAAAAATGTTTCTTACAAGCAGCAGCTGGATCTGATGAACAGACTTTACGGTAACAACGGGGAAACTGAGACAGTGCTGAGTGCGGGAAGCAAAGCAAAAATTCAATCCTAATCCTTTTATTAGCTGATTCCTCACTCAGATCATATTGCTAAACTGAATGGGGCTATTTTTATTTTTCTCGTATGTTTAATTGTATTGCGGATTTCAGAATAGTATCATTACAGATACTCTATGCTGGATTTATACCATTTTCAGAGTCTCAGATGTTGAATTTGTTGGCCTGGAAAATGGGATTTAAACCATCAAAGCAAAGTGAAACTCTGCACTGAAGAATTATTTTAGGGCTAATGTATACGTGAGGGACACCAGAATAGAATTAGGTCTTTACATAAACTACTTACAGAACTATTATCCAAGAACACTAAAAAGCATGAGAGCTGCCCGTTAAGACCTCAGACTTCTACGGATCAGCCCCTGGATGAATTAGACGTATGGATCTTTACTGAAAGGCACGTCAGCAATTAAATAAAACTCTTGTTTGGGCGGATGCAGTTCATTCTCAAAACTCCAGTTTCGAAACGTTTGAGTGGGGCAATTTTCTGCTGCTTCCTTTTCTGACAGACAATCTCAATGTCTCAACGAGGCAGCGAGCAGACTGCCAAATACCACCGCAGGAAGAGATCTACAGCATTCACAGGCATATGGCGCTGTTTACGCAACACCACTTGAGTTTACTTGTGCTGGAGAAACACATCTGCTCAGCATAGCAATGCGACGATGAGCGAGAGCTGCACCCACAACAACCAAAGCACGGCTCAGTTGGAAGGAAAACTCTACCAACAAGGATAGTCTAAAATAAAGTTTAGTTTATTTGTCTATGAAGCTGTTTAATGCAGCGTTTACTCCATGGAATAGACTTTTAAAGCACTGCAAAAGGAAAAGTTAGGATGGAACTTTATTTATTCAGAGGAAGTTGTTGTGCAGCAGTTGCAGTGCAAAGTACGAAAACATGCCTTGAGCAGAAATTCAAGTAGGTACAACAAACACTTGAGCATCTGTTTACAGCCAAACAAACAGTGCATGACTGTTAGCATTAGCAGTGATTTACACACAGCACGTGATTTCTCTCTAGGGTTACAGCAATGTTCCAGTTCACCATGTAAAAGTTGACGGTTATCGTACCATGTACATTTCCTTATCTATGAGATTGGAGAAAAAGCAACTGTACGTTTAATCTCGCCTTAATTTATTTTCTAAGGAGAGACTTTTTATATATACTTAATGAACCGTAAAGAGAGGTAATTACAGAATCAAAATACATTAAATAGCTATTGTAGAGGAATGCAGCACATTAATAGTATCAAAACTGCAATTTTGATCCATGAATATCTTCAGGATTATTACTTTAATAAACCCAGAGAGCATGCTGATTGTTTTCCTGCTGCAGATCTCTAAGAATCTAAATTGGATTGGTGCACTAACGTTAATGTTTGTAGTGTGTATGTCACTGATTACATTAGTGCTGTGGTGGAAACCTGCATCAATGTTAAATGCCACAGACCACTATCAAAAACTAAATCTGATGTTCTTGTTAGAGACACATCAGCTAATGAGACAAACATCCAGAGTCACGTGACCGAAGACAAACAGATCTCTGCTACAGTCCCAGAGGACGGCGCAGGACATTAGAAAGACAGCAGACTGTATATATCATGACGTTCATCACGTGACTGCAGCTGCAGAGAAGTGATGGCGAGCGTCCAGCTGTGGACTGAAGCAGTGGACCATGTAATTACCATATAGCATACGATTTATGGAGCTCTGCCACGCAGCTATACGGAGCACAGAGAAATGCCTTCAGGTCTGAGCATCGTGGTGCAGAGAGACAGAGTCACAGTCAGGCCTGAAGCTCAGACCTCTGCAGTCAGTTCTCTGACTTTAATCTGAGCTAATTATGATAATAATAACAATAATGTGGCCATAGTTTATGAAAAACTGCTTAATGCTCGTTTAAGTTCATGGCTAAATTTATAAGTTGGTTGTCTTTGGGGGATCTGACTCACAAAACCTTGAAGCAAAAATGATCTCAGTGCAAGTAGTCGAGTTTAAGATCTCCAAACAGCATCCTTCTTGTGATTTATGCATCATGAGCGACAACAGTTTGCTAGCCTTTTTGGTACTAGAATAATGAGATTGATTGCTTTTCGGCCCACTAGATGGTGCTGATGTTTTATTCCTGGTAAGGTCAGCAGAGGTCTCAGTCAGCAGCATTTGGCAGGAAGCTGATCGATACAAGGATGAAGGCACCGGAGAAAGAAATAAGGAAGGTGTTTAAATCAAATGTCTGGACTTAATTTGGACTTTTTAAACACAAAAGAAAAGGAGGACTTGGATATGACATGCAATTTGCAAGCAGCGTCATATGAGAATAAAATACTCTGGGAATATTTCGAGCATGAGGGCTCACCTCACACTGACCAAGCTAACACTAATCCTGCTCTGCCGAAAAATCAACCAACACTGGACACGCTTAGCTCAACAAAACTCCCACCCAACTCTGGGAGCGCGAAGAAAATAACACAGTCCATCACCTTCTTCATGTGCAAAGATCTGCATCCACACAGCGCTGTTCAAAACAAAGGCTTTTGTTACACGCTAAAAACACATGAACCCAGGTATGTGACTCCGCCCCATTTTTTCACCAGCACAGCCGTACCCAAGCTCCACAGAGAAGTGAAGCATGAAGCTGAGGAATCTTTGAGTACAGCAGGAAGGGTGGCGTCAAAGGAAATGACCACTTTAGAATGAAAATACAGACAGTACTTACTGACCCTCATGCCAACAAGAAGTCCAGTGTAGTTTTTTAATCCACAAAACTCGTTCGGGGTATCAGAGCATAACAGCTAGCGCGAGACTCGAGAACGTTCAGAGATGCTCTTGTTCTCAAGTCTCGCAAGTTGCCATGTAAACACAGCAGCCTGAAGGCTAACTGACCACGGTGAGAAATGATGCTATAAAAGTGGAATAAATTATGTCTTTTCAAGTAAACTTTGCATGCCACGGCTTCAGGGCACTTGGATTACGACAGACAAGCCGTTCTGACGTTTTTGAAATGCATTAGTGCAGTTTTATTACATTTTCAAAATGATTTTGGACGTGGGTTCTGTGCACTTCAAGTGTACGGAAAAATCCAGCTAGCTGTTAAATTAAGGATGTATAACTATTAATTACCTCACTTATCACTAGACAAACTTAAAATGGTCTTCACTATGGAACAGCACTGTTTAAAATGGAGGACCTTCCTCAGTGTTTTACTGGATTCAAACCTGTGGGCTTTACTGTACATTTACACAGATTATTACACTGACACTGAGCTCAGGTAGATTTAGATTTGCAAACATGAGCCTCACAGAACTAAAAACTATTTATCCAAGTCTCCACCACGTGACGCTGAACAGACAGAGCTGTGGAGCTGCTGCTGACCATGTATGGAAACAAGAGTTAGTGGAAACTGTGGCTGTGCTGCGGATGACTGATCAGAGACAGACGCTCATTTTCTCTCCAAACTGTTCAGCAGGATTATGAACAAAAGGCAGTCTGGACTCATTAGACTGTGTTCCAACTACCCAACATGATTTTAAGAACAAGAGAAACTTGTTTTTTTGTGTGAACAAGAGGCACATTTACTGACACATGTCACATGTTCAGGTAATCAAACGTGTTGCCTAAAACTATTTGTCTTACTTGAAAAACTGGGATTTACAGAAGGAGCATAAAATACTGTCTTCATGTTTTCTGCCCTGTTCTGACAATTAAATAAAAAAAGAAAAAAATAAACAAGCAAAAAGAAAGACAACTAGTCAAAGCACCAAAAACCCACATTCTCATTAAGTACTGCGAACCAAACAAGCATCATAAATAATAAAATCAGCGATCAATACTTGGTGAAATGACCTGGATTGTTTATCACGGCTTTGCTGGATCTTGGCATGCTCAATCAATAGCTAATCAATACCTTATTAAATTTAATCAGGTATGTTGGTGCTGAACTTTAACAAATATATGAAGCAGCTCAGAGTCATTAAAGAGGTTTGTGATCCAATACAAGATTCAATAATACTTAGTATTCTCATTTCGGTCTTTATCATTATTTTATTTCCACTTAAAGATTAAATATGTATTTTTTCTGCACTTAATTGTCTAAAAATGACTGAATCAATGTTTTATATTTTGTTGAGCTGTATATTTACATTATCCCAAATGTTTTCAGTCATGTTCAAACAAAGAGAATTATGTAATTTAAATCAAGGAGACAGTCCATGTCGCCTGTCAGTGGCGTCATTGTTCTTTTTTTGCTCAGTTTTAAGCCACATTTTTACCATGTCACTTTTTAGATCTTGGTTGTTTTTAACTAACATAGGATCCACACTAAAAATGTACATACAAACAAAAACCAAAAAAATATTCCACAATTTCCACATTCAGGCTTCCACCTCATCATCTGCATCGCCAATTACCAAAATGTTCATAAGCACGGGTCAAAAGCCTGTCTCTGACATGCCAAACAGCTTTGAGTTGTAACGTGAAGCTGCTTTATTCAGTGTTTTTCTTTAAATCAAGATGTCTCTTTGTTTGAGAGGAAGAGACCTGTGGATAATTCAGTCTGCAGTAATAACCTCCTGAACGATCACTGCGATATAGAAGGAATCCTAACCGAGAGAAACTGACTGCAGTGACAGTGCGGCTCCACCTTATAATAATGTTTTTATTGAGAGCAGCAGAAAATGACATACTGTACATTCACCATAAGCACACATAAGTGATTTTCTTATGAAACTAATTGAACAGCAAAAACAGAAACATATTTCCTAACGTGACTTTTATATGGTATGTTGTCAGGGTTAATTGTCTGTGATAAAAAATGTTTAATGTTTTAGTGTCTGTGGTCATGTCTCAGCGAGGTTTACGAGCGGTGAATCTTTCAGGTCAGAAACAGCCTTTTAAAAAGAAGCTGTGTGTCTTTTAAGCCGCAGAAAATCCAATTAAGGTGGATTGCCTCTGAATGAATCTCTATCAGCAATCAAATCTTCTGGATCTGCCAGAGACTGAATTAAACTGATCACGTTAGGAATGCAGCCACGGGCCTATCAATTAATCCCGCAGCTAAGAAAAAGACTCCAGGAACTCGGCATTCTGGGAAGCACGTCGGTCTCAATTTACCACGATTTCATTTGGAAATGTGAGAACGTCTCTGGCTTTAAATACCTCCCTGTGAGGCTGCGGGTGTGAAAGTGAGCAGGTAACAGGAGCGCAGATCAGATAATGAGGCCCACCTGACCTCAGATCATCTTATTTTCATCTCTAGAAGTGTGGTTTCACTAAACACTAGAGCTGCATCTGTTAACCATCTGCTTTACTGTACACAGACAGAAAATATGATCATTATCTGGGATTAATTATAAACCCAGATTAATGTCTGGTCTGGTGCACCAAACTGCCCAAGAAATAGTTCTTGAGAGATGAAAATATTTGCTCAGACTCGTACTGTTAATATATAAATCTGTTTATATGCTTTATTTTTTTATGTTAATATTTAATTTCTACTGTCCAGCCAATATCCAGCCAGGATTTGTGTCATGCAGTTCCACCAATCACACCGAGGTGGCTGAGAGCAGTTTGAAGTGAGGACGGAGCCAAACAGCGGTCTGACACACACACACACACACACACACACACACACAAACCAATCAATTCATACACAGCCTTTTATAACTCAGCTCTGTGCAGCACTATATTATGATGTATACATAATTAAAAAGCTGAGATTAAAAACACCCATCAGGTAATTTGAGGCGACGGCTGTCGGGGCTGAGCTCTTGTTGGAGACAAAAAAAAACTAAAATAACGTACTCAGATTACTTTAAAGACACAAGAGCTCAAGTAAAATAAAGTTTTAACAGGGTTCAGACACATTTTTACCAAAGAATTTTCAAAACCTCTCCATAACTTTTCCACAATATTTGACCTCATTATAACTTCAAATACAGTTTATCTTTATGGATTATATCGATGCCGAATTGACAAGAATATTGTCGACATCTGACGCCTTTTATTTTGTGTTTCTAGAGTTACGTGTTTTTGCTGAGATGTAAGGAATTGATAACATGTCATAATTCTTAAAAGGGAGTTGGTGTAACATTTCCACCAGGAGCAGGATGGGAAACAGCGACCCTGCAAGATCCTGACTTTGCAAACTCTTAGTGTGTGAGAGGCTGTCAGATTTCAGTTTTTTCAAAGTGTATGGTCCAGTGGGCATCACGGTACGACACAGTCACCTACTCCCACTGAAGCTGTCTGCATGAAGAACAGGATGTTTCGAGCCTGAGGGCTCATTGTAATGGAAAAAAAGGTTAGGAACAAATTTGTTCATGACCTCTCGAGGTGGCACACACTGACATGAAAATGCTGCACGCTGAAACGTTTCAACTGGAGCGGACAATCTGCACAGATCCTGGGACGTCATGAATCCCCTTCGTAAATATGCAGAGACGTGAGTGAAAAGGAGAGATACTGGAGGTAAACAACAAAAAGAACTGGAGTTTCTGGTGAATTCAGTCGGGGGCACACAAACTGGCACACTTCCACATGTCGGTGCATCAGTTTACCAGCTACAGCTAATGTCTGTACAGTTCGTTCACTGGGGTGAATAGAAGACTGCACAACGGTTCAGTGAGTAATTATGACACAGGGTGACATTCAGTTTGTTTTCTGTCTGCATCAAAAATCGCTCCTTTTGGGGCACCTAGCAGGGCAACAACATTTAGCTCCAAATCCACAAAACCAGCCTGAAAATAAACGACTAGAGTCAACGGAGCACAGCTGTGTTGCTGTTGGATGCTGGTCTGAGCCGACCCCATGCTACGTTATGATTGGCCAGACTGCCTTCAGGAGCGAGACTTAGTGAAGGGTCAATTCCAACCCACGGCCTGTCCCCCTTTCACGCGAATACTGTCCTGTCAGTTAAAGGTAAAAAAGCCCTAGAAAATATCCTCTTTGCAAATACTTCGTTGCCTCCTTGAGCTGTGTGTCAGCTGTGTTACGTCTTAAAATGTCTCGCACCGTTTGATCAACAAGCCAAAAAAATAAAAAATAATAATAATAATTTACAACGACATAAAATTGAAAAGCGGCAAACCAGAAAATAATAATTATTTTTTTATCAACATATTGCTTAATTAACCGGGTAACTGGTTTGAAAAATTATAGATTTCCAATAGTACAAAACTATAATTTCTCCGTGACTGATTTGACATTTCCAAGAATCAATTAAACACAAAGTCCAGAAACACTTATTTTCTTCCAAAATAAACTTTTGCTGAATTACAAGAAAACTACCCTTATAACTTATTGAACAGCTGTTCTCTTGCTCTCCTCTGACTGTGAAGTCAGCTCAGATAAAACCCAACAAATCAAAGCTCATTGTCAGCTAAATGTCTGGAGATGGAAGTTAAATGTCAGCAAAATGTCTGAAAATGTTAATGTACAACACAGGTCAGGAGAAAAAAGTAGAAGAGGAGGAGATGGAGATGGAGGGATTTCTCCACACTCAGGACAAAAATCACATTTGGTTTTCTGGCTGAGAGGATTCAGAGTGGTCAGTCTTCATCAGATCAGGAGTAACGGAGCACCTTAAAGTGGAAGTCGGGTTGATCTGATGCAGACGTCTGCTCGAGTTTGACTTTCTGACCGAGGTTTGGTTGCTGCAGAGACCGTCCTGAATCACTTCAGTGCACAAAACTGTCAGTTTTATGTCCGCCTGTCACTCAAAATACGTCTTATCTGACTGAGATCTCATGAAACTTCAGCACCAGGATTTGTCTGCCCACGTGTCACATGATACTGCTCAGATTTTAATGAAACTCTGTCAGTAGGATTCAATCAAACACCTTTTTCATGACATTTTGTCTCTACTTACCCTTCCCACCTCCATCTCTGAGGAGAGACGTGGCCCAGAGCGCACAAGCTGAGAAAGTTTGTGTGTAGCATCATTTACACTTTAAAGGTCAAGGAGGAAAGTAATTTTAGTGATGAGCCCGACAGTTTATCCATGCAAAGTAGGGTAATTGTAATTATAACTTCAGCTGCTTGTTAATTTTGATCCCATCTGCACTGACCAAACTGGTGATTTTCCCCCTCGAGCTCGGCCGCCATTTCACCCGCTGATGACATTCTTCATCAGAGAGGAGACGTTTTGCTGGAAACTTTTGTGAATAAGTTGCACAACTTCACAACTACTTCAGCATAATTTAAGTACTTCAGTGAAAGAGCACAGAGGACAGAGAGGTGGGTTAAATTAGAAGTCTCCTCAAACACATCCACACTCCAGGACCCTGAGGCGGGCAGGAAAGATGGTGGCCGACCCCTCCCGCCCTGGACACAAACTTTTCGAGTCACTCCCCTCTGGCAGGAAGCTGCGGTCCATCAGGACAAACCTCACGCTACAAAAACAGTTTCTCCCAGACTGCAGCTGACCTCATCCAAGAGGCTCTGACACTGAGTCTTATCCTGATACCCAAGTCGGTCTCTATGCATTACATTACTGTCTCCACACATGCACATATTCTTTGCATTCATACTGTGAATTCCTGTAAATCCCCTGCTCAATATTCCTGCACATTCCCGCACAAAGCTGCACCACTTCCTCTTCAAAATGAATAGCTTTTAAAATGTATTCTCTGCTATGCACCAGTAACCAGTCCCTCCAGGATTCCATCCTCCTTTCCTGAAGCTGCACCAAGATCCAATCAATTTGTGACCTACAAGGTGATAAGCAGATAGAAATACATGATCCATAACTCTGTATCAACTGACTTAAATGGCTTTTGCTCAGGGCCCGTTCAAAGACACCAGGGTAGGACAGATGCCGCTACCATGGATCATTTTACTGACAGTTATATCGACACCACAGCTGATATTTACATTAAATGTGCATTAATCACTAAACAGAATCCTGTGTGAAATTAACACTCTTAACACCCTCCCTATTAGCTTCTTAAAGGGCCATCGCACAGTCAAAACATCAAACGATACGGTATGTAACATACTCGTAGTTTGCAGGAATGTTCAATGCCATGTCTTGTCAAAATGAATGCAAGCTACAGTAGCAGTGTGTGTGTGTATAAAAAGACATCCTCCTGCTCAGTCAGCTGATCAGTCAGCAGTCAGGCACTGTATCCTGTTTGTGTGTATGTTCTGTGGGTGTGTATTCAGCTATTCTGACATGTGATTGTTGGTCCTGTGTGTACTCGTCGTTGCATCCGTGTTTGTTTGTGCATACATCTGTGTGTGTGTGTGTGTGTGTGTGTGTGTGTGTGTGTAGCAGCGAGGTAGCAGGGTGGGTGGGAATGACTTAATTGAGCATGAAAGACAACAGATGACCTCTGGGGCTTCAGCGCTGCCGCCAATCAAACATCTGCCCGCCCGAGGCTCAAGGACGACTGCGAACCACCCAAACAACCACACACAGTCCTTCATGCTCAGATTCACCTGTCCGTCTGCACACTGACACTCGACATGCACACAACAGCTTGTGGAGCTTTTCAGTTACGGCTTGAGAAACGTCCAGGAACCTCCCGACTATCCAACAAGCTGGGGAAAATATTTTGTTGAATTCAAACCAAAATATTGTTATGAAAAATATTTTAGCATTCTGCAGTCTGTGTGTGAGGATTTAGTGTGTGACAGGAGCAAGGTCATTTGAATGGGACCAATGACGTCACTAGGAGCTTACTGAGCTGTATGCTAATGTTATGCTGGTCTGACTCACAGGATGTGGACTGTGTATTGGACTCCGCCTTCTGACAGAATATTCCCCCTTCTGCTCTCCGCTATCACTATTTTGCAAAGGCACTGTCGCTGCATCCTGGGCTTAGTGCAACCTAAGACGACTGTGATTGGTTTAAAGAGATACAAACAATCCAGAGCATTTTTTTTCATTTGTGCAGTATTATCTGTCTAGCTATGCAGGATGACAATCTGCAGTTCCTTGGGCAGCAAAGGCATGACCCGCCTGCTCTCCCTCTGATTGGCCTGAACTCATACTGCTCACCGGTTGGGTTTAGGCAAGAGTACTGGGACTGCTCAGGGTAAGGTTACAAATGTCAGACTAAGCCAATCAGAGGCACAGACTAGTGGCTGTGTGAAGCTGTACCAAGGCACCGTGGTGGTTTGAGCTAAATGCTAACATCAGCATGTTAACATGCTCACAGTGACACCGTAACTGGATGCGAGCGTCAGATTATCGTGCTGCATAGCGCTACATCAAATGCTTTCTGTCCACACTGGATCCATTAAATACGGAACTCTGTCACTTATAACTTGTAGATATCATTGTTGTAGCTCATACTATATCATACCACCATCTCCACTTTGTAAAACAAGCTAGCTTGCTAGCATCCAACACACTTTCTAACACACCTTCTTACTCTTCCCGGCGACCTCCCTCCGGCCAGATGCCAACTTATTTCAACCCTTTGAGACCTGAGCAAGTTGGCTTTATTTATTTCAAAAACACAGGAAGAAGGCAATGAAAGAGGAAGTGAAAATATTGCAAGAAAGTGAAAATATTGCAAGAAATTAGTAAAAAAAATAAAATAAAAAGTAATTTGTTATAAAAAACAAACAACCAAACAAGCAAATGACTTGGACAAAAAGTGCTTAAAAATTCTAACAATTCTTTACCATATTATTTTAAATTATTATTATTTTCTTTATATTTTTATTTTATTTTTTATTTTATTTATCTATTTTATTTTTAATATTATTTTTATCTTTACCATAATTTTAAATATGTAACAATAATGATTATAAATATAGTTTTTCCCTATTTTTTAAAATAATTTTCTAAATCTATTAATTTATAATTTGTGGGACCTTTCTAGCCAAGTTGCTCTTTGCCTTTTTCCCCCATGCTTTGGACAGAAATCACACCAATTTGCTCGGATCAGAGTTCAAAGGTATTTATATTTGTGAAAGGCGTCTGAAAGCAGCACAAGAAAAGTAATATGACGTCAGGTTTCACTGGGTTAAACCCCGTGAGTCAGCTATTCCTCATCCATTGTGGCACTTCTAGCGCGAGGGATTGAGTAAATGTAGAAACGGGGCATCCGACAAAGGTTCAGCTCAAAATGGCTTGCTGCATGCTGTGTCGTGCTGCTCGGGGCAGTTAGGACGGTCCAGTAAAAAACAATGCAATCAAACTGATTCAGTCACTGACGCTTGCTCGTGTCGCAAGTTGGGACACAGTGTAAAGCCGTGTAGGGTGGGTCATGCTGTCGCTATCCTAGGAAACTCTTTTGTTTTTTTTGTTTTCGGATTTTTAGTAATTTTTATTAATGCATACGAGTTTAAATCATAAACTGAGAGTGAGCAGTAGCGATCTTCAGTTCTCGCTCATACACCCTTCCTGCCGATACTGCGAGGAGTGCCATTGATCGCAAGCCAACTGGCACACACAGCTGTCAATCATGACGTCAAATCCCCATTTATATAGCATCAAATACCTAAAACCAAACTTACCCAAGAAAGAAAAAAAAAAATACGTAGTTGAGCAAACAGCGTGATAAGAACAAACTAAACATGGAAGGGGCGGGGTTTATACAGCTATATGGTTTAAACCCACAGCATTTCTTTTTCACCAATCACCAATGTATTAAAATACATTTTTATAACAAAATTACGAGCACTTCCTCTGCTGTACTGTGTGATTGTCTGGTAGTAAAGGTTTTCACTGGTCCAATCTCTAACAGACCATCGAGCCACAACTGAAAATCTGAACTCAATGTGTGCGAATTAATTTTCCAAATAAAGAGTCCCAATCCAAAACCCCGATCTGCACAGACTGCGATTCTGTTGCAACATAAGATCAGAGCACGTTAATGCATTTCTGGACAAAGGGCTTTACAATTTCCCTTTCAGTCACCCATTCACACACACGTTCATACACACAAGCCATGCAAGGTGCTGACCTGCCCATCAGGAGCAACTCTGGGTTCAGTTTTTCCCTCAAGGACATTTCGACATGAAGACAGAAGGAGCCAGAGATCAAACCTCCAACCATGTGATAAAAGCATGACCCCTTGACCTCCTTAGCCACAGCCACAGCCCACAGCCGGCCTATGTTTAGACATATTAGACATAGTGACACACCAACCTGAGCCCTACTGCAGGGGAGAGGAAGCAAGATGACCTCTGAGGACCTCAAATGATAAGTCATAACGTGTAATATAAAACACTTTCAATAATAGTTCATGTTATCCATCCTGTAGACTCAAATAGATACACTGAAAGCTACATTTAGCTTAATTTAAGATATCCTGAGTATAAACAAAATGAATGTGGGCTCATTTCAAACTTTCAGGAGCGACAGTGCTGTGTGAGTGAGTCACATGCAGACACTGCAGCTCAAGTCACACAGCATGAGATGCAATTCATAAAAACAATAACAACAGCTCCAGATCATCACCATCACACCGTGGCCCTCCCTCACTTGTTATGACAACGTGAAATCCTTCCCATCGCACCGATTGGTCTCGAGGTGCGTCAATCAAGTGTAACCAGGCAAGCTGATTGGATGATCGGGACAAGTGGGCTCGATGGTTCAGACAGAGAGCAGATCAATGGCCGCCACCATGCAGGCTTGTTCACAGAGACACAGACCTTCACTCTGTTCGCATCTCTTACCCCGTCACTGTCACACACACACACACACACACACACACACACACAGTGAGGTACGGCCAGGCTGTGCGCACACACACACACAAACACAGGCGAATCACAAATTAAAAAGCAGCTCCCTACCCGACTCGTTGTTCTCTGAATCCATCTCATTGGAGTGGAATTGGAGGACGGCCTGCCAGGTGGACCTCGACGCCTCCGTCTTCCTCTCTGTGTGTTTCCACCCTCTCTGTCTCTGTATCTCCCTCTCTCTCCCCCCCGTCACACGCTGACTCTCATCTCTGACCTTGCAGTGTTTGTGTTTCCCCTCGCCGACAGCAGCAGCAGCAGCAGCAGCAGCAGATCTGCTGAGGGCTGCAGGTGAAGCTGCAGCGCTGCACAGTCCAGTCCAAACTAAAGCACAAGCTAAAACACAAAACCAGCTCAGTACCGATTCCCGAGAGACGAGGGGGAACACGTTAAACACCCTGCACACACAAATACAGATACACACACACACGCACACAGGAGAGATGGCATGAATGACTGTGTATCCTGGGATTCTGTGGGCTTATGTGTGTGTCTGTGTGTGTGTGTGCATGTGTGTGTGTTGGGCTGAAGGTGTTTTAATCATCGTGATTGGAGTGCAATTATGCAGATTTACTGAGCGGGACTGCTGTTGAAGGAATTTAGCATTTTGAAATGTGCGTGCGTGTGCAGTGTCTATTTGCATCTGTGTGTGTCTGTGTGTGTGGGCCTCTGTGGTTGTGTAACTGTTTTTTTTAGATGTGTGCATTTTTTCAGTCTGTGTATGTGCTCGAGCTGCTGGCTACGTGAGGACCAATTTTAGTTTTAGTCCTTGGGCGGGAGGACATTTTGAAAAGTGAGGAAAGTTTTGTGGAAAAGTGACGACATTTGTACAATCAGGACATTTTTAAAAAGAAAATACATTGTGGGAACCTTATTCCATGATGATTTGGGGGTTATGAACTCCAACATGATAAGGAAAATTCAAGAGTATTTAGTATTCATCTTTCTTCATGAAATAGAAATTATGGTGCACAAGGCAAAATATTTTAGAAATTGAGGATGATTTTAAAAAGCAAGGACATTTTAAAGGTCATTTTTGGACACATATTTTTAGTTTTTAAGGAAACTGTGGGGACTTATTAAATTATTAACATGACGTTAAGGGAGGACATTTCTGGAAGATAAAGATTTTAAAAGTAGGAACATTTTTAGAAATAGACATTTCAAAAAGTGACTGAACAGTGAGAATATTAAAAAACTGTTTAAGGGCTCTGGACGGGGTTTAATGTGTGCAAGTTAAAATTTCATGTGGTCACATTTACGCAGGTACACGATGCAGACTGAATTCACAGTGACAAACACAGTCACAGCTGACTCCTGTAAACAGGTCTAATGTGGTTGACTGCACATCTACGTCTTGTGTATCGTCACCGCGCTGCATTTTTATAAACCATGTTGATCCAGTCACATCTTACAGCATCTAGGTGCCATTTTATTCCCTTCTAGTACTCCTACAACTTGAGTCACATTTAAAAGCTCCTATCAGACTAACAGCACTAACACTGTTCATACTCTGTCACGTGATGGTGCTCCAGGTGCTGACACAGCTTGCTGGTACTACCTTTGGTCACCGAAATGTTTTTTCCTCAGTGTTTGATATTTGATTCTTCCTGAAAGCCAAAATGTGTCCGACATGGCATCTCTTTCTCAAGCTGCTCAAGTTGCTCAAGTTGCTCAGTTGTCTCATGTATAAGTTCTCCTCCATGTTGCTTCCAGGACATGGACTGGACGGGGCAGAGTCACCTGACTACACATGCAGTAGTACGTTTTTAAGGGGACATTATAATAACACAAACAGTGGGGATAAAAATAACAAAAAAAAGGAAATGATCTATATAATTACATACGGGCAAGATTATGTCAATTACAGGTTATGAATGTCTGTTTTGATTAATTTTTCAATTGCCCAGGCCAGATTTTTCAACTAACATGAATAAGCGTATGCCACAAAATCGTGCTATTTGCTTAATTTGCGGCACTTTATTCACGTATTTCGTGTCATTAACGTCACGTCCATTGTTTAATTCACTCCCGGTGTGAACAGAACATAATGGTTAGAATTACATTTTAGGCAAAGGTTACGGGTTAAGGATTATGGTTACAGTGAGGGGCTACAGGAATTAGTGCCCAAATGGGTCCTCATGTGTGTGTGTGTGTTTGTGTGTAGTCACAGATGGCAGCAGCAGATACTATCACGCCTCACACATAGTCAGATCGCTGTGACACTAATTTTAGAGTCTGTCTGAGCTGGACAAACAATAATCAGGGTGGTGCTTCATATTCCTACATCCCCTAAAATTCTCTTCTCCTGTCAGGACAGAGCTTCTGCTGAAATGCTTTAAATCAAAGTACATTATTTCAGCTGAATGACATTGATACAAGATTGATGATCTGCCCAATGATTAGTTTGTATATCCTGTTGAGGCCACCTGTTTCCTGTTGTTGTCTCTTCATTCCCATCTAAAACCACTTCCCATGAGACAATCTGAGAGGAAAAACTCATTCTGGCTGAACAGCTCATGACTCATCTCCACACACTGCGTTGTTTTAAGAGGTCAGTGAGAAAGGCTGGAGAGCACTGCGTAAGAGTGACTGCAACACCCTTCATTCTGCTGAAGCAGCTCGCAACAGTCTGTCAAAAAGTAAATCGAATCTAATCTAAAAGACGTCGCTTTTCTTCCTCAAATCAATCACTGACAAAACAACTCGCACTTTTACTTTACTCCTGTACAGACATACTGTACAGGCTGATCAATTCAATTTGATGGAAAATGTTACAAACTTTTCCACAACAAAGAAAAACAGTTTTGTTTCCAGCCTGACTTCATCTGCTACTCTTGTTAAAAAAGACTGAATGGACTAAGAATAAAGTTTTAGCTTTATAAAACATTAAAATCTGCCAAATGACCACAGCAACATGCAGTTTTGGTCCTAGAATGAATGGATTTAGATTAGCTTGCCCTCAAACTCACAAATGTCAACTAGAATTACCACCACACATTTGAATGTTCCCACAAACCGCTCAAGTTGTATTTACAATTTACTTCCATGTCTGTCCACACTCACATGTAGCCATGACACATGACAACACCTCAATTAGGCTAAAAGAAGCTACATGTTTTAAAACATGGATTCTTTACAAACCAAGCAGCACAGATGATCTATACAATCACCACAGCTCTGCTCAGTTCATTGTTGAGTCATTCCCTTGATGTGTTCCTGAAATAGCGCATTCACGACAATGAGACAGATCAGTTAACCATGACCTCGACCTTTGACCTGTGAGCACTAAAATCTTATCAGTCCCTTGTTGAGTCCAACCTGATGCTTGTGCGTAATTCGACTGAACTCCCCCAAAGCCTTCTCAAGATATCACGCTAATGGGAATGTGGCAAACGCAAGGTCACAGTGACCTTGACCTGTGACCACTGAAATCGAATCAGTTCACTGTTAAGTCCAATCAGACATTCGTGCAAAATTTGAAGACATTCCCTCAAGGTGTTCTTAAAATAATGCGTTCATGAGAATAAGACGGATGAGGCAATGGTGACCTTGACTTTTGACCTGTGACCATTAAAATACAATCAGTTCATTGTTGGGTCCAACCAGACGTTTGTGCCAAATTTGAAGAAATTCACTCAAGTCAAAGTCCTTCAGATATCATGTTCAAGAAAATGGAAATCGACGACCGACCACCTGAAAACATAATGCCTCCTGCTGTGGCAGTCGCTGGCACAAAGGCATAAAAACACTGAGATGACCGGACAGAGCTCCTGAGAAACTGACACATTTTGGCCAATCAAACAAGCTGCTGTAATGATCATACTATTAATTTTGTTATTGATTATTCTGCTGCTTATATTTTCAATTAATTGGTTAGTTTCAACTAATCGATCAGTCAAAGAAATCTTATTTGACTTTGTAGTGATCTTTTATTTATACGTTTATTGTGTTTGATGAGTTTTGTTTCATTCTCTTCAGTATTTAACCTGGAAATCCAGATGCCCTGCCCCTAGCAAATTCTAATTTGCTCTGCACGGGGATCTGGCCCCGACGAGCAGAGCCCGGTGAATCGCCATCGGGCCGATCAGATCAGTCTATCTGACAGAGGCGGGCTCTGGGCGGGCGTAACATGATGAGGACAGCGCTAAGAAACGCTAAGCCAACTACACTTATCTTCTTCCTTGAGAGAGGAACAGACTGCCCGAGAAGCCTTCGCTTCCAGGAAGGACGTTTTTGCTGTTTTGCCGATGTGTTACTGCAAAAGCATAATATATCAGTTAGACCCACTGGTTGGCAAACAAATGGGGCTTAGTGCAATGAATGCGTCACCTTGTTTTTTTGCTCTGATTGGCCATCATGCTGTCCAATTGCATGCAGCGCCATTTAATATGCCTCAGTTAGTGCCGCCCCTTGGGTAGGAAGGTGTATCGGTGAGGGCCAGACTCAAAATCTTTCTGGATTTGAGTCTGTATTTCCAGGCTACTCGATACTAAGACTCACAGAATGAGTGGAAGATTTTTCCCTCCATAAAAATACCCTGACTTTCCATGATTGTGGGCATAAAGGAACCATCGTCCGCGATACTACAATGTAACCTTTTAATTTTGTTTTTTCCAAGATGTTAAGCATTTCACCTTCACCTGTCATGTCCCTGCCTGTTGTCCTTGGTTTTGTCTGCTTTTTTTAAATAATAAAAAAAAAAGTACATAAACAAGAGAAACTAATGGATGGATGGATGGATGAGTCGCCTAATTGTTGCAGCTCTACCACAGCCCCAACACATCCTGTGCCTTCAGACATTAATCATTTGTGTCACGTCATCTTTTATTTCATTTACTCACTCTGCTATAATTATACTATGAATGAAAAAAAAGCTTCCTCCTGTAAGTGGGAACCCCTGAGGTCAGCGTGCTCAGACATTCTTTCCACAGACTTCACAAACAGCATCTCACATCCAAAAAAGGCCAGACTGCAGAGCCGGAGGGATCGCACAGCGAGCGTCTGGACTGCTACTGCGTTAGTCGCATGTGCTCTGAAAACAAATGCATGATACTCTGAGAGCTGAACAAGAGGAACAAGACGACCTGGTATTCAGCCCAAAGACAGACACTGATCTTTACATGTATACCACTCTGCTGATAATTTAGAAGCAGGACAAGAAATTTAAAGATACTGTCTGAGTCTGCATTTCAAACAGGCAGCACTGTAACGTTAATGTTAACAGCAAAGATTTGCAAAGTACATGGTGGTTTAAACACAGGCTGTGAACACGGTACTGTTCCTGTTCGATTATTTTTCAGAGCATGTTGTTCCCTTCCACTGAAGGTTAGCGTGTTAAGCTGACAGATCAGGCTGGTAAATATTGAATATCTCTCAGTAAATGTCACCTACCTCCTGTTCCATATGCTTACTTTTGTTTTGGTAGCTCAGGAGTAAGAATGAACTTTGTTTAAAGAAAATTGATCTTTCAATTTCAACTTGGAGCCTTGGAGTTCTTCACATGCTATCTACATCTATTATTCTAACCAGGCAACCTCAGGGTTTAATGGTAATGTTTTTTCTTTCTTCTTGCCCAGTCACGCAAATAGGTCAGAAATCTACTTGCTCACTGCTTAGCTACTTCCATGAATTTACTAATCCAAAATGGCTTCAATGAGTACACAATAACAGCAGGTACGATTTTCTTAAAATGAGAAAATGCAATACATGAACACTGCTGTCACACATGGAAAGATGTGCCTCATTTAATACAATCAAATTTAAACAATATCATGTGCCCCCCCGCCTCACCGCCTGACTAGCTGCGGCTTCCCTCCCACGTCACTGTTTACGTCATACGCTGAGCTACACGTTTTGTTACTTGCTCACGCCCCCCATTGCCCCGAAAAAGGTGCATTCTGTATAAACAAAAGTAGGCAGGCGGCATTTTGCTGCACTCCCCGATTTTGTTTTTATACTGCCAATGCTGAAAAAAGACTGATTGGGCTTTCCTGCAAATTTGCACTATTCCTATTTAAAAAGGGCTACTGACATGAAACCAACGGTGGGTAAGAAAAATAACAACTTTCATGTAATCTGTTAAGCTATGAGTAGGGGAAAAAAGTCCGCTAGCTGCTAGGCTAATTTATGCAATGTATACATGCTTAATGATTATAATGTGTGACTAGCAAAAAAACATTGAACCTTGAAAAACTATGAACATTGACAGTTATTTCTGAGCTGAATTTGGTACTTTTGTTAAATGATCTTGTGGAGCTACAGTTACAGCTCAACTAGGCCATTTAGTTGGCCTACTGTCCTTGTCCCAGTATACAAGGACGGAAGGGGAATCCATCTATTGACCTAAATATGTCCAACTCCTCTACGATAGGTGCAGATATGCCCCCATTCAGCTTGTTAGTATTGGACCTTTTTCCTGTTGACCTATTACATCACAGACCAAACAATGGACAAACAAGTTAGCTACATTAGCTAGCAGCTAACTGGTACCATGGTGGACAACTTTACAGCTCTGTACATTTCGTATGTGCTGTATGCTTTACTTTTTGTACAGATGAGATGCAAGCTGATGTAGACTTTGCCATGTTGATATCAGCTTCTTCTTCTGTTACCCATTTCATGCTATTTGACTTACGGCTCAAAGCCCGGGGCAGAAACTGTGGAGCATGCACCAGGCGTCTCCGCCAGTTTGGGTCTGATTGACTGTGTACATGCAGGAGGAATTCAACTCTCAATCACATAATCTGAGTGTGTTAGTCCAACTTTTGATTTAGTACAATTTGAGTTGCACTAACATGTTGACATGTATTTGAAAGTCTGGTTCTAGTTGGACTGACAGAATAAAGCGATTTTGTCTGATGTCGTATAAACATACTGCATATTTCATGGCTGTTTGGAGAAGTTTGCCTTCTGGGCTTTAAGCCTGATTGCCCTGAAGTTTTAGGAAAAAGATCATAGTTTGGATTAAAATGAAAAGATTTCTGGTTAAAAAAAAAAAAGTCCTGAAGTTTAACTCATCCCATGTGCTGTTTCATTTGTGTTATTGGAGTCTGTTAAAAGTAAACTTTACTGTGCTTATTATTTATAGATTCCATATTCCATATTTATATATACTCCACCGTAAAGAATAGAGAATTATAAGAAGTATGTGCATTATGCTACATCGTTTAACACTAGTATTACTAATGTTTTCGTCTTTTTAAATGCAGGCTGAACTGCAATAAGCACTGAAAACACAAGTGACATTATCTAAGAAACTATTCCTGTGAAGTCTTTTCATTTAGTGTATCAGTGAGCCAAAAAGCTGGTTTGTTTCTACATCAAAGTTCCTCACTTGCATTCAGTTCCTCCGATTCACAACATCATAATTTGCATACAAATACTTTGTTGTTAATCTGCTCATGAAGGCGTGTTTTAATTCTAGAACACAGTCATTTCTAGTATCTGAATGAAAAACAGTAAACCTGTTATTTCCAGCTCAGCCATTTCACATGCTGGTGCTGTTCTGCTACAGTGCTGCTGCTGCTGCTGCTGCTGCTGCTCACCGTCTCTGTACCGACACCTGTCTGATGTTGATAGAGACACAAGCAAACATCCGACTACAAAACAGGCCAGAAGAAAACCGTAAAATCCTTCAAAAAGTGCAGCAGAGCAGTAAGCCGAGCGTCACACAACAAGCACACACAGATAAAAGCTTCCCTCTCTGCAAAGATGCGACTGGCGGAGGAAACAGAGGGAGGCGCGTCGCCTTTGAAGTTATATTTAGGCCAAATCCTCCTTTGCAGAACAAACCGTCTTCCACTATGCATACAAATCACAGCCAACAACTGAGGGAGGAACCGTCCTAAGAGCACAGGAGCCGCCCGCACACATGCAATTAGCCGGCGGAGCATCAAAAATACACAGGCCTGCTGGGTTTGATTCCTTCTGCATCCCAAATACTCCAATCCCACCTGGGGCACAGGTGCATGCTGGGTTCTCATTGGACACAACTTTGATGATGTGAGCACACAGCAGCCTCGCTGCAGGTGGTCCAGATCCATTTAGACACATTCACAACAACCTGGAACTGTGAAGCACTTCTGAGCTCCAACACATGTGTGTGTGATTCAAAAAGACATTTTTAGTTTTTTACCAGCAGGTGGACAGAGAGGAACAGCTCTGTCTTTCAAATGTGTCACAGAGGAAAGGAGACATTACAGCCATGTGTGTGAGCACAGCCCTCGACTCTGCTCCACTGTGTCAGCTGTGATGCGCAACTCGGTGCCGGTGCTGAGAGTCTGGTAACGATGGGACCGCCCTCATTTCCCATCATGCCGCTGTAGTGCTGATCTAGTGTTTATTTAGTAGTTTAAGTTTTCTGTTAGGCCTATATGCTCCACAATATAAATGTGACTCTGTATTAACTAGGGCTGCCACGATTAGTCAACTGATCGATGACTTATCGACTATCAAAATAATCGGTGACTATTTCAGTAGTTGACTAATCGGTTTGATCATAGATCATAGAAAAGTACTATAAAAGTACCCAAAATTCTCTTATTGCAGCTTGTTATGTTCAGATATTGGCAGCCTTACACAGTCTCCCATGACAGTGAACTAAAACCCTTTGGCATGAGTACGAAACAAGACATTAGATGACATACTTTTGAGGTTTGGGAGAGACAGACATTTTTCAACATTTTAACACATTTTTTGATAAAATGATTAGTCGACTAATCGAAGAAATAATTGACACATTAGTTGACAATGAAAATAATTGTTAGTGGCAGCCCTAATATTAATACACAGTCACAGTGGTTATAATGCCTCACTTTCAACCATCAGTGGCTGTTACATTTCATTAGACCAGCTGTATTTTTCAAAGTAATTGAGGCGATGTGCATCATGGGTATGTGTATAAATTTCAGACTACATCTAGTATCAAATTAACATCTTTAAAGAGAAATGCAACGGCATATTGGAAGCTGGTGAAATGAAAACAATACCACAGGCATGATTAGCCCTTGACTACAACCATCTGAAGGGACGGATGAAATCCTCTGGCGGACCATCCGTACATTTGACACCCCTGCTGCAGGCCATCTTTGCGCACATTCAGCTTCACCCCTTGTTCATCCTCTTTGAGGCCGATGCTGATGCTGATGTGTTCATCTTAAAGAGGCGACGCCCCACGTTCTGTCCTCAGAGGTGTAATTGTTTCACTCCTGATAGCTGACTGAAGTCATTTAAAAAGACTACTTTTTAATCACTATTTTCTCATTACTACTTCAGGGCTGCTTTCCTCATTTCTTTTGTGGAAAACAAACTCTTTGGGTGACTGGTTTCTGAGATGCCTGGTTAATGACAATGCTTGGTTAACGCTGCTTTTCTCGGATGTTTTGAAGCAGAGGAGCGCGATCGCAGTGAAGAGCTGAACGTACGGGGTTACAGCTGCAGATCCAACAGCGCCATTGTGTCAGAAATATAAAAGCAGTTCCATTAAGTGTCACTTTAAATGCCCGTGATGCAAATCTGCAGAGTGCGTGTCTCACAGGGAAACAGAGAAATAGTTTCAGGATCGAAATGAAGACGACTCCGTCCGCCTTCAGTGTAAAGTGCACAGCTTTTCTCTGGAAACAGACAAAGTGAGAAAAACATGAAGGTCTGGAGTAAAAAGTATTACCCGGCAGGCATCCTTCCATCTATCCATTTATCTCTGCATATCTAACCATGTGCTTATCTGACTGCTCATTCAGTGAGAAACAGCAGCAGCAGCTGAAAGCGTGAGTGACGGCAGCGACGGGCGGGTTTGTCCTACATAATGACTTAATTGAGGTGGTTAACACTTTGAGGATAATGAGAGCCTCTAGACCACAGCAGACCCAGGAGTGAGAGCAACACACACACACACACGCGCGCGCGCACATGTAGAGGAAATCAGTGTCGATTATTAATAGCAGCAGCCAAACGCAGCACTCAGCCAGATCAACACAGGTCTACTTTTTGTCTCTGTGTGACTCAAACACACTTCAGTTAATATAATTCATCACTCCGAGCGGACGTTGCGTGTTCACTCCATTTGTCCAACACACAAAAAATAAAATAAAATTAGCAACAATAACTGAAAGCTTTTGAATTCAGTATTACAAATAATGCATTTGTTCAATTTCGCTTGCTTATGTGATAATAGCGTGTCACTGACGGTGGACACAACATGGAGGTTGTTTCTGAGATCAGGAATGAATTTCCGTCTCACCTGTTACGGAAACACAGATGACAAGTCCTTAAATGGCTCAGACAAAAAAATTTGGACATCGAAATTTCATGACAACTGGGTGAAATCCATCAGGTTAAGAAGATCATACGATATGACTCAAAGTGTTTATCCATCAATACTGACCAGGGTTGCAGCGATATACCAGTTTCAAGGTATATGGTGATATTATCACACTGTGTCCATTTGCTTATCTACACTATTGGGAAAATATGCAACTTATCTTAGTTATTTTCTGATGGGAAACTTTATTTTTCACAAACTTCCATTTTAAAAAGTTGTTTCAAGTTTTAGTTATCGTAATAAAATGTTTGTTAAACCGACAATAACCCTTCTGGGTTTTTTTTCTTTGAGGGTCATGCTGATAATAAAATAAATTCTGTAATACTGTGAAACCGTGATATTCTCTGCAAAAGTTATTGTACCGTGATTATTCTTCTTTCTGCTCCCTTTCTTTCAGATTTGAGGATGTTGTGTTTATATTGTATTGCTTTGTTTTTTTCAATGAATAAAATAAAAATAAATAAATAAAAAATCTCATACCTAATACTGACAACCAAATAGGTGACATCTTTGCATTTTATTTATCTTATTCTTCTTCCATCTTTGTTTTTAATGGACAAATTCCTTTGTCACGGTGTATTTGTCTTGTTAATGTGAAGTTTGCTTTTGTTGTTATTTATCCCCCTTCTGTGACAGGAAACAAAGAAATCTTAATTATTAATGTAACTCAACTGTTTTAAAGTCATTCAGTCCTTCATGACACTACCTTTAATTAAGCAGAAATCCAATCATACAAATTTATGAGAAAGAAAACATTAAAATGACCTTCTTTCATTTCATTTATTCCTGTTACACATTTGTATGAAGTTTTGTCATTGGTGTATGTATTCTTGAGTTATGGCCAAAAACATATTTTGTGAAGTCACGCTGACTTTGACCACAACAATCCAATCAGTTTATTCTTCAGTCCAAGTGGATGTTTGTGCCACATTTAAAGAATTCCCTTGACGTATCTCGAAATACCGTGTTCATGAGAATGAGACAAATACAGGGTCACAGTGACCTTGACCTTTGAGCAAAAAAATCCAGTCAGTTCAGTGTTGAGTCCAAGTGAACATTTGTGCTAAAGTTGAAGAAATTCCCTCAGTGTTCTTGAGCTATTGCAACCACAAAAATAATACAGACAAGGTCACAGTGACCTTGATCTTTGAACACAAAAATCCAGTCAGTTCATTGTTAATTTTAATTCAGTTTTAACTTATTATACTTTAATAATCCCCCTGAGAGGACATTCAATTCAATTTTCCATTTTTTCCAAGTACACTGTGCCAAAGGTCACAGTGACATTGACTTTTGTTCAAGTTCATTGTTGAGTTCAAGTGCACATTTCTGCAAACTTTGATAACGGCTTTCCTGAGGTATCATGTATACATGGATGGGATGGATGGGCGTACACATGGACAACACGAAGACATAACGCCTCCAGCCACAGCTATCGCTGACACAGAGGCATAAAAAATAGTTGTTCTCATTCTTCACTGGACACATAAACATCCATGCTGAAAAATACTTAAGTTACCTTGTAATTCACTACCATATATCACTCAGCCCTGCTTGTAAATGATTCAGGAACGTCTGGCTTAGGCAGAATAAAAACTGACTGACTGAATAACCGTCTCCTTCACTGCTTGAGACACAGTTGTTACATTTAGTAACGTTCCTCCGCTGGACAAAAAATGGATCATATCAAAAATAATTTCATGATTTTCCAGGCTTTTCCAACCTGATCAGAAACTCTGACTTAGACCAGCATCAGCACAAAGATCAGTCAGTTCATAGTGTCTGCAGTGTATCTGTCCACGTCACTAACATATTCACACACACTGCCCAGTCTGTCACATGGGCCCATCAGGGATCGATGTTGAAGGTGTCACATTACTGCCAACGTAATCAGCAGTTTACCACTGGGAGTAATTACAGACCAGAGACGAGGCCCGCGGGGCGAAAGAGTCCTTGAAGCTGTAGACACTGCCCGCAGCGAAACACCAACTTCCAGACACATCAGCAGTCTGAAATACCACCCCCACCTCCTGTACCGCCAGAGACTGCTCCGAAACATAACAAGCCCCTCTGGAGGGGGCCATCTTGGGCCACCGGCTCTGATTTCTCATCCTACTTTGTCTGTCTCAGCAGCCAACTGGGTTTTTAGGGGAGAAGCGTGCTCCAGTAAACAGCAGCTGGTTACCTGCCAGAGCAGCTGCTGGAGGAGAAGAAAGGCGAGGGCGCCCAAAGTCCAACTTTCCCAAAATAGAAACACTGTCAGACATAACGGTACACACACACACACACACACACACACACACTTTTAAAGCCTCATATCTTGTTTATTTATGCTCTGCTCCACTAGGCGTGTGTTCAAGATTAAAGAGGTTAAAGCGAGGACAGAGGAATGATGAGGAAAAGAGGGACGATGGAGGCAGCTGAGGATGTTTCATTTCTGCCAATACATCCCCCTGAATCCTGCACACCGGACCTTTAACTGATTCAATGTTTGTCTAAAAATTCCCAAAAGCACAAGGTGAAATCATAAAATGTGTTGTTTTGTCTGAACAATCCAAACCCCCAAAAATATTCAGTTCTTTATACTAAAAGACAAAAAGCAACAAAACCTCATCTGTGAGAGGCTCAAACTAGGAAATGTCGGCATCTTCAAAACTTCTGATCGACTAATTAATTAAACATTTCAGCTATAAACTCCTGACTTTGTTCAGTTAGACCATCCCTACTTATGGTGCAACTCGACTAAGTCGACTTTCATCAAATCATTGCTGCAGAGTGATGTTTCATCCACTGCAGCCTTCAGATAATCTGGGAGAAAAAGAAACTGCTGACAGAACATCAGAGACAGCAACATAACAGGCTGCTGTATTCAAGAAGAGAAACCAAATGTTTGCCATCATGTGAGGCAGCTCGTTGGCTGCGTGTATGTTGCGGATTAAATGAAAAGGTCAACAGTCGCGCCTGCAAGACTTGTCACAGCTGCTCCAACACAAATCAACTTAACATGCACATGAAAATATAAATGTAAATTTAATTATTAATTAATTGGATTAATCAAATGTTACTTTTAGTTAGAAATTTTGCATTGAATAATTACCAAAACAAGATAATCGAGATAAAACAATTATTGTGCCACATTCCATTCTGCAATCATGTTCTTTTGTCTTGTGTTATAAATCCAGCGCACCCCTGTCCTTTACAGTGGTCCACTCAGTGTCGCCAATCCACCACCTTTCCCCTCGATTTACAAACTTTTCAGACCCTTTTAGTAACTTGATTTCTGAAAACTGCCCAACAACAAGTTGAGCAACTTACTCAGACCATCAGGGAAAAAGTAAGAAACATATTAAAATGTATTATTTTGTATTTCTCTTTGTCAGCAGCGCAGGATCTCTCCTTCTTGATATTTAAATATTATATTATCTTATTATCTGTTCTATCTCATTCATTTTATTTTTGTTTGTTTTTCAGTTTAATTATATCGAACATTCAAGACTAGAATGTATTTGTTATCACCCACGTCTTGACATTTAATAATAACAAAACTAATAACAATTATAGTTAAAATTTTAAACAAAAAGAGAGAGAAAGGAATGAAAGCAACATGGAAACTAGTGCGTTATTTTGTGTATTCTGCCGTTGGGATAGAATTTGTTCCATTTCGCAAGTTAGTCTCTCACTGCAAAAGTTAATTTATGCTTTGAATTCTTCAGTTATGACCTTGACCTTTGACATTTGACCACCAAATTCTAATCAGATCCTCCTTGAGTCCATGTAGACGTTTGTGCCAAATTTGAAGAAATTCCCTCAAGGTGTTCTCAAGATATCGCATTCACGAGAATGAGACAGACAAGGTCACAGTGGCCTTGACCTTTGACACTATGTTCTTACACTGTCTTACTGTCTTCCCCTCTATTTTAATGTATTTGTATGATGTTTGGTATGCTGTGTTTCTTGTATGATGTATGCTTTTTTATCTATTTTTTTTTATCTTTGCTGTAAGGCGACCTTGAGTGGCTTGAAAGGCGCCCTAACAAATAAAATGTATTATTATTATCATTATTGTTATTATTATTATATGACCATGAAAATCTAATCAGTTCAGCGCTGAGACCAAGTGGAAGTTTGTGGAAGTCTAAGAAATTCCCCAAATGTGTTCTTGATATGTCGTATTCACAAGAATAGTTTGGACAGACAGAAGAACGAACAACCCAAAAACATAATGCCTACAGCCACGGCTGTCGCCGGCACAGAGGCATAAAAACTTGCTGTTAAAAAGACTGTTTCCAAAGTCAGTGAGTAATTGTGTTAATGGTGATCTCAAAATTGACAAAAAAAAAAAATACTGATTTTGATTTGTGCCATAATTGAGCAGCCCTAAAGTTGCCATGGAAGTAGTTCCCTATGCAGTTAGCTTCAAAAGCTAATCCAGAGAGCTAATTTCTGTTTACAAAGACACAACCTTCTTCTGTAAAATTAAAGTTTACTTTGAAAGGGTTCAGAGGCTCTCTCTCTGTTTGCCTTGACATACTTTACTTTGCTGCAGTTACACTTCTGAATCTCCATAATGGAGGTGGTGACGGAGGAGGAAATGACCCAGAGACAGAATGAACATAATTATGAGAATAAGATCCAGGTTGAGAGATGGAAGATTAAATCCAGGACTCAGAACAAGATTTTAACCTCTGCTGAGCTGAAATCCAACTGATGCAGAGACCAGGTGAAAAAGGTGCAGAATCTGACACTCCCTGACTTTTCTACTGACTTTATAAAGTCCACGTTTATTCGCTCTCTGAAACACACCTCCTCAAATCCAACAACATTCCAAGAATGTCACGAACTGTGAGGAATCAGGTATTGCAAGTGCAATCAGTCCTTAGTTATGTTCAGCCTGAGCACAGGTTATAGCCAGAGCCTCACAGACTACGCTGTGCACACAGCTGTGTGTGTTAAGGATTAAACAAAGGTCAGTCAAACTGCAGTGCTTGCAGAATGTCAGCAGCTGCTCCACACACAGCAGTAAATATTCAATGTTCACCTGATGATTTGAAATATAAACTGCTCCGAAATGCATCACAACTTGACAAGTGTTAGCAATGTTTCAGTGAGAGCAATGTTTCAAAATGCAGAATTAAAATGCTTCTAACTCCTGGTGAGTCGCACTAAATATGAAACAACAATCAGGGATTTAAAGACAAAAATCATGACACAAGTAAAAACAGTCAACAGGTGACACTGAACCTGTGTCTAGAGACACTGTAAACGCAGCACACAGATGTGTTTACACCTGGATTTGCTTCCCTCTCACTTTAATGATAAACAGGGTGGGACACAATAACCTTTGGTCACAAATTGACTCCACTATAAATCCAGTCGGATTCAACTTTGACCTGTGAAGTCACAAGACTCTGCAGTGTCCTCTCCAGAGAGGGAGGGCTGCTGCTTGGCTGCAGTGCGTGTATGCACTATGCAGATAATACAGTGTGTTGACAATAAAGTTTTAAAATCTGGGTTTACAAATCTGCCCACACTTTGAGTGAATTTCTAGTGACAGTGAAGTAGTGATCCAGCACTCACCATCTTCCTCTGTACCTCACATTTTGCACATTGCAATGCTTGTGTGCACATTCAAAATCACAGACACCCCTAAAGGCAGCACAACATTAGGCTCAGGAGGCGATCACACAGAAATATGACGCAGAAACGCGGAGGCTTCAAAGACGCTTGAAACGCTTATTCAATGCAGGCTAGACAAAACAAAAAATTGTCGTCTTCGGATTGTATTGTGTTGTCTGTCGCTTGCAAGTGCCGTAAAACTGCCGTAACTGCCACAACAAAACAGGAAGGAGGATTTGATTTGACTGGTGCTACTGCCGTCTGACACTCAAAAAGTTGAAAATATTTTAACTTTTCAGCGTCTACGCATGTCTAAAAACGCGTGTCTAAAAAGACGCTTGAATGCTAGTCAGGCGCACCGTATCATAGGAAAACAATTGTTTTACTGGTGTTGCGCTTCTTGCGTTTCATCTTGGTGTGATCACCACCTTAGTCATATAAGAAAATAATCTGTAACCAAATTAAAGACAGGGTCATTATTAATGCACAAATGTCACATCAAGTGTTTACATATTTTATGTGGCTCAGTCCTCTATGGAAGTAACTTGAATGTCTTTGTGTGTCGGGTTGTAGGTCAGACAGAAGAAGATATTTAACTACTGTGTGTCAACAGAAAGTAGTGATGCCCGCCTGACCCACTGAGCTACACGGCAATACTCCCCTAAGTTTATTTGGCACTTACAGTTACTATTTACATTAAACAGATGTCTGTTTATGATATGAAGCAGAACTCAACACTGTGAAAGGAGCCAGTCTGTATAGTGAGTGCTTTTACGTTTGATACTTTAAGTAGCCTAACGTCTTTTTCATTTGTTTAATTCTTAAAAATAACATACATTTTTTGTTCTCACCCGCTATTTTACTAGGGCTGTCAATATGACGCAGTAATTTTGAGTAATTAATCACAGAGAAATAAAACATTAAAATATCTAATGATGGTTAATCATGTTCCATGGTGCAGCACTGACACGTCGCTGCTCGGCCCTGCGAATGTAACATTTACATTTAAAAAACGGCCAGATGAAACAGCTGATAGTTGCACCAATCTCTGCAATTTCTGCAGGTAGGAATTTCCGTACAAACGGAGAACTTACAGCCTGAAATATTACCTCAACGCAAAGCAGCACCCAGAGGTCTGAGCTAGCACAGCATCACAATTTGAATTTTATTTTACTGAACAGTATTATCGTAAACAAGATGATATGGCACACACCTAAACAATGATGTCCAATATCCAGCAGCTCAAAAACTTAAATAGCAACAGTCTATGTATGCGATTAATTTAGATTAACTGATCACAGAGCATGTACTTACTTAGATTTTTTTATTACACATACTTTACCCATTAAACAGCTTCAAAAAATACAAACTTTTCCTGCAGGATTTTTTTTCAGACTGTAATATTCCTATTTTTACCTCAGTGAAATATCTGAGAACATCTTCCGCCACTTTTTAAGGACTAATGATTAATTCATGGATCAAGAGAATATTCTGAAGCTTAATCAGCACATTAGTTGCAGGACCACAGGTGACAGCAGGAGCCGCACACAGTGTGACAGTGAACGCATCACTGCACTTCCTTTTTTTTTTTTTTTTTTTAACTTCATCCCTCTTGGCTCTCTCATAATTAGCCGAAACTGTGACATTAAACGCAACACATGCACACTGAAGCGTGGGGTTATTCATCCAACATGTCAACACACACCCCCACTGTCACTGCCACACACACACACACACACCCTGCCACACACACACACACAGCTTACCGGCTGGCATCCTGGTGCTAATGTACCGCAGTTCCTCTGTATGTGCTGTTAGTTAGCCTCCATGTAGCTTCCCCCGCTGTCTCACTCCACCTGCATCGGAATGACGACTCGTTAACATCAAACCGAGTTCACACGACACATTTACCGGCCGCTGTCAGTCCCAGCAGAGACACATGAAGCCTCATTAACGGGCTAAAGCTGCTCGCTGTCACACTGACGGACACTCGTGTAAACACTGTGTCCGGAGGCATTAGCCGCAGAAGCTAACGTCTCAGCAAAGTCCGAGAGCTGCTGCGGCTCCACCGGACACTCACACACACATTAAGGAGACATTTCGGGGATGAACCGGTGGACATACCTGAAGGTAAACAGCAGCAGGGCAGCTTAACTCCTACACATTACTACAGTGCTTCCTGCTTTACGGTGACACACAACACGGAAGTGTGTGCTGCAGCGGAGCAGCTCCAAAAACAGTGAGGGACCTGCAGGAGCCCAGAGACAGCTAATTATAGCCGCTGCCGCTGCTGCAAGGTGGGCGCTCAGCGAGATGAGCCTCAGCACTGTGCTGCATGTCAGCATGTGCTCATTAGCAAAACATTTAATCATGACGATTCTATACAAGTTCACAACCTAAATGTGAATGTAAATCACATGTTTAACACCCTCACATGTGATGAAGTCACATGATGTTGTGGAGATACTCAAGTACTGCACTTAAGCACAGTTGTACTGAAAATAGAAGTACCTCAAACTGCGATTAAAGGTCGAGTGTGTAGGATTGAGGGCAGCAGTCCTCCTGGCCAAGAACGGAAAAAGAAATCTGTCTAAAGCCGCAAATCATATTTGAATACACGCAGCAGCCTATTATGTCTAAATTAGCCTGTCAGCATTAGGAATAAGTCTGAATGTGCATTTATTAATATGATATATCACAAGGTGGCTACTCTGCAGTTATTTATAATCATTCAGTGCTTAAACTTAGCAGCGTGGGTGGTGAAAGCAAATTAATCAAGGGCAGCAGTAGCTCAGCCCAAAGGACATGGCCCGGGAACCAGAGAGTGGCCAGTTCAAGTCCCCGTCTGGACCAAGCATGCAGCGTGGACCTGTAGCTGGAGACGTGCCAGTTCCTTCCTCGGCTGCAGCACTGAAGGTGTATAATCGCCTGAAAAGTAAGAGTCGGGATGTGCCAATTAATCTGTTAGGGAGCAGGTCCTCGTTTATAGAGATCACCATCTTTACCATCAAACACTGGCTCTATTATCCCAAACGTCTCTAACAATGTTCGAACCCAGAGAAATCTGTCGTTGTAATCAAAAGCCCTTTTTAAACAGGAGTTGTGCAAATGTGCAGGAAAGTCCAATCAGTCTTTTTTCAGCATTGGCAGTATATAAAAACAAAATCGGGGAGTGCAGCAAAATGCCGCCTGCCTGCTTTTGTTTATACAGAATGTGCCTTTTTCGGGGCAATGGGGCGCGTGAGCAAGTAACAAAACGTGTAGCTCAACGTGTAACGTAAACAGTGACGTGGGAGGGAAGCCGCGGCTGGTCAGGCAGCAATCCTCTCGTAAGTCGGCCCGTCCTTCACCGTCCCCGTCATCTGATGGTTAATGGCCTCTTCGTTTGCGAGGACAAGGAGGGCGCGCAATTCCTTGTCTCCCCAGTTGCTCATCTTTACAGTGTCCGTCAGGTTTGTGTTTCCCTCTTGCTACTAGCTGCTCGCTAATTCCTGCTATCAGCTGTTTCCTGTTTATCCACCGCCAGTGGCTCGCACGTGCGGCGTCATCAACAGCTCCTCCCACAAGTCATCAACAGCTCCTCCCACAAGTCTTCAACAGCCCCTCCCGTTGAGGAAGGCCGCCTCTGTCTGTTTAAACTAAAAGGGTTGCACCAATATGTCTACCCTACAAGGCGGAAAATTGGGCACCTCGGATTAACTCGCCAATCCGCCTCTGTGTGTCTAAACGCTTGCAGCTGGCCGGCAAAACAGCCCAACATTCGCGGAAAATCTGGCAGTTCAAAGGGGCTAAGGACTGCCGAGGTGCCCTGAGCAAGGCACCAAACCCCAACTGCTTGTGGCACCCGCCCAAGGCAGCCCCTTCACTCTGACTCTCTTATAGGTCTTGTTTGTGCATGTGTGTGTATTTCAGGCCCGTGTGTTTATGACAGCAGAGAGAAAAAACTGAATTTCCCCTCAGGGGTTAATTAAGTATATCTTCTTCTTCTTCTGTCCACACACTATTAAATCCTCCAAGACTTTTCCTTTTTAGGATTTTAAATCCATTGCTAGTCTTGCTAGAGAGACTCCAGGCTAGCAACCACTACTGAAGTTCAGCAAAATTTAGAGGAAAAAGCACCAGGTCGTAAACGCATCACACAATGACACATTAAACATCTTTTAAATTCATGTAAAGGCTACACATTTTTACAGCTGTAGAATGCAATAATCACTCAAGGCGTACATAAATGACAATTTACAAAAAAAACGTTATTCATTTCCATATAATTTCATGTCAAAGCCACAGGGAGCCAATGGAGAGGGACTGAAGAGCTGCATGTGGCTCCGGTGCTGCAGGTTGCCTAACCCTGATTTAGGGGGATATGTTGGCAGAAGTGTAATATGACATAGTAAGTATGTTTTCTTTAGTGTGTAGTCACCTGAAAGTAAGTATCGTTGTGTTTTCATTGCCGTAGGGTGTGTCATTTATAGCTAAACAGAAGCAGGTCCTGGTTTATGGAGATTTAGTTCAGTTTAACAAGAAAAACATTTACATGTTGCTGCACTTAAATGACTTTAGTTTTCCAAGTATGACTGGCTGAAATGGTGTTACTATCTTATTCACAACAATGTAAACCAATGCAATTTTTTTCTTTTTTTTTTGTGTGGCCGTAACTAGAGCGCTGACAGGATGTTCCAGTAGATGGTCAGTGCCTCAATCCATTAGGCTCCACGACTCACAAGTTCAAGGTTGCATTTCCTGTTTTAGTGCAGCCTCTTGGCCTGTCCTGGTGAACTGGCAGTTCACCTTTGTTCAGCTCTGAGCTGTGAATTCAAACAGTCAAACAATAGGCGCACTGATGTTAAATAAAGGTGTGATTGTTGCAGTGACGTGGCCTCACCTTGTTTTGTAAAATAAAGTTTTGCTGAACAGAACGATGTGACAGTACCTGTATGAACCTTTAAGAAATCTTGTCTACAAAAACAGCTGACGGTTTATGAGGAACAGGGGAGATGCTGCTGCTAAATTAAATTTAAATGTGTTCATTTCAATGCTTAATGTAGAACAAATGAATTAACAGTTGTCTCCACTGTATTGAGGAGGAGGCAGAAATGTCTGAGATGGTATCTCAAAACCCGGACAACTATCTGAACAAAGACAAACCACCAGGGAAGAAATGTTTTGTTTAGTTTTTTTGTAGTTTGGGCAAACTTGCCTTGCTCAAGGGCACCTCAGCAGTGCCCAGGAGGTGAAGTGGCACCTCTGAGCTACTGCCGCCCTAAACAATGTCCTCTATGTCCCCTCCTCATATGAAGCCAGGGACAACAGCAACATGTAACAAAGGTAAAGTTTCACTCACTCAACTCACAAGGTTCACTGACAAAACAACTGTCTTATACTAAACATGTTTTCCAAACAAATGCAACATGCTAACAGTATTAGCACAAGCCTATGGCATTTTACATTGTATAAATTAGCCTAGCAGCTAGCAGAGATTTCCTCTGCTCATATGAAGCCAGGATAAATCACACACAAGACTTAAAATGCTATTTCAGTGGAGGCTTAATTGTCTTCACAATTAATTGCTTTTTATCTGTGAAATTAAAGTAAATCAAAGCTTTGTTTCCACTGAGGGAAATGGTTTCAGCTTACAGAAACAGACAGGAGGTCTGTGTCGTTGCAGCATCAAGTTGACGCAGAAGTATAAATCCTGCTTTAGTCCACTCATGTTACATCTGTACACACTCTGTTGTATTAATCTTGTTAAGGCTGCTGGATTGTATCATACACATGTGCACAGTTTGATGAAGAGAACAAATGGACCAACATGACTAATGACGGCACCAGAGAGCACGCTGTCATTAAGATCATCAATGAGACCAAACAAACTAAAAATACCTTTCAGAGCTGATGAGTGCATGTGTGTGAAAGTGTGCTGGTTGTGCTTTTTAAGCTCTTAACGACCTTTGCTGAACGTCCAATGGACTTAGAGGTGATTAAAGGCTTTGGCCCCACAGATGGCTCGCCAAGCGTCTGCTAAAGTCAAATGACTGACAGCAGCCAGCGGCACCCCTGCCTGACAAAAAATAGATTATAAAAAATCAAAAAAGATCCTGTTTGTGTAATTACTCTAATGCAACGACGTCCACATGTCATGACTGTAGAGTGTGACAGAGGTGGATCGGCACACATGCACGCTGAAAATACAGCTTTCTGACCAAACACCAGATTAAGCAGTCAGGCAGCAGCGAGCAACACTTCACTCTCAACCATCAGACAGGACAACACAGCCTTGTACCTGAACAGACCTGGGGTCTTATTTATAACACAGTGTGCAGGATCCAGGCTAAAAGTGTACATGCGGACAAAATCAGAAAGTTCTGTGCCTTAAGAAAAATTCAGATTTATAAAACTGTGTACACCTGAGAGTGCGCAATTTTCTTTTATAAATCAACTTGGAATTGTCCGCACATGGATCATATCCCGCCCTCTACCCCCATTAACCTATAAATGGTATATGCAATCAAAATGATGAATTATGAAAATTATGAAAAGTGATGCACAGAAATTAGCCCGCTGATCAGTGGGACTTTACAGATGAATCACAGCAAGTGTCACCACAGTGGGGTTTTTTCAAGATTTTGGGGGGCTTTTCAGCCTTTATTTGATAGGACAAAGCGCCGCAAGTCAAAATCGAGTCTGTGGATGCTGCAGCACGGACACAGCCTTTGTACGTGAGGGTCCTGCTCTACTTGGCACCCCGTCACTGCAGTTGTTAAGACTGATTGCTTTACTCTGTGCCAAAATGATCATTACAATCAGTGCATCCCTGACACTGGGATATCACTCGAAGACTGGCTTTATTTCCAGACTGTACTGTAGGGCTGTACCCAAATATTCAGATATTTGAATATTCGTTTCTATGGGTAGGTATTTTATGAAAATTTGGTATTCGATATTTGTTTTTTTATTTACTTTTTTTTGTTTGTTTTTTTAAATATTTTTTTTTGTCACTAAATGTAGTCTTTTTGTTGTTGGTAAATTTAGGTTATCAATAAAAAATCAAAACTTTTAAATTGCATTGTTAAAAATGTGAAAATATAGTATCCTACCAACGGAGCTTGTGCGCATCAGTCTGATGCTGTGGATCAATGCCAAGTTTTACCACTTTATCACTATTCCCTCTAACTTGTAGCTGTTTTTTCGTTATCTTATGATAATAATATGAATTATGGAACCGTTTTTGTCAACGTTTGAAGACAAATTAAACAGGATGACGAGCCAATGTGAAAATCAAAAGAAAGCAAAGAATAATGTACTGAAGGAGACTGTTGTGCCATCACATTATTTTGTGGTTTGAGAGCAAAGATCCGGTCACTGCTGTGCAAAACTCCGCAATACAATTAGGTCCGAAAAAAACCCCGGAGGGGAATGTGATGATGAGACAGCACTGATGAAATAATGAGCGGAAGTGAGATTTTAATAAGCTTCTAATTTTTACAACTGAAAGGTGTTAATGGAAATGTTATGGCTCACTTGCACGAGCACTAATATCACCACTGGATTGAATGTTGGTGATGTAGTCGATCTATAAGTGAGGTGAAATTAAATGTGAGAGCCATCGTTATATTATAATAATGGCTCTCACATTTAATTTCCAGAAGAAGAAGAAGAGGTAGGCTAGTGGTAGTAGAAGAAGAGGAGACTGGACACTAATGCATACTGTACATTGTAATTCTTAAAATATTATACGAAGCTATTTCTGTGTGACAGTTTTGACCACTGATTACAGCACAGCTCTACCTTGCCCCACAGTTGAATTTGCCACTTAACGTTAGCTACAACAGCTGTATAGTCGACTCATCTAATACTAATGGTAAGTAAACGTAATTGACGACTTTGGCTTTTTCATTAGAATTGTATGGCAGTTCACCAAAAAAATTAAATATTGTGCATCCCTAGTGCAAAGATTTTGACATGCTGCAACCAGAATTAATGTTTCTTCGTCTTTTTATTGTTTTATTATTATAATAACTGATCTTAATCTACCTCGTCGTGTTCTGACAATAAATATTTGTTTTCAACCACAATTAACTGTTTGTAATTAACTTTACTTAGGAGCAAAAATCAGCCTTTAAACTTGGAAGAAATAATGATTTGACATTTATTATGATAAATATCCACTGATAATAAACATTTTTATCCTGATAACATTTTCCATATCGCCCAGTCCTAGTTAAGTACATTTTGTAAGTTGAAATCAATTCAACACTGACTTTTAACTTCTAGCAGAACACAAACAGCGTTCTCCTGGGTCAAAGTCCTGTGGTTCTTTGACCGATCCGTCCACCCGATCTCCTCCCCACACAAACTCTTTATACTACATAACCTGACTTCCTCCTTTGCTCCGCCTGTTATTGCTACAGCCAGTGGAGGTTACAACCTAACAAACATAAATAATGACTATAATAAGCTGTTTGCACAGACGACCACAACCGTTTGGTCTGGAGAGGAATGTTCAGCAACATTATCTAACCAGGGAGGTGTACTAATGGGATGCATTCACTGTTGAAGCAGGATGTACAGGCAGCATTTAACACAGGGATGGATCAATTAAACTTCAAATCAATGGGATATATCAGTTAGGGAGTCAAATACTGTTTGAGTTGATGAGCTGACTGCTTTAAAATCTGTTACAGGTTTATAATTATTATTTACAGCATTACTAATGTCACAGGGATGCCCTCTATGAGCCCTTTAAAGCTGCTAAACTGCATTTTCCCTGCAGTCGCCCTGCAACTCTCGCAGTGATAAATGTAGATTAAAAGTTGTTTGGGCTGGGGGAGTTACACCCAGTCGCCAAGCAACACAGCTTACACACATAGCCTGCATAGCTAAGCCTCGAGCAGTGAGGGATGCCAACATCTCCACAAAAATATAACTGCAGCTAATGCAACATGGAGACCACAGTGATTATTATGATCCATGTAACAACAACAGCATGTTTAATCAAGGCTCAGTGGTCTTTTCAGTGAATAGACATATTTTGTGATCCAGCAAAGGCATTATGCATGTGGGGCATATAGTTGACGCAAAATAGTCGGGTAATGCACAACACATCATGTCCAGAGCATCTTTTCATTTGTATGCACATGGCGCAAGGTTTTGTTTTTTTTACAAGGAAGTTACTGTAAACTGTGATGGAAAACAAGACACTGTGATTTGTTTTAAACAATGAAAATTATCTGACCAGCTGTTTCCCCTTGCTTCCAGTCTTTATGCTAAGCTAGGCTAACCCTCTGATTTTATCTCATTTTTTCAGGAGGTTGGTATAAGGCTCTGATCACACAGAAAGCGTTGTAGCAGCTGGAAGCACTTTTTTGCAATTGTTTTTAATGAGAATGAAGCTTTTTACATCTCGCGTTTCTGCGCTCTAAGAACCTGGCGTTTTTGCCGGAGAGCTCTGAATGCCTCGAGTTGAAAAAACTTCAACTCTTCTAACTGGTGTTAGCAGCTGCTGTATACCCAGAGCTATTAAACCCGACGATAGACAGCAGGTTGTCAAACTGCCCAGTCATCCTAAAATATGCCTGGAAGCAGCCATCATGGAGGAGAAGCTCCTGGACCAACTGGTGGTACTTCCTGTGATCCACCCTCTCTTTTAGAGTCTCATGTACCCACACAGATCTTTGTTTCCCTGTGCCCAGCAAACTATTTGCCGACAGCCTCTCACCCTCAACCAGAGCTACAGCAAGTATCCTCTGCCTCAACATTTTGGAAACTACATACTGATTACTGTCACATGAATAAAATAAATAAATGAACAGTACATTGATTACACGGGAAGGTTAGAATAAGGAGGTGATTCTGTGGTTGCCTGGCAACAATAAAAAGGCGCAGCAAACATTTTTGATCAGGGCCTAAATCATCTCATCTAACTCTTGGAAAAAATGGGAATGAGCTTATTTCCAAACATGATGCACTGTTTCTCTCTGAAAGGTGGGTTTATCTGTGGAGATATAAGTGTTGATTAAATGACTGCGATGCACTGATCCTCAGCAGAATACTGACAAGTATAATCAGCAAACAGGTGAAGTCAACGAAATGAAACAGTCACAGGTTTCTCATTAGCTGGAAGATAGCTGCAGATTGTGCTGCCACATTTGGATGTTTGGGTTCAGTAAGTCAGAACCAGGCGACCAAGTCTGACGCAGGAATCTTAATACTCTCTTTATATATTTTCCACTTAAGTCAGTATGTTATCAAAGTCTCTGTCTTGATATTCTGTCTCAGTTCAAGACTGAAGCCAGCAGGGGTTCATCATTAATTTATAGTTTTCAGAGTTTTTCATGAATCGAGAGGGAAATCTCCAAAATATTTAGGGTCCGGGCAGCTAAGATGCCAGGGCACTATTGTAATCCATATTGTAATCTACTATTGTAATCCATGCTGTCTAGATACAATATGTGTATTTTCAGATTTTTGTCTTAACTGAATTTTTTACAGTGGTTTCAAATCTGCCTTTCCATGCACGGATGGCTGCTTTCCTACACAACAGTGAATGGTTTACTCAATTTGTGAAGCCACTGTTGAATTGCTACTTGCCAATTAGCTCGGTAGATGACCGTCTTAGTTACAGTGTTTGGAACCAAATATCCTCTGTGTTACTCCACTTCGACTCAGCGTGTGCAAATATGTACGATATATACATATATAAATATGTACAAACTATACATAAAACCTCTTTGACACTGGGACAATTTCATATTGACATATGTCTTTCCGACACAATATGTGTCACAGCCCTGGAAATTGATCGGACTCCTGTCTGACTGCTGAGCGTGGACACTTCCTGTGTCTGTCCTTTCAAAATGTATTCCCACATGGTCCAGATATATAGTTTGATTTATTTTGATAAGATGCAGCTCCTAATAGAGTTTCATGTCTGTTTGCAATCAATGAAATCTTGCAGACTAATGACTTTTCTGGTCGACTTAAGTTACTGAAGTTTGGTCGACTATTAAGGGGCAGCCCTAATACATACATAATATATGCTTGCAGACATGTATGTGATGACGTGCATATGAATCTAAATATAAAGATAGACATGTATGGCAAAAAGTTATTAAAAAACACATTAGCATTAGAATTTTTGTAGCTGCCTAGGTCTATATGTTGCTTTCATAAACAGCACATATGAATTAAATATTTATCACTAACTTAAATGGTAGCAACATACAGTATAATACCATATAAAAAACGTCATATAGATATTTGAATATATTCCATAATATATTGCATAAACCTACGATTTGATATATCCTGAGGATGTAGCATGTGGTGATAATAATATAGCCTAATATCTTTTTGGGAACACATATGGCAAGGTCAATGTTGATATAGTGGCATATGATACATGTTATAATTATGTATAAGGGGAACAAAAGAGGAAATTTTGTACCAAAATAACTGAAACTTTGGGGGATACTCGACTTGTATGACTCAGACTGCTGAAAGCTCCAGTTACAGTTCTGAATACAACCAAGACTGTGGGAGAAATATGGACCTATTTAACCAAGCCTTTAGCATAGTGATAGAAGATCAGTATTGCCATTCACTTAAATACAATCCTGAATCATATGTAGTGACTCTGGAGTGTGTGCTGTCAAACAGTGTCTGCTGATAGGAGTGCCAGATGGCTCTGAGAGGCAATGACAATCGACCTGTTTTGTCATTTATTTTGATGCGTTGCTGCCAAGCACAAATAATCAATGGAGAAAACAACTCAGCTTTGAGAAATGAAAAGATGGACAAGAGGATATCGCAGCCTCAGGAAGGACCGGAGAGAAAATACACGCACACTAATATTATGCTATTATTCCGACTATGATAATATAGTCATACAGTCAGCTCTATTCGTTGTCATCGATACTTTGTACACAAACTAACCCGAGACACATACCCAAAAGAAAAGCCCACATTTCTGGTCAGACGGAAAGACACACCTACTTTTAAACATGATAAAGGACTTGGACATCAACAGTTTTCTGGATATCCACCTTTTTAAGGTGGCTGAAGGAATGAAGGATGAAGGCCGTGTTCGCACAGTCTGCCAGCAGTGGAAAACTTTTGTTGTAAATCCTGTTTGGACACAAAGAGGCTGAATGGCACAAGCAGCTCCAGCAGTTCCACTTTTCCATATTGTGATGTGACATGTTAAGACACGGTAATCGTAATAAAAAGGAAATATCAGTGCAATTTTTTTTTTCATTTGTCATGCAAACAACTTAGTAGGAATAATGTATTTTTCGGAATAAGGGCAAAAAAAGCAAATTTTTTTTGCATGTAAATTTAGTCAATGACACACAAACAACAACAACAACAACAACAACAGCAAAAGCCTATGCGCAGCAAACTACAAAAAAAACAACTGCTTTATGGGCCAATGAATAGCTTGTTAAAAAAAAAAAAGCCATCAATGGAGCATCAATGGATGCTACAATTCACCATGGCAACAAGTAAATAAAAGGCAGAGCCTCCATTTTAATCCAGAGCACACAGAGAAAGGCAAAGGCCCCGATCACAGAGATGGCATTTCAGCAGCAGGCACCTTTCTGTAATTGTGATTGTGAATTGTGTAAGGATGAAGCTTTTTGCTTGCTGTTTTTGCGTTGCTATGAGCCTCGCATTTCTGCGTTCTCGCCACTCTGAACTCCTTAATTTGAAAAAGCATTGAGGTTAAAATACAGTATATTTTAAATTTTAGACATATATTTGGATTTCTGTCTCAACAGCATGCAGTCGCTTTATATCAGCTACTTCAACACCAGTAAATTTAAACACAGTCACATGCTGTTAAAAAATGTTTAGACTTTATGCAGGTATCAGTCTTTTTATAACATAAATTATTAATATGACAAATACAAATTAAACTTTAGGTAGCCTACTAGAATGATATAATCAATTGCTTTTTCAGTCCAATAGAAAAAAAGATTAAAAAAAAGGACTAAGAATGTCATCTTATTGCATAAAACTGACGTTGACAAAGTTTTTCTTTGAGGAGATCATTTAGAGTTGGAAAAAAAGGTAACATATCGCAAAATATTTTATTGCAATACTCAGCACATCACAATACATCTAAAATCCCAATAATATTGAAATGAATACTATTAATAACAATCTCCAGCCTTTCTGTGTCAAAAATAACCACTCAACACGTTTGTTAACCACTTTTGATGGACAGACAGTGACGATGTTTGATTGTCCCGTGTCCCTTCACTGCAGCTCGTAACGCGGCTCCCTCAATACTGGAACTATTTCAAAAACCGTTGCTCACATCAGTCTCTTTGTGGATCCAGGTTGAAAAAAGCTGAAGTTATCATGTAAGTATTGTGATAATATTGTATCGTGGCTTCTCTGGTGACTCCCACCCGACACATTGGGTGAAATATTCTACAGTATGACCTAAAAAATAAATAAGTCCACTCACAAAAAGAAGGACATGCAGAACACCTGAAGCCACTGCATGTCATCTAACAGTGATACAGCATTTGCAGATATGTTTTTGAGACTTGATGCTGTGTGATATTTGAATGTGAGGGCAAAAACTGCCGTTAAGGAAGCGACACACTGCGCGTAAACTTTAGATCGTCCTGAGTAACAAACTAATATCCAACCAGGTTTGATTCTGACACACAGTAAACTTCTGCTAGTTAATGTGCTTTGAGATTGAATCAATGAGGAAATGAAACGGTGAACACAGAGAAACCCAAACTTTTCCTCATCTCAGGGTTAACTTGCTCAAAGTTTTGCTTTCTTGAACAGAGCTATAGACAGAAAAAAGCTCATATCAAAGGTGAAAGTGTTAATAAGCAGCACTGACCAACACAAACCAGGAGAACCAGCAGTTATCATACTGTTTTCTGTATTATAAAACCAAATGCAGAAAAAACTGAGACCAAACAATAAAACTAAGCAGCGCTGTTTAAATATAAGTTAATATTCTGTAACTGTGTTGCCAATCTCTCGCCTAAAATGTCTCCAGAAGCATATTCTTACCATTTAGCCGTAATCCCAGATTGTTTGTTTTCAACCCGCCGCCATTTTGTTTCCTGTTTAAACCAACCTGCGTGATGTCACCCAGCAGCGCCAGCGTTCATTGGTCCGCTGTCAGTACAAGGCATTCTGGTAGTTGTAGGTTTTCTACCTATTGAGCCAAAACAAATGTCACAGCATGTTTTCCTGTTTTGTCTCCGGCCGTGTGGCACCAGCTTCAAAAGTATTTGTGTCTTTCCACTGCACACACAGTCTAGATATATACAGAGAGCAGAGTCGAATACTGAAATATACATACTGAAATAAGGGAGGAAAGAAAATTGTGACACTTTGTGAAAGTTTTAATATTTATATTATATTCAGTTAGGCTGGAAAAAAAATATTTTGAATGATGAAAGTCATTTAATGTATCCCTGAGCAACATGATGTCAGAGGTAATGTCCAACGGAGTATACAACTAACAGAGCTGACAAAAAGGTAGATTTCTTTTTTACTATTATTATTTATATATATTTTTTTAAACAAAGCAGTACATTTTTACACTAATGTTATCAGTACATAAAGTTAGTTTTAGATTTTGAAGGCTTTTAACACATTATTATTATTATTATTATTTCCAATTGTGACTACAAATATTATTATTATTTATTTTATTTTATGTTATTTAAACACTTTATTTTATCATTTGCAGTTATGAACTCTTGCTCTTGCCTGACACAAGGTAAGTTCAGAAGTTTAATAAAATGAAAACAAATCAAAATATTTTGTAAATTATATCTATTTCACATAAATCCTTCAAAAATGATGTTTATTCCAGAAAGAAAATGAGTATATTGTTAAGTTATCATTTTAGGGTTTCTTTTGCAGGACATGATTTGTCCCAGTTCTCAAGAAGGGGTGTTAAAATATTTTAACTTTAAATGGCAAACTTTATTCTGCATCAGCCTCGCCCAATTCAACCGTCCTGCTCTTATCCGCTAAAATGAAATCAGGAATGTTGTCTATTGTCTTCCTGATTGTAGGCAAATAGAGCACTAAAGGTCAAGTGCGTCAGATTTAATGGCATCTAGCGGTGAGAGACATGAAGCTTTGCACAGAGATGTCTCTCCTCATGAGGAACACATTTGCCTCAAGAACCCATAACTTCCGCTTATATAGATTTTCCGCCATTTTGAATGTTTTGAAAAAACACTTCAAATGGATCTCTTCCTAGGAAGTTTGAGCGATCTGCATGAAACTGGGTGAACATAATCTAGGGACCAATATCTAAAGTTCCCTCTTGGCAAAAGTTGGAAAACTTCCTAAAACTGAGCTTCTATAAGGCAATGAATATTGTGGAGGGCACACAGCATGTGAAACTGTACGTGGGCAACTGTGCACTCAGTGGGTCTGGACTAGTGAATATTATACTCTGTTTCTGCCTATAGGCTTAGATGGCCCTAAATCTGACATTGGACCTTTAAGAGATTACCAAAGCTGCCTATTTCTAAAAATAAAGGAGAAGAAGTGATATCATTTACTGCCTTCAATACTGTTAAATGTGCAGTGTTTTACTCTTAGAAACCTCTAAATTGTATCATCAATCCACTCAATTTGATGAAAGGCTCAGTGAAAGAACAGAAATCAGAGCAAGTTAAGAAAATAAATACCTCATGTACACTATTGTGTGAGAGAGAGGACTCAATGAGCAGCTAATCAATCTTTTATTAAAACAGTGTACATCCATAGTCTGAAAGAACACGTCGCTGCACAAACAGTAAAAAATCAAATGTCCTGCACACACATATTTGTTTTAAGTGTTTACCTGTGAGATGTCCTTCATATAAAAGGGAATAGATTTTTACACACTCACATAAAATACAATCAATCTGTCTCTAGCTTTATTCATCTCTCGCCACAAACACATTCTTTCACACACTCCCCTCTCTGCAGCGCCCAGAGGTGAAGGTGAAAAGTGCTGTCGAAAGCCTCAGTTTGCACTTCAAAGGGTTGTGTGGGTGGAAGACAGACGCCTGCGGTGAGCTGCAGCACAGTCATGAAAGGAGCGACTGCTGGAGTTTAACCTCCTGTGAGACGTCCTCAGCGTCCGACAAACACCAGATCAACTCTGATGGATGTTTAACATCCAGCCTGGAGGAGGCGACGGGGGGTTGGATGGACAGGTCAATGGTCCCACAGTTACCATCGATATCTGTTATGACCTTTGTGTGTTTGCACAGGGGAGACGTAGACCTGCTCGAAGGGGCGGGTAAATTTAACAGCTGACAGACAGCAAACTGTGCATCAGTGACGTGGTTTAGGGGTGTTGACAGATACCTTTGTGGAAACTACTTGAAAACATTAGTGTGGCCTCAAAATGGTGAATGCTGTTTGCAAAAATATCATTAGGCTGCAGTCAAATAGTCAAAAACGATCTTGATTTTGTAACCACTTGTCTTTGACCTTGATGGAAAACGTGACAAGGTCAAAGAACACACTTGTGCTGTACAGCACTTGAATAGCACCTTTCTAGTCTTCCATCCACTCAAAGTGCTTTAACACTTCATGTGACATTCACCCATTCACACACTGCACACCAAGGCTACCATATAAAATGCCACCTGCTACTAAGCTTGTTTGCACTCACACACCAAAGAAACAGCTACCGGGAGCAATTTGAGATTTAGTATCTCGCCCAAGGATACGAAGACATGCAGTGTGGAGGAGCCAGGGATCAACCCGCTAATCTTCTGATGAGTGGACGACCCTGCTGTACCCGCTGAGCCACAGCCACCTCAAGGACGGGGAATTCATAGAGAAACTAGAATTACAGCCCCCTGGTTGTATGTCTCTGCACACTCGCCAAGTTTCTCCTAAAGTTTACATCCATGTCTGTGAAAATATGGACGCTTCACACACACAGAGGATCTATACAGTCAGCACAGTTTCAAAGATTAGAGTCAACAATTCAGTATCTGACCAAATGTCTCCCCTTCTGTTCCTGAGATATGACGTTAAATAATGGCCAGAAACGTGTTTTTTGCAGAATATTATGATGTCACAGTGAAGTTGACCCTTGACCTTTTGGGTAGGAAATGTCATCTATTCATTATTTTATCCTTTTAAACATTTGTGTGAAGTTTTGTCATAATTAGTGTATGAATTCTTGAGTTATGGCCAAGAACATGTTTAGTGAGGTCACAAAGACTCTACATCGACCGGTGGTTCCAAACTGAATGGACCACACGTGACTCACAAACATGTCAACTTTATTTTTAAGTACAGTGAATTTCCAGCACAGAGATTTTATTTTGAAATGCCGTTTCCTGCTGTAGAGTGAGTGAATAATGGACAGCTCGAGGACGTGGCCAAACACATGTATGATGCTAAATATATTAAACTGTGTGGACCTTGAACTAATGAACAAAGAGAGATCTGGACCCCGTGGCTGGAACAGATGGGAGCCACTGACATAGACCTTGACCTTTGACCACCAAAATCTAATCCGATTATCTTCAAATTCAAGTGGGCCAAATCTGAAGAAATTTGCTCAAGCTGTTCTTGAGATATCGCCTCACGAGAATGAGACGGATATAAGGTCACGAGACGCTGACCACCAAAATCAAATCATTTCATCTTTGTGTCCGAGTAAACTGTTCCTCAGGGTGTTCTTTAAGTATTGAGTTCCTGTGATTGAGATGGACAAGGTCACAGTGACCTTGACCTTTGACCTATGACCACCAAAAACAAATCCGTTCATCATTGTGTCCGCTTTTTATATATCCTGGCTTTGGGTTGCACATATATCACGTTGTCTAAACGTCAAATCTGTCCTATTGTTTATGTGCCGTTACCACCTCCACTGCTGGCTTAAGTCAAGGCAACTCCGTCCCTCCAGTCTGCAATTGTATCTTTTATACAGGACAGCACGGTGGAATCACGGTGGGAAACTCCTGGCACTGGAACAGGCACTGCAAAAGTGGTAAAAGAGTCTTTCTTTGTCTAGATGTCAGCTGGGATTTCAAAATGACACCTTCAGTCTCTGATCTCACCTCTGTTTCATCCCTGCAGGTTTGTTTGGGTGCATTTTAAGAGGCATCAGACATCACTGCAGAGTTATGTTTGGACTTGACCTGGCAAACCAGTAGATCCACTCTGTGAGTGATCATTTTAACTGGTGTAGTTGCACCAAGGTCTGATAAACAGAGGAGACAGTTGAGGGTTAGGTTGTTTTCTTTAAACAGATGTGATTGTCTTTGAGCAGTCATCCATGAACCTGTAAAATGACTGACTCTGCAGGATTGCTTGACTAATAAGTACAACATTTACATCTATTACATCGATCTATCTATGGAGTTTCAATAAAAATGCATAAAAAATACCCCTCACAACTTAACAATGACCTATGATTATGAAAAGCAGCAAATCGCCTCAATTAAGAAGCTGAACCACAATATCTGGCTGTCTTTTATTATTGTTTTTGCATGAAAAAAATACTGAAATATTATCATTATGAATCCGTTCAGTTACATATTTTTAATGTTTATAAGATACATCCCATGAGTGTTGATGCACTATGTTGGGACCTGGCCTTGTAGCAGGTCACCAACTCAGCTTTGGTGAAGCCAACTAACCAATAACCTAACTGCAAACAGTTATAACAATAACTCATGACAGCCTAACTTAGCCTGAACTGTAATAACACTATGCCTAGTTGTTACTTTACCAGTCCATGAACTGAGGTAAGAGTTGCTTTGTGCTGCTTGTTAGCCAGAAGCTGAAAGTTGTTGTTGTCATTCCAAAAGGTGCAGATTCAAGGAGGGTTAGAAGTATGGTGCTAACTCGACGTGGTTCTCCTTGGTGCTTGATAGTTAGTTTGCAAACCTTGTGTTTGGCACACGAAGGCCCCGATCACACAGAAAGCATTTTGCAGGTTACATAACACAAGGCACACCGAAGCCAGTATTTCATCTATAACCCATGTATTTTGGATGGTTGCGATCATGTGACCGATGCGCAGTCAGTAAACAAGGAAGGCTGTGATGGTGGATGGGTCACAAAACACAAGACTTTCCCCCAGAGATGGGTGTTTGGTACCGTGTGAACTTTGAGCCATTTTAAGGTACGTCCTAACCATGTTTCATTTCCTAAACCTAACCACAGTAACTTTACATTACTTATGTAAACGTTACTAATGATCAAACGTCATTTATGGGGCGCTCATTTGTAGGATATCATACAAACAATTCTCTGAGGACACGTTGAGCAGACACAAAGCATGTTGGGGTGTTTGTGTCCTCCTGATGAAGGTAAGTCCATTAATCTCTCTCCTTTAGCTCTGTTTTTGGTCTCCACCAACCCCTGAGGGAAATATCTATCTCTTTAGCTGCTGATTGCGCCACTATGTTCACCAGCTCGTCTCTGACTGTGTGGCGGCCTGTTGTTTGCTGCTGAGCAGATCATGTGCAGTGGGTTTGATAGAAACAGCTGTCTGCTGCTACCAGAAACACTGAGATTGAACCTGACAGGAAGTGTGTCACAAAACTTAAACTGGGAGCTAAAAGATTTAGAAAGGCTCTGCAGAGCTGCTGAGTTGGTGACATTTCTTTCTGATTTTGGCTCCATGAGCACATTGTATCAAACTAAAAACTAAAGAAAGAACTATTTTCCATCTAAACTTGTGCTCTGTAACCGCAAACATGAAGCAAGTTTCAGGTTGAAAGTAAATGACAGAGTACAAAACTGTTGTGCACCCTGTGTTAAAGCCGTTATTTCATTCCTATCAGATCATGTGAAAGGTGTCGCGGCACCCGTCTCTCCGCTGAGCGCCCTGCTCTTCATCAGACGGCTAAGAATAGCGGCGTTTAGATCAAGGTGTGACAGAAGGTTTGAAAGTGGAGAGAAAGTGCGAGTGTACCTGGAGCTGTGAGATCAGAGTTTCTGCAGAAAGGAAAAGTTTCAGAAACAGTGAAACGGCTGGCGAGCCGGGAAAAAGGAAATCATGGAAGATTCAGTGAAAGCAGTGTGAAGTTCACTTCAGTATTGTGTTCATGGTGAGGATGGAGAGAGCTGTCAACATCCTGCTCAAGCGGTACTGCGGCAACTAACCCAGACTCCATTCTTCTTCCTTTTATTCCCTCTTTTTTTGGCTTTTCATCTTTACTTGATAGGTCAGGTGAAGGTAGAAAGGAAGCGAGACGACATGCAGTTAAGGACTTCAGGTCAGAACTGAACTGGCACTGCTGCTGTGGATCTCAGCCTTTTGTGCTCTACCAGGTGATCCACAGGGTGCCCTGCCTGTCTCACTATACAGAACTGCGCCAATGAAAATCTGAGCTGCAGCTGGCAGTGCAGTAAAACTGATTTTAAATGTTCAGGAAACAAAGTTTATGGTCATCTGAAAAGAGTTGCTTGATGGTTTAAAATTAGAAACATTTGTATCTATCAGTGAATTAAAGGGCATCATAAAGAACGTGGTGACAGTGACATGTGCTTGGTTTTCTTGAGATGCCACTACGCTTGAATAGTTGTTGTTTCATTGCGCATTTTTGTATTATATGTTGTATTTGTTGCATTTTAATATGTTTTGATTGGCTGCTACCATGGCCAGGTCTCTCTTGTAAGAGATTTCCAATCTCAATGGGATTTCCTGATCAAATAAAGGTTAAATTAAAAAATCAATAAAAAAAGCTAGTTACTCAACCCTAAGATGAGATATTGTTTTCAGTGTCAAGAACAAATTTTCTTCAGACTTCTTCTTCAGACTTAGGATTCAGAATGTTGTCAGTTGAAGAACAAGCGACAACCTGCAGCGCTAAAAAATGAAGCCAACACCGAAGTGCCAAAAACCAACAATGCCTGTAGACCCCAATGGTAAAATGCCTGACTTTACAGTGGAAATACACATGTTTCGATCTCAGAATATCAAGTAATGTTCTCAGCAGGAGGTTTTACTGTTAAGTTCCTTGAATCTTCTCTAAAATGTTCTGTCATAACCCTCTTTAAATGTTTTCTATACCATGGTTAGAACATTATACCCTAACATTCTGAAAATGCTCACACAAACCTTGTAGCCCGTTTATTAACCACAGTCCACAAGAACTGGGGAACATCAACAATCAAGAAAAGAGCTGGCTTTACCGCTTCTCCTTCTTTCCTCCACTGGCTACTACAGACCATCCAAACTTAGACATTTCCCACCTTAGGAATCCTAAGTAAGGATGGCATAGACCTTAATTCAAAATAACTGCCAAAATGGCAGCAGCACTGTTGTTAGGCCTACATGGCAATAACAATAAAGATGAGGAACAACATGAGCACTGAAATATAACGACTGAAAGGCTACTCAAACTGTGTAATGACGCTTTAAATTTCATGACCCATGTATTAATGGGAATATGTCAACTGCCAAAATGATTAATTTGGAATTTGATGGATGTGCCACTGCAACAGTGTCCTGGGTCGAAAACAGAGGAGGATGAGAGCTGATTGAAGAATCAAATTCACAGTTACAGTTAGGATTTCTAAGAGTCTTAAAACACCAAACTGACGGTCGATGTGCAGCCATTTTTCTCGGTTGATTCAACATGTTGAATTGAATTGTTTGTGTTTTAGTTCGCTAACACACGGTGAACATGTTCTGCCCTTTCAACATCAGGTTGTGTTGTTACTGTGCTAACTGGCTAACTAGCTTCTTGAATTCATCCTGTCAGTCTTCTGGTTTTCCTTTTTGAATGACGAATACTGACTATCACCACCTGCTGGTGTTGAGTTATTTCCTCTCACGCAGGTGCAGAATGTACATGCTAGTTGGCTGCTGGCTGTAGTGTTTGCAGTGTGTTCAGTGCAGCAGAGATTTGAAGCTTTGATGTCAGTTTGATGTGTCTGTGCCTTAAGTTAAGAGAAGAAAGGACGCAACCATAAGTTTCAGAATTGCTCCTGTAATAGGAAGGTATTTTCCTCTATCTCTGAAACTTAAGATATGACAAGCAGTGAGGATATTTTTCACTTCCTGTTCTCTGCATGAGGCAGGAGTTTAGGTTTTAGTGTTTGATATTGATTTAAATGCTGTTAGAGGAAACATCATTTTAACAAAATCTGCATTTCAGAGTTTACCTCAGTATTTCTCATGAAGTCTAAATTAAAAACTTTGAATCTTTTCTGCCTCAGTGTGAACTCTGTGTGTGAGTTGTGGCTTTAAGAAAACTGCTGCTCAACTGTTAGACTTTGGCCCCCAGACGTTGTTTGACAGGTCGGCGTGACGAACCGATCGGTGACATCACAGCCGATGTGCAGAGGATGCGGGGGTCCCTCAGCACAGAGCGAGACTTCGATCAATGTGTGCCGAGGAAACTCTGAAAACAATGAGTCACCCTCCACAGAGGGAGGAGATGAAGAGTCTGAGGGAGGGGGTGAGGAGAAGATGGAAGAGCGTGACGATAGAAGAAGTTTGTCCTGAAACAGCCAGGTGGAGGGACGACGGGGGTTTGATTACCTGCAGAGACACACAGGTGTACACCCACACACACAAGTGAACGACTTTTCTTCAGTGATATAGTTCTGTACTTACCATGCACCATGAACAGCTGTCTGCAGCAAATTACCCAAAAAAGTGACTTGACAAGGAAACGGAATGTGGATTAATCAAGAGTTATGATATTATCAGATACTGAGGCAAATTACAAATCTTCATGTGTCTGGATAGATGGGCAGATAGATGAATAGAAAGATAAATGGACCTACAGTAACCACGTTTCTCACCTTAGAGGGCAGAGTTGAGCTGCTGTCCTGCTGAGAGTTGCTGCACTCACACACATAGCTGCACTCAGCAGCATCACACGGCTCTGAGAGAAGTCTCTGCTGTGGTGGGATTAGACTGAAAGTAGGACATGGAGGGCAGGTTAAAGGAGGGAACGCTGCTACTCTGCAAAAAGACAAAACAAGAGTGGCTCAATAAACCAGAATAAGATCATAAAATGAACCAAAGGAAAAGCCTTGTTAAATATAAGTCGTATCGCAATCTGTACAAACTGCTGGGTGTAAATTAAAATTTTATTATCTGACATTTTGCAGAGTCAACAAGCTAAAATCATCGCAGTCGTGAGGACTCGGAATGACATTTTGTAGACAAGTTTTACCTAAAAGCAGGAGTTTATATTGGATCCAGTGAATGTGACATTTTATTCACGGATTTAAAGAAGAGTGAAGAGACTTTAATTCTTTTTGAAAACTGTACAGAAATAAATTATTTTCCTTTTTTTCCAGGGTACAGAGTTGAAATACTTATTACCAAAAAAATCTTTATTTTTGCAAAATGATAAAAATGAATTGCATTCACCGCAAATACTTGACAGTTTTTCTGTATTTCAGTATTACAACACAATAATCTCAAGATTATGGATGGATTACTGAATGGGCCTGCAGGGCACAGGCCCAGGGGCACAAAGTGTCCGGGGTCCCCTGAACCTTCACCTGAAAAATGTCAAAGGTCAAACTAACACATACTGAGCGAGAAGAGACATAAAAGAACAACAAAAACAGGCAGAACAATCATAAGGAGACACAGAATGACTACAGAGCAACACAAAACAACCAAAACAGACACTAAATTACTGCAATAATACACAATATTACTGCAACAACTACAAATAGACACAAAAGAATACAAAGAGATGCATGCAGTGGTCAGAAAAAGTATGTAAAGCCTTTGGAATTTTATGGTTTTCTGCATTAATTGGCCATAAAATGTGATCCGATCTACATCTCAGACACAAGTATAGACAAACACAAAGTGCTTAACCTATTACTACACAAACAGTTATAATATTTCATGCCTTTATTTAACATATCCATTAAACATTCCCTGTGCTGCTGGAAAAAAGTAAGTGAACCCGTGGATTTAATAAACTGGTTAAAGCTCCTTTGACAGCAATAACTTCAACCAAACGCTTCCAGCAGCTGCTGATCACACCTGCACAACGTTCACGAGGAAATTTATTTATCCATATTCTTAGGATGTCTGGCGTGAACGGCTCTCTTGAGGTCACTGCACAGCATCTCTACTGGAACAACTATAAAAAGACAAAGAACAACCACAAAGAGATGCAAAGGAACTTCAATGAAACACAAAATAACTACAAAAGCAGATAAACAAAACACAAAGAGACACAAAAAAACCACAGAGCAACACAAAACAATGACAAACAGACACACAGGACCATGAAGACATGCGAAGGAATTGCAAAAAAACCCAAAATAACTGCAAATACGGGAAAAACAGCCACAAAGAGACACAAATATTCCAAAAAGCAACACAAAGACAAACAAGGGGACACAACAGGAAGACAAAGAGATGGAAAGGAACTGCAAGGAGACACAAAATAACAACAAAAACGAGCAAAACAGCCACAAAGAGATATAAAATGTCTACAAAGAGACACAAAATAGCCAATAAGACACAAAATTACCCCAAAGAGACCAAAACAACTACAAAAAAGACAAAAACAACCAGAAAGAGATGCAAAGGAACACAAAATAACTACAAAAGCAGAAAAATAAAACACAAAGAGACACAAAATAACCAAAAGAGAAAACTAAATTATCTCAATAAGACAACGAAAAACAACAAAAACGGGCAAAACAGCCACAAAAAGATGTAAAATATCTACAAAACGACACAAAACAACCAATGAGACACAGAATTACCTCCAAGAGACCAAAACAACTACAAAGACACACAAAAGGACCACACGGAGAGGCAAAGGCACTGCAAGGAAACACAAAATAACTGCAAAAATGGGAAGACCAACTACAAAGAGACGCAAAACTACCACAAAGTGTGTGTGTGTGTGTGTGTGTGTCTTACTCCTGCGTAAGAGAGGTGGTGGGGCCCTTTGCATATCTGTGCCCAGTGGCCCACTGGCTCCAAGATAAAGATCTTGATAAAATTCACAATAAGGAAATGAGATCATTAAGAGATCTGATCCGAGATCGAGACACTGCAGAAGGCGTCATTGTCATCAGGTCTCCATTACTCTTCAATGATTCATCGTTTCCACACCAAACCCAGGTGCAGATTTTGATGTGAGGTGATTGTCAGTTTGTCTACACTTGATCTGAGTTAGCTGACACGAATGCCTCTACCTTTATCTCACTTGAATAATGAAAATAAATGAAGTGGTTCTGACCTCAGGGTGTCATGTGTAGCGCTCACGCCTGAGTAGATTTCTATAAAAGCCTCACGCAGCAGATTTTTCGATGATGAAGCCTGCAGTGAAACTTTAATGAGCTCCAAGGCGTCGGAGCAACAGACGATGACGAACGTCTACAGTGGCGGTGTCTAACATCAATATTAACTCTAATATAATACCAATAATAATAAATAACTAAAAAGCACTGATTGCAGTATTTACTGCGCTTCAACAGGAATCTGCCTCGAGGAGACATCATTATATTTCTGTGAATATTTAAAGACAAATGAGTCACTGCTACTGTACTAGACAATAAAAAACAGGGACGCTGCCAGAGGTTTTGGGCACACACCACATCGGACCCCACCACCACAGGCCACATGACTCAATACTGCAACCTCCAGAACCCAATCAACCTGCTCAAAGCTTTAAACAACTCTACCTTTGCAATGCTGTGCTTTTTATTCCACTACATTTATTTTACATGAATTGAGCATAGCGTTGGTTCAGACATGACACGAGGCAGGTTTAAGGTGTAATGTGGGAACAATGTGGACGCTACAAAGACAATATGTATTTCATTGCTAGGAGTGTCTCAAGAACACGGGGACTCATTTTTCAGATTTTTCTAACATAATAAGAATGCAGCACAAGGCTGTGAAGGTCACTGAGGCACTGCAGTGCAACTCGCCCTCAAAGAAGCTTATTTACTATGTGGGATTAAGAAATGCATTAAAATGAATATCAGCTTTATTGATGTAAACTTACACATGACTGGTACTGCACTGAAGAGAAGTTTGTGTGGCGGGCTGCTTTAGCTGTCGAACGTGCAGGTACTGACAGAGTGTCACAGAGAAACTGACGTTATATTTTGCAAAATGTACCAAACCTTAAAAGGTTGGAAAGTTCCAATACGTTTAGATGTATCAGCTCAAAGGAGCCAGAACTGTAAGAGGACGTGGTCTGCGCCACGTTTAGGGGCAGGACTGAACCATTTCATGCAAATACCTTTAATAAAATCTTCTATTAATAATGATTAATTAATGTGTAATGTTCCACTACATTTTAGGGCCACTGTCAGTCATAGGCCCTTAAATGTCCTACTTTTGCCTGCTCTATGGCGTCACTGATAAAGAATGACCTTCTTTTCATTTTCACAAAGAAAGAAAAAGATTATTTCGTCATCATCCAACAACTACAACTCCCATGAGGCTTTAAAAGACTTAGCTAAAGCTAACGATAATTGTTGTTTAACTGTGGTTGAACATAACATTACACAGTCCTGTTTGGTAACATGAATTCATTTATCTGATAACACGTTTTGGTAATTTGATGCAAACAGAAATCAAATGTGATGTTCTCATGAAGTCACATGGACGGAGCTTTATAGACCAGGTGCTGCAGACTCGTGATCCTCTGTGTGCAAACTGAACGAAGCCAGACATTGTTGAGATGGCCGCCACCACAGAACTGTGTCATCATGGTGTCCTGGCATCTCCCACTGAACGTGCTGACATTATGAGAGCGAGCAGGCAGCCTGACAGTCCGTCAATACCAAAGATTCTCCTCCAGCTGCTTTCCAAAGATTCCACATCGCGGAGGACAACGCTGTCTGCCTTCTGCATGTGTGTGTGTGTGTGTGTGTTTTTAAGACATGTTGAAGGTGGGGAAACAAAAATCAATGAGATATTTTTCCCTCCTTTTTCTTTAGAATTCTGTGTCAGTTGTTTGTGGTGTCGTATCGGCTGCAGCTGGCGCTAAGGAGCCCTTTGATTTCTCGTCCCTGAGCTAGTTGACATTTATTTCACAAACACTTGACATTTGGAAATGGGCTCCCTGTGTGAGCGCTGTGTGCACACTTGTCACCCCCTCGTCCTTGCGCGCACACACACACACACACACACACACACACTCGGAGGCCTGTGCCATTAGCAGCCTTTGTACAGAGCAGCTGGATGGTCGGACTGTCTGCTGGCTTTCAGAATGGGTCGAGCTCAGTTTGGACTGAAATCGAAACTTTGTCCTGAGAGGAAACTGTCAGTCTGAAGCTTTTAGTTTGCCAATAAATCAATACATTCTGATCAATTTTCACCAAGGCGGTGACCAACAAAAGAAAATGTCCAAGAGTATTTTTAACCAGTTCAGGAGGGATTGTTTCAGTGGTTTTTAAAATGGCTCTTAAAGGAGCAGCGTGTCAGACTTAGAGGGATTTAGTAGCGTCCAGCAGTGGCTGCAGATTGCAACCAGCTGAAACGTCTCCTGGTTAGAATTCTTTCATTGTTCATTGTTCAGCAGGTTTTTACTGGGGTCACTTCCTCTCCAAAACAAACAGGCGATTTAAACCAGTAAAAAATCAGAGCAAAACATTTTCATGTTAAAAAAAATCTGTGTTTTTCTGACGCTGCTCATCGCGGAGGGGCTACTAACTACGGGTCTGATGGAAAAAATAAATGGTCATATCTGGAGCCAGTGTTTGGTTGGACTGTTCTGGGCTAAAACATGGTGCAACATGGCGATCTCCGTAGACAACGACTCATTATAACGTTCACACCGGGTGCGAGTGAAGCGAATTACTAGTGAGTTTGGACGCCAGACCATTTTGTTAATTTGCGTTATCGCGTCAGTCGCACGAGTAGCGAGCCCGCCCATTTTCACTAGATAACAACATCTGGCCGCCATTCTCTCCTCAACCATGGCTGAGATAACCACCATCGATGCTTTGTACCTGCTCTGGAAGTCCAAGATGCGTCAGAGGGCCAAACGCCATCATTTTTGGGTTCACCCTATCCTGCAGAAGCGCCAGGAACTCCGTCTGGATGATAGCCGCTTTCAGCGGTACTTCAGGCTGTCTGGGGCCCAGTTTGAGGGCCTGTTGGCGAGGGTTGGCGCCAGGATCTCCCGGCAGGACACCAACTACAGCTGCATTTCACTTGCGGAGCGTCTGTCCATCAGTCTCTGGTGAGTAGCAGTTTATTGTTGTGTCAAAATCAGTAAATATTCACTGTATCTTGCAAATCATGCTTCGGCTTATCTGACACTATAGTGGTATGAACCCACATTTTGCTGTGATTCAATTTCAATAAACAGATCAAAAGTATAATAATGTAATAACGGCATAATATGATGATAATCTTTATTTGTATAGCACCTGTCATACACGAAATGCTTTACAACAAAGACCCTGCTGTGGCGCTGTGGATGGGAAGCATGTGGTCCTGAAAGCACCTGCACATTCAGGATCCTCGTACTACAACTACAAGGGGACATTCTCGATTGTCCTCCTTGCTGTTGTGGATTCCCGGTATTGCTTCAGGGTGATCGATGTCGGGGGCTACAGGACCAGTGATGGCGGTATTCTGGACAACTCAGCCTTTGGTCGAGCGCTTTGCTCCGGTGGATGAGGCCTTTCCACTCTGGAGAAACCTCATGAGGCCATTCCCCGGGTGCACACTTACCAGAGACTGGCGGATCTACAACTACCGTCTGTCCCGGGCACGGCTGGTGGTGGAGAACGCCTTTGGGATCCTTGCATCCCAGCGGCGGATGTACCGGCATGCCATGGAGCTCCAGCCCGACATTGCAGAGAAGTGTGTGAAGGCGACCTGTGTGTGCGCCTGCAATGAGGGGGAGCGTCTCTGATGGTGTGGTGGAGCCTCTGCCAGGTCTGGGAAGACTGGCTGTGAACAACTCGGCAAGAGAGGCCATCAGGGTTCGGGAGACCTTCACAGCTTACTTCTCGGCAGAGGGAACGGTCCGGTGGCAGGCCAACGTCTAGTGTGCAAGCACTCACAAAACGGCTCTTTTAAGAGCCACCTACACATTACTACTGAGCAAACATCCTGCAGTATTTATTTACTTTTGTGTACTTTATGTTAAAAGCTTGTGCACAGCTGGAACCTACAGAATACAGTACACAATGTTCTGTGTGTGCAATAAATATATGAAATCAGATGAGAATTGTTTCTGTAGGAAAGAGAAAACAAAAGACAGCTGAGGTAGATTATTATTTTTATAAATCTTGAGATATAAAACATAAACACAAACATAAAAAACGTATAAAAATATATAGATAAAGTGAACATATATACAAATAAAGTGTCTACTCTACAGAGAACAAAAAGGAGCAGGCTTGGGTGATTAACAATCTGAAATTTAGGCCTCAGGGACACCTATTTTTAAAAAACTGAAAAGCCTGGTTCGCTCCCTGCAGAGATTGTTGCGCCATTAGCTAAAAAGCTACTCACTTTATTCAAAATTTAGCACAACAGGGCTGGCTTCAAAAATTAATTTATGTATGTGAAATTTCACATACTTCTCCTTTTGTATTGTTCATTCTAGCGACTGAGTATTCAAAGGAAGCAGTTTCTCCCATTCAGTGACTTCTGGTGTTTTTGTGTTCTTCCCTGGGCTTGTTCCATTCAATTTCTAAGTGTTTTAATTTCAGGTTTTGTAGGTGAGAACACATATTAGTTTAGAGTATTTTCAAATTTTCTTTGTCAGTTTTTATAGTACAGGCTGTGAAAAGAAATCTACTATAATACTGAGACAAGTCAGTCCCCTCAGTTAGTTGAGGGGCCTGCTGCCTCTCCCTGGTCCCCGACCGGCCCTGCTTCCGACTCTCTGTACCCTGCGGCCCTATCCTCGACCCCCCGACCCATGTTCCCGCTGGTCTCCCTTGGGGTTATGAAGGGGTCGAGGGCCGCAGAGTACTTCCATCTCTTCACTGGCTCTGCCTTTCCTTTATATAAGTGTCCCTGAGGCTCTTCCATTTCTTTCAACATTGATCCACTGACAAAAAACACAATCGGTAACAGACAAGTACGTTATGGCGAGGAAGCCGGCTGTGCTAACTGGAGCTAAGCTAGTGCTAACGTTCATAGTACAACCGTTCTGCAAACTAATAAAAGACACATACAGTCATGGAAAAAATTATTAGACCACCCTTGTTGTCTTCAATTTCTTGTTCATTCTAATATCTGGTACCACTAAACGTATAATACAATGAACACAACAAAAAATGCAGCTGGTCACATAATACTTTATGTCCTATTTGACATTCTTAAGCTTAATTGATTCCCAGGGTATATAAGAGGCCATTTCATGTCACAAGCAGCACTGCACATGCAAAGGCCTAGAGTGGTTTCCTGCTTACATTCAAGCCGTAGCACAACTCAGAAGTTGTCAGCTCTCACATAATGCCTAAAACAAAAGAATTATGTGAAGCCACAAAGGCAGCCATCTTGGCACTGCTGGAAATTGGCATGAGTGAGAGACAGGTAGCGAAAAAACTGAAGATCTCCAAGACAGCCGTTCATTACAACAAAAAAAAACAAGCTGAACATGGCACTACCAAATTGCTACCTGGCCGTGGCAGGAAACGTCTTTCTACCCACGATGACCGTGCACTCATCCGTTCCTGTGTCAGGAATCGTCGTCAGACCTCCAGGGACCTTAAAAATGAGTGGGCACTGTCGAGAAATGTGACTTGTTTGGCAAGGACAGTTCGAAACCGACTTGTTGAAGCTGGTTTGAAGTCACACAGAGCACGCAAGAAGCCCTTCATCAATGAAAGGCAGAGGAAGGCCCGGTTACTCTTTGCTCGAGACCACAAGGATTGGACTGTTGATGATTGGGCTAAGGTTCTCTTCAGTGATGAATCCAATTTTGAATTGATGCCCACTCCAGCCAACTTACTGGTTAGGAGGAAGCCTGGAGAAGCTTACAACCCAGACTGTCTTGCCCCTACAGTAAAACATGGGGGTGGATCAGTCATGATCTGGGGTTGTTTCAGTCTGAGTGGAACAGGGCAAATGCAATTGTGTGAAGGCCGAATGAACCAGGTCATGTACAGGACTACCCTTGAAAACAGTCTTCTTTCATCAGCTGGAAAACTCTTTCCTGCCTCGAATGACTGGATTTTCCAACAAGACAATGCCCCTTGCCACACGGCAAGGTCAGTTAAAGCCTGGATGGAGAACCACAACATTCGCACCATGCCTTGGCCTGCTCAATCACCAGATCTTAATCCAGTTGAAAACCTGTGGAAAATCATCGAACTCAAAATGGAGAACCACAAGCCCAAAAACAAAGAAAATTTGTTTGAATTTGTCCAACAGGAATGGGCTGCTGTGACAGCAGAACAATGTCAGAAGCTGGTGGAGAGCATGCCAAGACGCATGGCTGCAGTCATCAAAAACAATGGTTATGCAATCAAGTATTAACTCTTGTGTGTATCATGTGTTTAAAGCAAACAGAAAAGAAAACATGGAATGCTTAAAAGTAGTGTTTTTGGCGGTACAATGCCATAGCTATTGATGTAAGAATTTAAGTAATTTTGGTTATTATCAAGAAAACCATGGAAAATGAATAGTTCTTAGTTCTTAAATTAAACTCTCATGAGCTATTTTTGTTGTTATCATTATAATTGTCCAAACAAATGTACCTTTAGTTGAGCCAGGCATTAACATTAACAAGAAATTGAAGAAAACAAGGGTGGTCTAATAATTTTTTCCATGACTGTATTTACAGAACTTAACAGGTAGACCAGTCTCCTCAGCGACTTTCACCCAAGCCTGCTCCTTTTTGTTGTGGTCTCTGTCGAGTAGACACGACGTGTCAGCTCCAGGTAGCCGCACACCGCAATGATAATTTTCTCCTCCATCTTGGCATCAACAACTGGACGTCGGGAGAATCTCAACGCTGATTGGCTTTCGCGGCACAACGTCATGCGAATTCGCCTCAAAAGTTCAATATTTTCAACTCGAGCAATGAGGCGATGGACGAGAATTTCGCGGCTATCTGTAGCATAGCTGTTTTCCCACCGAGACGGTGCCAAAAAAACAACAACGTTGTTTTACCAAGACATCACTGCCTTTCTTGCTGGGGTAGTGCAACGTAAAACAGTTGGTGTGTTGTTTCCACCAGGGATAGTGCCACAAAAAGTGATTGTTTTTACTGACCACTACTGCATTTCCAGCAGAGACAGTGCCACAGAAAGCAGTTGTGTTTTACAGTGACATTGCTACATTTCCTGTCAGTATACTGTGGTTGTTTTCTACTGCGACATCGCTGAGTTTCCTGCCAGGAAATAGTCAGCAAAGGCGGGTGTTGTTTACCGAGACATCACTGCTTTTCCAGAGGAGGTTGTGCCCCTAAAATGAGACCTTTTCCAAACCATAACTACATGGTTTTTGTGCCTAAAGCTAACCACACGTTAACCACAGCATTGTTGATATGTAAAGTTTCAACATATCCACGACATAATAATATTAAAATAGAACACATCTCTAATACAAACATATTTTCTGGTCGGCGCAAAAGCACAACAGGACATTTCACCATTCATTCATGCAGGTCGACCTTCATCTGTCTCCGTCCTGCAGCAGGAGTTTGAACGGCTCTAAAATTAAAACTGGTGTTGCTGTGAAAAGTAAAACTCAGCAGAGGATTCAGTTTGATCAGTTCGTCAAACAATGACTCACCTTCTGTTTATTTTCCCTGCTTAGAGGAGGCAGGTAAGATGATGCAGAGGACAGGCAGCCTGCTGTGTGACAGAGAAGTCACAGAATTAAACCCCAATTAATGATAAACAGCACTTTATCAAAACATGGGAACCCCTTCTTATCATTATTAGAAAACGAGAATATACAGCTTTCATGAATGTCATCACTACAGCTGCTTGTTTTCTTGTTTTATCTTTATTTCATGTTGATCCACAAGTTTATCGCCAGAGGACCCACAATAGGATATTATCACGATATTTTATGATATATTATGCTGTATCGATTTTTCCCCCACCTCTGATGTGTCTGAATATTTTACATGGCTTTTATTTTATTTGTGATTATTTTTTTCTGCATGCAGTACATAAGCAGCCAGACACAAATGACACAGACATATGACTTTGTGGGTTGACACTTTACAGAAGTGATAATTTAAAATAACATTTTCAGTTTTCCCATCAAACATTGAGTCATATTCAATTATCACACCCAGTTTCAGTAGACTTCACTCCTCTCTCAGAGTCTCCTGGTGTTTTCGATAAGAAGACTTTCCCTGGTAAAGTGATAATAAACTGATCCAGATATAGATTCTGAAATCATGTGACGAGGGCAGAGAACTAACACTTGCCGAGGTGTTAGCGTGTTAGCACGTGTGTTGTCATTCAGGGTAAACCTCAGATGTTGAGAGCGCTCTGCTGAATCCAGGAACCTTCAATGTGACACCAGGGTGTTAACAGGGTCAGAAATAAAGCAGTTAGGTCTGCACTGTGAGCTTTAAGATACCAGATGAGATATTTTATTGATACACATGATGAGTTCATGATGCTACAGCAGAAGAGACAATCACATAAATACAGATATTATTTAGTATTTAATACTAAAACTGTCTAAAGGAAGTAAAAGTTGTGACAAGGTTTCCCTCAGTGAACCTGTGGAGGCATTGTTACTGTCAAGAAGATCAGGCAAAATTACACTCCTATTTCCACCAGTGGGTCATCATCTGTTGAGCTTGTTGGTAGTCTTACATTTCTAGACACTGTTACATGGACAACAAACACCACCTACATTCTCAGGAGAGCACAACAGAGACTGTTCTGTCTGACGCCTCTCAAGAGGTTTGACATAATCACCTAATCTCAAGTGAATTTTTCTGATGGGCAGCGTTACTGTGTATTTTGGCACCTGAATCACTCTGATTGGTTGTTTAGCTCAGCGCACAAGAAGAGAAACAAAAATGAGGAAAGTAAACAACAGAAGTCGAGAGGGAGTGAGACTGAAACAAACTTAAGTAATATTATTTTTATAGCCACTGAGCTCTTTAGTAGAAATGGGTCATAATTGTGTGTTTTGTTGCACTGTAAATATGATTTGTTCTCTCAACACTGAGTTGTGTTATTAATGTGTTAACTGGTGTCTTGAATTCATCCTATCCGTCCTCCAGTTTCCCTTTTTGAATGACAAATGCAGACCAATGCTTCCTGCTAGTATGGAGAGTTATTTCCACGTACACTGGTGCAGAACATATGTGCTAGTCGGTTGTCAGCTGTACTTTCAGGATCAGGATAAACTTTATTGTCTCTTGCAGGAAATTTGTCGTAGACAGTCGTGCTACATAAGCTGAAAACAACATAACAATTACACAGACTCACAAAAATGTCAGACTATAACAAAAAAGGAAAATTGGCAGTTGCAATGTCACAGTGTTACACAGTATTGCACATTTCCTGGGTTATTGCACAAAAATTATGCTATTACATCAAGAATCATAAGCACCATAAAGTAGTCAGCAAGAAAAGTGCTAAAGTGCTATCAAAGATTCCACCAGCAAATAAATAGTCTGATTAAAACAAGTTTACAATAATATAAAATCAATAAATAAGAAACAGAACAGCAAGATAAAAGAAACTGAATAAAATCAAGATAGAAATTAGATACTAACCAGATTAAACCAAGGCACATATAAGACCAGAATAAAATTTAGGCAATTGTTTTGTTGTTTGTGATGTGTTCAAGTGCAACTTTTGGCAAAGACACAAGCAACATAGAGTGACAAAACAGTCAGCCTTCGTTGCCACTAGTTCTTTTTGTCTCATGTTTATGGATTGCTCACTTTGGGCCTGGAGAGAGATGCTGCCACAAGTAAAGAAGTTCAGGTATCTTGGGGTCTTTTTAATGAGTGAGGGTAAAAGGGAGTGTGAGACAGACAGGAGGATAAGTGCAATTAACCGGTCCATCTGTGTTTCATGAGCTCTGGGTAGTGACCAAAAGAATGAGATCGCAGATACAAGCAGACAAAAGTTTCCTCCGTAGGGTGTCTGGGCTCAGCCTTAGGGACGTCCGAATGGAGCTAAGAGTAAAGCTGCTGCTCTGTCACATCATAAGGGGCCAGTTGTGGTCGTCTGGGCATTTGATCAGGATGCCTCGTTGGCACTTCCTGTTGGAGGCTTTCCAGGCACGTCAACAGGTAGGAGGTCCTGGGGTCGACCCAGGTGGAGGGATTATATATCTCATCTGGCTTGCGAATAAATCGGGGTTGGAAAATGCTCCTGGGGAGGGGAATGTCTGGAGTACCTTGATTAGCCTGCTGCCCCTGCGACCCAGCCGTGGATAAATGCAAGATAATGGATGGATAGATGGACTTGAGTATTCTCTGTGAGGTTTATTGAATTTCAGGTGGAACAGACGCTCCTCGTGCAGGAAAAGCAATACGAAGCTTCGAGTGCCTGGTGGCCTGTGCTCTCGAAAGCTTGGGAGTTTGATAAATTGCATTCAAATTGATGCCGGCGTTAACAAGATCAGACGTTTTGTAAGTCGATAGAGGAGAAGGGTAGAAACACAGCCCCAGGAGAAGTTGGTGAGAGTGCTCGCTGTGGATGTACAATGAAGCTTCACTTCATGTCACGCACAAGTAGACAAAAAATACTGTCTTGAAGTGCAGACATGTTTACTGTAGTTATATTCATATTGATCAAAAGGTGTCTGATACAAAGGACAGGTAGTCAGTTGAGTGGTGAGTAGAAGTGTAGAGTAGAAGATGAACTGATTTCCAAAAGGCATGAAGCTAAAGATCAAACATGCTTTTTTTTGTACAGTTTTAGAGTGATAAAATGAAAGGAGCACCATGCAAAAGTTTGGGCACCCCAAGACACTTGAGCTCGCAGACAACTTTAAACAGGGTCTCAGACCTTAATGCGCTTGTTAGGGCTCTGACTTGTTCACAGTCATCGTAAGGAAAGGCCAAGGCATGCAGGTTTGAAAGCTTTATAAATACTCTGACTCCTGAAACTTGTCCCATGGGCTCCTCTAAACAGCTGCCTAGCACTCTGAAACTAGAATAAGTGATGCCCACAAAGCAGGACAAGACTATGAGAAGATGGCAAAGTGTTCTGAGGTCTGGAAGACCAAGAAAACTTTCAGAGAGAGCTGCTCGTAGGATTGTTAGAAAGGCAAATCAAAAGCCCTGTTTGACTGCAAAAGACCTGCAGGAAGATTTCTCAGACTCTGAAGTGGTGGTGCACTGTTCTACTGTGCAGACACACCTGGACAAATATGAGCTTCATGGAAAGGTCATCAGAAGAAAACCTTTCCTGTGTCCTCACCACAAAATTCAGCCTCAGACGTTTGCACATCTAAACAAAATAATCTTTTGGAAACAAGTCCTGTGGACCGATGATGTTAAAATAGAACTTTCTGGACACAGTTAGAAAAAGTATGTTTGGAGGAGAAATGGTGCAGAGTTTCATGTAAAGAACATCTGTCCAGCTGCTAAACACGGGGGTGGATGGATCGTGCTTTGGGCTTGTGTTGCAGCCAGTGGCACGGGGAACACTTCACAGGTAGAGGGAAGAATGGACTCAAATTGTGGAGGCAAAAATCACAGCATCTGTAAAAAAGCTGAAGATGAAGAGAGGATGGCTTCAACAACAGGACAATGATCCTAAACCCACCCTACAAATCCACACTGGACGACCTCAAGAGGCGCAAGCTGAGGGTTTTGCCACGGCCCTCTCACAGTCCATCAATCTTAGCATCATCAAACATCTGTGGACAGACCTCAAAGAGCAGAGCATGAAGATGGCCCAAGAATCTCACAGAGTTAGAAGCCTTTTGCAGGAAGAATGGGTGAAAGTCCTCCAAACAAGAACTGAAAGACTCTGAGCTGGATACAGGAAGTGTTTAGAAGCTGTGACACTTGTCAAATGGGGCGCTACTAAGCACTGACCATGCAGGTGCCCAAACGATTAGATTTAAAAGGAATCTTGCTTAAAACATTTAAGAAATGTGTCGTCTCTAACGTCATGCCTTTTCAAAATCAGATCATCTTCTACTTAACTACTCACAGTAAACAAAATGTCGACCAGGGGTGTCCAAACTTTTGCATGCATGTAACATCATGCAGCTGAGCCGTATAGACGTCATCCCTGCTTTACAGAGTGAGCTGTACTGCAGTGTGTTCTCCTCCTCTCATTCTCACTGGGAAGAACGTCTCTTTCTCCTCTTAGCATCACTGATACTATCTGTTCGCCAGAGGAACGTAAGAGGAAAAACCCATCAGCCCCAGCGGTATGGCTGCGTGATTACATAATCACTTTGATATCATAAATGCATTACAGTGAAAAAGTTTACCCTCAGGACAAAACAAAGCACATTTCACAGAACACGCTCTGCCTCTCGAGAACCCCCAGACTCCTCCTCGAGCTGCGAGAAGGTTTCTCTCCTCCCAGAGCTTCAATCAGTCCATGACACATCAGCACAGGCCACAGACATCCAGCCCGCCAGCTCCAACATGGAGCTACTTCTTTCTTTTTCTAACTGCAGTGACACGCACGCCTGAAGCCCTGAATGCTCCGATCTCTGATTCGAGGAGAAAGTGGATCTTCAGCTGACAAAAAAAGAGGTATCTTGACTTCTGTCAGAGGAAAGATGAGGCTGAAGAGATTCTGGGGTAAAGACAAAAAAAACAAGCATATGTTTGTTTTGACAGGTCCATGTTTGCATTAAGTGTGAGGTCAGGCACCAGAGAGTGGACACGTTTGCCTTCAGGCCTCTCGTCACTTTGTGTGTGTGTGTGTGTGTGTGTGAGGGGGGAGTTGATGATGATTACCATGAGAGGAGCTGCCCTTGGTGTTGGCTTCATACATGTGTTTATTTTAGTTTGGATCACATCCTCAGGGCAAATGCACATCTGTTGGACACCACCTGACACCTTGTGCACAGGTCTTTATGTCAACTGACAGTGTCTGCTTTGTTCAGTGATGGAGGAGCATTTAGAAGTCTTTTGAACACATGCACTGCAACCCTGAACTGATGAAGATGCTACTGGGAGGAGCTGTAAATGAGAATGTAAATAGCTGTATCAGCTGGATCGGACAGTAAACAGACTTCACCCTGCCTGCTCCCTAGTACAGTGTCTGTGTAATGTCCAGTTAATGTTTGGTTCAGATGACAAGATATCAGCCCGATGATGACCCCACATGGTCATCCTACAGTGTCGGCTTGCATCGTGAGCAATGAGTGTTGTTTTACCTCGTGTAGTGTGTCATAGTAGACGACAGCCGACACAGCATTCAGTATATTTATTCTTACCCCTCAACAGTCATTGGATGTTGTTCCAAAAGTTGACACTACACGCTTAACAAGAATCAGACCGATTTTTTGGCCTGATTCCGGCCTCTTCACAAACGTCAGCAAAGCCCTGAAATCTTGCCAGATTTTCCTGTGGTGTGGTGTTTTACATCTTCAGATCTTCATAAAAAGTTCATCCTGGCCACATTTCAAATCAAAAATGCCACTAAGTTCCCAAGTCATTTTTTGCAAGTGTTAAGCAATTGATGTGATCACAAGCTCCAGAACAGCTACTGCAAGGTGAAACAGTTTTGCCAGCTGACGGCAGTATTTTCAGCAACCATATAGTTCAACCCTTTGACCTCGGCAAAAGAAATGGTCCTCTGGTGCTTCATATTCCTACAATCTGTACAACCTCAGCTAAAAGGTTACGCAAACAAAAAAAACCTTAATAACTGATAAAACTATTGAAATTGTATTGTAAAAAAAAAAAAAAAAAAAAGACAAAAATCGGACATGATTTTTCATCAGAATATACAAATAAAAACAAGATTTTTAAATGCAGAAACATAAAGAAAATATTTCCCAACACTCCATAAGTGATTTGAGCTGTGTACACGTTTTAAATTTTGAGCAGTGTGCAAGGGCGTTTCTAATTCTGCTGGCACCATGTTGCATGTGGTGCAAAACCATGCGAAAAGCAGCAGTTTTGCATCACATGCAATGTTGTGCAATGACATCATTATGAGTGTGTAATGAGATGGCAAAGAAGACAGAAGCCTTAGCTTTCTGCTGCAAAAAGAATGAATGTTCTAGCTATTACTGTTTATATTTCAGATCGATATATATACAGGATTATGCAGCACTGACCTCTTGCGCCCATGACGAGGAAATGCCAGCATAATTATGGCGAAATACTACGTTCACACTTTCAGTAAAGTGAGGTGAAAGGTACTGAGTATATGACATGGAAGACAGAGGCCTCAGCTCTCTGCTGCAAAAACAATGAACGTTCGAGCCATTATGTTTTTCTTTTTAATTTTAGATGTATTTAGACAGGATCATGTGAACAGTGATCTCCTGTGGCCGACTGCAGGAGTTCTGTTTTTTAAGGGTTAAAACTGTGTTGTTTTAATGTGTGTGCACAAATTATTAGTTTATAAAAACACACGAGTGAGCCACACCTTCACACTGGCTGACACATTCCTTCATCACCGTCAGCATCATGAGTGTATTTCGATCTCTTCAGGAAACACAAAAACAGAAATGACTTATTCTCTGAATCTTCACGCGTGCAAACATCCAGCTGCTGGGATCTGCTCACATGAACGCACGCCAGCACACAGTGTAGCGGTTTGTCACTAATCCCGCAGTAAACAACCCGCCCTCCCACTAATTACTGTGACACCTGGGTCACGACGACGACCTGACACCCTTCTGCCTCATCATCTCTTTTCCCTGCTCAGCTGACGAGCCTCGCATTCCTCCGATCAAAGCGCCGCCCTCCCACACTTCTTCTCCTTCTTCTTCTGTTGTTGTTGCACCTGCAGCACAGCTGGTTCTCTGGCGGCGGATCAACACAGAACACCGAGTGCTCCTGTCTGTGGGCGGCAGCGCCTCAGCAGTGTTTGCATCAGCCTTCATCCAACCGTTCTTCTTCATTGGCTGGCACACACACACACACACACACACACACACACACCACCACCACGCTTCTCCACGCTGGTTGAGCCGCCACGCGCCATCTGCTCCCATCAGGACAGGGTGATTGATGCACCGGCCGTATAAAAGCTACAGGGATGACTCATCGACTCCCCGCCGCGATGGCTGCTGCAGTGAGAAAGTGTATGAGTGTGTGTTGTTTAAGGAGCACATGACTCTCTGCTTCTCTTCCACGTCACGCTGCTCTGCTTCTCTACACACTTCAACACTTCCCAGCTCTCTGATCAGTGACTAATCACCTATTGGTCTCTTGTCCAGCTGGTGGAGCCGATACGTTGGTCAGCGTTCACCTTTTCACCTGCTGAACGACACAGAGACAATAGATCATGAAGCGATTAATTTCTACAGTATGTGAGTTTGTTTCAGTTGTTCTTAAGCTCGTCTAATGCAAAACCTGCTGAGTCAAGGTAGGAGAATAAGTCAGTAAGACAATCTTTAAAGCTGCCATAATAAATATTTTAACATTCACAATGAATCATATGATTATATGGGATGTAATCGTGTCAAACCCAGAATTGTCTTTAGCTGGTAGATACAGAGCAACATGCCTCCATGTTTGCTGCTGTGAACTGTTAGTCAGCAAGTTCATCAGATCAACCTTAATGTTGGTAATATGTCAGAGTTGTGCTTACAGCTTGTTGTGCTGCCCCCAGGTGGCCAAAAAATGCAAGCAGCGACGAACAGGCCCTTGCGCCCCTGCACAATGCAGAGGTGCTGACAGGACATTTCTGTGACAGTCAGACATGTATGCAGGAGTGAGATGGTGTATCCTCCATCGAGTGTGGACACTGGAATGACCTATTTTACATTTGTACCACTTCCTGTTTCTACCATGTGGCATTAAAGAGGACATGACATATACATCATGTTGCTGCAATGTCATGTAAATCAAAAGATAAGTGTGACAAAATGCACTTCCCGTTTCCATATAGATGGCTTTGGGCCTGGAGCCTCATAAAACGTTTTGGGCAATTGGATCATCGGATCAATTGGACCATGTGTGTTGGAGTTACAAACTACTTCCTGTGTAGAGGCGAAACATGGAAATTTGACACCTTGCCATGGTCACATGGTTTGATGAAAACTCAAACTTAAAGCAACATTCAGTCCATAGACCCCGCCCACTCAACTGAGTAGGCTTGCATCTCTGGTCTGGCATACTGCAATGAATTTGCAATTTATCTCGTCCAAGTCCTGGCTGACTTCTTGTAGGGTTCAAGATATGGCTCCTGGAGAGTTTTTTTGTATGTCTCAGGGTGTTACATGTGCCTATCAAGTTTCGTACATGTCGGTGAAACCAGCTGTGGGGGCTGTGTTGTCAAAATTTTGCACCCGGGCATGAAACCCCTTAAATATCAAATTTTTCACCAGATGTGATATACAGTCATGGAAAAAATTATTAGACCACCCTTGTTTTCTTCAATTTCTTGTTAATTTTAATGCCTGGCTCAACTAAAGGTACATTTGTTTGGACAATTATAATGATAACAACAAAAATAGCTCATGAGAGTTTAATTTAAGAACTAAGAACTATTCATTTTCCATGGTTTTCTTGATAATAACCAAAATTACTTAAATTCTTACATCAATAGCTATGGCATTGTACCGCCAAAAACACTACTTTTAAGCATTCCATGTTTTCTTTTCTGTTTGCTTTAAACACATGATACACACAAGAGTTAATACTTGATTGCATAACCATTGTTTTTGATGACTGCAGCCATGCGTCTTGGCATGCTCTCCACCAGCTTCTGACATTGTTCTGCTGTCACAGCAGCCCATTCCTGTTGGACAAATTCAAACAAATTTTCTTTGTTTTTGGGCTTGTGGTTCTCCATTTTGAGTTTGATGATTTTCCACAGGTTTTCAATTGGATTAAGATCTGGTGATTGAGCAGGCCAAGGCATGGTGCGAATGTTGTGGTTCTCCATCCAGGCTTTAACTGACCTTGCCGTGTGGCAAGGGGCATTGTCTTGTTGGAAAATCCAGTCATTCGAGGCAGGAAAGAGTTTTCCAGCTGATGAAAGAAGACTGTTTTCAAGGGTAGTCCTGTACATGACCTGGTTCATTCGGCCTTCACACAATTGCATTTGCCCTGTTCCACTCAGACTGAAACAACCCCAGATCATGACTGATCCACCCCCATGTTTTACTGTAGGGGCAAGACAGTCTGGGTTGTAAGCTTCTCCAGGCTTCCTCCTAACCAGTAAGTTGGCTGGAGTGGGCATCAATTCAAAATTGGATTCATCACTGAAGAGAACCTTAGCCCAATCATCAACAGTCCAATCCTTGTGGTCTCGAGCAAAGAGTAACCGGGCCTTCCTCTGCCTTCATTGATGAAGGGCTTCTTGCGTGCTCTGTGTGACTTCAAACCAGCTTCAACAAGTCGGTTTCGAACTGTCCTTGCCGAACAAGTCACATTTCTCGACAGTGCCCACTCATTTTTAAGGTCCCTGGAGGTCTGACGACGATTCCTGACACAGGAACGGATGAGTGCACGGTCATCTCGTGGGGTAGAAAGACGTTTCCTGCCACGGCCAGGTAGCAATTTGGTAGTGCCATGTTCAGCTTGTTTTTTTTTTTTGTTGTAATGAACGGCTGTCTTGGAGATCTTCAGTTTTTTCGCTACCTGTCTCTCACTCATGCCAATTTCCAGCAGTGCCAAGATGGCTGCCTTTGTGGCTTCACATAATTCTTTTGTTTTAGGCATTATGTGAGAGCTGACAACTTCTGAGTTTGTGCTACGGCTTGAATGTAAGCAGGAAACCACTCTAGGCCTTTGCATGTGCAGTGCTGCTTGTGACATGAAATGGCCTCTTATATACCCTGGGAATCAATTAAGCTTAAGAATGTCCAATAGGACATAAAGTATTATGTGACCAGCTGCATTTTTTGTTGTGTTCATTGTATTATACGTTTAGTGGTACCAGATATTAGAATGAACAAGAAATTGAAGACAACAAGGGTGGTCTAATAATTTTTTTCATGACTGTATGTGCAAAATTTCATGAGTTTTTGTTTTGTTTCTTTGGTTAGGTTGGGCTGATGATGGAAGTAGCTGTGGATCATCTCACCTTCCTCTCATCTCTGGAGAGCGTAGATGTGAAAAGAGAACTGGATGCAGAAAAATGACATCAGATGAACAGACTGAAAACATTATCTTATGAGATAATAAAACTGATGTTGACAAAGTTTTCCTTTGGGGAAATAATTTGCAGTCGGAAAAGAAGGTAAAAAAATCACAATTTCTTTTATTGCAAAACTCAGCATATCACAACATGGTAATCATAATAATAATGTATGTTATTGTGTCTTAAGTGTCGCACCATGGGTCCTCTGGCGATTCCCACCTTACTATTCATTAGTGAGTCCACATGAGGGACACTATCCCTGTTTGTATTTCTAACACCATAATGTCCATTAACATCCTAATTGTAACAAATCTAATTTCATGTCTCATCATGTTGTCCGTGTACAGTCCTGCTCCCAAATAACTGCACCACAGTTCTCTCAGAAGACATGACAGCCGTTTCTAATGGAGACTCACAGTTCCAGGACTTGGATAGCCCCCCCCCCCCCAGAGCGTGCCAAGGATTATACATATTTACAGTGTCAGGGCCTTCAGTAAACCGTCGCCAGGAGACTCAGAATCTCAAGTAGCACTTCCAGACTTTGCAGACATTTTCTGAGTTTGAATGTCATCATTATCATGTGGAAAAACAAACTAACCTGGAGGGAGAAACACTGCAGATTATGCACCAAACACAGAGAACATGCTGTTTCTGAGCATCACACGTCTCTCTCTCCCCCGTCCGTCTTTAATTTGTCTCCCAGACGTTATTTTCATATCTGAAAAGCGGCGGCCCTGGTCGCCTCACATTGTGCCGTTGCCTCTGAATGCTGAGCTGTGATCAAATTCCTCATTGAGATGCAGATGAAGGGCCAACCTGCCTCAGGCTCAGATCGTGGCTTTGGAGGCAGCCGCCGGGGTTGTTTGTTCTCTCCTCCGTGATTTCAGCGCATCATCCGGAGCAGAGACTAACAGGATCTCCTCCTCCTCCTTTTCACAAGCAGCTGCGCAGCCACTTTACCTCTCAGTGGCCTTATTGTGGTGTGTGAACCTGTGTTAAACCACACTCAGTGGAAGTGCACAATGACACTGTGTTGGTACATAATCTCTCTGATACAAAACACACGGGCGAGGGAGGAAGAACACGGCGCTCCAGAAATGAAACACTCCGAACTGAAGCATTCAAACATCTCAAAGCATATGATGTATTCTTTTTCTTTTATTCTATAAAAGTAATTGTAGCCAGGTGTAAATGTGATCACACCAGATACACAACAAACTGCGAGAGGGGTATTACATTTATATGTTTAATTTGTGTTCGATTAAAAGTCTCTCAGATACAATGAAGTCTACACTTGCTACTCAAACATCCAAAGTTTCCACAAATCTTGGTTTCTACAACATGAAGTGCATCAACCTGTCTCATGAAACACTGTTGGTAAATCAGTTCAGTTCAGTACGTAACCACATATAGATATGAACACAAAATTTGGTTTGGTTTGTTTTGGGTGTAGAGAGAATAAGAATATAAAAGCAGCAGAGAGGCAATGGACAAATGTCAAGAAGCAGCAGGTGTGACAGCTGAGGCTGGAGGTGAGGCGTTAAGCGGACTAATGTTAGCAAATAAAACCTGCTGTGTCGGCTCAGTTTTAAAGCTACAGTAGAGATCTAACCCACTCGCACCACGTTATGCAATCTTGTCTGAAAGGGGGCGAAACAATGCTCCAAAGTTACGCTAAAGTTTGGTGAGGGGAAAAAGGAACATTGCCATTTTTCAAAATGGTGTATTTAAATATTTCTGCATACTGGGTCCCTGAGTGTCTGGCACACAGTCTGACCAATATTTGACTAAAGTAGCCTCAAGATTGAATGAATAAATGAAGAAAAAGGAATTAGCGAGCAGCTAGTAGCAAGAGGGAAACACAAACCTGACGGACACTGTAAAGATGAGCAACTGGGGAGACAAGGAATTGCGCGCCCTCCTTGTCCTCGCAAACGAAGAAGACGGTGAAGGACGGGCCGACTTACGCGAGAATCGCCGAAGGACTGACCAGCCGCGGCTTCCCTCCCACGTCACTGTTTACGTCACACGCTGAGCTACACGTTTTGTTACTTGCTCACGCCCCCCATTGCCCCGAAAAAGGCGCATTCTGTATAAACAAAAGTAGGTAGGCGACATTTTGCTGCACTCCCCGATTTTGTTTTTTATACTGCCAATGCTGAAAGAAGACTGATTGGGCTTTCCTGCATATTTGCACAACTCCTGTCTAAAAAGGGCTACTATGTCCCAACGTCAGAAGAAGCACCTTGACCCTTGTCCCCCTGCCACCTTTCAGATTGAAAGTTCACTAACTTGCCTTTAATTTTCAGCAGTGGCTTTCAAAAATTGTGCACTGTCAGAGCCTGAATCCAACTGTGTGGAAAATTGTATCTTTAGCAATTAACACAAAGACATGAAGGACAAACGCATGAAAGGACCGTGTGCTGTGGTCGTCACATTTCCAGAGATTAACATTCCCATAGAAAGTGGACATATGGAGCTGACCCTCCTCATTTATTTTAAAGCTCATAACATGGCTGATAACTTTCTTTTCTTTTCACCTAGAGGATTTAGTATTCTTCTGCTGCGTTCTTTCACTTGTGATAATTATATGCCGCAGTGAGCAATCACTGTCCAGTTATTTCAGCGATGCATTTGAATATCTCCCACACACATTTAAAAGCTATCCGCTGTCAATCAGGGTATTGTGGCGGTTTTTATTTGCTTCACACTTGATGTAAGCTGTAATTAAAACACTTGATGAAAATGAAAAACGGGATACATTAAACAGTGTAGGCAGCGAAATCTGCCATGTTTAAAGGAATATATTACACTTTTTCACCAAAATTAGTATATATATACATTTTTGGTTTTAAAGGAAGGATTTTTTATTTTATTTTTTAGCACCGTCTCCAGGTTATTTCCTTGTTTTTTTGTTTTTAACATTCTTTCTTCTTTTCTTTCTTTTACTAATTTTCTTGTTTTTAATTTTCTCTTTTTGTTTTTCCTAAGTTCTTGCTATTTTTGGGGGGATACTTTCTTCTTTCAACACTTTGGTTTCAAAGGGTCAAAGCTTTTAATGTGTCAAAAAAGAAAAAGAGAATTTGCAGGCTGGAAACAACTTGGCTTGGCAGAGTTAACACAGAATGTGGAAGGAAATGGGCTGGTGTATATACAGGGAGGGTAATAAGGACACGGAGAGCAGGTGGGAAGGTGGGTGTGGGAAACGGGTGACTGGAATTAGTGGGGGAACACTGAGGTTCTCCTGAAGAACTAGAGTGAACTTTATTAGATTAAACAAATAAGCCACTTTTTAAAAATATAGTTTGACGTTTAGTGTTACAGTCTGTGTTTATGACCTTGCAGTGGCCGGTGTAGACGAGACGAGCAGCCTCTCAGACTCACGAATTCCCCATTTGACCGGAGCGGCGGTCCGGGCACACAGGCAGCAGTTAGTCCATTGATTGCACTTTGTGTCGTCCATTTGTTGGGAAGGAAGATGGACATAAAGGGCTCTGAGGGCCTTTGAAAAGGGAACATATGCCCTCTTTTGAAGATGAGAAGCCGTTTTGTGGCACATGCACACCATTAGCCTGCCACAATGGAGAGCCCTCAAGGCCGAGCACTCGTCCTATACATGGGAAATGAGTCTGAGGAGCAGCGCTGCGAAGGCATGAATTATATGTTACAGTCTATTTGTCGAGCCGCGGTGGCCTCCTCGAGCTATTCCACCACAGACAGTCAGCAGGGGATGATACAGATACTATACAGCAGCTGCTTAAAGGAGCATGCCACTGGTTTTTAATGTCATGCACCATTTACTGACACTGTGTATTATTATTACTGACTCACTTCAAAAACAGAGGTTTGTGTAAGTTTTCTCAACAGTGGATATTTGGATTGTTGGCTATACGCTTCATTTGATACACACCGTATGTTCCAACGAAGGGAAGCGTTAAAGCTGCAACACACAGTTGTTTTCTTCCAGCTTTGTGTCAAAAGTTTGTCTTTCTTGTTTTAACACGACAGAAAGCAGCTCCATAAAGAAATGGTGCGTTCAGTTTGGTGTGGAAGATCTGTCTGCACAGAACTGGACCTTTTACTGGTTGACCTATTCTGTCACAGACCATGTGACAAACAAATTAGCTATGGTAAGCTAACGGCTAACTGGTACCAGCATGAACTGTGTCTATTTGCCCGTCCAAAAAGTCACGGCTCTGGATGTCGATTTCACCATGTTGTTACCAGCTTCTTCTCCCGTTACGCATTTAACGGTATTTGACGTGCGGGTCAAAGCCCGGGGTGGAAACTGTGGAGCATGCTCAGAGCGCCTCGGCCAGTTTGGGTTGGTTTGTACACATGCAGGAGGAATTTGACTCGCAGTCGCATTATCCGGGTGTGTTAGTCTTACTTTGAGAAATTTGATTTAGTATGATTTTAGACAGACTAACACATGTAACTACGACTGTATCTCCAATTTGACACTTAAGGTGGAAATACCTTAAAGCCAAATGTTACCTCGCATCAGCCGGAGACTTTCCTTTAATGTAGGTTTAATTAAATTCAAATTTATTATCTATAAACTAAAGTATTTAACCTTGTAAATATGGTGATACTTAATGCATTAAACATAATTACGTATTTTGATGTATTTTTATAGAACGCTTTGTATGATATCCTACGAATTAGCGCCCCCGATTGACGTTACGTCCTTCACATACAGTTACGTGATTGACGTGGGATATTACAGGAACCATTCTATGAGAATACGTTGCGGCGGTAGAGTTCTCAGTCTCAACCTGAGCCCGACAGATTGGATCAGGTTTGGGAAAAATATGCACTTGGGTAGGGCTCGAGCGTTAAAAAAAGTTTTCTTTTGTTGCAATAAATGGAAACTGACTGAACTACATTTACTCATTTTGTCAAAGTCACATTATCACTGTGTGTTCTGCAGCTCTGAGGACAGACATGTTTTTAAAAATGTCCTTATGGTGCATTCAAAGACACTGCAACATCTGAGGACACATCATCAGCAGTGATTCATAATGAGCAAACAAGGACATTGTAGAAAAGGACAATGACCATTTGGTCATTTTGTGTGTTAATAACATTTCTGTTTGACTCCCAGACCTCTAAATTTAAAGTGTCCTTGAATGCATCAGAATTGTTGCCAGTATGTCAGTGGTGTCTGCAGAGGGCGGCTGCATGCTACGCTACACCAGAATTATGACTATAAATACCTCACATCACCGTAACATTTCAACAAGCTCTATCATGAATCCTGTTATTTTCAAAGCGAGCATCTTATCACACACTAACAGATGTCCCGGACTCGAACAGATCTCACTGAGTGAAGTGTTTAACCTTTCTCAGATTGACTGCCTCCAAACAGACGCTGTCATTTTTTAAAGAAGAATTGTGTCTTTGTTCATTTGAATATCACGTCCCCGGTACTCATCGTGTCTCCGATAACACGGCTGCAGACGGAAGCTTTGCTTTGACACTGCGTGACTTCCCCGCACCCTCCACAAGCTGCAGGGAGCCTGATGCTAATTTGAAATGTGCCACCATTTATAGCAGGTGGGATCATTTTACACATTTAGATCACACTTCTGCTTGAATCCTTCGCCAAAGCCTCGATCATTAACAATTCAAATGTAAGAATGTGAGTGAAAGACAAAAAGGTGTTTGCTTTGTTTAAGTAAAAATAAATATTTTCTGGCTCTGCTGCTTTTCTCAGTTTCACATCATTGTTTATTCACTGTCAAATGTTTGGCGATAGGAGCATATGTTTCCATATCAACAGATCATTCTGGTTCATCACAGCTCGGGTCTAATGTCACAGGGGGCTGGAGCCTATCCAGCTGACACTGGGTGAGAGGCAGGGTCCACCCTGGACAGGTCGCCAGACTATCACAGGGCTGACACATAGAGACAGACAACCATTCACACTCACATTCACACCTACGGACAATTTAGAGCAGGGGTGCCCAACCTTTTTTGACCCAAGATCTACTTTTCAAGTAGCCAACCTCCCGAGATCTACCAGTCCAGTGTCAACATCGCAAACTCACACACATCATTTCCAGCCTGCAGTAGCTAATCTCACAACACTTTTTCTTGTTGTCACACAACCACTAGACATCACATCACAAACTCTAAAACACACACACACAGACAAATTCCCCTCACACAGTTGCCAGTTTGCATAGTGCGCTGTAGCACAACCCGCTCTCTCTGCTCCTCTCTCTCTCTCATACACACACACGCCAATCTGCATGATGAGCAATAGCCATAACTGACCTTAATATGAACCAAACAGAAAAATAAACCAGGTACAAAACAGGTATATCTCTGAGTTTGAAAAAAGGAAATCACTTCCTACCTTAATGGGAGACCTGGCACTGGGAGGAGGAGGCTAGCTTTTCATAGTCAGGAGTGTAGGAGCTGGTTGCAAGGCGTAGGCAGGCTGCAAGGTGGTCATCAGTCATTGTTGATCTGTACTTGGACTTGATGATTTTCATGTGCGAGAAAGCAGACTCGCACAAATAAGTTGATCCAAAAAGAGCTGTCAGGTTCAAGGCACATCTTCTGAGATTGGGATACTTCTCCACCACCAGTAGTTTCCAGTACACTACATGCTCTCCAGGTTGAGCGGATGTTGATCTGGCTTTGATCTCAATGTCATTTTGCAATGTCAGAATCTCATCCTCAAGAGCGGAGCTTTCCAAGTCGAAAAGTGATTTGACTTTGGCAGCAATGTCACCAACATCAATACTTGCACCAAATGGATAACACATATAGCTGGCTACAGGCTCGATGGATGCAAAGTCAGTAAAACGCCTCTCAAACTCTGACGAGATTCTCTGAACATGCTCCTCATAACGTGCACTGTCAAGCTGTGTCACACCTTTACCTTGATGTTGTAGTTCTGCTTGCATGTGAGGGAAGTTGCACAGGTTACCACGCTGCAGCCTGCTTGACATCAGCTGTAGCTTGCTTTTAAACCTGTTCACTGAACTTATCATGTTGACTACATCTTTACCCTTACCCTGCAGCTCTAAATTCAATTCATTGAGCTCGCCAGTGAGATCAGTGAGGAAAGATAAATCTAAAAGCCACTGGTGGTCCTCTAGCTTTGGATGGTAATCCACATGTTTCGAAAGCTTCAGGAAGTCCTTGATTTCAGGCAACAGCTCCGTAAATCTGGCCAAAAATTTACCTCTGCTTAACCACCTAACATCCGTGTGAAGCAGCAGGTCTGTGTGCTCAGCATCATTCTCCTCCAAGTGAGCACGGAAAAGCCTTCTCTGCAGACTCCTGGCCCGAACTGAACACACAATCTTCATCGCAATATCCATCACTTCTTTCATATTTAAAATCTTTCCACACAACGCTTGCTGGTGAATTATACAATGATAATTCAGGATATCCGGGAAAGATTCACTTTCTTTGCACAGTGCAATGAACCCACTGGTGCGGCCGGTCATAGCCGGCGCCCCATCAGTTGGAGATCAGCTTAAAGAGCGGCAGTTTTGTCTCGGTAACAAATCCCATGAAAGCATTAAAAATATCCTCACCTCTGGTGTGTCCTTTTAATGGCAAAATGGTGAGTAGCTCTTCCTTAGCGCTCATGTCTTCAAAAACCATCCTGATGAAAACACACAATTGTGCCACATCCACCAAATCAGTCGACTCGTCAAATTGGAGGGAAAAGCACTCACACGCGTCAATATCCTTCCTCAGTTGCTCCTCCACATCCACAGCCATTCCCTCACATCGCCGTGTAGTAGTATTGCGGGAGAGTTGCACTTCTTTAATGGCCTTCACGATCTCTGTTTTATTTTTAAAGTCGTCAAAAAGGCTATCCGCTGCCTCGAGAAAGGCTTCCTTCACAATATCGCCGTCTTTGAATGGCTTCTTGTGTTTAGCAAGGACGTGACTGACGCGAAAGGAAGCAATAGTTGCGGCCTTACTCTGGGTCTTTGGTTTGGTGAAGATTGACTGTCGTGCTGCAAGCTGTGCTTTCAAATCCCGCACTTTTGTGGAGCGTAAAAGCGTCTTTGCAGGGAAATCCCTCTCGTAGCTCCCGTGTATCGTTTTAAAATGCCGCTCCAGATTCCCTTTCTTTGCCAACGCCACCGTTGCATTGCAGATCAGACAAACAGGCTTTGAATGAGAAGAAACAAAAAAAATAATCTTCCTCCCATTCAGGATGAAAATGGTAGGTCTTGGCTCGTTTCCCTTCAGCCATGTTAACGTTTAGGAGTGCGTAACCGCTCTGATCGCTAGCTGCTAGCTACTGTTGACAGCTGTCAACTTCCTGTCATGCGTGTCACGCGCTACCGTAGGTCAAAGGTGACCTACTTTTTTTTAATCTTTTTTTTTTAATATTTAAAAAAAAAAAAGAGAAAAAAACGTGTTTAAGAGACTGATGCACAGGCAATGACTCATGATAGGCTGCAGTGTACATTTAATACAAAATATAACGCACACACACACACACACACACACCACAAAAAACTTATTCTTTTTTTTTTTTTTTTGTCATTTTTTCCTACACTCCCCGCGATCGACTTTGGATCAGTCCGCGATCTACCAGTAGACCGCGATCGACTGGTTGGGCACTCCTGATTTAGAGTCACCAGTTAACCTGCATGTCTTTGGACTGTGGGAGGAAGCTGGAGCACCTGGAGGAAACCCACGCTGACACAGGGAGAACTACACAGAAGGGCTCCTTCATCGGGAAAAAAAACAATCTGATGTTGCTGATGATTGTTGTTTGCATTGTCTCCAGTTAGGAAGAGGTGTTTTAACAGTGTACCTGCAATGATGTCACTTGGTATCACATCAAAACCAAAACACTGTCAGTCACTCAAGTGTTAACACGCAGCTACGGACGCATGCACCTGGATCATTTAAATCATGACCCGCAGGTTTGTGTATTTCTTTGACTGTGTGTTTTTTATGCTTCACGTCTCCATCAAGGAGATTAGCTCCTGAATCGTCACAGCCACGTTGACCTTTGACCTCTGCTCTGTTAGATGTTGATAATGCCGCTAATCTGTCTGTGTGTCTGCTGGAGCTGCCACAAAGAGAAAATAACATACAAAGAGGAGCAGATTGTCTCCAAAGAGGAGAGACAGACAATCACACACTGTGATATTCCCTCCTCTCCTGCTACACACACACACACACACACACACACACACACACACACACCCCCCCCCCAGGTCAACCCTCCTGGATCACTATTATCACATCTGGCCCAGCGCGGAGCAAATCCCTTCCATATTTTTTTCAAGTTAGCGAGAATGAATGAGAAAGACGATTAGTGAGCATAAGCCACTGTGTGTGTGTGTGTGTGTGTGTGTGTGTGTGTGTGTGTGTGTGTGCGCGCGGTATGCCTGTACGCTCCTGCCTGTGTCATTGTTGATGTGAAGTCGTGCATGTGTGTGTGTGATGGCACGAAGGCTGAAATCATGCTAGCTGAACCATGGCGGCTCGCCAGCAGCAGCAGCTCGTCCCGCTCTATTGTCGAGAGGACACAAAAAGAAAAATGAATAACAGAAAACAAAATGAAAGCCAGCAGCCCTCTGTCTCTCCCTCTCAGTGTGCAGCACAGAAACGACACAGCTGCTCAGTGAAATCTGTCATTTTCACAGAACAAAGCCACCAGAGGACGTCGAGTCAAAAACCATGAAAGCCCGTCCAACAGCGTGGCGGTGTTTGGCTCTTTATTACTCATTTCCTTAAGTCAGAGACGTCCATCTTGACAAGCCATTCTGTCTGCCTGCTCTGTTCACTCTATGATACATTAATACAACTTGTTAAATTAAAGGATAAGTGCTGAGTACAACTTGGGTCTTATTTGGTAGATTTCTTTTATTAGTAGCAGTTAATTGCTGATATCTGCAAACGACAGTGGTGGATAAAACACTGTAGAATGGTCATACTTTGAGCAACCTTCTTCAAATTTGAAACAAGTGTTCAGTGATAGTGTGCCTACAGCCCCACAGTGTCATTTACCTGCTCAGATGAAGCCACAGACAGTTATTCATCCTGAAACACATTTTTTAAAATTTTATTTTAGGCAAAATCTTCAATTTTTTTTACTGAATTCAGAGGCTCATTACTCTGTCTCTGTATCACCTAGAGTGTTTCTGACACTTTCACAAGAAACTTAAGAGAGTTTTCTTTCTGGCAAGACCTCATGCATGCATGTAGTCAGAGCAGTTCAGAAGCTACAGTCATTTTAATTTCGGTATGTCATTTTAGGCTACAAAATGAGGGGTACAAGAGGTTAAAATGGACGATGTGTCTCCACATCTGCCTACTGCACAAAAATGAAGCCAAAATATTGGGGTGCTGCCATCTTGCACTAGTGACGTTATTTGGAGCCAGTGCCGTATTATTAGGGGAGTAAAGTCACGTCACACGACATCGGCACTTGGATCCTGTTTTACGCAACATTAATGTCAGGACTCTTTTATGTAAATATGCCAGAAATGGCTCTGTTGACATATGAAATTGAGATTCCACACAGGAAATGTGCATATTTGGAATTAATACGTCACTACGTCCAAACTAATGTTATCTAATGAGCATCAATTATCAGTAATCAATGACGGTGGCAGCGGACGTCTGAGAACTAAACAGTTTTGCACAATTGGATCTTTGAGGCAAAAAAGAAATTGCAACGAGAGCGAGGTCGACACCTGCCTTAACCAGCCTACATCAACTAAACTGACTAACTAAACTAACAGACTAAGACATCGTCGTTTCATTCAAGTATCGGCTCAACCCTAATCGAGATAGTTGCATTGTGATGCTGAACATAGGCCACTTATGACACTTCATATCAACCAGTGTGTGGGCGCCTGCGAGCGCAGCTGAACCAGCTCTGAAGGCTGAAACAGTTCATTACGTGTAATCTGGCTTTAATGAAGCAGTGCCCACCCTGTTACTGACCTCTCCACCCGTCACTGTTCCTGCATCATTACGAAGATCCTACACTAAACAGGTCAGAGGTCGCAGTGACGTGATTATCTTCCTCTAAGACACCCAAGACAGATGATTTCCAACTTAAACCCGCTGTCTTGTGTTTTATTTTACCCCAGTAGATGTGTTAAGAGAACTGGATGCTGTGTTTCATCATGGAGGCCCACGTTTTTAATTCAAGTTATTAATTATGTCAGAAAAGTTTTTCAGGCTTCCTCTGGTTTCTGTGTTTGGGCCATAAAGCTCGAGGAGAGTCTGTAGGGATGGTGTGGGTAAGGTCATCACAGGTGTCAGGCGGGCGAGCCGCCAAGTGACAAAGCAGTGTTTTCAGAAATGTATTAATAACTTCCAGAAACATTGTACAATAGTCCACCTTCCACCTTCCTTTCCCTCTCTCGGTTTCTCTCTCCAAATCTCTCAAACACAGCAAGCAGCTTTCTGTCCACACTGAGTAAATAAACTATATAATGACGAAAACTCTGTCTGTGTGTCTGTCCCACGTTTTTCTGCTCACTGACGTGGTCAATCTATGTGAAACTGCACATAGGCATTGAGGACTGGCATAGGTAGAAGGTGACAAAGCTACCAATGGCTATGGACTAGTATAAATAAATATGCACCTCTGTTACATCATGTAAACAAACATGTGGGATATGAATTTGCTTTAAGATGTAAAAACTGTTAATAGCATTTTACACCTTAAAATTTCTAGACATTGTGTCGTTAGAAACATTGTTAAATACAGATGTGTTTCAGTTTTGGGTAGCTTTCAGTTGAGTTTTTTAAAAAAAGCCTTAAAATGTAAAAAAAAAAAAAGTAAAGGAACTGAGGATTATAATTTAGTGCACAATGTATTTTTTTTATTAATTTATTTATTTCCTCTCTTTGGTGCTGTTTATAACCAGGGTTATCCTTTGGTTGATACAGAATAGACGAAATTAAGCCTCGAGCTTCAGTCTATTCCTTTTTCACTTACTGACTGTGAGAAAATTTGTGTGAAATGATCTTTGTTTCTGCAGATGTATGTACCTGAAATAAAAATTATCCATTCAAAGATGATGGAGTACTTGCTGTCCCCTTTTAAACAGTTTTTTACCTGTATGTTTAATAAATAAAAGTAAAAATTAATATATTACATATAAATTACTGTAATTTTAGTTGGATGTAAGGAATAATAAAAAATACATTATTTTAAACACACTGAGTCTGACGCTGTAATTTCCTCATTGCATCCACAGATCGTATTTTTAGCTGGCTTCTTTTTATCTTTCTCTTTACTTGTTTAGCTATTATATCTATATTTATTATACCTATTATATCTATATATATTATGTGATGCTGGACTTATTACTGCGCCTCTTCATTTGATTCATCTGTTTATTTTCCGCTCTGCCCCCACCCACCCGCTCCGCCTGTTTTTAGCCTCGTCCTTGTGTAGTCTAAATAAAAACCACGGGTCATCAGATATTCTCTGAGGAAGATCAACGGCTTTGTGGAGCTTCATTTAACCTCCCATTGTGTGAGCGCTTAGTGTGTGTGTGTGTGTGTGTGTGTGGGTTTAAAGAGATGAGGGTCAGAGTGATAACGTGTTTGATGTAGACGTCACCTACATGTAGACGTCTGCATCAGCGACTTATCACTGATGAGACAATTTTGTTAAATGAAAAGTCTTGTTATCATATTTAGCTTAATCATTTTAATGTGTTTAGTTGCTCAAACATTCTTTTAAATGTCATTTACAGAAGTTTTATAACCACAAAACTATTTTTGGAGCAACTTTTATTTGTGTGTGTTTGTTTTCAGTCAGCAGGCCGGTTGAAGCTACATTTCTTCTGCGTATTGATTGTGAGGACGCATCATCCATTGATGCATTATCACTGTGTACATAAGCCAAGACTTTATTGATCCTTGAGAGGAAACTCAGAAGTCACAGCAGCACAGAGGCTGACTGACAGGTCAGAAAACACATCTAGAAAATTAGAGGCTACCTTGTTCAGGCTCTTGTTTGCTTTGGAGAGGAAGAGACCTCTGCAGATAATGTGGCTCAGGGTCAAACCCTCCTGAATGTCTGGATCCAAAATAAGAGCACACATCTGCACAGCCTCCCTGGAAGTGACGACTTTGTCGCATTTATCCAATGAGCGTCTCGCTTTGCTGCATGAACAAAACCTGCTCAGCGCTGTGTCATAGGAATGCTTGGAGGCTCCGCGTCCACCGTGCTGACACCAGAATGTATGACAGGGAGGTCGCGTTTGAAAACTGGGGATAAACAGCTGACGTTTGAACATCATAGTCATGATGTGAAACGCATCCTAGCGCACGTTTAATGCAATGTAAATTCTTATTTTAATGTCAATTCAATAGTGCATATTTGACCATTTCTTCTATGGAATTTTAGGGGAAGTTCAGCCTCCCTTGTCTCAGAGCAGTCGGCCCTGCAGCCTAATCACTGTTGGGTCTAAAAGTTTGCTTTCCCTTGCCTCTGCTGCAGCTGCTCGCCTAACCTAATCCATTTTGATGTTGTATTCACACCAAACGCAATGCGAATTTTCACATTGCGTTAACTGTGCAATTTTAAATCCTAGAATATTTTGCGTTGACTCGTGTCATACCTGTGTGGAATCGCTGAATCGATTAAAGAAGGCTTCATATGTCCCCAGAGGATCTCAAAACACACACACACAGTGTGAGTTCATTCTCTGATGCTCCACTATATCTTTACAGAGAAAAGACGTTTGTTGTTGTATACAGCTCATTTAACATAATCAGAGTGTAAGCATATACAGTGTGTGTGTGTGTGTGTGTGTGTGTGTGTGTGTGTGTGTGTGTGTCCACAGAGATAAGACGCCAAGGTTACAGCTCTGTCCTGCCTTCAGATCAGCCAATGATCTGCTACAACATCGATAAACACCAAGACACACGAGTGCGTTCGACTCAATTATTCATCACTGAACTCTTTTGTCCCCAGTTAGCAGATCAATAGCTGCTATAATCAGCTTTCCAATGAAGGAAAGTAGCACAGCACTTTACATATTATGTTTCCCTTTATTACGTCTCTGCTTTTAAATGTTCAATGTGAGTAAAAAAAAGCACGAGTAGAAGCTATAATTCTTATTACACACCACAAAACAAAACTTCCCTTGTTTCTTTTACCATGACAGTTTGTGTTGCGGGTGGATCAGATTAAACTACATGAGGTTAATGTCTGTACTGTGGCCATGTTGTCTAAATTAGCCCTTTATATATCGACATAGGGAGCATGTCCTCGTCTACGGAGATAGTCATGTTGCACCGCAAAGTTTCTACTGTAGCCCAGAACAGACAAACCAAACACTGCATTCATGTTTTTATCTCTGCTACGGTAGTTAGCAGCCGCTCTGTGACCAGCAGTGTCTTATCAGTGTTTTTACTGGTTTAAATCACCTGGTGAACACTGAAGACACATTTCAGTTGGTTGCAATCAGCAATTCTCACCGCTCGACGCCACTAAATCCCCCTAAATCTTACACACTGCGCCTTTGATTCAAGTCACAAACTGTGTGTCTGTGAGGTGAATGGATCAACATTTTTTCATCCCAAGTTGTGACATATTGCTGTTTTGTCAGCGGACTTTCAGGTCTACATATTTTGCGCTCTGTATCCTCCTGTGTCTGCAGTGCACGTCCGGGACGCCTATACGAATGCTGGGATGTCAACAAAAGCACAGTGACCTGCTGTGTGAAAGTCCAGGGTTTGTTTCTAGCTCCTTGTATTTCAGCATACCAAAGTTCCTCAGCCACTCACTCTACATGGTGTCTCAGTTTTGACTTGTGTTCCTGTTCCTTTTGTGGAGATCCACATGCTCACATGAAGCAGGGAAAAGGTTGAACGATGTTTATTGAGAATGCAAAAAAGAAAGGTTTTTCCAAAATAACATGTTGTACGGTCCACTACCGACTCAACATCCTATTACTTTATATTCTGAGTGTATTACCCGTTTCTGTACACAATCATAGCTTTATCTACTATTTAAACATTGAGAACTACGTGCAACCTACGATATAATAAGACGTCGGGTTTAGTGTCTCCTCGTACCTATAAACTGAGTCTGTTTCAGAAAATATTTCACTTTACCTCTTGATAAAAAGTTATTTTTTATCTTGCCAACACTGTGACATTTACCCTTGGATACTGCCCAACACATCCTGGGCCCAGACAAGCCTGGTAATAGTTTTACTTGTAGGGCCAACATTTTCTCAGGCACAGGGAATTTAATCCTATATATACCATCCCGATAGCTCCGCAGCCCTCCCTCTCTGCACTATTTTCCACTAGATTTGGTAAAGTCTCGTCTCTATAAGCTGATGATCCGTTTGCTTAATAAAACTCTAGAGAATGATACTTGGGCCGTAGTTAAGCTTCTTAACCGAGGTCCCTGTTTGCAAGCAAAATGTAGAATATGTCACTGCTGTTCATAGTTTTAAGAGGGAAAAAAATCCTCACAGTGAGATTTAAGTCACACAGATTGTTTTGATCAGTAAAAATTTAGTTAGAGTTGATACAGACTGGTTGGAGCTGGGAAGACGAGCTGACAGCACACTGTCCTCCTCGCGTTGTGTAATGGACTCTTACTGGTGGTGACGACTGATGGTTGTGGCACGCACAGATTTATATGGTAAGCAGGGAGATCCACCAAGTACTCAGCGATGGTACGTATCAGCTTTGTTCCAGTTGTGTGTCACTGCTCGCTGCAACTTTTCCTCTGATTCAGACACGTCTGGTGTTGGTGGTTCTTCCCCTCAGTGGGAAAACAACCACAGGGCTGCAGGCTCCATAGGAGTGTTATTGGGAGATTTTTATCACAAACCAGCCGCCACTGCCCGTCAACAAAAACAAAGACAACTATGATTAAATGTGATAAGACCAAAGGACTGGATGGAGGCCATCATCAAAAAAAACTGAATTTGTTCTCCACATTTCATTGACCCATCCCCTGAGGGAGCAGTGAGCAGCAGCGGTGCCGCTCATGTGGTGATCTAACCCCCCGATTTCAGCCCCTGATGCTGAGTGCCAAGCAGGGAGGTAACGGGTCTTATTTTTATAGTCTTTGGTATGACACGGCAGGGGATCAAACCCACGACCTCCCAGTCTCAGGGTGGACACTCTACCATTAGGCCACATTCATGCTGTTGGTGCTTTGCTGCTCTGTCTCCCCAAAAGAGTGACGCGTGTGCTGGTTCTCGCACCGCTCTACAGGCGTTCTCGTAATGAAATAGTTCGTCCTCCAGAGAACGCACGTTTATGTGACTGTAACGTATTTAATAAAACTGAAAATGACTTCTCATTCAGAAAATGTAGTCATGTTTCGGCACTTTGTGAAAGATGTAATAATCTTTGCAAGTCTGGTAGATAGCTAAGTGCAGGACGTTTTCAGCATAAAGGTTTGAAGCAGGGGTGAACTGCTCACCTGTGGAAAGAAATACGCCTACTGTATAGTGTGTCGCGTCTTTATTTTAAGAAAAAGAAAACAGAATATCTACTTCATTGTGTCAAACGACAGGAATGCTGCTTTGAGTTTTTGAGAACCCTTTTGCCCTGACACAGCTCAAACCTTAAATATAACAGAAGAGAACAGAGGCAGCTCATGTCGTCAGTCATTAACCTATATTTAACTTCAGCTGCGCACAGTGATACCAAACATTTGGCTCTCTCATCCCTTTCAGCTCTCAGTAATCAGTATTCCTTTTGTATTTGACTACTGGATCCAATTTGAATAGCAGCGCCGTGTTCCGGTCTCCAGTTCAACCCGGGCCGCACCTTAATTCACCTGACAAAAGCGAACAAAGAGCGAGCTCCCCTCGGGTCTCTTTATCTTCCTTACTTTTAATTGGGCCACTCGATCAAAGAGAAATGCCTTGCCAATGAAACACTGTGTCATTTTAATTTTCTCTCATTAGCTTTTAAATTACTAAGCAGTCCTCTGACGGGAGGCCGGTCATTTTTAAGATGGAAATGAAACAGCCACTCGGGTACGGGGGGAAAAATAAAATGAGTGCAGAGCTGATGTACGCCTGCTCATAGCCAGACTGGATATGGAGGTATTCTGACCTTTAACCTCTCAGATGGGAAATGTTGTGATGAGGAGAGATGAGGATCTTGACTCTTACAATGGGGGATAATCAGGAGCAATTGTTCTACTGATTTATATCATCCTGAGACCTCAGCTTCTGTTTGGTTTACATTTTTAATGTCTCCTAGCTATTTGGGATCAGTAGGACTTGATAACTATAAAAACATTGTCTTTGAACAGGAAGTAGTTTTAGAGAAAAAAAATGACATCCTCATATGGAGACAATGAGTTTGTGTGTAATAAAGTATAAAACTGATCACCTGAATATTGTTACTGCGAAAAACTGAATTAATAATAATAATAATAATAATTAATAATGCAACAAATCTAAAATTCATGTGATTTGTTTATCTAGAAACGCTGCACTTTGTGTCGGGATCAGCTGCAGACTGACTTGGCAGACAATAGGTCTAAGTTAAGCTGAATGAAGTATAAGGTTCTCTTTTCATTTCTGCTTGTGTGATTTCATTATTATTCAGATTTTAATATTTTTATACATACTGAAATTGCATTACTGGAAGAAGCCTGTGACCCAAGTTTTCAATAGCAACTGGTCTTGCAATTGTCGTTAATTTGACAATAAAGAACTTTGAACGTTGAGCTTTTCATGAGCTCAAATAGCAGGAAGAATCTGGCCAAGTGTCCTGAAGCCCCGACATAAAAAGTCGTTTGGGAAAAACGTCATTTGAACTCTGTTTTTAGCCTTATTGTAGCCTGCAGCTCTAACTGCCTCTCTGTGCGCCACGCTCACGTTTTTCCAAACAACATTTTATGTCGGGGCTTCAGGACACTTGGATCACTACGGACGAGCAGTATGGAGATATTTTGTGGTTTCAATTATGTGTTTTTGGACGTTTGAATCTGGGGCGCCGTCAGCCTCCATTAGGTGGAGTTGTGTTGCTACCTCCTCTCCCCTTGGATCTCTGCAAGTGATGTGAGGACTCTAAAACTTCACCTGAGCCTCCCTCGACATATGGGTGAGTAGATAATGGCTGAATTTTCATTTTTGGGTGCACTATCCCTTTAAAATGCTTTGGAGGGAAATTTAATTTTTTCCAATTCATAAAGAGCAGCACACCACCCCATTTTAGTTTAAACATGCCCTCAAGTACGGTGAAATTATACTTGTCCAGGTCTGTGTATCATCTGTTCATGCAGGTTTAGTTTCCACATGTGGATATTTTACAAAATCAGATTCATTTTCAGGGAACATTTTGCAGATACGGTACATTCAGTTCAAACACTTGCTTGTTGAGTGGATAAAAAAACACACATGGTACATCATAGCTCCTGTATATGAATATTTATTGGAAATTTGTGTCAGATAAAAACTATATTCTGATGTGAGACAGGGCCTATATTTATATATTTTCTGTTTCTTTAAAATATTAAGGGCACAAAATTACAAAAATGCAGATGAACAAAATACAGAAAACAGTTTATTCTTAATGTATATGCAGATGTCTGCCAATGTTTTTCAAGGGGAAACAATAATTATTTACTAATTTTTCACAAGAAAAAGACAAAAATAAGAGAAATCTGTTCGGGATAAGATTTCCCACAAAAAGTATTTGCTTTCACAGATTAGCTGTAAATCAGCAGAACCTCTGGATCCAGACCATCTGTGTATTTTATCGTAATAATGTTGTTTACATAGTCAGTGGTCAGATTAATACCTGGAGGCTGATTTGCAGTTGTGCAAATGTTTGTCGTTGGTTGTTTCTGTCCTGCAGCTGTGTTGACTTACCTCTTTCATATCGATCGCCTGGTGTCATATTAAGCACATGAAAACAGAAAGTACCATAAACAAATATTTGTCTATAGATGAAACAAGGTTCTCTGTGTGTCTTCCGGCAGAATGCAGCTGAATTAGGTCACTCTGATTTGCAGCCTTTAATTGCAGAGAAATAAATACGCATTTCCCCACAGTCGCTGCATAACACCTTTTAGTAGTGAGTTCTAGTTGTGGTTTGAGGAAGACTAGCATTGAATGCAATGTCAGCCCCATCAAATCTGAATCTTGCATCATTTTTGTTCTCCTGCAGTAGTTTTGGGAGCAGCCTGCATCCTTTGGTTGTATTTTTCTTCTGTTGTTGTGGATGATGAATAATGGATGTCATTGCAATGAACGTGACGTTTTACCCTCCTGCATTTTGTTTATATCCATCTGTTGTCTCCCAGGAAGTGCGGCACTTCCACCAGTGTTGCCCCTGGGTAGCAAGTCAACACAGCTTTTGAGGCTTCTGTGTCCGACATAAAGAGACTTTCAAAGACTGTGAAACAGGGCAACAACATCACAGAGACAGAAAATGACAAAAACTAGAGGTGGCCAACGACAAAAACATTTAAGATGACAACAAAGTGACACAGAATGACTAAAAGAGACTCAGAACAACTACAAAGATGCAAAGCAACTGCAAAAAGACCACAAAGAGACAATGACCACAAGGAGATCACTACAAAGAAACACACAATAACTACAGAGATACAAAGTGACCACAAAGAGGCATCCAAATACAAAGAGATGCAAAGCAACCACAAAAATACCACAAAGAGACTACGAAGACACACAAAATGACCACAATGACACACAAAACAACTACAAAGAGGCACAACATCACTACAAAGAGACACTCAATAACTACAGAGATATAAAATGACCACAAAGAGGCATCTGACTACAAAGAGAAGCAAAGCAACCACAAAAAGACCACAAAGAGACTACGAAGACAAACAAGACCACAAAGAGATGCAAAACAACTACAAAGAGACACAAAATGATGACCAAGAGATGCAAGGTAACCACAAAGACACACACAACGACTACAAGAGGCATAAAACGACCACAAAGAGACACAAAGCAGCTATAAAGAGACACAAACTGGCCACCTCAGATCTTACATGTTGCTGTTTTCTTTTACTTTGTTAATTTTGGTTTTCCACCAAGCATTGGATCAAGTGCACTTGAAAAAAAAAACCCAAACTAAAATCCGTCAGTTGAAATCCAAGTTTTGAAGACGGACATTAATATATCATCTCCTCCCTTCTCAAAAACAGAGTAAAAAGCAGCAGGCTCAGCAGAGACGAGGCCCCGGGCCTCTCAGCTTGAACGCTGCAACGTGTGGGCGTTGATTTTCTTCTTTTTAAGAAAGTGTGTCGAAGCTTTCCACCAAGAGAGGCTGAGAATTTGTTAGTGTGTCCTTCAAGCTCAGAATTTCAGTCAAGCAACAGGACACGTTGAAGGGAAACGGAAAAAGCAGTAACCTCTTATTCTATTTCAGGGAAGCGATTGTGGATCCTGACACTCTCCTCGCACTTTGTCCGCCTCTACACTGAACAGCCATTATCAAGCTTTCAAAGTTCCCAACGTCTAAAAGCTCTCTTCCTGCATCGACCTAGTTTTTTCCCTCCTTTTCTGCTGCTTGTGTCCTGCTGGTTAGATTGATGGGTCATGAGTCCAGTTGTTCAGGGTGCTAGCAGTCAGTTAAACCACAGGGGAGCAGGGACAGAAGTGGAACAGGTAAGTCTATCATTAGATTAAGCCAGGAAGCTTTTACCTCAGTTTTTAAAGTGTGAATGTCAGTGTGTTTCTGTCCAAAGAGCTGCTGAAACCTTTCTGTACAGTCAGTAGTTGTAGTATTGCTTACAAGTGTTAAACCAGTGAAGCCAACTAATAAATAATCCAGAGACAACACAATTAAAATACGAAACTACTCAAGACATTACCTGATATTTCTTCATGATATGATATTTTTCAGAGATCTTAACTTTTAGGGTGATGTATAAGCAGAAATGGAATATAATTAGCCTCTTTTCTTTCGTGTATGATCCTGAAAATAAGAATTGTGTTTTTGTTCCCTTACAATGAGCCATTTATATCTACACAGAGAGCAGGTCTCCATTTACAGAGTTTGCTGTGTTGCACTGCCATGTTTCTACAGTAGCTCAGAACAGACAAACCAAACACTGGCTGTAGACAGGCACATTTGCATTTTCACCTTTCCATGTCAGCCACTGTACCTAGCAGCCCCTCTGCAACAAGCAGCCTCAGAAAACACTGACGTCTTTAAACATTAAACTGCTTTATTCAGTGTTTTTGGTTTTAGAAGACCCTTTATTAAACCACCAAGGATCAACAAAACCAGTACTGCATTTCAGGGCAACAAAAACGACAACAACAACACACACAATAAATAGGGCCACCCAGGTTCTCACATCGGCCACCGTAGTTCAAAGCCCATCAGTAATGAGCAGCATCGGAAAAACAATGATTTGTAATGTGAAGCTGCTGCTAAACCACCTGGTCTGTAATCTGTGGAGAGGAAGTGACCTCTGCAAATAACTTGACTCCCGGTGAATATGTTTTAACATATCAGAGAAAAAAGGTGAGCATACATTAGCAGGTAGTGGGTGAGCCACCAGACCACAAGAGAAGCCAAACATCTACAAAGAGACACAAAACAACTTCAAGGAGACATAAAATGACCGCAAAGACACACAAAATGACGAAGAGAGAGAAAGCATCTACAAAGAGACACAAAACATCTATAGAGAGACACAAAACATCTACAAAGAGACACAAAACAATTTCAAGGAGACACAAAATGACCACAAAGACACACAAAATGACTACTAAGAGACAGACAGCATCTACAAAGAGACACAAAACAACCACAAAGAGACACAAAACATCTACAAAGAGACACAAAACAACCACAAAGACACACAAAATGACTACTAAGAGACAGAAAGCATCTACAAAGAGACACAAAATATCTATAAAGAGAGACAAAACAACTACAAAGAGACACAAAACATCTACAAAGAGACACAAAACAACCACAAAGACACACAAAATGACTACTAAGAGACAGAAAGCATCTACAAAGAGACACAAAATATCTATAAAGAGACACAAAACAACCACAAAGAGACACAAAACATCTACAAAGAGACACAAAACAACCACAAAGACACACAAAATGACTACTAAGAGACAGAAAGCATCTACAAAGAGACACAAAATATCTATAAACAGACACAAAACAACTTCAAGGTGACACAAAATGGCCATAAAGATTAGCAAAGCAACTACAAAGAGACAAAATTAGAAAGTGACATAAAACCATAAACAGACAATGACTACAAGGACACACAAAACTAAACAACTATAAAGTCTCTGTGTCTTGCTCCTGTGTGGAAGAGGTACAACCATTCAGATCATTCTTGCATTAAGGTTCTTCTCGGCCCACAAGTATTGATTAGGTGATGTTTGCCCTCAGTGCTGGTTGGGACGGCCGTGTGATATGAATGTTTTGTGCAGCGAGCTCATTGCTGGTTACTGATTGTCTGATTTTCATGCCTGGTCAGCAGTAGAAAACCCTGATTGATCCGTTAGTGATTGACTGATAGAGCTGCACAAAGATAATAAGAGGGTGTTAGAGTAAAAATCAATATCGTTTAGGTTCATTTACTGCTGTGTTTTCTGCTGATAGATGGACAGACCTGCATCAGGTCACGAGTTCAATCCCCTCTGCGCCTTTTTCTGTCACTGCATGGCAACACAACGTGTTTAAGAAAAGCTCTTGGCAGTGATGTAAAAGCTGTGATATGCACCCGATGCTCTTGTTTTCCTGCAGCTGCCCCGCATTTCTGCCGTCGTGTCTAACCCACCGTGCGCTCTGCGAATCTGTCCACATACATTTTGCTCTGGTTGGAGTCAAACTGTGTCGGAGGCAGCGAGCAGGTGGCTGATTGTCAAACAGATGAAGGCGACAGGCTGCATGGCGATGAAGTGGGAAGACGGGCTTCTGGAGCAAATAATTAAGGACTTGCCGTGTATATAAAAAAAGCAAACACTTGTGTTTAAATTCTACTTACGCATCAGTCCTCCGCAAATCCCCTCCACGCTCCGCCAACGGCAGCATTTCTGCAGGCGGAAGTCACAGCAAGAATAGTAGGAGGGAAACACATGAGGCAGTGATTTTAAATAGAATATTAATATGGTCGTTTTTAATCTGGATGATTGTCAAACTGCAGCTGAGAGTGTCCAATTCTGTTTTCTCTCTAACAAGATGCAGATTTGCGTAAACAGTAAAAGCCTAGACGGATCCAGTCGCTTCTGGACCAGATGAATACATGAGAGCAGGTAAAGACAATCTGGGGAGTTAAATTAATTAATTACAGAATTATTTGTGGTACATCAGAGTTTTTTTTTTAAAGTCTGACAAAACTAATACCTGCACTCAAACAGAAAAGAGCTGCAAAACTCAGAGAGGAGGTAGTCACCGAGTGGTCAGTGGTGATCGTTGATGTTCTGACATAAAAATCGTAGCAAACTGTGGTTTACGTGATGATTTATTTGACGCCAGTGAGTGCCGGCTCGACAGTGCTGTGTGCTCCTGGAGGAAGAACGAGAATGAACGAAAAGGTTTTGCAATAAGTTTAAACACCTGCACAATGGATTACTCACTTGTAAACAACCTTCGCAGTACGATGCCTTTGAACACAACGCCAACCTTCTTCTGCTTCTTCTGTGTCCCATTACATTGCAATGGTTTCCTGCTGGTTGGTGACACCCACGTAAAGGAGCATTAGCGCCATAAAGTGGGCTGGAGTGTATAACGCTTCAGGGTCAAACGAACGATCAAGCGGAAGTTTACACACGGGTGTGAGGCAGCTGAAAAAATACTTTCACAATCGAGATGAAGAGCAAAAACACGGATGGAAACCACAGTTTGCTACGATTTATATGTCAGAACATCAACGAACACCACTGACCACTCGGTGAGTTTCATGGGTTTAAAAAACAATATTTAGGGTGGTTTCAGGACAGGTTCACACATGGCCATAGGCAGCAGTGTTAAGCCAGGCAGGGGAAAGACAAATTCTCAGAAAATGAGCAACCATCACAACCAGAAATGACGCTCAAAGTGCAAAATACCAGACATTAATTTGAAGAAACAATGTGTTTATACAACCAAGAAGAGTCTGTGTATTTCAGTGTGTGAGGTAGAACGGGCTGCATGATGAGTTGAAACAAATAATCAATTTATAAAACTATACAAAAGATGTTTTTGGCAGATATATAGACACAGAAAGTTTGTGTTGGGGAGTGCAAATTTATTTTGTAACACTGGGTCATGTATGTGTTGATCTCTCCCCTCAGGAAGCACAGATGGTTAGATGATGGGTGTACAGATGTTTGGATATCCATCAGAGATAGATCCATAAACAGTAGCAACCTGTAGTACATAGATAAAACTGTATTGAATTAATTGTGTTAAACAACCCCACCCATGTTGTAACATTTCACTGTCATGTCGTCTCCATACAGTTGAAAAAGAAAGTGAGTTCTAGAAAAAAACAGCAGCTGTTGATTTGTAGCAGAGATGTTCATGTTAGAATAAATCAAATAAATAATAAACCTCAAACAGTTTTAATAACATTTAGCCAAAACTAAAATGTGTTGGTTGTGCCTCGTCTTTTGTATTTTGTTCATGTTTCTATATTTAAAAGTCTGGTGGATTAATTTGTTTTGATTTTTTATTTTGTAAAATCCAAAGAAAAAAAAACATTGGATGTTTTTTTTTAAAATATGTTTTTATACATTTTCAAGGTTTATTGATTTACACAACTTTCAACTTTAAATTGTACATATTTTAAGACATGTAAAACATTTGAAGATACTCCAACAAATGACGTTCAAATGAGTTCAAAGGGTTAAAGTGCTGCAGTTCTGCTGTTGCTCCAGTTACTGTGCACGTGTTGAGGACAGAGTTTCAAACCACAGCAGTAAAGCAACAGTTATCCAGGCTCAGTGAGGGTACATTACATATGTTGTCAGTGGGAAAACCATATCTGTTCACATTACGGTAAAGTCGCATCAAATCCTGAGCTCAAGGGAAATTTGATCCCGGCCAACGTTCGCCTGTTCCCACCCAGCTCGAGTGTTAAAGATGGATTAAAGACACACATGCTATCTGCAAAGTGAGATTAAAATCATATATGCTCAGCAAAATGAGATTCATGTTGTGGCTGACAAACTGTTTCCCTGCAGTAAATCTGCCCTGTGGGTTATATACGCTCCGTCTCGCACACGTTCTGTTCATCGATGCAGATCAGCCGTGCAGAGTGTGGGCGGCGGCTGCTGACACTCCCATCGCCGTTTCAGTGATTTACGGTGCAGATGTTTTGTTTTCGGCCTCAGTGTCACGTTCTGGTGTTCCATCCGTCACATTTCCGACAGCGTTTACGGGGCAGCAGGTAGCAGAGCTGCAGCGTGAGACGCCAGCCATTTTAATTATGTGGGCCAATAAATCTGCTCTCAAGGAAATGTCAGTGAACAAAAGATGTGGATGGCTGTAGATTCTGAGGCGGAGGAGATATAAGGTTTGAAAAACAAGAGTTCGATAAGGCAGAGAGGGTCTTCTGATGCAGGGAGGAAAGGGTACTCGACCTGTTTTGCTCCTGGGACAAACAAACCCAAACCAATACCATACGAAGGGTATGACAATTTTTTAAATCTTCATGCCATCTGTGTTCAGTATTTAAACGAGGCAAATTAATCATGCCAGCATTTGACAACAGCAAGAACACAAAATAGATAAAAATAAACTAATATGTTTAACAGTAAGCTGGTTTATTTTTGGTCATTTGTTTTCTGACAGTGACACCTGTCGTTAATGTTACAGCAGCATAGCATCATGGGAGACAGAATAAGAGTATGGCTGCCTCTTTTCAAAGTAATAGTTTGACATTTGGACTTCACACCTCTTTGTTTTCTTGCTAGGACCAGGATAAGAAGATCAATATCAATCTTGTATCTGCATCATAGGCGGAAAAAAATATGGACTCAAGTTCAGCATTTTTGCCGACGCCATCTTGGTTTTTTGGAGCCGGGCGTGACCGTATTTGGACGAGAACCTGAAGCTGTGAAGGAACGAGGGTGGATCTGACTGAGAATCTGAGGACCTGCACCTTAATTATGCGTAACTTTAAGCCTCAATAAAATGTAGACAGGTGAGTTATATAAAAATTCACCCCTCGTACAGCTGTCATAAATCTTGAAAAAAAAATTGTAACAGGCCGTAAACATATTTATTTCAGCTGTAAAGTTGGGCACATTTTAACATGGGGGTCTGTGGGGACTGACTGGCTTTTGGAGCCAGCCTCAAGTGGCCATTTGAGGAGCTGCAGTTTTTGAAACTTAAGTGCTGGCTAATATTTTCAGCCTCGAAGGTTGCTGCTGAATCTGGACAGTGAGTATTGACCTAATTAGCTTAGCTTAGCACACAGACTGAAAACACAGGAAACAGCTGGCTAGGACCATGGATGGATAGATGAAAAGCATTACAAAGCAGCCCACTCGGAAGACAACATTAGATTATAAACAATTGCTTGGTAATTCGGTGAGTTAGCTGTCCCTGCGTTGTGGTCCGACAAGACAGCCGAACCTGCTCTACCTTGTGCTGCAGTGCTTCATGAGTTTATTGTGTTGGCCACTGCACATTTTTGAGAGACAACTTTATAATGCAAATGAGGTTTTCTACTCTTTACCCAGTCGTCAGTGGAGGATGGATGATAAAACGGTTGTCATACCAAACACAGTCTACAAATGGTCGACATCTGCCTTTACGATGTCATATTTACCGAACAACATCGCTCATCCATCTAAATTAAGACAGTTTCATGTTCTGAGTATTAGCAGCGTTGCTCAATCAGGCAGTTCCAGTAAGTGTAATGTTTGTCTCATCACCATCAGACCTGTGTAAAGATTCTTCTTTTGTTTTTTTAAGTGACTGACTCCTTCAGTTTGGTTCTGACCTGAATTCAGGGCGGTGAAGACAACTGGAGCAAACTGAAGCTCTTCCTGCTCTTCATGACCTCTCGCCGCTGCAATTCTGCTAAAAGCCTCCAAATCCCACCATCATTAGCAAAGCTCCGAGCTCTCCTCTGATTGTTTTTGTGTCTAGAAATGGAAGAGATTTATTTCATAATATAATCTCTATTTTTGGAGAAAAGGTCCACAAGTTTAAAATAGCAGCCCTCCCTTGATTAATTATAGGATATAAAAACATGTCTGACTTCTGTTTCTCCAGCCAAAAAAAATGCTGTCAGAAAGTTTGCTGGACTTGAGGCTGCCGCTCCATCAGTGCTGATATGCAGCAGGTTTATTTCACCGTTGGCACTATCAGCTGATCTGCCATCAGAAAATTGGTGATCCAGCCTCATAACACCACCACTATCAACATCTTTGCTTCTTTAAACATTTTTGCAGACACAGAGGGAAGGGAGAGAACAGCTGACACAGGAGGAATGAAGCAAAGGCACAGACTATGACAATCTGAGATTTTATGTTTGCAAATTTATTAAAGTAAATAGTTGTGACCAGTGTTTGAGGGAATAAGTTATTTTACCTGTGTGAAATGTTGCCTTAGGTTTTCTATTTTATGAAACTATGACACGATAATGAAAACTTTTGGATTTCAGATTGTCGACCTCGTCGCATATCGACATTTGGTCACGGACTTTCGTGCAAGGTACCCTGAGTGCATTGGTTGTTCACAGTCTAGGACGCCGTGTCAAGTTCTGCCTGTTACATGCACTGTCTTCTTTCAAAATACACTTCAGTTTTCACAGCAAATGTACAGTTAACATATAGTCTCTTTCAAAATAAAAGCACCACATTGGTACCTCGAATTGACGTTTTTTTCCTTCAGCAACAAACACATGTTGTTATGTTTTGCCAGCACACACACACACACACATGTGGTTGGGTTTAGGAAAATAAAAAAGGGTTTGGCTTTACAATCTTACGAGAAGAGATCACCGGTCTCCTGGGAGAAGTCGGTGGTTGCTGGATCCCTCTCACCCAGTTAACCATAATGGCGACCTGCTGCATATCATGCCAACGTGAAAGGAGCCTGGTGTCACTCCAGAGTTGTCGAAATCTGGTGCTTGGACAGTGATTGTGGTGTCAGAAACCAACAAAAAAAGGCATCCTTTAACATCAGCATGCTACGTGGATGGATGTCCTTATGGTTTAATGGCGCCCGACGGCATCAGGTGGAAACACGGCGGGACAAGGATGAAAGTTAAGCTGGCGAAAGTCCGACTAGGGCGGGCAGGAGGGTGGCGGATGGGTCCAATAGACACCGACTTTTACCCGCATATCGTAAGCTTATAAAGCCAGTCCTTGTTCTTTTTTCCTAAACCCAACCACGTGTTTTGTTGTTGAAGGACAAAAATTCACGGTGTTGTACCGACGTATTGCGTTGTGTGAAATTAACTGTTTACATACAGTCAGTTGCAGTTCTTTTATCCTCCAACAATTAACCGGTTTAGGAAACAAAAGCACGTGGTTAGGTTTAGGAAAAAAGAACAGGGTTTGGCTTTATAATATTATGGGACACAAGTGTCAGTTGGTGTTTGTTGGTTCCATCCACCACCCTTCCAACCCACCCTACGTAGACTTTTGCCACCTTAACTTTCGTTCTTGTCCTGCTGCGTTTCCCTGACGCGAGCACTGTTAAACTATAACAGCCACTTGCTGAGCATCATGCCGACGATAAGGACTGCTTCTTTCATCAGTGTCTGACACCACAAGTCACTGCCTAAGTGTCAGATTTCAACGACTTTGGAGTGACGCCGGGTTGTTTGAGCATACATAAGCCGCAATTCGATAGTGTCAGCTGTTCTCATTTTGAAGTCGTCACATTGCTGGCTAGTGAAACATTATGGCGCAGACTATTGACTGGAGTTCATCAGCCTGTCGCTCATGCGGCATTTAAAGATAATTACAAGCACGGCCGTTCTCAGCTTTCTATGTCCGACAGTCCGCCACGAACATTTCCGTCATGTCTCGTCAGTGAAAAGTAAACATTTCGTCTTACTTTTTATTATCAAGAGCTATTTTAAGCTCGTCATCGTCTCCTTTTTATGATGCAAAAACGGATGTTGATGAAAAATTTTGTCAACCAAATGAACGCTGGTGTTGAAACACAAAGAGGGAATGTTGTACTAAAAGGAATGTGAGTTTTAAATATACGAACTTGATTTGTCTAAATTTTGTCTAACTTCACATCCAGCATGGACAGGAGGAGAACAGCCATCAAATGCACGTGAGTGTTGTACAAGGACCGACTTGACATGAAAGAGAAACTACGCTTTAACTAAACCCTGGTGTGGATGACAGCAAATGAAGATAAGCGACAGGTGTTGGGGCTGGACGGGACTAACAATAAGTTAAACTCAAGGTGAGAAGCACTAACAAAATAAAGGCAGACCAGAGTTTAGCATTCATGTCACAGTCAGTACATTGTGCTTCCTGCCTGAATGAATGTGGACGTTAACAACCAATCAGTCTGAACATAAAGTGACGCTTTGCCTTCACAGCATCAGTTTTGTGTTCTGAATTCAAACTGCAAATTACTGGTTGAGCTCTCTGCTGAATACTGTGAAAACAGCTTCTATTCTGTTTGTTCCACAGCTGTGCCAGTCTCTGCTTCACCACAGTCTGACAGTGTGATGTATGCGTCTCTTTTTTCTCAGTATTTGCAGAGGAAATGTTCGGATTATAGAGAACGCTGTTACACTGACATTCAGACCATATAGACTCTGTGTAGCCTTCTGTTTTGTCTCGTTAATTACACCACGAACCAACTTCCTCTCAAAACCCCTTGAGATGTCCACATTTGAACTTTTGCAATTTGTTCATTGGGATTCAATTCAGACGTGTTGGAGGGTGAGAGGCAGGATTTTACAGCTTCCCTAAGGTGACCGACTTTTTCCATTTCGCCGATTTACTGCCACTCGTATCCACGGGAGACGAGGGACCACACCACAGACACCACTGCCTCATTAAGAATGCTGGTGGGTCTGAAAATACTGTCATCCAGCAGACTTGTTCAGCTGAGAGTTAACCTCTGCAGGCTAAACGCACACCGATGTAGTGAATCAGATGTTTGCCATGTGACAGACTTGATCATAACTGAAGGTGAAACTACACCCTCACACTTTTTAAGGAACAGTTCAAATGATCCACATTCATGTTTTCCCTTAACTGAAATCTAAATGTGACATTATGAGCAGCCATTACTTCCAGTGTTTTTATTTCTTTACATCCGTTTTTCTGCAATGTTTTAAAACAACAAAATTATCTCCAAGTGCTGATTCATTTCATCAGCATCTATAAACTGTTGAATTATGCACATTGAGCACCCTGTGAGCATGTTTTTGTCGCTGAAAAGAAAAGACGTTCAAAAAATTCTCAGACTTTCTGTAACCGGTTCAATGACACAGCAGCAATATGTGTAACAAAGTCAAATGTACATGTCACACAAAAGTGTGCAGTTCTTAATTATTCCACCAATAAAATATTTCCACTGTTAGAAAAATGACTCCAAGGGTGGCTTTAAGTAATTTATTTAAAACCAATAACATCGCAGCATTGACTAATGCAGAGATCAGACAGTCCGACTTTAAAGGGTCCCAGAATGTCTGTGATGCACGTAAAGTCACTCAGGAAGGGGAAACTTTTACTTATTCTTTTCAAAGGGTTGTCCTCCAGCCGTTTCTTTCAGTCTCCCGGCGTCTCCTCTCCACGCAGTTCTGCTGCCCTTCCTCTCTCGGGCTGCTGTGTGGTGATGTGACATGCACAAACAAGCCGAGTCTTTGAACTGACTCTTTAGAGTGAACGAGCCAGTTCCTAATTCACGTTGTGTTGATGACCCCCCTCGGTTAGAAACGAACGGCAGGATGCTAACCCACTATCCGCCAGCACTTGCTTGTATTGACAGGCTTGTTGTTTATAAAGGCCGCTGCTATGGCTACACCAAACTTTATAACTGCGGAGTCTATTCTGGGCCCACGTTACAATATCCAGATCACATGTTGCGATGTTGTGATTCGTCGTTGAACCCACTAACAACCCTGGACCTTCAACTGACCTGGAGTCATACTGTGACCGTTACGTGTTCCTTTACTTTTTGAGGAGTGTATTTAGCTTTGCACATTACACTCAGTAGTAGATGTCGACTCACATTTTGTTCTAACACATGTAAACTCTTGCAGGGCCCTGCCACACTCACTGGGAGCTCTGTGGGGTCCAATGTCCTGCTGAAGGACATGTGGACAGAAGGGAGAGATTGCACCACCAACTCTATTAATGGCTACAGCCACTTTGTGCCACCAACAGTTTAGTTTAACTGTGCTCATGGTTCTGCTTTTTAGTTCAGTATAGAAATACTACACCTGCCCACAGTGGTACATACTATGGAAAACAGTTCCTGCACTGTGAGCAACGCCTCAGCACTCGGTTCCGGCTGCAGAGATTGTTCATCAGTTCAGCTACTGAAAAACAATCAGTCACTCTGGAGAGCTGCCTCACTGGATAATTCATTCATCATATGCATGCCAATCAAGAATCTTGTTCTTCTCTACATATTAATTCCACAACTTTAATAACAAGGTCACTGGCAACAGCCGTGACGGAGAGCTTTGTGCAGTCGCAGGGAGCGGCTGAATCAGTGTGACTGTAATGGTTCGATGAGATGAATGTAAAGGGATTGTTGCATGTAGCCTGATTACACGGTAACATCACATTGACATTAGACATGGAGTATACAGTATGTTAGCATTGAATCAGGGGGGTGTCAGCTGAAAACACGGTGTGTGATCATGAACAGACAATTATGTTTTCAGAAAAGCAAAAAAAATTGACTACTAAATTGCAAATATCTAAGTTTGTACGATGTTAACGATATTCACGTTTAATGTCAAAATAATATTGAAAAGCTAACAAACGTTTTTGTTCCTGAAACCTGACCAGCTGACTTAAAATGATGAATGATAATGATGCTCAAAAATTTGTCCAAGGGCTAGAATCTTTCTGAGCAGACACTGTGGGGGCCAGACTTTAAAATTATACATACACTCACCGGCCACTTTATTAGGTACACCTTGCTAGCACCAGGTTGGACCCCTTTTGCCTTCAGAACTGCCTTCATTCTTCTTGGCATAGATTCAACAAGGTGCTGGAAACTTTCCTCAGAGATTTTGGTCCATACTGACATGATGATCCATACTGATCCATGATGAGAATCTCCTGTTCTACTGCGCCAGAGCTGGAGACAGCAAACCAGGGTAGTTGCCTTCACTGTCGCAGTTAAGTCATGTGAAGTGATTTCCACCCCAAATCCAGAGGTAGTAGCCAAGCTTATTTCAGAAGTGGAAAGCACAACAATGCTTTAATGTTTTTCTAGAAAGCTTGCCCGAACCCATCACTTACATTTATAATATGCTGACAGACGGATTTATAAAATCATTAGTACTTTGGGTAGGTAAATCATTCCTAATAAAAATATTTCTATCTCAATCTAATGCAGGAAAAAATAATGCTAGATATCCTAATTACTGTAATGCATGTTTTCCCCCTCACATTTTCTGAATAATAAATATAAATAAATATCCTGTGGGCCCACAGTCGCCAGTTGATGATCGCTGCTCAAAACTATTGTGAGTTAATTTCTGTTCACAAATAAATCAACTTTTGTTTCAGCATTTGTAAGAAAGAAAAATAGGATTTAGGCTGCATAGACTGCAATCCAAAGATTGTGAACAAATGGCATGTTAGTCTGATTTCATTTTAAGTGTTTTCTTGAGAAAGTGACGGCAGACGGACACGACAAATATTGATCTCTTCATCTCACTCTCGGAGAGAAAGCAAATAATTGTTACACGACATGCCGTTGCAGAATCAGATCTGCAGACATCAATGCTAACCCTTATCAGCTGTTCCCATGCACATCTTTCCTCCCTTCCCTGTCAGCAGAACGATTGTGGAAGTGTTACTAATAAAGATGGAGCGGAAGAACAATAATTGTTTGTGACGTTTAATTACTCGCCAGGGAGGTCGAAAAACAGTGTGAAACAAACCTCATGAGGAGCGAGTGATGGCGGGCAACATGCAGGAGAGTGGCGAGCAGATAGCAGGTCACTGGAGGCAGCTGTCCTGATTAGATCTTCATCCTCACTACATTGTTTTGGTGTCTCTAATTAAAGAAGTGACATTTGAAACAAGCCTGGGGTTGCTGAGACTCTCCTTCTCTAACTCGTCCTCGTCTTCACTGGCTCCTCTTTCTCCATGTAGCCGATGTTAACAGTGTGTATCAATCACTGTCCCCGGCCTCCGGTCTTCCCCTGGGTCCTCCGTGGCAGCCTGATGGTGAATGTCAGACGGTCTGGTAATGAGTTGTTATTGTGTGAGGATAATGTATCATTGATTGCGTGATCAATGGCTCATATGGGGGGCCCAGGGGGTCGTTGTAGGGCATTTAGTCAAGAGCTGAAGCCCACCGTTGTGTTTGTGATGCCCTCACAGCCTGTGGGAGGCATAGCAAGTGTGACAGTGACCTCTTTATCAGAGGCTGACTGGATAAAACCCAACATGTTCTCAATCATGCCAACCATGCCACGTTCAAAGTCCTTTAAATCACCTGTCTTCATCATTCTAATGCTCCGTTTGAACTTCTGCTGCCACGTGACTGGCTCATTAGCCATTTGTGTTAACTAGCCAGTCCTTCCAGAAAGATGCGGAGTTTTTTTTGTGATTGTTGCAGGCAAAAATCCTTGATTATGTGGCACGTTTTCTTAAAAAATACGATGAAATATGCGGGATATTTATGTAATTTTATACAATGAAACTGTGGGAACTTGTAAAAATTGCGGTTTGATGAAAAAGAGAAAAAAAGTTTTTCCCCCAACACCTGTTCTCACTAGGCTACTAAAGAGGCATTTCTAATTACTTCCTATGATAAGCAAGCATACTACATCACAGAAAGTGCAGGGAATATTTAAGTTCTCATCTTGTTTTATTTCACACCTTAATAAACACATGGCTCACACTTACAAAACATTGCTGAGTCAAACAAGTTCTGTAGCTTTACAAAAAGAATATGCTACAACTTCTGTAAAAATGAATAAATAAAATATAAAAAATAAGATGTGTGCTTCCTCTTTTAGAGATGGTAGCTGTACAAAACAGACATCTTCTGTTAAAATAAGTGCTTCCAATGCACAAAGTGCAATCTCTTACTGTAACGTAAATTTACATACTAATAATATACTTACAACTGTAAGGTTTTTGAAACTAGTATGACTTAACCCACTGGTAACAAAAAAGTGCATCTTACAACTGTAAAGTTGCATCAACTCCTGAATGAAACTACAACAGTCCACTGTGAAAATGAAAACTGTAACTGCGTAGCCTCTAACACTGGCCAGTCATTCGCCATCCTCACCCGCCATCCCCTCTCCCTCAATGTCCATCTCCTCCCAAATCACACACCCAAATCGCAGCTTTTCAATGATGTTCACGTCACGTAATTATGTCACTTTTGCAACGAAAATGCGGGGATTATGAAATCATGCACGCCCCGCATATTTCGCGCATTTTGTGCGGAAATCAACGATTTATGCAGCGAAAGTGCGGCGTCTTTGAAAAAATACGGCCCCAGCATAAATATGTGGACTTTGGCTGATTATGCGTTGAATTATGCAATCGCATAATCGCGTTTTTCTGGAGGGACTGACTAGCAGTTGAACAGATGTACCTGATAAAGTGGCCAGTGAGTATTACTCCAATACAAGTGAAAGTTGCTGAGTCAGATTTTTACTTGCATTAAGACTGATTTATGCTTGTTCTTGTGACACTTTTGCAGAGTGTCGCTCAACAGAAATTAACAGTCGCGAGACGTATTTAAATTTATGAAAAAGGTTTCAGTCGTCTCCATGGTAACCAGGTAAACCAGTAGAAACTCTGAATAAAGCAGTTTCACATTTGAAAGAAAATCTGTGTTTTTCTGATGTGTTTTCTTGCAGAAAGGCTGCTTAACTACAGTGGCTGACATGAAAAGGTAAAAATGCAAATGTCTCTATCTAGAGCCAGTGTTTGGTTTGTCCATTCTGGGCTACTGTAGAAACATGGCGGTGCAACATGGCGATCTCTGTAGATGAGGAACCGCTCCCTATGTAGATATAAACAATTGATTCTAAGATAACAAAACCACAGTGCTTTTCATTTTAAGCTGGTTATAAAACAGACCTTTTATATTATATTCTATTTCCGTCAGTAGACCCTCTTACTGTAAATCCTACACACTGTACCTTTAAGTTTCGTACTGTAGAGCCCTGTGCCGCATCCCGTCCATCACTCTGTCATGAAAATATGAAAGTCAACAGACAGCAGGAAACTGTACCGTGTTGAAGAGGCAGATTGAGTGCAGCAGTCAGCTGCAGGAAAACATCACGTTCTGCCAACACGCTTGTTTCCTGCCCAGCGTAATTCAAAAGGGAAAGGTCACGGCCATCTTATTTAACCTCCTGTCAGTGACTCACTGGATGGCTCTGTGTGTGTGCAGAGAGCTTGTCCTCACTGACACACACACACACACACACACACACACACACACACAGATATTTACTCAACAAAGGGGAGCAGTGAAAGAAGCGAAGACAAACTGTGGATGTCAGTATCACAAGGACAGTGTTTAAACTAAATTTTATGTTATTGATTAATGAGTGTATATTTAATCTTAACTTTACGTATTACGGCATCATTGTTTAAACACAACTAGTTTTCTTCTACTGGGGCAGAGATGAAAACAGCACAACAGAAGAGTCTTTAGTCTTTACGAGTTTATCTTTAAGAAGTGAAGTCCTGGCAGACGTTAGAATTATATTGGTTCTGTTTTCATGCCGTGTTGCTGCCTCAGATGTGGGATATGTATTTCTCTGCAGGATCCAGCTGATCGATGTTGTTCCCCACCAGGAGCTGACACTCGGCTCCACAACAGAGCATCAAGTTGAAAGATCTGCGGTGGGAAATATTAGCATTCTGATAAACGGCTGAGTGCAGATGACTGAGCTCCGTGTCCTTCCTCTCTGCACTCAACCCTTTTTATCAACGGTACTAATTTGTTCATTTTCTGACAAGAGATCTACGAGCTGATGTTGACCTTTTTGTCATTTGAAAAATGCGATTGCAGCTGAACTTTTGAGCTGCATCAGCAAACAGCTGAACAGGTAACTTTGCCAGAGTTTTAAACATTCAAAAATATCACTCACATTATACTTGAAGTGTAAAATTACCATAAACAAATGAGACCTTTTCTGAAGAGCCCCTGGCCTTTTGCAGAGTTTTCCCCTCAATTTGTTCCCTTAGTTAATCAAAACAGGATTTCCTCAGCAGGGAACTAAATTAAAATCAGCAAAATTTGAAATCTGACAACACAAATACAAGCACAGAAACTTTAACAAATGTTCTGCCTTTCGCTCTTCGCTCTGGAGCTGACTGACAGTTGAGGACACTATCAGCAGACAGATTGTCACTCAAAGCGGCCGCCCTTTAAGATGCGTAACTTTAGGCCTTAATAAAATGTAAAGAGGTGAGTCACCGTAAAACTTCATGTAGTAGCCCGAGCATTTATTTGATTAAATCACTGAACTCAGCAGGCTTGTATCTGGGACAGGCTTTTAATTCTTTTCACACAAAAACCTTTGCTTAACAAAGATCAGAAATACAATGAAATTGTTTATTTTAACTAGTATGAATATTACTTTTTTAAAAATTAGGCTTTGATAACATCAGTGTGTGTCTTATATTATGATATTTGTGTCATGGCACTCTAGGACGACAGCACCCAACACATTACCACTTCATCCTGTTAAATAAATAATCATGACTTTAATTAACTCATATTAATGTGTGATTAATGTGTGTATAATGTGTGTTTAATGTGTGTTTGAGTGTTTAATGTGTCTGTATTGTGTGTTTGAGCGTTTAATGTGTGTATAATGTGTATTTAATGTGTGTTTAATGAGTATTTAATGTGTGTATATTGCGTGTTTAATGTGTGTGTAATTTGTGTTTAATGTGTGTTTAATGTGTGTTTAATGTGTTTAATGAGTGTTTAATATGTTTTTAATGTGTGTTTAATGTGTTTAATATGTGTTTAATGTGTTTAATGAGTGTTTAATATGTGTTTAATGTGTGTTTAATGTGTTTAATGTGTGTTTAATGTGTGTTTGAGTGTTTAATGTGTTTAATATGTGTTTAGTGTGTGTTTAATTGGTGTTTAATGTGTTTTTAATGTGTTAATGAGTGTGTATTGTGTGTTTAATGAATGCTTAATGAGTGTTTAATGAGTGTTTAAAGTCTGTGTATTGTGTGTTTAATGAGTGTTTAAAGCCACTTTTGATTCTTTTGATCTGAGGACACTTACAGACTAAATGAATATGAATAACTTACAGGGTTATAGAGGAACGGACACATATTGTGAATAATGACAGCTTCAGAGTCACCACTTATTTTTCGTCATGCTGGTAAATCTAAATAAATCTTCTCTGCAGCTCGTAGCTTCAGTAAAATACACTGAACAACAATGTGAAACATCTCCATATTGACAATAGTTTAATCATTTATATTTGTATGTGCGATCTATACACCTTACTAATGTTAGCTCAAGATGGTAGCTGTTTTCTACATCCAAAGAACTGCTTGGCAACTAGACCAGGCCTCTAATTGAGACAGGCTGTTATTTGTCAAAATGTGTAGCTACACTGGACTAGTAAAAGGGACAGAAATTAGCTTTAGAGACTAGAGGTCTTTAAGGGGCCCACAATTGCGTGCCATAACCCTAATGGACTTAAGGAATTTGTTCCCTGGTCCAGTTACAATTTTTCTAAATATGTACCAACCCCTATTTGCCCGAGATGTTACAGACCCAACCCAGGGCTTGTCTGAGAGGAGCGAGAACCAGTTCTCAGGTCTATTTTACTGACTGACAAAACCAGGAATAAAAATTGCTGCTAAAAATGCTGTTCTCCTACTAAAAGCATTTTTCATGCTGGATATTGATTTTACCTGTTTTACTGTAAATGTTTATTAATGTTTAATAATGTTTCAGATTCAGTGAACCCAAACCGTGCGGTGCACTGCATGTATATATATGCAACTTTTATGTTAATGCACTCAACAAAGCAAGAGTAGGAAAGAAAACAGTAGATGCACTAGATGTGTTCAGGACAGTTTTACTCTTGAAATACTAATGAGTAGAACGTAGAATAAAGAATCTGATCCATATTGTGGTTCAGTCAGGAGAGACAGACGAATAAAGGAAAGATATTATTCAATGCAGAATATGAGTGCAGAGATTAACATAGATAGAAGTATTTGGTGCTTGGACACCAGAGGGAGTCCAGACACTGGTGGTGGAGGTGGCTGATGAACCCGAGGCTGATGGCTGATGAGGCGGATGACTCTGTGTAGACAAGGTGGTGATGCAGAGGTGCAGGGCGCAAAACTCTGCAGCAAGAAAGAACTACGGCTTGAGCCATGTTTAAAATGTGGAGCAGTTAGATGATAGGCTGACGGAGAAGGTGTGTCGCTGTGCTATTGGCTGATTGTGGATTAGTTGATGACTCAGTTGACGGCCCTGGACGATGACAGCTAGAGAACGCCAGAAAATGAGAACATAGTATCTGTAGTGCTGATATTTTGGTATCAAGTCCACCTCTCCAAATTCCTGGCCTTATATGAAAACTGATTTCAGGGAGACAGGGTCTTCAAAGAGACTGAAAAAACAAGTCAACTAAAAATTTAATTTATATACTGTATGGAGCCGCAACAAATTATTAATAACCGCTGCTTCCTCCTCCGTCTTGATTCTGTGTGATCTTTTTATCCAAACATACATTCATGTTCATCCAGCAGCCGCAGTGAGTCATCTCTGCCCTTGCTGCTGTTTCAGCTCAGATTTAACAGTGTTGTTAGCGCGTGAGGGGTTTTCCTCACACTGCAGCAACACTTTTACAGCCACGAGAAACAAATGACCTCACTGCTCGGCTTTAACCATCCGTGGAGCACAGTCATATATTTCAGTGGTTATTCAGCGAAACAAAAAGGTAAACGAGAAATGAAATAATCAATCCTGAAATAACAGAGCTGCACAACTGAGTGGCTGGGATACAATTTACAGGTTAATATAGTTTAATATGAACACTGTGATTTGCTTGTCTTCTGCCTCCTTTCATGATGTCTCTGTGTAATTGACTGAAATACAGGACTGTTACAGTGACAAACCTAATACTACTAACACCTTTTCAAACTTTGTATTCTTGTGCAAACGAACCTGTATTTATGTTTATTTTGTGTGAAAATGTCTTGATCATGTAATAATTGTATGTGTGGCTCAGCAGCCTGAATGGAAACAGAAAAATATGATAAATTAAAACAGCTGTAATTGAATTTGGCCATCACAGTTGTGTTTTGTTTTTATACTTTTATATAGCCTGCTTCTATTTTGGTGCTGTGACTTATCAAATTAAAGTTTATCTGAGACTCTGCTGTGTATGGGCGTGTTTTAAATGGGCACACACACACGTTTATGGTGATGGAGGTGTTGAGGAGGTGATAATGAAGATGAGTTTATTCTGGGTAAGTAGGTGGTGGTGGTGGATGTGGGGAGGTGGAGGTTGTTCCCGTCAGGTCCTGGATAGTAACTGGGGTGTGAAACAGAATTACAGGATCAGTTCTGCTAATGCATCAATCAGAATTAATGACTGGCGTTCAGGTTTGTCGAGTTTACAGGTGCTAAATAAAACGGTTTCCTTATTAAATCAGAAGGTTTTTTTACCATTCATGGAGATAAATAAGGCAGTAATTTTTTCTCCTCTATGTCCATCGAGCAACTTGTGCATTAAATGGCTTGTTTGATATGTTACGAATTAGCCGCCTAAGATTGACACAGCGTATTTCAAGTTTCACCGTGTAGGATTTAGGAGGATATATTGGCAGAAATACTATTCGATATAACAAGTGCATTTTCTTTAGTGTATATTCACCCAAAAATATGAATTCACACTTTGTTGGCCTTCTGGTTGGTCTGCTGACCCACCAACCAGAGTGCTCCTCCCCATAGCAACAGTTTCTAACATACTGGGGTTCGCCAAACATCGCCTCAGGCTGTGTTCTGCCAGGCTCGTTGTTAAGGGTGGATAAATCAGTGATTTATATTATTTTAACATGGTTAACAGGTGTGCTTGTGCTGTCTGCAACAGTCACTTGAAATATCCATAACGTATTCCTGGAGCAGTTTTTATTTCATTCCCAAAACCTAAGGGAAATCACGAGAAATGTCTCCTTTGGATTCGGCTCTGTAGACGACCACACTGACAGTTCAACACATCGACTATCAATAATCAAACTTACATATGCTCGAAGGTAAGAGAAGTAATGTGGTTTTTCATATTCTATAATAGGTGATGTGATCCAAAAATGTTACGCTAACTACAGACTGTTGTTAGCTCGCTATGCTAACCTATTGGGCAGGTCTCATATTATTTGTATTAAACGTTTGTAGAGGACATTGCTATTTATATAACGTCAGCTAACTATTACTGTGGTGTTAAACTTGTAAACACTGTCATTATAATGTTAACGTCGGGCGAGAGAGCTCACGTTAGCGGCCATGGCTACCGTCAGACATCAGGACAAAACAATGATTTTCACCAGTTTTCGGATATGTTATGTGATGCCCGTTCACTCAACTGTAAGCACGATTGTTCTCTGTCACTGACACCGCGTTTTGGACAGAACGATCAATTCAATTCGAATTAAGAGAAAGGTAAATATCACAGTATTTGGGAACTGACCATTGTTCCGACCATATTAAACCCATTGTTCCGAAGTCCATTCCAAAATCATCATGATGCCTTGTGGTTAAGATCTGGTTAGGTTTAGGCACAAAAAACAGGTTTTCCTGGTTGTGGAAAACTCTTCTCGGGATGCCACATTGCTGTTAAGATGCAGTCAGAGGTGCTTCATATTCTTGTCCTTACTTTGGTTGCTAAGGTCCTTTGTGCACGGTTTAACAAACTTTAAGCAATTCCTGAACTATAAGACAAGATAAAGAGAAAAACCTAAATCCATAGGTAAACATTTTAAGGAAACCTTAATAGAAGACCTGAAGATGTTTTGCGCAACCGATTTTTTCAAGGAAACTTAACTTAAGGTGCTTTGTGCAACCGGCCCCTGGTCCGTTTATTTTGAAACGGAAGACACCTCTGCAGAAAATTCGTCTCCCAGTAAAAACCTCCTGAACAATGATCTCTGAGGAATTTCTCACTAAGTGATGTTTCAGCTGGTTGCGTTTTGCAACCTTCATCGATAGATTCCACTGAATTCAAACAACCACTGACTTTCAACTATCTTATTTCCTAAACCCAATCACGTGTGTGTATTAGCAAAATGTAACCATGTCAGTGAAGATTCTCAGTCATCCAGGTCATGGTCAAGGTCATGGCCAGGTGGGTCAATGACTCACATTGTGACCTTAACGACTCTGAAACTAAGAGCTCACGTGACCCCCACGACTCTGCAGGGGTTCCCACCCACACAGGGTTTATAGCCTGCAACTTCGTACCAGTCATTTAGAATTGAAGAAGCTTCTTGGATGAGAGGCGAAACGTCGTCAAGAAACGCAAGCAAGTCCAGTTGCTTTGGACGTCATATGTGGACGTGGAAAGTCCATGACCAGTATCCATATGTGACACAGTCGGAGTGAGAATGTGTTGTGATTGATCCATTCACCACCACCTGCTTCCTTACGAGGACTTTAGGTCTACTTGCTTCTTTACTCTCATCAGCGTATTAGTCACATAATCGCAGCCTTCCTGTTTATGTGGGGTTTTTTTACAGATTGTGGTGCATTACTTTTCATAGATACAAAGAGTGCATGACAACAGCAAACACTGTGACAGTAGGTTGGTTCAAGATGATTTCAGCCTGTGCAGAATTGAAGATCGCCGCCCACACTCTACAACTCTCATGATAAACAGGAAAACAGGTGCTTTGTAATAAAAGAAATTATTGCTTATTATTTGTCAATTCTTGGTAAATCAAACTATTACCTAGAAATGTATTAACCTTTATCCAAAAGTTACTGAATGAGTCCTTTGTTCAAATATTGGAATTTATTTTTAAAGATTAGACATGAACTCATAAACTCAGCAGGTAAGAGTCAGTCGCTGTGTCCGTTTGCTCTTCATAAATGTAATATACTGAACTGCTGACTGGGTTGATAAGACGAGTGTTGGCCAAATCCCTGATGCTGCAGTCTGTGTGTTATCTGAACAGAGATACACCGGGTCACTATCTATTTCTGTACACAGCACCAGAGCTGCGTGTCTAGACATTACACTGACCCCGCTGCTTCAACTCTTCCTGGACAAAACTCGAACCTTACCTCTACCGCTCATTCACATTTTTAGTGTTAGTCTGAAAATGGAGAGATTATTTTTGTATGTAATTCTTGTGGAAATAATGTCTGTCTCCATGTACTTTGCCTGTTCTTTTCTTTGTGTTTGTTTCTCCTTCTCAGAAGTTGAGAATCAGTTTCCACTCAAAATAAATGATTATCCATCATATCATCTTCACTTCGGTTTACAGATATTGCACATGTGTGATGATTGATTATCTAGTTTTAGTCCGTGTGGTCCTCTGGGAGCAGTGCTGGTTGTAAAGTCTGACAGCAGCAGGAAGGAAGGACCTGTGGTATCTCTGAAGGAGCTGCCCAGTGCTGTCAAAGTGTCCTGCATTGGGCTGGGACATGTTGCCCAAAAGGGATGAAAGCTTGACTATCATTCTACTTTCTCCCACCACCTCCAGCAGGTCGAGGGAGCCTCCCAGGACAGAGCTGGCCTTCTTTATCAGTCTGTTGAGTCTCTTCCTGTCAGCTGTAGAGACGCTGCTGCCCCAACAAACCAATCCATAGAAGATGGCTGATGCCACCGCAGCATCGTAGAAGGTCCTCCAAAGAGCCTGAGTCTCCCCAGCAGATAGAGTCTCTGTCCTGCCTTGTATAGTGCATTAGTGTTGTCTGTCCGGTCCAGTTTATTGTTCAGGTCCACACCCAGGTCTTTGTAAAGCCCAGTTCAGACCAAAGATTCACAATGAGACGAGTTGAAACGTGCAACTACTTGCAATGCGCCGTTCTGCAACGTTCTGGTTCACACCAATATATAACTAGATGAGACGGTGTATCATCTCTAGTCAGCAACTTCTGTACTTCCGCTCTGATTTGCAGCTTTTCAGACTTATTTTGTGGCTGAATATAATTTGTAGCTTCTTAAAATCATAAGCACATACAGCGAGCAGCAGCAGCAGCAACCCAACGTCTGACACCGGCACACTGTGAGGATGGAAAAAGAAGGCTCGGCGGGGACGGAGCTCTTTGGTTTTTCCTGCATTGATCTGGAGGCAAGGCAAGGCAGTTTTATTTATATAGCACCATTCATACACAAGGCAATTCAATGTGCTTTACAAGAGAAATACATTAAAATAAAACATTAAAGGAACAATAGATCATTAAAAACAAAAGCTAAAAGCAAGACAATAAATAGTTTTAAACAGTGCAGAAAATGCATTTAAAAAGCAAACATAAAGCCAAAGCAACAGCAGACAAATATAAAAACAATAGCTACAGATTATCCTAACAATAAGTTACATATCTAGTTCACTGGTAAGCTGCAGTAAATAGTAATGTTTTAAGCCCTGATTTAAATGAGTTGACAGTTTTAGCCGACCTCAGATATTCTGGCAGTTTGTTCCACAGGCGGGGAGCATAGAAACTGAAGGCTGCTTCACCATGTTTGGTTTTGATCCTGGAACACTGAGTAAACCTGTTCCAGATGATCTGAGGGGTCTGGATGCTTCATAATGTACAAGTAAATCAGAGATGTATTTAGGCCCGAGAACATTTAGTGCTTTATAGACAAGTAACAAGATTTTAAAGTCTGTCCTTTGACACACAGGAAGCCAGTGCAGTGACTTAAGCACTGGTGTAATGTGCTCCACTCTCTTGGTGTTGGTGAGGACTCTGACAGCAGCGTTCTGGACGAGCTGCAGTTGTCTGATTGATTTTTTACTCAGGCCTGTGAAGACACCGTTACAATAGTCCAGCCTGCTGAAAATGAAAGCATGAACAAGTTTTTCTGTATCTGGTTTAGACAGAAATTCTTTTATTCTTGCTATGTTTTTAAGGTGGTAATAGGCTGATTTAGTAATTGTCTTAATGTGACTATTGAAATTTAGGTCTGAGTCCAGAACTACACCAAGATTTCTGGCTTGATTTGTAGGTTTTAGTGTCAAGGCGTCAAGGTGAGCACTGACTACTGATCTATGTTCTTTGGTGCCAAAAACAACTATCTCAGTTTTGTCTGTGTTCAGTTGTAGAAAATTCTGGCACATCCACATACTGATTTCACCAATGCACTTATTTAGCAGATGTCGGGGACTGTAGTCATCTGGTGACACTGTTATGTAAAGTTGTGTGTCATCTGCATAAGTATGGTAGGAGATGTTATGATATTCCATAACTGTGGAATCGTCAAAGAACTTTAGTAGATGTAGATATTTCGTAATGTCTGTGACAGAAATAGACATCGACACTGCAGCAAAAGGTGGTCTAATGTCAATATGATCATAAAAAGACCAAAAATACACACAGTGCATACAGGATTATGGCTGCCTCAACATTTGAGGCTGTGGTTTGTAATTGTCATTCTGATGCAGCTAAGGTGTGGTCTGTTGAACAGTGAAACACAACCCAGTGCCTGTCCACTGTGTATCATTGTGAGTTTTATCGTTGTTGTCCGAGGCAAAGTATTTTTGCATGTAGACCCGTGCAGTTACGTATGCACTTAAATGTGTTCTGAGGTTATTCAACATTCTCCGTTAGTACAGTGACTAGTGTCCGCAGGAAACTTCAGTATAGTGTAGATGGTAGCGGTCTGTCTTCTGTCTGTCTCCGGGTGACTGGGTGTTATCTACGCTGTACTTGATATTCAGGTTTTAGCTTCTAACTTTAGGAAACGCTGCCTTTTAAAAGTTTTTCTCTGTAGAGGAAATGAAGGCAGGTGATGAACCAGTGAGGCGGACCGATCACATTTTAATTCATTAAACTGATGATTAAAGCTGCATTAGGACACAGTTGGCTGCTCCTCTTAACCTCACAGAAATCCTGTAAAGTGACTTCAGTCAGCTGCACTCAGCACACCTGTCTGTGATCGCACATGGAGCCAAGGCATGCGCTGCTAGAGGAGAGCACATGTTGTACACTGGAGACTGAACAATATGTACTTTTTCTTCTTCCTGTCTGCGGTTTAACTGTGAAGTGAAGCAGTGATTAACATTGTGCAGTGACAGCTGGCTGGGAAACCTGTCCAGGGCCAGAGACAATATTTACAGGTGTGACCTTGGTGTGTGTGAAGATTTATTCAGCAGAGGACTGACTCAGTGTGTGCTGCATAACAAGACACAGCTCTGAAGGAAGGCACTAACACGGACTGGGGAAGGGGTTTTATTTCTTGTGATACATTCAACCATCATCTGCTTAATTTCTTTACTTCATGTCTTTAGAAATAATAAAGAAATTATTCATATCCTGAATTTTTGTATGGATGGTAATGATGGTTCCCTCTTGTCCAGAAATGTCACACAAATACTGGATGGATGACGTTCATGGTCCCCAGAGGATTAATCCTACTGATTGTGATGACCCTCTTTTGTCTATAGCGCCACCAGCAGGTTCCTGTCAAGATACCTTTAACATTAGAGCTTTTTGCAGAGCCTACGCCGTAACCTGCGCATGTAACCTGCTCTGTTGTGAGATTTTATACTTGTCACTAGTCGGCGATGGGGTTTCTGTGAAGTGCTGTAGAGTTTAGTTGATTCAAAACACACCTTAAACACACATTAAACATGGCTTAATAGAGACAATTTCAAACACAAGTACACAAATCAGCTTCACTATAACTCGCAGCATTCACAGACAAACACTTGTCTTTATCTGGACACATTTTCCCCACAAATACAACATGCTAATGTTATTAGCACAAGCCTATGGCATTTTTTATTGTATAAATTAGCCTAGCAGCTAGCAGACTTTTCCTCTGCTCATATGAAGCCAGGATAAATCACACACAAGACTTAAAATGTTATTTTAGTGGAGGCTTTATTGTCTTCACAATGTATTGTTTCTTATCTGTGAAATTAAAGTAAATGAAAGCTTTGTTTCCACTGAGGGAAATGGTTTCAGCTCACAGAGACAGACAGGAGGTCTGCGTCACCAGGGAGGTGCACATCAGGCTACAGTGTAGAGGTACGGTTAAATCTCGCTTAACATGCTGAATGTTAGCATGTGGTTTAGTGATTCCAACTAGAGGTCTTCAGACCAGAAGCCTAATGGACCTGGATAAATTTGCTTCATCGTTCCCCAGAATATTACAGACCCGACCTAGTACATACCCAAGAGAAGAGCGTGCCAAGACCCAGGACGGTCTCCATCTTTCCTTTGCATCACCTCCAAATCGCTGGTGCTGCTGCATTTTTTCACCTTCCTTTCACTCCTGTAATCTGCTCCTGAATCAGCTTATTTTATATCCAGTATATCCAAAATCTTGTGGGAAAATGTCATCGGCTTTTTGACGAGGGCGAAGCTAACGTCTGCGTCAGCCTACAGAAAAATGTCATCCCTGGCAGACTCTTAAAGGGATAGTGCGTCCAAAAATGAAAATTCAGCCATGATCTACTCACCCATATGCCGAGGGAGGCTCAGGTGAAGTTTTAGAGTCCTCACATCACTTGCAGAGATCCAAGGGGAGAGGAGGTAGCAACACAACTCCACCTAATGGAGGCTGACGGCGCCCCAGATTCAAACATCCAATGGTTGAATGATATAAAAAACAGATGCTTTATTTAATACAGAGTTCATCATCTTCCACTTGAACTACCTTTGATTAAATCAATAAAACAACTTCTGCCTCACAGAAACACTTAAGTACACACTCATAAAATACATTGTTGCTTTTTATCTATTTGATTGAGTCACACATATTTAGTAACCTTGTGTGACCATGTTTTTTTCAACCAAGTGATTAAACATGACCAAAGTAGGTTTTATTCACAAGTAACCTTGTGTAATATTGAAGAAATAAAAAGGCTCTTTCCTTTCCATCGGTGCCGTTTATTTCATTCTACTTTTCAGGTAGTCAGTTAATTTTTCAGTCACATTATTTAAATTGTTCAGGTGCAGGAGTCACACTGAGGTGATGTCTGTCTTCTGTCGAGCTGGCGGTGATGCTGGTGCAGATCCTCGGCTCAATCAGTGAGAGTGGAAGCAGGTGTGCATCATTAGCTCCTCTGAGTTGAGTCAGGTGGTGGAGTGAAAACTGAGCTGCAGTCTGTGACCTTTATTGCATGAATACTTTTATTAATCTTTTTTTTTAATAGACACCTGTTGGCTGTTTTGTTTTATTCAGCATCTCATTTATTTGCACATGTATAGACAATACAAATTGTTAGAGATGTACAATTTACTAAAAACCCAAACAGAATCAGTGAAGTGGTAAAAGCAAATTAGAGTCCTTTCAGATGTTTTTGATAACGATAATGTAGATGATGACTGCAGAGGTGGAGGTAGGATGTTTCAAAGAGATAATCCTCTGTATTTCAATAGATATTTATTAATAGAAGTCCAACGATTTGGACGATAAAAGTTCTCAGAGTGTCTTTTTGAATATGAGTGAATGTCCGTGGAAGATTTAAAAAAGTTTGCTCAGAAAGTCATGAGTGAGACGTACATATTTATACATAAATGCACAAGTCTAGTTTATGTGAACAATAAAAATTGTTACCCTGCACATGTGAGCATTTTTGATGATGGCCTCCGTCCAGTCCTTTGGTCTTATCACATTTAACCATCTTTGTTTTTGTTGACGGGCAGTGGCGGCTGGTTTTGAGCCATGACTCCTTCTATTCTGGCTCCCAATAACACAACAAGACAAACACATTTTAACACTATGGAGCCTACAGCCCTGTGGGGGAGTCGTGTTTTGCCTCCAGGTAATAAACTCATTGTGACGTCAGCCCTGAAAGAGTCTATAAAAGTTGAAATACAGGAATGATTGACCAGTGAACAAAGTCTGCTTAAGATACCAATCGACTTCCTTTTACAGAGAAGTTCAGTATGGTATTTCCAAGTTAGTGTGATATTTTTCTTACAAAATATCATGAAGGTCGATTTTTCTATGTTGACAGTTTGTTCATCTGAAACCATTTAGAAATAGATGATAGCTCTTCATTTGCTTCTCGAATGACTCTGCTAAAATTTTCATGTGAAGATACCAGACATAAATCGTCAGCAGATCCTATAGCTCAAGAGCAAGAAAGGTTTTCGAGAGCTACACAACATCCACTGCTTGATTATAAAAGAAAGAGGCACAAAAAGTCTTTGACTCTCCGGGTGGAGGACGCCCGTACTCTGCACTTCAAATGTGTTGAAATGAAACCTACACAAACATTTCACAGATTGTTTTGGCAACAGCTGAACTCTAGGTGGCATTACTGCACATTTACTCCCAAACACATTTTCCTAGTGTAGAAAACAGATTGAAAACAACAGCGAGCCCAAAGCAGTTTCTTTCTCAGCGACATCAGGCTGCTGACTGTGTGTCTGATTCCCTCTCAGCTGCTCTGGCACATTGTTCCTCGCGCAGCCCAAGCCGTTAATTATGGCAGCCAGTTCACAGTTTCGATAGCAGTGCTTTGGCGCTCCGCGACATCCCAACTGTCAGTTTAATCATAGAGCGGGGTCGACGACACCGACCACGCCGGGCTGGCTCTGCCTCGCCTGGGTCCACGCTGCAAAAAATATCTGTTAGGAAAAGTCCCTGCACTCTTCAGCTCCTGTGGATCTATAACAAGAGTCAAATCCAAAAACTTTTTTTGTGCATTTTGTTTAATGCCTCGTGTTCTGCAAAACCAAACCATGTGCCACTTATTAAATGTATTTTTTTTAATTATTTGAATCATTTACCTGGTTTCTAGAATCTTACTTTGCAGAGCGTAAGGCAGGTCTCTGCACAAGAATTAAAAAAAAACTGCAGCTTGACTTTAGAAAGTAGTTGAAATATTCTTAGAGCACCAGTTACTCATTTGATTAAACTTCACGGTCCCAAATGCAAATTTTAAAAAAAAGGTGATTTGATGAGGAGATTTTGCTCAATATTTTTTTTAGCCTGAAAAGATCTCAGCTATATAAGGATGATTTTAAAAGGAGAGTTCAGATTCGTTTTTAAGTGGGGTTGTATGAGGTTAGGGATGTTCGATATTGGCTTTTTTACCGATATCCAATATACCGATATTGTCCAACTCTTAATTTCCGATACCGATATCAACCGATACCGATATATGCGGGGTCCCCCCCTCAGAAAAAAAAAGAAAAGAAAAACTAAATCATTTTAGGCAACTAACATTACACATATTACAAACAAACAAAGATATCTCAAAAACTATACACCACATCTCTCATATTTTGACATTCTGAGTGAGAGGAGAAGTAGCTGAAGAGTTTGATGTATAATATGTGCATGCTGTGTAAAAGTTGTGTCATTAAAAAAGTAAAAACTGATACCGATAATTTCCGATATTACATTTTAATGCCAATATCGGCCGATAATATCGGTAGGCCGATAATATCGGACATCTCTATATGAGGTACTTATTTATGAATCCGTGTTAAGTCTGTTACGTACAGTAGATGACAGTCAGCGTGCCTTGAGTTTGGAGAACCAGACAGAATACTGACATGGTAGCTAAGCAGTGTACAGCTGTGGATGGAGGCAGCAGCAAAACGTATTTAGTCCCCTCCAAAATGTCCCCCTAAGAAAAACAATCAGTGCTGGTTAAAGCTTATGCTATATCAGGACTATCTTCACGCCTTACCTTGCCATCAGACAGCCACTTTGTCTGCTTTGTGGCTTTTTATATTATGTTACCTGACTTTGCGGTCTAAACATTTTTCCTCCTAAAATTACGAGTTTAATCTCAACGTATTTTGACTTTAATCTCGTCGATTTACAACTTTATTCTCGTAATATTATGACTTTATTCTTGTAGATTTGAACACTATATTGCCCAGACGCACAAAAAAGTCTCTGCCACCAATGCTCTACTCCAAACAGGAAGTCACCCATTTTGATTTAAACTTTTCATTTTGGTTGCGATTTTGTGATTTTTCACAACTTTGCATTTTAACAAACTCCTCCTACAGATTTTGTCCAATCAACTTCAGATTTGGTACAGATCATCCTGAGACCAGGCTGATCACAAGTTATTAAAAGCTTTTCTCTATGTCCCTCGCCACCAAATACATTTGGCTTCTTGATGGCTTCAGCGACCTCATATTCTCATGAAAACTGATACACAGGTCAAGAATGGCGAGCTCTTGCAACTGATAGAGGCGTCGACAAAAATGCCACTATAGCGCCCCTTGAAATTTAAAAAAAAAACCTCCTCATAGGAGATTTTTTGGAGTAGGAAGATGAAATGTCACAGCACATCAGGGGTAATTTACTCTGAGATATCACATAACTGCTTCAGTCATGTGTGCTGCTGGCCCCTGCAATGGCGCGGGAGAGCGAGGGCCCGATCACAGCTGCTTGCAGCTTTAATATGACTTTATTCTTGTAGATTTGCAGCTATATTCTTGTACATTTAGCTTTATGTTCAGGGCAAATTGTCATTCGGGGGGCGCTAACTTGTAGGATATCTTACGTGTGTGCATTGTTGTAGGATATCATACAAGTCGTATGAGTATACGCTGCTAAAGAACATTTTCCTGCTGCAGTACATTGCTTAGCTTCCATGTCAGTACTCCTGTCTGCTTCTCCAAACTGGTTGCACACTGACTTTCATCTGCTATATGTAATACACTGTCTGTGGACAAATACCTCATGTAGCCCCACTTCAAAAAAATTCAAACTATCCCTTTAAGATCTCTGGTTGAATCTGACTTTCTTTGCAGTGTGGAAGAGGACTGGCCTGGGAGCCGAAATGTCATTTCATGTGGTGGTGTTCAACCTTTATGCTTCGTGGTTTCCAAAAACAAACACGCAGTACTGTATAGCACGACACCGAGCGCAGCGTGATCCAGTGTGGGCAGACTGTAAACACAGAGATATGATTAAATTTGCTTAAAAATAAAAAATAAAAAAAACCAGCGTCAGATCACATCATTAACCTCCACAGCTGCTTTTGATTTGCAGCCAGCTACATTTGATTCTTGTGATTGATATGCATGTGTCCGTTAAAACTGAGCTAATATTGGTCCTAAAGTAAACATATTTTAGATGTGTAGTTATATAACTGCTGTTAATACAGCCATTTAATTTATCATAAGATGTCTAGAACAACCTTTGATTTTCAGTCATGCTCTCAGCACGACAGTTGGGACAGAGGGTGGTCTCAAACCAAAATATCTTTAAAAACTTGGATTGTTTTTACATGTTTTTTTCTGGACAGCTGACTGTACAGTATGTTTGGAAGTGTTTTTCTTCTCCTGCAGCTGCCACTCGAGGTCGAGATGTGAGTAAAGATACTACAATTATCTCAGAACATTGTGTGATTTCAGGCTGCAGCTCTTAATTTGCAGCAAAGCCTGTTTGCTTTTGTAAATTACTGTTGGTGTTCAAAGACCGCTTGCTGTTCCTGGAGGGTTTTACTTTCTCTCTCTCTCACACACACACACACACACACACACACAACACACACACACACACAGAGCATGCCCAGTGACACATCAGAAGTGCTGTCTGAATTTCGAAGGCTCATTAATGGTCCATTTCTGTCTGTGTTGATTTGATGTGTGCCTCCCATCGCCGCGTAGTCACGGCAAATACGACATCCTGTCCTGGAGAGGGTCGAAAATAGCTGCTCATTAACTGGCTTCTCCTCCGCACACACACTGTATGTACACACACACACTGTATGCGCGCGCACACACACACACACACACACACACACACACACACAAAGAAAACTAGGCATACATGTCTACACACAGACTCAAATGATAAAGATTTCATCTTAAACACCGAACACACACATGCTTCTACTTGCACATGGATTCACGAACACATCCCAACAATTTTCCACGCAGATGTGACTCCTCATTCACTGACAGGGAAACTTGACTTGTCAATAACCAGCACATACGCGCACGCAGACACACACACACACACACACGTTTTTCTATCTTGGTTGATTAAAAGCTCAAACTCTCTTCAGCTCTCCACATATTGCCACTTAGTCAATGCTGTTTACGTCTGTATGTTACGTGCTAGATATCCTCTTGCGCCGGCTGTTGACGTTCCGGGACACCGCAACCAACGCTGGGACGTCATCAAAAGCACATGGTTAGGTTTATATCTTATCTTATCTTTACATCCATACAGGAAGTAAACAGCGGCCTCCTGAGTGAAAGTCCGGAGTTTGCTGTGCCCATCAACCACCCCTCCCACCTGACCTATAGGGAATTTCCAGCTCCTTGTATTACGTCATTTCCAGCAGTATTTTAAACTGACGCCGGCCAGTGGTGCGTCATACCACCATGACACCATGGCAGCATATCATGACACTGTGAAAGGTTCCATCCTGGCAGCGTGCGCTGTATTCTGTCATACCTCTCAGTGTGAATGCACTTATGCGCTCAAAACAGCAAGTATATGTGCTGAACTATGTTAGATAAACAGCTGTGACTGACCGGATCAGGCCCACTGGAAATCTGTCCACAGAGGAGGGGGAGGAGCTTGCAAGTTGATCAGATTCACACTCTAACATATCCTTACTTACAAATCACGTTCATTTTTTGTCACTAGCAACCTCATACTGACAGATACATAGTGTTAATCTGGATTAAAAAGAGCACCGTGCAACATCATTAATCATTTTAGAAAACTGAGCATGAAAACAATCTGATGTTGAGAGCAAAAGTTAATTTACAGCACATAAATATAATAAGTCAACATCTCTCAAATCTAAAATCTCAAATCTGCACTTAAAGAGGAAGCGTCTTTTCTATACATGGAAACGGATCAGATATTTATTCAGAGCAGTTGAGTCTGTGATGTTGGAGTAAATCTCCATACATGTATTTGGCAGCAGGAGCCTGCAGACCAGCAGTGAAGCACAGCGACAGGCGAGGAGACTGATGTCGTTTTGGGAAGCAACATGTTTTGTCAGCTGCGGCGGTCAGAGGGGAAGAGGCTTCAGTGTTTGGCAACAGTCCAGACACACGACATGTGACACAGCGTGTGAACACCCAGTGACTCCATACATCAACCTGACAGCATCCAGCCTGGGACCCTGACAACTGCTGCCTCTGTGTTCAGTCAGAAAAGACTGGGGGAAAAAGATAAAGCAGATACAACAAACATGGGAAGAAATGCAATTCATTGAGAAATGTGTTAAACAAATGATTACAGAATGGTGAAATATATCAGGAGGAGATAAAAGACCAAGCCACAGATGAGATAAATAAGGAAAAAATAATAAAACATTTGATGAACAAATACGGTACAAACCTTCTGCACTTGGACAGTTGGGACAGATAGAGTTGGGTATCATCTGCAAACAAATGATAAGAGAAACCATGAGAGCAAATAATCCCACAAAGAGAAGTGCTTGTATAGAGAACAGAAGAGGTTCGAGCACAGAGCCTTGTGGTACCCCAATACTGATGTAAAAGAACAAGGCCAAGCAGTAGTTAACTTCAAATAAAGAGTGAAAACTTATGAATAAAAACAGCTGTGACAGAAAACAGATCAAAATCCAGCATAAGGGTTTGTCTGAGGTGCATTAACATGTTGTTTTGTTCATTGTAGATCTTTACAGTAATTCACCAAAAGAACAAAGCAGGCATGTCTTAATGCACGAGCCAAGTCTTATTCAAAACTTGACATTTTCAGCGTGTAGATAGTTACTGCGGAAGTCATTGTTGTTTCCTGTAGCGAAGGGGATTAAACAGTCAATTACAGATATAGCCACGTCCTCTCGGCCTGTCACGCTTAGGCTGTTATTCTGTCTCCCACCGCCTATGTCAGCTTGCTTGAATTAGAAGAAAAAGAAAGAAAAGAAAGAAAGAAAAAAATAAAAAGTTGATGTCCAACTTAAAGAAATGAGGCGATGTCTCTGGTTGTGGCTCTAAACGGTGGTCCTGCGTCACACAGTGAGAGAGGTTGCGATTAAAGACAGGCTGGGATAAAATTCTGACAGTGTCAGAAATTTGGGATGATGATCTCACTGTGTGACTGCTGTTACAACATACATCTACTCACTGACCAGTAGAAATGCAGCATTAAATGACGCACTGGCACTAAACCCAAACAGGCTGATAGCAGCTTGCACTATAAGATTGCTAAAATCTGACAGTCTGCAGGAGGCTTTATAGACATGTCAAATTTCCCTCAAAATATTATAATTTTAAGCCTCTTGCATGTTTAATATTTCCTATGTATAAGCGCTCTGAGCGAGTCAAACACATTAGCCATTCAGAGTGTCCAGCTGTTCTGTGCTTGTAGTGAAGGTCAGTGGAGTAATACGCTAGAGCCAATTAAATCACATGTCTGAGTATCTGAAGGCCGCCATCTCTGCCGTCAGCTGTGTTACACATGTAGAGAATCAACACTGACACAGAACACACAAATACATGCTAAGCAGGGGATAAATGAGGTGGTTAACACCTGCAGTGATACAAACACACAGTAAATGTCTTCAGAGCTCCGCCCACAGCGAGTGATTGACAGGTGATCTGTGGGAAGTCGAAAAACAACAATGTAAGAACGATTGATCGTAAACAAAATGAGCTTCACTTAAATTTCCACTTGATTTCATTTGAACCGAACCAATCTGAGCTGAGCGAAACTAAATGATAACAAAATGGACTGTCCAGCTGTGTGATCGGTAAATTAAACATCTCCACAGGCAGCGTGGACACTGCGGGCGCTGGCAGGTATTGAGGCTGATGAGCAGAGTGTTGAGGTAATTTGTGTTGCCTGTGAAAAAGCAGTGACCCGTGGGAAACAGAGGTGAAGGTGATGCTGATAGACATCATTATACAACCGACCAGCAGCAGCCTGGTTTTAATAAATCACACAGGAGGGACTCCTCTGAATGTCTGCTGCATTCTGATGCCCTCTGTACACATATACATACATTGTTAAAAAGTAGATATTTTCCTCCTTGTTTTGGTCAACACAAACATCTTCTAAGGAGCAAATTTTTCATATTAATCTCAATTTGCAGATTGCCATTGTTGCTTCGTGTAATGAGCTCCAGAAACAACAAACAACAGCATCGGTCTATTGGTTTGTTTGCGTCTTGTCAGCACTGTTTGGTCTAATGACTGCTTCACGCTTAAATTTAGTAGCGCTGCACCACTTCATGGACAAGTCTTCCCTGACAACACTTCCCTGTCATTGACAGGATATCCTGGCAGCCCGTGTTTTCACTTTTAAAAGATGGGGGGCGCTGTTACACATCTTGTGACAAAGAACTGCACGGACATGTCCAAAAACAAACGAAGAAGACGATCCGCTGGAAGCCGGAGGAAGATGATGGCTGTGTCTGAAACCACTCCCTACTCACTATATAGTCCACTACATAGTGAGTTCGCCATTTTGTCATGCTGCCCGAATGTATAGTGGAAATTAATAGACCCTATATAGTGGAACAATTTTGAGGGAGAGATTGTTGTCGATGAGGTATTGGGGGAACGTTCACATGTCCAGAGCATCATTCGTATCTTTGAAGGGCTCCTTTGTTTTTATACTGAAGGGGTTTCAATGGTGATGAGATCTCCAAGTGAGATCTCTTGAAATATAGCCTGTACACTTTACAACCTTCGCATCAAGGGGAGACTGTTGAAGACAGCCAACGCCAGCAAGCGCTTTTGTGTTCTTGTGGGGTGAAGATATTTTGTATTTCTCCAGTCACCTTGAGGCGTCCTGTTCTACATATCTACCAAGTTTAGTAAAAATCCATATGGCGGTTAGGCCTAGATAAGAAATGAGCTCTCTAGCGCCCCCATTTTGTTTGATGGGGTCAATAATGGAGGGGTCCCCTCAGATTATGTGTGGTCATATGCCTACAAAGTTGCGTGGTGATGGGTGAAACCCTTGAGATGTTATACACCTTTATGTGATGAGCCACGCCCTCCGCAATATTCATTGCCTTATAGAAGCTCAGTTTTAGGAAGTTTTCCAACTTTTGCCAAGAGGGAACTTTAGATATTGGTCCCTAGATTATGTTCACCCAGTTTCATGCAGATCGCTCAAACTTCCTAGGAAGAGATCCATTTGAAGTGTTTTTCAAAAAATTCAAAATGGCGGAAAATCTATATAAGCGGAAGTTATGGGTTCTTGGGGCAAATGCGTTCCTCATGAGGAGAGACATCTCTGTGCAAAGTTTCATGTCTCTACCACATACGGGGCATGAGATATGCCCATTCAAAGTTTGACATTTCAATGGGTTGCTATAGCGCCCCCCTTTGGCCAATTGATGTAATATTGCTTCATTGGCATCCTCCCATGAGCCTCTACCACTGTGCCAAATTTCACATGGATTGACCAAGTCAGTGAGGAGAAAAACGTGGAACAAACACACAGAGTTTGTGTGGACTAGGCCTGAGACCTGAAATGTCCTCTAAAGCGTAAAACTTTACATGTGTAGTTACAGTGACAGTGTGTTGGTTACTGAGCACTGCCAAAATCAGGTGACCTCTCCTCAATACTGCGCCTGAGCTGCTGCTGCTGCAGCTGCAGCTGCTCTGTAGATGTGTTTGTAGCCCTGCATGCTGTAACCACCAATTCGTCCCGTGTCACACTGTCAGTGTGAACACAGTGTGTACTCACGACTGGGTTATAACTAATTTGGAATTGGGTCACAGCTCCAGATTTGCAATATGTGGCTAATTGAAGTGAACTGAGGATGTTTCCTGGATCACTATTGACTTACTGTTCCTGTGATATGTTAAAGCAAAAAGACATCACAATGTTGTTTTTCTGTCTCTTTAAAACTGACAAAAAAAGAAGATTTTCTTTCAGGGTGATAAAGTTGTATTTTTCCTTATTCAAGATAAATCATTTTATCTCCTTTTGCACCTTTAATGTCATTAAATGTGTTTCAGTGTTTTACAAAAGATGTAAAATCTGTTTTTCAGCTCCATCGAACACAAAACAAAGCTGAGAGGTGGATCACACGGCTGTCAAACACATCTAAAACACCTTTTAAGAGAAAACTAGATGAGTTAGCTCGTGCTTGTGCTTCTTATTGCTCTTGCACACTCTGCTGCTCAGACACAAACCTGTCTCACATGAAACAGCGAAAAATCTTTGACTCTTAATCATAAACAGATGGACACTGTTGTCTTGAGAGCTCAAAACAAACCTTGTGTTTTATCTTCATACAGTGGTTCGTATGATATCCTACAAATTAGCGCCCCTTGAGTGACGTTACATACTTACCATAAAGTTATAGAGCTTAGCTTTAGGTTAGTCTCATGTTGCCAGACCGATCTCCAAAACGCGTCAGCCCTTGAGAAAGGTCTGGAATCACTGAATATCTTCCTGCTATAGGGAAGGAAAAAAACAAAACACTTGTTTTTATTTCTTGAAATCAATCACATCTTCATTTGTCACTCACTCATTTGTCACTGTGTGATTCAACTTTTAATGATGGAAAAGACGAACATAATTTGTTAATCAAAGCCCAGGAGGTGAAGCCTGACTACACTTTAGCTCTGGAGGAGTTCACTGGACCCGATAAAACCATTTGCGGGCTGAATGTGACTCTCGCAGAACATTATCTCAAGGATCTAACAAGCTCATGTGAAGTGGAACAGATGGGTACATTAGCGAGGTTAATGTCACTGGTGCATGTTGCTGCCACAGTTAAAAGATGTGGCAAATTTAACTCGACAAATTGTTTTATTCGTTGTAGATCTTTACAACAATTCACTGAAAGAACAAAGCAGGCAGGCCTTATTGCCTGATTCAAATCTCCATCAAAACTCGCAATTTTTCAGCATGTATGTCGTCATCTTGCCGGCTGTTTCCCATATTGAAGGGGATTTGAAAATGGTAACACACAGATAGAGGGACAAAGGGAGAATGCAGGCTGAGATCAGCCACCGAATGGCAGGTTTATACCCTCAGTGTACATCAGGTGAGTCAGACTAAGTTTGGGAAAGAAAAATTACTATGGTGAGGTTTCGGAAAAGAAATATGTTGGCGACGTACCTTAAACTTACGCAGAGTCCACTCAAAATTCACATGGGTTTCAAGGAGGTCTCCTGGGGACAGATTGAGGGAATGTCCTGTGCCTCCTTGTGCACCCAAAAATGAAAATTCAGCCATTATCTACTCACCCATATGCCGAGGGAGAGGAGGTAGCAACACAACACAGCTACCTCCTCTCCCCTTGGATCTCCGTAAGTGTTGTGAGGACTCTAAAACTTCACCTGAGCCTCCCTCGGCATATGGGTGGTGAGTAGATAATGGCTGAATTTTCATTTTTGGATGCACTATCCCTTAAAGGGGACGTTCTACTACATCTGATCCAGTTTTGCAGGTTGCAAGCCAGCACGCTTTTCTGGCCGTTCTGACCCACAATCCTCTGCACAGCGGACGATACGTCACATCGGCTGGGCCAGCAACAGATGGCTGCTCGTTGACAACTCTCAAAAGCTCCAATGATGGCTGACAGTGAATTAAAGTAACTGATGACCAGTCGTATAGTCATAATTAGAATATTAATTGTTTAAATGAACAAAATAATAAAAAGGACATCTAAGAAAATAACAATGTCAGATGATGCAGATGTAATTTTATTTTGGTGAATATGAATCTACCGTGTATGCAGTTATAACTTCAAAGTTAAACATTGCAAAGTAACAACAGCAGACCTCTGTCTCTGGCGAGTATTTACTGTACTGTACAGTGCACAGCTTTTAAGGGCAGCTGCAGCACCTGCTAAAAGGAAAAAGGATGCGATTCAGAATGCACCCAAGGACTTCTTAACAAGGATGAACATGTCTGCTCGTGTGGACATGAAGACATGGGATCCTCCCATCAGGCTTTGCTGCTGTCCTGCGACACTTTGCTTCTTGAGAACGCAGCAAGTTTGTCTTTTGTGAGACGGAAATCAGCTTTTTAAATAAAGTGTCTCCTTCAAAAATACTCATACAAAAGGAAATGATTTGTTCTTCAGCACAAACAATAAGAATCATCTGTGTTACTGAAAAATCTAATTATGAATTTCAAGTGAGCCATTTAATCACCAGCAAAGAAAAGGGCCTGAATGTGGAGTTTAATTTGGTAATGAATGCAGATGACTTTGTGAGAAATCACAATCATGTATTAAATTTTTTGCTTCCTGCACATCAGCATCTTGACTGTCTTCAGCTCAAGTGGACAATCAGAGAAATGTTTCCGCATTGATCATATTCCAGGATTCTCTGATTACCGACATGATTACAGATGATTAACGCTGCGGCTCGACGCCAAACAACCAAAACCAGCAGCCAAATGGACGACGAGCTGAGCGCAGCAGATTACAAGCCAGAGACTGGAGGAATGAAGAGGAGGAGGAGGAGGAGAAAAAGAGAGAAAGAAAGTCCTCTGGATGACTCATCCCCTCAGGCTGCCTCTCTGATATGATGCCAGCACAGTCGGTTATTTGCAGCAGGCTCAAACTGCCGCGTTACCCTCAAACATGATAATTTCCAGAGCCGGCCTCAGCCTCCGTGACTCCCCGACATCATCAGAGTGCAAGAAAAATATCAATGAGTTCTTTAATCTTGTACAGGGGATTAAAAACTTATATCACTTGGAACACACGAGGATGATTTCTGTGTGTTTTCACCGCAGATCAGCTTCTTTAAAGTCTTTTCTATTAGGTTATGTAAATGTTCATACTAGTACAGTATAGGATTACTAGGGACATATTTTAGGCTGCTCAGACCTCGACGTTAACATCCTGCTCAGCGAAGATACAGAGCTGATGACGTAAAATGAGTGCGTTTCAGTGGGAATTTATTTTTCTTCTTTTGCATCTCTTTTTAAAGGACCAGTGGGTTTGCATGTAGTTAGTGTTGAGGACACTCAGGTCATCTAATCTGTATTATTTGGGGGGTTTAGTTAAAAACTCTAAGCTGATTTTGGTATTTTTAAACCCAATAACTTTAAATTTGACTACTTTTAGGGCCAAAACAATGAGTGAGTTATAAAAGGATTCAGCTTTTATTCAAATGAAATGTTTCCCTGAGAGCAGAGAGGCCTCTGAAACAACATTCAGACCTTCATGTTGGGAAATCAAATGGTAGTGCTTCATTTTTACCAACGCTGCCTCCCAGTAATGATGTTTATATACGACTCATTTGTTGTTTTGCTGATTATGTTTTCACAGGAAACTTTATCACTGTGTGGATGATGTTTATCCAATGGTTTTGTGCAGCAGAGTTGTGTGGTCGGTCGGGTGGGTGTGGGTGCACAAAGTCCTGTGTGTTGCTGGGTTTAGGTAACAGATGCACAATAGTTAAGATTAGGAAAAGGTCGTTTGGGGTAAATGTTAATGGCGTCATTGTTGACGGCAGAACAACGAGTGGGTTTAGATGGACAGTTTAATTCACTTTTAATAGGAATGAAAGTTCATTCCTATTAAAAGTGATCTTGTAAACACCTCATATTGAATAAATTCAATCCGATGTAAGGGGCTGGAATATTCCGTTTCTAATTCCGAATGAAAGAATTTCTCGCACGTGTAGACACTCACTCCTCTTTAAGTTCATTCCGGTCTTTCTGCACATGCTCGATTCCTTGCTAACACTGGCTGTAGAGCGGGACATTAGCATTATGCATCAGCAACTGTAGTTAGCAGCTCCTCCCTGACGAGCAGTGTTGGAAAAAGACTGATTCTTAACATGAAACTGCTTCACTCAGTGTTTTTACCAGATAAATAACCTTGTTTGTTTATTTCGAAGAGTAACTGACAATACAGTGATCTGAAACAACAGTGGTCATAATCAACAACCATTAACAACACCATCACCATCACCATCACATGATTACAAGAGTAATAACCATCTTGAAGAGGTGCCTCAGTGCTAAGTTTGACTTTCCCACTGCCCTGCATTCAAATGAGAATAATAATCAATAAAGACGTGCTTGTATCTGTTACGACTACCACGAAGGAAACTCATTTTTGGCCACTTGTATCTGCAGTCGCGTTTTTCTTCGGTTACTACCCAGAGCTCATGACCATAGGTGAAGGTTGGGATGTCGATGGACTAGTAAATGCTGTGCCAAACCACTGACTCATCTCTCTGGCCATTCTACCCTCACTGGTGAATATGACCCCAAGATATTTGAACTTCTTCACTTGGGGCAGTAACTCTCCCCCAACCCAGAGGGGGCAATCCACCGTATTCTGTCAGAGAATCATGGCCTCAGATTTGGAGGAGCTGACTCTCATTCCGACCACATCAGTATCGGCCACATACCGCGGTCACGGCAAAAAGCAGAGGTGCAACTCTGAGGTCATCAAACCGGACCCCTCTCCTCCCCCGCTGCACCTTGAGCTCCTGTCCTTAAATATGACAAACAGAATCTGAGACAAGAGACAACCCTGTTAAATATGATTTTATACAAATGTTTGATTTAAAGGTATTTTAGTTATTTTGAATTAATTTTACCAACTTGACTTTGGAGGAACATGAGCTGACCTTTTCCCACGTTGTAACAAAACTTATTTGACATTTTCAGTGATGATATTATTAAAAAAAGTGGATACATCATTCAGCAGAGTGGCTTCAGTCAGTCGTGAGGCTTTATTCAACAGAGTCAGTTTTTCCTGTACGTATATCCATATATGATCTGAGATGTTTAACAAAGGCTTTGCTGAAGTTTGATTCGGTCTCTCCACTTTAATTAAATCTGATTGCATTTTGGCTGAGATGGATCTGGAAAATCTCAACTCAGCAGGTTTGAATTAAAGGAGCTGCTGCTGTCAGCCAATCACAGCGCAGCAGAGGACTTAACTGTCCAACAATATACAATAAAGACCATTTAAACTAAACTGCAGAGAATTATCCAGAACCAGAGGCAGAGCTGGGTTAACCCTCCACCTGAGTCAGAACTGGCGGAAAAACAACCTCAGACACGGAAAAGTGCAACAGAACGTCATTAAAGTCAGATTTCCAAAACCCAGGCCAGATCCACTGAGCTCCAGTTTGCCAACATAAACACTCCTGACGTCACAGCAACATATTTCTCACACTTGTAACACATCACCGGCCTGCTGATGGCTGTTTGACTCATCGATGGTGACGTGTGAAGTGCAGGTGAGCGTGGCTGGAGGAGTATGAAGGCAGCAGTGTGCGTGTGTGTGTGACGATCAGACACCTGCAGCCTCTCTCACCTCCTGCCTGCCTCTGATGTGTCAGATAAACTGCAGCTGAGTTAAAACCTGCTCGACATCCAGAGAAGCTGCATCCTGTCATCACTCAGAGGGTGACGACACAGAGCTGAGGTCAGAGGGAAATGTATTCTCATAAAACGGTTTGTATGATCTTATGCATTAGCACCCACGAATGACGTTACGTCCTTAACGTAAAGCTACGTAATTAACGTAAGGGAGTTACAACAGTGCACACTATTATAACGAGCCCAAAGGCACGATAGTTACTTGTTGTGCACTTTAACAACAAAGTCTCAACACTGGATAACACCAACATACATATCACCCAGAAATCATCACCGCGTGTGTGTAGGACAAAAATACCAACAAAAAAAGGAATTATTTGATCAACTGAAAAGTAGAGTATGTATATATTTTATATTTTATAGCATATTTTGTTATAGATTGCTACTGGCTACTTAAAAAAAAGAAAGAAAAGAAAACCATGATGATGTAGAAAGGTTTGCCCCTTTCAAAGGCACATAAATTACTCACCACCAAAATCTAATCAGTCCATTCTCGACCTCAACCTTTATGCCAAATTTAAAAAGAAAAATCCCTTATGGCCTTCTTGAGATATTGCATTCGAGAATTAGACGGACAAGGTCACAGTGACCTTGGCATCTGAGCTATGACCACCAAAATTTGTCTGGTGAACATTTGGTTATCGCTGGCACGGAGGCATAAGAATGGGTGAGAGCAGGTTACAATGTGTTGGGTACAATGTCGAGAAAACAAAACGTTGGTATCAAAAAGTAAAGTAAAAACAACAAGAAGAAGAAAACTCATGATGTTCATTTAGAGCTGATGCCTTATCTGTTTAGTATTTTTGTATTTAACATTGTTGAATATGGTGAAAAAATGTGATGATGGCATGTGATTGGCTGTTGCCCCTGACAATGTTTGGTTTTAAAGTTTTTTATCTATTGAAGGCCTCAGTATTGTTTCTTTGCTCAGCGTAATGCTGTGGCATGATTATCTAACCACTGTCAGCTGTGTGACTGTGATGTGACGGTGCAGCGGTCACCTAATCATCATCAGGTGTGTGACAGAAGTGTGGCCCATATTACAGATCAGCGTACCTGCGTCTCAGTGTGAGTGTCAATGTTGAAGAAGACCCAAAGGCCAAAATGTCATCAAAATAAAATAAATGCATGTGAAGCCAGAGAGTGCGACGCTTGTTTTCTACAATCAAGTCTACTGCCAGTGATCAGCACCTCATTATAAGTTTTGGTGCATGTTACTTTTATATTTTAAATTAAAGCAACACTTATTTTTAATGGAAATTTTGCGCTTTTTTTTTTTTTTAGGTTAAAATTCTATTAATAAGTCGATGGCACACCAACAGGGAAATCAGCTGGCAAAAGAAAGAATATTGCAGAAAAAGCTAACACTAAGAGAGAACTCGATGCTGGAGGAGCCAAAACTCGGGTCAACATCGGCTCTGCTTTCGAGTGATGGCGACGACTGATGCAGCTTCATCCTGAGCTGAAAAGGGACGAGATGGTCGTAGAGTTTCTGCTGGACAGGTAATTTTAGTTTGCCTCTAATGTAACATAGGCTATAACGTTATATATGACAACACAGCATCCAGTTGCTAACGGTTAGCTTACTGTAGCCTGACGTTGCCTGAGCCTCTGTATCATCTTCCTTGTTTGCTGCCAGTCACCAGCACGATCTAATGTTAGCGTTTGCATTGCATTATAAAACTCATCAGCCGTCACTGACGCCAGATAAGTTTCAAAACTCTGGGGTTGTGTTTGACTGTGCAGGACAGTAATGTTATGTTTAGTTTGCTTCTAATATAAGATATAACGTTATATGACAACACTGACTCTGGTTGAGTTTTAAAACTCCGGGGTTGCGTTTGACTGTCTTGGTTGTAACGTTACACTCGCTTGTAATGTAATGAGCATGTAATGGAGGAGGGGGAATAGGCCTTTGGAGGGAGGTGGAGTTGTGGATGTTCAAATTTGCTGTGCGAAATGGAAGAAGGGTAAGAGTAGCTTTAAGTAAAACAACAGACAAACAGAAAACAAACAAATACATCCATAAACAAACAAAAAACTACGTAACTAAATAACTAAATACATAATTTAATGTTTTAACTAAAGCTTAACATCCTGATACTGATGGACAAAAATGACCAAATTTTTTTGACCGGCTTGTTTTAGTGCCTGATATGTAGCAGGTTAGCCTGTCGAACACTAAGTGCTTATGAATCCCAGACTAATTGCCTGATCTTTGTCATGGTACAGATTTGCCATTTTTCTCTGAATAAACTGAAATTCATTGCCAGACAATGGAGTGATGTATATTTCTTTTTCAAGGTAGTTGTGTAGTTTGTTGGACTATGAACCAAAACTGTACCTCTGTCCTTATGTTAGTGCATTTTCTCTGTGCTGTATATTAACACATTTCCTAATCTAAAAAGAGTTGTGTTCACCATCTTTTTGCTGCAAATGTTTACGTCATGTTTAAGTTGTACGATAAGAGCAATTTGTTTTACTTTGAAGGCGTTTGTCTTGGCTGATATTTGGAGTGTGTGACTATAACTCTTTATGCACCCCATAAAATAAAAACAGTAGTTGCAGACTAAAGCGTCACAAAACTACTCTCATTTTACATCTAATGCTACAAACATCCCGGGTGTTCAGTCCAACCCAAAAGACCTCTGATCAGCTCGGCTGTTGCAGAGGTCTGGAGGCAGGATAACAACATTAGAAATTCAATTCTGCGTCTTTGCAATCCATCAATCTGTTGATTCTCTGTCTGATCCAATGAGCTGAGGTTCAAGTCACTGTGTTCTTCATCTGCAGTATTTTCTGTGCACAGTCTAAGTTTCCATGTCGGGGAAAGAAGGAGTCTTACTCTTGGATCATGTGTGACCCACATTCAAAGTCAGTCAGCACAGAACAGAAGCAAAATTAAACAAGACCTCTATTCTTTGGCTGCTTCTCTTTGTTCCATCCACTGATGAGCAGCGATCTACAGGGAATGAAGTCTGCAGTTCCTCTGCCAGACTGAGCCTCCACACGCTCCATTATTTGCCTTAATAAAAGTCTGTTTTGTTGCAGAGCCTCAGAGTTTAACCCTGCTGGGTCCAAAGCACCGGAGGAGCATTTATCTGTGTAATTATTAACCTTTATTTAACTAGAGAGGGGTGACTGAGCTTTTACACTCTTTTTCCACCTACTCTCTCCTTCAGTCGTACATTAACACATGGCAGCGAGCCAGCACAGTCACAGTTGGCTCTTATTGGAGCTAAATGAGCTGGAGAGGTTTAGAAAAGCTGATTTTCAAATCTCTTTATTCACATTGAAGCTGTTTAAAAGTGCAGAATTATCAGCTATGGAAAGGAAAATGTAGCCTGAAAAAAGCAGCTTCTGGTCGTCCACCTCTGTGGCTCAGATCTGGTTAAAGCATAGACTGCATAACATAATGCATGAAGCTACTGTGATGTCACCCACTGATTTGTGAAGTGCCACCTTGTCTTTTTTTGTAGACAAAAGTGACCATATTTGGACAAGAGGTTGGAGCTGTGGAGGAGTCATAGACAGACACTCTGCATTTAAACAACCTGCCCTTAAATATCCATCCATCCATCTGTTTTCATCCACTTATCTGTGGCTGGGTTGCAGGGGCAGCAGGCCGAGCAAAGCACGTCAGATGTCCCTCTCCCCAGCAACACTTTCCAGCTCCTCCTGAGGGACCCAGAGGTGTTCCCATGTCAGATATGTAATCCCTCCAGCGTGTTCTGGGTCGGCCCCGGGGCCTCCCGCCAGTGGGACGTGCCTCTAACTGGAGATCTGAGTTTCAGTTCCAATTTCCTAAAAAAAAAAACTGGAGGGATATCAGTAAGACTTTATTGATACCAATGCCATTATTGATTCTGCTAATTAGTCAGTTGTTTATCGATTCCATTATTGATTCTGAACACAGTCTACATCCTATAAATACTGTAGAAAAACAACATGGTCCGTTTCCTCCTTCCCATCATGACTCCTTCTTGTTGCAACTTTTCAGTAGCAAAGACATTTGAGGTTTTGCAATGCGTAATTTTCAGAAAGACATGCCGGCATTTAAAAAAGGAATTGATAAGCTTGTAGGCATATGATTCCTATTCACTATAAATTCTCAACTGGAGCCAGTTCTTGCTTCCCATCCCTAATTAACAATATACTAGTCCATACCCATGAGTACAGCAGACCATACCATGACTTAGTCATACCAAACATTAGAAAAAAACCCAACAACATTGGTCCACAGGGGGAGCCACAGCGATCGGTCGCATTTTAGCCATTTTGAAGCATTTTTCTGTTGTTATAGCGCCACCCAGTTGCCAATTAGAGTTAAATTTCTCCAGTCACCTTGAGGCGTCCTGTTCTACATATCTACCAAGTTTAGTAAAAATCCATATGGCGGTTAGGCCTAGATAAGAAATGAGCTCTCTAGCGCCCCCATTTTGTTTGATGGGGTCAATAATGGAGGGAAATCTATATAAGCGGAAGTTATGGGTTCTTGAGGCAAATGTGTTCCTCATGAGGAGAGGCATCACTGTGCAAAGTTTCATGTCTCTACCACATACGGGGCATGAGATATGCCCATTCAAAGTTTGACATTTCAATGGGTTGCTATAGCGCCCCCCTTTGGCCAATTGATGTAATATTGCTTCATTGGCATCCTCCCATGAGCCTCTACCACTGTGCCAAATTTCACATGGATTGACCAAGTCAGTGAGGAGAAAAACATGGAACAGACACACACACACACACACACACACACACACACACACACACACACACAGAGTTTTCGTCATATGATGTCGTGTGGCAGTGTTTGTTATGGGAAGCGAGACTCTCCTGCATGCGTGTGTAGAAAGCTACAGTAAGTGCAACAGAGACAGTGAAGCGCATGATTTTCTGAAATAAAAATCTTATTATTTGAAAAAATACATGGAAAAGTTTTTAAATTCTATCCATGAACATGTGTAGGAACCCTGACAGGATCGACTCCTGTAATGCAATTTTCTCCTCACTGAGTGTGTCTGCTCATGATCGACTGTAAGCAACCCAGACTGCTGCTGCAAGATTACTAACTAGATCAAATAGACAGTATCAGATCACCCCTACACTAAAATCTCTTCACTGACTCCCTGTTGATTTTAGGATCCAGTTCAACATTTTATAACTCGGTCAACTATTTATGTAGCTGAACTACTTCACCCGTATTCTTCAGCTTTGCTCTCCCTGCTCCCTTACAGTCTGCTGACTCTGTGGTTTCTTCTAGTTCTAAACGTTTCATATCCCTTGTTCTTCAAACACAAACTTCTGTGTTAATGTGCCAATCAATCATCATCTGTCATTTGCTTACAGTAGTTTAAAAACGACCACAAAACTCAGTAAACACCTTGAAATGTTGACATGATTGTGCCTTGAAGTTATTTTTTATTTTTTAATTGTGTTTATTGGATTCCATTATATTAGTGACAATAACAACATAGAAAAAAAAGAAAAGAACAAATAACAAGAGCATACATAGGGATGAAGGTGCACCTGTGCAATAAACAGTATATCTTCTGCCTATGGACAGGTTTTCTGTGATTGCTCCAGCCGCACACGTGCCCATATGAGTGCAGAGATGTCTGCATCTGTGACTGAAGAAAAATTAATAATTGATATTGCTAAAAGCTGGCGATTCGACAACGCTCAAATAGTGACATGATTAATGCACACTGAGGATATGTCTCTTATCCTTCCCCTCACCACAGTATTTAGTGTGTGTCTTGTTTTTACAGCCTTTTGTCTCCTTGTGTCCTTTTCTTGTTTTTTTGGATTTGGCCTGTTGATTGACTCTGTCTCTGCCTCATCCCTATTAGATGTGTTGCCTCCACTGATAGTCCTTCTGAAAACTGTACCTACCTTTAGACCAGCAAAGACTGTTATTTTACCCAGACTGTCTCCAGAGTTGTGATGCTAATGAACTCAAGTTATTCCCACTTCAAATTAGTGAAAGAAGAAAAACAGAAATTTATATTAAATAACCAGAAGTGTGTAGCTCTGGCAGAAAATAGTGTGTTAATGTTGTATCCATCACTTAATGTTGTCGGTTGTTTTGGTGCGTACTCAATTGTGATTGCTGCGTTCACACCTGCCCAAACGAACCGCACCGAGGGGCAAACGAATTTGAGTTTGATTGAAGTGAAACAAACAGGGCAGGTGTGAAAGCAGCCTAAAAGTACTTGGCTATGGTGAGAAAAAAAGACGTGTTTAAAAGAAACTCATGCTGACTTTTAGACAAGGAACACAGTGTTCCACATCCACGCTGAGAAACATACTTATGCCCAAAACAATATAATCATCTGACAGTTTTTCATTCTGAAACACATTAAGACTCAGACTCACAACTTGCTGTAGAGGAAGCCCTCTGAGACCTCGTCTTCTGCAGGGGAAATGGACCAGAAACCAGCCTGCCAGATGCATTAATAAGGTTATTACTCAAGCTACGCGAACAACAGCACAGTTTGAACAAAGACAAATAAGTAACATGGAATAAATCATTATGCAGGGAGGGAAATTGTAAGTGGTGAAGTATGAAAAAACGTAGGTAGCTGAAGCGGCTTGACAAATGAAGTGGTAAATGACCTTCACAGCAGGCGGCTGCAGTCTGAGGAGAGGAAGAGAAAATGTTTCTGCAGATGATGGACAGGAAAAGTTTCAGAACTGCAGCAGGGTCAGAGGTTTGAGTTCCTCCGAGGACACTCGTACTGGAGACATACAGACCATAATACTCTGTGAGGAGATCTGCACATAAACAGTGACTGAGAGAAGTAACACTTCAATAATTAGGTGTTTAAGGTGATGTTGGATTGTTTTAAGAGGAAGGAAAGCTGATGGGCAGATTCAGCCCTCCGAAGTCAGTTTGTTTAGGAATGACTCAATTCATGATTGAAGTGTATGTGTGTGTGTGTGTGTGTGTGTGTGTGTGTGTGTGTGTGTGTGTGAAGGGCAAAGTCGCTTGACAGTCTCAGAGCATCGACACCTCACCGTGTCCTCAGAGGACGTTTTATTCGTACAGTAATAATCCTAAACTGATTGATTAGTGCCTGACTCATTGGGTATTTGTTGGATGTGTCACATCATAATGAGTTTGATTAGAATGCAGGGCCTCCAGTAGTGAATCATCCGGGCTGATCTCAGAGCAGTTGTTCTTCATCCCCCGTCTGTGGAGCTGCTCCGGATGACATCATCACCACAGTCTGTCTCTCTTTGCTGCTTCAGATTCACAGCTTCACACGAAGAGGTCCACTAAAACCAAAATACCAGTCTCCCTCACAGCACCCTCTTCTATTAACGGTGTTCTGGACGTTAAACTTTTTGTTATCGTTGTATATAATTGACAGTGCACAGTTGGGTTTGATTGAACTGAACCAAACAGGGCAGGTGTGAAAGCACCTGTAGTGAGTGTGTCCTTTCTTTCGGAGGGAAATACTTTTTAATGCCCTTTATTTATTTGACAGCTGAAGGTCACATTTTCAAATTTAAATATCAAATATTTCCAAAGTAAACTTATCAGGAACTGGGAACAAGTGTGTTCATTTCAAAAGTTTCATCACTGATGTCTGGTCTCTTTCTCTTCTCACCACACAGTGTGTACATAACACACTACTAACATTTATGTCTCATAGAACTCAAGAGCTCATACTTGACATTGCACGTCCTTAGGTCCTCAGTGAAACACTCACCGAGGGTGAAGTCAGTGGGAGGAACGATCATTGAGAAAATCAAAGGACAGAGTCTCATTCCAGTTCAGTCACGTCTTTTAAATGTACTTATTATTGAGTTCTCCTTCCAACACCATCAATCTTTGCAAATCTTGACTCGCAGCAATGGCTGTCGTGAGTCTTTATTAGATGAGAAATGTGTCTGCTGTGGGCCTTTGTATGATTCAAAGACAAATTAGCTGACTAACTTGTGAAAACCTCAACAAGCAAGAAACAAAGTAAAGTAGAAGCAACATCCTGTTCCTGGCGGGTTGCAACCTCCAGCGGGGACAAATGATGAGAATAAAAGCTCCTGCAGAGCTAAAAACCCTCCCATGTCTCGCTCCATTATTCAAGGTAAGACCTATTTTGGCTTTGCAGCTAGCTGCAGGGCACGGCCCGTGCAGGGACTGCAGCCTTGACACACAGTCAGGTGGCAGCTCGGGGAAAGGACACATCCGTCCCTGCTGCGCGCACATGCTCGCTCTCTGTCGTTAAGCTCTGTGCATATGAACGGAGGGCGAGCCGTCCCTCATTTCCTGTCATCTCGTCATTGAAACCTCAAATTACGACACAGTAGAATTGATGAGCTGTCATGGGCGACCCCGCAGAGCTGTCAGGGTGCTGACACCCTGGAATGAGCAGGTCCGGGCGAAATGGCAAACAGCTTAATTTCTGAGGGGACTGCGACATTTTGATGGCCGAGGGGCCGAGCAGACTGATGCACTTCAGATAATGTATGCGGCCTGTAATGGGACTGGGGGAAAGTAAATGAAGGTTTTCACTCTAAATGGGTTCATATTACATTTAAATCAGCACCTGATTTTCATAACTTAGTATGACGAATTAGCACAAAGCAATCTGCGTAACTGTTTGGTAAAGATTCAGGGAAAACAAAAGCTTATAACTTATGAGTCAAACCAAATAAATCCTATGAAAAATGTATGTATGAAATGTAAAAATGGCTGTTAAAGGTCCAGTGCGTAGGATCAACAGTTTAATTACTGTAGATTTTCTTTAGTGTAAAATCGCCTGTATATAACAATTGTTGTGCACATTAGGCTGAGCTTTATACACTCACAGACCACTTTATTAGGTACACCTTGCTAGTACCAGGTTGGATCCCTTTTGCCATCAGAACAGCCTTAATTCTCTGTGTCATAGATTCAACAAGGTGCTGGAAACATTCCTCCAGATTTTGGTCCATATTGACATGATGACATCACACAGCTGCTGCAGATTTGTCGGCTGCACGTTGACCCGTTGCCCGTTGCAGCTTTCATATTTTAATGGCCATGATGTTTAAAGAAGTACTTTGTATCAGGAAAGAATTATCAGACAACTAAGCAGCATCTCTGTTTTCATCAAGAAAAGAAAAAGGTTTTGTAGTCGCTGACACGTTTTCTAAAAATGTGATGTTTTTTCCTCAATACATAAATAAAAGGACGTCTGCACATGAATCACTGTCGTGGGTTGAAGTTTGCATAAATCATGTTGAGATGCACTGCAGATACCACAGCAGGAGAGAATCTAACATACAGAGTGGACATGATGATAATGATAATAATAATAATAATAACATCCTATGAAGAGCATACACTGTTTGTGCCACAGAGTGAACTATAGAGTTTTTAAAGTCAGTGTAATGCAAATTCTGCTATTTTCTTCTAAACACATTAAATACATTAAATAGGTCATAAAAGTATCCCTCAAAATGTGTAAAAAAGCAGCAGCAAAGCTAACATCAGGACGTCATCTGTTAAAAGCCTCCCGTTGTCGGATACGACATGAAACTACTCCAGTTAGCTCAATCATGTTGTAACAAAGACATCCGCTGGAAAAAATACTTTCAGTCAGTGTAGCCGGCTGCAGGTGCAGGGTTACGTCCTTGTGCAGTACACGGAGGCGGCTTCCCTCCCGTGAGTGGGCCGTGGACTGAACGGCTGCAGCCTGGAGTCATGAGACAAGAGGCTGCAGATATACCTCTGGACACGCCCCCAGCGTTTCACAGCAGAGAAGTGCTTGTTTTTCGATTATTTGAGAGCTAATTGTGACAAACTTATAACAGATATTTTTTGCTGCTTTACACTGACTTTAAGTTAGTAGTAGGAGAGTAATTTGAGGGGTGTTAAGGTGAGGCGACTGGTTTACATGGTCCACAGTTGTTTATTTCTCTTGAAAGGAGCTGTTGGACATGGAGGCATCTCAAACTAGCGTTGTAGTATGAGCCAACTGTGATGTTGTGCCATCTCCGAGGAACCTCAGCCAATAGTACGGCAAAGACCCTATAGTGCAAGAAGAGCCTGACACAAGGTCGTTATACCTGGCGGCACAATCAGGTAGCTACCCTGGAGCCAGACGGAGATCCATTGATGCCAAACATCCTTCATCATTCCATCCCACAATTACAAGAGGGTTTGATGGTGAAGGTGCAAAGCAATCCAAGTGCTGTGCAGTGAAATCACACACCAGCCAACTGGACGGGGCACGAGACTGGAGGTTACTGGCCGATCTGCATCAGCTGCTATGCTTCCTGTCTGAGATTGCCTCTACTGTCCTCACACCAGACCTTGTGCTTTGGTCCTTTTCTCTTCCCCTCGTCTACATCAGTGAGCTCACTGTGCCCTGGGAGGATGCTGTGGAGGAGGCCTATGAGCACAAGAGCCTTAAGTACGCTGAGCTGGCAGCTGACGCTGAGCAACACAGCTGGAAAGCGAAGGTTTGCCCAGTTGAAGTGGGCTGCAGAGGCTTTGTAGACAAGTCAACTACTAGGCTGCTTAAAGAAATGGGAAACCAAGCCCAACATCAGGCCATCAAAGCCCTCTCTAACACAGCTGGATAGTCAATGTGATGGCTGTGGATTAAGAGAGACATTTTGGGACCCGAAATGCCGCTCACAGCAGCAGGGTTCAAAGGAGTAAGAGCAGAGGGGGCACAACTGCGACGCTAGGTGTTGCCCTCTGGAGGTGTTGTGGGCCTATTACTGAAACACTAAGGTACCCACCTGATGACCCCAATGAAGCTTTACCCTCCCTAAACCCCCGCTGCCTCCTCCACAATTGCAAGTATGTGCAACAACAACTGACCAGTTAAAACCCACCTCGATTAAAGTTTCTCCTCTTAGTTTCTTCTCACTTCTCTATCTACATTTGCTCTTTACAACATTTCTATCCATCTAACCCTTTGGCTCCCACTCGGAACCCCCCAGTCAGCACTATTACTCCCGCTCATGGTGTCAAGTAAGTGAATCAAGGGGTTGTTACATCCTACAGTACATGGCATTAAAGACTCATGAAATATGCATTGATTAGATGAGATCTTCTTCATAGTATCATGTAAAACTGCCTGGTTGAGTCAACAAGGCTACTACTTTTCAATGCATGTCAAGAATCATGAATAAAGACAGTTTAATTACATTAAAATATGCAACAATTTACAGAGACAATGGGCTCAGTAAAGTAACAGATTGGCAAGACAGGCAGCCATTTGTTCTGTGAACAGATTTAATCAGATTTTGGATTCATTTACAGGAAAGTGTTTTTACATTCTACACAGAGCATTTTACTTGTTATATAATGTCAGACAGAAACTGGAGACGTGTTTAGTATTTGCTGAGTTTCTCTGACTTGCAGCTTGTCTTTCTGGAGCAGCTTTCCTCCTGAAGCTCAGACTGGAGCGATGTGGGATATGCAGCTTTACAATTTCAAGATTTTTTCTTATCAGTTTGGACGCCCTACTTATGAGGACAAATAAAGGGCATGCTGAATAATAGCCGGCTCTCTGGTAGCATTCAGTGAGCTTCAGTTTGGGGAAGGATTTCAGTAATTCTCCTTTCCTGGGAATCAGCAGAAAAACAGCTACAGTGGAGACGCAGCAGACGAAAAGAGAATAAAAATAGACTGAATAGCAATGAGGCAACTTTCCTCTAGCCCGGAGCCATGCGTGAGTCAAAGTGGGGGTTGCTTCTCCTCATAAGGACCTCTTGCAGCTCCTCAAGGTTTAGCAGGGAATAATTTTACCCGATCTAATCCGAGTCCAGCAAGCTCTGACGGGCCTTGGCCCTGCTTCTCTCGGATAAGGGAAAGTGGGACAAGACACTCGCACACGGTGGGGGAGGATGGAGCTTCTACCGAGCACATTTCCTTCTCCAATTTTCTGTCTACAATTTGGGCATTTTGGTGATGCTCTGAATTAATCTGAATTAATCTCGCTTTAACCAGAGTCCTCCAGGCTAGACAGTGAGTAGAGATCTGTGGAGGATGATTGTAAAAACATCTCAGGGGAGCTCCTCTTTCATGATTAATTTGAAGTTTACTGTTTGTGATTAACATGCGAGGGCCTGCGAGCCTCAGATTAGATCCTTGATCAGGTTGCATCACCCAGAATATTATTTACATTTTTAGTTTGAGTAAGTTGATGCTCTTACCCAGGGTGATTTACACGGAGCAGCAAAAAAAAAAAAAAAAAAAGATTACCAGCATTAAAAATGAGACGCAGTGCAGCAGCCAAAGCCAAACTGCCCTGAAAACAAATGTCAGATACATGAGTGTGGATGCCGAATGATGCCGCATTACAAGGTGTGTTCAGACTGAACGTGAGCTGAATTCAAAGTCAATGGGAGGAAAGTTTTTCTAAACTACTGCGACTGGAACTAAGAATAATAGTTCTTTTGGCCCGTACTTAGAAGTGAGCACTCCCTGTTACCCTGTGTTGAAGCGCTGAGCAGCAGTGTCACATGAATCTGATTGGCCCTTCGCAAATACTTATTCTTGAGCTGTTGCACGCTCACGCACACAGGCTTAACCTGTACTGGGGTTGTTCAGAGTCTAACCTGTGTCACTGTGTATCAGCAGAATGGAACAGAACACAATGGAAGTCAGTCCAGGATCATCCCTGGCATTTGTGCGAGCTGAATTCAAGTTGCTACAGACACGGTCTATAAGCTGCCACCCATTCTCCTCCCAAATGAAGGCCAAAATACACACAACCATAGACTGTAAAACTGCTCCCAAAGTTTTCTTCTGCGGCAGTTAACTCATATTTGACCAGTATTTATTCTTTGCCACAACAAAATCTTATTTTCACCAGCAAACAGCGGACAAACTAAAATAAAGTAATAATACAGACACAAACAAAATGTTAGTAGAAAATGAAATTACAATCACATACTGTGTGCGCCTCCTGAGCAGGAATTAAGAAGTTGTTACAGTCCTTTAATGTCCCTTTATTAATCTTCACCGACAAGCGTCTCTTATTAACTGGGTCAGGCTACGGTCAGTAGCTCCTGGCTGCAAACAATTTCCTTTAATGATCATGTGCATGCTGTCCATTCAGCGCAATACAATGTTTGACCAGTAGGTGTCAGCAACACTCAAGACAATTTACATTTCAAAACAAAAAAATTCTCTGCAATAACATTTAAATCTCGACAAAGAAACATCCTGGGGCTCAGCTACAGACTGTGTAAGATAATGGGCGTAGCTAACATGGCGACGCACAGTGGTTTTTGGACTGCTATTATGAAGTCTCTAGTTTGGCATTTTGGCCGTCGCCATCTTGGATTTTTGGAGCCACAACGGACCATATTTGGATGAGAGGTTCGAACTGAGTATGAATCAATTTATTTTCATTGTGAATTGAAAATGACTGGGGGGCCACCTGGCACCTTATTGTGGGCGTGATTCTACCAGATAGTCTGACGTGACTGCCTTATATCATACAGGTGCAGCTCAGCACCGCATTATAGATACCAGTGTTTTCGTGTGTAAACAGCTATGAAGTTGACCCTCCAATTCTCACTATAAAGGGAAGTCACTAAACGATATGATACTCTTGGTTACGGTTGCACACCAAACTAGCCCAGCCCCAACCACAACAATAAAATAGGCTAAACTACAACAAAAATATAATAAAAGGGACATAAACAGAAGTTTAGGTGGTGAAAATCCAGGCAGGGCAGGCAGGAGGGGTCGTGGATGGGTCCAACAAACCATTTTCACTCAAGAGAGCCGTGTTCGCATCCCATAAGATTGTAAATCCAAACCCTGTTCTGTTTTTCTAAACTTAACAGTTAGTTGTTGAAGGAAGTAAATGTCAATTTGTACTGATGTGGTGCTTTTATTTTGAAAGAGACTGTATGCAAACTGTACATTTCCTGTGAAAACAGAAGTGTATTCTGAAAACAGACAATGCATGTAACAGGCTGAAGTTGACACGGCGTCCCAGGACGTCAACAACCGACATGGAAAGTCCATGACCAAACATGGCGTGTGACGAGGTCGCAGTGAGGATGTGTTTTCCTTTTTGAGGGCACATAGAGGCACAAATTTTGATTTAATACGAGTTCTTCTTTGAACCCAAATTTCCTGGTTGCAATTGGGCCCCTCCACTCCAGGGGCCCCAGCAACAGCTCCGCCTGCACCCTCTATATTTACGCCCCTGTGCTGCAGCATTATGAGTTCAGACCTGAGCTGCTAAAACCTAATCAAGGAGTGTATAAACACCTGGTCTGATTAGCTGTTGAGCTTTGTGCTGAAGTCAAGATTCACTGGACTGAATTGTGCAAAAGAAAAGCCAGAGGGAGAAGGTGAAATATTTAGTGAAGGGGTGAAAGGGAGAAATATCTGGTGACAGAGGGATGAAAGAGAGGAGAGTAAGGAACAGAGATGAGGAGGGATGAAGGGTGAAGAAAAGGGGATGAAGGAGGAGAAGAGCGTGGGATGAGAAAGACGGTTAAGACGAGCAGAGGGAGGGAGCGCGCGCGCACACACACACACACACACACACACACACACACACACACACACACACACACACATTCAGAGGTGACTGTGACGTCAAACCGGAGCCCAGCTGACTCGCTCGCTCCGCCGTGCCTCTCACTGACCAGCCTCGCGCTCTCTGCACATCAGCTCCACGCGGCTGCTGCTGCTGCTGCTGCTGCACGCCCTTTGAAACAGCGAGGAGGAGGAGACGGAGACGAAGAAGGAAAAGAAAAACGGGGAGGACTCGCGCGGAGAGACGGCTCACCGGAGGAAGAGGAACTGGAGGAGGAGAAGGAGGATGAGCCTCCGTTGTCATCCTCGCGCGCAGCACGGGGACACATAGGACATTGTCTTTTGGACACTTTCCACAGACACGAGCTGCTTTACCTCCTCAGAGAGATAGTAGGATTGTGTCTTGGCACCGCTCCCCCCCCACCGCCTCCACCCCTCCCTCCTCCTCCTCCACAGCCAGGTGTTGCACTCAAGCGCGAGCCCCTCGTGTCGATGGAGAGGCACAAGGAGGGTTGAGCTCGCGCACTCGACTCTGATCCTGTCTGCGAGCCTCTCGAGCAACAACAAGTTGATGATTTTTGATCCTCCTCTGGCTTCTGTCCACGTTCAGAGACACGGAGGCTGTGACCGGATTCTTCTTTCTTTGGGCTGCTGACCTCACCGGATTTGTCTCTCTGTGGCATCCCTGCTGAACGGCACAGAAAACGGGAATTAACGTGATTTGTGCTTTATTTTTTTGGCTCTGCAGCTGCACGCGCAAATAGGGAAAGGATGGCAACGTGAGCGGACCCAGCTGTGCCAGACGCGCGAGCCATTTTTGGGTTAAATTTGAAAGAGCACATTTTCCCGAAAGCGGCTTCCTGACATCGCGTGCACACCGAGCCTCGCGCAGTGTTTTTGACGGATCCAGGCTTTCCGTGGCGCCGCGGCACCCTGATGGTGCGGACGGTCGGCGCACGGTGGCTCGAGCTGCCGCTTGGACACAAAGCCCGGTGATTTTTAGCCTTCAGCGCGGAGACACGGTGCGTGATGATGATGATGGTGATGATGATGATACGCGGTTAATCCGGGAGATGCTTTTCTACTCGAGTCGGATTTATGTTGCTTTTCTTCGCGTGACGATGACCTCCAACCGCGCTTTACCCCGTGCCGTGCTCGCCGCAGCCCGAGAGAGAAGCACGCACCCCCGGTTCGATGCGCACGAGAGGACATCGTCTCCCCAAAATCGCTGAGCTAACTCACAGCCGGGAAGGGAGGGATCATTCTAACCGACACAACCGATAAGGAGAAGTAAACAACAACAACAACAACATCAGCAGCAACAAGCGGCAGCAGTGATGGAGCTGTCCGAGGTCCGGTGCTCCAGCGCGAGCGAGGAGCTGTACACCATCAACAAGACCCCGAGCAGCAGCAACAACAGCAACAGCAGCGGCAGCGCGCGACCCAAACGGCTGCTGTGGCAGGACGCGGTGCGGCACATCACCGAGCAGCGCTTCATCCACGAGCAGGGCGGGGGAGGCGGAGGGGTGAAGGGCATCGGGCCGGACGAGCCCTTCGACCCGAGCCAGGACGCGCGGAAGCAGTCGGCGGGGCGGACGTCGGTGGGAGACCGGCACAACAACGGCGGGACCAAAGTGTTCCCGGAGCGCGCCAGCAGTGACTTGGGCTTCCTGCAGATCGACTGCGCGCCGAGCAACTCCGACTTCTTCCTGAACTGGGGCTACACGTACCGGGGCGTCATCTTCCCCACGCTGCGGAACGCCTTCAAGTCCCGCGACCTGGAGCGGCTCTACCAGCGTTACTTTCTGGGCCAGAGGCGCAAATCTGTGGTGGTGATGAACATCCTGGACGTGGTGACCAAGCTCACCCTGCTGGTGCTGCACCTCACCCTGGCCTCCTCCCCGATGGACCCGATCAAAGGGACCCTCCTGGGCTTCTTCACGGGCATCGAAGTCGTCATTTGTGCCTTAGTGGTGGTGCGGAAGGACACCACGTCGCACAGCTACCTGCAGTACAGCGGCGTGGTCACCTGGGTGGCCATGGCCACGCAGATCCTGGCGGCCGGGCTGGGCTACGGGCTGCTGGGTGACGGGGTGGGGTACGTGCTCTTCACCCTGTTCGCCACCTACAGCATGCTGCCGCTGCCGCTCACCTGGGCCATCCTGGCCGGCCTGTTCACCTCGGGGCTCCACATCCTGGTCCAGCTGCTCATCTCCCAGAATGCACAGCTCTCTACCAACCAGGTAAGCTCTCACCTGTCCTCCTCCGTCTTCTCCCCTTCCTCCTCGTCTCCTTCATTGCCCTCTTTCTTTACTTCTCTTCCTCCCTGCACCCTTCCCTAATCCCACTCTTCTTCTCTTTATCTCATTTCCAGTCTTCCTCAATGCCCCCCTCCTCTTCCTCATCTCCTTTATTGACTTTCTCCTCTTCCTTCATCTTCTACCACCTCCTCCTGATCCTCCTGCTCACCATCTTCCCCCTCCTCTGTCTCCCCTCGCCTCTCCTCTTCCTATTGAACTTCCCCTCTTCTTTCTTCATCCTCTACCGCCTCCTCTATGTCCCCTTTGTTACCCCCTTAGCCTCCTTTCCTTGCCTCCTCTACCTCTCTATCTCCATCTTCCGCTATACTCCCCCTCCTCTTCCTCCTGTCCTTTGTTGACCTTCTCTACTGGCTTCACCCCCCCCCCCCCCTTGTTACTCCCTTCGCCTCCTCTCCTGCTCTTTTATCTCCCCTTGCCTCTCCCTCATCTCTCCTCCCCTCTGCTCCCTTTGTCCACCTTATACTCTCCCCTCTTCCTCGTCTTCATCACTGATCATTTCTTCTTCCACCCTCGTCTTCTCCTCCTAATCCCCCTCTTTGCCATCTTCCCCCTCCTCTATCGTCCCTTTGTTGTTCCCTTAGCCTCCTCTCCTTGCCTACCTAATTTTCTCTCCTCTTCCTCTACTTCGCTGACCTCTTCTTCCTCATCTCCCTTTTTCTTCCCACTAATCCTCCCCTCTTCTCCTTCTGTTGTCCACACTCCATTGTCCTCCCATCTTCCTCTTCTTATCCCTTCCATCCTGCTCTTTATCTCAATGTCTTCAACTCTCTTCTCCTTTTTGCTTTTCTCCATCTTCCTCCGCTCACAACCGTTTTCTCCCTCCCCCCCCCCATCTCTTTACTATTCTGTTTGTGTCGACTCCTCGACTCCTCCAAACTTGTTGACACATGTCTGCAGAGCGCTGATGAGATGTTGGTGTTAGCTGAAGCTCTCAGCTGTGTGAAGGAACACTGCTTGGGTTTAATGTACATTTCCCTCACTTCATATTTGTGCTTCTGATCATGACACTTGACACCTGAAACTACACTTGGCTTGTTGTGTGTGAACAGGTGTGAATTTGTCGGCTCACCTGGGCTGTTTGTCGCTCTGTGTCAGTGACTTCCTGGTCTTGAATTTGTTTCTTGAAAGCTTTCAGGTTTAATAACGAAATGAGGCTGTTTCTGTGTGACATCAGTCTGCTCTGACTGCTGAGCTTTCAGCACCAGGAGCTGTCCTACACACACACACACACACACACACACACACACACACACACACACACACACACATATACACAGGTCCTGAAATGCACTGCAGCTCAGAATAAGTTCAGCACCCCCTACTGGTGACTATCATAATCATAAACCAGCTCTCATATAACCTGTATGTATCCCTAACCTTTTCAATATTTAGTTTACGATGCAGCACATGAGCTGTGTGATCTGGGACACGGGCTTTAGAATCTAACCAATGACACTGAGGTTTAAATGCTGACTTTCAGCTTTAACTTGATGCACTTGCCTTGTTTCCTAGTTTTCCCTGACTTGGATTTTTTTTACTTTTGAAAGCAGTCAGTGTCTGAAATGTCACATAGTTCAGTTTGTGCAGTGCATTTAAACCCTGCAGCACAACACAGTCTATGCTTGTGTTTGATTCATGGAGGTGTAACAAGAGCTTTTTGAACCATAGATCCATTTTACTCGACTCTGTACCAGGGGTGTGCCATATCATCTGGTTCACAGTAATACTGGTGTAAGTTTTATACCAGTTGAAACTTGCACTATTTCAACTTACTGACACATTGATAGGGCTGTAGTCTCCTGGTCGACTAGTCGATTATTTGGTCGCTGTGCTCTCGTACGACCAAATTCTAGTAGAATAATCGCTGTGTTACTTTCATAAGGAGAAAAGTGCTACATCAACATCTTTACAGGATTAATCCATTATTTCCTGCGGCAGGGGAACAGGCTAAGTTACCTGTGAAAATGAGGGTGTTTTCAAAACACCACACAACAGACCTCCTGTCGGTTTCTGTGTACCAACAACATTTCCCCAGGCTATTGTATACAATGTAAAATGCCATAGGCTTGTGCTAATAACATTAGCATGTTGTATTTGTGGGGAAAGTGTTTGTCTGTCAGTTCTGCGATTTATAGTGAAGCTGATTTGCGTACTTGTGTTTGAGATTATCTGTATTAAGCCATGTTTAATGTGTGTTTAATGTGTGTTTTGAATCAACAAAGGTTTGATTTGAAGTAAACTTTACAGCACTTCACACAGTCCTCCACCCCCAACTAGTGTTTTGGAGGTGTAACTACAGAGTGACACAGAAAAACCACCGCAGAAGTAAAAATAACGTGCAGATTTTTTGTTTCCCACGACTAATTGATTAGTTGAAGATTATGTACGACTTTAGTCGACCAAGATTTTCTTTGGTTGACGACAGCCCTACATATTGACACCATACTACATGGCCGAAAGCAAAATTATTACAAACCCCACAGTGGTTCCAAAAAGAGGAGCTGCTTTAGTAGTATCGAATAAACTCTGGTGTCCTTGGTGTTTATATGTGACTGTGTGATAGCTGTGGTATCATAACAGCCTGTCAGGTTGCAGCGTGATGATTAGAGCAGAAATGGCAGAGCTTAAAAAAGAGAAGGAAATCAGCTGTTCCTAGGGGACATTTTTTGTTTTTGGGAGCTGTTTAAATGTGTAATTAGTGGTAGATTTTATTTAGTTGTACTATTAATATTGTAACAGAATCTGAATCTCACTCTGAGTTACTGTTGTTGTTCACAAACTAAAGAGATGAGAGATCATTTTAGTTTTTACTGTTGCATTTCTATGTTCTTAAATCCATCCATTCCATCACTAATTTGTCATATCGCCAAGACAGTAGTTATGGCAAAAATACTTTGAAATATCCTGATATTATTTTATCGCCCACCCCGACTCTGTATATCCAAAAAAAGCTTTTCGTCTTTGTGCTGAGGAAACTTGAGCTGTGAGAAAAGCCTTCTTCCTCATAATTCTTTTCTCTCTCAAATGGTACTGCACTAGTGAGCCACATGGGATATCACACCGCAGGTGATGACTGTGTCAACAAAATGCTTTTTTATTGGAGCACGCGGCTGCACCCTTGACAGATTGTGCCGTTAAAAATGTTAAGTAGCGTCTCCGTCTTGTTTGCTGTCATGGCTAAAAGTGTGTTGAGGTAATAATAAAACCACCAGCGCGCACTTCAAGTGAACAACATAATTATTCATCAGTCGTCGAAAGCTTATTTATTTCTCACTCATTTGTCCTGGCTGGTTTTAATGTGAACAGACGGCTGCAGGCTGTCATCAGACGGTGTCGTCCACATTCTGCATGTTGGAGAGCTGTTTGTTTAAAATGTCCACACGGTTTAACTGAATGTTTGTTTGATTTGTTCAGCGATGAGTAGATCAAGGACAAACTGCAGAGAAGGAGACACTGTCACTGTGTAGCAGATCAGGCACTGTGTGTGTGTGTGTGTGTGTGTGTGTGTGTGTGTGTGTGTGTGTAAACTCTCACCTGAAGTGGATTATTCAGAATGTGTCTGAATATCTTCGCTGTGGCAAAAGAAAACAATCTCAGTGAAGCTCTCAGGTGTTTTAACTTTTAATTAAGCATTTATTTCCTGTCAGATGTTCTCACGTGCAGCTCATCTCATTTCAGAGTAAAGGTCTTCATGTCCACTAAACTGTCCACATCAGCAATTAGCTGTGAAATGTATTTCCCTGTCAGCTCGCTCATTGGCCCGAGCTGTGAATGTTGTGAGAGGAGCAGAGATGACAACATGTCAGACGCCCTGAGCATCATTTATAGTAGAGTTTGCATCACAACACTGAGGATACGTACAGGTTACAGTTTGAAGGTGCACTGGTAACTAATCTAGACAGAACAGAAACATCAAATATATCAGAAGACAATAAAAATGACACTAAACAATGCTTGACAAATACAGAAAGTCATGTCACCAGTCAGTCATCCTCATTGGCAGGCCCGTCGCTGCTTTCGTGGTAGTGTAGTTGGTCGTTCAGGCGCCTCTGCTGTCGAATTATGTCGCGCTATTTTTGTGGATTGGTTTGGCTTTATTTTCCGCACTTCCCTATTCCTGTATTGACTCTGACTTCCGAACCGGAGCCCGAAAAACTTCAGTTCCAGAAGTGGACTAGGCCTTAGTATTGAACAAGAATAATTTTGCAGGTTAAAATGTCCGACACAGTCTCACTTTGCCCTCGTCACATATTGATGTTTAGTCAAGGACACTCCATCGTCAGATACAATGTGAACCTGGGTGTGTTGGTTGTTGACGTTCTGAGACGTTGTGTCAAGTTCTGCTTGTTACATGCGTTCTCTTTCAAAATAAATGCACGTACAACACCGTGAATTGATGTTTTTTTCCTCCAACAACACATGCACGTGGTTGGATTTAGGAAAAAAGAACAGGGTTTGGCTTTATAATGTTACGAGACACAAACACCACTCTCCCGGGTGAAAGTGTGTGTTGGACCCGTCCCCACTTTCGTGTCCTCCTGACGCCACTTTTTCTTGAACAGTTTTAAAAATGCCAAGACATGGGAAGAAGGATTTTATGAATGGCTCTTTTTCTGACGTTGCATTGTAAAATATCAAAATAATTGGTAAGTTAAAGTTACAAACAATTATCACATGACTCTTACATTAACGTCACAGAAAAAGTTGCAGTAGTTGCAGTAAATATTGAGGCAAACTGTCCCTAAACATCAGATTATACAACAGTTAGTTCCAACCAAGCATTGTAATTGCTGGGAACCTCCGATAAACCAGTAGCAGGTGATCTCAGTGTTTTTGGAGGCAAATAGTTGCTCAGTTAAATATGTTACTCGTTAATTAGCCAACATTAAGGGTCACTGCAACAAATTTTTCACCGCAAAATGAAACATATTAACACAATTAACATTTAACTTGAATAATAAATGGTCAGCAAATGACAAGGTGACAGAAAGAAGCCTGAATACTTGGCTGTAAATCTTCAGCTGTGCTCTTATGACACCAGAATATGACGCAACGTGCTGATTAAGCTGTTCACTTGTCGGCATCACACTTACGCCACCAAAGCAACTGTCACCAGTAATTTCACTGGTTGCAAAATAAATGGAGACACACACATGATACAAAGCAGCTGGTCTGTGGTAATGTGTAAACCTACACAAAGTAACATGCTAATGTGCAGGAATGTTTATGTGTCGCTTGGCAACAATAGCCGCTTTCTACTGTTGATAAATGGCGCTTGTAGAACTGTTGTATGAAAGCAATATCATATCAGTGTTTTACTGAATATCAGCACAGCTGCGATTATCTTCAGCACTCAGCCTGCGGCGTCGGGCCTCTGACCGCATCACAGCCGTGCTGACATACAGTACAACAGCAGCAGCCCTCTGCTACAAACAAAGGACACGAGGCTGTTCACACAGAAGTTTTGAGTCATGCCTTATTTTCAGCGTGCACGTTGATGCAGCTCAGAGTCATGCATGTTCACGCATGCAGGAAACTCCCAAAATGCTCCGGAAACCTCCCATACTGCAGCTTAAACACCGTGAAAAGGACACTGAGCGTGCTCAGTGCGACTCACGCTGCCTGATCTGAGGGCTGGATGAACAGAGCCTTGTCTTTCTACTGCTGTCACACTGAGTCCCATCATGCTTCACTCCTAAGTCTCAGCTGACCCTCTGCGTGGCCGTGTAGATGACTGTAGATGTGATGGAGCTGACTGTACGCTGCACTGTGTGTCTCTTGTTGTGTAGCTCAGGGGGGATTTCCCAGCTTCCCCTTGTGTGGTTCAGCTGTGCTGCTCCGCTCGCAGCCACCGTCCCAGCGAGCTTCTCCGAGGAGAGGTCAGAGGTCAGGCTGCTGTTAGTTTGATTGGGGAGTCTGACACTCTGCTTTGCAATGGATGACTGCACATGTTTTATGATTTTTTCAGATCAATAAAACCTCCGATATCTGATAGAATCAACATGACAGTGATTCGGCCTGTTTCGGTCCATAAAAGCTTTTTCCGTTTGCTTCTGTCTGGTTGATTGATCTCCAGTTCGTTTGTTGAAGTGACTGAAACTATCTGGCTTAACTCAACAGTTATACTATAATAATACTGTTTTGCGCAGGACTGTTTTTCCCAGTGAAGAAAAAATAAGACTAACTTAGAGTAATATGTTTGAGTTTACTTAATCGCAACCCAACACTGATCAACACGACTTTGCCCAGTTAAATCTGGAGAGACTTATTTTTGAGTGACCAATAATTTATTACAAAATGCACAATGTGTTGAATGTGAAGAGTTGTTTGGTGATTAAACACCGCCGAGACGTGAATATTTAAGAGGAAGTGAGGCTGTGGCTGATTTTGGAATATTCCCCTGATGGGGTCTAGACACTGGTGGAGGAGGTGAGGAGAGGGAGGGCTGAAGGATGAGGAGCAGGACTTGGCAAAAAATCACTGGAAACGCAGCAGCGACTCGCTAAGAAGCAGCTGGTTGTGTTGTTTGTTGATCTTGAACAGAGCTCTGCGGTGGTGTGAAGCTTTGTAGGTGTATCACAAAGGCATCACGCCATTCACCTCCCTCTGTCGGTCGCTCATGTTCTCATGCTCTTTAACATGTTGATATGTTACATATGAAACATGTAATATATATATGTGGTTGCAGAAATGTGTAATGCCAACAGTTCCTTCTGGTTACTGTGCTGCAAAAGACACATTATTATTTCAATATATTTGGATAACACTTTAATTTACCAGAGTTTAGTTTGTCGACACTGATGTATCCCTGCATTCATGTTATGATAATTAAAGTACATTTTTCCATAAATCACACACGACATGTAGAAGTGTTTTTCTGATGAATCCATTAATTAGCCTCCACTCGCGCTGTGATAAGTCTCAGCTTGTGCCATTATTATAAGTATTAACCCACTGGAAACTGGGGATTATTTTAGCATCGCGTGCTGGTATTACTCGACCTGAAAATGCTCTGAGATCAGCGCCTTACACATTCTGTCTTAATTCTGCTGCAATGACATGCAAGCTGTGTCGTGGTCGGGCGCGTGCAGCTGGATGGACGCGGCGGCGGAGGGAGGATTAGGGCGGCTCATACTGCACTCCTGGGGTTAGGAAGACAGCGCTCGCTGTGAAATTAAACATCCTGGACTCCAGCGGTGCTAATCTGCTCTTATTAACAGTGTTTGGTTAAGGATGTGGTGAACATACATGTTTACTACAGAGAGGAGAGACGACGACATTGAGTGTCAGTTTCATTAAGAAGGGAAGCTCAGAATTCATCAAACGTCTCAGAGTCACAAAGTTCAACTGAAAGTTAAACAGGGACTAAAAATATTCCTGCAGACCAGCACTAAGACATACTAGTGATGCAGAAGTCATGATTTTAGAAAATGAAGTCCCTGTTTCAGAAGCCCCAGTGAAACACATGGTCATTACTTTTTTATTTCCATTCTGTGGTTAAGTAAACTTCTTTTGTATACTTATGAAAAGTAATGCGCTAGAATTCTTATATAACCCAGTTATTTGTACATAACCTGTGTAATTGTGAAGGCTGTGATCATGTGACTGATGCGTTGACGGCTGAACAGAGAGACGTAGCATGAAGAGTGAAAGTCTGTGAGAATGGTTCCTAAATCATACCTATGTAAATTTACTTCCTAAACCATACATATGTAAATTTACTTTCCAAAACTACGTAACTTCATTGTCCTAAACCATACCTACGCAAATTCTATAATATCATACAAACCTCTGTATTTTCATTCGTACAATATCAAACTGTTGAATGACATGTTGCATGTGTACAGTATGTCAAAGATTGTGAGGTTTTGCCGGGATTATAATGGTTATAAAATTTGTTAAAATAGTTGTTTTACTATACAAACCTTGAACTTTGCAGTAACATTTACACAGTTTTAATAGACGATGAGAAGGCTTTGCTGTTATCAGTTGCTCTAACAACGAACTGCAAAATGTAAAAGCCATGAAATCAATTTTATTTTCATAAATCTCTAATATTTACTCAGTTTTCAATGGCATTCAGAGCAGCATGCCGACGAAGGCCAAACCAGGGACGCAGCGCTCAGACTGTTAGGCCTTCTTTATCTCTTTTATACTTTTACAGCATTATGCGTTTCATGTTTTTATTAAATGAAACATTTCCTCTTGTAACAGTGCCAGTAATCACAGAGTTGAATGACTTCAATCATAAGCTATCAAGGAAGTCCTGCTTTATTTACTGTAATCACTCAGCCGAGCCCTTTCACATCCAGACTGTGGAGGTCAGACAGACAGAAGTGCTATGTTAATGTTATTTTTTCCCAGAGCCTGAGTCATAACTAATTTCAGACTCGTGTTTAGAGACTTTAATACCTTCATCTGTCAGAGAAGGCGACTGCCAACTGTGATTAACCCAAACATCTCTGTTTCACTCCACAGTCAGTGTAAATGTGTTCAGTTCGACTGTGCTGCTGAAACAGTCGGCAGTTAAGTTAATAGACTATATGATGAGAGTGAAGGGAGTTTGGTTTGAATTAAAAGGGGACCTAATATACTCATTTTCAGGTTCATACTTGTATTTTGTGTTCTCACTAGAACATGTTTACATGCTTTAGTAAAGAAGAACACTTAACTTTGTTCACACTGTCTGTGCTTGAACACCTGATATGATTTTAATGATACTTAGGTCAGGATGCAGTATTATTGTAATATTAAATGTACTGTGGTATGCAGAGTTTTGTGATTACATATATTGCGAAATATAGAAAAAATGTTGAAAACAGAATATACAGAACTGAAGCCTGGGATTAGTTTTGCATAGGTTGACTTCATTGTTTGTGACCTTGGCCATGTTTTTGAGTATCTAATATTATATATATGACAGAAAATAAGATAATAGCATAACAGGTCCCCTGTACGGATGTATTATTCCTTCACAGTTGGATTTTCTCCCACTCTCGGTGTCGAAGCAGAAATAGTGTATGCTGTTAAGAGTCATCCACTTCTCCCTCCCTCTCTGAGCCTGAGTCTTCCTGTCAGACTCAGAATAGCCTCCATCGATCCACCTCCGTCTGTTAGAGCCTCTCTGTGCCCCTGCTGGCCCCACATCCTTCGTCTCCGGCCCATCAAAGGCTTTGGTATTGGCCGCGTGATTTCCCTTAAAGCCTTCACACCAATACGATCACACCCCATCTTCTCTAAACAATAACCTCATATTGACCCGCTGCTCGCTTTTTTCTCCTCCTGAAAAGACTCCAAATAGACCTGAATCTGCTTCTTGAGTCAGTGCTGTATTGATGGCTGCCTTTGTGCAGCAGTTATTTAGCCTTTTTACTTGCTGTTAAATGAACGGAGGCGTCAGTAAATAACAGATTAGGGGGTTCTGGGCTGTGGGGGTGTGTGTGTGCGTATGATAATGTGTGTGTTTTGGTGTTAGGGGAGTGCTCTAGAGCAGCTAAGAGCATTATAAAACTGTCAATGGCACTGTGTCTTCTTCCTTGTGTTCACGCTCACGTCCACACACACACACACACACAGCGTGAGCTTCGCACCCACCGATTACTCGTCTTTTTTAAGCTCGCTGCCGTTTCCTCTTTCAAGGTCAAACTCAGCTTACCTGGAGCGCCGGCTGCACCGAGGAGATAGAGCTGAAAAAGGGGCAAGTGTGGCTTTCACAAGGAGAGTGCATGCATTAGCTTGCCCTGAAAAACCTTGTGTGCATTTCAACATTTAAATTTTTTTTCGCCGTTTTCCATGCTGCCAGCCAATCACAATCATTTATATGTCTTTTCAAAGACGTCTACATCGTTTGTGTGCTTTCATTTACGTTTCAGATTGTAGGTTCATGGAAGAAAGAATGGATTAGATTTTCTGTGACTGCCACGGGCGGATCACGACCCTGCTGATTTAAATGAACTGTTTCTAGAATTTCTACCTAAAATGAGGCACCAATACACGTGTTAAATGGAGAGATGTCAGAGCGAGAGGGCTGCGCTGGACCGGCACCCTAAGCAGGAGCTCTCACACACACACAGCAATTCCACACGTATACGACACAAACACCTTTATAAAACACAGTCGGTCCGTCAGTGGTCAAAGTCAGTCCCCCGGGTATCGTCTTATGTATTGGTAGGTTATCAGATATTGGATTTCTTCCTTGTTTGTTGTCTTTAGAAAGAGGTGCTGCTGCTGAGATGCTTGGGGGTTTGGTGCCTTGCTCAAGGGCACCTCGGCAGTGCCCAGGAGGTGAACTGGCACCTCTTCAGCTACCAGGCCACACTCCATATTTAGAAGTACTGTTGCTTGGAAAAGTGAGTGGCACATGTTTACGCTGCGCTACAAAACACCAGCAGCATGACGAGGTGCTGGGAGTTGATACCGTGCTGAGCGTGCTGATTAAGATTTCAACTCTGGGTTAAAAACGCCGTGCTTCAGCCGTTCAGTCACAGTGGAGGAGGGACAAATACCACAAAGACAAACTGTCACATCTTACGTGTACAAGTGATGCACAACAACAACGATGGAGGAGAAAAATATCACTGTGTATATATTATGTTCTGGGTATTTCTGGGCCGGAGTGGGATCTGGAGTTACATTACTCCAGACTTACATTAACAAAATGGTTTCAAGTTTTAATTATAGTAATAAAACAATTGTTTAACCAAAAATGACCCCACCATTTTCATTCCTTAAAGGTTCATTCTGTTCGATAATTTAAATCAGTAATACTGTGATTCCGTGAAACCGCAGTATTTTCTTAGTTATGATACCATTATAATCTCATACCTTTGCAACCTTAGTCTGGAGTATGTTGCTCAGCCTCAGATAAGCCACTGAAAATGGCTGGATGTTTTATGTTTCCTCTCATGAACCCACACAGACCGGCGGGTCTCTCTTTCCCTGCGTGCGTCAGGCTTCCCCTCATCCAAAGCAAGTGCTCTACCTTGCGCAGACATGTTTACTTTCACGGATGTTCTGTATCATAGCAACCACATGCAACCAGTCTCTCGGCTGACAAAATGTTGTGTCTTCAAAGCGCTTGCAGGCTCTCCCAGCTGGGCGTTTCGTGAGGATCGCATGGCATTTTCAACTGGGCCCTTAGCGTCACCTTGGTTCCCTCGTCAAACAGCCGAGGGTATTTTTACAGTGGATTTTGATAGGGACTAAGAATTTTCCTGGTCATTTAGGGCCATCAGTCGACTAGTCAGCCGCATGTTTACAATATTAATGTAATTATGAAATGATATATTTTGGTAGTTTGAGTCTAAAGTGTGAGAAAGAATAGTATCAGTAACATTGTTAACACTGTGCTACATTACAGAAAAATACAAAACCGTACTAATGAACCTTCATGAATATAGGCCTATATTTTATCTACAAGTCGCCACTGTTTTGCTTTTTGAAGTGTAAATGCAATCACCACAAGTAAAAAGCTACTGTTAGGCTATAAACAAACTACACCGTAGTTACACGACACAGCGTTGCCCCTACAACAAGGCTGTAAAGCCATGTTCGCCATGATGACGTTTTGACTCATTTCAGGCTGTTTTCATAAACTGTTCGCATGTTTTCCTATGAAAAGTAATGTCCCCAAATTTGTACTTATCCCTTGTAATCATGTGCCAGTAATTGGTGCGTATACCCACCCTGGGATCATGTGACCAATGTGCTGACGGGAGTAAAGAAGGAAGATGTCCTGAGGTAGATGGGTCACAAAACACAGGACTTTCCCCTGGAGATGTGTGTTCAGGACCGTGTGAACTCTGAGTCATTTTAAGATATATAAATATAAATGAACTACACCATTGCGTGAGGGATTTTATGTTGTGGAACAAAATGTGAAAGTCTCTTAAGGTTGTGTTAACCACAGACCTTATTTCAGATCTATCTGAAATCTAACCAAGTGACTTTGAGACGAGGGAACCAAGAGTGCAAAAATGCAACTCATTTTCGGGTTTTAGGGTTTGTTTGTGCACCACTCTGTAAGTAACAGGTTTCATCCACACACAGTAAGTGTACGTTACTGTGTCTGAACACTTTGGCCCCTCCACTCTCAGAGGACAAGAGCTGCAAAGGGTGATGAAATGATCGAAATCCTGAAACCCTGTAATTCTCCTTGTTTTACCAACTGTGTGGTAGCTCTTTTGTTGTTCCCCTGCAGGCTGTGGTCACTTGTTACTTGACATCTGAACACTGTGTCAATGATAGGCAGCCGGGCTGATCCTGACAGGGTTTCTGTCACCTGGAGTCGTCGTGACCTTTTAAATGTGGTTACCATTCATATGACGACTCGCCTCGCTGCCGTCTATCTGCAGCTGTCCTCTCTCTGTCTCTGGCCATGCGTCTTCAGACTGACTCAGCCCAATGAATATCTTTTCGGAGGGGGGAGGGAGACGGGACAAATCAGTGACTCCATCCTCTATCTTTTCTTCCACCCCCGTCAGCCTCACCTCTGTTTCACCCTCCTCCTCCTCCTTTATCTCGCCGGTTTCATGCGGTTGATCCCGGACAATCTTGCTGTTACCAGACACTGCACTCAGCCACTCTTAATATTTAATGAAGGATCACGGCCGTCAGCAGCAGCAGCTTTTTGAGCTTTTAATGGCAGAGTTTTCCAGTGACATTTTTGCGCTGTGACCTCCGAGGCATTTCCAAAAATTGCTGCAGACGTAAAAGCTTTTACCGTCCTCCATTCGTGTTCGTCTGCCATGAATGAACCCCAAAACCCAGGAAGGAAATAAACACTCTTCGTCTATGTAGAAATCAGCAGGCATTATCAGAATCTAACCATACAAACATGGGGGACTGCTTGACCTTTAACAAATCCTGCAACATTATAAAAGCTTCCTCCAAATGCAGTTAAATTATGTGAGTCTCAGCTCCACGGAATATTTTGTCACCAGAATATTTTGCGTAAGTACCGTTAACTTCTCAAATAATGTCTGTTGCTTTCTTTTTCTTCAGCTGCTAGTGGCAGAGCTCTTGGGGTGTCAGTGTCTGTCGTCAGTCTGTTCACCTCCTGTAACTATAGAACCATTCATGGTTGTCACAGGATGGATCTAGAGTTTTTGGGTGATCCTTCGACTTTTCCTCAAGTGCAACTTTGTGGTTTTGTGTTTAATGTCTTGACAACTATTAGATTGCCTTGAACTTTGGTTCAGATATTAATGTTCCCCTCGAGATGAACTGTTAACTCTCTCTCTCTGATTCTCTGCAATGAGCTCAGTGGAGACTACATTTTTTGTTTGGTGAAAATGTCGGTTTTTTTCTCACCATGACTAAAAGTGCACATAGCACTAGCCTTATAACCCTTTTCGACAGTTGGTTCCCAACTTAGATCCACGGCTAAAGTCGCCTGTTATTTTTGCTGCATGTGTTTTTCCACAGCAGGCCAGGCAAAGGAAGTTTACCTGTTTTGAATTGGTTCATCTACTGTCTGACTGACAGGAGATTTTTGGTCCATGTCAATCAGTTTTTATCAGACACGACAGGGCTAGCCTGCGGGGTCCCACAGGGATCAGTTCTTGGTCCTATTCTCTTTTTGCTCTACATACTAGGACAGATTATCAGAGAGTTCAGCGATGTCTCTTATCATCTATATGCTGATGATGTTCAGCTCTATTGCTCTTTCAAGCAAACCGAGCTGCACAAATTACATAATTTAACTGCCTGCTTGACTGCCATCAAAAAATGGCTAAATAACAATCTTCTTCAACTGAACTCTGCAAGACTGAAACACTAATTATTGCCCCAGACAGTGACATTCCCCTCATAAAGCAGCATTTAGGAATAGTGCTTGATAAGGACATGTCCTTTTACCTCCACTGTAAACAGTTGTTGAAGAACTGCTTTTATCACCTGCGGAATATCGCAAAACTGAGGTCAGTGATTTCAAGAACTGAAATGGAGATGATTATTCATGCCTTTGTTTCGTCCCGCATTGATTATTGTAATGCACTTTTTATGTGTTTTAACAAAAAGGCTGTAAATCGCCTTCAGACTGTGCAAAATGCAGCAGCAAGGCTTTTAACTGGGTCTAAGAAAAGGGATCATATCACCCTGATTCTATATTCCCTACACTGGCTACCAGTCAATTTTAGAATCCATTTTAAGATCTTGGTACTTACTTTTAGAGCGCTCCATGATCAAGCCCCCTCGTACATCACTGAGCTACTGAGACCCTATTCTCCCTCACGTTCACTAAGGTCATCAGATCAGAAACTCCTGATGGTCCCTCGCACCCATTTCAAAACACGAGGACATTGCTCTTTCCAGGCCAGTGCTTTGGAATGCACTGCCTCTGACTCTGCGCAGCAGAGAGTCTACTGAAGGTTTTAAGAGAGAACTTAAATCTTATGTTTTTAGACAGGCTTTTTATGACTTTATCTGTTTTCTGTGCTGTTGTGTGTTTTCTGTGTTGCCTCTGTCTGTATTTTATTGCTTTTTATTCTTCTGTAAAGCACTTTGTGATTTTATCTGTGAAAAGTGCTTTAGAAATATAACTTACTTACTTACTGTTGGAGGTGAGCTGTTTGCAGAGCTGCAGTAAGAGCTTGTTGTCTGCAACATTTTTTTTCCTGGCATTTTAATTTACAATTGAGAAAATATTTTTGCTGATGAATCAATAATGAAAATAAGTGTTGGTTGCAGCCCTAATGCTGACTCATGTAGGCTGCAGCGTCACAGAGCTGCTCACATGGCTGTAGACTCTGGTTGTTATCTACTGTCATTAGGGACAGCCTTTGCTTGTTTGTCCTGGCTGAGCTGAGATTGTTTAAGTGCTGACATTTATTTGAGTATTTATGGTACTAACGATTGATTGCAGTTCTAAAAACGAGTATCCATTTAATCCACAAGCTGAGAAAATACGACAGAAAGTGTGCTGAGAGTCCACACTGTCTATCAGTTTTATGTTGGTGCCCAAGATATTAAAGGCAAACGAATAAAATGGATGAAGCAGTTAAACACAGTTTGGCCATTTTCGGTCACTCAGGTCTGTTAAAAGGCGGACAGAATGAAGAGCTTGATTTAGTGTCCGGCTCATTGCCATCACAAACTTCACTGAGGGGATTTTGGCCTTGGCCGTCGTTTGTCAACTTGTTTATTCCTCCGGCCTCGTCCTCGGTGAGACCAAATGAAACGGTCTGTCTGGCAGGATTACAGACCCTGAGTCTGGGCTCTAAAACGATAAAAACGGCGCCTTGCAGCGGCTCATTTCCTCCCGTGTCTCCTCTCTGCTTTGGGCTCTGAAAACCTTTTTGTGGAGTTTTAGTGCCAGAAGAGTGTCCTGACCTGATAAATGACACCCTGCGTAGTTTTACTGCACAGCCAGTCCTGAAGGCGCCTTCGGGGAATATGGAAGCTATTTTTCCACTTTTCTTCTTTCTTTTGCTGAGCTTTACTTCTTTGTTGTTTTTATCTAATTCGTCACAAACTTTGCTCGTTTTATCATCACGTCTTGAAGTCTAAATTCCCTGAAACGCGTCGGTTTGGATCCAGTGTGTTCGAAGGGGTGACCGACCTCCAAAGTTACCTGCAAGTCATTCAGTTTTTCTTGCCAAGCGCTGACTCAACCCCCCCCAACCCTCCTCTTCCTCTATTATCGTCCAGGCAGCCAGACATTCATCTCAATGAAAGCTTCTCTTTGTGGTCCTTTCACTGAACTGCTGACAGAATGGTATTCCTGGTTTCTGGTAAATATAAAAGGCTAAATGCTCTGATGTGAACTCTCTGGCATAAATTCAACAAACTCATTGAGGTTTTTTTTTGGAGATGACGCAAGCAGAACGTCAGCAAAATGTGCTTTGTCATGGACCTCGACGCATTTCTGCTGCACAATGAAAAGCTTCTGATCAACAATTAGTCTTGAAAGACAACAAAGTACTTCAGGTGTAGAAAGATGCTTTAAAATAGGGGTTTTAAACATACGGCCTGGTGGCCAGAACTTGCCCGCCAAAGGGTCCAATGTACCACTAGATGACTTTGCACACCTAATACTGATGCACTTGTGAAGGCTGAGAGGTGTTGTTGCTGAGCGTGTCCATCCCTTTATGACCACAGTGTACCATCTTCTGATGGCTACTTCCAGCAGGATAACGCACCATGTCACAAAGCTCACATCATCTCAAACATGATGATGAGTTCACTGTACTCCAATGGCCTCCACAGTCACCTGATCTGCTGTGCTGGGACGGGAGATTCTCATCATGGACCTCCAAAAATAGATGAATATCTTGGAACCCTGAGGTCATGAGTGTGGCAAACTAAATGCGTTTTTTTATTAAGAATTTTTTAAGTACACGTTCATGTCAGCTGACCTGACACCAGTGCTTAATTTGAGCCGGAACGTACTGGAACGCACCTGGATCTTTTCAGAAAAGGCCCTGGTGCTTTCTGGAACTAATTTGCACGGGTCTAGAACTTTTCACATCTCAAAACTACATACAGTATTGGCTTATGTCACTAGTGTTGCAGGGTGGAGTACCGTAGTACTACAGTGCCTCACCTACCACTACTGTGGGATAAGTCCAATCGCAAGAGGGTGAGTGTCTAATACCAGCGCACACTGGTCAATAATGGCGCGCGCTGGTCACCTGGCACTCAATATGCTGCTGTAGTGGTTTGTTTTCCAGACATGTGAGTATCTTTGAGCAGTAAAAGTTATTATTTATTTCTTTTTACTTGTCGGCAGTGATTTGTTTTCCACAGAGCTCTACGTGCGAGCATTTTACTTGGATTTGTGACTAAAGATAGTTTTGTGCGAGCAAAATAAATCATTCAGCACGCTGTGCGGTACAGATTTCAACCAGCAGCAGAAACGAAAGGCGAATTTTGCCGGTTGTGGGTTGAACGGGGGTCACAGACAGGAATACGGTGGTCAAATAGCCTACGGCGGCTCTGCAGCGCAAGATAACGGCTTACCGACGACAGAGAAAGAGGCCCAAAATGTTCCCCTACTTCTAATTTTACAAATTAAGCACTGCCTGACACTGAGGTGCTAAAATCATAATCCTTCTTTGTTCTGAGTCTGAACCTTTTGGAAAGATTTAGTTAGCAGATCTGAAGAGTTCTGTGTTGAAAATTGATTAAAAGGAATCAAAAATATATGGGGGAGCGAGACATCATGGAGCGCTTCAAATCTAATTAACAGGATCTTAAGTTGAACTCAGAAACTCACTGGAAGCCGGAGAGCTGGAGTTGGAGTGTCTGATCCTCGTAATGAGCAAAGATTTAAGACAAACAACAGAACAACAGCTCTTCCCTCCACCTCCTCCGCCCCTCTGCGTTGTTATTCTCCCTAGTAGCTGCTCGATGTTCCTCCCACCCTGTTGCTGTATTGATTAAGTGTAGCTGAGCCTTGAGGCGCGGTCACAAGGTCAAAAGGCGCAGCAGCTCTGTCTGAGCAGACAGTGGGCTGACAGGTCTGACCCTGAGACCTCTGCTACGACGTGTCCTGAGGTCAAACTGGCAACAAACAGAATAATGAGGCGGAACAGGTGAAGAGCTGACTGATGATGACACATGATTGGGATCATGACTGCAGGGACACATGTTTGGCATCCCAGTGTCAGTGCAGAGAGCCATCCATCTTCATTAGGTCCAGAGATTCACTCACCTTGTGGGGTTTGGTGTAACACGCACACACACACACACACGCACACACACACACACGCACACACACACACTCCTACACATGTCTGAGCTCCAGTTTTCAGCACTGCACTGACTTGCTGATTCGCTCAAAAGTCATCTACTATGTCAATACTGGACTGGATTTATTTAGATATACACTCAGTGGTCACTTTATTAGGTACACCTTCATAGTACTGGTAGGACTTCTCTTTGCCCCTAGAACGGCTTGACCGTTTGGCCTCATGGATTCAACAAGGTGCTGCAAACACTCCTTAGAGACCCTGCTCCATATGACATCATCATGCACTTGCTCCAGCCTCACTTTCATGCTTTAAATCTGCGACTAAACTCACTGTCATGTTGGTGAAAGCAATTCGAGATGACGTGTGCCTTGTGACATGGAGCGTTACCCTGCTGGAAGTAGCCATTAGAAGACTGTTGCCATAAAGGGATGCACATGGTCGGCAGTAATACTCGGGTCAACTGTGGTATTTAAACCACGCTCAGTTGATGTAATGGGGCCTCGCATTACACAGCCACAATTCACACAAGGCACCATAGATGCATTGATCCATGATGTTTGCACCTTCATTCTGACCCTGCCATCTGAATGTGGCACAGAGATACAGATTGGTCAGACCAGGAGACGATTTTCCATCCTCTCCGGCTCAATTTGGTGACCCTGTGCTGACTGTTTCCTGTACTTCACCAAGGAGAACATAAAGATGGTCATGATGACAGTGATGCAATGATATCTTTGTGGTTTCAACTGTGACTGAAAAATAGATACAGCATAGTATCATTTTGTGTGGCAATATCGTATCATCACACAGTACCAAGTATTTACTTTTTTATTGTATGTATTTTATTTATATTACAAATAAAAATTAAGCTTCAGGTGCCCTACTAGAATTATATAATCAAGTTTTCTTTTTAGGACATAATTTACAGTTGCGAAAAATGTAATAAATTGTAATACTCCATATATCGCAGCACATTTAAAATCCCAGTAATACTGTACTGTGACTTAAGTCTCATGATGGTATCGTACCGTGGAGCCTCTGGTGATTCCCACCTCTAAAATGAATCTAAAGGATGTTGAGAAGAGCAGTTCTCTGAAAACATGACGGCCAGAAAAGGTTTGTCAGATGAAAGCAGGATTAGACTCCTCTCTCGTGTCCACTGAGCATCACTTTCCAAAAACAACATGATTTTTTGTGAACTTTCTGCTCCTGAGATCATCGTCCTGAGCTTCTTGTGTATTCAACCCGCAGATTAAAGCGGGTTTGATATGCAACAACATTTGTCCTGTTTGAGTGTGAGAACATATTGAGTGAGGTTTTAGGCTTAAAGTGAGGGTGATTTTCGGCTTATTCTTCACATTGAGGATGATTTCAGACAGGATTACCTCCCAGCTGTAATCTATTCATAGCAGCAGGCGCCAGGCAGCAGCGCTCACCGCTCTCCTCTGGGGTCAGCGTTTAATGAGATTACTTTTGGATTACTGTTATCTGTTTGAAATGTGGAAAAACAGCAGGTACTCGGGAAAATGAACGGACGGCGTCTGTATTCAACCCTCGTGGTGAAAATGTTTGACAGCAGAGAATTTATTCAAAAGCCCTCGAGACACAAGCTGCCAAATGTTTTCTCTGTCCATGTTTAATTTCTGACTTCAGTCAGTGTCTGAAATTTTAAACAGTAATTAAACTTGAAATTAAAAAAGATTGTTTTAATTTTTTTTTATCATCAGCAGCGTTTTGGTCTCAGAGGTAGTTAAGAGATATTTAAGATAAAGATAAAGATGAGATATTTCAGTTTGAACTGATGTCAGTTAAGTTCAAATTTGGCACAAACATCCACTTGGACCCAGTGATGAACCGATTAGAATTTGGATGGTCAAGAGTCACCGTGACCTCACAGCTGTCTCATTCTCATGAACACAATAACTCAGAGGGAGTTTCTTTGAATTCGGCAAAAACGTTCACATGGACTCAGCGATGAACTGATTCAATTTTGGTGGTCAAAGGTCAAGGTCACTGTGACCTTGTGTCCGTCTCAGTCTTTTGTATGACTCAAGATGGCCTTGAAGGAGTTTCCTCATATTTGGCACAAACGTCGGACTCAAAAATAAACTGATTAGAATTTGGTAGTTGACGTTCAAAGGTCAAAGTCACTGTGACCTCACACCTGTCACATTCTCATGAACGCAATAACTCAGTAATGCCTTGAGGGAGTTTCTTTAAATTCGGCACAAACATTCACTCGGACTCAATTGATAAGATTTTGGAGGTCAAAGGTCATTGTTACCTCAAAAAACAACTTTTGGGCCATTACTCAAGAATTCATTTGCTAATTAAGACAAAATTACACACAAATGTGTAACAGGATAAAATAATGAAATGATGACATTTTATATCAAAAAGGTCAAAGGTCAACTTCGTGGCACCAGTTCACAGATTCATCACACCTGGTAGTTCTGTTCTGTGAAGCACTCATGTCAATGAGAGTCAAGGTGTTTGCTGTTATTTTTAATTTTGAAATAGGGTCTAGCCATGTCTGAAGGGTTACTTTCGGTTCCAAAGGTGTTGTACCAAAAAAAGTTTGGTGCACGTGTGTACAGTGCTTTCAATTGGCTTAACCAAGCGCTTTTTACAAGCAACATATTTTGGGAGTTCTGATAATTATTTGATTAAAAGAAATGGGAATTATTAATGAACTGTTCCAAGAATAAGAACATGAGCACAAATACTGCTCTACTATTTGTCTTTATTTGGAAAGCAGTAAAAGCCGACTGTGTTCCTGAGTGTTGGGCTGCAGTCAGAGCTGCACGCAGAGGGCACTAAATCCAAACTGAGCAGTTTGACACTTGCCAATGAAATTGCCAAGCTCACCGTGAATTTGCCTGTGGGCCGAGGGCAGGTTGACACCCTGGTATTACACAACAACGACTATCTGTCATGTGTGATAAGATTCTGCCAGCAGGAAAACCATTAGCTTTTAGAAAGTATTAGATTCAGTAGAAACATCATCACAGCCAAATGTTTCATAACCAGGCAGGGAGACACACACACGGGATGGACTTCTTTGGACTGCGCTTTCATGGATATTTGGGATTTTAATTTTCTTTTCTAACAATGAGCCGCAGATCTGTGTTAACTCTACACAACTAAATATGTCAGGGCTGCGGTTTTCTGTGGCTGTGGACTGTTTCTCCAGGACTGTGTATCGGGGTTGGTCCCAAAAGCTTTTATTTTCATGCTGTTAGGAATACTTTGCTTTGTTTTTGCTCTGTCATAGTGCCTGACCACCAATGTAGTTTTCAGCTGACACAGAAGCTGTTTAAGCGGTTGCTACATGACAGTTCATATTTGTCATGTCATCTGTGTCTCCATTTGAATGGCCTTTTTTTCAGGCCCAGGAAAATGTCTTCTCCAATCATAATTCTGCCTGCAAAGCTCTGATTGGTTTGGGTGATTTTCCAACCAGGGAAACAGCTGTCAAAGAGCACAGCACCAAATCCAGGAATTTTCCTGGCTCAAAATGAGGCAGCAGTGGAACCACAAATCTGTTATGTCTGTCTGTCTGGTACGGATTAGTTCAGTGTGTACGCTGTTTTTCTGTTATGACTGTGAAAAGTTGTGGATGGTACCAACAGAACCGTTTCAAGTTTGGTCCCCCCTCTGTTGGGGTACGTAGCACACAGATCTGGTGCTAAAAGGTGGAGCTGTGAACACTGGAGTCTGTTGATGACACCGCTGCAACCTTTTTCTGCAACGATCTAAAACAGTTGCGTCTCATCGTGATTCTGTGGTCTGAGCCGGAGTTTAAAGCTAATTTCTTACTCAGTAGTTGTATATTTAGACATCCAGCAGACACAGAGTAACGTGATCATCCATGATCACCATCCTTGGAGTGATGTTTGTGTCCACCTGATGAATATTATCTCTCTTCCAACTCTGTTTTTGGTCTCCACCAACTCCTGAGGGAATAATCTGTCTCTTCAGCTGCTAATTGTTCCACTGTGTTCACCAGCTAGTCTCAAACTGTGTCTGTTTGCTGCTGAGCAGGTAGTGTAGAGCAGCTGCCTGCTGCTGCTGCTGAAAACAGAGACTGAGCCAGACAGGAAATGAGCTGTAAAATCAAAATGAGCTAAAAGAGGCTGGTATCTACAGTCTACATTCCTCACCGTCCTCTAGGTGTGTGTTCGAGTGCTGTCTCAGGACAAACTGGACAGCGCAGCACATGTTTTTGAGGCTTGTAGTGGCTTGTCGTCTGGCGTGTGTGCTGAGTGTCTCCTGGGAGGACGGGTCTTCGGCGGCTACAGTGTCACAGGCTATTTCTTCTCTCCCTCAGGCTGTTGTGTTAAAGCTGCTACCTGCGCTCAGGGATCCGTCGCCCCGACAGTGTCAGGGAATAGCCTTCAGCACGCCTCTCAGGAACAAACACGCCTGCCCACACTGCAAAAAGTGTCTCACAGCCTGACCTCCTTTTAAAGTTTAGATTTACTTGCGTGAGAGAAAATAAAAGTGATTCATGAATTTGTTTTGAAACTCTATGTGATTACTTTTTCACTGCAAAATACGAATTAATAACTACCTTTCCTTGTTGTTGACTACAGGATGTATGAATCATTGTTAAGGCTCCCCAGAGTTGCATGCTTTCTGTTTTCAAAATGATATACAAGCATCTGTTTGAGACTGTGCTTTGTAGTGCTCACGATTGGACTTGTAATGCTGTGGCCTGTTGGTCATCGTCGTCATGTGTGTTTAATCAAGCTGCTGATGACTGAGCAGGTGCACCTGTGAGAGTATGTGGTGAGCCTGTATGCAGGCCTCGTTCTGCACTGAGGAAAGTCCAGCATGTTTGCACTTTTTGCACTCTGTGCAACATGTAAAATAGAGATTTTTGAAGTGAATCTTTTTCTGTTCTGTGTGCGAGTCTTCTTTTGCTCCATTGTTCAAAATGATGGCAACAGCGCTGTGTGTGTCTCCGTCCACCACCACGTGAAAGCAGCAGGCAAAACACACTTGTTAAATGTTTACTGGCATCAGAACTGCAGCCTCAGTCGTGCATTCTGACTGTCTCCACACAGTGCGCCAAGTCATCACACAGAGCTGTAAAAGTGAGAGCATTATTTGAAATTCTGTAGCTCTGGCATAGCATTAAAAAACATGTATTGTACCTTTCTTTGTTTAAGGGGTGAGTCGTCAGCTCTGTTGGATCGGCAGATAGAAAATGAGCCTCCTGGTTGAATGGCGCTGTTTGGGATTTAGCCAAGCTTCTGTGAATCAAAGGATATTACAGCTCTAGTTTCCTATTGGAAGCTAGGCTAAGGCTGAGGCTGAGGCTAGCAGGCAGGAGTTAGTAGAAATAGGCTGAATCCCGACTCGCGGACTTTGCGGGCACGTTCACGTTAAGTCTGGGAGTGCAAAGAGGTCTGTTCAAATCCACAAGAGGCCTCAAGCGGGCAATCTGCAGACTTCCACAGAGTCCACTTGGGGTGCAGACTTCCCTGATTTAATTGTCCACAATTTATTGCAATACAGACATGACGCTGAATTTTATTTTTTTTCTCTTCAATAGCGGACTAGAAAAACAAAACTCATGTTAAACAGTTAGTGTAGCCTGCTAAAACAACATTTGAATAGTTGAATATGTAGAAATACAGGCTACAGAGAGGAATAAAAATGCATCGTATTATTGCAGCCCACTCTATTGGTTGCACGGTGTAGTGTCAAATATATCGGCTAGAAAAGTGTCCGAAAAACAACAAAAGATTTTCTGATGCAACTAATAAACTTATATAAATTATGTATTCACAGCTCAGTCCTTATTCACAATATACAGAAATGTATTTTGTTCCCTCACAAAACAAGCCTGTGCATGAGACATATCTTGTTATCTGCAGAGACAGATGAGCAGACAGAATGTGACAGCAATTACAGTGATTGAAGTCGTCGCTCAAATGTTTCTATGGCAACGAGTAAAGCCGTCTCAAAGGCTGTCCATCAGCGGCTTGTGGTCTCCGCCCTTGTAGACTTTACATGATGACAGTGAACTCGTCACAGTATGTATGACTGAAGTCCGCGAGGGCTCAGTTTGCAAGTCCCGAGGGTGGACATTTGGATGCAGCCGTAGAGTTCACAGACTGGTGAGTCAATTTCCTCATCCCGATGACTAACTAGTCCAGGCCAACCAGAAAAAAACACTGCACCTTTGTAATTTGACACACTGCACCGTTTTCACATCATACATTAACTTCATTTGTAGGCTGCACTCTCTCCAAATTAAGTCCTGAGCACATTGTCACATTTTTTAGTCGTGTTGTATACGTTTAAAAATTGCTCTGTCACATGAAAAGAATCAATTGTTGCATTTTTTTAGGATGATGAGATTTCTCACGTCCCAAGAGAAGAGAGGAGCTCACATGTAGCATAAGTTGACTTGTGCGACGTCGTCGAGGGAAGCTTCCATCAGAGATATCAATAAATCAGCCTCAGAAGTATACTGATAAACTCTGATACTGTGAGAGGGAACATAAGAAGACGTACTGTGGACTGCGCATATCAGTCAGATGTGTGTGTCAGCACTCAGTGAATCTGTGCATTCAGGCAGCAATCCATCAAAGTTGTTTACCGCCACACGGAGAGCTGATGGAGCCAACCACAACACTGCTCTCTGCTTCTCCTGCTGCATCTCGCTCTGAGGAAGAAAACAACAAGAGGTTACATCCATAAAGTGACATTAAAGAGACGAGCATGCTGCGGAGCTGCAGGCTGAGCCGTGGGGAAATGTCACGATCACATGCTCAGGAGAAGCTTGGACAGAGGCCACAACAGGGGAGAGTACACGCATGTTGGATATTCTGCTGGACTGAGAGAAGATTTGACCGGGGTCAGAGGTCGCTGTTATAAAACGACAGCTGTGGTCTAGAGCCACGTGCATGTGACTCCAGCCTCTGCATTTAGGAAATCCTTGATGACCCTTCTACCTTTTTTGAAATATAAGTTGTTGTTTTTTTTCATTAAAAATCCAGAGCTGTGTATCATCACTGCTCGGTGAAAGTCTTGTGACTTGATTCAAAAGCTTGAAAAAAGGTGGTAGGTGAAACTCTGAGTGGAGTTTAATGTGTCACAACTAGAGTGCTGATCCACGCCAGGTTGCTGTGTCACAGCCGCCGAAGCTGATCGCAGCTTCTGTAAACAATGCACATAGTGCAGCCAGTGGAACTGTCTCTCCCAGCTCCCTTTTTATTTTTTCAAGATATTTTGGGGCATTTTTGCCTTTACAGATAGGACAGTTATGCGTGAGAGAGAGAGAGAGAGAGAGAGAGAGAGAGAGAGAGAGAGAGAGAGAGAGGTAATGACATGCAGCAAAGGGCCACAGGCTGGAGTCGAACCCGGGCCGCTGCTCTATCCACTAAGCCACCGACGCCCTGCTCCCAGCTCCCTCACACTCCTTACAAAATCTGCAGTTGATGCAGTTCAAATTGAGTCCAAACTTTTTTTATGGATATCAGTTACTGAGCCAAGACCAAGGCTAAATTATAACCTGCAAATGACTAGGTGGGGCTTGTTGTTTTTAGCCAGTGTTGCCAAGTCCGCTTATTATAAGCGGGATAAATAAACTCTGTAGAAACAGTCGCTTGTTTTGGGCTTGTTTTCACAGGCCTGGTTGCTTATTTGTCTCGCGAGATCTGGCAACACTGTTTTTAGCTGACAATGATCGAAGGAAGTGCCTTTAACTCTGTGCTTTTGCTGCCTGATTTTGTTGATGACTTGTGGCTGGTTAAGAGCAGTGAGGAGTCGGCAGTCAGTGATGAATGTAAAAACATTCAATAAAACAGATTTCTAAACATTTGTGAATCAGCAGCCACAGGAGGTCCGTGAGCATACAGTCATAAATGTGTTGTGCACACAAATGTGCAAGATTAGCTGCACAGACAGACAGATACACACTCTCACACTCATGGCTTAGGGTTGGAGGGGACAATAATGACACAGTGGTATAAAACATTATCGGCCATTAAGTGGAACGTTTGCTCTTGTAGTCCAGCTCGTGGTGTGACTTGACGGATGGTCCACCACTTTTTATACCATAAAGTATCTTAACAAATATTAGTTGCATTGTCATTTGCTTTGGTTCAGACATTCATGGTGACCTGAGGACAATTCTGTCCTGTAACATTATCCCCACCACTCGCAGTTGGTATGTCTGTCAGCTCAGCTACCTGTTCCACCAGTAGAGACCTCTCGTGCTGCATCATGTGCACCACTTATAATACATCTTCAATACAGCATCTCTTCATATGTTTAATAGATAGATGAGCATCTGTACTTGTGAGAGTATTTAAAATCACGCTGTCTGGATTCCTATTTGCAGCAGCAACAATGCTTAACATCACCATGTTAAACAATGACAAGCATAACAATAACAGCAATACTTATTTCATATTGACTTTACCACAAAGGGTTTAGAACTTTGTTGATCAACTTCTGCTCATGGCACAGAGTACTGAGAGCAGTCAGCAGTTTGGAGGAAGGTGTCTGCTATTTAAATGTGATGCAGATGTGTTTTATCCCCGGTGATGAAGAGGAAGTCACACCCGTCCCTCACCTAAGTAAAGGGTGTGAATGTTGGTGGAGAAATGAGCTGAATATACAAAAGTAGCAAAAGCAACTTTCAATATTTCTGTTAAAAGTGGAGCTGATATTAACTACTTCATATATATATTTGTGTTACAGTGGAAATGTAGTGGACTAAAGATATAAAGATGCTCTGAATGGAAATAACCAAGTAAAGAAATTGTATTTAATTGCAGCACTTGAGGAAATGGACTTGTCACTGTCTCAGAGAAACCCACATTTTGACACGTGGATGTGGTTACATTAACACGTGCCTGAGTGTAGAAGCTTCTTCCTGCTGGTGTATAAGCCTCCGCAGCCCCCTCTCTTATTAAAATGTGCATTTAAACACCACACACCGAAAATTCATCATCTGCAGCGCACACAGCGACACAGATGATACACGCAGCAAATCGAGGGCTTCGTCATGGGCCTGCTTCTGATCACACGCTCCGAACATATTGGTGAACATCTCAGCTTTCATCGCTGCGTGTTTGAGATGAGCTGCTGTAACACACACGTCCTCCTGCAGACGTTCACTTGTCATCTCAGTCGTTAGTCCAATTTACACGTTCTGCCTGAGAAAACAGCCGAACTGTGATGCTGGAGGTGCCAAGAAGAGCTGTCAAATCAGCCTGTTATACCACTAATGTCTTTACTGTATGATGATGGTTGATGTTTGGCAGGAAATCTGCTGGAGTTCCATATGGAACAAAACAGCAGGAAGGTGCTTTCCTTTGAGTTAAAGTTTCCTGATGACAGGATGGAAAGACTGACGGCAAAAAAATAACTCCTGGTTAGGGCTGGGTGTTCCCAAGTTTTGATATCTTTCAACATTTCCACTGTAAGTAGAGTTACCAGCCTTGTTTCTCACCCCACCAAGCATACTTTTTCAAACAAATAATGTGACACATAGGTGCCAACTTGTTTCTTCCTGTGGGTGCTCAAAACATGCTGGAAAAAGTACTTAAATGCAGGCTTTTCAGTGTCACAGGAAAGTGGCACACCGGCACACACAAAATATTCACAAGGTCCGGAGATTAAAAGTGTAACTAATGATACACACCATGAACACTCACAGGAGGTAATAATCAAAGCCATGAGAGGGTGTGCTTTAAAATCATTTGAGGAACGACAGTGATGCGCACGGTGCTGATTTGAGCACATTCTTAATGTCTTGTCGACCAATGAGATTGCTTGGTCGGAACTACTTGTTGTGCAGAAATTGTCGGCTCCTGTTTCTAAACAATATTGAAACTGACTAAGTGAAAGTTGAAAGCCGACTCCAGCTTTGCCAATTGTTGCTTTGCTTCGCTATATTTGCAATTTTTCACTGATGTGTCCCTCATTTTTGTGTCTACCTCTTGCATTTGCATAACATATGCTGGGTGAAGTTTGCTATCAAGGCTGGCACACGTGGGAGCTCAGCTTAAAGCACTTACTGAATCACGTCTTTGATTTGACATATCTTGTATACTGTACCCTCAGATGGTGGGAAAAAAAATAACTTTTCCTTTTTTCAAAGTTTTCCTGTGAAAGGAGAGTAATAACTAGCACTAGCATGGCAACAAGGCTGGTTACATGTCTGCACTTCTATACTAAGTATAGCATTACTTCTTGGTCTGTAGTGGTTTGTTGTGGTATAGTGTGTAATCCTTTGCATTTACCATACTGTGATACGGTACACTTTTTCAACTATTTGAAGACAAACGCCTTGCAAGCTTTTGATTTATTGGTCCATGTACGTCCAACCCTCACCTATGGTCATGAGGTATGGGAAGTGACCGAAAGAAGATCATGGTTACAAGTGGCCAAAATGAGTTTCCTCTGAGGAGGAGCTCGGACATTTGGAGGGAACTCGGAGTAGAGTCGCTGCTGTATTGCGTCGAAAAGGGGTCAGTTGAGGTTGTTGAGGCATCTGAGCAGGATCCTCCCGGGCGCCTCCTGTTAGAGGTGATCTGGGCACGTCCAGCTGGTAGTAGACCTCGGGGCAGACCCAGAACACGCCGGAAGGATTAAATATCATGTCCGTCACCTTGGAATCTCCCAGGAGGAGCTGGAAAGCGTTGCTGGGGAGAGGGACGTCTGGAATACTTTGCTGTCCCCGTGACCCAGCTTTGGATAAGCAGTTGAAAATGGATGGATGGGCCTTTTACAGCTTGTTCAAATATTTAGGCCTTTATGCTTAATAGTCTTGACTTGCTGCACAGAGCTGACGTGTCTGGTATATTTGGCCGCACATATCTAACACCAGGAAGAGGCTTGTTTGGAAGTCAAGCGTGCACATTTAGAAACAAGTTTCTCCTGATTGTGTCACACACGTTTGGCGTTATGTGCCTTGACTTATCCCTCAAACAACACTGGATCTCTGCTCCCTCCCTTTGCTTTCACTCATCTCAGTACGAATGATGACTAAGACAAAAACTGCCACGGCTCCAAAACTGTCTGTGACAATCGTCTCTGCTGAATGACATCAGATATTGTCATGGTAACAAGTCCCATATAGGTCATATGCCATGGGATTCATATATGTAGCACAGATCCGCGTGGTCTAGACTGGAACTGAAGAATACAAAGTGCTAGAACACAACCTTGTGATGTTCACACAGAAAAGAAAACATCAGATCTGTGTCACAGGAAGAAAAAAATCCTGAAGTGGGACAGTCTGAGCTGCACTGGGAGCAGAGTCTTTGCGTCACTGGGAGAGTTGGAGTACAGCATGAAAGGTTTTTTGTTCTCTTCACAGTCACTTGGTTTAACAAAATGTTGATTGAATACTACAGAGACCAGTGTTTGGCAGTTCTGACTACTTTTACTAGTTGTGTGCCAAAGTAAAATGTTATTTTTAGGTTTTTCTAATATTTTGTGCAACTCATTTATTAACCTCAACCTCAGAAGTGATCGTAGAGTCGCACTACAGTGCTCAGAGGTCTCTATTTTTCTGGTCGGTCTGTCTGTTTTTTCTTTCTGTGAGCTCCGAGTACATCTTAGGGTGCTTTCACACCAGTCTGAGTTTGGTTACAAACTCTAGGTGTGAAAGCACCCTTGTGTTGCAGTGTATCCTCAAAGAACAGTTTGTATGATATCCTATCCTATGCACCCTGCAAATGACATTACTTCCCTAATATACAGTTACGTAATCACTGTAAAGTTACGGAAGTTTGGTTTAGGAAAAGCATCGTGTTGAGGACGTACCTTAGAATGAATCAAATTTCAGTCAAAGTTCACCCATCCACCACCCCAACCTGCCTCCTTACTAAACCACTCTGGACTGCTTCTTTCTCTGCTCCCATCAGTGCATTCGTCACGTGAACAAGGCTTTTGAAAATATGTTGGACATGTAGGAAGCATTTGAACCGTTAATGATAAAATCAATCCAGCGCAGACACAGCAGGATCAGCAGCTGAGATTGTTACATTTTTACATGTATCTCACCACAGCAAGTTGGAAGTTGACATATTCTGCCATATGAAGAGGGGAGACTCTCTGGAATCTGGCAATATAAGAACCATGATGGTGGGACATTCTGTCACTTCACAGCTGTCCAAAACATGTGGTTTGTGCCAGGCGAACATAATTGCCAGTATTTTTTCATTATTGCAAGAAATTCCATTGAGTCATTCACAAGTCAAACATGTGTTTTATCTGAAAGAAACATGCAATACTTACATCTAAGATCATAGAAAAATAGTCAACCAAGTGCAATGATGTCCTCCAAGATAATATTTGACCCTTTGTTTGCAGTAAAAAAAAATTCTGGACGTTTTTTTGTTGTAGGCTACAGATGCACCGTATCATAGGAAAACAATGGTTTAACTGGCGTCGTGTTTCGAGCATTTCATCTTGGTGTGATTGCTCCCTAAGACATAGTAAGATACTAAGTCTTCACTATATGAAGTGACTGATAACAAGATCTGTATCATGGATTGTAAAGAAATTCGCCAGGTTTTTATTTTGTAGACACTTGATCTAGATTTTTAGCGTGATGGCATGACAGCATTTCTGTGTGACCCTGCATTTGCGAGTAATCCATCCAAAAGTAATGTGTGTGCGAAGCTGTATGAAAGCTTTGTTATACATAATTTTAGTGTAACTTTATATTTTTTTCCGCTGTGCAAACATTGGAACATATAAATGTATAGTGAAGCGTCTATAATATCAATTGAGTGTCAATCTGACTCTCTTTAAACAGCCTCTATTCATGGGCACCAATAATGAAGCACTGAAATGTGAATGTGGCAGGAGCTCTTTGCAGTTTTGTCACCAGGGAACAGTTACTGTGTCGCTCAGTCGTTCATTCAGTGCCATCACTGTGTTAGAAAGTGTTTTTAACTGAGCACAAGGAGGTCGTTTTTCAGGTGGTTTTCAAAGACTGATCAGCTCTCTCTTCATTCTGTAGACTGACTTGGAACATCCCTCTTTAATAGGGCTAATTACTGAAACCCAGCGCTGTGTGAAGTTTGTATTGGCAGGAGGTGTTAGATTTATGATCTCACTCATTCTTCATGTGACAGATCTTGGTCCTGTCCGGGTTACAGAAGAGATTTATGATGCTGAGATAAGGCTTGTTCCAGTTACACAGAGAATGGGCACGTGGTTAACAGTAGGATGTGATCCATTATCAAGGCAACCAGAATGTCATTCTTTGATAGCATGGATATTAGCATGTATAGCCTTAGCCATGTCATGCTAACATAAATCAAAATAAGTACAAAATGAAGTTGCTTGTCAAAGATTTTTTGTGGAACAGCGACATTAATCAACGTTGTTGTAGTTTGTTGTCGTCTCTGAAAAATATGAAATCTAAAAATGGGAAAATACTCTGGAGTTACAATAGAGACACTGACCACAGCTGGAACACATGCTGACAGTCGGTCCACTGAGAGAATACACAGAGCTTTAGTTTGTTTTTCTACAAAGCCTGCCTGCAACCATCAGAGTGATTTTTCCACTCGGTTATGAATTATTAATGGAGGCCGTCCGTGTCGTGGTAAATTTAAAATGCAATATCTTTTGACAGCTTGTGTTGACTGTGGAATATCTTCATCTAGTCGTCGGCAGAAAACAGAGCGTGTGAACCCGAGTTAATCATTCGCGCTCCTCCTCTGTACCTCGGAGCCACGGAGTAAATCCCTTCATTTGGCAGAGGAGTGTTTTCTGCAGAGACCGGCGATGGTGGCGGGACGTTTAGCTCTGCTGCTCAGAGCCAGCTGCTCCTCTAACATGTTTTCATATAGCTGTCATCGGATACTAAGAGCAGGTTAAACTGAGGTGGCCGGACGGCTTTTAAGAGCAGCAATGTTTTCTTCCGCGGTACATATGTAATTCTGTAAAGTCTTCAGTATGGATGTAATACAAGTCCTGTCATTGTGTAACTGATAGCTCTGAAATATTGATGCTGGGTGGGTGTCTGATCTCGCTGTCCTTGTAAATCACTTTGTCACATTAAAGGGTGACAATCACTAATTATCCTGCTGAGAAGTTCCCACGCTCTTCTTAAAACGGATGCACGATATGAATATTTTCAGATGAAACTCATAGCTGATAAAGACCTACTTCTCACCGCCGATAAGATGACGGATTATTTCATATTTTTGTATCTTAAAAAGAAGTTTATAACCTGTAGTTTATGCGCACCTGAGAGTAAGAAGGCTAAGATGTAGTAAGAAAATATGGATGATTTAATATCCCATAGCCCTGATAAATATTTTTCTGACTGACATCACTATTGTTAACGCAACATAAATAAGGAACATTCTGATTATGCAAATGTTCATTTACTTTTTCTGGTAAAGCTTATCCAAAAACCTACCAAATATACTTTGGTTTGTATCGAGCATTCTGCCTAAAGGCCCAGACACACCAGCGCGATATCAGACAACTAGCGGTGCCAAAAGCCGACTGCTGCATCACCTCACCGTTAGATCGTTGTGATGCTAGTTAGCCAGTTAGCATATTAACACCACAATCCTATGTTGGAACACAGAGCATATTTACCATACGCCAGTGAACAGTAACACAAACCATCAGGAAATGCTCCCAACATTGACCGGCTTGGAGTGTCGCGGAATTAAGAATTGAAATTAAATGCTGTGACATAATCAAAACAGACATGTCAATCTTTTATACACAAGTAATTTAAACAAAAAGAGTAGATGTGGCCTCCTTTTCTTCCCTGACAATGTGACACTTCTAGAAATTAGGATTGAAGTCCTCAATTCAAGGAACTGCTTGTGATTTTAGTGTAGATCTTTGAGTTGAAGACTCAAGAAAAAAGCGAGCACATGAAACTTTAGTTCATGTTCCCAAAGTCAAGAATAACCCTCCATGTTCCATCTCTTAAATCTATGATCTATTTATTCATTGTTACATCTGGAGTGTGGAAACGTGTGTGTTTATTTTCCATGTCACACTGTATGCCACTACTCACCCTTGAATCAAATTGAAAACATTATGATAATTATTACTATTATTAACCTTACCTCATTATTTTCCGTGTAGCTGTTTGTAAGCTGTGCCTCTTCCTGGCCCGCTGCTCTTAATGAGGCCTTGTTAAAAACATCCACATCACTGGCATTTTCCTTTAATGAGTGCACCGGCGGTCTCCATGCTGATGCCCTTTATGGCGAGCCGGCGCTGCTCTTTTCCAAAACAACATGGACGCCGTCACAGTTACCGCAGCTGCTGCAGCTTACAGGGTTTTGATTTTGGTCTCCGTGGGAGGAGCAGAGGCCTTCAGGGGGCGACTTAGAAATTGAATCAGTGCTGATGGCGTCCTGGGAGAGATTCACAGTAACACACCGTAATGCACTGGGAGGCTCCTCAGCTCTGTAAGATACAGTGAAGAGCCTCAGGGGAGGAGGCTGTGAGAAAGATGGCTCAGTGTGTGTGTGTGTGTGTGTGTGTGTGTGTGTGTGTGTGTGTGTGTGTGTGTGGCTTAAAGGAAAAATACTCCTACACATATTCAGTTTTGCATTTGAAACACACTCCAAGAGATTTCTTTTCTTCATGGCAACAGCATGCAGGGTTTCCTGCAGCAGTTTCTTTAATTAATTAATTCATCTCCACCATCGTCAGGAGACATTAAAACAGTTTTACTAAATGAAACCTTTAAAGACCCAGACAGCTATGTTGTTAATTGTGATCATCTGAAGCACATTCACATACATGATTGAGAAGTTTCTCTGCTACAGATAGAACTGGTGTATACAAATCAAAACAGCATCAGAAATAGGGTGGGGGACATGGCCCTAAAATAATAAAAAAATATTTTATTATTATTATTGTTTTAAAGAATAACGTCAGGATTTTTAACTTTGACCCTGTCTCCTCGGGTACATTGATCAAAGAGACTGAACATGTTAGACATGAGTTGTGCAAATTTGCAGGAAAGCCCAATCAGTCTTTTTTCAGCATTGGCAGTATAAAAACAAAATCAGGGAGTGCAGCAAAATGCCGCCTGCCTACTTTTGTTTATACAGAATGTGCCTTTTTCGGGGCAATGGGGGGCGTGAGCAAGTAACAAAACGTGTAGCTCAGCGTGTGACGTAAACAGTGACGTGGGAGGGAAGCTGCAGCTGGTCAGTCCTTTAGCGATTTTCTCGTAAGTGGCCCGTCCTTCACCGTCCCCGTCATCTGACGGTTAATGGCCTCTTCGTTTGCGAGGACAAGGAGGGCGCGCAATTCCTTGTCTCCCCAGTTGCTCATCTTTACAGTGTCTGTCAGGTTTGTGTTTCCCTCTTGCTACTAGCTGCTCGCTAATTCCTGCTATCAGCTGTTTCCTGTTTATCCACCGCCAGTGGGTCACATGTGCAGCGTCATCAACAGCTCCTCCCACAAGTCATCAACAGCCCCACCCTGGATCAACTCACCACTCCGGCTCTGTGTGTCTAAACGCTCGCAGCTTGCCGGCAAAACGGCTCAACATTCACAGAAAGTCTGGCAGTGTAAAAGGAGCTAGTGGTTCCAATCTGTTCCAGCCACGTGGTCCAGATTTGTCCTTAGTCATTATTTTAAGGTCCACACAGTTTCATATATTTGCCGTTATACTTGTGTTCGACCATGTTGTCTCGTTTACTGTCTCTGTGAAGTAGCTGTCCTTAAGTCACTAGTCTTTATATACATGCTCTACATTCAGTGAATGTAGAATATCGTGCATCCCTAAAACATCATGTTGTGGCTTAAAATACCTGGTCTTCATGGCTGATGAGGTTGCAGATGTTTTGCGAAGAAACAACTGGTTTTGTTGGGCGTCCACCACTCCCTCCACCTTCCAATGACAAAGTCAGATCATAAACATGTAATCAGAATAATGTTAACTGAGAAATGATGACATAAGTGAAACATACAAATGTGACATTCTGTAATTTGCAGAAACGCACCATGTCAACATTTTCTTCTGCTGCCAGCCGCAGCACGATCTGTCACACTCTGCTCAGCAGAACCAAATATCTGTTTCATATGAAGTCCTGAATCTCTCGCAAATATTTGAGAATTGATGACAGCTCTTACCAACAGACTCTCCACTCTGGTAACACCAACACCGATCCAGAGCGGTGGAGAGGCCTGCGGGCAGTCGGGGAAAGCCCCCTTATAAAATGTCAACTTGCTCTCCACAAAGCAACGAGCTGTCGAGAGCACCAGAAATCAGAAAATCCCCTCTTCATGTTCAATGCTCTCCTCTTGAAATGTTGCTCTTAGTGCAGCAATTCTGCTGCAGAGGCAAACAGCAGCGGAGCACTTCAGAGCTTTTCTCTCAGCGACAGAGGACACTGAACTGTCTGTTTGAGGTTTTTATCAGCTGTGACACAATTGTGCCTCGAGTGTGAGAGCGAGAGCACTTTCTCTTTCTAAAAAATAGGCAGGGAGCAAGGAAACAGGCTCAAAGTTATTAAATCACCATCAATTTGATTTGCCTCATGCTAATCATGCTTCTCCAACTCTGGAGTGAGCCATAAGACGCATTTAAATACACACGTCTGTGTTAGGTTTGATGGACACTTCACTGACCCCTCGGGACAATCAGAAGTCACATTCTCACATTAAGATAATAAGAGCAGGAATCCGCGAGGAACGTGGTGTGAAGGGGGAAAACATCTCCACAATAAATCCTGGAACAATAAACCTGCCTCGACATTTATTTATTTTTTGGAAAACAGGTTGTTTTTTAAGCTCTGAAGCTGAAATGCACTGAGTCACCAACAGTGTGTTTGTCAGCTGAACAGCTCAGGCTGCCTGGGAAACATTGCCTGTGCTAAATAAATCTGCGGTGTACGATTAATACAGGAAGTAGTAGAATATTTTTGTGTTTTCACGGCCACGTCGGTGGATGGATGCATAATGTGTTTGCGTCAGAGCAGACACCCCTGCACACATACTCCACTGTGTGCACGTGGTTCCTATAAAGGAAAATCTTAATGCTCTAACGGTATTGAAAACAACAGTGTGCCTCCAACTTTGTGTTTGGGGGCCTTTCTCTGTTTCAGTGTGACCAATGTAATATTCAGGTGTTGACATACTTTTTGGATATGTGGTGTATTTTTAAGTGCCCACCTCTTCACACTCACGATCCCTCCTGACTGATTAGACGTCTTTTTCTAATTCGTTGCACCTTTCAGCACTCAACACTGTCTTGTTTGTATTTGCACAAACAGAGATGTAAGGTCATTCCCAGTATTGCTCCACCCACATTGGACCTAAAGGAATACTTCACCCACAAATGATCATTTGTGTATCTGTTACTCGACCTGTATTGTGCTGCATTTGCAAATAAAACTTGTTTTTCCCGGATGCCTTCATGGTGAGCGAAGAATCCAAAAACGGAGAAAAAACTTGATGAATTGGAGTAAAAGGGGGCTGCGTTTGATAACAGCAAAACTATATCAAAACCTGTTTACAAACTCTCCCATAACTCCTGCAGGATAATGCACGGCCAGATGTCAAATGCAAACACTGACCCAGGTGCTCTACTTGTACGCAGAGGTGATTTGTATTTGCCTGGAAATCCAGACCGAAATCTAGAAAGATTTAGGGTCTGGCTATGAGTAATGCAAATGGCCCAACTTGAGGGGCGGCACCAAGCATGCATTTGTAAATATCACTGCACGCAATTGGATAACACTACAACCAATCAGAGCAATACACGGGGTGACGTATCCAGAGCTTAGCTACCAGCGGAGCTAACTGATAGATTAGACTCTTGCCGTATCCGGTCGACAAAACAGCAAAAACGTCCTTCTTGCAAAGGAAAAACTCGAGCGCGTCTTCTGTTCCTCTTTTAGAGAAAAAGCCAAGTCTAACTCGTTCATTGTAGCGGCCAAAGCTGTTTCAAACAGCTGGTGTTCATCGTAGCCATCTTGCAATGTTTACTGACTGATTCCGGACTTCGTTGTCGCAGTGCTGTCGTCATCTGTTTAGCTCGCCTCTGGCCCGCCTGTATCAGATACACCGATGTGATTGGTGCAGCTTGGCTTCAACAGCATGAGTAATGAGCATCATTACTGATTGCCAGAGTGACTCGCTGAGCAAATTCATATTGTGCTCTCGCGAGAACTCTGGATTTCCAGCGTAGTTTTGTATAAGGAGGTTCTTCTTAAAACACAGTTGTTGGGATAGGGCTGCTTCCTAATAGTCGACCAGATGTTAGTCGACCAGAAAGGTCATTAGTCGGCAAGATTTCATTGGTTGCTTAGTTGCAGAGACGAACAAATATGAAACACTATTAGGCGCTGCACCTCATCAAATAAATCAAAACCCATATGACTGGACCATGTGGGACTTTAATGTGAAAGGACAGACACAGGAAGTGTCCACGCTCAGCAGGGCTGGTGCCTGCGGTTATTCCACAGGCTAGTTAACAACATGTCGGGCAGGAAATCCAAAGTGTGGGATCATTTTGAGAAGGTGAAGGACGAACCCAAGGTGATACGTAAACTCATCTTCATTGGTCGACTACAAACATGACGTATCATGTGAAACATGGAAGTAGCTACATGCCCATTAGCCCACAGCGTCATTAACAGGCGGCTCGCTCAGTGTGTGACGTGCACTTGGAGATAAAATATATAAACTGACACATGACTAGTTGACTAATGGACCTCAATGACGACTGTTGGTCGACTCGGACAGCTCTTAGTTGGGGGCAGCCGTAGTTTGAGAAGTATTTTGGATTCTTTGTTTACTGTGGAGGCGTGCGAGAAAAACACATTTCCAAGAGTTCAAGGTTACATGGGATGAGTAACTGACAAACAAGTGATGATTTTGTGGGTGTACAGCTGTTACCCACATTGCCCAGCTGGTATTCCATCTTTCCTTTGACTTGTCAGAAGGCATGTTTTAAAAGCCAGAAAGCTCCTCTCCCGGGCAAGTAATCATGACTTATTGATCGACGGCCTTATCAGCCACCTACAGCTTCAGTACAGTCTGCTCATTGTGTGGGGCAATAAAACCCGTTTGCAGTGACCTTTTGATAGAGACAGGCAGACACTAGAGATGGTAGCAGATGCTCAGGACCTGTCCAGACCTGTCTGTGACTGTAATTACTCCCCGCACACACACACACACACACTGATAAACACACACATAAACACTCTTTCATTCTGCTAAACTGGTCTAAAACAGTTCCATGTAACATCTTCAGCTAGTGTGAAGACTCTGTGTGTGACGCAGGGAAGGGCTTTCATTTGTACGCCATGTTGAACTCTTGGCCAACCTGTTTTAACACTTACGTCATGTAAAGCTCCGGCAGGCAGAGAAAGGCGGGCTGGTGGAGGTGGATGAGGTGGTGGTGGTGGTGGTGAAATCCCCCGTGCAGCTGAGGAGGACGGTCATGTTGCGGAGTGTTACATCAGCCGTGCTTTCTGGTGCTTTAATGGGCCGAGCTGCTCCTCACTTTAGAGGATCACGGCTGATGAAAACCTCCCGTCTCTATACAGTCATCCTTCAGAGAATGAAGGAGGGCAGTCGTGTCTCTCTGACTCACTGCTGTGTTTTCTTTTGTATGTTAGGAAGCTGCTTCTTGCATTGTCTGCTTGGGGAAACATTATCAGTAAATTATAAACCTACAGAGGATGTTAACGGCAGATAAAGTAAAGCTCCAATCACTCATTAGTGCATTCAGGTTACAAATCACACCTAAAACTGATCATTTGTTTCCTCTGTTGAATAATTTGTACCTTTAAATTACTTGAAACTATGCTTTATTTGTCTGCTCCTCTGTCTCAAAGATAAAACAATATTATGTTGAACAAAACTTGAATATATATGCTCACATATCTCAGTCCAATATTAAAATCAAACTGTATTCAGCTAAAGCATAACCTTATAAATAGATGCTGTTATTCGGGCATCAGTGTTTTATGGACTTGATAATTTTAGAAAGAAACTTTGATTTATCGAAACTATTTTCCACTGACAGCTTGCAAAACATAAATCAACTAGATAGGAGTTACATGTTTCCCTTTTTTCTGCTCCCGAAAATTTGGTGGCCTTGGAGCAAACATTTTTGTTGGTGCTCTGTGTCCCAGAGCAGCCGCCAGCTTTGCCTGGTTGGTATAAAGCTTTTGTTTTGACACTGAAGTATTAGCACTTAACTGGTGGCAACTCTGAAAGTAAAAAATATCAAAGCACTATAATTTATAACAACTTTAAAGCTTAATTAATCAACATTTAACACCAGAATGGGTCAAATGACTGTAAAAGGAGCTGCTTTTTCTTTTACCCCTTTTCAACAGTCACGGCTTGGCTTGGCTTGGCTTGGCTTGGCTTGGCTTGGCTTGGCGTGGTTTGGTTTGGTTTGGTTTTGGCTGTCAGCCCAGCATGGCAGGGATTTCCATTTCCATTACAACAGGGCTACCTGCTTGAATGTGTGTCTTTAACTGACGACGGCTTTTCTTGAGTGATGACATGTAAAGGCAGCGGGCTGATCCACAGCTTAAAGGGATAGTGCACCCAAAAATTAAGATTCAGCCATTATTTACTCACCCATGTGCCGAGGGAGGCTCAGGTGAAGTTTTAGAGTCCTCACATCACTTGCAGAGATCCAAGGGGAGAGGAGGTAGCAACACAACTCCACCTAATGGAGGCTGACGGCGCCCCAGATTCAAACATCCAAAAACACATAATTGAAACCACAAAATATCTCCATACTGCTCGTCCGTAGTATCCAAGTGGCTCGGTGCACAGAGAGTTTAAATTACATTTTTCCAAACAACTTTTTATGTAGGGGCTTCAGGACACTTGGATCACTACGGACTGCACTGTCCAGGGAAAGTTGCATCAGCAGTCCAAGCTTTGTGGGCTGTGGCGGTTAGATTCTGCGGTGAAGTCTGGCTAAACTAAAAGTTGGGGGTAGTATAACATTTGGCTCCATAATGCCTGTGAGTCCTGCGACATGTTGATTGATGTTACAAAGATTTTCTTCCCATCTGAAACAGACAAACACGCCTCTTGGCTGCAGGAAAATGTAATTATTGCAGCGAGCTACACTTCACCACTGCTTGGGGTGTTTTCAGCATTATGCGGACGTATGACCACGACTTCAGTCGTACTTTCTACCCACAGTGTCCTGCAGGTAAAACAGTGTGAAGCAATGGTTAAAACCTGTGATGGAGGAGCCGTGCAGCTTCAGTGTTCACTCCAATGATGATCAGTGACCTGGTTTATTCTTTTGGCTCTGTTCTCCTGTCTTCTCTGGTTTCAGACGTCTCTTTTCAGTGGACGTCTTGGCTCACTGACTTGTTATGATGGTAGAAAGAAAGCTCATCACTGATGCCACACTCACCTCTGACATGCATTTTTTATGTGATCTTGACACACTTTTATTGCAGCGAAGATACGCACCACATAACTGCAGGCTCTGTGTGGGTTTTTGCGTTTGATCTCCCGTTCTTGGACACTTGAAAATGGACAAAGTTTTAGAAGTAAATGGGATCCCTTGGGAAAATAAAGCCTCTGTTCTTGTTATTTTTGTGCTCATTATTGATTCACTGCAGAAAAGTTACCCTGCAAAATCAAAATTATTGAGACACATGATCTTTAGTATGTCTTAGTTCCCTGAAACAACTCGAGGAGGCTGCTTCCGCTGTGAACAGAAATATATGTCATTAGATATTGATGTGTGAAAGATGGAGATGCTCTGAACTAAAACAGGGATTTGAGCCAGAAAACTATCCCCGGTGGCGCTCCAGCAGTTTGCAGGACTTCCCTTCAATAGTTTCATCTTCATTTCATGTCCACATCAGACTGATGTGTTTAGTCAAATGCCTCAAAAGTGAATTAGGACTAGACAATCACTCATGACAGGCTCTCCGGCCTAGAAGACAGTCAAACTAGGTCACTGTTGGGACTGGGCATATTAACCATACAGTATCTAACTGTATCCCTTAAAAGACCAACAAAGTTTAACGAGTCATGTGTGGATAATGAATCAGTTTATCTGTGAACACATGAAAAAGGACTCTTTATGCAGCGATCGTGCTGCAATGGATGGCAGACTGACGCTTACATACTCCAAACATAAATGAAGTCTCTGATGTTCCACAGAGGAACAATGATAAGATAAACCGTCCTTTCATGTCATCATGTCACACAGCCTCAGGGTGTTGTGTTTTATTTGAAGGAGTCTTTACATCTTAAAGTCACGAGATCAGAAGATAGATGCTCAGTTCACACAGCTCTCAGTGATGGTGGTTTCCATGCTGCTACTGCCACTCAGCTCAGTGTGGTGTTGAAAGCACCACAACCACAGTGACCACACCACAACTGTAATAGAATCAAGTAAAAGAAAGTGTAGACACATTAAACAGGAAGACGTACAACTGAACTGGTTGTTATTTTTGTGTGCGTGGCGTCAGTCCGACCACCCTTTAGTTCACCTACCCATTAGTCCGACCATAGGGTTCTATTTTTTAAGATCTATTAGTCCGACCTCCCAATAATCCGACCATACTTGCGCCATTTTTCCGACCGCTGCTATTCCGACCAGGTATCATTTGTCAAAGTGGATACCTTGCTCAGACGTTTTCCTGGATAGCCTGACGTAACTGCTTTGCATTATACAGGCACAGCTCAGTGCAGCATTACAGAACCAAGTGTTTCACGTGCAAACAGCCATGAAGTTGACTCTACAATTCATGCTATTGATTGAAGTCACTAATCGATATGACACTCTTGGTTACGGTTGCACACAAAACTAGCCCAGTCGCAACCACAACAATAAAACAGGCTAAACTACAACAAAAATACAATAAAAGGGCCATACAAGAACATAATACGGGCTATTTTAAGTAGCCTTCAAAACCAAACGTCAGGTTAATGTAATGTAAAGTTATGTTGGTTGGGTTGAGGAAAAGAAACATGGTTGAGCATTTTCACGTTACATGCTTAACATGAAGTTCAGCCTTAGCGTGAAGTTACTTACAATATGTTCAGAAAAAGAAACATGGTTTAGCATTGTGATGCTATGTACTTAATATGAAGTTCCCCTTTAATGTAAAGTTACGTAGGGTTGGGTCGGTATGAGGGGAAAAAAAACGGTCCGGTTTTTGTGAAAAAACGCATCTAGTCGGTAAAACCGGATTTTCGCCACTTGAGGGCGCAGTTGACTAATTTAAAATAAAAAATGACCATAGGACAACAGAGTGACAGTAACACATTGTTTCAGGGTTGCCTCCTTCATCTGGCTCAAAGCCAAAGTGTTGCCATATTGGCGCATTCTTTGATTTCTTCGAGACTCAATTGTCCGCCATTATCGACTCCCCGTCACTATTAAACAAACTCCAGGCTACAGTAGAGGCCTCAGTGCATGTGCACTCCCACCCTCTAGTATGCGGTCCGGTCGGTCTCAAAAAAAAAAAAAAAGGGGTCCAAGACGGAGCACGGAACCGAATTGGTATTACCGAGAACTGACCCAACCCTAACGTAGGCTGGGTTTGAAAAACGTCGTTAAACGTTGTCATGTTACTTAACATAAAGGTACGTAGGTTTAGAAAAAAACATGGTTACACATTGTCACATTACTTAACATAAAGTAACTTAATTAACGTAAAGCTACATAGGTTAGGTTTAAAAAAAAAAAAAACATGGTTGGGCATCATCATCACATTACGTACCTAACAAAGTTACGCACTTAACTTTAAGTTATGTTGGTTAGGATTAGGATACAAAACGTGGTGACGACAAACCGAGTCAACCGAGTTCACCGAGGGAAACAAACACCAGTTACCTGAGGAAAAACGTTGTGTTGGTTTGACCCATCCACCATCCCAACCTGCCTCGTTACGCAGGCTTATGCTGTCGATACAACTTCTTTCCTTAGTCCGTCAGTGTGTTGGTTGGGATTGATTATGTGGGTTATGTACAAACTCTGGTGCGTGACTCTTTTATAGTTATAGATACAAACAGTGCAGAGAACAGCCTGCAATGAGACGTCTAGAAGTTGCTTCTTTATTAGTTTGGCTGATTTGGGCCGTTTATCAACAGCAGCAGCAGTGACTGCGAGCCACAGCTCATGGAGACAATTAAGGTACTTTAAAGGAAATAACACCCGATTGCAGCAATTTTCAGATGCTCCTTATGACAATCATCATGTTTTTATTTTGCTTCAGTGTCACAGTAATCCAGTGATAGTTGTATCCGTCCATGGATACAACACAAACAGGCTTTGTTAATAGCTCCTTTGGCACACTGCTAATGGCCAATTTGCTGTTGGTGTTACCCAAAGCCCCCAAATTATGGACACCGTTGATCCAAAACTTAGAGCAGGATTATACGAAGCACAAAGAACGAAAGTCTCAATCGTTCTCCAACAGTGTGACAGTGACAGTTGAGCACAAACACAGGTGAACAATACAAACTGTATACAGAATTGTTTGATGACCACGACTGGAAGCCGGCTGTTTGTAAAGTCACTGGATCTGTGTTGTGAGCTGCCTTTCAGTGAAGAGATATTTGTTTACAGTCACTGCTTCTGTGAACGGCCTTTGTGAACTGAAATGAACCAAACAGAGGAAATACAGACACCGAGCTGTATGTGTGATCTCACCCTCCGTCCATCTGTCTCTGTGTGTTTCAGGTAGCAGCTCAGGCTGTGTTGTTCATGTGTATGAACACTGCGGGGATATTCATCAGTTACCTGTCAGACCGGGCTCAGCGTCAGGCCTTCCTGGAGACGCGGCGCTGCATCGAGGCTCGGCTGCGACTCGAGACAGAGAACCAGAGACAGGTGAGACGAAAACACTGCTGACACAGGGTCAAAACTGTTTTTGGTGCCTGTTGAGTTTGGAGACGAGAGCTGCCACAGTATTTATGCAGGAAACAACAGAGCCCAAAAGCACTTTGTTACTTTGACTGGGGCAGGTTAAAGGTGTTTTTTTCAAGGGAATACAATGGTGGCCGCTGTCCCATCTGAAATATCTCAACTACTACAAGATTGTTTGCCATTAAATTTTGTACAGGCATTCGTTGTCCCCAGAGGATGAATCCTAATGACTTTAATGGTTTGCGGACAATGAGTTTGATATTTGTCAAATATGGGATGGATTTTCATAATGTTTGCTACAGATAATTAAAGTCTATAGAGGATGAATGATTTGGGTGAACCTGTCACTGCTTCAGCAGATATAAATGTCGACTTTTCCTGTGTCATCTTACACTGGATGGATTGGCACAACATTTTGAAACAGATAATCAGGCCCACACATAATCTGCACCCGCAGAGCTCAGATGACATCTCTGTGGATTTCCACAAATTAAATATTTTGAGGGGTTTGGGTTTTGGCGGTTTGGTGTGTCATCTACAGGGATACGAGCACTGCACTGGACCGTGATGGTGAAGAGAAAGCTGAGCTGGAGGGCGAAGCTTTCGTGGATGAAAATGGATGGATGGATTAATTTTTTTAAAATAAATTTTGTATTTGGTGCTAATTAGCAAATGTTGCTAACAAGCTAAACTACAAAGGAGTTGTTGAACGTGTAGCAACAAGCAGTGAAGTGAAATATGACAACTCTGTCACTGTCACTGAGAGCAGGGCCTCCGTGTGTGTGTGTGTGTGTGTGTGTGTGTGTGACACAGAGTGGCAGAGCTGGCCCCGCCCGTCACACATGCAGCCTGCTGTGAGGCTCTGACACAGAGAGAGAGAGAGCTCTCCTCTGGACTGACCAGTAAAAATGCCTCAGTGACAAACGTCTTAATCTTATTGCAAATTAGAAACAGAGTTTGTAAGAAAAAAAATGTACAAGATAACATTTATGTCACCTCAGCGAACAAGAAATATATCACCTGAATTTCTCAAATATTGATCACAGGACCATCGTAGCTTATCAATACAACAGTCTTTATTAATTCAGCCCCGCGGCCCGTTTCATTCTGGGTTTCCGTACCCATCCTTATGGACTTGTAGTCTTGTTTGTGTGTGTGATGATTGAGTATTTATTGCTCAATGAGAGTGTCATAAGTTATGACTGTTATGTCTTCATATTTATAGTTTGCTGGTTACTTTATAACTTATGTTTCGTTGCATTGGTCAAACTGTTTTTTTCCTTTGTCTTATTTTGGCGAGTGCTCTCAGCCACATGTAAAATGTCCTCTTACCTAACTGAGGAGCAAAAATAAGAAAGCATAGGAGAGTCCCAGAAATTGCTGGTTGCTTAGAAAATAAGAACAAATCACAGGCACAAACAAAATTAAGCACATTTATCTATATATCGCCTCCTGCATGAGGCTCAGTGACCTCTATGACCTTCAACAACCACTGGAGCATCACAGCAGCCCAAAACACAGCATCACAGAACAGAACCACAAGTTTTTCCTTCCTGTTGTTTCGTGATGAAGCTCAGTGTGAAGAGACTTTGATAAAAGAAGCAAAGCGATTGATGGATTTCTGTTGACAGGACTGAATGTTAGCTAATGAGCCCGCAGAGACGAGAATAACATGGACGCTGCATCGATCCGCTGCTGTCACGCGAACCGTGCATCAGTGCAGTGGACACAGACACACACAGCTGCACATGCTGCCCAGCAAGGCAACACACACATACACAAATAGAAAGAATACACATAGTCTGAGTGAGATGAGCGCTGAAGTATACACACAAACACACAGAGCACACACACACACAGCGACACACAGAGAGCTTTGTTTACGCAGTGGAGTGGACAGTCGGGCTCTGAGAAGCCACAGAAAGCTTTTACCGTGTTGTGTTTCCTGGAAGGGTTCAGCTCTGATAAGCTCTGGGATGGTTGTAATGGAGTGAGATGGGGCCCCGCCCCGAGCAGACCACTTTAATGAGGACCAATCAGGGCCTGGTATTTCTGTCAACATGCTGTAAGAACACAGAGCCATGTTTCTGTCCACGCAAGAAACACTGTGTGTGTTTACTCCGAAATACTGTTGTTTTTCCGTTAACCCATTAACCGGGTAACTAGTAAAGTCTGACTGATATATTGGTCAGCAGATATTATCAGCTTCTCATAACAACATCAGTGTACACATTGTCTGAAATGCACTGATATGGAATCTTTTCTCAACTCAAATTTATTTATAACTCAAACACAAGAGGTAACAGAGGTTTTACAGAATTCTAGTACGTTGGTTTCCAGCTGTTGGGCTACAGTCCAAAAGTGGGCTGCGGGTCCGTTCTGAATGAGCGACTTGCGAATGTGTCAGGTTTGTAAAAAACACACTTTCTCTTAAATACAGTGAATTTCCAGCACAAAGCTTTCATTTTGAAGTGTACTTTCCTGCTGTAGAGTGAGCGATGCCGGTAGCTAGCTCCCAGCATACCCAGTGATGCACAGTGCAGCAAACTGGAGAGTAGCAAGAATTAGCTAAAATATTTTCAGCAGTTAACAGATTAAAAGTTAATCGTTAACATCCCTAGACTTATTTTACGAAGTGTAGCCAACAGAAGCAGAAGTTCTGAGAGCATCATTGGTGTAGGAATGAGTCCTAAAACCTTTAAATGAGTTAGCATTGAGCACTCCTTATCGTAAAGTCAGCGGGTTTTTGAATGGGTTTTCGGTCTAAACTTCAGAGACTTTCACGTTGTGTTCTAGGACATAAAATACATCAGTAAATATCTCACTTGTTAATTTTGAAGCCTTTCGGTGTCTTTAATGCATGAGGACTGATCATACGTGTGTTTGCCACAGACCTTTTTTTCTGCAATAATCAAAAAAAATAATGCATTTAATTAATATCGCACCTTTCATATAAGAAATTAATCAGTGTTTTACAATAAGGGCATTATCAGTGTTTGAAAATAGACAGAATGAACACATAATTAGCCAGTGAGGCTATTTAAAAATGAATGAAATGATTGGTGGTGGTGATTCTGAGATCCTATTCGTGGAAATCTCAGAGCATATTTCTCCTTGTGTCACCTTGTAGGCCTCCAATGTCAGCAACAAAATCCCATTGGCTCTTTGATGAGGAACCAGGGCGATGCTAACTTCTGCCTCTCAACAACAAAATAGTGCCCACAGTGTAAATATGGAAGAGTCATTCTTGGCAACAATTATGTGCCATTTAAGTCTTTAAAGAAACTGATCTTTATTATTTTGGAAAAAACCCTTTATGGGTCGGGGCAGAAGCACGACTAATGAATATGGATCGACTTTACACACTGACATTAATCTGGAGCTTAAAGCTGTTCCACTGGTGACATTCAGCTGAAAACTCCCCACGAGTGACAATAAAAGCAAGACGAAGGAACAAAGTGTTTTCTAGTGATCCTTTAAACACGATACAAGTTGTCAGCGAGCTGCTGCAGGGCTTCAGCTCTCGGCTAAAATCAAGCTGCGCTAATGACTTCCAAAGCTAATCTGACACTGAGTCCGCTGGCTCTCAGCTGTCCAAACCAGAGACTGTGTCCAGTGGAGCAAACACACACTGCAGCCGCTGTTAACTGTCCACACTGCAAAAAATGTCCACCTGAGCCAGTCTGTCACTGCTGTGTGTGAAACCATGAAAGAATAAACACAAACTCCCAATGCGAGATGAGATGCAGTTTGACTTGTCTTGAGAGACAGTGAGTTCAAATCAGGTCAGTTCACTCTTTAAATATTGATTAAATGTGAGGCTAGAGAGATGACTGCTTGCTCTATATGATCAAATGTAGATTAAAAGAAGCATGTCGGATGCTTTTGGAAAAAAACAGGATTGACAGGAAGGCAATTCAGGCACTCATGCAAATATAAGAAGATATCATTCACATTAAAGCCCCGGCAAAGACCAACAGATTCTCATTTTGACCTCAAACAATGAATATTCTCACTATTATGGTTTATATTAAATTGATATATAGGATTATGCAAATCTCCAATGGCCATTACAGTTGTAAAGTTGACTTTTTGGGGTAGTCCTGTGAAAAGGGAATTGCAATAGTCTAAACAGCTGGTAATGAAAGCATGAGTGAGTTTAAGTTAAAAGACTAATATAAGCATGGTCCCTTAAAAATCTAATAAACTATTTAAACTTGATTCCCTAAAATGTCCCTTAATTCAGCAAACAAGACATTTCTGTGCAAAGATCCAAATATGATCATTAGAGGAATCATGTAAACACAGCTCCAGTTTGAGTGACAGGTGACTCTCTGGGCTGCAGCACAGAAACACCGCAGCTCCTCAGAGACTCAAACTTTCAGTGCAAATTCAAGACGACTCCATAAACACAACATTTCTTGCAGTGAACCTCCACCACCAGCCCCCGGAGCGTTTGGTTGCGATGCAGCAGCCGCGACATTAGCAACGCTCCACTGGAATGTTTGTCTGTCTAGACTTTAATTTAGGGATGCAGTGCTTCGCTTTCCAGCACAGATACCAGGTCAACACAACACAGCAGAGCCGAGCCGAAAGCAGCGAGTGCTGAAAACACACCTGCTCTCCTCCGACACAGTTTACACACTCAGCTGACGTCCAAAGAGGAGCTGTCCAATCAGCTGCAGGTCCTCAAATCACAGCGTCACAAGCTGCAGCTGCGAGTAAACACCACTACGACACTCCACCTTCATTGTTACATAAACACAATTTAATTTCATCATTTCATAGAATCTTTACAGTGAAATCAAAGTGTCATCATCACGGATGCTGGGTATTTTTGGCTACAACAACATGAAGGTTTATTTTTGGCAGTGATTTCAAATTTTATTCTATATTTTTTTCCTTTGCTGGTTTGTTAATGTTGGATTGAATCTGTCATTTTGGTTTTGTGTATTTGTGAGTTATGTAAATTCTGTCTGTGACGGAATCAGATCAAAACTTGTTTATCAAAACAAGCAGTAGACAGTAACAAAGAGTAACCTGGTTCAGTCAGCGCTGTCAGGTTGTCATATCGAATAAAAATCAGGACTTTTCTTTGACAACAGTTTCCCCAGACGTCAGACTGGAATCAGAGTGGACAGGACCGTTAAACCAATCAGAGATATTATTTCAGATCAGACATTTAGATAGCTGCTGCTGCATTATCTCAATTACGACCTGAAGCAGCAGTGTTACTCTAATAAGACTTTCCTGATTTGCTGCAGGATTTGCAGCAGTTCAGTCTGGTTCCCTGCGGTGTGTGTGTGTGTGTGTGTGTGTGAAAACATGCATTACAGATGTTGTGGGGACATCAGTGTACACAGTGACATGTGGGGACTCTCCTGCCTTTTAGTGACAAATACAAGTTCTCATAATGTACATCAGTACATTTTAGGGTAAAGACTTGGGTTAGGGCAGGGTTAACTTTAGGTCAAAGCTGGAGTGCAAGCCTTTTGTCCCCCCACCTCAGGCAGTGGAAATATTTACACAAATGCGACGTGTTGACGTGTGTGTATGCCTGCAGGTGAGCTCGCCGCATGTCCCGCACCCCCAGGAGTGCTTTCAAGTCTTAATTTATCTTACATCTTGCCTCTGAATGCCACGTTTCTTTTTTATCTGCAGCATCCACTCCAGAAACACCATGAACATTTTTTAATAGAAATGAACGATTTATTGGCCAACCTTTGGTATCAGCTGATATTTGCTGAGTTGACTGCTATTGGCCCATCTGCAAATATGATGACATCGACAGATGGCAGCAGCCAATGTTTTTTTTGTTTTGGGACATTAGTGTTATGCAGGCTAAAGAGCAGGGCTTGGTACTAATGGCGTCCTGTCATCCTGGGGACAATAAAACCATGTTTGGGATGAACAAAGATCTTCTCCGGTACACCTTTGGGATGAAGAAGGACAGTAAACTCACTGCTGACTCATCGGGGGATGCGCCCTATTGTTTCCCTGATAACGTTACATTGTGAACAATAAATCTGTGTTGACATGGGCAGAAGGACAGCTAGGTAGCGCTAGCTGTTAGCAGCTGGTGGCTGAAGCTAACAGCCAAGGGAGGTTTTTATTCAGTTACATTATGATGCATTTAGGCTCTATTCAGTAAAATTGACTGTTGTACAGTGAACTTTGACTTTATTCTCGTGTTCAAATCAGTTGTATGAAGGAGAAATTATAAAATAAATATATATTAGAGAGGGAATTTTATATATATATTATATTTTTTTTTCTTTGTTTCCCTGGCCCAAAAGGGGGATTAAATGTCAACAAAAACAAAATTAACAACAACAACAGCTACAACAACATCAAACCAAATGTGGATACTGGTATTGGTGATCAGCCATTTTGTTGTTTTAAACATTGGTATCAGTATTGGCCAAGAATTAATTGCATTGTGTGGCATTTATCAACATGGAAAAGTCCTGCACTTCAGCTTCAAGGTTTGAGTTAGGGCTAGACAAGTAGTGGTCAGGGTTTGGTTGCGTCTCCAGGAAATGAATGTGACTCAATGTAATGTCCTCTGAAGTGATGGAAACATGACTGTGTGTGTGTCTGTGTGTGTGTGTGTGTGTGTGTGTGTGTGTGTGTAGGTGTGTATGTTATAAGTGAGACCAAATGCAGCGATGAAACATCATCTCTGAGTTGTTTTTCATTCAGTGTGACATTAATGAATGAAGATAGATGTGCGTTTGTTTTTGTAAAGGGTGAATGGAGAGCAGAGGATGCTGTCTCTCACCCCCCGTCTCTTTTTCTGTTTCTCTCTGTTTGTCTGTCTCACTGTCTCTCCACTTGTGCTCGAGCTTTGAAGAGGCTCTTCAGAGCTCTCAGACAGCGCCATGCAGCTTCACTGAGTTCACAGGAAGTTGGAGGTTTATTTTTTGCTGGGAAACTGTACAGTCTGCGATACGAGCCAAACACAGGGAGTGATATTATTCACATTAACTGTATAAATATATTTTTCAACATGGTGTTGGAGTGACACAATTATTAACTCACATTTTTATAGATGCTTGACATTAGACATTGAATCATTGAGGAGCATAGAACAATACATGAAAACATCTTACTCAACTGGAGTCATTACCTCAAAGCACTGATGGTTCATAATTTACACAGAAAGTCAGTTAATTCTTCACAATGATTTCTCACGTTCACATTTTTAAAGACTTCACTTTTCTCTAATCTGTTCACTGATGAATGGGGATGTTTTTGCCTCTTTGTCTCGTCACAGTCGTGAGAAATGTTCTGTTTTCCCATGTCATTTGTTTGTTAGCAGAATGTATCGTCCTTCAGTATAATTTGACAGACAGCTAATTTATGCACAGAGCAGAAACTGATGAACTTTTGGTGCAGATTCACAAGGAGTGTCTTGACATCGCATGATTGAGAATATATTGTTTCTTACATTTCCGCCATTTTCTCTCACCAGAATACATTTTATCATTGTACAGTTGTGCAAACCATGGATATGTTGCATTTTTATTACGTTGCAGAAACTTTTCTACAAAGCTGTGCTCAATGTGTTTAGGCACAGATGGTCTTGAATATGGTCATGAGATATAGTTTTGGCTTGAAATATATTTTTACTTTTTTATTTATGAACATTTTTTACATTATAAAGGCAATTAGCACAGAAACAAAATAAATAGGGTGCAATACACACAAGGGAAAAAGAAGGAAAGGATAAGGTCATACAGTACATACATACAGTAATCATGTAAGATCTGTGTCATTGGCTCATTGGATGAAACAAACAACCGTAATGGGGTATAACGACTACCTACCATATATGGACATATTTTCATATAATTTAAAACAACACTGTTTATATCGATATAGGGTCAAGTTGCACGAAACAATGCGATGCCAGTGTCCATCTCGCCTCTCTCACAATTTCTCCATCAACTCTCAGAGAGACACAGAGCTGCTCCTCCGTTCAATCTGTCTGTTAATGAGTCTACAGTGAGACATCGGTCTGTATGTTGCATGTGCTAGGCTAAATCGGTGTCAGGTGAGTGTTTGTTTGCTAGTTTGTGTGTGAGGTGGATCATCGCTGTTCTTCTCGGTAGTTATAGTCTACTGTGTGTGATGTAGCAACAACACAGATAGTTCATATGCAAGACAGAAAGCACGTTGCCGTTAACCCTAGAAATGCGCAAAACCTAAATATCGCAATAAAAAACTGGTAATGGAAACACCTACATTTCGAAAAAACTCTCAAATGTCGAGAAAAAGTTTTTACGTTTGACTGTTCCAATGGAGTCTCACAGGACCAGATTTTATCACGGCTCATACGCAAAACACCTTTTAATGGAAACACCTGCAAATCGCAACTGCACTTTGTCAAAACTTTAGAAATATTGCATTTATTTTGTGCAAAACTGTATAAGAAACGCGACTAATGATAACCTGGACAAAGTGTCTCTCCATTATAGCCAAAAAGGTTAACAGCCTAAAGAAATAAAAATTATTTAAAACACTTTCCAGCACTTGATTCATTTGAAAAGCCGACAGATTGAAAACGACTTCTTTAGTCCGCTCAGTGATATTTTTAAATGTTTCAAACCTATCTGATCCTTTAATAGTTGTGTCATAGTTTAGTGTCCTGTGCCTCAAAGCTTTAAACCTCTGTAGCTCCAGTGATCTGTGCAAAACGTTAACGTACAGCCCTGCTGTTTATTTGACATCATTTTTCCTTTACATGTTGAGCAGCTGTATATTTTCAAAAACGGCAAAAATCCCCGTCTTTGCATTTTATTTTGATCACAGTCTGCTTTTATAAAAGTGCTTGTGACATCTCAAATGTGGCTCTGACTTGCAGTTGTAATCATGTAGCCCATTGCAAAGAAAATACTGAGATACATGTTGTGTATCTATGCCTGTAAATACCAAGGTATGATTTTTTGTCCATATTGCTCAGACCTAATCTGTAATAACAGACAAGTGCTCTTGGGTAATCAGTGTGATTGGCTGTCCTTCCACTTCTGTTCATTTATGTTGTTCATTGTGCGATGCCTTCCCTCGATGACACATCCTCAATTACAGTGGTTCAGCTCAAAGCTGGTGGGAATGAGGGAAGGTTCAGCCGATAGCACAGAGGTTCCAAGAATCCTGAAGAGCCAGAGGTGATTTGGTGGGGAGGGAGGAGCGATAATGTTCTGTACGGATTTTAAATTTGGGGAAAATAAGGAACGCTGCTGTCACATTGATACTTAATGTGATGATTCTCCTTAATGTGGGATGAGCAGAATGTAGGGCAGCAAGCGACTTATGTTCAGACACTACTGCAGCACTACTGATTTGTTTGGTGTCAGGTGAATCATTGTCACACTTGCAGATCATTGATTTGTTTGCAACCACTAAAGTTTCAGGACTCAGTAACAGACAAGCTGACGAGTTCAGATTCTTATTAGATGTGTGGCTCTGTCATTCTGAGTCCTGATGGGTTTTTATACATTAGCATGTTCTGTGCTGGCGTCACTGTCAGACTTCTGTGTGGAGAAACTTGCGTCGTGGTTTGAATGTATTCAGTATCTGAAGGAGGCCGTTGCTTGGCGGCGGCGCAGATCCCCGAGGCCAAAAACTACTGAGGGATGCTGCGTGGCTCCCACTCCAAATCTGTTTCTGCTTTTGCCAAGTGGCTCTGCGTCAGTGCAAAAAACCACAAGACAAATTTGGTTTATTTGTGTTGTTTCTGTGGGCCTGGAGGCTTTGGAGGATCCTGTTAGAGGAGCTTAGGCTGGCAGAGTCAGAGTCATCTTTTAAATCATTTCTTACAGACAGGCCTTTATGTAATTTGTTTTTACAAGATTCTTTTACTCTTCTCTGCCTGTTTATTATTCTGTTTTTTAACTGTTGTCTCCATTGAATTCCTCTTTGCTCTAAATCTTGATGTTGTGTTGTTGGAAGTTAAATATAAAAACTTGATTTAAGTCCTTAAATCCACATGTATCAAGTTTCTTAACTCACTAAGTCAAAGTTCCACTTTGCTGCTACAGTCTTAAACATCGTTGTTGTTTTAATTATATCATATTATATACTATTGTATATACTGTTTGTATATGTAGCCCTACAAATGTTATGTTATGTTTTCTTAAAAAAAAGTGAACCAATTTGCCAGTTTTATGAAACGTGTCTTAGATATTCCAGAAGATAAGTGGTCTCCTCTTAGAAGGATTGATGCACAAACAAGTCGATAAATACTTGAAACGGCAGCGTAGACTTATTTCTCAATAAGTGGCTGATTCTTTTCTTTTTTTTTTTTTTTAAAGGAAAATGAGTCAGTAATCAACAAAAGTGTCTTTATAACAATGATATTTCTGCAGTGCAGGTGTTTAAAAAAATCATGCTATTTTCACAATGTCCAGATATTTGATTATAGTCCATCTTTCTAATACTAATACCATCGCTTTTTCTGCCCCACAGGAGAGACTGGTTTTATCGGTCCTGCCACGTTTTGTAGTTTTGGAAATGATCAACGACATGACAAATGTAGAGGACGAACACCTCCAGCATCAGTTTCACAGAATCTACATCCACCGCTATGAGAATGTCAGGTGAGGCCACCAGTTTGTTCACCTACTTTAATCATCCAGCCGACCTTTGCGGTGAAGAGTCTGAAGCGTCAGCAGCAGATTAATGGATGCTGCAGTGGGTCAGCTGTGGCAGTGTGTTTGTGTAAGCTTTCAAAGTCTCTCAGTTGTTTTAAAAGTGAACACAACACATGTTGTCTTTCTGAAAAGTTAGTGCCCGTCCCAGTACTCCCCCTTGGCCCCACCCCTACATTTGCCTTTCTGCGTGTAGGGGTAGGGGGCATAACGAGGGGTAGTGGGTATGAAACTAGCCCTTAGCAGTGAGGGATTTCAGATGCTGACTTGCCAGCGAGGGGTAGACGTTGCCATGGCTACCACCGAGCAAGAGACGGGGAAAAAAGTTCATACATAGCTAACGTTACCGTCGTCAGGTTGCTTGTTAGCTAGCTAGCTCGAACTATCTGACGTCTGTCATCAGTCCTGTTCTGCAAAATTGTCGGATTTTTCACATTACGATAACACGCCAGCTAGTTTAACTGTGCTTGTCCTCTGTCGTCTGTCGTTCATCAAACGAAGCATGATGAATAATGCGAATGCGATCTGTAGGATGAACTCAGCTGGAGACTCCATTGTAGACGCCAGTTGGAAATGTAGATGACTCGCAGCTTCCTGGTTAAAATAGTTACATATGAACGACGCTGTGACGTAGTGAGTGGTGTCCCAATTCCTAGGAAAAGATTTCAACCCCTACCCCTCGTTACATACAAATAAAACAGGACTAGAGACAGGAATAGAAATAAAAAATATATTTTTGTCTCACCCACTGCCCGACTTCATTTTTACCTCTGAATTTTTATATATATATATAGATATATATCTATATATCTATATATATATATAGCTATATAAACCCATGACACAGCTTTTTGCAGGTTGAGCAGTCAGTAAGCAGCTCCATGGTGCGATCTCTAACATGGCTGCTGTCAAAAGATCTGTTGCAAAATCCAGTGAGCTTTTTTTTTTTTTAGAATTATTAGAGTAATATGTTCCATGTTGTGGATAAAACTGTAATCTGACAGATACTGCTGTGATATTAGACTGAACTTCACTGCAGAACAGACAGATCAGATTTCCAGGTGCAACAAAAGTACAGTTTAAAGCAGAGTGTGTGAGGTGAAGAGGTCTAATCAGATCAGCCTGAATGAGTGAAAACACCTGTGTGAGTGAACTGGAGCCTCGATTAGTGTCACCTGTTCTCTGTCTGCTGTGACGAGCCAGACTGTCTCTTGTGAGCAGCTTTAGTCCAAAATAGTTAAACATTTTAACCAAATTCTTTACCTACATGCAGCTAACTTGTAAATCAGCCTTAAATCAATCAGTAATTTTTGCTTTCTTTCCCCCAAAACTGGAACATAATCTTCATCTTAATGTGATTTGTGGCAACATGACACCTGAGTGAAGAGTTTTTGCTGTGCTTACACACTGTAAGCATCCAAGCCTGGTTTCTAGGAGGCTGTATACCCTCATCACAGCTCACCAGAGAGAAATCTGATCATGACTTTTGTTACTTACTTTCCGACAGGCATACTTCAGCTTCAGTAACAGTAGAACTTGATAAACATCAGATCTGTTTACCAAAGAGTCAAACTGATGCTGCTGTAAGTTTTATAATTTGTCTGGGAAACTTTCTAAAGCCTGCAGAGAAGTTTCTCATCAGTGATGATGATCTGAGGTTACAGTTGGTGGTGTTATTGTCAGTCACTTAAAGGAATAACTCACCCCGAAAAAGTTTATTAGTGTGTCAGTTACTCACCCTGTGTTATGTTGAATTCATGAGGAAAACTTTGATTTTCTCACATGCCTCCACGGTGAATGAAGAATCCAATAGTGGAGAAAATTCTTGATGAACTGAAGTCATAGGGGTCCACGGCTAACACCAGCAAACTATATCAATATGTTGATTTGCAAACTCTCACACAGCTCTCATTCATCCAGTCCTGTGTTCAGTACACACTGATAGAAACAAAGTGACTGATGGAGGCAGCGGTAGACCAGCAGCTCCTGTGTTCAGTGAGGTAAAATTACTATCTTTGTAAATGGAGTCTGGCTTTTTACTTCAGTTTCCACCCAGAACTGGCCGTGTGTTTGTGAAGTACTGAGCATACGACTGGAGGATAATAGTTGGATTATCCTGCATTATACTTGGTAAGTTAAGAAGTTTTTTCACGAGCTCAACATAACTATGAGTGAGTAATTGATATACAGGCGAAAGTAAGTATTCCTTCAAGTGCTCTGAACTTTGCATACTGATACCAACTGACTTGTTTGGAGGGAAAGTTTCACATATCCTCATGTCAAAAAAAAGAAAAAGAAAAAGGGCTTCACTTAAACTTTACTTAGCTTATATGTATAAATAGCATTAAATATTATACATGGTGTTAAAGTACTGACCTGGATATTAAAGTGACATTTCCATATTTTATTCAGCATTCTTTTCGCAGATGTTAAAGGCTTCACAAACCTCTCCACAACGCTGTCAGCGCAGGAGCTGGTGCGAATGTTGAATGAACTCTTTGCACGCTTTGACCGCCTCGCACACGTAAGTGATTCAACTTTTGACTTCAGATGTATGTGTAAGTGTTTATTCTTGGAGCTAATGAGTGTACGGACCAACATGTCCTCACACTGAAATAATGCAGTACTTTGTCAGTGGAAAATCACCATAGCTGCTCCAAAAATGATGCTTATGAGCATTTTCTGATCTGGCACGTTTCTGGTGAGGGTCTGGTTAAAATGAGATTGTAATGTTTGGGAAAAAGAAAGAAAAGAAACTGAATTGCGGTCTCTGATGGTTCATCAGTGATGCAGAGATCGGCAGCTGGATTTGACAGAAATGAAGGGTTGTTCAAAAGTGCATTTTTAATTTGTGCACTTTTCAGGAAATACGTTTGCAGGACGTTGCCCACTCAAAAAATATTCTAGGTGGAATATCACTTGAGAGTTACAACATGTAGCATTTGCTGTTCTTGCAGAGCAAATAGAGCTGTTGGTGGAAGAAACAGAGCGTTATATTTCTACATGAATGAACCAACGGTTAAGTTAATCACACATTCACTGAGTGTCCAGAGTGCGCTCTGCCACTCTGAGAGTGCGCTGCTCTGGATAACCATTGTCTAAAACAAGCCAACAGAACTTGCTAGCTAACGTCTGTGGAGAATTGTGGAGAAGCCCCACCCCCAAAAAATGTACAGTAAAAGTAAAAGGGTCTATTTCATTTTATTTACTCTCTTATTCTGTCTTTTATGTGTATTTTCTTATTTCAATATGTAAAGCTCTTTGAGTGTATGGAGTGTGCTTTACAAATAAAGTTAGAATTATTATGAAAGTTACATTTGTGTCTACTAAGTTTGCACTTTTTAAATTTTTCGTTTTCCACGTCTCACAGAAAAACAAGTCTTTAAAATACTTTAAAACCCAGATGCTGCCTTGTTGATTTTTTGCCGCTCCGCTTTTCAGTGACAATCTGTCAGGTCTGCCAAAGCTCATAAAAACTAAAAAAAGAAACCCTGGTACTCGGGTAAATAATTTATTCAAAACAACAGAGCAAATAATTGATTCAGCGTTCACTCTGTATGTTTGTCTGATACTAGACTGAAGAGCATTTCAGGCTGTCATGCTCGGCCGGACAGGATTTCACAGTTAATGCAGCACCAGCCTGATGTGGAAATAGTTTTCACCGCTTTACTTTTTACCGTTTCATTTGCCACTTATATTTCTCTGCATTTCTGTTTTACATCACGTGTTGTATTTTACTACTCATTTTCTTCTGTTTTTAGGTTTAATTAATTTTTTTTTACTATGAAATGTGTATTCTGATAGTTGCTGCTATAGAAAGAGCGTCACTTGTTTGCCTATGACCTGATGTGATTGGTCTGTTGCAGGAGAACCACTGTCTACGAATAAAGATCCTGGGAGACTGTTACTACTGTGTGTCTGGTCTACCTGAGCCCAGGCAGGACCACGCCCACTGCTGTGTGGAGATGGGCCTCAGCATGATCAAAACCATCAGGTACTGTCTGCGTCCACAGTGTTGTCATTATGGAGACTCTGGTATGTCGATGACTGATCTCCATCAGATTTGTTTCTCACAGGATGACGTCCCTTGACTTTTCATCTAGTGATGAGTGTGCCTGTTGGTGGGATAAAAACCATTAACCCTTTGGCTTTGCTGGCTCAGGTTTCACTCCTTGTTTGCAGGATTTAAGGCATTGACTGAAATAATACCAAGTAGTATCAAAACTCCTTCCATCCCTTGATACTTGTCTTTGATCATTTTGTACCCAAATCTAGATTTCTCAAGGTTCTGGTGTTCCTCAGGGATCAGATGCAGGTATCAATTATTTCTATACCCAGAGCTAGAAAATAGTGACCATTTGTATGGTTTTGCTCTGCAGCCAATCACTGCAAGCGTTCTTCGATTTAATGCAATGGTTTGATGAGGTAATGAGCCATCATGTGATTGGCTCACTACTGCTGCAGCTACAACCTGTACCAGGTGTCAGCAACCTGCAGCTCTGGAGCCACATAATTGATTGTTAAAAAAATGTGTGGCCTATACACCAAATAATAAAACATGGTACAACTTTGCTTTTTGGCTTGCGATTTATAATTTTTGAAGCCCAAAATTACATTATTATTATTATTAATATTATTTTGTGTAGATAAAGCTGCAGTTCCTTACCACAGATATGTCGAATCAGAGAAGTAGGAGCCCTGTGCTGTTTTCCTGCATCTCGCAGAGAATCGGCTTGAAAAATAAATGTCTTTTACCTCTGAGGTATTGGACAGCGGTGCGCTTATCTGTACATTTCTTTTATCTCATTTCTCACAGCGCTGGGTATGTCAGCTGTGTGATCTGAGAGCAGCTTCCCCTGCAATATTTGCATTTGCAAGAATTTGCCCCCGGCTGAGTTTCTACAGAATATCACTGACAAATAATGAATACAATTACAAGGTTCAACAATATCACACATCCATGCATCACTGAGACGGAAGAGAATATTTTATTCAGTGATGGTATCATACTTTAGAAATTGCACAACAGGGATTTACAGATCTCATAAGCTCATGAATCATGACACACAACCGACTGTGTAATCTTCAGTTCATGTGAGAGAGAAGGTATGCGGCAGAAATCAAGCTTCCAATCACTCACTTACAGCACACTGTCACTCTGCAGTGACTTGTGAAAGGGCTCGCTGACCCTGGTGTTTGTGCTTTTAAAGCCTGAGGCATTTTCATTTCGATTATCTTCTTTGTCGCTGCAGCATTTTGGCCCTGCTGCATCACTTCCAGTATGACAGTGAGGGAGGAGAGGACGGCTGGTGTTTAGAGGAAAAAAGAGGGATTAGTGATGGATAAACTGTGAGATTTGTACTGTATACTGTTAAGTCAATATGGTGAGCTGCTTACAGTCGACCACTTTGTGCAGCAGAAGTGCAGCTTGGTACATGCCGCTGTCTTCATTATGTGTGCTGAAACATTGATTTAAGGAACTAAAAATAAAAAGGTTGCAGCAGCCAATGCATGAGTCCATGTCTTGGGGGCAGCAGGCTGAGCCAAGTATTCCAGACGTCCCTCTCCTCAGCAACGCTTTGCAGCTCCTCCTGGGGGATTCTGAGGTGTTCCCAGGCCAGACGAGATATGTGATCCCTCCAGTGTGCTCTGGATCTGCCGCGGGGCCTCCTACCAGTGGAACATGCCTGGAACACCTCTAACAGGAGGGGCCCAGGAGGATCCGGATCAGATGCTTGAACCACCTCAACTGGCCCCTTTGACGTGAAGGAGCAGTGGCTGTACTCTGAGTTCCCTCTGGATGTCTCTCGATGTTCTTTCAGTCACTAGCCAAAGTTAATGACCATACAGTAGGTGAGGGTTGGGACGTAGATGGGCCAGTAAAAGCTTTGCCTTTTGGCTCAGTGCCCGCATCACTGCGCCAAACTGCCGATCCATCTTATGATCCATTCCACCCTCAGCTACCGTCATGAACTCTGGGTAATGACCCCAGGATACTTGAACTCCCTTGTTTGGGGCAGTAACTCTCTCCCAACGGAGTGGAAAATCTCTAATTCAGACACAAGTGGTCAATCAAGACGCCGCGCCGTTCTCATCTGTGTTGATTATGCATCTCCAGCTCACCACTTGAGTTCAGATGTGGTTACTGCCTACTTCACTTCTGCTAGAATATTTAAGGGCCCCACGCATAGTTGTCACACCCTCACTGGTTCCAGTCACGTCAGTGGTTGGGTCAGAACAGCTGGAGATATCATTGTCTGCGGAATTAAAAAACAAAGGACAGTCACGCAACACTTCGTCCAATTCGTCGTATAATGGGAAAAGGCAGAGCCTTGGTGCGCTGTCACCAAAACAACCACCATATCTTGCATTGCTTTTCTGTAGCAGCCCTGTCAGAGACGCATCAGGAGCATTACATTAGCATTTACATTAGCACTACAAATGATATGTGGTCAAATGCGTCCAAGGCTACCAGTGTTGGGCAGCAACAAGTAACAGTAGTAACGTTACTTTTTCCAGTAACGAGTAGTGTAATTAATTACTTATAAAATCACTACTTACCTGAAATACAACATCACACCAGGACTCATTTTTGTAATTGTTGTATTGCGCGGACACGTCCTAAAGCAAGCCAGGTATAAATGATTACGTCAACAGCTGGAAATATTCCCATTACTTTGATTTTGTCAGGCGGAAAGATGACAACAACACTTTCCACTGCGAAACACACGTCCTCAAAGCTCCGGTCTGAAACACCTCGGCTGCTATGACCGACAACACAACAATGTCAAGCTCCAGGAAATACACCCCACCAAAGGTGAGCCCTCCTCAGCCAACTTTAGAAAATGGTAATGAGTAATATATTTCATTTTTACAGTAACAAGCCCAACACTGCAGGTGGTTTGAATAATCAGATCACAGTACATCTTGATCACTTCTATTGTCCACTGTCCACTTGTAATCTGATCGACCGAGATACATTTTAGAGCCGAGTGTAAACAGAGTCAGGTTTAGTTTTGTCTCCTTCTACTTCAGTGCAGGGCCTTGTCTTGCGGCTCCCTGGACAGAATACGAGGTTTCTCTGCTCTGACCACTAGAACAAAACCAGATCAGATGAGTTGAGGTTAAAAGCTGTATTTTCAGTCACTCAGTCTGTGCCGTTGTACATCTATCTGTCTATATCTGCTGTCATCATGGTGGAAAATCAACACAATTCAAAGGCCAGTACCTTTGAACATGAACATTTTTGCTCCAGAGGTTTGTCTGCTTCACCAAAACACTTTGGTGTCAGAGTGACCCAGAACTTTCACACAGTTTTAGTATTGTGTAACAACATTTCATAATTCATATTACTCCTGTGTGACACTTATTGGTGCTCATACATGCAGGTTAATAGCTGCCCTCTTTCCAGCTTAATAACCTGAACTCAGTGAATATACTTTTTTTTCTCCTCTATTTTCCTGATTTTTATTCTTTTGATGGTGATGTTCGTGTTTACAAGAGGTCAGCAAATTACCACTGTGCACAGCAACCTAACAAAGAGGTCTAGAGCCTCTCTTATCCACACCACTAATGCATATCAAGATGCAATGTTCCTACTGAAATCATTGACATCGAACACAATACCAGAGCAGGTGAGACATGCTGTACTGTTGTTTGATATGGATATAGAGCGACCCGTTGCAGAATTAAATCTCCAGCTCAACATTTACACCCCAGATTATTCCGCTGTATGTCTACAGTTTGAGTGTCACTTTTGGTCCCGTCACTTTGGTCCAGACTGAAATTTCTCAACAGCTGTTGGATGGATAGCATATATTTTGCAAACACTTCAATGGACCCCAGATGATGGAACTTAATAACTTTGGTGATTGCGGCACTCTGGATAACATACATTAAGACAGCGCTCCAAATTGCTGGAGTGCACTCTGACGGTAGCAGTGAATGTTTCCAAATGCATCTTCTTGCATCATCTTCCTCTGTTGTCAAAAACAAGCCAACAGAACTTGCTAGCTAATGTCTGTGGAGCATTGTTTTGCCTCCAGCTAAGCCCCGCCCACCAAAAACGTCATCCCGTTTACTAACAGTAGTGCTTTTCTAGTCTTCTGAGCTGCTAATATTTTCACTGTAACTGCACGCTCATAGTAGTGCTGATCTTTGTGAGTTGGACTGTTTTTGCAGTGAGGCTCATTTACATTGAAAGGGGCCGATGGTGCGGCAGATATAGCCTTTGCACATTACCTGCTTTAAACACATGCAGCACAGGATTATAAAGACGCCATTTGCTCTGCAGCTACATGTAGTTACGGGTGCATCTGACCCCTCATGGGTTCATTGGTTTCTTTTGTCTTACTTGTGCAGGGTTGGTGGCTGCAAAGGCTACACAATCCTTTCCTTGTGAATGGGTCAATAAAGGTCAAATGTAGTTAATGCTTGTAAGGTGGATGCGACTGTGATGGCTCTGGTGGTCACATGGGTGAAGCGGAGCAAGGAGCTGACCTCTGACCTCCGCAGGGAGGTGATGGACTTCCCCGCAGAGTCAATAAAGAATTATCATCGTCGTCATGAGTAACTGCAGTTTGTCTGAGTTCATTTCCAGCCCTGGGTGTCATTCAGCAGTCGACTGACTTTAAGCACCTGTCACAAACTCCCAGGATGCCTTTCACCTCACATTCATCACTGCTCTTATGAAGCATGAAATGAGGCCGGGAGGCAGGGATGGGCGTGACAGCGCCGTTTGCTCTTCACAGACTTTCATCAGCCGCAGTTTGTCCTGCTGTTATTGTGTTCGGGGATAACAAAGTATGAAATGAGAAACAAATTTATTAACAAGTGTGAAAACTCTGCTGAAAATGTTTTTTACCTGTTTTTTTTTTTGGGCTCACTGATATGTGTGAAATGTATTGTGCTCATTTCTTGGTGAATTTATGGACAATGTTTGTCTGTCAGCGTTATCTGTGTTCTGTTTCGCCAGAGGTCAATTTCATGTTTATTAATTCTCTGAATTAATACACACAGACACTGGATTGTGCTCACTCACCTAAAGTTACCCCTGGCAGAGAGAGCATAGAGAACAGACTGCCGAACATCTGCCCCTGAAGCCTAAAGAAAAAAATTAAATATGTATATTTTTTTTAAAAAAATTGTAGTTTATCATTTAATATTTATTTTCACAGTGACCACTTTTATCAATTTAATGATTCCTTTTGGTGTCAAGACAATACCCTGTTATCAGTATTATTCAATTTAAAGGACCACACCAGTGTCTTTGCATGTTTTATACATGTATTACTTATTATTATATATTACTATTAATCAAGGGGCTGGTGGTTCAGTGTTATCTCATCTCTCCCATGATGAACATCAATAACATTGAATATGAAGTTTGCTGTTAGAGACACTGATTGATCCTTCTGATTGTTACTTTTTAAAGTCTGAGCAGGACTCATTGTGTCTCTTGCAGATATGTGAGATCACGTACGAAACACGACATCGACATGCGTATTGGGATCCACTCAGGCTCTGTGCTGTGTGGAGTTTTGGGACTCAGGAAGTGGCAGTTTGACGTCTGGTCCTGGGACGTGGACATCGCCAACAAACTGGAGTCTGGAGGGATCCCAGGGTGAGTAAAGCCAAACTCATCCTTATCTCAAGCTTCCCTAAGGGGATTTTATTGAAATTTGGCACAAATGTCCACTTGAACTGATTTGATTTTGTTGGTCAAAGGTCACTGTGACCTTACAAATGTTGTATTTTTTTTAAGAACACCTTGATGAAATTTCTTACAATTTGGCACAAGCATCCATTTGGATTCAAGGATGATCTGATTAGATTTTGACTGATGCAATATCTTAAGAAGGCCTTAACGGAATTTCTTTAAATTTGGCACAAACACCCACTTGGACTCAGCAATGAACTGATTAGAATTTGGTCAAAGCTGACTGTGACCTTACAAAACATGTTTTTGGCCCTAACTCAATCTCACACAAATGTCTAATGAAATAAGATAATAAAGTGAAGACATTATATACTTAAAAGGTCAAAGGTCAGCTTCACTTCTGACATCGTAACGTTGTGCAAAAACACTTTTCTGGCCATTATTCAACATCATAATTCAGTGACAGAAAGGGAGACATTTGGTACGGTGTTAAATTGGTGACACTAATTTTGGGTGTCCACCTTGAACCTGTGCTGCTTGTATAGATCCTCTGTGCTGTCGGGTTGAAGATGAGTGTGAAGCATTCATGTTTTCACACACATGGACGTACACTGCAAATACAACATCACTTCATACAACCACGCAGCAGTAATTTTTGTTTTATACTCTAGGTTTTCGTTTTACAGTCCTATGTGGTGCTTTTTTGGCTTATATGTAAGATTTTCTTTTGGAAACATTGAATTAAAAGTGTGTTGTTTTCATTAAAGACAGTAATGGGATGTTTTGCTGTCATTACTTTAAAGTGTTTTTCTGCCAAATTCTATCTGCGTTTTCACTCTAACGTTCCTGTTTGGCCTTGAGGCACAGGGTGGGATTAGTTCCCTAGCTGCTGGTTTTAAACATCCTGCCAGCATCTGTTGTTGAGCCACGCTGTAACCCTGACCTGTGATCTTTACCGAACACAGTTGCGTAACACGGATGTATGAAGCCACAGTTTCTCTGCCACAGACAGAATATCTCTGAATGTGTCATGATGAGTGGCTCCATCTTATCCCTCACATCAGACACTCTAATAAGTGCCGGAACACACTGGACCTGAACTTTAAGGTCATCATCTGACCTGACACAGGATTTGATTCACACCAGCACATTTCACTGATTAGCTGCTCCTCTCTGGCTCAATCAAATCACACACACACTCTGTATCACTGTAACCCACCATCCGGTAGGTATATTTGTGAAACTCCACGGAGGATTTTGTGAAGTGAATCTGGGTGATTTCTGAGTGTTTGTCTCCAACAACATCATCAAAACACCCAGAGGGAATATCCTTAAGAAAGTTTCTCCAGTCGAGACGCAAAGACTTGAGAACTCCACGACATGGAGCGCTGAAGCTGTTCCTGAGGCTTGTGGGGAAAATAACAAACTTTATGTGGGGTTTAACTTTCATTTATCATCCAGCTGCACCTTGGCAGGTGCCCACTGAGACATCTTTCACTGCACATACCAACTGTTTGCACTGAGGACTGAACTGGAGGAGTTATGTCTGCATGTCAGTGTTCCAAATGGAGGAAAAACTGGGAGAATAAATCAGACTTTACCCTCAGATACCTCACAGGTCTTCACTGTATCCTCTTTTACAAAAGGTCCCACATGATTGTGTAGGTTTTACTGTTTGTTGTGCAGGACAATTTATTGTTCTTTAGGAACTCTGAGATTTTCTGCAGGGTGTCTGTAAATCCTGCAGGATGGGATCTTGGCAGTCCTGCAGTACATCTTGTAATGTCTTACCAGTTGGCAGCAAATGCTTGGTGTTTCTGTTTGGGGTTTTTTTGTTGTTGTTCTTGTTGTTGTTTTTTTTAACTTCGACAAAAGCAACTTTCACTACCAGAATCATCAGCAGTCTACTGCTGATCTACAGAACTGAAGCAAGAGGTGCACCTTCAGACACACAAAAGAGCTCTCATCTCACATCTATTGCTACGGCTATTTCAAAAAGATTTTTATGTCCCTGCACCAGTGATAGCTGTGGTGGGAGGCCTAGTCTTTGGTTCCTCAGTCAGTCCATATGTCAGTCCCATTCTCGTGAATTTGGCACAAATGACCACTTCAACTCAACAATGCACAGATTAGACTCGGGTGGTCAAAGGTCAAACTCCCTGTGACCTTGCGTTCCTCTCATTCTTGTGAATGTGATATTTCAAGAAGGCCTTGAAAGAATTTTGTCAAATTTGGCACAAACATCTACTTGGATTTTATGTGCTGATTAGACTTTGGTTGTCAAATGTTATATTCGGTGTGACCGTGTGTTCAACTTACTCTTGTGAACGTGGTATCTCAAGAAGGCAATGAGGACATTTCCTCAAATTTGGCACAAACCTCCACTTTTACTCAGTGACGAACTGGTCAGATTTTGGTCGCTGTGACCTTGTCTGTCTCATTCTTGAGAATGTGATATCTCAAGAAGGCCTTAAGGGAATTTCGTGCGGCACAAATGTCCATCTGAATTTAATTATGTACTCATTAGGTTTTCGTTGTCAAAGGTCAAGTTTGGTGTGACTATGTGTTTGTCTCTCAGGGAATTTCCTCAAATTTGGCACAAATGTCCACTTGGACTCAAGGATGAACTAATTAGAATTTGGTGGTTAAAGGTCAAATGTCAAGGTCACAGTGGCTTCACAGATCATGCTTTTTGCCCTAACTAAAGAAATCAAATGCTAATTATGACAAAACTGTGTGTAATAGAATAAAATACTGAATTGATGACATTTTATATCCAAAAATCAAAGGTCAGCTTCACTTCTACATCTGATTGTTTTGCAAAAACACTTTATTGGCCATATCTCATTAACAGCGGGGTAGACAATTTGACTGGACTCTTCCTGATACCGTTCCAGGAGGATTCACATCTCCAAAGCAGCTTTAGACTGTTTGAACGGTGACTACGAGGTGGAGGAGGGCCACGGGAAGGACCGCAACGACTTCCTCCGCCGCCACAACATCGAGACGTACCTCATCAAGCAGCCGGAGGAGAGTATGCTCACCCTGCCGGAGGACATCATGAAGGAGGCAGCCAGTTCGGCCGACCGCCGGGCCAGCAGCACCACCTTCAACGAAGCGTCCTGGAGCCCTGAGCTTCCCTTCGACAACATTGTGGGGAAGCAGAACGTAAGTCCCGCCACTGCTTGAAATTCAAGTCATGTTGTGCACTTTTTCACACTGTGGAAAAAATGTCTTTCTTAACAACAGACTTGCTCTGTAGGTTAGGATTGAAGTGTTATTTCTATTCTAATGTGGAAAAAAATGATAATGACAATAGGAGGACATATGGTGATAAAACCCTACTTTGAAACAAGTAAAGAAATCTACGCCTGCAGATAGATTCTGTGTCGGCTTCAAACCTCACCGCAGGACCAAGTGGTTTCTTAAGATGGACATTTTTGCAGTGCATGGGATCTTCTCAGTTGCCTCTTTGTTTTGTCTTTTTTTGTTTTCCTTGGAATGAGTGGACAGCTAGCTGCGTTACCGTGGTAACGCATCACTGTGTGTCAGCCTGCCTGTTTGTGAGGATGACGAGCTTCTGATTGTGTGGCCCATCTGAACATCCTCCTCATCCCTTCTTCATTTGTCTGCGTTCTCGTCCTGCCTGTAAAAACAAATCATCCCCCGAAGCATCATGTTGACATTTGGGGTCTTTTGTCTCCGACAGTTGATTTTTGGAGAAAGCAGTGGGGTTTTTTTTGTTTTGTTTTGTTTTTTCATGGAGGGAGGGAGCGAGAGGCACATTAATGTCACCTCCCATAAAGTCAGCAGCAAATTTTGAACCCATACTTTGAAACATTTGGTGATAAAAAAGTCCAGCCTGCGGACTTTTTCTGATTTAGTGTTGTTATACAACAGCATCCAGTGTGAAGAGAGGAATGTGGCTGTGAAAAATAAACCGCAAAGTGGAGACTTAAGCTTCCTAAACCATTTCTAAATAGCTTCTTTTGTTTTGTTCAACCAACGGCCCAAAATCTAAATATATTTAATTGAATTTAGGGAAAAGCAGTGAATCCTCACATTTGAGAGGAACAAATAAGAATCGATCAACTCAGAATTTCAGCTCTAATTTCGTGTCCTTGTCCATCTTCACCACAGTGTGAAAGAACTTTTTGAAAATCAGTTTTCAGTCGGTGCCAAAGTCCTGCATTGGCCCATTTTTTAAAAAACCTGTATCTGCCCATACAAATCCAGCAGAGGAGCGTTCTCTTTCACTGGCTGTGCTCGATGCCAGGATGGCAAAAACATTCAATCGCTGCCATGTTAGGAAACATGTTAGCATGCTCCGTCCACCACCTTAAAACCTCCAAAGGATCCTCCTTGGCTGTCTTGAACTCAGTGTAGGCTGCCACCTCATTCTTGGGCTGCGAAGTTAAATGGCTGCTGGAGTCCTTTACGTTGGTGACGAATGTGACGGCGGAGTCGAAGGTTCGACTTGAGTCACTGACTTTCAAAATAAAAGGAACTGCAGCCTGATAATAGTGATTTAGATCTTAAAATATTACACTCATACTGCACATCTTTTTTATTTGTTTTATTCAGAAAATAAAAAAATTATATATATATGTGTGTATATATATATATATATGTATATATATATTTGTTCTCATCTACTGCCCACCCATGTGTATTTTTTTTTTTTTTTACCTGTGCCCGGCGTACCTGCGAGTATCCAACCTGGTGCAGGACTCTGGTCATTGCACCTAAAATAACATAAGCTGTTACTTACAGTTTTTAGGTGGTTTGCCAAGCTCAATGTAGATTTGCGTTATAACAGGCTCCTTTGTAACTTTTTGGAAGTCATCTTTATAAATTTTGAAAGTACTCCAGAAGCTTGACGTTTTCAACATCGTGCTAGCGTGTCTGCAAGCCTGTCACGGGTGGTCAAAGTGTCATAGTCACAAAACAAGGCCTATTTCTAGGTTTAAATATGCTTGTCTGAGAATGACTTATAATTGATGCTGATGCATCATAAATTATGTTGGATTACTTTTTCTTAATTTATGAGTTTTTTTGGGGTATCGGTATAGAAAGATGGCACATTCCAGTACTGATTTGGACGTTGATTACTATGGCAGCGATGGAAGCTTTGAAGCCTTTAGGTCAGTCCTCACAGTAAATGACATGGGGTGTTTTTGGAGGGTTGAAAACCAGGAGTGCTCCAGCTTTTTGGTCCATTTGCAGAGGTTTTATTGTGCAAGTTTGCAGCTCCACCAGACAGGTGTTACAGCATGTAGAAGGAGTTGACAGACATGCTCAGATAGGACAGATAGGACCAGATCTTTCTGATGTTATACAGTAGTATTTCCCAACCATTCTTTTATTTGTAGAGGCCCTACACGATAACATCTGCTGCCACATCAGCAACATTTGTCTGTATGGTATGACTTGCTTTGTCCTTTTTGTGATCTAGAATATTTCTGTATCAACACGTTGTTTTACTCAGTATATGGAGAAATAACAAAATAGATGGATGTGAACCCAGACATGAAGCAAAGCTGGTAATGTTTAGGACGTGCAGTTCTACGTGACACAGATCAGGCTCGGGGTCAGCTTTATTTATTCACTTTCCTGGGATTCATTCCAGACAAACTGTTGGTCCAACATAGCCACAAGTCATTTGCAGACTCGTTAACGGAGGTATCTACTGTCGCCCACGCTTCCACTCACAGATATGTCATCACCCAGGGGGGACGGGATGAAGCTGAACACTCAGGCCATATTTGCATCCCCAGATTGGTTTGAGGGGACGAGCTGTTGCGTCCTGCCCTGCTGGCAGACACCTAGCGCCAAAAACAAAAAAAAGTCTCCTGGCTGGGACTCAGTGTTCCTCCTCCAGAACCAACGGGTGACTTTCTACAACCTGCTGCTTCTCCTCCAGGCTGCTTAACTTCACCACGTCTCATCAGGAACATTTCTAAACCTTCGCTGGAGGAGATCAATTAGCTTCATTTTGGGTGTGCGGGCAGGAGATGTTAATTTAGATATGATGCACAGAAGCAGGACTGAGGACATCCTTGTATATACAGAGATCTGGAGCTGATGTTGTGCGTTTCATTGACACTCCTGCAAAAGTAACTGCAGCAATGCAATATAGTACATGCTTATGGATGAATATTGATTAGTATCAGTTAATCATAAAGCATAATTAAACACACGTATACTGCTATTCACAATGTAAGATGAGACAGCATATTGTCAAGCCCTTGTATACAATGTCAAATTTCTCTTCTCTCTCAGCTTGTGACAATTGTGCAGAGCCATCGTTTTTTTGTTTCATCTCCAGCAGCCATGAGCGAACAGTGAACTCTACGTTACCTCTTGTGTATACGAGGAGATGCGCAGCTCCCCCGCCGCTGCGGGCCTGTCAGGAGCTGGTAGCATTTGATGTAGCCGTGCGGTTGGATTCAGAGGAATGTTTTTTTTATTTTTTTTTTTATTTTTTTATGAAAAGTGCCACTTCTTTGTCTCTGGCACAATAAAAGCCTGTCAGGACAGTCATTTCAAAGATGGTCTTTTTGCATATCAAAGGCTTCTCGGAGGAGTTCTGAAGTGTCTTTTATGTTGTCGCTTGGCTCTGCTCGGAGCTGAACTTCTCCCTCTCCGGTGGTTCCCTGTCCTCCCTTCCTGTTAGTCTGATTCAGTTTTCAGCATCAGTGGATTGAGGACAAGGTAGAATAATAGGTGTGTGTGTGTCAGAGGGAGAGGAGTGAGTGAGACAGGGGAGTGTGTATTTTATTTTTGTTCAATTATGCAGGATTGTGTGAAAACTGTTGTGTCACGGTGTGGTCTGTAACTGTGAGTGACGTCCATGCATCAAGAAAGTAAAAGTTAGCTTACTGATACATCGGCCGAGGGCCCACAGACAGGCAGCAGGTCCGTTGGGGGTCAAAGAGAAGGCAGAGATGTCAGGGATGGTACGAAGCTAGTGTTGGTTCTCCTGGTTTGAGTGATAGTGAACAGTGAGCAGTGCAGTGTGGTTCAGTTCTGCTTTTTTTCCGCTTCCACTGTGAAAAGTTGTGGATGGTACCAACATAACCATTCCTTAGCATCCCCATGTTTGGTCCCCCCTCTGTTGGGGTACCTAGCTCACAGATCTGGTACTAAAAGGTGGAGCTGTGAACACTGCAGTGTGATTGGTCAGTAGAGGACGGTCACTCTGCTCAGGGCTGAGTTGTGTCTGGTTTTGAGGCTCATGTAACCACTGTTCATACTGTGGAGAGTTTTATCAGTAAACTGTAACTATAAAATGAAAGGATGTGTTGCTGCCTCTCACAGCAGCTGGAGTCTGAGGAACAATAACTTCATTCACTGGGCCGACTGCCGGCGACTTTCAAGGTGGAACGTTAACTTGTAATGTTACTCAATGCATGAGGTGATGACGTGAATCCATCAGCACACCTTAAATATCGCTGTGACAACTTTGACCATCACTTTAGTTTGTATTGTCTGTCTTGGATGACACACTTTTAGTAATAAGAGGATCTTTTGTTTAAAAATATATAATAATTTCGACTGGATTATGCGAACTGCAAATTTTCTAATCCTCACATAGAGCGTCTTTCCTGTGGGCTACAGCAACACTGAACCCCTGAGCTTGCCTGAGAGGGACCAAATGCACAAAGCTGCTATTTTTTAATTTCCCATGGAGAGAGACTCTCACTGCAGCCTGTTCTATTTTGTTCTGAAAATGTGGGCGTGCAGCCTTGTTCTGTGGACGATAAACGGAGCAGTGAGTGACAACAACTCCACCCGTGTGAATGAGAACTCTTTGTGGTTGAAATGCTAAACTGACATTGCGTCTAGGTACCATGTCTGAAGGGTTACCTTTGCTTCCAAAGGTACCATACCAAAAGTGTTTGGTGGAAATGCGACGTAAGTTGTTCATAGCTAGTTTTAAGGAGACACACACAAACTAGTTTTGAGCAGCGACATAATGTGGAGCTCAATTCGGTTTCATATCAAGCTTGATCGCTTGATTTAGCAGCTTCTCCTGAATGGAACAAAACAACATCGTGTCCCGACAGCTAACAAGCGTCCAGTTATCACGTCACATCATATGAGAGCTCAGTCCACTCTGACTCTGTTAAACATGCACCTCTGTTATTTCATGTAAACAATCCACATAGGCTGTTTTTCAGCCGTGTGCTTGACTGTAGATGTAACCACATCACAGATGGATGAGTACTTGTGATCTTGTGAGGTTTGTACATTTTAAACATATTTTACATTGTGATATTTACTGTCAACAGCCAGTAGCCTTGCTAGTTATTAGCTTAGTTTAATCACATCCTGTCACCCCAAAAAACACACGAACTAAGCAACATTTATTGGCATGGCTGACGCTGGTACGAGGCAACGCAGACAGGGCTTGGTTTATTTTATGCAAGAAGCTTTTTAAACTTGGCACAGTGGGAAGAGACCTTGTTCACTGCAGACATTTGAACATGTCATCGTAGTAAAAGTAACAGAAACAGTGATGCTGATAACTGCCATATAGACAGTATTTGTCATCTGTGACAAACCATTATCTTATTGTGAGGTACACTGATAACCAATGAATAGATGACATCATATCCTGTTCATCACTGCGTTTACGGGAACTGTCACCCGTCCAGGAGTGATTGCTTTTATCAAACCCAGCAGATGGAAGAGACGCTGGGTCTGGAGGACCTGTGAGTCCTGGAAGACGAGCCCTGAAATGAGACTCCCAGCTCTGTGTGGGCTCTCTGCACCGACTGAGTGGCTCTGTCTTTACCTCTTTCATGCTTCGCTGTGTGCCTGCTGGCTCCCATGATGCACAGCACTGTCACAGTGCTTTCACCTCAAAGGAGGCTGTGCGTTCCCTCAGAAGACCCAGTTACTCAGTGTGTCTACGCTGTGAAATCCAGGCCAAAAAGGAATGGGTTCGTTTTCACATTTGGTTTCAGGTTTGGGTCTGTGCTGCTGCCGGTTTTAGAGACGTGTGCTTTCACGTCTGCTGAAGAAAATCTGTTAAATGTTTAAAATAATGAAAGGCAGCTCCACCCTTTTTCACTCTGACCCCATTTGCCTGCTCACATTAAAGACGTGGTTCCCACAGAACATTCAAAAGTCTCTAAAAGCATTGAATTCAATAATCTAAAATTAGGCCTTAGTTGTATCAGTTCTCAAAAGTCTTATGATGCTAAAACATAGCAGGCAGAGTTTTATGAATCTTTTTTTGTTGTTGTTGCCTTGTAGTCTCAAAATAATTGGTTAAATTTATGGAATGAATCCACATAAGACGTGCAAGGTACCCTGGCTGCGTTGGTTGTTGACCTTTTGGGACGCCGTGTCAACTTCAGCCTGTTACATGCATTGTCTTCTTTCAAAATACACTTCCGTTTACACAGGAAATGTTCAGTTTGCACAGTCTCTTTCAAAATAAATGCACTATGTCAATACAACACCGCAAATTGACATTTTTTTCCTTCAACAACAAACGCACATGGTTGGGTTTAGGAAAAGAGACCAGAGTTTGGCTTTACCGCCGGTTGCCGTTGAACTATACTGCCGACTGGCCGCGTATCATGCTGACGTTAAAGGACGACTTTTTTCGTCGGTGTCTGATGCTGCAGTCACTGCCCAAGTGTCGGATTTCGATGACTTTAGAGTGAGACCAGGTTGAAAATGAATGAATAATTTCCAGGTGGTAAAATATGGCATGTCGTAATGAGATTATGTTGGACATTTGATGTGGTAGCTGTTAACATTTTTTGATAACACATACAGTTCTTCTATTGTGATTCCACATTTTGTTCTATCTTACTATATAATGATGAAATCTCTGTGTGTCTGTTCCATGTTTTTCTCCTTACTGACTTGGTCAATCCATGTGAAATTTGGCACAGTGGTAGAGGGTCATGGCAGGATGCCAATGAAGCAATATTACATCAATTGGCCAAAGGGGGGTGCTATAGCAACCCATTGAAATGTCAAACTTTGAATGGGTATATCTCATGCCCTGTATGTGGTAGAGACATGAAACTTTGCACAGAGATGTCTCTCCTCATGAGGAACACATTTGCCTCAAGAACCCATAACTTCCGCTTATAGATTTTCCGCCATTTTGAATTTTTTGAAAAACACTTCAAATGGATCTCTTCCTAGGAAGTTTGAGCGATCTGCATGAAACTGGGTGAACATAATCTAGGGACCAATATCTAAAGTTCCCTCTTGGCAAAAGTTGGAAAACTTCCTAAAACTGAGCTTCTATAAGGCAATGAATATTGCGGAGGGCGTGGCTCATCACATAAAGGTGTAGAACATCTCAAGGGTTTCACCCATCACCACGCAACTTTGTAGGCATATGACCACACATAATCTGAGGGGACCCCTCCATTATTGACCCCATCAAACAAAATGGGGGCGCTAGAGAGCTCATTTCTTATCTAGGCCTAACCGCCATATGGATTTTTACTAAACTTGGTAGATATGTAGAACAGGACGCCTCTTTTTTGGAGTAGTGTGGGTATTTTTTGCCTATATTTGACAGGACAGTGAAGCATGACAGGAAGGATGGGAGAGGGAGCAAGGAAGACATGCAGCAAAGAACAAAGGCCTGCTGTGATCACAGTCTGACCTGTGTACTCACACTATCGTGAGAAAAAATAACTAGTCATAGTTCTAGTGAAAATGTTGACATGTAGCTGGTGCTTCATGAAAAGTCAAGGGATCACCCTCCATCCAATACTTGACAAGACATTTCACTTGTTACTCCCGTGTTGGTCCAGATCCTTCATTTGCCTCGCAGCGTGTTCGTGGGTTACATAACAGCCTGCTTGCAATCCTTTGAAGAGCACCACTTCCAAACAAGTCATGTTGCACTGAATTATACTTCCTGGCTCAAAGTTAATCTGTCACACTACCGCACATGTGAGACATCCAGCACATTAAAATCCTCTGATATTACTGTATGTGCTCACATGCTCTGCTCTCACCATCTCTCCCCCACCTCCACTTCCACTTGCCCTTTTCCCGGCATCATATGTTGGCATTTCCACAAGGCAAATATGTTCTGTTATTAATACGTATCATACATGTGACCCCATACTGCTGCCCCCATACAGCCAGCCTGTGCTCCGGGCAACATCACACCCAAATCACAAAGAAATGTCAGAGATGGAAGCATGTGCCCTTTAGGCTGTGTGCCTCCTCAGAGACGTGCATGCCAAGAACAATCATGGCTCATAACACTGGTGACCGTCCCCTCCTATCCCTCCTGTCTTGAGTGGATGGATGAGGTTATAAATGGTCCATAGATCCATAGATACAGAGCTGTCATCCACCCTATTGGTCACCAAAACAGGGTGTTGTGCAAAACGTGCAGGATCAAATACAAGGGAACTAGTGCAGGATATCTGTACGATACAAACTTGGGTTTAAATACTTTGCTAAATGGAAGAATCTTGAAGTTTGATCAAATCTCTAGATTAGATTTATATCTGACACTGGCTACAGTGTGGAAAATATGTTGTTTTTTTTTAACTTTTAAAGTACTTACGGTGGAACTCTTTGGGGATCTAAGTGTTCTGAAGATCCAAAAGATTTTCTTCAAAGCTTCACCAAGTTAATGTTTTCATGTTTGTTGCTTCTCTGAGCTGAGAAGGAACTAAAAAATATCCAGTCTCATGTACTGATGATAAATTATCAGTCTGTGATGTTCAAAGCATTTCAGCAGTTATTTTATATTCAGCTTCCAGTCTGTGGTTTCCTACCTACTTTTCCCAAAGTGTCTTTTGATGAACCTCACATCAGGGGGTGCTGCATGTATGGAGTGGAGATTACACCAACTATAGTGATGCAGTTAATGAAAAATGGATTTGGAAGCAAATAAATATGAAGGATTTTCACTTTGCTGTATCGACAGTAGCGTACTGCAGGGGCCTGAATGTTAACCTGAGCCCAACTCAGTCCAGTTTATTATAGACCAAGCCCAACTTGTCTCCAGTGCTTGCCTAGCGACCTCACGGTGATGACACTTGATCACGAAATCTTCAGGCACGTAATGATGTATTGTTTATCATTTTAGTTTTTGTATGTATGATACAGTGAGCTGGAAGGCAGATCTGTTTTTCTTTTTGGACAGAGCCAGGCTAACCATTTCCTCCTGCTTTCAGTCTTTCAGCTAAGCTAAGCTAGCTTCTCCAGGCTGTAGCACAAAACAAATATTTAAACATCAAACCTCTTTCTTTCTTCCTCCCTTTCTCTACATTACTCAAAGTCTACTGAGTAACCAATCAACGTATCCTCATATAATAGTGAATTAGCACCCCACTGATGATGTGACACCCTCAGGGAGGGAGGTTAGATTTAGATTTAGGAAAAGAAACATAGTGAAGACGTACCGGTCGAATGAGTTGAAGGACTTGTTTGAAAAATGATGACAGTAAGCAAGTCTGCAAACAAACAAGTCCTCCCAATGTGACAAGTCTGACTCTCCAGATGCAGACTGTCACAGTAACAAATTCTGCTGGGCAATTAATTGCGTCAGAAATTATTGCGATAAGCGATAATATTGCGTAATATGTGCTTTTAAGAACATTTTTATTATTGTTGTAATTTTAAACATTTTTTAAACTTACATAATGATAATAAAGGCATATTGATACAAGTAAACCCTTTTAAAGAAAAATAAATATGTATTTAACAAGAATATTTATTAATGCAAAAAAAGAAAATTGAAATATCCGAAATAATATGTAAAAATATCGAAATAAATAATTGAATACAAAAAACCAGACTGTCAGTCAGTCTCAGGTGTGCAGTTAAGTTGGTCGTATTCGCTCTTTTCGTTGAGATGGTTTTAGAACAAACCCGGCACACCGGCTCGTCCAAATTTGTCCAATTCTGTCATTTGGTTTAACTCCAAAACACTCCCTCACAGGGGCCGTGGCGTTTGGTTTAGGAACAAGTTCCCTGTCTTTCTCTTACGCTCAACTGTTTATTTTTCTCCGCCTCGTCTCCCCCTCGCGAAGATTGCACTGTGTGTGTGTGTGTTTGGCCCATAGCCCCGCCTCCCCCACAGAGAAAAAGACCCTCGATGACAAAAGCTTTCCCTCCGTTCATTACGCTAATGAACCAACTCACCTGGCTGCCAGATGATGCACAGCAGTGAACGCTCTTGTTGTCCAGTCACTTTGGTGAAGAGAGACGAGGAAAACAAACACGCATGAATATGGCAATTAATCGCGGCCGGAAACGTGGCCGTCTCCCTTTTAATTTACTGTGCAATTAACCGACTTATTGCATATCGTGACAGGCCTGTTTTCAAAATCCCCTTTGTACGGGAAACCTCTGAGCTAACATCTCACAGAAGTCCAATGTCGACCTGTTTTCTAACATGGTCAGTCAGAGTTGATTTGCAACATCTATCAAAACATTTCCAGTCAATTGATACCTTAATACGATCGTTTAGGAGCTTTAGGTGTGATCTCAGACGGTCCCAACTCCCCGCCAGAACAGCAAACCTTCTGTTGCTGCTGTAAGCCATTCTCCTGCTGGAGAGTCAGCATGAGCCGTCGGTCCCAACAAACTCCCACCGATGTCGTTAACCCTGAGGTATCGTTAGACATGTGATGCTAACAGTTAGCCCTATCATTGTGTGTGTGTGTGTGTGTGTGTTCCCAACACTATTTTACAAGGGCACCCCCACTGCATCCTGGGCTTAGCTCTGCCCATGATGACTGTGATCGGTTCAGAGAAACAAAAACAAGCCAGGGTTTTTTATTATAAGAATACATTATGAGTGGAACACGAGCAGCAACATTTATATTTTAGGCTTGATCCTGACCCAAACCCACGGTGTTGACATTAAAATGTGGCCAAACCTGAGCCGAATTTGAAGAGCCCAGATCTCCAATCCAACAGCTCCATGTAACATGCTCCTTTCACACACAATGACACTGTACTCTCCACAGAAGTTGAGCAGAGATCAACCTAAAAGAGACTGATAATAGGGTCGACATGGCCCCGGAGCACGACGGAGCTCATCTGATTCTACAAAATGCCGTCCGATTGTCTTCATTTAAATGAAGCTTGTGTGCTTTCTGTGGCTGTTCCAGATATGTTAATGTTTTGACACACAGGCCACACATTTTCATTTATATGCAACAGAGGTTTCGTTGAGTTCAAGTTCAACTTCAGTTCGGTTCTTTCTCTCCTATCTCCACTGTGTATTGGAAAAAAAGGACAATTTGCATTCAGCTGTTCCTCAATATCCTGGCAGACACAAGATGATTGGGAAAGTATTTAGTCACTGGGCAGTTTGTTTCCACCGGCAAGACATTTACAACCTACTTCATTAAAGGGGAACTAATGTTTTTTCCAACCTGGGCCCTATTTTCCGAGTTACTGTTGTCTAAATGAGTGATAGGATGTTCAATATGTGACATTTCTCCAGTACGAAGCTACGGCTGACCTGCTAAAGGTAAACACAGACGTTCATTTCTCCTTTCCGTTATGTCGTCGGATAATTATACTAACAATCCGAGTCTATCTGTGTGAAAAAAATGCACTTTTAGTGGACGTATTTTGACATTGTTTGACACTGTCTGAGTGCCCTATTATTTAATATAGCGCGTGCTCACGGGCTGCAGGCAGGTCAGCCTTAGCTTCATACTGGAGAAATGTCAAATACTGAACATCCTATCAGTCATTTAGACAAAAGTAGATCGGAAGATAGGGCCCAGGTTGAAAAAAACAAAAAAAATTCACTGAGTTAGGGGAACGCTGGATGAAAAGTTAAGGCCTCTTGAATTTCACATCGCTGGTTGGTTAATATCAGGCTATCAAAAGCAAAATGAACCAAAACTGAGTATATCTAAAAGTCATCACTGAGTAGTGTTGTTGCAATTTCTTCAGACAGGAAAATAGGACAGTTTCATGTCCAACTGCATTTTGAGGAACTTAAGGTGCAGGTCGTGCTACTTTACATCACTGTATCTCCTCAGTAGCTTTTTCTGTTGCTTATCTGTTTGGGTAGCATAAAAAATACTGAAAAAGGTCTAAACAAATAATTTGAATTGCTGGATGGATTTAGCAATTTGACTCATTTAACTTTCCATGTCTCAGCATGTAAGAATCTTTCCGCTGACGCTGATAGATGCTGCAGTGTCTTGTGATTTGTGAGGCATTGACTGTTAAACCTATAAATTGCACTACTTTATAATCTGCAGGTAGCTCTGATTAGATTTAAATCTGCACGTAATGACCGTCAGAGTGGCCTTAACAGGTAAAAAAAAAAATAGTAGTTAGTAGCCTGAAAATGAACTTTTAATGATCTCAGCATGATGGATTTCATTTGTTAAAGTGTTGTATTAAGCGAGACGAGGTGACATATTAGATTGGTCGGCGCTGGTGAGAGACATATTGAACTCCTCACACACATCTCCATCATCACACATTTCTCTCGTAATGACTTTAATGGCTGCCAGCTCTACAGGGCTGTCTGACACTCCAAAGGGTAATTTGTCCGGAGTAGCCACGTGGCTGCTTTAACTCGCAGTTAATGGTGGAGAGTAAATGTCAATGGCTCTGAGAAAATGACCCTGATTCTCACGTAGGACCTTTATCACTTTTATCTCAAGTTTTCTGTTGAGCGAGTGTGACGTTCCCCCGAGGACAGACAGGAGCTCACCTTGACTTGGACTAGAATTTATTGACCAGGATACAGCACATCAGAGAAGCTGTTACAGAAAACACCCATGAAGGTTAATGTTAAGTTTCACAGTTACTTCGCCTTACTGCGTTCTGCTGCTCCGTCTGTGGAGCAAATAATAACCAAATGGTAAATATATTTCAGAGGAGCACCTGATAAAACTCAAAAATAGAAAATCTAATTACATACGGTAAAACACAATACGATATTATTGAGATATTGTGATAATATATTTTGATATATTGTGATTTATTACCTTTGTTCCAACTGCAAATTATTTCCCCAAAGGGTTTGTCATTATAGATATTCTACAATGTAGTTGCGGATATCTGCAACTGAATTGGAGATATCTCTAATTCCAGTGTGAGATATCCACAATTTAATTTTGACTAGTCATAATTCAAGTTCAAGATATTTTTAATTATCATCAATTGAAGATATCTACATGGTCCTTTCTATATATCTTGATTTGAGTTTCCGATAGTCAAAATGACGTTATAGATATCTTGATTTTGAATCATGACTAGTCAAAATGACGTTGTAGATATCTCAAACTGGAATTAAAGATAATCATAATGTAATTGTAGATATCTATAATGACAAACCCCATACACATGAATGGCAAAAATAGTTTGAATCTTACTAGTCAAAACTGAATTACAAATATATGTAAATGTAGTTTTGACTAGTCAAAATGACGTTATCTTCAATTAAAATTCATACTAGTCACAATGACATTGTTGATATCTATAATGGTAATTCCGGATAGTCAAACGTAGCGATTAAATGTTAAAACAGTTTGTCATAGGTATCCTGCTAACTGAATGGTAACACCCATATTAGAAGTGTTGTTTGTTACAGGAGGTCTGCAGCGTTTGCTCCGCTGGGACGTCAGTGTCCTGCTCTAGTTTGGAGGACGTGAGACAGCAGTCTCCTGTCCTCTGTCAGATAATGTGTTGTTATAGTCATATATGAATCCACTGACCTTGAAGTCCAGGCGTCACAGGTTAACACCACCCTTCCTGCTGTACTCAAAGATTCCTCAGCTTCATGCTTCACTTCTCTGTGGAGCTTGGGTACGGCTGTGTCGCTGAAAAATGTGGGGGCGGAGTCACATATCTGGGTTCATGTGTTTTTAGCGTGTAACAAAAGCCTTGGTTTCCAACAGCGCTGTGTGCACGCAGATCTTTGCACAGGAAGTAGGTGATGGACTGTATTATTGTCTTCGCTCTGTCAGAGTTGGATGGTAGTTTTGTCGAGCTAAGTGTGTCCAGTGTTGGTTGAATTTTCGGTGGAGCATCAGTGGCTAACACCGTCTCTGGATAGTGGAGTGTGAGGTGAGCCCTCATGTTCGTAGAATTCCTGGAGTATTTCACTCTCATGTGACAGTGCTGACAGCAAATTTCTGATTTGCTGCCTCCATCTTTGATCAGTTGAACTTCCTGCCAAATTCCGCTGACTGAGACCTGCGCTGACCTCACCAGGAAAATAAACATCAGCACCATCTAGTGGACTGAAAAGCAACTGATTTTATTACTCTAGTACTAAACTTTGTATTTAAATGTGAATTTGCCAAAATGAATGATGTATATAATAAGAGATAGATAGTTGGTATATGTGTATCGATACAATATCGCCACGCAAAATATGGCAGTACTATGCTATGTACTATGTATTGATGTTCCCCCCTCTCTACATTACATGGTGAAGAAGCTGCATGTAGTGACCTTTCTGAAAGCTTTCTTTCCTGTTGTGCTCAAAGACTCTCTGACATCCAAAATTTGAGTCAGCTGCCTTCTTTTGTAGTCACATAATTAAACTTGCGAGTACAAAAGATGTCATTGGAGAAACCACAATGGAAATTTGTTCTTATAAAGGTTGCTCTTCAGTGGCCAGTTCCCAAGATGATGGAGCACCCTCTGCTGCGCTGAGCTTTACATTACGTAACTAAAGGAAGGAAATCAAAGTGACAAATTGTTCCCGATGGATTTTCTGTCGGCAGCCAGGTTGAGTCCCAGTGAGGACACTGAGGTCATAAGCTTTTTGTGCGGGGAATTTGGGGGTTGCGAAACTTTGTTGGGGTTCTACCATTAAAAATCTAACAAATGTTGGGTAATTTAAAGGCCAATTACAGTATTTATACTTATCATGAATGAATAAATGACTCTTTATTCCCCTACCAGAATTATAACTGAATGAAAAAGACTATACATGGGAAACCATCAGTGTGGTCCTTCAACGTTTAAAAAAGAAAGAGTTATGGAAAGTCACAACCTTCAGTGTGTTTTTGTCATAGAGAGAGAAGGAAGGCCAAGCGAGACGGGGAGTGATGAAGTGGTAAATTAAAACCCGAGGAGACCCTTGTAAACCGAAGAACCTTGTGTCATTCAATTACTTTTTACAATATGGCATATTAATGTCTTGCAAGGTTGTCCTTGAGGACATAATGCATTTTAAGTTTGTCTCAAAAAACTGCTCAAACATATCGGAGGTTGAATTCATTTCCTTTTTGAGGATCCAGTGTATTTAAATGTGATTGTTTTCTCATCCTTTACTCGCAAAAGATAATTGGTGTATTAATTCCTGATCTTTTGAAATTAAAGTCTCTCAGTTGCGTTTTTCCCTCCATTTCATGCTTTATATTTTTTAAATTTTCATCCGTTTTGTGTGTTTTCATTCCCAGTCATTCCTCCTTCCAGTCACAGCCGTGGACTTGAATTGCAGCTTTGTTTTAACGTGCATAATTGCAAGCTTCGTCACCACTAACATGGATGCAAAGTGAACATGCTCCGAGTGAATGAGAGATGCATGACTTGCTCCTGTCTGTCTGATAGCGAACGTTGCATTTTGGTCTTCCCTTTTCTTCCTTTTCCTTAACTTTTCTTTTGGTTTTTCTTTTGTGTATGTAATGAACGTAACTGTGTGTCTGTTCTTTTTCATTTGTAACTTGAATGAAACAAAAGGGGGACAAGCAGGTTCATTCTATGTGCATGTGCTTTCCCCCTAGACTCTGGCTGCCCTAACGAGAAATTCGATAAATCTGCTTCCAAACCATCTCGCACAAGCTTTGCATGTCCACTCTGGTCCTGAGGAAATTAACAAGCGAATAGAGAGCGCCATCGACTTACGGAGTGGCGATAAGTTGAGAAGAGAGCATATCAAGCCTTTCTCACTGATGTTTAAAGACTCCAGCCTGGAAGAGAAGGTAGCTGGGGTTTTAGACAGATAACTGTTTTTTTTTTCTTTCTCTCTCCCTCCTCATATCTATTCTTAGATGAAGATTTTCAGAAGCAAAACAAGAACCAACAATTTTTCTCTCCTTTCATGAGTAAGCTAAAGGCACATCAGATATTACTGTGGTACTGCAAGGGGACAAAAACATTTTTATTTTATTTTATTTTATTTACACGAGTCACAAAAGAGAAACACTTATGGTGGAACTGAAAGAAGGAAATAATTCTATACAAAACACATATAGTGATCCAGGTTCATTACTTTGCTCCATTTGGTCTTCAGGTGTGTGGAATCTGAAATGTGCCACCAGAATATTTATGGACTCACAGTTTTTAATTATAGTCAGTTAATTAATTGATATGTTTTAAAGAGCTATTACATAAACTATTACAAACCACAACTATTAAAGAACCATTGCATTTAGATGAGTCGTACATTTAAAGTAAGTTCTGTTTCCGTTTTTTTAACTTTAAATGATAAATTATAATATAATTTTAAAATGTAATTGAAAATGCATTTTTTATCCTGTGATTTTTTCCAAAGGGCTGCAGTTGAAAATAAGCTAGCTGGCTAACACTGGCACATTTACAGAAATGTTGTTTAATGTACTTACACATAAAATAAATGAAGGGAAATTAAAGGCTTTTACATTTTTTACTCTGGGTCTATCCTAATCAGTCTTACGGTTCATTTTTTGTGCTTCCATTTTCTATTAATTTTAATTGAAATAAAGTCAGATGTCAGATCTTTTTATAATTCATTTTGCAATTTGATTCTTTAATTAAAATAAAAATCTCACCAATCAAAGACAAAGTAAATAGACTGAATGATTAATCTGCAAATACAAGATGTTATTTATTAATGCAGCATTTAAACTAATTAACTGTTTAATAGCAGGTCTTGTTTTAGACAGGTCTAGTCTATGTAGGTCTGTGTTTGCAGATACATTTGAAATCTCTGAAAATGGACCTTGAGTCAAGTCAAACTACCGTTCTCAAGGTCAGGAATGATATGTAATTCTTGACATATTGATTGTTTTTGAAAAATGTATTAACTGATATTAGTTATAATGAAAGGTTAATTATTCAGTCGGCACACTTTAGACTCTATACCAGTGAGCACGAACAACCACAGTGCGCCTAATCTCTAACAGCAGATGCAAACTCATTCACATTTTATTTTTAAATTGCTGCCAATGTTTTGCAAATCATGTTTGATTCTGAAATTAAAAAAACACAACTGCGATTTTTCTTCGATGAGCACAGAATAGTCAGCTGGGCGAAACACTGATGTTTTACTGCTCTGATTTGATTTGCCAGGATTGCAGAACCCCCTTCAGTTTACTCATGACCAAAAGTCCATGCCATGGACCTGGTACCCTTTTACAGTCTTGTGGAAAAAGTTGCCTTGTTCAACTTCTTTTTGTCTTTTTTTACAGCAACACGTTGCATTCACTGAAGAAAAAAAAAAAATAATTCTGAGATGTTTTCTCAAATTGACATGTGTATCCCATATTTATGACTTCACATCTCTAATTTTGAGACCTTGAGCTTGAAACGTTACTACCTGACTAAATTGTCAGACTACAATGGGATTGTTTTAAAAGTATTAAAGTACATTACTGATGGAAGTTGCATTGTTACAGCTGAGCTTTTTTAATCAGCAAATGAAACAAGATGAGGACAGTCAGGGGTCGGTCAGAACAGAATACGGTGAAACACTGGGGCAAATCATACCCTCATTTTTTAAATATAATATGTACTGTAAAATTATAACAAAAGATCTGAATAACTTGATACAACAGGACTGTGATGACACCCACCTCATTTAATCCCTGAACATTCAGCTGTTCCAGTGCAGCCAAACAAACTCAAAGAACTGTATTGGAAATTATTTTGGGAGTTTCCAAAGATACCAAATGTATCAGGCTAAATTTGGGCTAAATGTGCCTAAAATGTGCACGACAACAAGATTTAATTAAAGCGTACATGTAAAGTTTATTAATTAGTGTATTTACAGCTGACACAAGTAACCTTGTACAAGTTCATTCAATAGCAACCAAATTTGATTAAACAGCCTCTAGCAGCAGTTTTACTGATCACTTAACGTTAATAATCTACACTCAGTTCTCTTACAAGCATGAGATGTTATTAAAGATATATGGAAGCCATAGTTACAAGATAATCTGTCTGAATGTTCTTTTTCTTCGGTGAATGCAATGAACTCCTGTAGCTTTTTGTCCTCTCCCCCCTCATTTATTTTGTTCCATGAATAAGCTCACCTTTAACATTTGAGTTGATTCATTTGGGCCCTTCTCCTCCTCCACATCTATGTTCCCCCTCTGAATCCCACCGCCATCTTCAAAACTTTTCCAAGAACCTTATATTTTTGGTTGACCTCTTAACCTCTTCAGTAAATGTGCAGTGATTTGCTGTTGGCCTCCCTCATTTTTTTTTTTATTATTTCTGCCAAAGTTGTGACAAAACGTGAAGCATCCTCTTGCTAATTTCCCAGCACCCTTTGAGAAAGAGACAGAGCGAGGACGGGGCAGCGGGGGTCATGGGGGTGGAAAGTTTAACATTGACATGAGTCAGGCTGCCGGTCCTGACTGGTGACTCATCAGTCTAGAGTCTTACATCAGCGCTGGGCTTTTCAGGAAATGATAATGTGCATGAACGTTTCTTTTTCCAAGATAACTAATAACACTTTAAATATGTTTATGATGAAAGAGAAAACTGTCAACTAGAATTTAAGTAGAATTTACTGTGATTCTTTGTACTTGTAGCTTACATCTTATTATCCAATGCTTGTCCTCAAAATGCAACAGATAGATAGAGAAAAGGGTTGAGGTTAGCTTTTTACCCATCATGTGAACAAAATCTCTATTTTTTAATCAATGGCATGGATCAAAAACAAACCTTTGAATTCAATGTATTAGAGAAAAAGTCGGAAGTCTCTCAAAAGTATCAAAACCTCCACACTGCATTATAGAGTAACATAAATATATTTGTTTGCTGTCGTTGCTTTTCTTATATTTCTACACTGGCTTCGATATTAAATTTAGGTTGTGCCTCTCTGGGTGACCAAAATTCAATGTCAGGACAACGTCTAATGCCATGTCAGCTGATGTAGAATACTGACGACAAATGACGTTGATATTTTGTTGGTTTTAAGTTGCGTTGTTAAGTAACTTAATGTCTCCAACGTCTCATGTCAGCGCCATCTTGACTAGAATACTGACATTTAGTCGTCAGGTATGGAGAACAAAACCCAACAAAACACCATAATGTTAGCGCCCACACAACATGAAATTCTAATGTAGTTTGACATTTCAAATACCGTCAACCAGATTTTCATTGCAACCAAAAGTTAACGCCTGTCTGACACTGGAGTCCATCTTTCTGACATCACTTTGACGTTCAGTGCTAGCAGGGCAGTAACATAAACGCACTTATTTGCTGTTGTTAGTTTCTAATATTTTCCTGTTGTTGAGCTGCTAGCGCTTTAAAGCCTTGTCAGAAAAAATAATTGTCCAGAAAATTCACATTTCAGTTAAGCTTTCAAAAACTCTCTTCCACCTCTGCTTAGCTTCACGGTTAGCCTATTTTGACACAGCGCTCTCCGTTTGTTGTCTCTGACTCAGCTAACTGCTAACAGCTAACAGCTAGCATTGTGCTTGTCAGCTTTGCACCTTCCCCAGGACCCCTCGGCTAACCCACCGGCTCCTGTCTCTCTCTAACGCTTGTGGTTGAACCATTGAATGCATCTGTGGCGGTGCGTTTGTGTGTTTGAGGTGCATTTCAGCATGTTGAGTTTTCCGTTTGTCTGAAAATTTGTTTCTCCATCTTCCCCTCACCTCCTCTCCCTCCCCCTTTCTCTTCCTCTTCTCCTTTTCACGGCGCAGTACTCCCAGATGAGGGACGAGGTGTTCAAGTCCAACCTGGTGTGCGCCTTCATCGTGCTCATCTTCATCACCACCATCCAAAGCCTGCTTCCCTCCGCCAGGTAAAAGAGGACAGAGTGTTACAACGTGGCGGTCAGCTCTGACTGATAACTGAAACATAGTTTATTTCACACTTAACAAAGAACGTCTAGGTCAGCTTCTGTTCGACTAGCTTTCAGTTCTCAATGTATTGTCTCTGAGAAAGTTTCTTTCAACAGTTTTTCCAAAACACAATAAAAGGACAGCACAAATTTAGCACTTCTGATCAAACAATACTCAATTAATTTTTTTATTTTATGCTGCACTCAGCAACGCTCACACTGACTGTGTGTGTGCTGTGTTTGTTTGACAGCTGGTCCTCTTGGAAAAGCACAAATTTTCAGCTCAAACACATTGAAACATTTTCAGCTCACGCAGACGCAGTTTTTTGGATGAAAAGTTATTTTGATTTTTTGTAGAATGACGAAAGTGAGGTGTATTTCAGTAACTCAAAAAGACTGATGAAAGAAACTGTGAGAAAAATACATCATCTGGCCGAGTTTAATAAAAAAATGATCTGTTGTGTATCTCATATTTAGAAATAAAGCTCTTTTAATAGAGGATATTGATCTAGTTATGCAATTTAAAATAAAAATGTATTCAAACATTTAAAGGTTTTCAATTATACTAATTTACTTCTGTCAGCATGTTTATTATGATGCGTCAGTGTGTTACGATGGTCCACTCCCCACATGTTGTGTCATAAGGCCCACAGCTGATGGTGTCGTTGTTATTTTGCCATTCATTGTGTTTCTGCAGGATGGTAACCATGGTGATCCAGTTCTCAGTCCTCATCGTCCTCCATTCCTGTCTGGTCCTAGTTACGACAGCGGAGGACTACAAATGTCTGCCTCTGGTCCTGCGCAAAGCCTGCTGCTGGATCAACGAGACGTACGCAGCGCGAAACGTCATCATCTTCGTCTCAATCCTCATCAACTTTCTGGCAGCCATGATCAATATAGTGAGTTTGATTTCAACTTTCAGATTGTTGTTTGATTCCAGAATATTCACTGAGTTGATTTTTGTCTACACTCTGACTTCGCCAGTGCCTGCAAGGCTTGGCTCTCTTCATGGGATTTGTTGACAATCAGAAAAACAAAGAATAACACCAGACTTATTCGTGGTGAAACCTAAAACATAACTAAGCCAGACCTTAAAATAGTGTGAACATTTAAATAAGCAGTGTGTAGGATTCAGTTGCAAATTTCAACCAGCTGGAAGTTATCTCATGTGTGAAGCATGAACTGACCTGAACTGACCTGCTTTCTATGTAGGATAAGTCATTCTCTGGTGAGTTATACATCAATTATACTCTAAGTATCACAGCTTGTTCCTCATGGAATGTATAAGTGACTATTGAGTATAAATTGTCATGTCATCTTTTTAAGCCACCGGCATGAGACTCTCTTTGGCATGTCGGTTCTCTCGCTCTCTCCTGTGACTCTCTCACAGATATAGACACATAAAGAGACTCACAAACCAGATACATCACACACCTCAACCATCCAAATCACTTTTTAGTGTGAGCACTACTATTTAGTCGCATTTTATGACCATGGAGCACCAGTGCGACTTGCAGATATTTTTAATAAATCGAGTAGAGAGCTGTTAGTTTGTTTGCAGCTGACAGTGAATAAATCGTCACAATTAACGGCACAGCAGTAACAGTTTAACTTAATGAGCTTAATGATAGTGTAAGCAGATGAGAGTAGGTGTTTCTGTGATGATCTGGAGTATTCAAGGATGAGGATGATCACGGAGTTCACTTGTGACCATGGAGCACCAGTGCACCTTGCAAATACTATCTATATATTAAGTGTAGATCCGTTAATGTGTCTGATTTATATACCTGCAGTATAACAATACTCTATTTAACTTTATAGTAACAGTAGCTACTCTATAAAACTTTATTAGAACCATAGTTAATTTGATAATATTGTATTTTTAGTTTCAGTTATATTCAAATACATGTTGTGTTTCGTGATATAGACTAAAAATATCGCAATATTTTTTCAAGCCACATCGCTCAGCCCTAAGTCATAAGGTGACGAAAACATGATGTCGTATTTGTAGATGAGTATACACACATGAGAAAACTCACTTGGTATATTATATTCCGATTCTGCACATATAGCCTCCCAAATCCTACACACTGGACCTTTAAAGCACGTCTGTAAGATATAAAAAACAGCTTCATATTATAATCAATAACAAAAGGGGACAAATAACTCCAAAGTCGACTTTGAAAAGTGAAAGTGAAAAGTGGTTTAATTGATGTGAAGGAGATGTGTTTCAAGCTTTTATCCATGAAATTAGTTTGAATTTCAAAACAATGAGGATTATGTGATCGGCTTGTTGATGCAGCATCAAATAACAGCCTCTTTCATAATGTTGAGATTAATTAATTTGAAAGCCTTTTTTATTTTTACTGTCTGAAAGTCAACCTTATCGACTCCGTTTTACCTTATATGCAGCGATGTTCTTCTGCAGAGCGGCCTCTGAAAGACACCAGCCTCGCAACTCATTACTTAACTAAAGCACATGAAACAAGCTGATAATTAGCTTTTGGTGTTGCAAGGTCTCTGATTGCATAAAGCGGAGTGGATTATGTAGAACCCCCAGGCCTCATCTGGTGAGAAAAGGATCAGTTCCTCAAAGAAAAAAAGACCGACTAATCCTAAAGAAACTGACACGACCTTGGAGAGGTTTGTTTGTGTAAAGGAACTCAAAGTGGAGAAACACAAATTGCAATTTGTTGCTTGCTCTTGCAAGGGAATTGTTAAATCATCCATTTACATTCTGAGTTATTGATGTTCAGCATCAGTAAGTGTTTTGAGTTGTCGAAGCGGAACCATAAAAATGCTAATTGTGCTTTAGTTGCCACAGGGCGATATTGTAGGAAAGGAAATTAGAGTATTGTGAGGGAACATGTTGCAGATACATTCAGTGTAAACATTTTGCGACTCTTGCAAACACATGTTGTTGTTGCTAATAGAAGCCACTGAAGTGCTTTAAGGGTAAAAGCAATAATCATAGATGATGATTTAGTATCCCCACATACCTAAAAGTTGCTTTTTCCTGCTGCACACACAGTGAACAATAAACAATGCTCTCTTAAGAATACAACCTTTTAGTTGCAGAAAGAGACAAAGCTAAGACATCTAAGTTGATCTGTTCTTATGTGTGAAGCACTTTGCATCTTTGGGATAAATTCCCTGCTGATGCTGATTTTGTGCTCCAGCAAAGCATGACTTCTTCTCCATGTGTTGTTTTTCAAACAAGCGGAATTTAAATGCATCACTTCCTGTGTGGAAGGAAGTAGCTACTACAGTGCTTTTCTCATGAACTGGATACCAGCTCCAGTGTGGGCTGCACAATAAATCGAGCATTACCATAAAATGTCAATTAGCAGCCCAGGCTATTATTTGCTCAAATCGCTGCACTCAATGAGCTTATATTATTGAGACAGGCTTTTAATTCCTTTTACACAAAATTACTGTTCAGTGAAGATGCAGACTTCTGTTATAATGAACTGCTTGGCAGCCTGGCCTGGCATCTAATTGAGACAGGCCTTTATTTGTCGAAATGTGTAGCTACACCAGGTATTACACCAGGAATTAGTAGCTTCTTTGTAGCAACATCCATATTTGAAGCATGGTTAACTGTCATGGCTACATATGAAACAGACATGGAAACTGTAGTTGCAAGTTGACTCAACCAGGTCGAAATCCGGCACTTGGGGAGTGTCTGCCCGTGCAAGACGCAGACGAATAAAAGCTTTCCTTTCATGTTGGCATGACACGTGGCTGGTGGTGGTTATAGTTTAATGGCGCTGCCTGGTGGCGTCAGGGGAAACGCAGCAGGACAAGAATGAAAGTTAAGGTGGTGGTAGTCCAGGTAGGGCGTCTGGATGGGTCCAACAATGACTGACTTTCACCCTGGAGGGCAGTGTTTTTGCACCCCGCGAGATAGTGAAGCCAAACCCTGTTCTTTTTTCCGAAACCCAACCACGTGTGTGTGTGTTAGCAAAACACAACCATGTGCATTTGCTGCTGAAAGAACAATAAATTTGCAGTGCTGCACTGACGTAGTGCTTTTATTTTGAAAGAGACTGTATGGAAACTGTATATTTACTGTGAAAACAGAAGTGTGTGTGCAAAGATTTGAAACTTGAAAGTTAAGGCAGCGCTCTGTTGATTTAATTTTGGGTAAAAAGAACGACCTTCTTATTTTGATGCACAACTTTGTACATTAGCAGGAAAGTAGCACAACATAGAAGTGGAAGTAACAGATCATTTAAATCTGAAAGCGCACTGAAAATATTTTGTGTCTAAAATGAATAAATAGTCATGATAAATAATTGTGATCTCAATATTGATCAAAAATAATTAGCATTTTGGCCATAACCATGCAGCCCTAACTGTAGTAAAAGATCAACTGTTTATTAATATGAAAATGATGCAGCTTCCTGCAGAGATCCGTCTCTCTGCCCGTTCACTCACAGTGAGCTGTGAATTTCTTACACAAACACCTTGAAACATTAAAGGCTGGATGAAAAAATGCATGAACAGGGAATTTTCACACTGATCCTGCATCAGGTTTATACTGTACAACAACAATAATCCCCCTGTTGGTCTCTCGCAGCTGTGGTGCGACTTCGACAAGTCCAGCACCTTCAGGAACCAGACGTACAACGAATCGGCCTCCATCCCAGACATCTGCTTCTACCCAGAGGTACCGACTAAATGAGGTGTCTGAATTTTGCAGTCAGGTCCATCTGTTGTGTTTTTTTCACTTCAGCGACAGCGGCAGAATGATGAATTAAACATCCACGACATCTGCTCACACCCAGAGGGAGGTCTCGCCTCAGACAACGGCGACTGATGAAGCCATCAGAACGTCACGGAGAAAACATCCATTATGTTACTTTGCTCACAAAATATGCAGCTGATTGATGGACTCAAAGAGGGAGTAACATTTTATAGCTGCAAGCCTGGCTTGAATCACATATCGTTGCATGTATATGTTACAACCTTCTCCACCCTTGAGGTTCAGGAGAGCTTTTGCTTGTAGAAACAGGAGCAGTTTTTGGATCCATAAAAAGGAGTTATTGACTCTTTTTTAACTGGGACAAATCCAGACTGGAATATTAGATTAGACACACAAACTCTGGAGCAGTTGAATTTCAGATATTCAACATCCTTAAGGGGACACTCCATCAACGTTACACATAAAGGTCAGTTTAGTTCTCACGGTTAACACTAATCAACGACAGCTTCAACATCTTCTGTGGCTCTGGACCAGCTTTGCCAAGTCTCAGAGAATTTAGCCATGAACGGAGCATGAATGTCTGAACCAATTTCACACCTGCATGTCCTGTAACCTGTTTAGGTAAAGGATCATGGACCCACTGATGTTAAGTACGTGTCTTTGTTTCCCCAGTATTTTGTGTTCACGGGGGTCCTGGCGATGGTGACGTGCGCAGTGTTCCTGCGGCTGAACTCGGTGTTGAAGTTGGCAGTGCTGCTGGTGATGATCGCCATCTACTCGCTGCTGACCGAAGCCTTCTACACCTCGCTGTTTGTTCGCTACGACACCGTCCACCACAACACAGAGTGAGTATCAGCCTTATGAATCAAGCTTCTGTTAAACTCCACTCATTTGGTGGTACATTGTTATGTCTCTGCGCGGTGATAGCTGTGGCCGGAGGCATTATGTTTTCGGGTTGTCCGTCCATCTCTGCATATGTACGTAAGTACGTCCCATCAAGGTGAACACTATATCTCAAGAACGCCAAAAGGGAATTTCTTAAAATTTGGCAAAAACTTCCACTTGGACTCAACGATGAACTGGTTCATTCTTGGTGGTCATACGTCAAAGTCCAAGGTCACTTTGACCTTGTCTGTCTCATTCTCATGAATGTGATATCTCAAAGTGCCTTGAAGGAATGTCTTTAAGTTTGGCACAAACATTCACTTGGACTCGAAGATGAAGTGATTAGATTTTAGCAGTCAGGGGTGAAAGGTCAGCGTCACTGTGGCCTTGCATCCATCTCATTCTTGAGATTGTCTCAATAAGACCTTGAGGGAATTTATTGGAATTTGGCACAAACTTTCGCTTAGACTTAACAATGAACTGATTGGATTTTGGTGGTCATAGGTCAAGGTCAGTGTGACCTTTCATTTGCCTCATTCTTGTGAACAGGATCTCTCAAGAACACCTTGAAAGAATTCTTTAAATTTGACACAAACACATCCACTTGGACTGAACAATAAACTGATTAGAATTTAGTGGTCGAAGGGCAAAGGTCAAGGTAAATGTGGCCTTAAAGAAGTCGTTTTTGACCATAACTCAAGAATTGATATGCTTATGATGACAAAACTTCACAAATGTCTAATACTCATTAGACATTTGACTTTTGGTCAGATACTGAATTGGTGACACTTAACTCGGGCGTCCACATTGAAGCTGTGCTGACTGTATAGATCCTCTGTGCTGTCAGGGGGACGATGGGTGTGAGACATCCATGTTTTCACAGATATGGATATAAACTGTGACAAGCTTGACTGGTGCACAGAGGCATATAACTGCAGAGTGGTTATTCTAGTTAGAACTTGTTGTTCATCTGAAAATTTTCAGAAGTCCGTCTCTCTGCCTGTAGACTTTGTTTTGCATGAACAGTGCCTCAAGAAAAAAAAAACATGACCGAAACTTACCACTGTTCTCTACTTGGGACAGAAACTTTAGCACCAGGCAGTTCCCCAGTGATCTGATTAGATTTTACAGCCATTGCTGAACAAGTTTTAGAAACTAACTCTTAAATGCTTACAGAGTTCATGTTAAAGTAAAGACAGGTACATTAATATCTCCTCGTTACTTCAAACGTACGTCAGAAAGCCACGTTGACCTTTTTTCCTGCACATAAGTGTTGCAAATGTGAGAAAACTCATCTTGCATTTGTTCCCAATCATAGTACAGTGACCTTTACGGTGACATTGTATGAAGGCAGTCTGAGCATATAAGCATGAAAGACCTGTTAAGAAAAAGTGGAGATTTCCACACAAGTTTCACAGTAAGCTGATGGAGTCAGGTTCATTTCTTTAAGGCCCTCTGGGGTACGAGAGAGAAGGTCATGATGAAAAGGCAGCAGAGGGAGAGAACTGTGTGATTTCCACTGCAATAAGTTCCAGACTCAAGTCGCCATGAAAACAGCACTGTGGACCAACTGGAGTGTCCTCAGCAGCCCAATTTGTGCTTTCTTCATTCTTCACTTCAAGGATCAGTGTCTTCTGTTAGCAGCAAATATAGCAAATTTTGGAGCATGAGGAGACATACAGTTTGGATGAAAATCTGTTTCAATGAACGTCCTCCTTTTAAAGAAATAGAAATAGTAATAGTAATAGTATTTTAAGAGAAGCAGGAACTTGTACCCGAGCTGACCCCCTCCTGGCTCCTGTACTTGGAGCAGCACATCGCTCTGTTAATCCTCAGTGAGCTCCTGCAGGACTTCTGGTCCTTCTACAGTCTGAGCTGAAAACAAAAGGTCTTGGAGGAGTTTTTTTTTTTTTTTCTCAGTCAGGCCCCTGCTGTGTGGAACAAACTGAACAGGCAGATTAGGCGAGAAAAATCTGTCCTCTAAAAAACCCTTCTTTCAACTTTTTGTTGTCACTTTCTCTCAGTTGCTGTTGCATATTTTTTTGTTTTATGAATATACTGCTGTGATTTGACTTTAGTCTTGAACTCATCTCAAGCCTTTATGGAATTCCTTCAAATTTGGCACAAACGTGCACTTGGACTCTGGAAAAGGTCAAGGTCACTGTGACCTGGTCCATCTGATTCTCGTAAAGCAGGTATCTTCAGAATGCCTTACGGGAATTCATTCAGATTTGGCACAAACATTTACTCGGACTCAAGGGTGAACTGGAGAGGCTTTTGGTTCTCAAAGGTTCAGATCACTGTGACCTTACGTCCATCTCAAGAGGGCCTCAAGGTAATTTCCTCCAACTTGACACCCACGTCCACCTGGACTTCAAAATGAACTGATTAGATTTTGGTGGTCATCTCATTATCTTGAATGCAGTATGTCCAGAATACTTGGTCTTAAGGTTGAACTGATTTGGTGTTGTTGCTGTGCCTCTGTCTCATTCTTGTGAGTGTGATATCTCAAGAAGGCCTTGAGGAAATTTCCCTCAATTTGGCACAAACGTCCACTTGAACTCATGGATTAAATTATTAGATTTTGATGATCAAAGGTCACTGTAACATGGTCTGTATGATTCTTGAGAACTCAATATCTCCAGAACACCTTGAGGGAATTTGTTCAAATTAGCACAAATGTTCACTTGGATTCGGGGATGAATTTTTGATTTTGTGGTGAAGCATCCATGTTTTAAAATTTGTAGCCTCTTTTCAGCAACATCTATATTTGAAGCATTGTCAACTGTCGTGGTTACATATGAATGTGGACAGACACAGATGTAAACTGTAACTGCAACTTGACTGTTTCGCAAGGCAGTAATTGTACTTTGTGAAGCAGTACATCGTAAATAAAGGCTGCATTTTACGAAGACTGGTTAACATGTAAAATTACATCAAAGGAAAATAAATCTGAGTACTTAACTTAATTTCAGGAAGTCACGCACTGTATGTCACGTGTAGAGCTGAAGCAAAACAAACAGAACATGACCGTATACTTGTCTTAGCTGAACAGGCTCTACTTTGAATCAGTGAGGTGACAGAAAGGGTGAAAATGAACAAACTCCCTCTTTCAGCTGTATTGTCTCTCTTATTGTTCTAACAGAAATTTCCTGGGGACCAAAGAGACGTCTTTGCTCCTGATGGCTATGTTCCTCCTCGCTGTGTTTTACCATGGGCAGCAGGTAAGATCACACTAGAAAATTGTATTTCTTCAATTCTTCGAGCACCACAATCTAAATTCAGCCACACAGGTCTTTCCCCAGGAGCCCACTGTTTGGAAGCATCTGAACTTTGAGTCAATTTAAGTACGTCATCACCGTGTGTTTCCCTGAATCTAACCACAGTAACTCAACTTGACTAAACCGAACCTCTGTAACTTTATGTTAAGGACGTTATGATTCTTGAGGGGTAATTTCCACATGATCTCATCCCAACTCGTCAAATACTGCTGCCTTGTCTGTGGACATACATGTCAAAATATGATGCCTAGGTACCTTTCTGGACATTCACAGACGGTACATGCAAACAGTCTTCTTAAAAATAAACTTACAGCGCAGGTCAAACACTTAATTTTCAGGTTCAATTCCTTAAGTTTAAGCAGCAACAGCAAGGGGTTAGGTTTAGACCAATAATCATGGTTTGGCTTAAAATTCACTCGGGAACAATACAGTGTGCTCCATGGTGAAAGTTGGAGCTTGTTTTGACCCATCAGTCTCCAACTTGGGTTGTTGTCTGCTGCCTCTAAAACTGACGTGCCCAGTGTGTATTATACCTTTGGATACCTCTTTGTGTTGCTCTCTGACACCAAAATCACTGAAGCAGCAGTATTTGACAAATTAAAGTGAGAACAGATTTGTAATTCGTAGGATAAAATGAAACAAATGAAACCAAAAGTGTCTCTAAGCTGAAATACAGTGTCACTGTGACGACAGCTCCCAATGTGGAGATTTGGATACATCTCTCCAAGGGGCTCTACACCAAGTCTGAGAGGTTTAGGATAAAGGAATAAAACAGAAGAAAATACAGCCTTTGTTTAGACTGCTGGTAAACATATTCACTGTATGATGAGAGGGTGCAGGTAGACAGTGCTTTAATGGCTCAGCAGCTCCTTTAATGCCAAGCAGAAGCATTATATTCATAACACCAGAGAAAAAGCATCCTGTCAGGTGTTACTGCTGTGTAATCTCTGACCTGAGTGATGCATCTTCAGACACATAGAAAAACAGAAACAAACCACTTAGTTAAAAGATCTGACACATAATACGAGCCATTTTTCTAAAGATGCGGCCGGAGTCAGCAGCCTGATGGAAACTGGTGTTGCCGCGCTGCTTTCATGCTCTCTCTATGGCAACCTTTGATCATGCAGTTCAGCAGCTCAGCGTCGGTCAGAGATGGAGGGGAGCCCGCTGTAATTGAGGGTCCTTTGTCGCCCCGTGAAAGTAGAAAGCAGCTGCATTTGAAGTCATCCAGCGGCATATTGATTTTCCCAGGGTCAATTCTACCACTTGTTTGGCAAAGCAGAGACAATGACAGCTCGCAGCACGAGGCGCGTAACACTCACAGCTCTGAAAAGCTGTTTTGTGTGATGCATCAGGCCAAGAGAAAAGAGTGCGTATAAAAGAGAGTGTTTACTCTCTGCAGGGAGGTCCAGGGTGCAAAATGTGATCCAGCTTTCTTTGTATTGTGGTGTTAATGGTTTGATGTGCCAGGTTAAAACACAATGTGAGCGCTGCCATTTTCTCCAAAATATTCTAAATTATCTTTGGGGCAAATCGATACTGGGTGAGAGAAAAGCACTTTGGGGTTTTATCTCTCATGCTCAGGCTCACAGCAGCTGTTGTGCTGCAACTCTATATCCTAAAATATATGTCCATTTACACATCATTTGCATGTCATATCACCCAACATACTGACTGAATATTTATGTGTTATAATAATTTGCATTTTAAAATAGCTCTACAGAGGTGATCAGGGTTATATGTTTTAAATGTCAGCGGCAACTTAAAACATGAGACTGGATTGCTTCAACCTTTTGACATTTCTCAGTCGAATGTATCATCGTCAGTCCCTTTTGTGCACTGTTGCTGCCTTAACTGCTGATTTATGGCAGCTTTTCTTATAAATTACAATGCATGCTGAAATATTTTTTGTTTTTACGCCTCCAGGCTGGCGACAGCTTTGGCTGATGGCGTTATGTCTTTGGGTTGTCTGTCCAATTTTCATTACCGTGATATTTTAAGGACCTCTTGAGGGACTTTGTTAAAAATTGGATAAACTGTGACCTTGCATCTGTCTTACTCACATGAATGATATCTCAAGAAGGCCTTGAGGGGAACTCCCTCCAATTTGGCACAAACGTCCACTTGGACTCAACAATGAACCGAATAGAATTTGGGTCACTGTGACATCACAAAACATGTTTTTTGCCATAACTCAAAAATGTACATGCTAATTATGACAGTACTCCACAAGTGGTGACATTATAGATCCAAACGGTCAAAGGTTAACTTCATGGTGACATCATAATGTTCTGCATAAAACACTTTTCTGGCCATTACTCTGCATCATATCTCAGGAACAGAAAAGGAGACATTTGGCCAGATTTTGAATTGGTCACTCTGATCTTGGGTGTCCATCTGAAATTGTGCTGCTTGTCCCTAGATTATGTTCACCCAGTTTCATGCAGATCGCTCAAAATTCCTAGGAAGAGATCCATTGAAGGTTTTTCAAAAAATTCAAAATGGCGGAAAATCTATATAAGCGGAAGTTATGGGTTCTTGAGGCAAATGTGTTCCTCATGAGGAGAGACATCTCTGTGCAAAGTTTCATGTCTCTACACATACGGGGCATGAGATATGCCCATTCAAAGTTTGACATTTCAATGGGTTGCTATAGCGCCCCCCTTTGGCCAATTGATGTAATATTGCTTCATTGGCATCCCCATGACCCTCTACCACTGTGCCAAATTTCACATGGATTGACCAAGTCAGTGAGGAGAAAACATGGAACAGACACACAGAGTTTTCGTCATCATACAGTAAGATAAGTACCTCACACAACATCTGGCTCATCAATACCTGAAGCCAGAAGAAACAAATTTAAGCCTCGATGGGACTGATATCGCAGATGTTTAGAGAGGAATTCAGTAAATAAGACCTGATTGAGTATTGATCTGCTGGATCAAAATAAAGTGGACCACAGCCACTCCTCCTCGTACTGCAGTGAACTGCAGCCTCCTGTAATCGACTCAAGCAGTGATCACAAATCTCACATTTTCACAGAGAGGAGTCAGTGCGCTGCCTGGAGCAAAGGTCCAACAGAAACATGTATTGATGAAGTAAAGCAGAGTTGATGTACTGTATAACCAAACGACGCAGTGGAATAATGAAACAGCCTCATCATTTGGATTACAGGGAACAAGACGAGGGCTTTCCAACCCTTTGTAGCTGCAAACTCACAGCGCCGTCATCTATTGTTGAGAAAATGCAGAGGGTGTGAAAACATTAGTGCTTCTTTCAGAGGAGACATTTTAGTGATTGTATTGTGTTGTGAAGAGGAGCCTATTAGAGCAGAAAGATGGAGGAGACTCTTTATTCTTCTTCTCTGCCTTTTTCATTACAAGAATCTCATTGAAGCTCTCATTCAGTGCTTGTTAACTGTGTTAAAGTGTTGTGAATGATGTATTCACAATAACCCACAAAGCAACATTTGCACACATTTTCCCTTAATATTATGTTGGAGCTGCTTCTTATTATGTGAGCCTGAAAAAATCTTTGATCAGAGATACAAAGAAACACACTGATAGGTGATTATAGAAGGATGCGAAGCACACAGGAAGGACTACTACTCTCTTTAACTGTATTATTGTACATTTAACTGTAGGTAATACAAGATAAGGTATCGAGTTAAGCCATTTCTTGACACTTTTATGTGCATTCTGCCGTATGATATTGATTTTGTTTCTTTAAAAGCCGAACACAGTCCTCCTTGTACATAATAAACGAAAGGCAGCAGAGCACTGACGCCAGATGAGGTTGTTCGTCATGAACGCTGCTTCCTGTCAGAGCAGTAATTACATTATCAAGCACAGTGAACATGAAGCATTTCATTACGAGGCTGCAGACAAGGCTCTTATTTTGAAATCATTAGGATTTTTTGTTTTTGTTTTTGTTTTGACACCCTACTTTTCTTCTGAAAAATTTTAAGACCAGTAGATTAGTCAAGCTTACCGAATGGCACAAGTGGTAATGAAGAAGTAATGCCACAGAGGAAATAAAATAACAAGTCATCATACTTATCTGAAGTCGGGGCGCGAGTGCAGCAGGCTGAGCAAAGCACCCCAGACATCCCTCTCCCCAGCAACGCTGTCCAGCTCCTCCTGGAGGACTTCAAGACGTTCCCAGGCCAGATTTATATAATCCCTCCAGCGTGTTCTGGGTCTGCCCCGGGGCCTCCTACCAGTTGGATATGCCTGCAACACCTCTAATGGGAGGCGGCCAGGAGGATCCGGATCAGATGCTTGTACTAGAGGGCTGCACTGGGATTGGGTCCTGCCGGGTCTCGCGAGACCCAATCCACATCTTGCGGGAGCAGGCGGTTTGAACTTTGCTGCGGGAGGGAATGGGCGGCTAAAAAAAACACTGTGGGATCAGGATATAGCCTATAGCGACAGGATGGAGTTAACAAATGTTGTGGAAAAGAAGCTCAAACAAGGTCTGAAGGCGCACTGAGCCCTCCTTCCCAGCGCTCTCAAAGCTGGAGCGTTTCATCGTCAGTATCCTCGCATCCAGTGCACCTTCAGAGCGGCCTTTAGTGTCTGTGGGTGCATCTTGGAAGAGAGAGACACACGGGATTGGGACCGCAGTCGGTCACAATATTCTCTTCCTCCACAGCATATGGCCAAGTGATTCATTTGTTGAATTCATTCGTTTCAATCGTTAACTTTGTTTATTTTATGTTATTTATTAGTGTTATTTGAGCCACATGCAGGCCAGGGAAACGAAACAAACAACCCCATGAATCTCTTTATTAATAGCCTATAAAATGACGTGTTTTCTCCTGCGGGACGGCAGAAGACACAAAATCAGTGCATCTCTATTATTGTGCGGGCATGAATTCTCAGAGTTTTGTTGTTGGTGCGGGCGGGAATGTAACACACACATTGCGGTTGCAGGCGGTAATGGTCAGAAATTCAGCGGGAGCGGGCAGGAGCGGGATGAAGAAAACAGTCCCGCCAGGGCTCTAGCTTTGTACCACCTCAACTGACCCCTGACGCAAAGGAGCGGCAGCTCTACTCCGAGCTCTGTCCAAATGTCTGTGCTACTTACTCGATCTCTAACCCTGAACCTTTATGTGATGAGCCACGCCCTCCGCAATATTCATTGCCTTATAGAAGCTCAGTTTTAGTAAGTTTTCCAACTTTTGCCAAGAGGGAACTTTAGATATTGGTCCCTAGATTATGTTCACCCAGTTTCATGCAGATCGCTCAAACTTCCTAGGAAGAGATCCATTTGAAGTGTTTTTCCAAAAATTCAAAATGGTGGAAAATCTATATAAGCGGAAGTTATGGGTTCTTGAGGCAAATGTGTTCCTCATGAGGAGAGACATCTCTGTGCAAAGCTTCATGTCTCTACCACATACGGGGCATGAGATATGCCCATTCAAAGTTTGACATTTCAGTGGGTTGCTATAGCGCCCCCCTTTGGCCAATTGATGTAATATTGCTTCATTGGCATCCTGCCATGACCCTCTACCACTGTGCCAAATTTCACATGGATTGACCAAGTCAGTGAGGAGAAAACGTGGAACACACACAGTTTTCGTCATTATATAGTGAGGGATCCCACTGCAGAGGAGCCACATTGTGGTAAAACGTATTTGTGAATACTCATTTAGACCTTTCTCAATGTCAACAGGCTAACTGAGACCTAATGTGCAGTGTTACCATACGGTTCAAATATGTTTCGCTGCTCCAGGCAGACTTCTAAAATGATTTTTGGTAAACAATGGAAGCTCTATATTTAAAATGGATGCAGTAAGCCCAGCTGTCAGATAAATGAAGTCTCGCAAAAATTTAAAATTCCTATTTGCTCTCCACATTTGTACAAATAAAAACACTGTGTCCAGGCTCGTGTCTAAATGTGCTCTGAGTTTAATATCCTTATATATTTGAACCCTCGCTGGGTGAAGGGCTGTCAGAGCAGAGCATATGACAGTGCAGCTGATCATTATTCTGCAGTAAACTGATTACACAGTGTGAGAGATGACAGCAGCTCTAATGCTGAGTTTAGCTTTATTAGTGATTTTTGTCTATACTTCCCTCTCGGGTTAATAGAGGCTGTTTTTAACGTGTGTGTGTGTGTGTGTGTGTGTGTGTGTGTGTGTGTGTGTGCACTGCAGAGGTCATGTTGGTAAACGCCTGAGCAACCCGTTATTTCACCGACCACCATTTCATTATCCTGCCGCCACACCAGCCCTGCAGGCTTTGAATTCTTAATTAGAAAAACAGAAAATGAGATTGAAGTTTTCGTATTCACTCATATGATTAAGGACTAATTGATACCAAGATTAATCACAACACTGTTTCCGCCAGTTGCCAGAGAGAGAGATGCTCAATCCTCACAGGCTTATCTGCCTACCCTCAAAATTAATTTTCAATATCAGGATTTTTCCCCCTCCTCTCTCCTGCAAGTACAGACTAAATGGTCCTGACTTTTGTTTGGCTCTAATGTATTCAAATGACTTTGTATTAATTGTGCATTCAGAGAAGCAATTTATGATGCATAATAGAATCCTTTTGCTGCACTTCAAATTGATCGCACTCGTTTGTGTTCCGTAATTGATCCAACCTTTAACGGATTTTTAAATTTAGCCGTTCATTCCAGAGTGACGGCTCAGCCTTTCCATCATCTCGAGGACATCAACAACAGACTTTCCACTCATCTCTGGTTACATTTTTAAGCAATTATTCATAAAGTGTTCGGCATGACTGGAAGGTCTGACAAAGGATGTGGAGAGAAGAGGAGTATGGATTTTCAGGTCCTGAGAGGTGGCATCAGATCTTTGGGGAAAATGTGAAATAATAATGTTGACCAGGTTTTTGTTTCAAAAAGTCATCTGTAGTCACAGCAGGGTCAGTGTGAGTATCTTTATTTTCTTACATATGTTGAACTCTCAGCATCGAGTGTAACCTGTGTAAGGACAGCAACAGAAAGTTTGCTGATTTCGCAGGGAGTCTGGGCTCTCTGTTCCCCCGGGGCTGGGGTTTGTGCTGGCTGGATTCAATTTGCTGCAGCCGCTGGCTAGAAGTCTCCACTGGGGACCACTTAGTGAGGTGGTCTATTATATATATATATATACTATATTTTCACTCCCAACTTGTCGCACATGGATTAGAGTGGATTTTGACGTCTAGATATGATGCACTAGATCTCTTCGGTGTGTCTGTTATTGACATTCTGGGATGCCATGTCAATTTACTCCTGTGTGTCTTCTCAAAATACACTTCCCTTTTCACAGGAAATGTAGTTTCTGCTCATTAGATACAATCTTTTTCAAAATAAACTTTTTTTGTTTACGTCCATTTCCATGTGCAAAAAAAAACACGGGGTATGGTTTTCCGGTGGTATTAAAAACTGATGCCGCTGTCTGAAGTTATGGCAGAGACGCTTCACAAACTATTTTTTTGTCTTCCATCTTTAGCTGGAGTACACGGCCCGGCTCGACTTCCTGTGGCGTGTCCAGGCCAAAGAGGAGATCAACGAGATGAAGGAGCTGCGAGAACACAACGAGAACATGCTGAGGAACATCCTGCCCAGCCACGTAGCCCGCCACTTCCTGGAGAAGGACCGGGACAACGAGGTCGGCACAAAACTCAGTCACACTGTTTTATGTTTCCTCGCAGCGACAGTCTGTTGAGGTTCACAGACGGCCATGAAACATGCACATCACAGTCTTTGATTCATTTTATATTGTTTAATACGTTTGTTCACCAGTTGAATGTCTTTGTCACAATATTGTCAATGAACAACCAACAAACATGATATTGTTTTTTAAATGTTTATCTTCACATTTTGAGGATACGATACTGCAGCTTGTGATGGTGATGTTTTTTAGGAACCGAATCTCAAACCTCAACTAACACCTGAACACACAGAGGGGTTTTTTTTTCTTCAAAAGTACCTCCTGAAACCATTTCCCTCAGTGGAAGTGAAGCTTTTATTTACTTTTATTTCACAGATAAGAAACAATAAATTGTGAAGACAATAAAGCCTCCACAAAATAGCATTTTGAATCTTGTGGGGAAAATGTTTGTGGCGTAAGACGGTTGTTTTGTCTGCTGTGTTAAATGTTGCTGTTGTTTTTGGCTTCATGTGAGTAGAGGAAATCTCTGCTGGCGGCTAGGCTTATTTTTGCAATGTAAAGTGTTAAAGGCTTGTGCTAATAACGTTAGCATGTTGTATTTGTGGGGAAAATGTGTCCAACAGAGAACAAGCGCTATGTCTGTGAATGCTGCTGTGAATTTGAGTTTGAAATTTGTCACTATTAAGCTCTGTTTAATGTGCGTAGATGCTCACAGAGATGCAGGCATTTTGTTGTGCATTTGTTTTTTCTTCAAATTAGTTTTCTTTTAATGTGGTCTGACTTCTCTTTAGCAATCTTCATGTCAGCTTTTATCGTTGTGAGTAAAACATATTTAATAGTTCAAGTTCAAGACCTCCTCTGCCAACCTTCAATACACACAGATGAATATTTTCAGTAAACTATCCAGTAGGCTAAATGACAGATCTAAACACAATAGTGACTGTGACGCTCAGTATTTCAGTCCTCAGCACAGAGCAGCATTTCCTCTCACACATCTGCACGTTTCAGCTCATTTTTCACCGCAGACCTGCTCCAAAATTAGTCCCCAATTTGTTCCCTGAGCCTCAGTGTTCCAGCCCGCGAAGAAAAGAAAAGGCTCCATAATTGCTTTTCAAACAACTGTACACAGAGAATGGGGGGGGGGGTTACTCAGCCAGGGAGCTTTTTTTTTGCTGTGTGCATTTAATTTGATTTTAATAACATGTTGTCATTCGGCAGCAGAGAACACATTGATTTGTCTCTCCGACGCAGGAGTGACTCAGCTGGCCGAGCTCTGCAGAGTCAAACTTCACAGTTTTTCTTTCTGTTCACCTCGTATGTGCTGCCCTTCTCCTTTTGTGCTTCTAACTTCTGTTGACTTGAGCTGTTCTGTACTCGTTCAAAGGGGAGCGCACAATTAAGATGGGTCTTTTGTAAAGCTAGTGCATGTTTTAACCCATTAACCACTAAATTACATGAACTTTTTTTCAAATTATTACATAATGCTTTAGATCCTTAAATGCTTCAATGTGTTGTGATTAATGTGACATGCACTACGTAGGTTAAAGTAGGTGCACAGTGCTGTAGGGATTTGCTCCCAGTCAGACATCAGTGATGTTTAACACTGGTGCTGGGTGATCAGTCTCACAGTCCAGTTCACCCTTAAGGTGTTGGATGGTGTTGAGGTCCTGTCTTTGTGCAGACCAGTCAAGTTCCTTCACACCAAACTGGGAAAACCATTTCTTTACGGACCTGACTGTGTGTCATGTTGAAACAGGAACAAACTGCTGGCACGTATTTGGAAGATTGGATGTTCCCAGTCGGCTCTCTGGGGTAAATCTGTGCTAAATTTAGGGTCTGAATTTTGCAAGTGTAGGTGGTGTTTTTTGTGGTTGGCTGTGGACAGTGGTCGCGTGTAGCTGCGAGTCACTCATCAGTCTGTAAACTCTCCTCACGCTGACTTTTGCTAGCCAGCCAGGTTGAGGTTTTCAAATTTAAACTTCAGTAAACATCAAGAAAAAAGATGGCAACCGGCTAAACTAGCATCCTGCTACCATGGTACAAGGGTTAGAAAATAAACTACCTCCCTGCTGGATCCGTTTCCAACTTTAATAACCTTTGATTCACCGAAACCTGGCTAAATCCTGGACAGCGCCATTCAAGATGCTTTACTGTGAGTAAGGACTGGTGTGGCAGTGGGAATGCGAGATGCTGTCCTGTTCCTGCTGCGGATCACTGATATACACTGTTTAGAGGTGGCTGCAGGGCAGAGCTGTCTGTGTTCAAGCACCAGTGTCTGTGACCATATGACCTCACATCTTACTGATGTCAGGATGTGTGTACAGTCAAATCATTCCACAAAACGAAACCACAAATTACCAGAACCTTCCAGAAACATAAAGCAGAGGATGCAAAAAGGGACTAAATTACAGCACACAAGTTAAAGCAGCTGTTGGGATCACTGGAGCTGTACCTTGTGTAATTCCATGTGATAAATAATGATTTGGTGATTGATAATTGAATGCTGTAGTTTTAAGATTTCCTTGGGCTAACTAGTAATTAAGCATCTCCACCAAACTCTACAAGTGGAAACTTCGCCCTCAGGCAGGTAATGTTCTCCCACCAAACCCAGACTGCCAGATAGTGAAGCGTGATTCATCACTGCAGACACCACATTTCCACTACAGCAGAGTGAGCTTCACATCAGTGCTGCCCACGCTTGGCATTGGTGCTCTGAGTCTCATGAACCGCTGCTCGGATGTGGAAACCCATGCCATGAAACTCCTGACGCACAGCTCTTGTCCAGACGTTGCTTCCTGAGGCAGTTTAGAGCTCAGTAAGTGTTAGAACCGAGGACAATTGATTTTTCCCGTTCCGTGAGCTTGTGCAGCTCATCACTTTGAAGCTGAGCTGTTGTTACTCGTAGACGTTTCCACTTCACAGTAACAGCATGCACAGTTGACCCCGGCAGATCTAGGAGAGTAGAAATCTGACAAACTGATTTATTGGAAAGAAGGCATCCTGTGGGAGCGCAGAATCCCCAGGTATATCCAACGGATTGGCTGATTCTGCACCTCACGGTTTACCTTCATAGCCAATGCAGGAAATCTGGGGTTTTGCAGAATCATACAATATCTATGTTCTTATGTGGCGACTGGATTGAGCGACCCATTTTACTACAAATGTTTCCATGGATGTGTTTTCGATTTTGGGTACCTGGTAGAAATGGATTGATTCAAAAAGTAGAAAAAGTAGAATGGACCACTCAAAGTTGTAGTTTCTACTTGTGGACTTCGGGCGAATCCATTTCCCTCAACTTCATAAAGAAGCACTTGTGTGACGTCAGGACAGTGGCAGCACCTGTGAAAGCGTATATTTCAATCAATAAGTAAGGGGGAGTGGGATGTTTTTGAAGACTACAGTATTTGTGCAGTATTTGTACAACATTTCCAAGTATAAAAGTGCTGTAAAATAAAATATACAGTGGCGTCTGTCAGCCCTGCTGCGTTTTTTTCTCAATCAAGTGTGTGATTTGAGACACAACAAATGTTAATATCAAGCAGCAACCTCTGGTGCAAACTGCAGTTCCTCTAATGGCCACTTGAGGCTGGCCTCAGTCCCCTCAAACTAAGCAGGGAGCTTTTGCTAAGGTTACCTCTACCCTCTCGTCCAAATATTGTGACGTCTGGCTCCAAAATGAAGACAGTGACAGCCAAAATGCCAAACTCAAGGCTTCACAATGGGAATCCCATGAACCATTGGTTGATGTCGTGGGGCGACGTCTGTTATTTGATATGCTGATTAAAATTCATCATGTTTGTTGTCTCAGTTTTAGCATGTAAACATTTGCTAATTACAGTGACACTAGCTCAAAAGTCTAGGTTGGAGGAGGCTAAGTTTCATCCTCTGGGAATCATGATTGTTTTAAATGATATTTAAGAGATTAATTACACAAAGTGTAAAAGTGAAAGCTTGAAAATCAAATGGTGACTGATAATTTCAGTGTACGCCTGTAATGAGCTGCCGGCTATTAAGATGAAAGATGAGATGACTTTGGGATGAATCTTGTCAAATATTCATCAGCGGGGTTTGACATTAGTTCACACAAAAAACTAAAGTCAAATATTTCAGCCTTTTTTTTTTAGTGGGGGAAAAAAAAAAAGGTGACAAGAAAATGGCCTCTTTTCTTTCTTTCTCACTTCAGTTCAGCTGCAATCTTCCTATTTTTTGGATAATGACTGATTGTGCTGGTCGGCAGAGAGGACGGTTATCACACGACAGAGTCAAATCGCCGTATTGTCCTCGCCTGTCCTCGTAGGGGCTCCTTCATTATCGACTCCTCCAATCTTCCGTTGCCTCCCAAACAAAAGGCTTGCGGCGGATGAATTATGAATGTCAGGAGAGGAGATATCATTCTGCTCCCATGCCTGCTCCTAATTAAAAAGGACACGATTAAAAATGCATCCATTAGGATAGGTTGGGTCCTGATCACTTGTTACATTATTAAACAGGCTGATTATTGTTCTGTGATTTAGACACTGGAGCACTGGGTCATTAATAGGCTCCTGGAGAGGTGTTGACGATCTTTGGAATTAATCAGGTAACAGAAAGCTGAGTGTCATTTATGTCGTCAGTGTCATTTTGAGACTTTTTTGGTAGCTTTTATTGGCAGCAGGCTCTTGCTCAAGGACAAACATCCTGTCATCTGATAAGGATTCATGTCTCTCCTGCGCTGCGTGATGGCTTGGTGTCTCCGATTTAAATAAGAAAGGTGCTTAAAAGCAGAGAAGTAGGGCCTGTGCTCAGTCACACTAAATATGTCTTGTAGTCCTGTTTCAATGATCTCTTTTTACTCTAAATCTGAAATCTGTAAACCTCTCCAGGAATACTTCACCCACAAAATGACTGTTTGTAGATCATGTTTAGTCATGCTGCTAAAAACGTACTATTTATCACTGAACAGAAAGTGAACCTTACCTGCTCCCTTCAAAGCCAGACTTCAATACTAAGGGTTTTCTGTGAAAGTGCGTGTTTGTGAAGTACTGTGCATATCACTGGATAAATAAGATTTGGATTACACTGGATGATTTGTTTTTTAGTTTCTAAACTGATGTTTTGATATAGTTTTGGTCCTCAATCGATCAATGAATCAATATGTTTGCTGTTTTTCATGAAGGCAAGAAGAACAAAGTTTTCTTCATGAATTCAAGGTACAACATATGACTGATCTACAAATGGTCATTTTGTCAGGGAAGTGTTCAAGATCATTCTTTGAGTTTCAGAAGAAATATTAGGAAGCAGTTTGGTTTTGATATTATAGATGAGACATTCTTGGTAAAAAACAACCCGATTGTCACTGTACATTTCTGCAAACCATGCTCGTCATTATGTAGCAGATACGTTGAAACTTGTATCAGCAACAGTGTGGTAAACGTCTGGTTAAGCTGAGGCACAAAAAACACTTACTCATGGTTAGCAAAAGATCATATTTGGCTTGAACTATCCGGTTTTGGTGGCCGTCAGGAAAATCAGTAATGTCTCAGTAAAGAATAACCACTTTTCAAGGCTGGAAAAGCAGCGACTGGAAAATCAACTTTATTGTTGTTTGTTGGTCTCGAACAATGCTCTGTAGCTACATGTCACACCATCTACTCATTTTACCACAAAGAAACAAAAAAAACCATTAAGTCATCAGTTTGTTACTCAAGTGAAGCTGGAATCAAGCGTCTGTGACGTCCGTAACTATCGTAAACGCTGATTTGTTTGATCCAATAAAAGTTCTCCATGTGTAATTACAAGTATAAAGGAAACAACCACACCAGCGTCTCAGAGCGCTCCCCGCACACACTCACCTGTGCTCAGCCTGACGAAGCATGCTCCTGCCTTAAACAGAAAAACATCAATTCTAAAATGAACTGCATAATCAGGGCTGTAGCACCAAATTCTCTGCATAAGCAGTGTCTGTGGCCCCCCGTCTTTCCTCTCTTGATCCATGTCTCTCTCACACACCTTTTGATTTTTTTTCTTTCTTTTTTACGTCAGTAAACCTTGATTTCTCTTTCTCTGGTGCTCCAGCAGCATGAGCAGTCACTTACTTAGAATAGATAATCCTAGAGCTCGAGGGGACTGAACCATTTTGCAGCTTAAAGGGGAGAGAGGGGCCCCAAAGAGCTTCCACTATTTTTTTAAACAAAGATTTATTCAGTCGGTTTTAATTTAGTTAATTACTCAGAAGAAAATGCATATTGGTGCAGTGGTTAACATTGTCACCTCACAGCAAGAGGGATCATGGAGTTTGCATGTTCTCCCCATGTCAGCGTGGGTTTCCTCTGGGTACTCCGGCTTCCTCCCACAGTCCAAAGACATGCAGGTTAATCGGTGACTCCAAAGTGCCTGTAGGTGTGAACATGTGCATAAATGTTTGTTTTTTTTGTCTGACGACCTGCCCAGGGTGAACCCTGCCTCTCGCCTGTGTTGATATAGGCTGCAGCCCCCCTGCTGCGACCCCGAACAGGATCACTGATATAATAATCTTTGTGCCGTTTGTTTCTTTCATGCCTCCCACGTGAATCCACCTATCTATCACCTGGGCGTCACTCCCAGGATGAAACCCCAAATAACCTCAGGACGCTGACAGACGTGATGCTAAAGAGTGAAATTCAATTAGTTTGACTTTTACCAACTTTCACTTTGAAGCACTGACATTTGACTGAGCTCATTAAGTGTGTATAATGCCAGTGACGAGGTCACTATAAAGTCTGAGGCTTATTTTCATAAGTGTAATTAATTTGAAAAGTCACGCAGCATACAGAGAGAGAGAGAGAGAGAGAGAGAGAGGAAGAGGAGCTTGACTTCTGACTCCTTAATTATTTATACATTATGTTTACCAGCCTATTAGTGAAATATTCCCATGATGATGTGATGAATTACACCATGTGACATTAGTATGTGAGGGCATGTACTGTATCATGTCAGCAGACCTGCTGCTCTGCGGCCATGTGTCAACATTGCCCCCCGGTGGTGGAGGCTGTGTAGTGCTGCTTGTGCCCGAGTATCACAGAGCCTTCAAACCTCAGGTGCTGGTGCAGATGGAAGAATTTATTTCACAGCATTTCTCGACACTGAGTTTTAAGGGATTCTTCAGATTTTTTGGGGGTTGTATGAGGAACTTAACCATAGACAGTGTATTACAGACAGTAGATGTCAGCTGGCGTACTGTAGCTCCAGTTTGGAGAAGCAGGCTGGAGTCCGATATGGAAGCTAAGCAATTTACTGCCGTGGACACAAGGCTGCGACAAAACATATTTTAGCCACCTATAAAAAGTCCCTCCATAAAAAATCAATATCAGTTTTAATGCATGCTATTTCTAGAATGTTTTCACCGCTCGATCTCAATGTCAGACAGTGATTTCCAACAGGAAAATAAAGCTGGTATATCACTCGCTTCAAAGCCAGACTCCATTGAGAACTTAGTTTGTGTTATTGTGTGACTTTAGTGAATAAAGGGTTAGTTCAGATTCACCAAAGTCACACAACAACACAAACTAACCAACTGATCCAAGCAGCAGTAGACCAGCAGCTCCTGTGTTCAGCGATCACTGATGTTCTCAGTGGAGTCTGGTGGCTTTGACAAGAGCATAGATGGGAAACTGGAGCTTTTAACAGCTTCCTCATTGGAACAGGCTGTGTGATGGAAAGGTGATGTGGCGAAAACACTCTCAATATAGCATACACTTAAACTGATATTGATTATTCCAGGTGGCTAAAATATGCTTTGTTGCTGACCCCTCCACAGCAGTACATTGCTGAGCTTCCATGTTGAACTCCAAACTGGGGGTGTGACATCTACTGTAGGTAATACGCTGACGATGGCTATATATATATATATATATATATATATATATATATACTACCCTACTTCAAAAAATCCAAACTATCCCTTTAAGTCTTAAAACAAAAAAAAGTCTTAAAGTCTTAAAAATCAAAAAACTCATAATCTTAAAAACTTCAGATAAATTGTATATGAACAAAAAACTAAAAATGTGACAGTGAGTGTTCAAAGTGTGACGTCTGTCCCCACAGGAGCTGTACTCCCAGTCCTACGACGCAGTGGGCGTGATGTTCGCATCCATCCCGGGCTTCGCTGACTTCTATTCCCAGACTGAGATGAATAACCAGGGAGTCGAGTGCCTCAGGCTCCTCAACGAAATTATTGCAGACTTTGACGAGGTGAGACGGCAGACTTTGAAGTGCACCCACTTCCACTTCAGCCCAACTTTTGAACATGCAGGGGACCGTCTTTGGCGTCAGCGTCGTCCGTTTTTGATTACGACTTCCAGCTTATTCCCCAGAACACTTCAGAACTGATTAATGCAAAGGCAGAGACAACAGGGGAGCTTACGTCTGCAGGTTATCAGAAGGCATTTATCTCAGATAGAAAAGACACTAAACACTACAAAATGCAGCACTGAGATGAACCCAGCGATGAGCTTCCTTCCACTATTAATTTCCCTTTACAAAAGGATTTGCAGGCTTTGGGGGAGCTGTAACAGAAAGACTCTGGTTTGTCAGTTCAGGATTCTCTCCAAAAATATGTTCATCTCAGGGATTTTCCAGTGACAGAAAAAGTTCAAAGCAAACTGAAATATAGAAAACTCCTGCCTGAGCCATAACAGCAGAACTGCAGCGATAAAAAAGTAAAGTACAATACTTTATCAAAAAGTGTTCAAGTTTCAGGAGCTCCAGTCAGTTCTCCATCCTCACGTTTAAGATGTTTGGTTTGTCCCACGTCAGCCTACAAAAGCCCACAACTGAGACCACATGAGAAAAACAAGGAGAAACATTTATGGACCTAGTCGGTGAAGATTCTCAGTCATCCAGGTCATGGTAATTGTAGAAAAAGCTTCTTCAGTTCTAAATGACTGGGACGAAGTTGCAGGCTATAAACCCTGTGTGGGGTGGGAAGCCTTGCAGAGTCGTAGGGGTCACGTGAGCTCTTAGTTTCAGAGTCGTTAAGGTCACAATGTGAGTCGTTAGGGTCAGGCGGGACCAGGGGGTGAATGCGTGTGAAGTCGTCTGGGGAGGGATCCCAAGACTGCACTGCAGGTGGGGGATAAGTGTCGTAAGCCACCCCCTCTGTTTAACGATGGTCGTTCCAGCTTGATGTAGATGGCTTCTTTCACTCCTCTTTCAAACCATCTTTCCTCGCCGAGTCTGGACCCGAGGAGCTGGCTCTCCTGTGTTGTGCCATGCGCTTGTGGAGCGGTTGTTTTGTCTCCCCAATGTACAAATCTGTGCATTCCTGGCTGCACTGAACTGCATACTCTACATTACTCTGCTTATGTCTGAGAGTTTTGTCCTTGGGGTAAACCTAAAACAGTGTTTTATTCTTCATAAACGGATAATACAACAATAACATACTGCTTAGAAAATCTGCTTTTTGTAAGTAACTGAAATAACCAGCCGAAGAGGTGATGTATGCAACAAGCAGCACTCAACAAGTCAATAATCACATAAACAAACATCTGAGTGTTGTCCAGATGGAGGGACTGGAGGCAAAGACCACCGACACTGAACACACGCCTGTGATTTGATCTGTTTAAAGCTGTTCACATCAGTCACACTGGGGAAAAGCAAAGGCCACTTTAAGTCCTGGTAATAGTAGGATGTAAAAAGGAGAATTTAAAAAAAAGGACTGAAATAATAGCAGATACAGAAAAACTACATCTGCAGTGGAGTAACTTTGTTTCTAATTTACAATAAGATTAGGACGTTCGTCACTGAAGCGTTTTTGCCATTTAATCCGACAATGGCAGTGAATAACTCACGACTACACAATAGAGACCAGCTGAACTTTCGGTCATCCTTGAAGTTTAAATTCAGGATATCTTTAAATTCAGGATTATCTTTCCTGCGTAATACCCCGGCCTGTGTTCGTCACGACATTTAAACATTTAAAATGTCCTGATTTCTGAAACTGGCACGAAAAACTGAGATTTGACAACGCGTAACACGCACACATTGACGTTTCCTACAGCTCCCACACACCTCGGGTCTCTGTGGACAGACTGAGGTCTGGAGGAACTCGCGGTCCTGATCCAGCCTCCAAACTGAGTGTCTGACAGAAAATGTCAAAGTGTCCTAATAAGAACAGAGACCGACAGACACCAGCTGAGCTCTGTGCTGCCTCAGGCCACACTCCTCACTTTCTCCTCAGACATGAACAGACTTCTCTTTTCTCCATCAGGGAACTCGCCCTGAGAGAGACAGACGGGGAAGATGGCTGAGTGGCGCTTAATATCAGCAGCAGACGTTCAGATCAGAGGACAGTTAGCAGAACTGTTAATGATCACATGTGAAACTGAATATTTCCTACGATAATTAATCACTGGTGCATCTGCTGTTTTGATTCATCTGTGCAGGTTCAGATGCGACGTCAGTGCTCATGCTGATTCCTCCTGTGTTCATGCTGCGTGACACAAAGCTGGAGGAGGGAAATTGAAACAGGACATTTGGTGTTTTGTCAGGAAAACTGAGCTCAAGGGAACTTCATCTTATTTTTGTGTTTCTGGTCAGAAGTGGAAATTCTTGAGTCCAGTAAGGGTGCTTTCAGACTCGCTAGTTTTGTTCCAGAGTTGCATAATTGGACGGAGTTGGTTTGTGTTCACAAGTGAAAAAGCTGCTCATAATGTGAACAACATATTTTATTTGGAATTTCAGAATCAGGCCTTTTTCTGAAAGTCGCATTTTCCAATTAAGACATCTGGGATGTGCCGATATCATTACCTCCGCCAAGGAGGTTATGTTTTTGCCGGCGTTGGTCTCTTAACTCTCTAATTTGAAAACTTCTAAATGGATTTTGATGAAATTTTCAGGAAAGGTTGATAATGGGACAAGGAACAGATGATAATTTTGGTGATCGGTTGAAGCGAAGTGGATAAAATAATAAAATGTCGGGAAATCTGAGCTGCTTGGCAAAGGTCTGCGCTCTCAGAGTGCTCTAGTTTGTGTTTTAATAGCATTCTTTGGATGTCTATACAGCGAGTTCATAATATGTGTCTCAACTGGGATTTTTACTCAGTTGAGACACACAGTATCTTGTCCGTCAGCTCTTTGTGTTGTCATAGATACGCTGTAAACAAAACAATTGCAGGAGAAACACACCTACTTTCAAACACTATCAAAGACTTGGATATCAACAGGGTTTTTGGAAAGTGTGCAAATATAGCAATGCCAAGCTTTTCAAGATGGTGGCTCAAGGAATAAAAGAGACAGGCTGTGTTGGCATGATTGAACAAGTCCGCCACTGGATGCACACTTGGAAGAAAATCCTGTATGATGCAAAATAGCACAATAACAAGCAGCTGTAGCTGTTCCACGTTTCTATATTTTGATGTGATAAATGACATGTTAGGCAGGGGCATAAATATACAGTGCAGGCAGGATGGTTGTGCTGGGACCCCTGGGCCTTCAAACAGGTGACACTCACTTTAAGTTTACATCATAAAATTTGTCATATTGTAGCGAGGCAGTAACTTATAAAAGGAACATTTAATTGAAGCCATTTTTCAACTATATCTCTATGGAAATAAGGAACTCTGGACTCTGTCAGAAGACTCCACTCAGAAATATCCGCATGCGACTGAGCTCGAAATGTGACGATGCTGGTGTGTATTTCCAAAGTGCTGTCAATCACAAAGGGGTTCAGCCTTTTAGACAATTCCTCCAATCATCATGCAGACACCGAGCGTTTATTATTTAATTTAATTTAATTATTTAATGTAAATTCAGTAGTGCATATTTGACCATTTCTTCTATGGAATTTTAGGGGAAGTTCAGCCTCCCATGTTGCCTCAGAGCAGTCGGCCCTGCTGGAAATACGCCTGTTTTTAATAAACAACTCACAAATCAGAAATGGTGCGATTTTCCCCGATTTTTGCCCCCGAAAAAGGGCAAACCCGCCTCAGTCATGGTTTTCTGTTTTTGGAAAATAGCACCAGTCTATCACAAAATTGCTTATTCTATATAAAATTTAAAAAAAATAATAATTTAAATATAAATAACTATTTAATTAAACTAAACATTTCCTACTTTCTGTTGTAGTTTTTGTCATGTACAGATATGTAGTGATGACTGCTGGTTAATGTGGTTGTTGCTGTTGTCCAATATCAAGTTTCTGTTTAATCATGTAACGAGATGAGACGGTTTACAGCAGCTAGTGTAAGTGTGGCATCATTTCATCAGTAAAGTTAACACGTGTCACTGTATGATTTGTCACAGTTGCTCGGTGAGGATCGTTTCCAGGACATCGAGAAGATCAAGACGATTGGCAGCACCTACATGGCCGTCTCTGGTCTGTCGCCTGAAAAACAGGTGAGATCCTCCAGGTTTCATCTGAACTCATATCATATCTGGTGGACTGACATCAACTCACTGTAGATGAACCTGCTGTCTGTTATGTGCTTTTCTTTATCATTAACTAAAAGTATAATGAGTAAAAACTGATTGTCGATTGAGTGTATTATGTGCTTGTATTTTGGGTTTGTGGCGGCTTTATACTTTGTTACATTTACAAAACTAGATGTCAGAGTTATAGCTGAGTTTGTGCTGAAAAGTGACGCCATGCATCTGAGGTAAGGGCAGTTCAGAAGGTACTTTACAAAACAGAATTTAATGCGAAAAATGAACCAACATAAACCTTGATAACAGAGGCTTTAACGAAATGAACTCAACTGCATCATTGCTTTATTTAGCTTTTATTACAAAGCAGCTTTATGAGAACTTTTATTGAACAAAAGACAGCGTTAAATGAGAAATGTACACATGAGGTGGCTCCATTCATGAATTAAAAATAACAGAAAAGGACTCTGGTAGTAGATCTATGGGCAGTATGACACATGAGTCAGTCCATGCACCCAAAATACGTCAGTGCCTTCCCCGTCCACCGCAGTGACATCAGGACTGTCAGCGTTACACATGAGCAGCAGTTCTGACTGCCAGGTTGGAAACAGTTGTCTCTGACACATCGACACACTTTATCTCTCAAGTGTCAAATTTCCAGTTAAATCTCTAACACGCTGCCCTCCAGCCGGTCCTGACGTCAGCCCGGTCCTGACGTCCAGCTGACTCAGACTCTTCTTCTCTTCTCCTCTGTCTCCCGCAGCAATGTGAAGATAAATGGGGTCACCTGTGTGCGTTGGCTGATTTCGCCATCGCGCTCAAAGAGAGCATCCAGGAGATCAACAAGCACTCGTTCAACAACTTTGAGCTGAGGATCGGTAAGAGCTCTGTGTCATTCAAGGAGATTCATTCTCCTGTTACCTCGACTCCTCATTTGTTGCCTTTTTTTCTATTTAGCAGTAGCTTCTTTTCTAGGATGCTGCGTCTTGTTGTCATTAACTGTCTCATCTCCTCGGTGCTCAGTCAGACATGTTGCATAGTACACAATAAAGTGGTAAATGCAGCTCAGGTTCATTGATTTCAGGTGTGCAAGTCAACACCCAGATCTGAACTGTAGCAGATTTACGACTTGTAGAAGCCTGCAGTCCAGCCGAAACCCTGATTACTAGTGAGTATCTGAAATGATTGAGCATCCCCTCTAAAGCTGAATCTGTGTCTTTGGCAGGTATGGCCCACGGCTCGGTGGTGGCAGGTGTGATCGGTGCCAAGAAGCCACAGTATGACATCTGGGGGAAGACGGTGAACCTGGCCAGCCGGATGGACAGCACGGGGGTCAGCGGCAAGATCCAGGTACCCGAGGAGACCTACCTGATCCTGAAGGAGCGCGGCTTTGCCTTTGAGTACCGCGGCGAGATCTACGTGAAGGGCATCAGCGAGCAGGAGGGCAAGATCCGAACGCACTTCTTGCTGGGCCGCGTGCAGCCCAACCCGCTCATCCTGCAGCCACGCAAAATCACCGGCCAGTACTCGCTGGCGGCCGTTGTGCTCGGCCTGGTGCAGTCGCTCAACAGGCAGAAGCAAAAGCAGATCCTCAACGAGAACAACAACTCGGGCATCATGAAGGGCCACCACCACTACAACCGGAGGACGTTGTTAGCGCCCGGTAGCTCCGAGGTGGGAGGGGGTCATCACACGGAAGCAGCTGATAAGACTGAGCTGTCCTGAAGAGCAGACTGGAGTTTCAGTTCCACACAGGTTTCTCAGAGGCAGAGCTGCTCTTCAGGCAAAAACACTCCCAGGGGTTGAGTTAGACTTCAGTGGGTGCAGCTTTCCAGCTACGTAACATTAAAGCAGGTGGAAGTTCTTTAGGAGTCGTAGCAACTTTAGCATTCCAGTACTGAAAGCTTCGCCTGGTTCCAGACGTCTGAATGGCCGCACGTAATATCTCTGAGTTCAAGCTGATCTGGTGTTGTGCTCACTGGCCGCTGTTTCCCCAGTAGGAACAACACCTCTGTAGGCAGGGCTAATAAAGAGAACATCGTGTTCCTGTATCGGAGCCAGAAATCTATTTCAAACAGACATGACAAAAAGTGTGTATGACACCGATGCTTTGGCAAGTCCTTTAACATTTAATCAACAGGACTGACTAGTAACGACTTGTGTGTCAGCTCTATGCAGAGCCTGCGCTCGTGGCCTACACTGTTGTGTGCATTTATAATTGTGCAGTCGCACCTTTAAAACACTAGTTGGTGATGGCGTTTCTGTAAAGTTCTGTTGAGCTGAGTTGATTCAAAACACACATTAAACACACACTAAACACACATTAAACACACACTAAAGACACATTAAACACACATTAAACATGGCTTTATAGCAACAATTTCAAACACAAATCAGCTTCACTATAACTTGCAGCATTCAGACAAAGTTGTTCCCATATATACAACATGCTAATGTTATTAGCACAAGCCTATGGCATTTTACATTGTGTAAATTAGCGAGAATAAAGTTTTGGTTATCTTGAATTCCATTCATGATATCTGTAGTTGATTTCAATTGGAGAGAACTGAGTTAAATCTCATTAATTAGACCTGCAGCTAGTCAAAATTACATTACTGATATGTGGGCTTGGAATCATTACGCAGTGTTGTAACTGGATGTGACGTGAGCGAGCGTCATCGGCTTTATCAGTTTGATTGCATTGTTTTCTATTAGACTGGCCTAACTGCCCTCGAATGATGCAACGCGCTGCAGTGTGTCGTTTTGAGCTGACCTTTTGTCAGACACCCTGTTTGTATTTTAATTCTGTCGCTTGTGTTGAAAGCACTGTAATGGACGAGGAACCGCTAATCCATGATGGTTAAATGAGGAGTGACCTACAGGATACCTTCTTATTTCACTACCAAACGGATAAGTTGGCTTCTGGCTGGAGGGAGATCATCAGGCAGATGAACGTTTCTGGTTATAACTGTGTGGGATGCTAGCAAGCTAGCTCTTTTTACAAAGTAGAGATATGATGTAGTATGGAAGCTACAACAATGACATCTTCAAGTTACCTGTAATAGTATTTCTGTGAGTATGCATAAGAAGGAGGTACGTCCTCACCCGTCTTTTCAGTGGTTACTCTGAGACCACAGCTGCCGTGGTTTGTTTACAAGACGTGATGAAGTTCTTTAGGTCGTCTGACACTCACATCCAGTTAGGATGCTGTGTAACAGGTCAAAATTGAATAATTATCTGGGATTGAGTTTGAATAGAAGTCAGTGGTGAAAGCTGACAAATTGTGATTAAGTTACAGATATCTGCGATGAAAATTTTCATTAGTAAGAAACTGATTGTTGATATCAAGAATTAACATTTTGACTGCCTTCTTTGATTAACATTTGAGACGAGTGAGACTTGTAGATATCTTTAATTAAAATTCCCCGGCGTCAAAATGACATTATGGATCTGTTAATTTGAAATTCTTACTAGTCAAAAAGCAATTGTTGATATCCACAATTGCTATCACCACCTCCGATTAAATTAAGTAAAAGGGCTTGTAATAATGCGCCTTCTATTTCGACAGTGGTGTAGACGAGATAAATACATTCATCGCTCCTTGTTCAGGTAAACTAGAATCCATTATTAGGTTCCAGCAAACCCTCTGTTCTTAATGCTTTAATCATGGTTCTACAAAGGTATTTGTAAACATTGCCACCAGTCTGCACAGAGAAAGGGTTTAATGGGTTGCAGAGTCTTGCAGAGGATGAGCACATTTCCCAAATCCTAAGACTTCGGGCCCATTTTACAAAAGCAGTTTGCGAGACCTGCTTCCACACAGTTTGCAAATGGCGGTGGCGTGGATGGCAAATTGCAGCTCAATTTGTGAATCCTTTAGAGCTCTAATATGCTCATGCATGAGTCATAAGTATGGTGTTTGTTTGGTGTGATTAACGATGCAAATTGCAGCTTGCATATTGCAAATTAGGTGAATCAAGCCCCTGAGCATTAAACAAGCTGATTGGATGATCCAACTCCTGTTGCGACATAATGGACAAGAAAACACTGAAGTAATCCGTAAATAGATAAAACAAACAACCACACGTCTCCCTGTACGTTCAGCTACGTGCAACCCAGAGAAGCGCGTTCCAGCTTTGGGGAACTATCAGCGCTATGGAGCCATGTTTGAATGTGTGGGTCCCAGTTTTGTTTGTTCTTGGATGCACATGCATGCAGGTGGCGAAATTAAGTCCAAAGGAACAGCGTCGGGCTTTGAAGCCACTTTTACGTTGTGGCCAAACTAGAATTACAACATCTGGATCTGTTGCGTGATGCCACTGCGCCCAAAAAGACTTTTCCCATAGACTTACATTGTGAGAGAGACATCTGCAAATCAGTGGATACCTTTTTTTGAGTGTCACAAACAACACAAAAAGACTTGTTTCTCCATCAGAGTTTGCTCCATTCGGTCTGACAACATTTCAAAAGTCTCCCCATTATGTTAGCAGAGGGCTAAACAGGAAGTTAGCCACATGGCCGGCTAAGTCTCTGTTGCACTTGCTCTATCGGCCCCACAATGTGGAAGATCTGGGTAATTTCACACCCAGGAAGTCGAACAGTTTTGGCTTTATGCACCACTAACTTTTATAAGAATGAACAGAGCACCGCCTCCAACGCTGTGTCCAGTTCCCTTTATACATCCATGGACAAGACACACAGTCTTGCAAATGGTGTCGCACTATTCCACTTTTGTGCTAGTGGCAGTAATGTAAACACAGCAATGTAACAGCAAAGGAAAGGAATAATAAACTTTAATTACTATACAGCACCTTTAAAAAAGTATCATAGCCCAATATTAGCAAAACCATCAATCTTTAAATCATAAAAATGTTAAAGCATAAATCATAAAATCAAGTAAGATACAACATTTTAAAAGAACTGCAGCCACATGAAGCATATAAGGAGAGAGTTTCAGGCCTGTATCAGGAAAGTCACAACTAGTTAAAGACTAGAGTGAAGAAAATATGTTTTTTAAAATATTTAACAAATTTGCCTTCCTTGATATCTGTAGGTAGGTTGGTCCATAGCTTTGGGGTGCAGTTGACAAAGGCAGCATCCCTGATTGTCTTTCAGCTGTTGCTGGGAACCTCCAGTAAACCAGCAGCAGATGATCTCAGTGTTCTTCAAGGCAAATAGTTAACGAGGGAGTTAGCAGTGAAAGCCAAAGAAGAACCAAGACAGAAGATTACCACAAGCTACTGTTGATAGAGTTCTGGGCGATGTGGCTAAAATATAATGTCACAATATTTTTAGGCCATACGGCAGTACATGATCTATCTCAATATTTTGAAATCTCCTGCTAACTACTGTAGATTAGTAAAATACAAAATTATCAAATGAGCTACAGTTACAATAAAGTTATATGAAGTAGCTACTGTCATAATAAAGTGAAAGTACTGTTACTATGAATTTAAGTAAAATACTGTTAGAATAAAGTTAAATATTGATATAATTGAATAAATCAAAGTGGAACCACTGATGCTGATATTTTGAAGCACTCGACTCATCTAGGGCAGGAAGTGTTAATGTTTTTGCTGTGACCTTGAAGCTTCTGGTCAATAGATGTTAGCAGTTAGCACAAAATGAACCTGGTGCCACTGCGCTTTTAAATGTGAGGATTTATTCATTGTGAGCTGGAAACACACTAACAGCTCTCCAGCTCATATATTAATAGTATTTTCAAGTCGCACTGGTGCTCCATGGTTGCAAAATGCAACTAAATAGCCACGGTGTGGAGCCCTGCAGATAATACAAAATCCCAGTTCTTCAGTTCATATATTAATAATATTTGCGAGTTGCACTGATGCTCCATGGTCCGCAAAATGAGACTAAATAGTAGCAGCCCAGAGCCCTGCAGTAAGTTAAACTGCTGTTGTCGCTACGCCTTTAAGCATGAGGATTTATTCTCTGCAAGCTGGAAATAAACTAACAGTTCTTCAGTTCATATATTAAAAATATTTGCAAGTTGCGCTGGTGCTCCATGGTAAAAAAAAAATAGACTAAATAGTAGCTGTCTGGAGCCCTGCAGATACAGAAACACACTATTGTTCAACTCATTAGTTAAACTGTTACCTCACACCCTTAAATGTGAGGATTTATTCGCTGTAAGCTGGAAACACAAAACAGCTCTCTGGTTCATAGATTAATAGTATTTGCAAGTTGCAATGATGCTCCATGGTCGCAAAATTTGACTAAATAGTTGAGATCAGAAGCCCTGCAGGTAACAGTTACAAAAACATATGCCTCATCTGCTCACACTATCTTTAAAGTCGTCAAGTTAAACTGTTACTGTGGTGCGATTTAAGACTGTGATTTATTCGCTGTAAGATAGAAACACACTAACAGCTCCGCAGTTCAAATATTAATAATATTTCAAGTCACACTGGTACTCCATGGTCACAAAAGTGACTAAAAAAGACCCATGCCTCTGCTGCTCACACCACCGTTAAACTCATGAAGTTAAACTGTTGCTGCTACGCTTTTACATGTGAGGATTTATTCTCTGTAAGCTGGAAACACACTAACAGTTCTTCATTCCTTACATTAATTATATTTTAAAGGCGAACTGGTGCTCCATGGTTGCAAAATGCAACCCTGCAGCCCTGTAGGTACAAAAACACCGGCCTCTCTTGCTCACACACTGTTGCTCAGGAAAAAGTGATTTGGACGGGCGAAGGTGTGTGTGTGTGTGTGTGTGTGTGCGTGTGTGTGTGTGTGTGTGTGTGTGTGTCTGTGTCTGTGTGTGTTTGTGTGTGTGTGAGAGAGAGAGAGAGACGCATCCAGTTTGTGAGTCTCTCCTTGTGTGTGTTTGTGAGAGTGAGAGAACTGAAAATCCAAAGCGAGGCTGTTCGTGATATGGTCATTTTATACATGGCATGAGGAACAAGCCGAGATACACTGAGTATATTTGATGTATCGCCCACTCCTTTGTTGACGTAAACAACACAGGTTCTAAATTAAAGAGAATTCAATCTTCCATTTGAGCGTTTTATGAGGAAGGAGTTTGTTCGACCTCAAGGAAACACTCAGTGTGTTGTGCTGAGAAACTATGAATGTTAACAGAAACTTGTTTACAATAAAACTTCACTGGCCTCCGTTTATCGTACAACCAGGTGAACGCAGGGTATCAGGAGAGAAAAGTTTCTACTTCGTTATTTCAGATGAGTTGGTTGTTGAGATCAGCTACAGCCTGAACGTGAACCAGTCTCACATCACCTTTCAACATCATGAATGTCCTGTAAGAACGAATGAAGTCACTTGTGTACTTTAAAAAAGTTACTTCGTTTTTCAGGTTGCAAGTCAGTTTCTCTGGCTCCTCCCACTCAGGTGTAACTCAACCAATGAGATTGTTTCTGCTTCCTGAAGCGGCTCTGCTTTTGACAAATGTCTGTAGAACTGAAACTCCACTTTGTGAAGGAGGAAGAGGAGAGCGATGAAGAGGAGGAGGAGGAGGAGGTGTTGGGGTAGGGAGGGAAGGAGGGGGGGAGTGGACGGGACCGCTGCGTTCTGTTTCCATCCCGCCTCGTCTGTTTGATGTCTGTTGGAATGATCCCCTCGGACTGTCCGACGTTCCTCCTGTCGTTTCCCACTTCCCCTTTTTATGTCGCCACCGACCCGCTCCCCGCCCAAAACCCAGAATCCCTGTCCCGCTCTGACCCTCGCCCGGAGTCGATGTTTCTTTTTTGTATTTCTTTTATATATGAAAACACAATAAAAGGGGTCTAATTTTTTATATGAGTCACGTGTCTGGTCGCCTTTATTTTGTCACATTTGCAGAAGTTCTACTGCAAGGAAGCATCTTATAGTCAACTCTGCTCATATTCCTATGATTTTTAACAAACTGCAAATTAGTTTTTTTTAAATATTACCCTGTTTTAATGCTCTTTTGCCATTTTTCTCACATACAGCATATTTTGGAACAGGTCACAGGATTTCTGTAATGTGCAATTCAGACATTCATTTCAGGCAGAAAAACTTTTTACATATCACCTTTCAAAACAATGATTCAAATGAAGAACAAAATTAGAACAATTTTGCACACCAGTTAAATAAAATCCAGCAAATAAAAACACTGCACAGACGCCCTGAAAAGCATGTTGTTGTTTTTTTTGTTTGTTTGTTTTATGCAGGCAATCTTGGTCAAAATGTATCTCCTACATAGCAGATAATCGTATGTAGAAGAAAATATCCTGTATGTAGAACATAAACTTTATTTCCCCCAATTTTTGTTCACCTTGTGCAGAATAAAATACCCAAAATACAATAAAATCATACAAAAAGAGCAAAATTAATAAAATGTGCACGACTAGTTTCACTTCACACACACTCCATAACATCCAGATCAGAACTAAACTACAACTTCATTTTCCATGGCCAGGTGTCGGCAGCCTTCACTATCAAAGAGCCATTTTTGACCAAAAGTGAGTTTGAAAATCTGTCTGGAGCTGCAAACATATTAAGCCTTATAATGAAGGTAACACAGCCTATTAAATCAAATTAAGCCTGTCAACGTTACAAAAGTCAAATTTATTTATGTGGCTGCAGAGTCCATGACAAACTGGGATTTTTTTGTCATTCATTGGCACTTTTCCTTAATTGAAAGCCTCGTTAAAGAATCACAGGTTTTCCAGGTGGTCTGAGAACCCTGCATCCTCTCTCTACTACATCATATTTTCACTTTGATGCAGAAAATATCAGAATCACAGCAGTGAGAAAAAAACGGAGAAAGAACTGTGTCTTCTTCTGGAAAAGGTTTTGATGAATCACATCGTCAGACGAGCATGAAGAGGAGGAGCTGGACGTGAAAGCAGACACCTGCTGGACGGTCCCAAACCATCTGGACTCAGACTGCCTGAGCTGACGGGTGATTATCAGACTCACACGTGATGGTCTGCATTGCTCAGCTGCTGTTCTTTATGATTTTAATACATATATGTATATTATCTTCAAAAACAGATCTAGACTAAACAGACTGAAGTTTCTGTAGAAAGGAAAATAATTTTGAAGACTCTTTTATCTGTCGTAATATAAGTCAAAAAGCATTTGTTTATTGAACGACTGAGTGGACAGTTTATTTCCCAAATGACCATGTAGCTTTTTTCAACAACAAAAATTGTGTTTAATTGAGCACTGAAGCCGCTTTGGTCGTCTTTTGTTCATGTTATAGCCATTTGCACTTTGCATGAAGTTCTAGTGACAAGTCAGTGTATTTTTGGTGTTTCAGAGACGACCAACAAGCTGTATGAGCTGCTCTTATCAAATGTTCAGTGACTTATCGATGCACCGGGCAGGATGTCTTCAGATCTTTAAAAAGGCTTTCACCTAGGGAAAAAAAACTTAGTGTCTTCAGATGCCAAAAGGGGCTCAACTTATTTTAGGTGTAAAACATGTGACAGCAAAGTGAAGGAGCAGCAATCAGGTGTCAAGGAGGAGAAGGTGTTTTCCATTAACTCGTTAACTCATCAGATAGACAGGTGTGGCATTGTGACAAAATATAGACAGCACGTGCGAATATTACTTATTCATATATTTAATTCTTTAATTGACCGAGAGAGAGCACGTTAGTGAACATCAGTACAAGAATACAAGACGTGAACATCCCAGAGTGAGCAAAAATACTAATTTACATCCATAGTCCCAGGTAACAAATACAGAAACATACAATATACAGACACAGATAAACAATAGACAAGCAGAAAATGACAAATACACTGTACAACATAAAAAGGAAATGAAATTCTTAAAAAGGCATCATGTCTTCAAAACAAATGTGCATCTAAAGACATTAATCTTGGCTGTGAAATCTGAACTTCAGCTTCATCTGAGTCATTTGAAAAGTATCACTGTACTGAAGTGCACACCACTTAAATCAGTCATCAGTGGCTCAGAGGCAAATCAGATTCCAAGTGCTGAAAGTATCTGGGGTCTAATTTATAAAACAATGCGTAGGATCCAAAAGCCAAAAATGGCGAGTGCCAAAAAATATTCGACCATCCCTACAATCAGGCTTCCACCTCGCCATCTGCGTCACCAATTGCTCGTCTCCAAAATGTTTGTGAGCTTTTGCGTGGGAAGTGGCGTACGCCTCTTTCAGGCCTCGCAAAAGCTGACCGTTACTGATGAACAGAATTAAAGGGTATATGCCACAAAAACTGTTTGGACACAAGTGGAAATGTTTTATGTTTTTTGTTTTAGAGTGTTGTTCTGTGTCTTCTGGTGTTTTGACTTCATCCACCATCCATCCCTTCTGATCATCATCACAAAACAGCAAGAGAAAGATGCGGACAAATGAACCTTTATGATTAATAATACTGGTAAAACATGACGGTCATTCTGATCCAGTATTTGATTCTGTGAGAGCTGATGTAGCGTAGAAAAACATGTTAGAAGAAGCAGTTTGGGTAACGCAGAGTTTGCTGGTGCAGACTGAAAACTGGGACAGGTCTGTGGTGTCCTGGAGCTCAGTGACTCAACAAGCCTCTTGCAATGTGTGCAAACATCCACCAGATGGCAGCAGATGCTCAGTCACACTCCTGGGGTCACACACTGAGAGGCTTTCAGCTTCACAAGCAGGTGGATATTGTCGATCCTTCTGTGGCTGCAGGAATATTTCATCCATCTGTTGTCGTGCTGCTGCGACCTCTGACCTCTTCACTGCTGGTCACATGTAAGGAATGACGGGCTGTACCTGAGAACACTGGTGAGTGATGTGACACACGACAAGGAGATGACGGCAAAAACTTTTACTGATCCAGCATGTAAAAGAGAGAGAAGGAAAATGGTGCTCAGATATTCTTTCTTCTCTAAATAGCAAGAGTCAGACAAACTCTTTAGCCTCCATCAGGGCCTTGTGATTGGTTGGCCCCTCCCACCTCATTAAGGGATTGGCCTCACCTGTTGGGAGTCTATATAAGCTGCTTTGCCTGTGGGACAGTGCTCGCTCTCTGTGTTGTTTGGGCAGTTTTGTGTGGTTGTGTGAGATTTATTCTTTGTTATCACATGTAGACCTCAGTAGCTTCAGAGAACCCAACACCAACCCTTCGCCACTCACTGCTGCCGTCACACGTCATGCTTTGATTGATTTGAGCTCCCCTAAATCAATCAAGTGGTTACTGTCCCATCGTCCTTATGGCCTCAACGAGCGGGGCGTAACATGCTGCAGAGTAAAACTCAGGAACATCTTTCACTTTTTCATGAAGGCTGGTGAAGGAAGCTTCACTGAAAGACTGCACTGTCCATGTGCTGTACTGAGGCAAGTCTGCATGAGACAGACTCTGAATGGCACAGCTTTGTAGCATCAGTTCAAAAAAATATAAATTTTAATTTCATGTAATCTGTTTTTGCCTACATGCTTCACACTCATCCACATGAGCTCCTTTATGGAATTGATAAATTGTGGATTCGGCCTGCACCAGGCACTTGTGGACCTCATGAGCCTGTTCGTCCGCGACTTCAAGTGTGGTGAAGTTCAGACATTTGGATTCAGAATGTGGTGTCTACCTGTTTTTTGGCCACATAAATCATTTTAAATGACCTCAATACGACATTCAGAACATTAACACAGTAGCAAACAACAATTTGTTAGTTTCCTCAAATGTATCATATCAATAGTCCTAAAGTAACGTAGTATATGAGCTGACGCTGTCACTGGGAGGTGGAGGGGATGTTGGATGCGGTGACATGTCTGTGGGACACCTGCCAAGCTGCAGATCACTGTTGAGGACCAACAAACAACAGTGTTGAGTGAGTTATTGCTGCTTTTCCAGCAGCTTTGTTTTGAGCAACCTGTCACTGTTGTTTTTTTACCAAGGCGTAGCTGGTTTGTAACCCTAAAACTGGTCACTTAAGCCCAAACAGGATCTTTTCCAAACCATAATCAACTGCTTTTTGTTTCTGAGGGTGTTTTCACACCTGCCCTGTTTGGTTCGGTTCTGTCGAACTCAAGTTCGTTTGCCCCTCAGTGCGGTTCGTTTGGGCAGGTGTGAACACAGCAATCACACTCAGGTGTGCACCAAAACAACCAGGCTGAGACCTTCTTGAAGAGGTGGTCTTGTCCGGTTACAAACAAACTTCTGACCAATCAAGAGCAGCTTTCTCACACAAGGCATTTGATCTGGTCCTCTTGTAAATGCTGCCGTGAGAACACGAACAAACTCTAGGCAATTATACAACTTTGGTACAACATGAGTCCCTGATTCAGACCAAAGGCGACGACTGTAGAGCTGACAGCAGCCTCAATCTAACCCCAGTGTTGTTGAAACATTAAATATCAGCTACATAATAACATGTTAACATAACGTATCCCTGATTTGCACAAACATACAGTGTCAATTTTTTTCTGGTGATTGGGCTGCATCCTGACCAAAGAATGAAATCACACTCCTCCTGTGTGGTGTGTGTGTGTGTGTGTGTGTGTGTGTGTGTGTGTGTGTGTGTGTGTGTGTGTGTGTGTGTGTGTGTGTGTGTGTGTGTGTGTGTGTGTGTGTGTGTGTGTGTGTGTGTGTGGTGTAATCTTCTCTGTTGCTTGTTGTAGACGGTCTGGACTGTGCATGTTGGTGGAGTCCCTGTGTGTGTCCCACTAGCTAGCTAATGCCGCCACTCTGCACTGTGCTCATACCATTACTACTGACAATGCCCATTGTCCAGTTCCCTCACCAGGTTAGCACTGTTAGCTGCGAACCACCTCCATGTTGAGAGCCATGTGCAGACAATCCAGGCTCAGACTCTGAATCACAGACACACTCAGGATGGTGTGTATCACTCCTTTAAAGTCAATTTCAGACAAACAGAATTTCTGCCTCATTACACAGACTAATAATATCCCGCACATCTGGTGCATTTTCATTTCAACGTGTTGCACATTGCAGCTTTAAATTTCCTCCCACTCTCCCATCTGCCTCCTATAGGCGTCTCTAAACAGAGACATCACTGATGAATAAATCAGTAAATCAAACTGAACGACTCGGAGCATGTGGCCGCATGTGACAAACACAAACGTTGTGTGTTCTGGACGAATTGATTGTGTTTCTCTCGTTTCCCTCCCTTGTATGGATTTTCTGTTAGACGTGAAGGAGGAAGAGGAGGAGGAGGAGGGAACAACAGGAGAGGCAGAGTGGTGGAGAATGGAGTTGCCATGGCGACCGCTGGCATGTTGGGGGTGCTGTGTGTGTGTGTGTGTGTGTGTGTGTGTGTGTGTGTGTGTGTGTGTCTTTGCAGATGAAGTTTTTTTAGATTTTAGATGTTCGACCTGCGAGAGAATTATTCTGCAGACAGACTGAGCTGTGAAGCAGCTTCGCCTTCTCATCCTGAAACACCTACATATACCTGTCACAGAGCTGCACCTGTATCTTTTTGAATAAACCTGATTTCACATAATGACCCATAAATATATTTGTTTGAAATACACTTGAATTGACCTTAAAGGGCCGCACGCACACCCACAGGTGTTTGCTCTCATGCTGGCTGATTAGCTCTCTGCTCAGGTTGACGTTAGGTGGAGCTCTGCTGCAATGACATGATGTCACCACACTTCATGAGCCAATAAGAATAAAGAGGGTGTGACCTTCTCCACTTAAAACAGGTGCCACGAATTTAGAGATGCTCAGTGATCATAGTTTGTACATGTGGTTCTGAGGAGAAGTCTAATTAGACAAGTGAAAACACCTGTGTGCGTGGACTCGCATGAATATATACGGCCTTTAACCCTTTGAAACCTGAGCAAATTGTCTTGATTTCTTTTAAAATATGAGAAAAAGGCCCAAAAAATTATCCCAGAAAATTAGTAAAAAGATAAAATAAAATAAAATAAAATAAAAAAACAAGGGGAAATTGAACAAAACAAACAAACAAGGACATAACCTGGAGAGAGCGCTTAAAAATTATAATTTCTGTAACAGAATTTTAAAATGTAATAAAAAAAAAATCATAAAAGCACTTTTCCCTTTTTTACGTTTATCCACATTTTTAAAAAATTATTTTGTGTTGTTTTTTTTTTTTTTCTTGCCAATTTGCTCATTGCCTATTTTCGCACCAACTGCACCAATTAGCTCAGGGCTCAAAGAGCTAAATATTTATAAATGGCATCTGGAAGCAGCACAAAAAAACTGATGTAGCTTGAGGTTTCGAAGGGTTAAGGAATGAATTTGTCTTTTCGTATCCCTGTATGCCTTGTCAACCCTGTCTCCTTGAAACGACATTTATACACTCAGCAGCCACTTTATGAAGTACATCCGTCTCTAAACTGTTTGGTCTCTGACTGTTATCCAAACTAACAGTCAGGCAGCAATTATGTTTTCCAAGATTTCCAAGTTTTCTAAGACATTAGCAAAACAAATGTGTAGCACATAAACGGTATTTCTTCATTTCATTAATAACTCAAGACCATGATCACGTAATAGAGCAAAAACAAAACCTGAGTCAAACGCAGAATGATGGAACTCAGCTGTATTTATGAAGCACCTTCATACAAGCAAGCAGCACAAAGTGCTTCACGTGGCAAAATCTGAATCTGACACAGACACAATTTAAACGGTAACACAAACAAGTGAACATCAAGTTTTGCAAGACTGAAAAATAACAAGACAATAAAATATTAAAAAAGCAAAGCAAACAAAACAGAACAAACTAAAAATATATCCATGTATTAATAAAGGATTTGTGCTTCAGATGTGTCTGTCTGTACTGTAGACTTTTACACTGAGTGAGCTCGCCAGTCGTTTTTTTTTATCTTTATGTAATTAAAAAAAGATGATTAAAAATCCATGGAATAAAAACACATCGAAAAAATCCATAGAAAAACTCTCATCTACCTAACTAAGGTTGCAGATCCTCTTATGTTTCAAGAGACAGGACTTTATCAGCTACTATGGTGGGTGACATGCAGCAGGTGTCCACATTTTCTTGGACACGCAAATGGAAAGCTTCGCCTTCCAGCTCAGCTCCCTCTTCACCACGACAGTTCAATGTCGCGCCCACATCACTGCAGACGCCGCATGTGCGCACACAAATGAGTGGAAATGCACCAAATCAAATATTAGAGTTGTAGCCACAAAAAGAAACACTTCCATGTTATGAAACAAACACGGCTGAAACCAACTTCATTTTAAAGTCTTATTCAAATTGAAAACTTTCCACAAACACCCAGTTTGTCAGTTTTAATATGACGGGATATTAGTAAGGAATTATGCAAAGACGTCTAGAACATTTCTGGCACATTGGCATCTTTAAAAATTTCACCTAAAATACAGACAGAATATATTTATACAGTTTTTTTTTTTTAAAGGCACTCAAAGGAAGGCCCAAGGGTGCGCCGCATAACAAGCTGCAGTGATGAAAATTAAAGAGAGGCAGAGTTGTTGTTTTTTTTAATCAATATAATAGCTTTCAATTAAAATTCAGCAGAAGGTAAACTAGCAGCCTGACCTCTAGCAGTCATTTTTATGCAAAGTTCAGAGCCAAGCATTGCTGCTATTTATCCTTTAATAACACCCTGAAGCGCTCTATTTTAATGAGATGCTGTCAGTCAGGTAGTCAGAGTAGTAACGAAACAGCAGCTCTGGTAAAATAGCACCAGCGCGAGCCGAGCAGGAACAGACCACAACAACCAGACAGGGTTTAATGGATTTTATTATCGAAGCAGCTTCGGCCTCGGGGGGTCAGAGGTCGGAGTTGAGGCCGAGCTGTTAGTGTGTTCGGCTCATTTCTGCTCCCAGAGGTCTCCAACCCGACTGACCACAAACACCACGCTTCCAAATCCATTTTTCTAATGGCTTTTTCCTGTTGGCTGCTTAAAATACCAAAGAGATACTAAGAGCATCTGGACAACCTGCACTGGAGGAAAGAAATACTCAACTCAACTAAGCTCTCAACCAAAGTTAAGCCATGTTTGACAGTATGAGCCGAGCGCGCTGAATTTGAGATGTCCTAAAATGTCCACAAACACATTTTAATGCACATTGTCAAGTAAGTAAGCCCAGTCGCAAGAGAAAAATGTCGGCATGGTACGTTTCTGGAGACCGCAATTACTTTACATTTTCAGGTTTCATATGAATCATCTCAACGTTTCTAAAGTGACGTAGTATTCGAGGTGTGACACATGCCTGCCAAGCTGCAGACCGTTATCCCACATCGACAAGCGACAAAATCTGCAGACCACTGTTACCACAGAGAGTGTTTTTTATTTAGACATTGCAGCTTCTCCTGCTGAGATCGCGCCCCCACATCTGGGTATCTCAAGTCAAAAACATGATCCTTTCCCAACAATAACCAAATGGTTTTGGTGCCTAAACCTAACCACACATTTAAAACAACACTGCCGAAACCTCAACATATACGCTGCTTAATAACGTACAAGTTTAACCCATCCATGGTGTTATTTCAATCAGGAGACCCTCGTTGATATGGTGAAAGAATATTTATTAGCATGTGAATGCATGAATAAGAATGTGGAAAGTCTTTGGCGATTAGACCCCGTAGAGATGGTTTGATTTAAGGAGGGTGATAAGTCCATAGTCGAATAGGGAATTTTGCAGTGGCGTCCTGATTGGCGGATAGAGATCATGGCAAAGTGTGATTGGATAACTACATAAGTGAACACCTATAGTCAGCTGATTAGAGGGAGCAGTGAGAAAGGGATGGAGAGAATGTGAAAGGGTGAGCACAGAGAGTCTTCCTGATTGAACGTACGCTGAGCTTTATATCACAAACTGTGCTCTGTGGAGCCTCGTTTATTTGCTCCAAACCAGCTGATTGAAATTCACATAAATTTTTTTGAAATGGTGTATTTAAATGTTTCTGCATACTGGGGTCCCTGAACAGTCTTGAAATTACATAATTTGGGTATGAGTGACAGTTGATAGCCATATAGTCTTCTCACTATTTCAGTCCAGCACACAATTTGACCACTATTCAATTAAAATAGCCTCAAGATTGAATCAATAAATGAAGAAAAAAAGTTCCCTCCTGATCTGATCTTACGATTTAATAAATTTCTCAGTCCATGTTTGATTTTATTTTTTTTTATTTTTATCTTGATACCTCTGCAAAATAATAAAACAAGGTCTTATGAGTAGAGATAAAATACATGTGGAAACATGATTAATTGGATTATATTCACAGAAGTATCAAAATGAAGTGGGATCCCCCGCACGCCCTTATGGGGTGTGGACGAGGGGCCCACTTTTGAAAATGTCGACCGCCTACCCAAATTTTTTACCAGCTGGCCTGCTGAAGACTTAACTCAGTGTTGGACATTTATGTAACCAGAGGGTTTGACTGCGTTTCTTGGAAACAAGCCCAAAAGAAGCAACTATCATGCGTTTAAATAACTTATCAGGCGGATACATATAGAGGAAGGTGACGTTTTGAGAGCAAGCCCAAATAAGCAACTCCACTTTAGAAACAAGCCCAAAGTCACGACTAATAACCAGACCTGGCAACCCTGCGGCTTGTCCTCCTCACATTTCTTCCGTCCTCCTGCGTGCTGACATAGGACATATCCCGCCTCTCATTGGCTGATGCTCTTTGTCAGTCGTGTCTCCAGTTTTCTAGCATGCCAGATATCCAGTCCCCGTCACAGACGAGGGGGCGACTTGCTCGTAGGCTTGTTGGCACATGAGGACTCGTCGTGGCAGACTATCTGCCGACTCACCTCCAACCCAAGGTGGCTCTCGAGATCCTCTGAGACGTTTAAATCATGGTGAAAATCGTGTAATGTGAACTAGGCATTAAAATGGTGAACAGACAGTTTCAGCAGTATTTACACAGATCATGGTATGATATATTTTCAAGAGATAGTGGTAGAAAAAATGATCAATTTTGTTGTCTGGTTTTCTGTAACAGCCTCACAGAGCTGCTACCAGGGATTGTACTGTTAATGTAAAACATTGTTTCATCAACACTAAGTCTCCTATTTTGTCCCCCCATCACACACACACAGGCACAGCAGAGAGCCTGTGGCCTCACAGCTGAGCTCAGATTTATTACCTCAGAGCTTGAGAGCCTGTTGTCTGGATCAAATGAGGCAGCCGAGTTGAAAGAGAGTCCAGAGACGAGCATTTATTCACAGCTACTAAAAGTCTCCATCCACCCCCACTGCAGCATCTTCACTTTAAAACCAACAACAAGTAATAATGAACAGGAGTTTCTCTTGTTGCTCTCAGTGCACAGATAAAACTGAGAGCGAGCAGCACGATCAGGAAGTCATCACAAGTCAATTCATTTCCTGACTGAACTGTGTTTCTGGGAAGTGATGTCAGGATGATGGGGCCCTCGACTCCTGCCCCTGTTGGAGCAAACGTATTCATGCGTAACCAACCTGATAGTTGAGTTTAAACAAGAGCTGCTGTGAGCCTGCGCTGGTGCAAACTGTTAAAAATACTGGAGTCAAACAAACAATTTCTGAAGCTGTTTGAATATGAATTAGACGTCGCGTTTGCCATGGCAACCGCCTCCTTCCTGTAGCTGATGCTCTTCAGTTGACCACAAAGAGTGCAACCGCCATCTGGGCCAACAGGCGGAGGGAGAAGGGAGAAGCGCGCGCGCGCACACACACACACACACACACACACACACACACACACACACACACACACACACACACACACACACACACACACACACACACACACACAGAGAAAACAATGCACAACACACAAGACGTGCAAAACTAGACACAAATACACCCTGTCACAGATAAACACATGCATAAAAAGCATGTTGATGTGCCACAGCAACCAGCACCAAGACGCAGATAACACTCATGGATGTGTACAAAAAAGGATTCCTTGTATAAAACCTCGATGCAAAAGCACACAGGACACTGACAGGCATAGATTGAAATAAGTCAAGCAATGACTTTTTTCACACACTTGTTCCCTCGTCTTGAAGTGAAGTTTGTTTAATGGGTTTTTGCCTGGAATTTGTGCAAGGACATGAAATATGTCAGTAAATACTCTGCTCATGAATTTTTAAGCTTTAAAGCAACACAATGGAGGATTGCGCTTTTTATCTCACAGACAAAAGACGTATTGTCTGTTATAACTGTCGCATTTGTTTACAAGCCAACGATATCGGTGAACTTCCTGAAGCTGGCCGTGTAATGCGCGATCATCATCATCATGTCTTCAGAACAGGTAAAGTAGCCTTATAGCATTTTGTACATACATGATTAGGCGATTGCTTTATTTATTGTTACTGTACGTAAGTGTGATAAAACCTCTGCCAGCCAAGCCAGTACTTTATCAATACATGTGATCAGCATGTAGAAAGCCATATTTCATTCAGTCTCTCTATTACGATTTGATATGATCGACACAAGCACATCACGCTCACGATGCTAACAGCAAAGTGTTAAAGATAAATGAAAGCTGTCTGTGTGTAGGCTAACACTTTATCTGAACGTGTACCTGAGGCAGCCGACCTGCAGACAGTGAGTCTCCTCAGTAGAGGGTAACAGCAGTAACAGCGCCAGGTCACCATCGGTCAGGCGTCCCTCGTCCTCTTTCAGCTCTGATAACAGAGGTTTCATCCAACCTATTGTGAGCTGATGTACCATCACAAGGACCTTGGATATATATTTTGAGGGCTCAAAAACTCCATTGTGTTGCTTTAATATGTCTCGGAGTCTCTTTCAAAATACACACACTATGTTGGTTCAGCACAACGAACTGACGTTTTTTCCCTTCAACAACAAACACACTTGGTTAGGTTTAGCCGACAAAGCACATGGTTGGGTTTTGGTAAAAAATGAACAGGGTTTGGTTTTTCAGTCATACGAACAGTGAACACCAGCCTCTCAGGTGAAAGTCGGTTGTTGATGGACCCGCCTGCCCTACACAGACTTCCGCTCGTCTTAACTTCAGTTGCTGTCCTGTGACATTTCCCCTGACGCTGCCGGACCCCGTTAAACAATAACTGTGACGGGCCGTGTATCATGCCAACGTGAAAGGACAGCGTTTTCCATGAGTGAGATGCCGAAAGTCAGTGACCAAGCACCGATTTTCGACTACAACAAAATCCGTTTATCGTAGCACCACAAAAGGTGGCTTTTAGTGTGGTGTCTGACACTGATATCACAGAGAAAGCAGCAGACTTTGATGACTTCGTAATGAGAACGAGCTGTTCTTTCAGTTTTCCTCAGTCTCATGCATGTGCTCTCTGACTCCCCCGGTTCTCCATTATATTGCTCCATTCTTCCATCACTCTCCCTCTCTATTTACTCCCCCTCTTTCTCTGTCTTCCCCTCTTGTTTCATGCCAGTGCAACTCCTGCCATTTATGCATCAGAACTGCCAGTTTGATTAAAAAAATAGTAAATTGGCGAGAATCCGACCTGATTTCTGTCGAGCACGGTGTTGAAAAATTACAGCGCAGCCCAAACCTGGTGGGTCGGGTTGTGTCGGGCTCAGGCAGTTAATCAAAGCTGTAACTATCGTACAGTTTTGTCGTCACACCCCACAGCAGGGACTGGGGAGTGGCTACATACAATAATTCCCTCTCTTGACCAGGACTCAGAGCCTCACAGGTGGACGCTGGGATTATGAAATGCAACGTGAACAGCAGCAGTGAGTGCCACACCACCATAACTAAAAGGACACATATATGTTGCAGTGAGAGGAGGATATCATGTGTGTATAGAGGCGGACTGACTGCTCTTTTCATCGCTGCCTTTATGCTGCAGCATTTTAAAATGTAAAGTAAAACCTGTATACGTGTTTGAAGATTTGTACTCTCCCTACAAGCCTGCGCTTCCTGCTGTCATCATACATGGTGTTTTTTTAAACACCCTGCACTTGCAAAACAGGATCCTTTTTATAAAACATTTTTTCATGTCATAAAGATGAAACCCATCAAGTTAAAAAGATCAAACACTTAATAAATACCGTACACCCAGAGTCGTATCCGTAGAGAGATGAATCGGTTATTCACACTGGGTGCCCTTTCTGTTTACTGTCCATCCTCTCCATGCATGAGATGGTGGTGGGGGGGGTGAGGGGTGGGTGGGTCATGGTCGCTGACACAAACGTCCCTACACTTCCCCCCCGGAGACTGAGCGCCCTACATTCAACCATCAAACCCACTGTTACATAAAACCACCACCGCCACACAAGCCCGCTTGCTGCCTGTTGCTAGGCAACAAGCCCCGGAGCCCCATCGTCGAGTCTCGCTGGGCCGCGGCTGTACCTGAAAGTGCTCAAATGGGTCAGTGAGGACAAAAGAGAAGAGACAAACTGGGCAAACGGGAAAATAGAAAGAAAGGGGGGAAAAAACATGAAACCGTGTCCCTGGGACTGCGCACGTCTGCACTCAGCATAATGTGTATAATGAGGTTTGTTAGTCGGGGAGGAAAGAGTGAGAGGAGAGCAGAGAGGAGGAGGATCTGTGGAGACGAACAACAGGCAGCGACGAGTCTCTGACAGAGCTGAAGTGGCAAATGAGACAGCAGCTGTCTGAGGAGACTTAAGATAGATAGAGCAACATTCTTCCAAAACATATTCTCCCATTTGATGTTTTCAGGATTGTGGTGAAACATGTTAACACATCACTCCAAAGTCTTCCTGAAATGTTCCCATCATTTTCATGCTTTTCATAGCATCCAGTTGTTCAGTGGAAGCATCTGCTTTAGTCATTTATTAATGGTTTATCTTTGGCTTGCCACAGTCTGCAGTCGTCTCTTTGTTCATGCTGTTTTTGTGAATATTTCATGCATCTAAGCGTGAAAAGTTCCTCTGGTTTATGCACATACTGTTGAGATATGACAACAAACACATGAAGAAGCTGCTGTCAGTGATGTGATTTAATTAGGAATCAACTAGTCCATAGCCATTGGTAGCTTTGTCTCCTTCTACCTATGCCAGTCCTCAATGCCTATGTGCAGTTTCACATAGATTGACCACGTCAGTGAGTAGAAACACGTGGAACAGACAGAATGACTGACTGACAGAATGACACACTGACTGGCCCACAGGGGGAGCCACAGCCATCGGTCGCATTTTAGCCATTTTGAAGCATTTTTCTGTTGTTATAGCGCCACCCAGTTGCCAATTAGAGTTAAATTTCTCCAGTCACCTTGAGGCGTCCTGTTCTACATATCTACCAAGTTTAGTAACAATCCATATGGCGGTTAGGCCTAGATGAGTCCAGGTCCTCTCACACAGGCCAGGATGAACTCTTGGTGCTGACGTTATTTCAGTGCAGACCGATGATGAGGTTTGAGCATTCAGAGTTCACGGCCTGCCTCGCAGACTTAGGGGCATCTGGAGTTCACATTAATATTCAGTGCAAGCCTGTAAAGTCAATTATTCTGTATATACGAGGTGGTAAACAGCAAATCCTGCATTAAATCCTGTAAAGGGATGATGATGATGATGGGAAGCGTAGCTGCACGGCAGAGGCTCTGAGGTACATACTCACCCACCATGAAGATGTCTGATATGCTCTGTTTGCTGTTTAATCATGTTTCTACTGGTTTTTAATGCAGATTTTTGCGACTATGTACTGTTGTACTATATAAGCAAGAATATAAAGTAGGCCCGTTATATTGAAGTGGAGTGAAGAAGGGCTGAGGATGTAGGACCATCCATCCCTGTGAGTTCTGGAGTGTGGACAACTTTACAGCTCCGTCTAAAAATGCACAGCTCTGGATGTAGATGTCGTCATGTTGTTACCAGCTTCTTCTTCTGGTATGCATTTAATGCTTTTGACTTCTGGGTCAAAGCCCGGGGTGAAAGCTGTGGAGCATGCTCAGAGTGCCTCGGTCAGTTTGGGTCTGATGAATGTATAGGTGCAGGAGGAATTTGACTCCCAGTCGCATTATCTGTGTGTATTTTAATAGTTTGGATTTAGTTGCACTAGCACAATGAAACGATTTTCTCTAATGTCATGTAAACGTACTGATTGTCTTTATAGTTCTCATTCCCAGACAAAGACTGAGGAGAATTAGAATCTTTAGCTTGATTTTAACTTAACATTAAATTGGTGTTACAAAAAGAATAGCAAGTATAATTTTTGTCATATTTTCTGAACCAATATTGTGCATTCTCTGAGAATTTCTTTTGGCTTAACTGGCGCATCCTGTCCAACAATCTCTCACGTTGCTCTTTTAACTGGTGCTCGCCAACAGATCTCTACACTGCCTCTGAATTATTAACGACTCCCTCATCAATGTTTGATTCCACATTTTACGATTCACTATCCATGCACGGCTCTCACTCATGATATACTCCCTTTGAAATGTATACAGAGTCCCAGGCTGTGATTAGCAGGAGAGGGGATGCAGGTGCACAGCACAGAAATAACAAACCTGTTGAGTGCTCCGTTGATTGGCTCCAGGGTTGGTTTGATTGGTTTCTGCTGGATTTTACTTCATGAGTGAGGTCTGTCACTTTCTTCTGTCACTATTCTGCCAAATGATATAATAAATACATGAGTGGTACAATACATTGGAAGGAGATACACAAATACATAGTAGTGTAAAGTATTTTACGTAAAACTTTTACTTTACCAAAAAAAAATATATATATATATTAGTGACTCTGATCCATGCATTTATCATATCATTCATAAAGCACTTTCTAAGTACTAAGTCTGTTTATTTATTTAGACTATTTCTTAATCTGTGACAGTTGGGGCTGTATGCCACTCAGAATTTGGATTTTTACTAAACTTGGTAGATATGTAGAACAGGACGCCTCAAGGTGCGCTATAACAACAGAAAAATGCTTCAAAATGGCTAAAATGCGACCGATGGCTGTGGCTCCCCCTGTGGACCAATGTTGGTGTTTTCTAATGTTTGGTATGACTAAGTCATGGTATGGTCTGCTGCACATAATCACGGAAGCTGTCAGTGTGTCATTCTGTCAGTCAGTCATTCTGTCTGTCCCACATTTTTCTGCTCACTGACGTGGTCAATCTATGTGAAACTGCACATAGACATTGAGGACTGGCATATAGGTAGAAGGTGACAAAGCTACCAATGGGTATGGACTAGTAAACAAGCTATTAGCCATCACGACATGCAATGTGCAACACACTAGAAATCAGACAAAAGCCAGAGACTGTCGTATTAAGGATCTTTCATTCATTTATTTTCTGTAACCACTTATCCTGTTACTGATCAAAGGGGGCTGGAGCGTATCCCAGCTGACACTGGGTGAGAGGCAGGGTCCACCCCTGGACAGGTCGCCAGACTATCACAGGGCTGACACACAGAGACAGACAACCATTCACACTCACATTCACACCTACGGACAATTTACAGTCACCAATTAACCTGCATGTCTTTGGACTGTGGGAGGAAGCTGGAGATAACTCACGCTGACACGGGGAGAACATGCAAACTCTGCAACCCTCTTGCTGTCAGGCCACAATGCTAACCGCTGCTCAACCATGTCACCCTGTTTCAAGTATGTATGAGCTGTAACTTCACCACTTTAAAGCAGAGGAGAGAAGATAATGTTATCTCACAGCCTTACGGTGAAAAGTTTCTCCTGTGTGTCACTGCATGATGTCTGCAGCTCTCTGTACCAAACGGTATCGCTAACGTTGAGCACTCATTTCGCAGAAAAATCTCCAGTTTTCAAGGGGCAGCCCTGATGACAGTTTTCTTTCTCTGGAGACAAAGAGCATTTCCATTCACCTTCACCTTGCTAATAAAACTTCAACTGAAGATACAAAAACTTTAGAACTGTGTGGTGAGAGAACTCTCTTCATTTTAAAACATAAAATAAACAGGAATGCCATATGTTGTTTTTCCTTTGTTGTACTGTTTTAAAGTGCACCTTTTATTTCCACTTGTTTGCAAGGTGTGTAGGGTAGCCCTCGATGTAGAGTGTGACAGTGAGACATCTCTGTTTGGAGGCAGAGGGAGGATTACAGAGACGCATTTAGGATTTAAGTTTTGTATAGGAATGTCAACATTTCACCTGCAGAAAATGGAAGGATGAAACAAAAAATGGGAAGATTAATGTGACTTATCCATCGCTAGCTGTCATGAAAAAGCTGTTGTAAGTGTTGAAATCCTGCAAGGTGATGAGACAGGTACGAATCCTTTGTTTGCCGTAAGAAATATTCAAACTTTTTTTTTTCTGTTACGACTAATTAGAAATCAGCTCAAAAATCTGACTTGTTGAGTTGCAGTGTGAACACAGCCGGCATGTATTCTGCAGATTTAGTTTCAGATGTCATCCTGCGTAGAAAGATTTGAAACTTTTACTGTAAGAGGTTTACCTGAAACGACTTCCTGTCTCTGTTCCAACTTCCCTCTCCTCCTGACAGACAAAAACAACACAGCAACCTTGTTAATTTTGCACCAAAAATAACCTCCACTTAAGATTTTGTGACAACGGTCCCACCACAGCCTATCATCACACCACTCGACTTGAAACGCGCTGAAAATAGTTTCACTCTCTATGAATTCCTGTCACTTCTCAGCCTATAAACCTCTTAAACTGAAGCAGTCGGAGACGAGTAGCACCCTCCATCCCAGGAGAGACACTCGAGGGAGAATTTGTGAATCTAGGACAGTCGATAGCGCTCCGGTTGACTGACGCAGGCAATTGTACGGCAATCTGCTGTAATCACTGAGCTTAACTATCTATAATTCAGGAGAGTGAGGGCCGGATGATTCAAAAGACAGGCAGAGTTTCTGTAAAGCAGGAAATAATTCATCAGATGCCTCAGTCCTGCTCAATGGGGACCGGAAGCATCTGAAAACTGTGAAGGCTTTATGGCAGTAAAGGTAAAGGTACATTGAATTAAATCTGGAGGAAATGATGCGTCATGGTGGAATTAGACAGTGTTTGTTATCATCCTCTGGGATACATACATACCCAGGGGAACATATTCTGAACCGGGGAGAGCTGAAGAAAAAAGTGTGTGTGTGTGTGTGTGTGTGTGTGTGTGTGTGTGTGTGTGTGTGTGTGTGTTGGGGGCGGCACATAGCTTTTGGATATTCATGTTTTTTGACAATGAGCAAGTAGAACTCTGCCCAAATTTGATTTTTATTTTTGTATAAACTGTAAGCTGTACGTTTTTTCAATAAAACGCACCTTCCCGTGGCAACACAGTCTCTGATTCGTCGACAGCCTTGACCCAGTGCCTCACGAATAGATTTTTGCCCTCTGTCAACACCGCTGCCAAGGGCAGGTGCCTATAGTAGCCTATAGTTTGGCTTTAGCTTCTAACTATCTTTGTCTTTTTAACCTGTTGTTGCTGCTGAGTCAGTCTGACATCCTGGATATATCCTTCAAACACACACTGTAGACCCCTCTGTCTGCTTCTCTCTGACATCACTGTTTCGTTTTTCCAAAAATATGATATATATTTCTTCAGGGAGTGCAGTGAGTGACAGTGTGGGCTCCATGCTTACTCTGACAGCTTGACGGACCATCACAGAGGGGCGGGGCTTAGCGAATGCTAAATTGATCGTTCAATGGACAGAAAATGGAATCGGCAAATATTTGAATAATCTAGCGGCTTCTGAATAATTTCTCAAGCAAACATTCTGTCTGAAGTTGCTCCAGTTTGAGGATTTACTGGAAGATGTACTGACTTCCTCTCTTACTCAGAAAGTAGCAGGACGTTGTTTTAGCTCCACAAATCTTTGAGAGTTTGGGTCGACTTTAGCTCACATACTTCTATCAACAGTCAAGGTTAATGCCTTCCAAGTAACCTTGATCAAGTTGTTTTACTTGCTGTAAGTAAACTTCAAGATACAGGTAGAGTGTCAGAACATGGTCACATGAAATGTTTCGTGGTGGTCGTATGAGTCATTTTGGATAGTACTGACACATGATCTACAATGTTGTTTGCCTTGGGGCTTGTGTTATAAAGTAGGCTTAACTAAATGCGGCTCTCTTTGAATTATCTGCCCTCACTCATAATGTTAGTTTTACGTGTCTCATTCACATCTTTGTTTCCAGACATCACAGGTTGAGTTTTGTTTCACAGGCAAATGTACATTTGAGCATTTAGCTGACAATTCATCGCAATTCACTGCAGCTGTGACAATAAAGATGAAATCCTCTTCAAGTTCACACAGTGAAGAGTCAGAAAAGCACTTCAGTCAGCATTAAGTTAATGGCCGTGATCCAAACCTTGAAGCTTCTAATAGTTTGGCACTTGAGGAAACAAGTTCTGCTTGTCTGATCTGCTCAACACGACTTTACATTACAAATCAGACGCCACTTAGCCCGACATCGATTCACTGCACTTAAACACACAGCACTCCCAGCACGGCTGATACCGGCTCAGATCTAAGATAAGAAACAATAAAATGAACTGTATTGATCCCTGAGGAGGAAGTGGGTCAGTGCAGCAGACGTGAAGCAAAGACATAAATAAGAATCTAATAAAATATGAAAAGTTTACAGCGACACTGTGAGGCTGTAATGTCATTAAACACCAGGCAAACAAAATTATTGGACCAATGAAAAATGTTTTTGTTGGATTTTTACCGCCAAAGTCCTCTTTACAGTGACCCCTGGATATTTAGACAGGGCTCAACTTCATCAGTCTCACGAGTGGCGGTCACACAGGCATTTATGACGGCGTGATCAATTTATGTCGACTGAATCACTGCAGTCATTATATCTGCTTGTGAAGATGCTTCCGTGTACAGTTTGACTATGAAGAACCTTGACACACAAATTTGTGCTGTTGACAAATTGGAAAAAATAGACTGTGCTGATCTTCAAGGACATGGAGGAAGACACTGTGTAAACTGTGCTTAACAATCTAACAAGCTACTGTCAATCTTGTGTGCACCAAATCCATATCATGCTATTATTACAAACATTACTAATCAGTGTTTCACTGACGCTGTTTGACATGTCGGAAACAAGCTGCTATCCTAGCACCTGCTGATCTGATCATTTAAATCCAGACATCCAGGAGGTCTCCTCCAGAATAAAGCAATTTCAGGTTTATAAATTGTTGTTTTTCAGGAGGGGCTGCTGACTTCACTGGCTAACATGAACATGCGAACGGTCCTTTCTAGCCTCTTGCACTCCACCCCCATTTTGTAGCCTAAAATGACATACCCAAATTAAAATGACTGTAGCTTCTGAACCGTTCTGACTACATGCATGCATGAGGTCTTGCCAGAAAGAAAACTCTCTGAAGTTTCTTGTGAAAGTGTCAGAAACACTCTAGGTGATACAGAGACAGAGTAATGGGCCTCTGAAATCAGTAAAAACTTGAAGATTTTGCCTAAAATAAAATAAAAAAATGTGTTTCAGGATGAATAACTGTCTGTGGCTTCATCTGAGCAGGTAAATGACACTGTGGGACTGTAGGCACACTATCAATGAACACTTGTTTCAAATTTGAAGAAGGTTGCTCAAAGTATGACCGTTCTACAGTGTTTTTTCCATGACAAGATCCAGGCGGAGCTCCAAATGACAAGCCGCTCACTCGGCTTCAAAACAGCACTATCAGTGATCAAACAACACTCAGCCAGCTTCAAACATTGTACCTTATTGAAATCAGGTGTGATTATGATAACTGATGTTGTTTATGACACAGAAACACCATCAAATATCACCAAATAAAGCCATATGAAACGAGAAAGTTATGATCCCACTTTCTAGATGGTGTATCTCAGCCAAAAATAGTGGCAGGAGTGAGACTCTTACCTTTTATAAACCAGCTGACTCCCCGCTTACAGTGTTTAGGCTGCTCTGGTGCAAAATACATAATGAATAACAGAAAAACGATGTTATTTTTGAAAAGTCGAGAGCTTCCTGAATCCGGCAATACTGAACATCACATGGTTTGATGACGTAGCGCGCCTGGGAGATACCATTTAACAGAGGAGGGGGAGCGAGGACGTTGGCATCCTGGCAGAGTTAGAGAGGCTTGAGCCAGTGTTTGGTTTGTCTGTTCTGAGCTGTCGCAGAGACATGGCGGTGCAACATGGTGACCTCCGCAGACAAGGACCTCACATTTTGGGTTTATTTGACCTTATACTTCATTCTACTTGACTAAGACCTTTTGTCCTCGTTCATGGACTTTTCTGTGCCATCTAGTGGTAGTAAGAGAACACAACACTAAACTTCTCATTGAGACTTTATTGTCATCTCATTGGAGGACGTTGAAACTTTATTACCGCTGACAGTGTTTAGATTTTTGTACGTATCTGCTACTGATCCCATATTGCTAGGAGACGCTGAAAATGCTTACAAAGTTAATGAAAACACAATTATTCTTTTCAGGTGATTATACACTAAAGAAAACACACTTTTATTCAATTGCTGCCAATATTATCCCCCTAAATCCTACACACTGGACCTTTAACTCCACAGCAGCAGAAATTGGAAGAAAAATAATAGCAGGCAGCAGTTTTATAAACGTGTTTTTAGGGAAAAGGGTAATGTGGTTCAATTAGAAAGGTGGCAGCCTGCACATTTCACACCAACCATTAAACTAAAGAAGAAAGAGAAGCTTAAAGCACAGTAAAGCCGAAGCTGATGAGAAGTCAGTATGAGAGGAGCCCTGTCATGAATAAAAGTACACGTTCAACTGACTGACGGACTGACATTGCCACCTCCAGAGCCAAAACAACAAAGATGATAAATAATTTGCTATAAACAAGGACACTATGACAGAAACTCACCGACATATTAAAACCTCAGTGTGTCTGTTACTCTGTCACTCTCTCAGCAGTGACATGAGCAGCGTCTATTATTAGTTTCACTGTGATGCAGCAGAAAGTTCACGTCCACTAATAACACAAGTCTCACATCCAAACAGTGTTTTCAACAAGCAGAGCAAGAGAAGATCAAAGATTTATTCTTTTTTTAATCAAAACCCACTCAGCCTGTCTGTAGTTCCTCTCTGTGTTCCTCACACACAGCGCTGCTGTTGTTGCCTAGCAACCATTACCCCCATGAAAATATAATGAACAAAAGTGAGAAGATGCTGTAATCTTTGTGCCTTTTGCAACGAGGCCGCCTGAAAATAACTCTTACTTTACTGACTCAGAAGAAACGTTGAGGTGTTAATCTCAAAACCTAAATTTACTAGAAACATCAAGTGAGTGTTCCAGATACACGGATTTATCAAACTGGAATAATCTTTGGCATTTCTGCTCCAATATACAATATATGTGTACTAGTCCATATCCACTGAGTGCACAGTTATCCAGTTTCACATGGTGTGTGTTTGGGATACAGGTCATAGGAAATTGCAGATTAAATAGTCAACTGAACCCATTAAGAAGAGCAATGTATTCAGACAGAGTGTTTGTGGATTTGATAGTACGATTGCAGCCACAGCGATCGGTCGCATTTTAGCTATTTTTCTGTTGTTATAGCGCCACCCATTTGCCAATTAGAGTTAAATTTCAAAATGCAAAATCTATAGAAGCGGAAGTTCTGGGTTCTTGAGGCAAATGTGTTCCTCATGAGGATCTCTGTGCAAAGCTTCATGTCTCTACCACATACGGGGCATGAGATATGCCCATTCAAAGTTTGACATTTCAATGGGTTGCTATAGCGCCCCCCTTTGGCCAATTGATGTAATATTGCTTCATTGGCATCCTCCCATGACCCTCTACCACTGTGCCAAATTTCACATGGATTGACCAAGTTGGTAGGTGTGTAACTTTGGATGGAGTCAGGTGAGCTGTATCCCTCTGCATCCAGTCTTTATGGTAAGCTAAGCTAACCACACCCTGACTCCAGCTCCATGATATTCTTATGTTATTATGATCCATTATACAAAGACAGGAAGCTGATACAAATATTCTTGTGTCACTCGCCTAAGCTTTTATGTGATTTTTTTTTAAAAATCAAAAATAGCCAATGTGAGTGTTTGTCTAGATGTTGCCATACACAGCTAGTATTTGTGTGTGTGTGTGTGTGTGTGATGGTCCAGTGTGTACCCACCCAGACTTGGATTGACATGGGAGACATGGGGCCCTGGGGAAGGACAAGCTGCTAGACTGGCTGGGGGTGGGGGGTGACGGTGGGATGATGGCGCTTGGCTTGTCGGGGCTCAACCCACATCCAAGGAACAGTCTCAAACATCACCCCCTACACACACACACACACACGCACACACGCACACACACACACACGCACAGCCACTGTCTCATACACACTTAACAGAATGTGACAAGTCTGCCTCTGATCAGCCCCCCACACCCCACCAGAATTCTTCAGTATTTGTTTTCTTGTGTGTTTAAAGCCACACTCGCAGCGTTGCTGCGGGGATGACAAACAGATAGCTGCAGCTCTGCACCCAGCCAGCTGGCCTCTGCTCCTCAAGCTGACGTTCAGCTGACTGAGGTACATCACATTTGGTTTTGCTGATTCTCATTGTAAACATGGTGGAATTTTAAAAACATTTTGATTTTACATCCAAATACTAATGAAGCCATTGTTATCAGGCAGCAGGGCCTAAACTCCAATCAACACCTGATAATATGTTGGGACCATAGACTGTAAAAAATAACAGACGTAGCCACTGTGACATCACCTTTTGGTTTGGACTTGAGTCTGGCGTTTTGGCCATCGCCATCTTTGCTTTATGGAGCAAGAAGTGACCATATTCGGACAAGAGGGTGGAGCTGTGGAGGAGTGAGGGGTGGATCTGACTCATTTTTACAGATCACGCTTTAGAGCCGCTATGAAGTCCCTTCTTTACACTGCCTTTGCATTTTACACAGAACTCAGAAACAGCAGCATCGTAGCACCTCGTTGTGTGAATCTAGACAACATGTTGGCAGCCTGGGAGCAAAAGAGGCGTGACATGTAACATGAAATACATGTCAGCAGTGCTTTATAAACAATAACAATGGCATTAACGTCCAGAACATTTTCGTATGCTGTACTTCTTCTTTGAGTTAGCTGCTAACTGCTGTTAGCTGCTTTTTAAATCTCCTGGCAGTGGGTGGCACACATAATTCAATTATTTCAACTTATTTGAAGAGGACAGTGCATATTAATGAACAATCGGTACAAATACATGACGTCATGTAAATATGCCGGATTTAGCTAGAAGCTAATTTCCATCCATAGTCCTCACATTAAAAGACAAACAGACATACCAAAAATAACAGTTGAATCAACAACATATAAAGTGCACAACAATATTAGCAACAGTTAGTAGTGAGAGTGAGACTGTCTCTGATTGAGGTTGGGAGACTGTTCCAACCTGCTCTGCCCTTCACAGTAAGAGAATTTTGGCCAATAACGTTTCGTCTGAACTGCACCTCGCAGTCCCCTCTGGAGGCAGATCTGGTACTGAGCGTGTTGTCTCTCCGTTTAAAAAAATCCTCCAGCGGGGGAGGAGCCAGCCCGTTGAGGGTTTTATAGATGAGGCAGCTGTATTTAAAGGTTTAAAAGTGTTCAAAACTCAAGAAATTGTACCTGGCAAGAATTGGACAGTGATGTGTGGAACATGTTTTTTTGGCGAATACCTAGATTGCTTTTTTGTAGAGTCGTTCGATAGGTTTCAGTGTGGTGACTCCAGCAAACGACCATATCACAAAACAGTGCTCAATATGAGACAGACTCATGCAGTGGAGATAAGACTTAGCAGCATCAGACAAGATGAGGGGCCTGATTTGTTTGAAATGTTGCAGGCTGAATCTTATCGTGTTCGCCACTTTTTTGATGTGTTTCTTAAATGCGAAATTCGTGTCTAATGTGATGCCAAAGTACGTGTACTGGGTTACCAGTTCAAGTTCCTCTTCTCCGATGAATACGTCGGATCTGTTCTGCTCTACCGGTCGCTTTGTGAGTGTTTTTTCGTGTTGAGCATAAGGCAGTTGTTATTAAGCCAGTCTTGCACCTTAGTTAAAGCATTTGTGAGTTTGTTGGAGGTCGCCAAAACGTCACACCTGTCTCATCCATGGTCCCGTCCTGCCAGTTGTCCCTTTTACACAGACGTTTTAGCGCTATTACTACGTCTGCTGCCAGCCTAAAGTTGAGAAAACTGTGTCCACCCCATTCCATGACTGTACCTTTTTATACAGATGGGGATGTGGGAAGGGGCTGTGGTGACGACTCACAGACAGCCTGTCACTCAAAGTGGCCACGCCCTTTACTTTAAACCCTAACAAAAGGTAAACGGATGAGTTATATTAAAATCCACCACTGTACATTTGTCACAAATGGGGAAACTTGGTAAAGACAAGCACCGTTGTTTGTGCCACACTTTCTGCTGTAAAGTTGGGCATTGTAGCCTGGAGGTATGTTATTACTGCCAGCCTCAAGTGGCCATTAGAGGAACTGCACTTTCGCATTGGCTTAATTTTACAGCCCCCGAGGTTGCTCCTTCATCGGGACCTGTAAGGTTTGGGATGGCTGCCACAGTAACTAGCTGCACATGTATCTGTGCCATTAACTCCTGTTTTACGACTGAAAATAAATCATATGTCTTTAGGGGAGAGGTTATTTTGCAGCAAAGGAGGGTTATATAAAATTGGATGGTACGACACTGCTAATGTGAGAGCTCCCTCCACTTTCTTTCAAAGGTCAGCACTTTCAAGATGGTTAGTAATTTGTCAGAGGTGCAAATTCATCTCTCAAAGTTCACCAAAATGGAACTCTATGCAAAGCAGTGCACAGATTTATTACCTTGCTTCTGAGAGCGTGAGCTTTATGAACAGGCTGTAAGAGTAAGGTGTGATTTCACTGCTCTGCAGCGTCTCAGTTGTAAATTCTGCTTTCCACAAAGCCAAATTTATTTGTCGTGTAGTTCAGAGTTGACGCTCTTTTTTATCACCTACCATGATATATAACACAAATCAACATTAACCTCCTTACATGAGGTAACCTTACTGTCCACGTTATAATTCAGGAGAGGTAACTTGAGGTTTCGAGCCGATCTAGACGTTTGTTTGTCCACAGCCACGTCTCTGCCGAGTGTAGCTGTGCTGAGCATCCAGCCGAGGACCTCACATGCTGCTGAGTGCTGTTTAGCAGAGCTCCATTTTCTAATCCAAACTGCTCACAGGTCTCAGGGGCGAAGGGCTGAGCGAGTCGATTGGTCTCTAAGTGGGAGACAAATTGAAGCTTGTTGAGGCGAACGAGCCAAAAATGAATGCTTTCTCTCTCTCTCTCTTGCTTGCTTGTTCTAAAAATGTTATGATGGGCGTCCTCAGCGGGAGGACTGTGCAGAGTGCCAGTTACCAGAGCAGAAAAACAGAGCATTGACTGCAATCTTAAATGTTCGTCTGTAAAGTCTGGCCATGTATGTGAATAAGCACATTTACAGACACAGCTGTGAGAAATTTTAAAGCAGTAATGAGGCTGATGGCACTGCAACTCTCTAAGTAACAGCTGGATGTGTCTCCAACCTTTAATTGGGACATTTACAAACCAAGTGCAAGATATTTGCACAAACCCAGCAAGTATCATTTCACACTTGTTTGTTTCTCCTCGCAAACCAAAGATTTTTGACATTTGGTGTGTTGGAAACAACTTTTCAGAGCTGTGCTGGAGCACGTGTTTTCACCGTGTGTCTGAAATGCTACGCTTTAGCTGCCATCTTGCGTCTGAGACGTCAGAAATGACAGCAACCATCTTAAAGGGAAATTTTGGTTTATTTCAACCTGTCTCCTATCGTCCTAAATTTGTTTCAAGTGACTAGTGACATAAAAATAATAGTTAGCATGTTAGCCATTAGCCTAGATACAGCCGGGGCGCATAGTAAGCGTCAGACCTGTTAAAACGTAAGTGAACAGGCATACTTCAAGTGCAAAGTTAGTCCACTAAACAGGCTTTTTTTCCCCAATGGCATCAGTTAGAAACCGTGCTGGTAACAACGTAATATAAGAGGCTGGAAAGTCCCTTAGGGGCAAGTGGTAGGAAGGGGCGGAGGATAGGTCCAAAAAGCCCCGGACTTTCACCCAGGAGTCTGGTGTTCACTTCTTGTATGAATATCAAGCCAAACTACGATGTTGTTTTTGTCTTTTAACCTAAACACATGCTTTCGTTGAACAGTGTAAATGGATACTCCATCCCAGAAAATCAACAACAAACGCAGGACTATACACAGTGTATAATATGTAGACATGATCAGCACTTACCAAGCAGTGATATGCTAATAGTTTGGATTAGATTGGGTTGGTCATGTTGTCCATCTCTCAATACAGTCTGTGAACCAGACGTGATCCAGCAGGATTATGGTCTGAAATCTGAGAAATTAACCACACTGGTGAAGATGACAGGTTTCCCTGATGTTAGCATGTTGCTACACGCAGCAGTGTATGAATGATCTAGATCCTGAGGTCTTTCCTTACAGGGATTATTTTTACATCTGTTTACGTCGGTAATTGAAACTTTAGGCATGTTAGATATGAACATCTGATATTTCAACACTCTGAGAGAGAGAGTAAGGAAAAGCATTTTAGGTCCCCTTTAAGAGATGAAAGCGAAATTTATTTGAAAAGGAAAAGATCATTACTTTTGTTATCAGGTATAAATGCTGTATACATTTGTTTGCCATCCTTTGTATTTACTACATCACTGAATGAGAGCATGTTCTTGTACACCGACCCAAAGCAAGAACGGTGTGATAACGTTCTGCAGGTTTTCAGTTTGACTTTGTCACTAATGTCACCAAGATGCCACAACATATTCAGCATGTAAACATATATATACATCCAACAAATGTGACTGAGAGGCATCGCTACGTCTTCTCTGACTTTCCAAGTATTCAGTTGCCTTGACGACCTAGCGAGCCAATGAAACCCACTGACTCCTCAGAGGCAAGCAGCATCAGCAGCTGGAGAAAAAAGAAGGCAGGTGGCCGAGGACGAGAGACGTGGAGGGAGGGAAGGGGGAGTGAGATGAAAATTACAACAATCACAAAGCTCCAGTCCCACTGTTTCCCACACAGCGCCTGACGGATGCACAGACCCCCTGCCGGGCAGGATGAAGAAGTGGATAAAAAAAGACGGAGGGAGCTGGAGGAGGCTCAGCTGACGAGCATCTCTGGTGGAATGAACGTGTCGCAGCCTTCCTGCTGTTGTGTTGAATTTGTCCTGCAGTTTGATAAAATGCAAGAGCTGCAGAAGCACTTGTTGAACGAGTTGGTGACAGAATGAAAATAGAACGAACCTTTTTTTTTCTCTCTCTCAAAATATGTGAGAATTCTCAGTATACGACCACAGAGAGCTACTTGAATTCTTGAATCTGGTGGGGTTAGGTTTAAGAGAGAATCATGGCTGGGCGTCGTTATGTTACATATTTCAAGTGACCACGTGACCAAGCCTCCAGGCTCAGCACCAGGCTTTGGAGCCAATTTAACATAGTGGCCAAACCATGAAATTACAACTTCCTGGTCTACCGCTGCTGCCACTGGGCTCCAAGAGAGTTTTCCCATAGACTTAAATTGCCTCACAACCCTCAGAAGTGACTTGTTTCACTATCAGGATCAGATCCACTGGGACTGATGACATTTCAAAAGTCTTAAAGAGTCACAGGATCAAATAATTTCATTCCCATTCTGGGTTAGCGGAAACCGAAAGTCAGCCACTTGGCCAGCAAAAGTCTCTAACGCGTGTGGGACTACAGGGCAGAAGATCCAGGTGATTTTTACCTACGGAAACTGGAAAACCAACGTTGGCTTTTAATTTCACAGGTGACATGAAGAGCAGTGACAGTCCTGTGTTGTTTTGACCCAGCTGTCCATCCCGACCTCCTCCCTATGCGATCTTTGTTGCAATCCATCCATTATTCAGGGCTGATTTACGGAGGCAGCAGGCTGAGCAAAGCTGACCAGAAATTCTTCTCCACAGCACCACTGTCTAGCATATTTGTTGCTCTGCATAATAAACAGGTCACCTGATATCCTCCTTTTTTTCTTGTCATAATTACTGCAGCCACTGGAGTTCGTCGCTTAAACTTAAAATATAAATGGGTCATAATAAGCTGATTGCATTAAAACCTACGGTGTCATTTTTTGAGGAGGGACAGTGTCTCTAATTTACTTCTTTATTTGTAAGATAAATATGGTAAATACATGGCGTCAGGGTGTTACTACCTTAAGAAATATGGCCACTGATTGTAAAGCAGGCAGTAATTATGTTACCTTCAAAAGGTATTTGAAACAAAAGTGTTTTGTAGGAGGTCGGGTTGCCTGTTCTCATGGATGAGGGGAGTAACATATAAAATGTTTACCGGGTATTTTCAGAAGAAGGAGAGAGAAGAGCAGGTCAACATTAACTTAACAATGATTTATTTACAAAACAGAATATAACGAAAATGTAACACGAGCTGCTCCAAACGAGTAGCCGGACCACCTGTAACACACAAGCAAAGAAACGGAACTTTGGGCCAACAAAACAGCAACTGGAAAACAACACCCGAACAAGTACCCACCGGTCATTCAATGCAAAATGCTTTTACCAGACAACCCACAACACACACTGCTCTGCTGTCACGGTCCACTGAACCACCGGACGCAGCCAGTCCTTCCGCTTTTATGGCTCCCCTATTACAAGTGGCTTCAGGTGTGCTCAACCACTAGTAATAAGGGAGAGGCGGGACCTGGAGGAAAAAGGGAAGGGGACATGAAGAAAAACAACAACATAGGCCTAATGCAGGCAAGTCCAAAGTCTGGCCCGGGGGCCAATTGTGGGCCGCAGTCCGCCCTCCGATGTACAACCATCCATGGAAACACTTGACTGAGACTGAAAGCATCTGACATAGTATCAAGACAGAAACGTGTTACAATGTGTCTCAGCTGTGCGTCACATAGACACGCTAAATTATCACTATCACACGCTGGGGGCATGACAATGTGTCTGTATTTGATGACCTGGGAATGAAAACAGGTTGGAGTACCTGCGTTGTAGCTTGAAAAGCAGCTCTACTGAAGCACTTTTGTCCTGCTATTTGTCCCAGTTAATGTTACAATTCGTTTGCAATAAATATCTTGTTAAGCTCTGAATAGCACAGTTTTCTGGGGGGGCATGTGTTGTGTTTACTGCCACTGCAGAGTAATAAATCTTGTACATGTACGTTGTTTCCCCAGCTGTGTTAATTAGACTTGCTATTTCTATAAGCAGCTACAGCATGTGGGTGAAACACAAATATTCGGCCAGGTAGTGTTCTGGTGTTTATACTCGGTGCAGCAGCTGACATACGTGATTGACTTCGGAGTTTTGCCTGTTTTGTCACAGTTAGGAAGGGGCGAGAGAAATCAGCGTAACCAAAATTGTGAATTGAAGTAAACACATACAAGGTCATTTTGAGCTGGAAGTTGTGTGTAACCTGCTGGAACTATCCCCTGTTTGAACATCAACAAGAGTGAACAAGATTACCTGCAGAATACAAACATGGCAGTGCAATGCTCAGCTTCTGTGGCTACTGCTACTGCATGCAATACACTATGGATAACTGCCTCACACAACCCCATTCAACACATCGAAACTATCTCTTCAATGTTGAGTTCCTCTTTAAATATGTTAGAGAATGTCGAGAAGAACTTGAATGTGACACGTTCATATTTGCCGAGCTGAAACCTGCTGGTGCACTTGAGGCATTTAGCACAGAGAGAATGAGTCGGCTGAACTGTTAGGGAGGTGAAGACTTTCTGAACACGCTGCAGTTCTCTCACCTCCCTCGAGGAAGAGCACCCGAGTGCAAATGGCATTGATGAATGAGATTTAATACCAGTTGCAGATATAATAATATTACCATCATTTACCAGCAGCCTGAGGAATGCAGGCAACATCCTTTGGAACGCACAGAGTTGTTTTGTTCGCAGGTACAGTACAGAGCAGACGCAGTGTATGGATTCAAATCCAATGATGAGTATAAATTGCAGTATTGAATTCCTTCCTGTTGTATTGCATGTATCAATGCTGTGTTAGCTTTTTTGTTTTATTGACTTGTCTGCAGCACTGCCACCATGACAAATTCCTGCACATTTGCTGTACTTGGCAAATGAAGTGAATTTAATTAATCAGTGGAGAAAGTCTGAAAATGGAGCTCTGCTGTTTAACACATCACCATAGCTCATGGGTTGTGTAAACTTGAACAAATATTCCAGGACAATCACCACTTTCTGATCGAGTACGAATATTAATTATGATACTAGAGGACTGTGTTTCCAAGAACTGCAGCAACAGGTTGAGCTTGTCCTCTGAGACTCTGCCCAAGAGAACAGTATTTTAAAGGTCCAGTGTGAAGGATTTAGTGTCAATGAATAGGCCTATCTAGAGCCAGTGTTTGATTTGTCCGTTCTAGGCTACTGTAGAAACAAGGCACACTCAATAGTTACAAATGTTATAAACCATTTCTGCTGATACAGGCCCCTAAGTCCAACACACTGGGCCTTTTAAAGGGGAACTCATTTGTTTTCATCTTGGTTTTGCTGATGCACAGTGGTTAAGACTTTTCATCTTGCTGCAGTGATGTCAAAATAAACTCCAGGTGTGTCAGTACACTGTGACATCACCACCGGGTGTGATTATATATGTTGATAGTGAACGTGGCTAAAGTTTCAAATATGTAAATACATGTTACAGTGATCCCTGTGAGCAAAAACCTCAGGCTTCAGACTGTTCTAAATATGTAGCCCGTTCTCATTACAAAGTCGTCAAATATCACTGCTTTGTCAGTTCAGCATTGGACACCAACGCCAAAAGTCAGCAGGACAGCATTCGTCACAGCAGCGTGATAAGACTGTGGACTTGTCACGGTATGATTCATCACAGGACAGAGTTAGTTTGAAACACTGCTGGTAAAGACGTAATATAAGAAGCTGGAAAGTGCCAATAGGTTGGGTGAGAGCGGTGGTGAATGGGTCCAAGACGTCATGGACTTTCACCTGGGAGCTCGAGTGATCGCTTCTCGAATGAATGTTGACCTAAATTATGATATTTATTAAACCTAACCACGTGCTTTTGTTGACATCCCGGCCTTGGTTGCGGAGGCTTTGAACAACAACAGCAGATGCAGGAGGATACCAGAGGGGTGTTCCAGAAAGCGGGTTTAGTGAAAACTCTGAGTATGTTAACCCTGAAATGAGGGAAACTCTGGGTTTTCAGTTCCAGAAAGAGAGGTAGATCAAACTCTGAGTCAGTCACCATGGCAGTTTACTCTGTGAACCTAACCTGCTCGAGTTTTCCTCTGTCTCCTCCCTCTTACGCGCTGTTTCATTTCCTCATTCATTCAGTCCGTGTCAAAGCTTGTATCGAAGAGCATTAATTAGCAGAGATTTACTGTCTGTCACAGTCTAAATCTTGCTGGATGTTAGTTTGTTACTCAGGACTGTCTTAAGTTATTGAATTTATGCACATCAATTACTTCTTTGGACATCAGTTTTTGTCTTTACATTCAAATATTACACAGCGAGAATTCACCCTCAGCTCAGAATCAAACTTTTTTTATATTTATTATTTTAACACTGCACAAGGATCAGACTGTCAGTCTGTTAGAGCAGCTCCGAAATGTTTATTGCACATAATGTGTAGGTCTAATTATTTAAATTTTAAAAATCGGTATGAAGCTTTAGACACGTAGTATCAATGACTAATGATCTCTATCACTGATGTCATTGGTCGCACTGATGGAACATAATTCCTACAGCCTAATATTAGGGATTATATGTTAATATTTCTGAGTGAGCAATGGTGCAGCATTTCACTGTCTTTAAATTTACTACATTTGTAGCTGAAATAAAGTCACTGAATGCTGTTGAGTCAAGATACAAATAGATGTGCAACATTTTAAAATCTACTGTATTTTAACCTCAACATCTTTTCAAGTGCAGATTCCAGATTCCGCCACTTTATCTTCATTAAGGAAATGTAAGTCTGATAAATGATGAATAAATGGACAACACTGAACAAAACTTTTTTATTAACTTTATGGTTAACTTATTTACACTTTCCTCGCTCTGACTCAGGCTCTTCTTTTAAAGATAAACGTGCACCGTCTGCTACACATGCATTAATATCTCTGCATCCACTGGATTAAAATGGACGCGCTGTCTTTTATTTGTGAGTGAACATACTCAGAGTTGACTGAACTAACTCAAATCAGCTGTTCTGGAACCGGTAACTCAGAGTTTCCCATCTCAGGGTAAATCAACTCAGTGTTCAGGGTTAGACTCAGAGTTTGTTGAACCTCCTACCTGGAATATCCCTCTGCTCTGCAGTATGTAGATGTGAAAGTCCACTGACACCATGGCTGCGTGTGACAACTTGGGATAAGAACGTGTTGGTATACTCTGTTTTTTTCTACTTTTGAGACAAGCTGACATCAGCAGATTACAGATTTTTTTATATAGTCACCTGCTCCAGGCACAAACACACATAATGTTTACATATGCACACTGCTACATGTAGCTACGCGCTAACGTCAGGGAAACATGTAATCTTGGTTTCTGATGTTTCTGATCTTGCTGTCATTCCCCAGCTGAGAGATGGCAAAAGAAATCAAAAACCCGACCACACCGACCTATCACAGCCAACTGGACTTTTTTGGGAAGGGGGCTCATTTCACATTAAAGCATGTAAACATGTTCTGGTATAAACCCAAAATACAAGTAGCCTATCAATCAGAAAATTAGCCAACAGGTCCCCTTTGTTCATTCCTTTATCTTATCCAAGTAGTAATCTGAACCCAAACTAGAGTGTCTCCCTAACTTTAACCAAGTTCAGTCAGAGACTCTGGTACTGACCATTTATAGCAGCTGGTTACGGCTCTGCTCTTTGAGGGAGCTTTCACAGAGCTAATCCCTCCTAATAAACATACATGAATCTTGGTTAAATCAACAACTCAAACTACCACATGTGGAGGAGGGAGCTGTGGCAGCAAATGGCGCTGGCTTGAGCGTAAATGGCAGAGCAAACATTATCCTAAACATCCCTGAAATCAGTCCCTCCTGATTGTGAGTCGGCCACAAAGAACATCTCTGCTTCAGAAAAATGTTTGCACAACTAAAACACATCCCAATCTGTGATAAGTAAGAGGAAATTGGAAATGCAGTTCAGGGCAGGTAATGACAGTCTCCCTCTGTGTTCATTAACACTACAATACAGCCAGACGATAGACCATTTTTCATCTAAACTACAGTAATGTGCAGGCTCACAGTATTCTGCTACAGCGCACACTATGAATACTGAGACAGTGAGCATTTTTCACCTTGAAATGAGACTGTTGAATTGTACATAACTCCCTCCTCTTCTCCCAACCTGCATCATGGCTAATGCTCTTTCAGACCTGTCAGTCTTTGTAATCGTCTGCCAAACTTGTGATATCTAAATTTGGAAAACAGCAAGAGGACAACGGGTTCATTGGCTCTGAGAAACGACAGCTCAAAGAGCCTGTTAGACGACACTCACAGCATGTTCTTCAGCGCCATTTGATGAGCTGCTTTAAAACCTCTCTCCATCTTGACTTTTGAAGAAAACGTATGCTGTAGGATGAGAAAACTGAATCGATATAGATCACACTGGTGCTTCACCTACAGAGTTCTGAGTCTGTTTTCCCCAGTATCTATTGTTGAGTGGCTTTTTGTTCTTTAGCGTTTAAGCCTTCAAGAAAACAATGTCCAACTCTAGATGCTGTTTTACTTACAGTTTTAAGTCTAAAAGCACATTGCTTTGATAATGTGAGAACAGGCTTTTTTGGTTTCATTTATGAAAAAAAGTTAAAAAAAAAGAAAAAAAAAAAAAAGAAAAAGCTACCTGCTCAATGTGCAACCCAGTCACCAAAAACACGTTGACATTGTACAGACACATTAGAATTGTATGTTTTGTTGTTGTTGTTTTTTGTAACGGATGCTTTGAAGCTCAACACTGTGGTTAATGTGTGGTAACGTTAAGGCACAAAAAACAATTGGTGATGGTTAGAAAAAGACCGTGATTTTGTGGCGCAAAAAAAACCCCAACAACTTTCTCACCATGCAGCTGTGTCTGAGTATAAAACAGTGGCTCTTTATGGCACCGTCCCCAGTGGAAAAACAGTGACGGTTTCTAAAGATGACCAACTTTTGATGCCTAAAAAGCTGCTTATAAAACAGCAACTGGTCCCTAAAAAAATACCCCAATACAAGCCGCAGGAGAAACAGTCACGGGTTGCTGGTGCCCAAGAAGCCGCTGGAAAAACAGTAGTAGTTTGCTAAGAAACACCTACATTTGCTGCCTAAGAAGCTGCTGGAAAAACAGTGAAGGGATGCTAAACAACACCCAAACTTGGTGCCTAAAAAGCCACCTGTAAAACAGTGAGGGTCTCTTAAAAACACCTTCCTTTGTTGCGTAAAAAGCTGCTCGTAAAACAGCAGTTTGCCAAAAAAACACCAAGTTTGGGTTCCTAAAATGCTGCTGGAAAACCAGCCATGGGTTGCTAAAAAATACCTATATTTGGTGCCTTTGAAGCTACTTGTAAAACAGTGAGGGGTCTCGAAAAAACTCACTGGTGTGTCACTTTAGAAATGTTGATATTCAATGTATGGAAAGTGCAAATGTATAGTCGTAGTTTGCAGAAACGCACAATGCAAATGTTTTCTTCTAGCAATTAACCTTAACCCTTACTCCAGTGAGTTTCCGTAGTATAACCACAAAAACATTACTTATTCTTTAGTTTACACGAGCTGATATGTGAATACTTTGTCAGCTGAGGTTTTGCATCAACATTTTGCTTTGGCAGATTGAAGTGAACATAAATCTTTCCTGGGTATGTTGATAAAATGCAAGACATTTCATTTTAAAATAAAATAGCTGCAGCAAATTAAATGTACATGAAATGTGATTTCTCAGAAACAGAATTGTGGGTAACGTGTTGTGTGTTTGATTTCCCTCCAGCTGCTCTTCCAGGCTGAAGCTGCCAATATTAGCCCGGTTATGTAAGGTTCAACAAGACAGTACAAGATGTACTTACTGTATGTGTGTGTGCACATGCATCCTCAGCCCTGTGATTATGTGTTTGTGTGCTCATGTACATATGCCATCCCATGTTCCTGCCTCTCTCTTTCCCTCTCTGTGTGCTCCATCTATCAGCTGCTCCCCCACACGGAGGCAGGAGTGTGTGTGAGGGGGGGTGCTCTGCAGTGGCTGCACTTGTGCCTGTTGCTAGGCGAGAGTCGGCACCGTGGCCGCGTCTACAGCCAATCATGACGATGCAGGAAGCTCCCGGACCAATGAGGTGGCTCAGCGAGGCGGTGGGCCGACGCTCAGGTTCTTCATGGAGTTCTTCCGACTGATTCCTCAATGGGGCTGTTATGTGTTGGACATCAAAGCAGGTATATGGAGTTATTTTCAGCCCCACTTTGTTTGAGGAGAGGTGGCATCGTGTTCTCTGTCGTCGGCCGTTAATGGTGACGCCTCTGCGCAAGGAGGCTCCTGGGAGTAATTAAAGTGATCATTAATTCTGTAGTTTTTACACTGCTGTATCATCCTCCTGTTGGCATGCGTCAGTTTCAGTCCATTTGTGTATCCCGTCTGATGCATCTTGTTAAAAATTCTTGACAAGCCTGACCTTCAGACTGTCGACAAACCAAAACACCTCAGTTTATCCCATAAATCTCTTTACGTTAAAACAAGATTTATTGTTTATATTTGAATGTCATATCATGAAAGGTAAGGGGAAGTGACATGGATTATTTAAGGAATTCATAAATGGTTTTATTTGTGGAGGCTCTAAAAACATAGCGGCTCTTTTAATGGATTTTTGCATCATTTACAGCCTTACTAATGTGAAAATACACTTTTAATTGGACAAATAGTGTTCAGATTATTCCCAGGAAATAAGTAGAGTTGTTTATCTCAAGGTCTTCATTTGGCAAGGCTCATTAGCCACTTATTAAACCCCTTAGTTAAGAAATAAAAGGGGTTTTGAGATTAAATTTAATTTAATAGCATGTTTTCTGCCATTGCATTTTGTGTAGCTTCACATATTAGGAAGTAATCAGCCAGAGATGGAGGGATATTAAAGATGGTCTTGAAAATGCTGAAATACTGAAGTGCTCTCTTCCTCACTAACATATCCAGAGTATGTACTTTAACAGAGACCCACAGATGATACTGAACCAACGTTTTTCTTTCTTCCTCAAATGTCAACAAACATGCAGGAAGGAATCTGTCATAAAAAAGGAAAAAGACGGACATATATCTGCACTGAGGAGACGAGGAAATAGAACATGGTGGAGTGCATTACTGCTGTAAGACAGACTGTAGCTGAAGCAGAGTGACACAGGGCTGCAGCTAATGATTATTTTGATCACTGTTCATTTTGGCAGCTATTTTAGATTTAGTCTCAGTCTTGGGATGAAAATGCCAAATAGTTTTAGTCACATATGCTCACAAAAGCTTTAACAATACAAATAACTAATGTGAGCCAACTAGGATTTGTCCCCAGGTTCATTGTAAACTCTGACTTATCCATGTGACTGTTAAGAAGCAGAAACATAACTTGTTTCTTCATGTGCAACATGTTAGTCTGGAGGTTTAAACTGGTGTCCTCTCACAGAGTTGCTGATTCAAACTAAACTTTCATCTCTGTCAGAGAAAACTGATCTGAGTTCAGACTGTTTACTTACAGCACAGCTACACTCACAGATAACTGAGCCTCCTACCTGCCTGTCAAACACCATCAACCCACAAACCTTCTCCAGTCCGGACTGAGTGGAGTCCTGCGGGGTGAAGCTGTGAAGGCTGCGAGCGGAGCTAGCTGCTAACAGCCACCGCTGACACTAACAAACTCCACAGATCCATTCAGCAGCTCCACCATCCACAGTCAGACACACACGGCTGATTATTTACCCCTGAATTACAGCTCACACAAACTTCTGACGCGTGTTTTTGCTGGCTAGTGAAACATCCTGGTGCAGACTATTTAATATTGTTTATTATTGTTTACTAGCCTGTCGCTTATGTGACATTTGAAGATAATTGTAAGCATGGCCATTCTCGGCTTTCAATGTCCTATTGTCCACCAATAACATTTTTGTCATGTCTCATCTTGTCAGTGAAAATGAAACAAAGATATGTCTTCGTTTGAAGATCTATTTTTAACTTGTAACTGTCTGGTTTTCATCATGGAAAAAAGGTCGTTCATGATAAATTTCCATCAAATTTTTCATCAATGAAATTAACAGAGATTTCGATCACTGATTATCCCGCGGATCGTTTTCTTGATTAGTCGATTCATTATTTGGTATATAACATGTCAGAAAATAGTTTTAAAAATGTGCATCACAATGTCCAAGAGCCCAAGTTGACATGTTTTGACAAACTCTCAAAAAAGGCTGAAATATTTCGATTGTCAAAGGAAAAGAAGAAAACCAGCAAATGTAACTCTTGCTCTGAAAATCTTAATCTAGTGGAAGTCCAGAGCTCTCTGGATGCTGTCAAAAAGGATTCTGGGAAATGTAGGGAACAGCAGAAGTGGTACACAACCATACAGAATAAGAAATGAATACTTCATTCAATGAACATCCTGGATCTAACAGGTACATGTGAACCTATGTGAGGGTGGAGTTTCCTCACACTGAACATGTTTACAGCTGTCACAGGATCGGCTTTTGGAGAGCAAACACTTCAAATAAACTTCAACACCAGGCAGGTTTCATGATTATTTGTGTTGTGGCGTGTCTGTATACTCAAAGACAGGAGAGCACATCCTTTAATTATCTCCAGCAGTCATCTCTTTTTGTGTTTCTCCATCACTGTGAATCCAACTGTCGCCCTCGTTCCTTTAGCGGCAAACAAGCGCCTGAGCTAAACCCACTTTAAATATTCAACACATTATGTAACATTACGCAAGAACGAGGGAGAGCAGGGAAACATGAGGGAGATCATGGGAAACACTGAATATTTTAATAGTGCCCTCATGCTCCACTTGCTCCAAGTAGTGGCTAAAAAATACTGCAAATGCACATTTCCTCAACACAGTTTTTACTTATGCTTGGTATGCACAGATACACTACTGACTTGACGGCAGAAATACTATGCACCAGGTGTTGTTGCCATCTTTTTGTATATGTGTCACAAGGACAATCTATGTATATTTTAGCATATTTGGCACAAATATTTTTGTATTTTTCTTGGGAGTTCAGGTTAGGGCATGTTTTAACATTGTCTTGTGTGTAATACAAGATACAAAGCAGGATATAAAGAGGAGGCACTGCCTTATTATATTCATATTGTGGCCGTTCAGATGCCAGAATAAAATGTTGGCATTGTGTGTTTCTGCAAACCGTGGATATGTTACATTTGTACATTACATACGTGTCATAATAATAAGTCCATAGCCATTGGTAGCTTTGTCACCTTGTACCTATGCCAGTCCTCAATGCCTATGTGCAGTTTCACATAGATTGACCACGTCAGTGAGCAGAAAAACGTGGAACAGACAGAATGACTGACTGACAGAATGACACACTGACAGTTTCCGTGATTATGTACAGCAGACCATACCATGACTTAGTCATACCAAACATTAGAAACACCAACATTGGTCCACAGGGGGAGCCACAGCCATCGGTCGCATTTTAGCCATTTTGAAGCATTTTTCTGTTGTTATAGCGCCACCCAGTTGCCAATTAGAGTTAAATTTCTCCAGTCACCTTGAGGCGTCCTGTTCTACATATCTACCAAGTTTAGTAAAAATCCATATGGCGGTTAGGCCTAGATAAGAAATGAGCTCTCTAGCGCCCCCATTTTGTTTGATGGGGTCAATAATGGAGGGGTCCCCTCAGATTATGTGTGGTCATATGCCTACAAAGTTGCGTGGTGATGGCTGAAACCCTTGAGATGTTATACACCTTTATGTGATGAGCCACGCCCTCCGCAATATTCATTGCCTTATAGAAGCTCAGTTTTAGGAAGTTTTCCAACTTTTGCCAAGAGGGAACTTTAGATATTGGTCCCTAGATTATGTTCACCCAGTTTCATGCAGATCGCTCAAACTTCCTAGGAAGAGATCCATTTGAAGTGTTTTTCAAAAAATTCAAAATGGTGGAAAATCTATATAAGTGGAAGTTATGGGTTCTTGAGGCAAATGTGTTCCTCGTGAGGAGAGACATCTCTGTGCAAAGTTTCATGTCTCTACGACATACGGGGCATGAGATATGCACATTCAGAGTTTGACATTTCAATGGGTTGCTATAGCACCCCCCTTTGGCCAATTGATGTAATATTGCTTCATTGGCATCCTGCCATGACCCTCTACCACTGTGCCAAATTTCACATGGATTGACCAAGTCAGTGAGGAGAAAAACATGGAGCAGTCACACACACGGAGTTTTCATCATTATATAGTAAGATGTTGTGTCATAGTTCAGATTACATGTATATGAGCTGAGTTTCTAATGATGAAGACGAGGGGATGATGGATGGTGTGAGTTCAGGCTCCCTCCAATTTTTCCCAGTGGTCACTCGTCGTGTTGCAGCGAAAAAATTGCCTGCGGCCCAAAGAGCTTTGTCCCCATAGACCACCATTATAAAAGACACAGCTGTAAAACTGTTGACAGGACGCCTTGAACTGCAAACAATTATGACTTTTTCTATTATGAGTTTTTGATCAAAGGTGGTTTTATGTTTGTAAAACTTTAATCAAGCTGAGAAAACACATTTAAAAATCTGTGACATCATCACAATGTAAAGTACACGACCCAAGCTCAAACACTGTGGTGCATATTTAGTGGGCTGCATTTCACAGAAGTAAACCCGGAAGCTTGGAACTTTTTTAGCGTATGCTCGGTATCTTGTTCTTATCATACATCTATGTGTAAGACCTAGGCCAGATGGCATTTCTAGTCATATTTATGATGATAAACCCGGTCGTTAGGACATTTCTACATATATGGCAATGTGGCGACCAAACTGGTTATTTTAAACCAAAATGTGATGTTTCCTAACCCTTACAAAATGGTTTTATGCGTTAACACACTCACACACCAATGATATGTACAAATTTTGGTACATTACTTCTCATAGGAAAACGGGCCAACAGTGTACAAGAACAGCCTGTGCCGAAACGCAAAATGCCTACATTTATTCTGCAGTTTATTGTGGTGGCAGAGAGAGCTCAACCCACTACAACTGCAGAAATCAATGCATAACACAAGCACATTAAGTAATACATCTTTACCACTGTGACAACACACGCAGCATAAACAAACATGTTACAGTACAGAAAACACAAGCAAATAAGACTACTTGCTTTAAAGAGCCCACTGATACTGTACTCATTACATTTCATTTCTGTAAAAACCAAAGCATTTAGTCTGTGAAGTGTTCTTACTTTACAGACGGCAGATTAAAGCCTCCAACTATTAAGTACCATCCTTTATGAAGTGCCATAATTAGCTTTTCTTCCGGGCTGTCAATCATTCTGTAATAAGTTGGTGTCACTTTCTCAGATGGTGGCAATCTCATATTGGACTGCAGCTCTTCGTCTCCCACATTACTGCACACTCTTTCATTACAGCTAAATGGCACTTAATGAAATTAAAGAGTTAATTTCCATAATGCTATGTGTTCACTTCAGGGACGTCTCCTTAAGGTAATCATTACTTGGCTTTAAATATATATATGATCCAAGCTGCTGACAGTTCTTCTTAAATACAGATTCCTGCCGACCTGCCGTTACAGCTGACGTCACCTTCTTTAATGATAGCAATCATATTTTGGCACTAACCATCATCCATATACATGAATGCACACTTTGTACATTACAACTAGATGAAGCTTTACACAACATCAGAGTTAGGGTTTGGTCAATGTAGCAAATATAAGAATAAAGTTGTGCAAGAGGTGCAGAGTGCAACATAAATATCTTTCAACAGAATTGCAACAATCACTGGATCACCCACTTTGAATTTTATCACTTGATTAAGTGGTTATTAGCTTTATAGATGTGGATTGATAGATGTTTCTGGAAACCACAGATTTATTTTACTACACTATTATGTAGTGGACATGTTGAAATTTTATGTTTTCCCAAAACTGTGATTAACGTGTGGGTAGGTTTAGGCACAAAAACATTTGGTTATGGTTTGTTAAAGATCATGTTTTGGCTTGTAATACCCAGTTTTGGGAGCACAAATTGAGCAAAACTGCTAAGAAAGAAAGAATCACAATGATTGGATAAAATAAAATGTGTTGTTTGCTTTTGCAATAATATGTTGAGTAAATTAAAGGAGTAAAGGCCATTAAAGTAGAGAAATAAAATTTGGCATGAGACACCAAGGTGATGATCGGCTATCGGTGAACATTGGAGCGTCTATCGCCCTGGTCAGTGTGGTGTGTCTTGCACTGTTGCCCCTTGTTGGCCTCCTTTTTTTGGCCACTTCAGCATGTTCAATCAGTGGCGGAGGGGAACACACAACCCGTTGGTGAATAAAATCACTGTTATTGGCATTCAGCTCAGTGCACAAGTGGAGAAACGGAAGTGAGGAAAGTAAACAAAGAGCTAAACTCAAGTAGGAGTGAGATCAGAACAAACTTGTTATATTAGGTGAGATTATTTTTCTTTAGCCGTTGAGTTCTTTATCTGAAATGTCTCATGACGGTTAATGTGATTGTTCACTGGTGCACTATTAATATTGTTCTTTTAACATTAGATTGTGTTGTTATTGTGCTAACTAGCATCAAGACGGTCCTCTGGTTTCTTTTCCTGATCGATGAATACAGACTACTGCTATCTGCTAGTACTGAGAGTTATTTCCTCTCACGCAGACGCAGAACATACTTGCTGGTTGGCCGTCAGCTGTAGTCCTTCAGCTGTGTTCATGGGCAATTTTTTAGGCTGAGGTCTGGCGATACAAAGCGAGGCAGCAGGGGGCTTTCGTTACCACTAGTTCTGTGAAGTTGGTTTGGTGTGTCTGGGCCTTCACAGGTGACGGCAGAAGACACTACTACACATTTTTAAGCATTAAAGTTAAGGACTTTGTCTGGAATCCAAAAACAAAATCTTCAATGTTATCATCTTGCTGCTGTATGACACATAAACATACTGGATTTTGGAAAGATCCTCTAAGTACAGTAAAATATTCTAGTGAACCAGAAGCTGTTTGTATCTGAGATTTTCAGTTTAGATTTTGTCATATTACATTCTGTACCTTAAGACCTGTAATGCACCAGAGCCTTCCATCTTCATCCTTAAAGCACCACACAAATATATCAAATTCTCATTTTCAAAGCGTTTCATTAGATCCTTGTCTGCGTCCCCTGAGTCTGAAACATGTCTGATTACCATCACACCAATGTCTGGTGACAAACATCCTAACAGATCCTGTCTGACAGCCGTCGAGCAGATATGCTGGCGGATTCTGCACATTTGGCCCAAAGGCCCCTCGATCGAGAGTGTCCACGCGTCAGGAGGATCTGACTGATCTTCCACAAAGCCTCACCTCCGTCGAGCTCCCTCTCCCTCTCTCTCTCTCTGATCCTCCCCCACAACGCCTGGCTTTGAAAATGGATAGAGATGGAGGCTGGGTAAGGACCTGCTCACAGTCAGCAAGCTAAATGACACGGACTCTTTGAAAGTGGTGCTCGCACAGTTCCTCACGCAGGCTTCAAAGGACAGTCGCATCGGAGGGAAAGGAAAAGTGAGCAAAGTGAGCAACATAAAGGGACAAATCACCAGCTTCTCCACATACTCTGACCTCTGGTTAGGCCTGCTGTGACATTTACATATGCTGTTGGACTGTTGGTCTCAGACAGTGTCCACACTCAACCCAATCAGCAGTGGCACTGAAAATTTCTGCAAACCTCTGAACATTTGTAAGTTTCATTTGTAGCAGGTATGTTGAAACTTTAGGTTTCTTTACGTGTTAGCAATGCTGTGGTTAATGTGGTTTTGTTTAGGCATGAAAACACTTTGTTCTGGTTGGGAACAGTTCATGTCTCAGCCTAAAGTACCTGGATGTGTCACCACAACCGCCATTGGAAACTGGGCTACCACACTAATGCAGAAGATCACTAACAAAGGTTTATTTGGCTTTCCATCCGCTCTAAACTTACGATTCCTAAGTTTAAGGCCTCTCACTGATTGGACAACAGTGAAGCCCATCATAACATCTGGAGCCATCATGTCCCATTTGCCAGTTGTAATTAACACATGTATGCATGCTTTGGTCCAGACATGAGCTCCCTCTCTCTGTCTTTATATTCGAACATGGCCTCCAGGTTAAAAAATGAGCCAGAGAAGGTGTAACAGCTAAAAATCTCATTTGTGTTTTGACGTCCAGTTCAAGCCTGCTGGTGGCTGCATGTCACTCCTCAACCTTTGGACCTATCATCTACATTTAACTTAGGGGATGAGATTTCATTCTACCCATCAGGGGACCACCGTAACTTCCAAAGCTGATGTTTAAAAAAGGATTAAAAAAAAGGAGAAGAACATCATAAATTTTTGTTGACCAAGTTTCAAGAGTAAATTAGAAAATGCTAGATCCTTTAAAGATGCCGTGTGGAGTTTTCTTGAGAACAAAAGTTACATTTTCATTCAGCGTTAGTCACCAAACTTGGTGTGTGTGTATCCTTGAGCTTCAACATGTGCAAAAGGATTTTAAATCCAGCATTGTTTACATGCATTTGACGCCAGTTTTACAAAGTGGCCAAACTGTTGCGTGATGCCATTGGGCCAAAAAAGACCTTTTCCCATAGACTTACATTGTGAAAAAGAATCTGTAAATCAGAGGATACAATTTTTATTAACATCACAATCGAGATATTGTCACTCCCAACTGGTCACATACCGCCGCTTGTTTTGACGTCCACACATGACGCTGTGTCTCTTTAACATACACTTCCATTATCACAGGAAATGTACAGTTTCTGCCTTTTCAAAATAAACTTGCATCGGTGAAACACCTCATATTTACGTTTATCTCCTTGTGCAACGAATGCATGTGTTTGGCTCAGCATTGACATGGGAAGCAAACAATGTGCTCCTGGGTGAGTCTGGTGTTTGTTGGACCCATCCACTGCCCTATTGGGAATTTTCAGCTCCTTAAGTCGCCTTGTTTTCCGGCGATGTTTCAAACTGACAGCATCCAGTGGCATTATAAACTGCTGCTACCTGACGGCGTATCACACCACAGCCAAAGGACGACTTTTCTCATCAGTGTCTAATGTGGATATCACTGACCAAGCAGCGTTATTTGAGGACTTCAGAATAAGAATGGTTTGTCACAATCTTCCCAGTTGACACATTTAACTGTCATGATGTGATCTGTTCAGTATTCCAAAGTCTACAAGAGATGCACAATGAAATCTTCTCATCCCCATTGAAGTTAACGACGGCCTACGCTAAAAGTTAGATGCGCAGCCACTGTGAGTCTCCAGTAGGCTTGCGCTATGTGCCAGGAGGTGGAAGATCCGGGTAATTTGACGCCACGCAAAATCTTTTTTTGGCTTCATGCACATTGAGCAACTTTAATAGGAATAAACAGGGCTCCATTTGCTGGTGCATTGCATCACATCTTGGCATTTTACCACCACCTGTTGATCAGTGGCATAGTGTGAAACTATTGTTTCATACCAGTGCATGTACAGAGAACCTTTAATCTATACAGGTGAATAATTATGTTCTGTTCAATTGCCAAGAAGCCAAATTATTATTTATAATTTAACGGAGACACCTGCTGCATTCACGTCATCATCGTGGCAGTATCTGACACTTCACAGTCACCCTGACAGGAAGTGATAAGGCCTCAATGTGACAGCATTGTACATCTATAATTACTGCATGTCTGACTCTTTTATCTCAGACGTTATATTTGATGGGGATTGATGGACTGGATTGTGAGAGAAAATAGCAGCTGAGACAAAAGTTTTATTTTTCTTCATTGTTCACCGTCTGTCGTCAGCCAGCTCTCTGCCTCTGCATGAAGCCTGCTGATGTGGAGCTGTGCAGCCTGTAGTTACCACTACAGGGAGCGCGCGCGCGTGTGTTGTGGGGGTTCTGATTCGCTGCACGTACTAAAGGTCAGAGCTTCTGCTCCTGAGCATTTTAATATTTCTGACAGACAGAGAGACAGACCTAGCCTTACAAGAGTTTTCAAATAAAAACAAAAATAGAAATGTCAGAAAGCATCGGCTGTGCCACCACAGAGCAGACAGAGCTACAGCGGGACTGTTTGAATGTTGGAGAGAGAGAGAGTGTGTGTGTGTGTGTGTGTTCTAGGGTTTAAATACAGCAATCTGTGTTCTTTGTCATGCTGCTCTGTTTCTCCACAATAATAAACAAGAGATGAAAATAAACTTTTTATAGTCTCTGTAGATCTGTTTTAATCTTACAACTACTCTCTAGTATTGAACCTGCGGTATTTGTACTAGCTAAAATTAAGTTCACATACAACTAATTTACAAAAACAAAAATGCTTTAAAGGATACATAATGTGTTTTATTAACATAATGTTTATTAATGACTATTTCTGGAAAGTTACAAAACTTATGATACTGCATTTGCTTTTCCCCAGAGTATCTGATCTTAATACAATATCTGATCATAAGAGCTGCTGCATTATCCAGCTTTTTGGTGGTTTGTTTGCCATCATAACACTATGGAGAAAAAGTATTTAGTAATACAGATATATCATTTGTAGAAGACAGGGTTGCTACATGGACGAATCAGTGTTTGTGGTCTTAAATCCAACTGAATCCTTTCAAAGTCTGAAGTTTCATAAGAAGAAAATTGAAACACTTTAGCTTCAAGAACAAGAGACAAAAGCTTTAGCCCCTTTTACACTGCCTGATCAAGGCGGAATTTCATGCTTTTATTCAGTCTAATCATTCGTTACGAAAGGTAAAATTGCAGAATGGGGGGATAGAGCTGTCTCGCCTTAGTGCGTCACTGGAGGTAGTGATGGTGCCAAATTGACGTGTATAAAAGAGACAAGGACCGTGGACAAGACAGGTATGATGTTTTGTTAATGTGTTATTTGTGCAACCCACCACTGGGAGATTTGAAAGGCAGCTACCAGCAGTTAGCAGCTGAAGAAGAACAGTAAATGTCCATAAATTGGGAAAAAAAAAAGAGCTCCTTACCCTCCGAGTAGAGGACACGATCAGCCGCCATATAACAGGGACAATAAATGATTGTTATTGCCGTGTTAATGCTATTGTTTATTTATAAAGTGTTGCTGATGTGTGTGTTATATGTCACACTAGAGGCTAACACTGTTATGGTGAATGACATGCCCGTCATTAAAAAGCCTTTTGTTAAGTGTAAATTCTAATTTTCCCCATAACAATAAGTCATTGGCTGACTTGGCCCCAGTCTAACTAGTGCGGCAAGCCCCGTGAAGAAACCCCCACATATTTGACATTGACTTGTGTCTGATTTACTTTACTTGGCTGTTGTTTCTTCCATTCTCTCAGCGCTCACAGTTTTCATGACAACTATCTTTGCACTGGAGTAACCTGAGCGAATTCACAAAATAAACTTTGCTTTGGTACACTGCCAGCATGACAAACAAAAATGCATTGTTTCATTATTAAACAACTTTGTCAGGAGAAACCAGAAGCTCCTGACACTGAGACAGTACAGGCAGGTAAATAAGAACAACGACTCCTCCAGAGATTCTCAGTCCCAGCAGTGCTATTAGAAATGTTGGCTGGCCGGCAGCCAGAGGATGGACTCCGGTGCCAGGCCATTTCCTCAACTTTTTATGGCCATTTCCCAAGGTCACTGTCTGTTTTGATTCTGGGTTGAGATATTAATTATAAAGTTTCTGCCTGTGGTTTTTAAATGTAACTCAAAAGCTGTCAGTTATTTTTAGTGTGCAGAGCATTTGAGTTATCAGAAGTGTATGTCTAATTAGGTAGAGTGAAGCCACAGTAAACCCAGCAGGCTGTTTGTTCATTTTTAACAGGAGTGACAGACCCTCCACCCCCCACCTATGTCTAATGTCTAACTTGTGATGTGATTCTGTGCCATCTAAAAATATTTGATTTTCTTTACCCTCAGTTTGGATTTGAGTTGGTATGTTTGCTCAAAAGATGCTCTGTGCTTTGTCTCATGGTGGTGCTTCACAGTGCTGCTTTTTATAATCACCACAGTCTTGAAACACACAATAAGACACACTGGTTTTGGCTCTCAGTCACTGACTCTAGTTGCAGTGCTTATTGGAATGAACAGATTGATTGGCTGAGCAGCATGGATGGATTAGTGAATGGGCGTACTGGGCACAGGCCTGAGGCCCAAAGTGTCAGGGGCCCCAGTGGCCTTCATCTGCAAAATGTCACTCAGAAATACGTGTACTGACCTGGAAGAGACTTATGGTGTGTCTCAAATCACATACTTCTGTTAGTACACTTCCATGTAGTATACTGTGTGCACTATGTACTTATTGGCGTAGTGCGCAAATTTCGACAGGGTAGTGTTGTCTCAAACCAAACACGGCCGTTGTGCACTCACCGGAAATGACGACCGAAAATTAGCTAGTTAGCAAACTAGCATTAGCATTTGCTCTTCCGCTATGTAGCCAAGATGGCGACCACTGAGGGCGAGACGTGACCATAGTTCCACACTCAACTTCTTGACCGTTTTGAGCGCACCATCCGGGTACTCATAGTGCCCTGCATTTTCCATCCTTCTCAGTGTGAACGCACTATGCACTCAAAATATTAAGTGTAAGTACATAAGTACACAATTTGAGACACAGCATTAGAATGACCACAAAGAATCACAAAACAACGGCAAAAAGACAAAGAGACTTACAATGACTAAAGGCACAATACAACCACAAAGGGACACATAACAACCATTAGGGGACACAGTAAAACCACAAAGAGATGCGTAATGACTACAAAGAGACACAAAGAGACTCCCAGCCACTACAAAACAACTGCAAAGGGACATAAATGACTACAACGAAAGGTAAACAACTACAAAGAGACTTAATAAAAACACAGAGAGATGCGTAATGACTACAAAGAGACATAAAACAACAACAAAAAGAGGATAAACAACTACAAAGTCTGTGTGTGTTGCTCATATGTCCCAAAGGTGGTGGGGCCCACGTCTGCGCCCTGGGGCACACTGTCTCATAATCCGTCCATGCTGAGTTACATTACTAAACCCATGCTACAAATAGTGCCAGTTAAAAGAAAAATGCTCCACTGAAGTGTATTAATTCTTAATAATTTATAAGGTATAGGTCTGGGTTTGGACTGGTCCCCGCTTGTATTGCCTGCTGTGTATGCATACTTACCAAGACACCACTGCATCACGGCTTATTTATGCATTTGATTGAAAGTCCATAGCCCAGCCAGTAAATAATCATGACCCAAACTGACCCCCCTCAAAAGATAAAAACTGTACTGTACTGTACTGTAGTATACCGAAAGAGTAGCTGCACCCAGTTTTAAAATCTGGCTTTCACCACCAACCAGAGGTGACAACATGCCCTTTATAAGTAATTTCTTCCTCTAGTTAAAATGGAAAAAGTCTATAAAGTAGCAGCACTTAAAATATCAGTAAAATATCTTGACACTTTCTCTGCCCCTGCTAATAAATCAGATCTGATGAAGGCAAGCAGCCAAGAACATTTGGTGAAATGCTAAGATGTGTTTTAATTTTGTTGAATAAATCAGACCTGCCATGAGATAATCCAACGACCAGGAAACTTCTTTGGGTTCGTTCAAAACATGCCCAGAATTAGCTTTCTTCATGTGACACATCATGTTTCGTCTGGCCTCTTTTACACAGCTGGCTTTATCTGGAGTTTTACATTTTCAGGCATTGTGTTCTAGGTTCGTACTGCGGAATACATCCTATTCAGTTCCTACTTCTGTGCAGCCTCACATCTTATCTAGCCTTGTTGTGGCCTGAGTAAAGGCTTGGGGAAGGTATTAACGGGTGAGAAATGGCATTTGAACAGGTGTAAATCACAGCAGAAAGATTAAGTCCTTGATTTACTGTCCTTCCCTCCCCGCGAGAGAGGGAGTGCGACGAGAAAGAGGAAAAGATAAAGACATCAATCATGATCTCTTGGTGAGGCTTTGTTCCTTTGTATTTGTCCTCTTTCTGGTGTCCTCGGCGATGTTTTGCTTTTTTCTTTTCATGTGATAACGAGGAGCGAAACTATCGCTCAGCTGCAGCACCAGTGACAGTGCGGGAGCCTTTGGGTGCTCTGTGTGTAATCCATACGAACCCAGTCAACTCAAACAACCCTGTGATTCTGACACATACAGTATGTCAGCGGTGTGACAGCAGCATCACACCACCTTGTTTTTATGCGCTACCTCTGAGCACCACCAATGTGTGGCTATGAACGGGAAAGAAAGACATTTCTCTTTAAAACTTTGTGTGGTACATACACACATCTTATCAGTTATCTTTTGAGTATTTGATCCATCATTTAATCTATGAACTGTTTGAAAAAATACTGAAAAATACAAGTTCCCTGAGTCCAACATGTGGTTTTCAACTTCCTTTGTTGTTTGACCAACAGTCCATAAGATATTTTATTTACAGTGATGCTCACACGTAGAAGCTGGAATCATTTTTTAAAATCACAAATAAAATATTCAACCATTTCTTTCTTTACATATACAGGAGCCATGGACTTGAGACTTGGACTTGAGTTAAAACACGAGATTGAAATTTTTAAAACACACCCACTGATCTGCGTCAAAATTCTGACTGTGTCAGAAGGTTAGGACCAAATCCCCACAATGTGAGGTCTGTTATCACCAACCCCATTGCCAGAATAAATGTTGGCATTGTACGCTTCTGTAAATAATGAATGCATTATATTTGTATGTTATTACGTTTATGCTTTGGTCACGTTTAGGCACAACCGTAACCACTTGGTTATTGTTAGGAAAAGATCATGTTTTGGCTTTGAATACTAGGTTTTGGGGGCACAGTCCCCGCTGGAAACACAGTGATATCTCAATGAAAAACAACCACATTTCTTTGCACTTACTTAGCTGGAAATGTAGTGATGTCTCACTAAAAAATAACCACTTTTTGTGGCACCATCTGGACTGGAAAGCTGTGCTGTCTTGGTAGAAAAACAACCATTTCTCATGGCACTATCCTTGAAGTAGAAAGTGGTTTCTGGCACAACTTCACAAGGAAGCACTGGAAAATGTCAAAAGAGCTCCAGCAACACTTGTGGTATGAAAAACAACTTCATTGATTGATGTGTTTTGGCTTGTGGCTTTCACCAGGGTCATCATGACACTATCCTACCGGGAAATTTAGCGATGTCTTGTTAAAGGACAACCTCTGTTTATGCCACTGAAATGCAGCAATGTCTCAGTTAAAAAGAACAACAGAGAACAATGGCTTCATGTGGCACAATCGCAGCTGGAAAAGCAGTGATGTCTCGGTCAAAGCACCTGCATTTTGTGGCACTTTCTTAGTTGGAAATTCAGCGATGTCTTGTTACTAACTTGGCAGGAAAAGCAGCAATGTTGAAGCACTGTTAAAGGACGACCACTTTTTGTGGCACTACCTTTGCTTGAAATGCAGTAATGTCTCATTAAAGTGACTAAAAGCTGTTTTGTCTTAGTAAAAAAAACAACCATTTCTCTATCCTGACAGGAAATTCAGTGATGTCTTGTTAAAGGACAACCTCTTCTTGCGCCACCATCCTGCCAAGAAAAGCAGTGATGTCTCGGTATAAAAATACAGCTTTTTGTGGCACTATTTCTGCTGGAAACACAGCAACAGTCCACATGTTTGGTGACTAAACAGCTGCTGAAATGCAGTGATGACTCTGTTTCTGGTCTGCAGCTTGGCAGGCATCTCCCCCTCCATCATTCCCTCCACCTCCTGGAGGCAAAGTCGCTCATACATTAGAAATGTTGATACGATCTGTATGAAAGGTATTTTCTTCTGGTGAGTGGGCTGCTTTTACCCACATTCACAAACCAATCAATCAGAGTGAGGCATTACGTCCCTGTGGCATCGTTCAGGTGGTCGTTGGCTGATGCAGCTCACCTGCTCGGCCTCGCCCTACAGCCTTTATAAGCTGAGCTCCCTGCTGTTTCTCTTCCTTATGACTCATGTGCAGCATCTCACACACCCGTGCTCAGATTTATTTCTTTATTTTACTCATCTTGATTAAACGATCAATTGTTTGGTCTATAAATGTCAGGAAACAGCAAAAAATGCTCATCCTGATTTCCCAGAGCTTAAATTGACATTTTCAAATCACTTCTTTAATCTGCAAACAGAGAGCGAATGTAGAGACACCTCGACTCACCTGCTGCAGTCGAGCCTTGTGTGAAACATGGCGGCTCCTTCTCACTTTAGTGAAAATTAAAGACAAGCTTTTTCTTGCGTTACAGATAACTGATGAGTGTTCTTTTAACAGTGTCTGCGTGTAGTATGAATATTACTGATCTAACCCAAATTTCACACTTGGATCATTAAAATAAGTCTGTCCCTGAATTAATGTCTCACGCTGCAGAGACAGAGAGGCTGAGCGCTGCTGGAATCCTGCCAGGTGCTTCAAGTGCAATAATGTTGTGAATCACTTTCCACAGAGGAGAGGTAAAGTCAGGGCAGAGCACACTTTAAAAAGAGGTGATGTTCAGGAGGTTTTTACTACCGAGTGCACTTGAAAGTATGCAGCCGGCGGAAGCAGGTGCACAGTCAAAATATACACTGGGTAATATTATTGAGACTGTCTTGTATTTGTATGGTTTAAAAATAGGAACTGTCACTTTGTTGGACAGCTAGTTGTCTATCTGCTGTTTGGTGCTGAGATGGAGGCACACACTTGAGTCTGAGTTTGTTTTCTGGTGGCAAACAACAGTCGTGCACCTGGAAATACTCACTAGAGCAGAAATATGGATTAATCCACCTCTGGAAAACGTGAAACAACAACAACTGCAACTGTGAGCCTTTGTTAAGATGTACGTATTCAGTCGTGGGTTTGGAGCCTCTGAGTTTTGAATCAACAATATTTTCTTTACTTGTGAGTGCATGAAAAAAGTTGACTTGCACAAAATCCTCGAGTTTCAGTCAATTTCTTACATTTTATTACTGTTGCACCATTTATACAAGTACATATAATTTTGAATGCATCAATTTCCATATCATCTTTTTGTTTTGTTTTTGAATGAACGTGTGGTGTGGAAATAGCAGTGGTGAGACATGGAATGAAAATATCAACTGTAGTTGCCATGGATGCAGACTGAGAAATTATTTTTTTTATTTTTTTTTTCCACTTGACCAAAAAGACAGGACTACAGGTTCACCCAACCACGGACATGCAATTTACTGAGTCAAGAGAGGAAGAAAAAGTGAACCGAGTGACACACAACGCTCCTCGAGTGTTTGTTTCTGCTACGGTTTGACAAGTGCTGGGAGGAAAACGCTGCGTGTCAGTCGGATGAAACAGAAAAGTTGGCAAATGGATGGCTGAGATGAATAAATATATAGATATATACCTACATATATGCAAAGGAGGAATAAGGAAAGTACATTGACTCAAGCACTGAAGATAAGTACAATGTAAGGGTGCTGGTATCTTACACAACTGTTACTATTATGTAAAACCCTCAAATATTTAGTCTGTCAGATGGACCGTTCATAATATTTACTCTGATATTTATTGTCCTACAATCTTTCCTTTCTTGATTCCTCTGTCCTTGCTTGTGTATCTCCGTTCTTCTTTCCAGTCCATCACAACTTCTTTCCTTCCTCTCTTTATTCTGCCCTTATAAAAGCGTCCTTCCTTTCTGCTGATCCTAAAGCGCAACAATCCCCAAAACTAGAGACACAAACTCTTTCTACTGCCACAGAGTATTCTCTAGTAATATTGCTTTTACTTGAGTCAAAGATTTACCTCTTTTCTTCCGTCTCTGCACACATGTACACATACATAATATATATTTGGGAAAAGTAAAGGAAAATGCATGATGGATGAAAATGACAAAATCAGAAGCTCCCTTTTCATGTGCAAGGCTTTTCCATCCCATAATGATAGTGTGGTGTACGGGTGCCATAGGAACATGGACCATAGTAGATTGAGTAGGTTGCTGATGTTCGTTCACAGAAATCTCACCCCTCCTGTCCTCCATGGGATCAGACTGCTGAGCCGAACAGCCGGTACATGATCTCGTCTGCGGTGTTTTTTACCTGCTTAGATAGCAAAGTGGGGACGCTCACTCCACGCTCACTCCACAGGACAGACTGATTTATGTTTCCGCTATAATCATATGAAGGGTAATTATGAATGCCAGCTTTAGATCGATCTGCTGGTTTGCCTTTGTTGACAAATTTGTTACAACTGGGCATAAAATTGCCAGACAAATGGCAAACTCCAACATCTGAGTAAAGAGTTTGGAGGTTTTTTTGATTATGTATGAGTATGTAATGCTTTAACTGGTATGGAAACAGGAAAATCCCCCAAAGTTTCCAATTTTAATTTTTCATTTCCAAATTTAATTCCAAAATTCCAGAAACTGCTCTTAATTTCTTTACAAATATAATAACTCGTGGTAAGCTCATGTTCACGCCTTCCATCACTGTCCACTATATCAATATACTTCTACAATATACTTTCACTTCTTAAGTATATTTAGTGGCTAACCTTTCACTTAAGTTAAATGTAGGACTATTACTTACAGTATGTGTAAGTATGCCTACATTTTTATCTAAAGTAAGTGAAAGACTCAAGTTCTACAGTCCAGAAACTGAAGGCAATCACAGAAAAGAGCTGAACTCCGGACGTCTCCTGATGATGCAGCAAACGTCACCAACTTGGTTCTCTAAGCAGGATCAAACCACCTCTGAGACGTGATTGTAAAGTCTGTTTCACCCAGGTCAGCAGTAGATATGTCTTTTAAAACAAACAACTTTTTAAATTTGTCATCAGATTCGGACGGAGGATCAGAGATTTCTCTCAGACTTTCTAAGAACACCGCGGAGATCTTTCCAGCGAGGCTCTGCAGATATTATAAGTGTATTACAAATGTTAAAAAACCACTTAGTTCACTTACAATATACCTAAGGGTTTCAGTACAAAATCTAGAAGTTTATCTGAAAAATTCCTACGACTGTTTTATACGTCTAAGAATGTGTTTTACTCTGCAAAGCCAGCCTTTTTTGTCAACCTCCGAAATGTCTTAGAAGGACGGAGTGTTCTCAGTCCTCACAATAAATTTAACCTCCCTTTAAAGGTTCTTATCAGTTCTTGCCGTACAGGGAAAGTGGTGTGTAACCACAAGAGGAAAATTGATAGCAACACAACCCAACGATACCAAAAAGTTGGGGGAGGATGGGTTAAAAAAGGGCGCAGCAACAATTCCACGGCAATGAAAAACTCGAGGCCAAAGTCGAGAGCATGACACACTGAAGAGGAGGATGAGTGGAAGGGGGAGAGCTGAAGAGTGGACGTACCCAGCTGGTAAAGTGATTTCTTAAACCCCCTCCTTCCCTCAGTCCTGTTTCCCCAAATTTTGTGCCGTCCACAGAGCAGAGGGTGCAGGTGGATGTTTGAACGCAGGCCTACTGTGAGCTGAGATGGGAGTCGGGTTAAACCTCTTGACCGTATGAGGGAGAGGGATGATGGATGAGGGATGGCGAGGCGTATGGCCGACACAGACTCGTATCAAAGTTCAAATACTACAGCAGAAAAAAATAGAATAAAACATAACAATAATAATAGCAATAATCATCTGCAGCGGTGGGAAACTTCTCCAGGTGGTTGCTCCAGTCCTCCTCAATCAACAAATCATTATCATTACAATTATTATTATTATTGTTATTATCATAATATGGGTGGGCTAGTTAATTTCATTTTCATTTTTTTTTAATCGTCATCGTCGTTGAGTTAGGTACTTTATTTTTTCATTTCCGAAAAGAAGCTGTCCATTAATCTTGAACTGCTACGGTTTGATCCTTGCTTGGTGCCTCTGTGGCGTTCGCCTCCTTGGCTGGAGGCTCGGCGGCTGGTGTTGAACTAGGGGCTGCGGCGGCCTCCTTCGCCGGTGCGGGAGCCGCCGCCGCCTCTGTGGGCTTGGGGTCAGGGGAGGCAGCGGGGGCCGCCTCGGCTTTGGCTGCTGGTGCCGCGGGGGCCTCAGTCTTTTTGGCGTCGGCCTCATCTTTACTCTCAGCTGCAGGTGCCGCGGCCTTAGCCTCGGGCTCCTTGGCGGCAGGGGCCGATTCTTTGGCCGGGGCGGCTGCAGCTGGTTTCTCCTCGGCCTTGGCGGGCTCTGCGCTCTTGGGCGCCTCTGTTTTCGGCTCAGCGTTGGCAGCAGGTTTCTCGGGCTCCTTTGCGGCCGGAGTGGCATTCTTATCCTCCTCTTTGGGCGCGGCAGCGTCTGCTGCTGGCGCCTCCTTGGCCGCTGTGTCGTTCGCTACCTCCTTAGTGTCGGTGGCAGCTGGGGCCTCGTCTTTGTTGTCTTTCGGTGCTTCGCTCTCCTCAGCAGAGGCCCCCTCTGCTTTAGCATCCTTGTCTTTGGCCTTGTCATCATTTACGTTGTATCCCTTCTTCTTTTTGCTGAGCTTGCCTCCCATTTTGGATCTCTGGCCTCTGAAAGAGAAAGGGAAGAAAAGAATTTCAGCACTATTGAAGCCGCCATTCATTCACAATAAGAAACAAGCTCATACCACAAAAATAAACCAAACAATAAACCAAATGCAAGAACTGCAAAAATCATGTCTTTGAGCTGGAAGCTCTCGATAGAAATAAATGAAAGATCACAACCAATGAGTGAGTGATGCTTCAAGCAAAGCTCTTCTTCAAAGAATGATTTTTGATGAAGAGCAGTCTCTCTTTGTGGGAAAACTGAATCAGTTTTTTTTACACCAGCTGCCTGCCAGCCTACAGACTTTTCTGTACGAGGCAGCAGGTGCAGGATCTGACATCTCTGCATGAGCTTTCATAAAGGAAGAGACCAAGAAAAAGAAAATGGTCATAGAAATGATATGCAGTAGCCATGCATTTATGAAAAAACATCTCCCATTTTGCATTTTTGATGCATGCACTCAAACTGAAGCACATGCTCCTCAGAGAGCCTCCCAGCGTGATGTTTTCTTCTTTCAGAGCAGGCAAAGCTTATTTAAACATGAGAAGAGGAAACAGTCATGTGGGTTCAAACACTACACGGAAAAAAACTGAATGAAAACATAAGCCAGAATCTGTAATGTTCATCTTGAGAAAGATGCTGAAGCCTTTGCTGTAGAAATTCAAGACACAAACTCGGTCGTATATTCCATCAACGCGGACCACATAAACTCTCAACACACATCGTCCCTCACCTCTCAGATCAAGAACTTCTAATTCAAATGCATGAAAAAGTGCTTCCACAGCTGACATGCCGAGAGCAAGAGGAAATTAAAATGTTACTGAGACAACACTCCTATTAAATAGCGTTTTAAGTTCCTTGGCTAATTGACTTCACACCTTACAGAGATGGTAGTAATACATTTTTATGCCTTTTGCATGATACTTGTAATAAATTAGACTGCTCATATTCATTCTCAATGAACAGTTACTGTGCCATCTTGGTCAAGTGGAAAGATCAAGTTGGTCAAGTTCATGATTTGCAAAAAAACCACAACTTTTTTATTAGTATTTTTATTTCAAGGGCCCAAGCACCAAATGGAGCGAGGACCCTCTTGAAATGCAAGGAATTATTATTATATTTCTGAGAAATAAATCACTATTGGGAGTGGCTAAACATGCTCAAAAACTTAAACTTTGTGGTGAACAATTAGATATCTTTTGGGTCACACTGATTTCAAAAACTGGTTCGGTAACGTCCCTACAAAATCTCTACAACAGCCCAAAGCTGGTCTCATTTACATGTATGAAACTTGATAGGCACATGTTACATGCCAAGACATACAAAAAAAAGGTCTCTTGGAGCCATACCCATAACCCAACAGAACGTCAGCCATTTTGAATTTTCTGTGTAATTTTGGTCAATTTTTGGTCATTCACACGAGTCATACTTTAACAGAGTCCTCCAAGAGATTTAATCTGATAGACTTCAGATTTTGTCTGTACCATCTAAAAACCTTCCATATGTAACACTATGAAAAGCTTTACTTTTCGACGAACCGTGTGACTGTAGCAAGGCGTCAAACTTACATGTTTCGCCAACAAACAGGAAGTGAAGGTACATTGTCCAGACACCCCTGAACTTCACACGTCTGATAAGAGTCCCATCTTGAACACATCTGCATTAGAGTTCTCGCGCCCAATACTGGCAACAGGAAATGACATGTTTTATGCTTTCTGATGAACATTGTAATTTTCATCAAATGGTGTGGCGTGGCGGCCATTTTGCCATAAACAATTAAGTTGTTGTAACTTGAGCATACAATGTCCAATCTACCTACTGATAACAGAATATATCATGTTTTTTATAGTTTGGCATAATACTCCCCGAAGGGTGACCAGATCCAGCTCTAAATTGTGTGAGTTTACATTGAATGATGTTGCCATGGCTACGCCTTATTCGCCATGAAACAGGAAGTTATTCTAACTTCTAACCTGCTTGTCTAATCTGCCCCAGTTTTCATTTGCTTTATAAGGCTCCAGGCCTGAAGGCATCGACATGCAAATGAGGTGTCACTGTGATTGCGCCACCTTTTGGCAACAGGAAGTAAGCCTTGTCAGACAATTATCTTTTGATTTGCATGAAATGTCCATGGTTTGGTCTACAACTGATTTACACCAACATGACATATAATAAGAGTGTTCTCAAGCACCACATAATAGACACAGTAAGTGGTACAAAATTTGAAATAGGTCATTTCAGCGCCCACACTCTACAAGGATATTCCGTCTCACTCCTGCATGTAGTGTCTGACTTTCACAGAAATTAAAAGCCCAGCAGTTGTTGTCCTGCCAGGACCCCCAAATGCGTGAAGATGTGAGGGCCCGTTCAGCGCTGCTTGCAGCTTTAATTGTTATTTATTACATTTTGGCCCTCTGGGCAGCATAATAATAACACATGTCCATGTGCATCACTCCCCAAATCTCCTCAGTGCTGATCTTTGTTTATCCTGATGGGGAGTGACACGGTTTTTGATGCCAAATACACTTTCTGTATGCATCTGCACAACTTCAGTGCATTCAAATTACTAAAAACATGTACATCGTTACTCCTGGTGGCATTCAGCTGTGCAGGTAATTTTGGTTTCATTTTTACGCATTTTAAGATTTCTCTCCTTGCAAACCTAGAACAATTACACTCAAAGACATTTTGAGGGAAACAAATTATGTTTCTTTTTCATCAGAATAGTGAAGAAATATTTCAACAAACATGTCTGAAAAACCCAGAAATGTATCTGGAAAGCATCCACTATCAAGATGGGCAAATGAACCAAAATTGTACGCCTGAATCGATACCACGATATGTAGGAGAGAAATTGTTTTATATGTAATTTAGGTGAAATGATCCTATAATAATGAGCTCATTCTATATGAGCAGGGTGACTGAAATGTACTTAAATAATCAGAAAACATGGCAAAGCTAGGAGCAGTCTCCAAATGGTTGCAGATAGTGTACCATGTAAAACATCGCATCATCAGCAAATAATTGTTTTTTTTTTTCTTTTAACAAACTGAATGAAATCAATGGATCCGTAGAGCTCTGTGTGAAAGGACAACAATGCGTTTCATGTGATTAAGACCTGTAGGTAAACAGTCACTGAACAGGTACTGTAGATAGCACTGTGTGGAGGCAGGCTCACCACAGACACACACACACACACACACACCTGCAGATTTCTGGCTCTCTCCTTCAATTGAAGCTTTTTTTTCACGGATATCACCATCTGTCTGCTCGATGGGGGAGAGGACTTCAATACCACAACAAATCAGGCTTATTAAGAGCAAAGACTCCAGAACGGTACAATTTGTTGTTTGAAATATGAAGTCTGCATGTTGATGCCTCAAACTGCCAGAAACAACTTGGCAGTCTCTTGTGCTCATTAGGAAAAGCCAGAAAAAAAATGTGCTGTGAATGTTTTCAATTCCGCATCTGAATATCCAAACTGCTGCATCCGCTGTAGAAAAAAAGATCTTACTTCCAGTCTTTAAATATTTGTACATTTACTGTCCTTAAAAAAGCAACAAGCTTAGGTTCATGACTAGAAAGACCTCAGAGAGCACAAAGTGACAGTCATGTGAACATGTGCCAGATCTCTTCCATGCATTCAACTGTGTGCAGCAGTTCATGAGACAATAGTGAAAATAATCCAAAATGCCTAACAGTGATAAAAAATAAAATCCATGCCTTGATTTAAATGTTGTCACTGGTGTAACAGTGTTTCCTTGGATCTATGCAAAACATCTATGATATCCGAGAATTGATTTTTAAAACACTCTCTACAAATATGCACAATCCTCCCTGTAAAAGCAGCGACTGGTCACTTAAAAACAACCATTTTTGTTTTTTGTTCGCCTCAAACAGTCTGCAAGTTGGCAGGCATCTTTCCTAGATGTCATGCCATCCACCATCTCTTTATACCTCGAGATGAAAAAGTCAGCTCATATACTACGTCACTTTACAAACGTCGATATGATACATATGAAACGGTTTTTAATTTATTGTGTTATGTTCAATGATGGGTTTTTTCATCTTATCCTATATTATGTAATTTAGAAAGCATTTGCCTTGTACTGCTGACTAAAAAGCAAACAGAAACTTCCTTGGTTTCTCATTTTCAGTTTCCCACTTGGTAAATTGTGCATTTTGGGATGAAGCTATTTATTTTAAAGAAGATTTCATTCTCTTATCATCTCTATGGGTCCTACTTTTGGGGGTATTCGACATACAATGAGTTATAAAGGTATGAGTAATACAAAGAACTTGAATATGTGTGGTCTCTAAACAAGCCCAGAAGTCTTAACTGGTATGCATGGCACTTTGCAATGTACACATCTTGGATTATAAATATTACTGCTAATATTTTTGCTCTTATAAAAATCTGTTTTAAAATGAAACAGAAACTGAATGGTGTAAAATGAAAAGTCAACATATGCAAGACATATTTTTTCGTGGTAATTTTGACGGACTAACTTCACAACATCTTGAGATTCTTCTTCATTTATGTGTCTGGCTCCAAAATCACCCATTTGTCCGTCTGTAAATGTGAAATCTGTCAAAATGTCTGTGAAGGCAGACGTGACCTTTTCCTCCCAAACAAACCAGACCACTGAGAGACTCTGCTGGCTACTCACAGATTCGCCCTGTGAATGGGACAGAGGCGGCGGTGAATCCACTCAAAATGCTAATCACCTCCTTGCCACCGACTGAATTACTCCACTATTCATGCAAAACTCCCCTGAACGTCCAACAGTCGGTATCTGCCAGGGCCGCCGTTCCTGCCGCAGCTTTATACGGGCCACAATGGAGGTCTCTCCGCTACATCACATCATTTGACTCCCGGCTTGTGCTGCCAGTACAATGACTCACAATCATCTGAGCAGACAATGGCTTCCTTTCAACCAAAGGCACGCTTTCTCACTGCTGGGCGTGTGGTTTTAGTGTTTGAAGAGCTGGGGCAGGGCCGAGACAACCTGGAGAAAATGCCCTGGGGTGCACAAAAGACTTAATTTAACCTGCACACTGCAGTCAGGGAAGCACAAAAGGAAGTCTGATCTGCCAGCTGTGAACTCCCAGCATCACTTTATATGGACGATGGTATCAGTGCCGAGGAAAACCTCAAGTCTGCCTACCTGAAGTGCGTAAAAATTAGGTGAAAGGGGTATTTAAAGGCCTTGTAATTACTCTGAAAATTAAGTTCCTGAATCAGACAGCTTGAAAGTGCCAATCAGCAAACAGTGAAACCTACAGAGCCCTAAGAAAAAAAAATCAGCTATGAGCAATGAGACAACGAGTCAATGTCCAATGTTGAGACTAATTTTAACTTGCCATTGCACCTAAAGACATTACCCCTATCGTTTCATCTTTAAATTAATGGCGTTAAATGGATTTCTTGACCTTTCAAACGCACCCACAAGGATTTGGAATCAAGTGTCTCAATCCTTTTAGACACAGCTTCATTGTTACAGCTATAAAAGCTAATCTTCTAACCGTGGCAATCCCTGATCCCAATCACTGTGAAATCAGTGACCAAGGTTGATCTGCTGTTTGGAAATCTCCTATTCCTCTGTTAAGCTATTAGCCAGACAGATTCCACCTGACAGTCGTAAATTTCTCTTTTAATTTCTGGCCCTTGCATCATTTCAGAGTTTTTAAGATGTATCTATAGAGGAAATTTCCTTTCAAAGTCTGTGCGAATAAACACTCAGAACAGGCAACACACAGGATACAAACAGCAAGAAAATCACAAAAAAAAAACACAGTACAAGTCGAAGGCAACAATGGCTGAGGGCACAAAACTGCTCCCAAAGTGAGTCAGGAGGAGGCATGGATTGAGGAGGAGGTGGAGGTTGTGTGCTAATGTCAGTGCTCTGCAAGTGGTTGCAGTGTCAGTGAGGTCTGACAGGTTGGGAGCGGGGAGCCAATTATGTCGGAAGATATATTAGTGATTTTTTAGGAGGCTGTTTCTCTTGGTGAAGGTGAGCGTGGTGAGATAGCAGGTGGTGCAATACAGGAGGACTGGTTCAATAATGCCACAGAAAAGAAGGAGCAGGAGGTGGGGTTTGACTGTGAGTCTTTGTTGGCAGTGTTTATGGATGTCTGTGGTGTGCTGATTGAAGCTTGGTTTATTGTCCATGATGATGCAGAGGCACTTAGAGCCCTCCACCATCTCCACTGGCTGGCTGTTGATGGTGGTGGGGCAATGAGGGGTGGAGAGTTTATTGAAGTGCCAGGTGTCAAAGATGAGCTTCTTCGTCTTGGTGTTGTTGAGGAGGAGGTGACTATTCGACCTGTTTGTTATGCCGTCAGCAACTACCGCAATATAAAGATCGAGAACGTCTGTATAGGGACGGGAGGTGGGTGGGTCAAACAAACACCGGACTTTCACCTGGGAGCCCACTGTGTGAACTGTTAGCCAAACCATGATGGGTTTTTTTTCCTAAACCTAATCACATGCTTTTGATTAGTGTTACATCTACACTGTAAGTTCATTTTGAACAACACTGTATGCTGTAACAAACATTAACTGGCACGTTGTTCCTGAATGTCTAGAACAAATGCAGGAGGGAACCTTGGGCGTCATATTCAGACGTGTAGGTCCACTGACAGCAGCAGAGACTTTTACGTTACCCAATACCCAACTCATGAACTCTGAAGCTTCTACGTGTCTTGAAAAAGGTGGTTGCTAACAAGTGGCGAAATGAAACTATAGAACTTCATCACGGCTTTACAGTCGTGTTATAGTAATGACGTTATTTCATGAGACAGTAGTGTAGTGTGTTTATAGCCTAAAATTAGCTTGTTATTATAAGCATGCAAGTATTAAAATGTTTGTTTGTTTGCCAAAGAGCTTATTTTCGGCAGTAATCCAAAATCCAATGGGAAAATCCCATAGGCTTTTTGGCAAGGATACGAGTGTGATGCTAATGTTAGCGTCAGCCTACTGAATAACGTAGATCGCATTGCATTTGTTCTTTTAAGGCACTTCTAAATGACCTACTCTGTGATTTAGGGAGGGAGACTGGGCAGTATATTGAGTTGCATTATCAGACAATTTTTACACACTACTGAGACTCGTTTAAGAATCTGCACTCACCCTGCTTTAAAATGCAATCTTTACAGACCTCAGTGAAAACTCAGTGCATCTTTCTAAGGTCCATTTATTTTCCCTGAGAGTGCACAAGATTAACACCACCTGCACTTTTTCCTCCCGTTTTTTTCCACTGCATTCAGCAGTTGCCTCCCCTAACCACCGACTCTCCAATCCCTCAACCCGCCAAGCTGCTGAGTTCACAAAACACATGATTGATCACCCAACAGCGGCGTTCGGTAAAGAAGTATTTATAAAACATTATTAATCGACAATCAAATTCCTGTCTGGCGAGTCGTAAGGTGGCAAAGTGGTTTAAGATGAGCAGAATTCTCTGCAGGAACAGATGGCTGACTTCTCCTCAGATTTCTTCTCAAACTCTCTCTCTCTCTGGCGACTCATCTGTCACGCCCACACACCAACGCCACTGCTCGGCTTTGCTCTCTTTTCCCCGACTGCCCGCCTCACACTTCTTCTCTCTGCAATCATCCCTCCATCATTACTCCGGCCTCCCTCCTCTCCATGTCTTCAGTCTCGTCTGCTTCACCTGCAGTGTTTTCTGTCCTGGGTGTGTCATTTCAATGCTCCAAATTGCTTCTTCTCCGTTCTCTGCAGCCACTCTGTCTTTTGTTGTATTTTCTTTGGCAGGTCTAAATTCGATTCTCTCTCTCCTGGGATTATTTTTCTTTCTGTTTCAGTCTGTGGATGTGCCTTTGCTATCTTGCTCTCAGCTGGAACCTTCTTTCTTTACAGTTATATAAATGTGTATGTGTTATTTATGTGTAAACCTGCAATAATCAATGTTTCATAATAACAATGTGTCATTTGAGTATCTGTGATCGGTGTCGCTCGTAGTGACGACCCCATAGAAAATTATTGCTCTCAGCTGGTCACTTAATCTCAATATTTTTGCATTTTTGTGCTCTTATCAATTTATTTTATCATATTATCAATTAATAATTGACCATTTTTTTTTAAGTCTAAACTAAAAACATTCCTTTTTTACACTGCCTAGCCCAACCTGTAATGACTGCAAACCTATTTCTAAACTTGTTTTTAAACTATTATTTTTTATTTTATCTTTGCACCTCTTGTCTGCACTTTTGCTATGTTTAATAGTATTAATTTTTAAACTGTAAATCATTTAGTTTTAACTTTTATATATATTTTTCTCTTTACTCTTTTATTGTAAATCTATTTATTACATTTTATACTTTATTGCTCTGTAAAGCACTTTGAATATGCCCTGGTGTATGAAATGTGCTATACAAATAAATCTGCCTAATAAAGAAGATTTTTCTTAAGATCAATATAACTCAATGCAGTATGTAGTATTGAAAGAAAAAGTTTGCGACTAGTTCCTAAATTAACTCCAAATCTGAAATTGATTAAAATTGTAGAATTTTATTTAACAAAGGTGAACCCTGAATGCAGAGGTGCAGACTTGAGTCACTTGACTTGGACTCGAGTTGGACTAGATCACAAATTTGATGATTTTAGACCTTGGGAGAATCAAAAAGACTTAAAACTTGACTTGGACCTTGGTACCAATGACTTGTGACCTGAACCTTTTGACTTGAAAATACTTGATTCCTTCACCCAAACTTAGAAACTAAAAAGTCTGTTGTCTAAAAGGTACACCACCAACATTAATGCTATTCTTTCCATGTTTATTCATTCAACACTTAATTCAATTCAACAGCATCCAATTAAGTGGCAGGAGAGAACCATCAAGAACTAAGGTAAAGGTAAGGTAAAACGTTAATCTCCCGGAGAGGTAATTTGAGATACAGAAAAAAGTCACGAGTACAACAAAACAGACAAATACATAACACACAGCATCCAGTATCACACACACGGGTAAATCATGGACATTAAGGGTCACTGCTTGCGAAGACCAGACAAAAGACAATCTGTAACGCTATATGTTGCATTTTGGGAGGCTAAACGTCCGCCCTCATCGGAGCATCTGAAGCTCAACATGGAGGGATGTTGGAGTTTGAGACAGCTGAGCTAAACTTGAACTTTGAACTAACCTCATGTTTTGGGCACCAGTTGGAAAAATTGATACCAAAAAAAAAAAAAAAGATTTGTATGCAAAACTTGTGCGTTGATATGATGGATTTGGTTTGCTCTTCTTTGTCCTGACACACATTAGTTTTGTCCAGACTGAAGAGGCCTGTGTAAATAGCACCCAGACATTGTATTCTTGTGTGATCTCTGATTTCTGTTGACCATTTTTTGCCGGTCAGACTGTAATCCCTGTCTCCTGTTCAGGCAGATGGAGTCCTCCATGAGGTCCTGGGGTCTCAGTAAGTCCCTGGCCTCAGAGCAGTGGTGAGCTTGGCCTGGCAGGTTCTGTGTTCCTGCCATCCAAGATGACACGTTAAAGGTTAAAGCTGTCACCAGCCGACTCCCCGTCCTGCTAGGACGCACTCACTACCCTTCCATGTCCAATGGAAAATCAACTTGACAGCAGAAAGCAGGAGGAGCTGCAGGAGCACTACAGTTTGGTTTCAGGACCAGATATAGAGGCGTTAATAAAGATCATGTCAGCAAGGGTTTACTACTGGGAGGTTTTGTTCGCGGCCATTTTGTGTGCAGGAAACATGGAAAATAATCTACAAGTGATGGTCATGTGAACAAGACTGCAGAGAGCATGACCACCCACACTAGTCAACTGACTGAAGATGTGATTGCCACACACAGTTAAACTGCTAGCTGGAAAATTAATAAAGGTCTGACCAAGACTAGCAGCCAGGTAGACTATGTTTCCTTTTTGATATTTCAGCAGATTGGACCTTCTTCCTGCATTTAGTTTCTCGCCGGTGCATCGAATCAATGAGCAAAGTGAACATTCTTGGCGTTAAAGAATGCATTCCGGTTATTTTATTTGGGACCTTTTTGTTATGTGCCATAACTTGCAGATCGCAGCTTCAGCTAAGCTTCAGCCACTTCAACTTTATTTCCAGCAGACTGTCATAAATCTGCCATGCTCACTGCAGCAGCTACAGCCAAGACCAGTGTGGGTCATGGTTTTGGGTTTCTACTGGGGCATGTTTACATGCTTTATCAGTCAAAAACACTTTTTTCCCCCATACTGTCTGTGCAGGGACACAGGGTCTGAGCCCTCTGTCTGAAACGCTCAGCTTTAGCATCAGTGTTTCCACGTTTTCTGTATCGCTGTCGCTGCACCATCACTACAGCAGGGGAAATGAGCTGCACTTTGTACTGTGAAAAATCACCAATAGAAGCTTCAAAATTTTCACAACCGTACATGTTCCAGCAAGAATATGATCTGAAGAACAACCAAGATTATAAGTTTCCCTGACGTTAGCATGTAGCTACATGTAGCAGTGTATGTAACAACACTTGCAGTAGTGGAGCAGATGGAGTCATAAGCTAAGTTACTTTCCTCACAGGAATTACTTTTATACACGTTTACCTCATTATTTGAAACTTGAGCCACATTTGAAACAAACATCTGACACTGGAACATTAAATATATGACAGAAAAATAAGGAAAAGCAAAATGATATTTCTGTGTAAAAAGAAACGGCACCAAAAGGAAACCCATCATGTTTGAAAACACTAAAGAGCGTGGGCTCAGTCAGGAGCTGTAAACCCACTGACACACTGTATGTGATACTGGCCTGTAAAAATAAACTTGGCCAGAGTGACAAAAAATCAAAAAAGCATCACTTGGCATTTGCGGCACTCGTTCTTTGTTCCTAAAAGTTGACATTTGGAGGAGGAACATGGTTTTCACGGGACACAGACAGACATAGTATTCCATTTTGAATCCAGCCTGGGGCGACAACACAGTTCCACCTCCTGTGTCACACTGACCTCCATTTTAAAACAGCTCTGCCTTATCACAGTGTTACTGAACCGATCTGCAGCCACACCACAAACTGCTTCAGCTACTGCAGCTCAACACAACTCCAAAACTTCACATGGATGTTTTAAAGCATGCATACCTACAGAAAACACATTTAAAGGAGCACATTTAGACAAGGATGCTCTGTAACACAAATATTTGCCTACATGCATGTTTTACTACAGGCTGCATGACCCCTGATCAAAATTCAAGGTTACGAAAAATATTAAAATGCACATAGAACATGGAGTTTTTATCTGTATTGTAATCACACGTCGGGGAAACTTGTAAACCTGTTTCCACATTGTCTCATTTGTTCTACAGCCGACCCTGTGATTACCAATCATGCTCTGATGTTACCACTCCGCACATCCTTGTCACACCACAGCTAATTTATTGCTTATTATCTCAAATGAGCTATTGACTGAGTTGATTATGCCTAACAAAAATGCACTTGGGAAATTCATGTTTGAATAAAAATGAAAAACTAGTTACATGAAAAGTCACTTTTTTTTTTTTTTAACGAAATAAGCTTATTTGTTTATCTTTCAAGAGTTGGATGCAACGCTTGATATCCAGCCCAGATCTGAAGTACATATTCTCCTGAGCTTGAATCAGGATGTGGTTAGCTTAGCATAAATACTGGAAGCAGGCGGAAACAGCAAACGTGTGTCTGTGAACATGAATAATATAAAAATGACATTGTGGACCTACAGTATGTATTCATCTGCAAAGCATTTCGTTGCAGCATCTCAGCCGTACAGCACAGGTTGCAAAATATGTTGGTCAAGGTTATATTTTTTGATTTTGCACCAAACCTGGACACCTCACTGTGACAACAAGTCTTCAGGAAGCAACATACAGTCTGTTGTGCAAATTTGCAGGAAAGCCCAATCAGTCTTCTTTCAGCATTGGCAGTTTAAAAACAAAATCGGGGAGTGCAGCAAAATGCCACCTACCTACTTTTGTTTATACAGAATGTGCTCTTTCGGGGCAATGGGGGGCGTGAGCAAGTAACAAAATGTGTAACAGTGATGTGGGAGGGAAGCCGCGGCTGGTCAGTCCTTCGGTGATTCTCTCGTAAATCGGCCCATCCTTCACCGTCCCCGTCATCTGACGGTTAATGGCCTCTTCGTTTGCGAGGACAAGGAGGGCGCGCAATTCTTTGTCTCCCTCTCTCAAAATGTCTCCAGTCAAACGACACTAAAATTCAATCCTTTTTGCGCTGGGGGTCTGATCCCAGACCGACTGCCTGCCAGATCAGCAAACTTTCTGTTGTCCATGTCAACGTAGCCACTCTCCTCCTGCCGATTTTGCCCATTTAGCACTGAGCACTCCGACACTGAGACGTTAAACGATCCCAAATGGCTCCACTCTGTCATTAAACCTGTCAGTAACTCTAGCATATCCACTTGATGCTAACAGTTAGCCCTGTCACTGTGTGTGTTCCCCCTACATTATTTTGCAAGCGCATCGTCACTGCATCCTGGGCTTAGCACCACCCAGGACGGTTCTGATCGGTTGAAAGAAACAAAAACAAGCCAGAGCGTTTTCCCCCTATAGCAGAATGAAAACAAGGTGCTTCCAGACCTTTCTATTGCACTGACGCATACAGCGCTGTGGAGATGGGTTTGTCTACGTAAAACTATCCCAGCAGAAACCCTCATTGATCGATTGGGCTTTTTGTAAGGTGTGTTGTAAAATTGTTACATAAATAATTGTGAGAATATATCACTCAAAACCATCTCAGCCCAGTGACATGTGTGTTAATACAGTGAAGTATGTCAGTGAGCTAACTGCCCTGTGTGCTCCCAACATGAATGCAACGCTATAATTTATAACACAGGCCTGAACACTTCCTCCTGCTGCCATCCAGCTGGCTGATTTAAGATGAGTCTGTTTCACCAAACTGCAGCAGGCGAGTGCAGGGGGCTGAGCGGACAGGCTGGAAAACTGGAGCAGAAAATTTGGCCCAATCACACACACAGACACACACACACACACACACACACACACACAACAAAAAAACCCTCCACGCCTGCTCTCTGCACTGAGTTGGAAGAAACAGCGGGGAGCAGAGGATGCTGGGAGTTGGGGGCTCACAGTCAGCGGAGGCCGAATTCAAATATTCAACTCGCTGAAATGACAGATTGGAGTCCATGACGACGTTTTTCAGGAGGCGAGATTCTCACATTGTGCTGGAATGATTTTCCCACAGCAGTGTGCTATTTTAAAAACGCAGCGCTCCGAACCTTGGCAAGCCTTACGACACCAGAGCCAAGGATGATGCAAAAGTATTCTCTTCCACCATTCCCACCACATATTCTACACTTATTCCAGCCTGAAAACACAGAGCTGCCGGTGCATTTCAGGATACAGCAGCAGGCACAAAGTGTACCATCAGTGAAAGTCAGTGCTGGTCCCCTGTGTCAAAGCTAGCAGCAGCACTGCCGGCTACAGCTATTTCTGTCCAACAGTAAACACTTTAAGTCTACAGTGGTTTCCAGCTGTATAAAGCTAATATCATCTACGTGTAGCTCCGGTTTAACACGAGAAACAGCGTGTTTGAAGCTGCTACATATAGAAATGTGTGTCTCAAAAGTATTACGCTGCCTTTCTGTCTCAAGGAATACAATGAGCTAATATGAATTTGAAGCACGTAATATAAAGTTCAAACTGGAGTGAATATTTTTGCAGAGCACAAACAGAACACAAACAGAATCCAGGAGATTTCTGCTAAAATGGACCTAAAAGTCAGATTTGGCGGGACAATGCTGGATGAAAGTTAGAAGCTGACGTCCCGCAAAACTTCTTGTTTAATTTTGATTGCTTATCAGTGATCAGAGTAAAAAAAAAAAAATCATCAGAAATATTCATATTGTTATTGTTAGAGTCTGCAGTCATGCTTGTGACTCTGTGAGGCTGTACTCAAGCTCAATGGTGCTTTAAGCTAAATGCTAATTTTGGCGGCAGGTCATGTTTACAGTGTTTACCACTATAGTTGAGCATATTGGCTTGAGAAAACTCCTGGGCTGGATATATATATTATATATTACATTTGAAGACAATAAGAGAACGTTATAATTCACCTTGGCCTAATACTCAGTTTTACTGAATAGAGCTTGAATGCATCATAATGTAACTCAACCTCCTTCTGTAGTTAGTTCCCACCATGCTGCTAACAGCTAACAGCTAATGTTAACTAGCTCTACTGCTGCTGCTGTCAACACGGAGCTGTGTTCAAAATGGGGCATTATCAGGGAAACAAGTGCGTCCCCTGATGTTTCAATATGACGTTTAATGCGTCCGTGACATGATCAGTCTTGAGTCCTGCTTTAAAGCCTGCACAAAACTGATGTGACACAACAGAACACATCAGCCACTGCCATCAGTCAATGCTACCTTAACTAGCGATCAGCCGATTACAGTCAACAAGGCAAATATCGGCTGATACTGTTGTGCAGCTGATAAATTGGTGGATCTCTACTACTTAGCTTTAAATGCGGAGTATATCTGAGGCTGATGGGAATGTTTAGCATTTGCTCATATATCAACTGAGATTTTAGCCTGATGATGACGCTAAGGGGATCACCAGTTATTAGAATCAGTCCTGTAGAAACCATAGCATGAAATGACTTGCGTACAATTCATCCAATAGTTGGTGAGAGCGGATTGATGTAGTAATAGCTAATGTGGCTGAAAATGGTCAAACTATCAAAAAATGAGCTTAGCCAAAAAGCGAAGCTCGGTTTACCGGTCGGTCTACGTTCCAACCCTCACCTATGGTCACGAGCTCTGGGTAGTGACCGAAAGAACGAGATCGGAAGTAGAAGCGGCCGAAATGAGTTTCCTCCGCAGGGTGGCTGGGCTCAGCCTTAGAGACAGGGGGAGGAGCTCGGACATCCAGGAGGGACTCAGAGTAGAGCCGCTGCTCGTATGAGTACGAGTATCCAACATTTTTATATTTATTTTTGCTTGTTTTTAACGTTAATAACTTTGCTACGGTAGCAAAACTGTTTCACCTTCTTTGTGCCAAAATGTTTTATCATTTATAAATTTTATTTTTGTGTCAGTATTAATTTGGTCAAGCAATACTTTGGTTTTTTTAAACTGTGTATCTGGTAACTTGTATTGGATTTTATACTGAAGCAGGAAGTGATCTAAACAAAGTCATCACTTTGCTCTGGAGAGCAGTCTAATTACCCAGAGCACAAACAGACTGCCCACTGCTTATTCTGGCCTCAGGCTCCACACACACACACACACACACACATACAACCATGTGCATTCAAACACACATACAAAGGCATAAATAAACACACACGCACACACACACTTTCATTGGTGTTTAGAGGATCAATCCTCAAATTGACAGAGCTTGAGAAAACTCCTGGACTGGAAATGGTTATTGATCAGTGCGGTGCGACCACAGAGAGCCGCTGTGTGTTCAGCTGCTGCTTACGAGTCAGAGGACGCACTCAGCGGAGATGAAAGCCAGCGAGGCGCTCTGAGACGCATTTTACTGAGACGTTTATTACTGAATACAAAATCGTTCCCAACTCTTTGTTGGCTGCAGAGGAAACCGACGGCAGACAAAACAAAACAGAGAAGTGAAACAGATTACGTCCATCTCTGTGGAGTCAGTGGCATTTCACTCTGCAAAATCCTCTCCTCCTCAGACGCTCACATGACCTCCATGTCTGCAAAGCTGGCAGAAAGTTTGTCTGGATCGAAAGCCATTCACCACAAATGCTCTGCGTGTCCCATTTCTGTAGATTCCTGAGAACAAAACTACTTTTTAAATGAGTGAGGAAATTCATGTTTGACCTTGGAAACAGCAGTTTGGGTGGTTACTGTTTTCCTCAAGTACACTCTGAATTATTCTTTAAGGGGAAAAAGCAGAAGTTTTCAGCAACACACAATTCCACAGTAGAAATGAGGTTGTGTTTACTGTATATTGTCATTCATTTTCATTAGTTTTTGTTTACCGTCATTTATCGTCCGAGTGTCATCGGAGAAATGTTGGTGCATTAGTACTGTTTCCATAGTTACCTCCAGAGATGAGACTCAAACCTCCTGATATGCAGTTTATATGGACACCTGTGAGCCAATCAGATGCACGTGTTATCTTGACTGGTATCAGACAGAATTGTTCACATTCCTTTTCCAAAGTCAGTGTGACACTGCATCCATTGTAGCTGATTAACATAGGGAAGCAGATACAATTTTCCTAACCACAACCAGAGAGCCACGTCTGCATTAATCTAACATCATTTTAAGTCCACACTGATGCGTAGCCATGCCAAGATAACGGTCTTACCGGGGCTTTAAGATGCAGTATCAAGACGAAATGTTGATTTAGCCTCAATAAATATCCATAGCACTCGCCATTTTTCTTACTACTCCTCTTTGGTTCTGGCACAACAACCTGCATTAGTCCCCCTCGTGGCATTCATTGGTTATTTTATATTATACAGCATTAGTCAGCGACAGAAGCAAATGACCTATGTTCTCTTAAACATGGTCCTCTACTGACATCATGGTTGTTTTCTATCAGAAACAAAGGCATAAGTATTGTGATGTCATTATTAGTGCTGCAAGACATGTGACTGGAACAAAGGAGGCCGCTGTTGGCACTGTGCATTTATGTAAACGCTTCATACGTATCATATCAGCGTTTCTAAAGTGACTTAGTATTTGAGCAGAAATTTTTGGAGGATTTTTTTAGCCATCAAACAACAAGGGACCTTTTAGTTCCAGCAGGGATGGAGTCATAAAAGTTGGTAATTTTAAGCCAAAAAATTACTTTTTTTTTCCTAACCATATTTTGTCCCCAAATCTAAACACACATTAACCACAGGTTTGTCAAAACACTTATCATAAGTGCGCAATGTTTCGGACTTACTGTAGGTGTTGTCCTGCTGAATTGAGCATTAGATCAGAAAGTGCAGTATCGTTCCGGAAGGCGATGACAGACAACCTACTTCATTGTTTAGTTCGGAGGACTTCCCTCTACCAGTATTCCCTCTAACAGTGAAAAAGCCAAACACTAATGATACCATATAATAACATTTTTCTGTGTCTCTGAGTGGCCACTAGCATTGAGTATGTGAAAGTAATCTGAGCTCAAACTTTTGAATAATGTAGACAACACATTCTCACTCCCACCTCGTCAAATACTGGTGCTTGTTCAGTTTGTTACGAACATAATGTATGTCATGTGACATACATCACGAGCACAGTATGCTACACAAACTAGCACACTATGTTGTTATTATAATAACTCGAATGACTTTTGGTCTCAAACAGGACACAAACAGTGGTCTCCAGGGTGAAAGTCCAGTTAGTTTGACCCATCCACCTTCTGCCCTATGTGGTACTTTCTTGTTCACTTTATTAAGGCAGTTGTTTGAAGTATAAATAAACAAGCCACAGTTTGACATATATGCTGCTGGAGGGTGGCCCTGTGCGTCGAGGGCCAGTGACCAAGTGTCGGTATTTGATGAGCCAGGAGTGAAACTGGGTTGAGAAAAGATGTGGGTAAGAAAGATTTAAAATAGTCTGTTTACAGGTCAATGTTCAAGCAATTGTCAGATTTCCAGCTGTGATGTCAGGAATGCCAGGACAGATGAAAACTCCATAATTTGTTGGAAAACGTCTCAGAAAAAGATGAAATGTAAACACATCGGAGCAGAAAATAAAGACTGTCTGATTAATTAATGAGGTAAGTTTTCAGTTTCTGATGTTTCTGACATTTCCTCTTTGTTGACTCTAAAAACTCTTCGTCCTGTTGAAGCGGTAATAAAGAGCATTTCTCGTCTGTGCTCACCAACCTGTAACACTTTGTCATTCCATTTTGATTTATTGTGAAACAGAGCGAAGCCTCTGGCCTTGTTTCTCCTGTGAAATGTTCAAAAGATTTTCCTGCTGTCTGACACATCCAGGTCAGACTTTCAGGCGCTGTTAAGTGATCGAACAGGTGCCATCAAAGCTTCAGCAAAATACCCACAATTCACTGCGCTACAGGCATTTGCCAATCAGCAGCAGCTGATGTAACTGGGTCGTGTCAGTTGGTTTTCTGTGGGAAGTTTTTCACCTCGAATGACTGGTTTTAAAAAGTATTCGACAAAGAAAATTCAGTATTCTGATAAAGAAATTTGGTGTCCTATGTTGGTCTAAATTATGTATGAGGATCAGGGCCAGCCCACCACAGTCGATTACACAAATATATGTCATTTATACATTATATTATGCAAGGATGTAGGATTTTTTAATATCTGGGGGAACCTGTATTTAGAGAGAGATCTGGATGTCCTCTGAAAAGAAAATTTCAGCATGAAACACTTCATTTTGTTGAAATTTTGGTGCCATGTTTAGCAAACTGTGGTCATCTTTATTAGCCACAATGTCTTTTCTTTTTAATCCCCACTGTATGGCACCATAATCAGATACTCAAGGTCCACAAAAAGTGGCTTTGAAAAGTATTGAAGCTACAAAAATGGATTCAAGTTCCAACACATTCTCACTCCGACCTCGACACATATTGACATTTGGTCACAGACTTTCCACATCGAGACATGACGTGCATTGGTTGTTGACATTCTATTACATCTGTTTTCAAAATAAACCTCTGTCTGCACTGGAAATGTAAAGTTTGCATATAGTCTCTTTCAAAATAAAAGCACTACATCTTTACAAAACCGCAATTTGACATTTTTACCCTTCAACAACAAAGCCTCCCAGGTGAAGTCGATGGTTGTTGGACCCATTAACCACCACTCATGCCCAGCCTACTCAGACTTGTGCCGTCTTAACTTTCATTGCCGTCTTGCGCTGTGTTTCCCCCTGAAGCTCCCAGGCACTGCTGAACAAGGTCCCTCCACAGCTGAGGGTTAATGTGACTGATCAGACTTGTGTCCGCTACCTCTGCTCTGTTTTCTCAAACAGATAAGAGACTCAGGGACGAAGGCAGCAGCTCGCCATGAACCCCAAGGCCTGTTTAGTATTTACAAGGTCCCAAACCTGCCGCCTCTGCTGGAAACTGCAGCCTGGACCAGACAGTTCTGTCTGAGCAGCCAGACACAGAGACGCTCTGTGTTATTTCTCATCTCGACTTCTGAATGATGATTTCTGAATCGATACTTGTGTGTCCTCTCTGTTTGGAATTCATTATGAGGTAATGAATAACTCGCAGCTGGCGTTATCGATGAACGCCGTCACGACTGGACCTGGAGACTTATCACTTGTTCAGTAAAAGAGCCTCAGGTGGATCAGCCTTCATTATGGCTGTTAGCTCTAAGATCCACAGGGGCTGAACTTTAGTGTGTATCCTAGTGAGAGGCTGTGTGAAGGGGCATGATCCGACTCGCCCAGCAGGTCCTCTGGGACATGACGCAAATTTAATGAAGTCTAATAGCTGTCGCAACCTGTTGTTGGAGTTGATTCTGATGCAGCTACAGACTGAACTGTTCAATGCTACACGGTGAACCTTGTGAAACAGAAGTTAGAGCGTCTTTAGCTTCTGTGTATTTCACGGTGAAATAGAATATTTGAGCGGTGTACAGTTACAAGAGGGATTTAAATCCAATCCTTTGCATTTGATTGGATCGGTAAAGACGGACTGGCTTAGAGTTTATCGAGCTACAAAGCTACAGTGGAGCGGACTGTTGGCTCCACACACAGAAGGACGATGAGATGAATGAATTAGACCTCTGCCACAATGTTTTGGAAATGGAAACAAAGATTTTGCCCACTGACATCCAATCACACGTCCCTTCCTATCTCTCTGTTTATTGCCCTGTAAGCTACTACAGCACACAAATGCTGAAGTGTGGTTTCATAAGGGGCCGTACACATGCCGTGTTTTTTGCATCCTCAAATCCACTGTTTTGAATGTAGACACATGGCAGGTAAGCACAAACGTTTCCAACTTTTGGAACACAGCAGCGAACACCTCGTGACCAACCTATTACAGCTCACAATTTTCTTTAACTTCATCCATACATATCAGCTTAGATCATAGAATATTTGAGCAGAGCTTTTTGTTCATGAAATCAATCAATAGAACAAAGAAAAATATAGATTCAATCAAACCGCATGGACACGACAGAAGGTCTGACAGATGATTTAGATTCAGGAATGGTTCCCCAGTATCTTAGTTTCTAATTATTCTGCTGGTTATTGCACATTTAAAAAAGTTTTCCTCTCAAACTGTAGGAGTTGAAATCTCATTTGGTTTTTGCTGATGCTTACTTGGTCTATTCCTAAATACAGCTGTGGCACTTTGACATTTTAAATACCCTGATGGTGGAGAAAAAACTGCTAACTAAACCCTCCTGACTTTATCACAGTGAAGAAGCAGTTGAGTACACATAGTGGAACCAGGACAGAGCAAACAAATGGGTCTGCACTTCAAAATGAGTCTTTAAGTCTTTTAAAAATACTTCTTTTCAGTTTTATTTATCACTGAAGTCACCTTTTGCGTTTGCTTTTGACTCTTGAGCTGCTGTAACGAGTGAATCTCATCCGTGTGGAATTAATAAAGTTTATCTTGTTTGTCTGTCTTACTTTAAACTAGCCTTTAGATCCAAATCATTATTTAAAGTGTCATGTAGGTCTATAGAGCAAATCCAAATCCACAATTTAAGCATGTTTTGGCCCGTCAGCCCGTCAGCCTCTTTTAAACATCAAAACATGTTAAATGTGACTTGATTCAACAGTTAAGCGAGCTGTGAGGAGCATCAGTGGTGACAGAGGATCTTTGGTGCATCCTCAAAAATATGCAGAGTGACACACTGACTTTTAAAGTCTTTGTGAATGGCATGAATACCACACATGAACCTGCTGCTGAACTTTAAACACATTCCTGATGGATGTGGCAGTGACAGACACTCTAGCTGTTCATATGGATGAATAAAAAACACATAAAGGGTTCAGACTCTGTGATTTCAAGTCAAGAGTTCAGGTGTGTGTGTTTGCTGCACCGCCTCTCACCTCTCACACCTGATCCAGATCATGCTGATTGCGTAGAGAGAAGTAGAGCTTTCTGAGCTAAGCTCCGATGAAAGCCTGTAACAAGTTTGGGGAGTCTGTCCTGATTTTATCCTGACGGGACACAGATGTAGAAAGCTGTTTGGTTCTACTTGTGTTTTCCTCTCTTCACCGCTGCTGTTGTGTTGGCTGACAAATATGAGTCCACTCTCGGATGTAGAGGACAAAAAAATCCACAAATTTGCAATCTTCATGTGGAAAAAACACATTTCAGTGTTTAGCTCAAACTGAAGTGATGCTTCAGCCCACTAAAGTGTGTACTGTTCTTTTTAATGTAATTGTCTGCTCTGTAAAAAGGCCCGTTGCATTTTCCCAAAGCCCATAGTGACATTTTCAAAAGCTTCCATAGTCCAACCAACAGTCTAAACCTGAAAAAAAAAAATCCAGTTTCCTATCAAAGAAGAGTGAGAAAATGAGCAAATGTTCACGTTTGAGAAGCTGGAAACAAAGAACTTTTCAAGTGTTTTTACATAGAAAAAGTGAAAGATAAATTGATCATCAAAATGAATACTTTTCTGGAGCTACTGGAGGAGCAGTAAGCAGACTTGGGGCCCTTCCCAATACTCACTTAGCCGTACCCCTTGGCCCTAACCCTACATTTGTGTGTTCTCGCGAGGGGTAGTGGTGTCCCAATTCCTTTTTGCGTGTAGGGGTAAAGGGCATAACGAGGGGTAGTGGGTATGAAACTAGCCCTTTGGAGCGAGGGATTTCAGATGCTGACTTGCCAGTGAGGGGTAGACGTCGCCATGGCTACCACGAGTAAGAGACGGGGAAAAAAGTTCATACATAGCTAAGGTTACCGTCGTCAGGTTGCGTGTTAGCTAGCTAACTCACACTATCTGGCGTCTGTCATCTGTCCTGTGCTGCAAAATTGTAAAGCTTTTCACATTACGATAACACGCCAGCTAGTATAACTATGTCGCCTCGTAACGTCAGCTGGTTAGCTATCTAGCTAGCAGAAGTCCCCTGTCGTCTGTCATGCATCAAGCATGATGAATACAGCATACGCGATCGGTAGGATGAACTCAACTGGAGACTCCATTGTCGATGCCGGTTGGAAATGTAGATGGCTCGCAGCTTCCTGTTTAAAATAGTTACGTATGCGTGAACGTAACCGATGTGGTGATGTAGTGAGTGGTGTCCCAATTCCCAGGGAAAGATTTCAACCCCTACCCCTCGTTGCTTCATTTCGAGGGCTAAGGAGTAGTGGACAAGGGGGGGTGTTGGGATTGGGCCCTGGTCTGTTTGTTTGGAGAGGAAGAGACCCCTGCGGATAATTCGGCTCCTGGTACAAACCTCCTGAACATCTGGATCTTAAGTTATCAGAGAAAAAGGAGCACACATCAACATGTGCTGGGCAAACAGCCATCTCCGGCACGCCTAAAGCCATTGGAGAAACAGTGATTTCTAACGTTGTTCTACTTTATTCAGTGGTTCTACCAGTTTTAGTTACCTGGTCCTTTTGTTTTGGCAACAAAGACACCTCTGTGGATCATTCAGCTCCTGGTAAAAACCTCCTGGACAATGGACAATGAAGGGATTCGAACCAGGAGAAGTTTCAGCTGGTTGCTATCTGCAACCCTCACGGCTAGATTCCACTAAATCCCCCTAAATCTTACACACTGGACCTTTATGTTATATTTGATATTCATTTACCCACCATTTGAACCGTTTTGTCCAGACCCTCTTAGAATAAGTGTCTTTGTCATCAACAGAGACATTAAGGGAGTCGTTCAGCTACGGTACAGGACATTAATGAATGCAGTGTGCCCTTTATATATTCCTGTCCCAGAGATCACTCACATTTCATATGGTTTACAATGCCAAGTAGACTTAGCGACGTTAGCTAACGCTGCAGAACTAGGCACCAACAACGAGCCAGAATAATGCAACTCAGAGCCCTTGAGTATAAAGTCAAGACAGATATAGATAATGTGAAACCTTTCTGAATTAGGTGTGCAAGACAAAACCTTCCATGAGTCATAAAACTGAAAGACCAGATTGGGAAATGTTGTTTATTAAGAACAGAACAACAGAGCAAACACCGCAGACTGACTGTGCTGGAGGTCAAGCTTTGAGAGCGCACAGGGACGGATTAAAGAAACATAAATAAGCACAACACAACTTCCAATCCTGATTTAGGGCACAAAATCTGCTCAGACCTTCATTCAGCAACACCACACATCTCAAAGAGACACCCAGCCGTCTGATCAAATTCACATTTGAAGTCTTTTGGACATATTAAGAAGATGTCAGACATCAGTAGGCGTGACCCAGCCTCCAAACCAATCACATTCTATTAATTTTGTCGTTCTATTAATTTTGTCGTTTGCCTTAACCTGCGGTTAAGGCAAACACCATTATGTGAGCACTAACAATGACGCCTGTCAGCACAATGAAAAGATAAGATGAGGTGACACAGAGCAGCTCTTTGGACCAACATGAACTTCATAGGTAAATATGTGACTTATCCATATGGAGCGGAAGTTCAGTGTTTGAGAGCAAACAGGTCAGAGCTAACACAGAGAGCACGAGGCTTCCTCTTTATCTTAGACAAATACGGAGGAGAGGAATGCCACATATCCATATCAATCTATATATTCACTCAGTGTTAATAGCATTGTCTACCGAGTATGCTTTTGAAAGGCAATAACTTTCTATTCTAACCAAAAGCCTGTTCAACAAATAAGAATTTACTGTTTGAATTTCAGATCTCTGTCATCAGCTTTACGCGTTCTGTGCATCCTCCCTCGATTCAGTCAGAGACATTCTCCACACCCATCACTCCCGCTCCTGTTTTTCATTTATGAGCTCTTCATGTCGCATTTACAAGTGATGCATCTTTCTCAGCGGAGCTATTTTTCAACAGGTGAAGTCGTTACTTTCACGGCAACAGAGGATCATTTGTCTGCTCAGTAGCAGCAGTTGTGCTGCATTAAAACAGGAGGCCCATTGGATCAGTGGAGTCACGTATATCTGATATGCAATGAAAGGCTATTGCTGTTTAATGCTCTCCCAGTTAGCAACATACACCTAAAATTGAGTATTCTAGATGTCTAAGTTGTGTTTTTTATTACACCTTTTCCCACCAAAATTAATGTGTATATGCAGTGGTATATTTTTTTTTTATTTATTTATTTTTAATATCTCTTGCTTAATCAGTCTCTCTCGCGCGGTGCAGACTTATTTGGATCGATGTTCATGTGTTGCTCAGACGGTATTTTGTGGTGGCCTGTCGTTGCATCGTGCCAAAAAAAGGGGCTGAAATTAGCATCCCCAGCAAAGGCAAATTTTTTAAAGTGGCCAAAAGTGGAATTACAGCGTTCAGGTCTGTCAGGAGATTCCTTTGGGCTCTAAAAAAATACTTTTTTTCCATAGACTTATTAAATCAGTAGATATGTATTTTGAGCATCACAGCCCCCATGACATGACTCATTTCACTTTCAGGATCTTTTTGGTCTGGTAATATTTGTAAAGTCTAGAAGAGCCAAACAATTACTTTATACCAATTCAGGTTAGCAGAGTACTGAACTGTTAATGAGGCATTCAGCTCATGGAAGTTAGCCGCCCAGCTGCATTCAGCCGCCGTAAATCCCTTATGCACTGGCTGTCTGAGCCCCATGATGATCCGGGTAATTTCATACTGCAGAAATAGAGCTTTGTTTGGCTTCATGTGCCACTGAGCAACTATCACAGGACTGAACATGGGTTCTGGCTCCACTGCAGAATCCAGTTCTCTTAATACATCCATGGTCCACCCGCGTGTTGCATTCCCATCACTGCCGATCGGAGCTGGAGCCAATAAACACCCGTGACTACTGCAGAGTCATTTGTGCCGGATGTGAATGCAAATTGTCACCTCGCTCGTTACATATAAAAGCCAGATGTTAGTGGGTGTCAGTGGAGCAGGAGGTTTGCCCTCTAAATTTGTATTTGGTCTTTTAATTGGCTTGTTTTTCCCTGAAGTGAAGTGAGAAGTGAGATTGCAAACAACAGCATCAGATATTTGAGCAAATGGCCAAAAATGACAAATATGTTCATGTTTGAGTGACAAAGCCCACTAGTGGTCATAACAATTTAGCTCCTCGGGAGCAAAGGAGGAAAGTCTGCAGAGGGAGGTGGTTTGTGTGGACAATTGGGTCAAAAGTAACTTTTGTTTCTTAACTATTACTGCAGTCAGCCTCTAACTTTAAAACCAATGAGATATTTTAACTTAAACCCTTACTACGATTAATTCATCTTTGTGCCTGAACCAAACCAAACCTTGTGTCAGATCAGATAGTGATTTGTAACAGTTTTGGAAGGCACTGACAATTTCTATGTACATTCATGTGTGTTGTTTGGAAGGCAGTTACAAATGACATATCTTGTTGTCTAGTTTGGAGGACTTGTTGCTCACAGTCCTCCAGACTAATGGCATTGCCATAAGGTGACCCTGCCTTTAGGGTCACTCATTCTTGTTTCTTGCGAGGAAACATTGCTGCAGCACTCCTGGCATCACTTTTGGCCCATTTTGGCTCATTTGTTTCAAAAAGTTAAAAGCTGTCCACGCACAAGACTATCAAGAGTTTCTTAGGCCTTGAATATCTGATTTCTAATTGTGTACATGAACTCACTGTGAGTGACCCTGATCTGTGCCATCCCATAATGATGTCTCAGCCTGGCTGTGCTTATGAACATTGTTTTGCTAGTCTGTTGAGATGAGCAGCAGTTTAAAGATGGAACCATTACTGATGTGATGAAGCAGCTCTGAGAGAACAGTGTGAACATTAGAAGTCTCCTCGTTAACAGGCGAAGCTGCCGGGATGATGAGTCGAAGCAAGACGCTGATGATTAAGACTTTCACGTGCATCTCAGCAGGATCTGCATGCAACCTGCTACACTGCATTTACGTATGAGCTGAGGCATGTATGTTAAATTACGAGTGGTTTATGGCAGCTATTTCTATGATTGGAAAAACTCATTTTGCCACAGTGGTTGGACTCTGCATACAGTAGGTGACCGTGTGCACTGGTTTACATGTGCATTTACATATATTCATGAGCAGCATCAGCAGCATATGGCAGATGCAGTTAAAAAATGGAGACTGCAGTGCAACAAACACATAACTGCTGTTTATTGGAAGGAAATTAAAGTCTGTTTCCTCTGAAAGGGAAAGGTCCCGTCTCATCCAGATAGTTTCCTCCCACTCATACTCACACATACACACACACAAGCAGTTTTTGAAGGATATCGTACAAACCATTCTACAAGAGTACGTGACACTACACTTCCCCGGCGGTACTCCAGCCTGCTTCTCCAAACAGGGGGCATGCCGACTGACATCTTTTGTAGGTTCTACACGGTCTGCAGATAAGAACCTCAAACAACCCCACTTAAACACGGCACGTTAACAGCAACTGCTCCAAAATAATTACGTTTCAGAGCAGTGTGCAACTTGTCTCAAAGTTTTCCTTTGCAAACTACTTTGGCTTTATAGAAAGAAAATAGAACAGTGTCCCAATTTTTTCTTCTGTTGAAATTCACTGCCAGTCAAAGGCTTTGATTTGCGGTTCTGTGGTGCATTTCAGCCACGATGTCTGCAGCTCAGTATCCCCAGGATGACATAAACGTGCACATACACAGACTCACAGTTCACTTACGGCCAACTTTACGGCCATCCACTCTGTTGATGTAGTCCGATTTAATTTAATGCAATAATGGCCCGCTGTTTGGCCGGCATCCATTCCCTGTGTGGACTAATAGAAAAGCAGTTTGTCAGCTGGCCAAATCATAAACAAAATACAGTATAACTACAGGAAAGTCAAACTAAAAGGTTTCTAGGGTTTGTTTTTCTTTTCTTTTCAGTTCAGAACAGCTTCCAATTCACAGATGATGTACTGACACATTATGTTTTCAAGGACACTGCAAAGAGGACTGATGACAAAACCATCTGCAGTAACTGATGTTGGTGCATTTTGGTGATCGGTATATTTTGTTCCTGGTGCTGGCTTTTATCCTGTGAATTCAAAATGTCATCAGCAATGGAAAAACACATCAGGAGTCAAACTAACTTTGCTTACTTCCTGTGTAAACAACACAGAGTACGCTTGGCGCCTTGTGAGGAATGAAATCTTTCAACTTCTTTATTAGAAATCTTTAAAATAACTATCAGCCACCATGACTTTGAAGTCATAAGGTCACAACTGAAGTTCCTCTAGCAGCTGTTAAAACCCTAACTTCTTGTTTAGAGTCAGTCTCAGTGGCTTCAGTGTCTAATTTCACTTCTGCTAATCTGTCAGCAGTGGTTTTGTAAAGTATCACTGAATTAAAAAGATATTAAAGGGATAGTGCACCCAAAAATGAAAATTCAGCCATTATCTACTCACCCATATGCCGAGGGAGGCTCAGGTGAAGTTTCAGAGTCCTCACATCACTTGCAGAGATCCAAGGGGAGAGGAGGTAGCAACACAACTCCACCTAATGGAGGCTGACGGCGCCCCAGATTCAAACGTCCAAAAACACATAATTGAAACCACAAAGTATCTCCATACTGCTCGTCCGTAGTGATCCAAGTGTCCTGAAGCCCCGACATAAAAAGTTGTTTGGAGAAACGTCATTTGAACTCTGTTTTTAGCCTCATTGTAGCCTTGCGCGAGACCGTGAGACATGGGCACCGCCCTCATGTGTGTTCACGTGCTTTCACTGGTCTCACGTGACCGCGGTGCACAGAGAGGCAGTCAGAGCTACAGGCTACAATGAGGCTAAAAACAGAGTTCAAATGACGTTTTTGTAAACCATTTTTTATGTCGGGGCTTCAGGACACTTGGATCACTACGGACAAGCAGTATGGAGATATTTTGTGGTTTCAATTATGTGTTTTTGGACGTTTGAATCTGGTGCGCCGTCAGCCTCCATTAGATGGAGTTGTGTTGCTACCTCCTCTCCCCTTCGATCTCTGCAAGTGATGTGAGGACTCTGAAACTTCACCTGAGCCTCCCTCGGCATATGGGTGAGTAGATAATGGCTGAGTTTTCATTTTGGGTGCATTATCTCTTTAAGACCTAAACATCCTGATGTTTAGAGGTGTGTCCCATCTCTCTGGTTGTACCTCAACTCTACATTTGCTCAACTTTGGTTTTTCTGGCTCTGAATGATTGATAAGATTGCAGAGACTCTGCCTGAAGCCGCAAAAAAAGGCTGCACATATCTGTGCAGAAGACAGAGCTGTCAGGTTTGAAAACAAGCATCAGTGCCTGGAGGCCAGAGTAATACATTTGTACTGTGACTGGAGGTGAGAGTTCTAGCAGTTATGTGGAGAGGAAGAGGGAATACAGTGACCTCACCTCCCTAAATATTTTAACAGTGAGTGTACAGATGTCAGAGGAAGGATTTTTCATCATACTGACAGACTGGTCAATGTCCTCAGTGAACATACACCAGAGTGAGCTGTACTTTAGCACTTTTGGGACGACTTAAAAGCTTACAAATGAACTTAGCACTGCTGCATCAACATTGGCGCACAAAGACATCTGCTGTGCCAAATATTAGTAAGTGTATAGCAGCTAACTATGCTACATAAGGTTAAAATGTAGTGTATCATTGTTTTTATCACTAGCGCCAAGGGGGAAACAAATCGCTGTGCATGCGCCGAACTCTCTTCTATGGTGTTTGACATATGGCCTATCGCCACCTACTGGCCTGGCATGCTAATTGCAGCAAAAAGCTGCCGTTTTTGCAGAGATGCCCTGACCAACAAATCATATTCCAGACGTAAGGTAACGTGGTTGTTTGGTACAGACCCCAGAGAAAGCAACTTAATCATTTCTGCATTGTGAAAATTAATTGCAAATATTACTACGACCATTAAAGTCACAACTTACATCACAATATCTGTCAAAGTAATTGTAAATGATTCTTTTTTTTTTTTTACATATCCTGCAGCCCTACTTTGTATGTTATCTCCCATCTCACTCTCTCCCCTCATTTCCTGTCAGCTCTCTACTAATCCTTTCAAATAAACATAACATAAAAAATTCTTTGCTTTCTCTTTCATCCACAAATATGTCAGTCAATTCAGATAAAGTGACAAAACTGTTTGTGTTCTGCTGTTGCTGCGTCCTCAGGCCTCAGCAATGACTCTGGTGAATAAACAGGGAGGAGTGATGCTAAAAACTAAGAGAGGAGGACCCAGATTGTAAAAGCATCCACTGGTGCAACGTTCAGAAACATGTCATTATTTGTGATAGTTGAACCAAGTGAGATTGTTAATTTGAGCGTCTTGTGAGGATCTAAAGATGTTTAAATTTCAGTATTTTACAAGAAAAAAAGCACAAATTCCAAATTTTGACTTTTTGAGGGAAAACATGTTTATCTTAGCTTTTGTGTGACTTTAGTTCACAGTGTGCAAAAGAAATCGCGCTTTGGGGACAATCAAGAGAAAGAAAATTAGACTTTTATTTCGTACGTGACCTGTAATCATCTTTTGAGTCTTCAGATCAGGTTGGGAACGACGGGGTCAGGGGTTAGAGAATGCATTATATCACTGAGGTTCCTCATATAAACAGAAGTGCAAACTTGTGTGTGTGTTGTTGAGGTAAGGAGCCGATTATGACCAAACAGTATAAGCAGTTTCCAGGCCTCAGTGTGACAGTGTGTCTCTGCAGAAGGCCACAGAGACACCGCTGATGCATGTACGCACACACACACACACACACACACACACACACACACACATACTTGCATACAAAAGCACAACTACTTTGGCCCAAATGTGCAGAGATAAACACACACACTGTTTATTAATGAGTGATGTGGACAGTGTGTCTGAGAAATGTGTGACCTCTGACCAGCTCACAGCTCCGCTTAAACACACATACACACACACAGACATCCGTCAGCCCCAAGGTTGCTATAAAGAAAACAAGAAGGGGCCCTTCGTTGCAAAATGTAAACTCAACCAAACATTCACATTTAAAGAGATAGCGTGGCTAAAAATGTCTGCAGGGACACAGGAACAGGCCTGAGTCTGGTTTAGACTTTCTACAGTGAGTCGGAGATAAAGCCAGGGGCGGCTGTGAGGCAAAGAACCCTTCAGACGATGTTCAACAGTCAGGAAAACCTGGGCTGACCTTCTGACACAATACATGTTTTTACAGCAGTCTAAAGACATTTAATCAAAAAATACGTCACTTCTTTCACCACAATAAAAGTAAAGATAGAAAGAGGAGTTTATGGCTCCCTTAAACATAGACTCTTGGTCCTCAGTGTAAGATACAGTGCTGGCAGAATGTAGGACTGTTAGTCACTGTGTTAAAGTGTTGACTAGTCTTCCAGTGAGATAAAAAGTAAAAGGTCCCAGAAAACTATATGATGTCTTTGAAAACTAAACGATTCCGTATGATGTTGTTTGCTGACGATGAACTACATATTTGTAAGAAATCCTGCAAATTAAAGGAATACTTCACCAACAAAATGATAACATATTTATCAGTTATTCACTCAGTGTTACGTTGAATTCATGAAGTAAACTTTGTTTTTCTGACATTCCTCCAAGGCAAAAGAAGAACCCGAAAAACAGCAACCATTCTTCATGAATTGAAGTCATAGGGGGCCACGTTTAACAACTGCAAAACTATATCAAAACATCGGTTTACAAACTCTAACACAACTCCTGCAGTTGTATGCGCAGAGCTTCCCAAACACATGCATTTTTGTTAACATCTTACTATTTAAAATATCTTAGCATAAACAGTCTCAGGCACAGGCATGAAGTCCGCCATGCGTTCCAACTGTCCCTGCACATTTCAGTGAAAATGCATGTTTAGGAAGAATTGAGTATACGACTGGATTAACTAATTTCCCTGTTCATGACAACTGCATGGGGGTGATTTTTTTTTTTTTTTTTTACATATAACTCACCAGTTTATTTATTTAACAGTTTATTAAGGCTTAAAGTTATGCATAACTAAGGGTGGGCTGATTTGAGTGACAGGCTGTCTGCTGATAGTGTCCTCGGCTTTCAGTCAGATCCACAGCCAAAATGCCAAACTCGAGGCCGACAGATGGTTAACTGAGATTTAAAGTACATATGACTTGTCGTAAATGGATAAACACATGCACAACAGCTTGTATGGTTCTTTGAAGATGAAGACAATAATTGTAAGGGAACAAGAGCGCAGACTCTGCAGGGCCTGAGGAAGGTAAACTAATGAAATATGTCTTGCAGCATTTGTGAACTTGCAGACTAATAAATTACTCTCCACCACGTTACTGAAAAATATCTCCAGAAACAATTGGAAAATGATCTGATTCACTGGGCTCTAACTTTCCATGCAGGAGGGTGAATTTAGGTCCTGATGCTAAACCTGCTGACAACCCACAGCTTCAGGCTGCTGCATGAGTCATCACTTGTTTATGAGAAAACATGCGATGTAGAATATGCTCTACGAGACGCTGCGGGGTGGGAGTCCTCGCTGGACGCATGAATGAGCTGGACGAGCCAAAGAGGTTCATTCCTCTCTTTGTGGTGCTATTCACGGAGCAGTACGTGACCTGTGGCCTTGTTTTAATTCCACTGAATACGCTTCCACTGACTGGATGCTCTGGATTTTCAAGAAACTAAGCAAAGAGCTCCATCTGAAATGATCCAGCTCCATAAGTCAAGGACTCTTCCCGCGAGAGGCTGTAGTTGTTTTTCCTCTTCCCTGCCTCTCGCTTTCATCAGCACAAGCCCAAGGCTTGGACCATATTTGGTGCTTGTTTTTAACTGCAAGCGGTACCAGATGGGTGGTGTTTACTACATCAGGGCAGTTCAGACAGTGTCAGGTAAGTTGTCAATCCTGAAATAAGGTCGCCAAGTAGACTGTCAGATCATTTCCTGTCATCTAAACTTCTGCTGTCATCATAGAATTAAGTTTACCAACTGAGCAGGACACAACAAAAATATGAAAAGACTAAATCATGTGACCATCAGATGCAGTCAAAGTGATTTACACATTTGGTGATAACATCTACAGATCACTCCCCAAGCATGTCCGGCATCACTACATCGCTACTGACTGTTCGAATTTGTTACTGAATATTAAACATTTAACATATAAATGAATCTGTCTTATAAGCTTAAATTATTGAGTGGTGCAGGAACCTGGAAATGAGTTTGCACTTTAGCACTCCTGGTTCCCTCCTCTCAAAGTCAAGGGGTTTTTTGAATGGGTTTTGGGTTAGATGCCTGAAATAATGTCTGTGGTCAACACAAGCTTAAGAGACTTTCACATTTTGTTCTACGACATAAAATACGTCACTAAATACCCCACTTGTACATTTTGAAGCAGTCAGTGGACATGCTCATCAAGATATGACGTGCAAGGTACCCTGTGTGCGTTAGTTGTTGACATTCTGGGACGCTAGGCTAGACAGTGATCTCTGGCGTCCCAGAGACACTCCCCTAATGCCAGGTCTCACTGCTCCCCGCACCAACCCAACAACCTCCTTTACCTTACTTACACATGGCTTTCTCAGCCCAAACAGCACTGCCACCTTCAACAAACCCAGGCTCTGTACATGCGAGCTCCAGGTAGAGACAGTGCAGATAGTACCTTAGCACATTCACCATACTCTATTTCACACGCTACATAGCATAACTCCAAAATAAGCTAACGTTAAAGAAGATAGAGAAGATAAACCCACAGGCTTCCTCAGCCCAAACAACACTGCCACCTTCAACAAACCCAGGCTCCATTTATGCAAGCTCCAGGTAGTGACAGTGCCGATTCTACCTTTCCTAGCACATTCACCAAAAAGAACAGGGTTTGGCTTTTTACATTCAAACAGGAAGCGAACACTGGCCTCCCGGTTGAAATCCGGTGGTTGTTGGATCCACCCACCCCACTCAGAATTCCGTTGCCTTAACCATCGTTGTTGTCTTGCCCTGTCGGTGCTGTTAAACAATAACGGTGACCAGCTGGAAGTCTGTGGAGTGAGACCGGAATGAAACTATGGTAGTTTATGTTTTTACGATTCATACCACCATGAAGGGTGCCTTTGTGCCTTGGTGTCTGCTGCCAACGTCTACTGACAAATCAGCGGTATACGATGAGGTGAGATGTTTCCCATTGCATTGACAACTGTCGTTACCCAGTGCATGTCATAAGTCTGTGCAAAATAATTTTTAAAATTTAAGATTTTTCTCTATCTGTGGCAAAAATCTAAAAAAAATGCTTACAGAACTATAATTCTGTTCCATCTTATGGCTGGTTTGTCCCAAAGAGGACTGGAATATGTGAGTCATGCAACCATTGTTTCACTGATGATGATACAGACAAATAAGTGTCTATTTTTCAAAATAAAATCGTATCAAAATTCAAAAAAACAAATTGGGCAGTTGCACAAACCTGTTTTATTTACATAAAAAAGGTTACAAGATAAGCAGTCACATTGCTTCATACACCTCTGGTTTGTCTTTGTTGTGGTAAAGATATGAAGATTAAACTCCCGTGTGTGTATTCATCCCCAGCTAAAATAGTCCCTAACAAATGCACTTTCTTCCTGTCTGAGCAATGTTTTCAAACTTTTCTTGGGATATACTGACAGTAAGAACTTGCAGTTCTAATACTGGCCTACAGTTTTAAGTGGCACAAATCAGTAAAGCAGAGAGGAAACTGTCAAAGTATAAATAGAATACATTTTTCTGTGCTTCTTTAGCAGCTCCACCTCCCACATAATGTTTACAGGCCTGAGCTTGTGGTCTACTGTTAACCACTTCTGGTTCTCTGACACACTTCTCATCTACTATTACTTTATAAAACATGTGGAGCAATCTCTACAATCTGTTTACATCATTTTTATTATTCATCTCCACAGCCTTCATCTGCATTTTTTTAATCTTTGCAGCCTTTTTCAGAAACTTAATCTCCCTATCTGTTCTTCTCATCCTCTCTGAAGTGGTTTTATGCGATCAGATCCTGCTTCCATGTCACCTGGTAAATGTCACACCGCGGCCTTGACAAATCTGCACCACCTTCTACTTTACGGCTTTTAGCTGATTCCCTTCAAAATCAAAAGCAGCAGAATGAGGATTGTTTTGTCTATCAGCAGCGTTACGGGATCCAGTGGCAGAGGTCACAGGGGCAATAAAACACTCCTGTGTACTAAATGTGACTATGAAAGGAACAGAAGTCCTTGAAAGAAGAAAACAAGTCAGAATGAAAGAGTAGAAAAAGTTTTTCCTTTTAACACGAACCAAAAGTACTTTACTTTAATATTAAAGGCTTTGTTAGTTATCTTACTTTCTTTTTGCGTTTTCTTTCCCACACATAATTTCCATCATTACAAAGGCACTCTCGGTGGCCAAGCCTCGCTCAGACTGACAGAAGATCAATTTAAATTCTCATCAGGAGTTTTCCAAAGATAAGACGCAGGTCACACTGAACTGCAGGGAAATCTGTATAAGACCTGTAGCTTTTGATGTGAACAGTGAAACCTCTTGGGCCCAAAACTTTCTCTCAAGGTAAGAGTGATATCAATGAAACGTTGAAACAAGTAGGAAAAGATGTATTTATATATAAAAAAACCGAGTAACTCTGTGGAAAAACTTTTATAATTCGCCTCTATGTGCAGTTTCTAAAAGGAGCATATGAGTTGTCTGCACACAGGTCTCAAGATGGACGTGGCTAAGCTGGCGGCTAGAGGCTAATGGTGCTAACTCCATAAACAGTGTAAACAATGGAAACGGGGCTGACAGAGCTAACGGTGTTAACCAGTCAACTTTAAGAGGAAAGATTGCAGTTTAAGGGGATTTTTACGGGAGGCTCAATAGACTGCTAGGACCAGCAATATGATGGCGACTTGACAGTAAAGAGGTAGCTAAAGGTATCAGTACAGTTAAAAAGTATAAGTGGTGAAGCGCACAACTGTCCCTAAGAGTCAGATATTAGCATTATTTCTACAGTAAAGGGAAAAGCTTCTTAAGTTTCTCAACATTTGTTAGTTTTAACGAAGCAGCATTTTATTTTTGTGTTGCTAAGTGGAACTAGCATTAAGTCTGAGTGGATGTTTGTGCCAAAGTTGAAGAAATTCTGTCAAGGTGTTCTTGTGATATTGTGTTCATGAGGTTGAGGCAGACGAGGTGACTGACTTTCACCTTGACATATTGACCACTAAATTCTAATCAGTTCATTGCTGAGTCCAAGTTGATGTTTGTGCCAAATTTTAAATATTCATGAGAATGGGTAAAACAGAATTCCACTGAAACAAACAGCAATTTGTATAGAGCTAGCATATTTTTTTTACATCTAACAGTGTGAATTAAGGGTTTATTTCAACCAAACCAGAGTTGGGGATTGTTGGAGGACTGTAAAGACAAACCAAGATGGGTTTTGTGAGTTTTATTTTGCTTCTGTGGACTATTTTCACAATGACCAAATTACGGTTTATTTGAATGGGGTCTGGTAGTTTTGGAGATAGCAATTTCGGGGCTGTTTCTGGTAAAACAAAAAGGATCTTACTCTTAACCAAAAGGGTCTGTCTCTATAGGGATCCTTGTCATAATGTTTTCAGACACATATATTAACAATCTCAGCCTGTCAGGAATAAAAACAAGCACAGTTATTGGACATAAATTGACGCATGCCCGTAGTACATCGCTGCCTCTTTCACAGGTGACAGCTGCAGATCTCTCACTCAATACTGGTTGGACCAGTTTAAAACATTTGTCACAAACCCAAAATCATTGAAAATAGCGTCTACATTGAAAAATACCAGAGATACCCTTTAAAAACTTGATTTTCACCGCCCTTTGAAAAAGCACATCTAATTTCTAATAACAATTTTACATTGAACTGAAACCATTTTAACATTTTTGATGAAAATCTATTAGATAACATGAGTAAATATACAGCCAGCGATGATCTGTTTAAGAGCATTCTGATAATGGTCACACCAGCCAACAGTAGATTTGCTGCCAGTATTAGCGCTACTTGGCTGAGGAGAGTCTTCCAGCATTTTAAACTTGGTTTTTGGTGAAGAACATAATGTCCATGTTCTGTGTGCTCCTTCCTGCCTCCATGTATTCACACAGGAAGCTGCCCTGTACAACAGTCTACTGTTGGGAGAGAAAGCATCTCCTTAATGAAGATTTACACCATTATCTCTTTGTTTAGAAGTGTTCCTTTCTAACCTAAAAGCTCCAGTCTGACTGACAGGCTTAATGACAATAACAATGCCTAATGACCGCCGGCGAAAAGGTCGAGACAAATGGCATTACGTGTCAAATCAAATTTGACAAAATAAAGAGAAACTGTAACTATCCATTGTGTTTGTGGACATTGGCTGTCAGCTTCATTCCTCCCTCACATACGAACTTGAAGCTTTAAACAAACAAAAAAGAGTTTAATTTGAAGACGAAGAAGCGGCTGAGCCGTCGTCTGAGTTTGCTTTCTTGCCTCGTTGTTTGGTTTATGTGATTTCCACCGTTTACTCTGGACGTGAGCCAATGGATCTCCATAACTCTTGTGTTTCTTTCCTGTCTGGGTTGTCATGAACTTGATGAACCTTGATATGACAGCTTTGATTTTGAAAGCAGAAAGTCTAGAATCCATCATATCCTCCAAATATGAAGCTGAAACAACTCTATCGAGGACTGTTTGAGTCTGGATGGGTTTTAAGATAAGAGAGCAATAAATAAACTCATGTCCTTCAGATGTTCAGTAGTAGTTTTGAGCTGATACAAATAATGGGAACAGAAATATTTTAGTTCCCTGCCCTCCACATTGTCAAAGCAGAAGAGCAGCTCATAAAAAGCACTTAAGCATTTATTTACCTCTTTATGAAAATTAAACTTATGTTCATGTTCCCGAATCAAAAATAGCATCAAAGTCCTCAGAGGACTCACATCCTCTGGGAAATCACTCAGGGCCCCTGGGAATAGAAAGTGGAGCATGTCCACATGAAACAGAACATTTTCTCCTGAAAACACCATCATTAGATTTAATTATTTCAAGTGGGATTTCTACGCGAGGAAAAAGGAATCCCTGAATTACAATACAGATTCTTTTTACTCTGGGAGTTTTAACCGTATGAGATTGGTGTTTTTGATCAATCTTGGCTCACGGGAGGTTTGTTACACCATCTTCCATTGTTGTATTTTGATTGTTTGTAGCAAAGCTTACTATGATACCTATCTCAGCAAAGTATGAGTATAGTGATTCTAGCAACAGCCCAGAATACCCTAGCAACCACCTGGCAAGGTCATGGTGATACTGTCGCAACATCCTAGCGAAAGCTTACAAAAAAAACCAACTATTTAACATTTTGCTTGACAGTAATGATAATAAACTTTTAAGACACTGAGCACTAGGATTGGGTAAGGTATGAAGGTGTAGTGGGGTATTTAGACATTCAGAAGGTTTTCCATACCCTCAAAAATACAGATGCTGGGGCGTCGGTGGTTTAGTGGGAGAGCAGGCGCCGCATGTACAAGGCTGTTGTTCAACCCCAGCCTGTGGCCCTTTGCTGCATGTCACTCCCTCCCTCTCTTCTATCAAATAAAGACTAAAAATGCCCCCAAAAATATCTTTAAAAAAAAATAAATACAGATGCTCCTCTTTTTATTAAACCGACACAGAGATGCTGTATCACAGTGGTGTATTGTAGTGCACAGCACACACCACCAGAGGTCAGTCTATACTGGAGCAGTCAGCTAAACTGAGAAAGATGTCTCATCTCTGTATGGGAGTACCACCGTGTAATTTTATCTTGAGATGATTTTATTTAACACATTATCAGCGTTGCCAGGTGTACGATAATTATCATATTTGTACGATAATTTGGCCCTCTGTACGATGTACGATCAATAATCCCAAAAAAGGCCAAATGTACGATAATTTGCCGATTTTGTGATGTGTGATTGGAATCAGTATGCCGGAGTTTTTTTGTGAATCCTGAAGGCATCTGTTTCCATGTTACATGTTTCCAGCCAATCGCACTTTGCTTAGCGTGAGAGACGGGTGACGTTTGTCTCAGAACAACAAGCACGATTGGCTGAAGAAGAAGAAGAAGAAGAAGAGGATAAAAAGAAGTACTAGAAACACTAGAGTGACTATATTTGCTTATAGTGCATCAGTAGGCTTGTTATTTTGGTTATGACGGGGGTGATAATTTCCCTCAAAATACAATAATTTTGCGTCTCTGGTGCGATAATCCTACATTTCCCGCCTGGCAACGCTGCACATCATCTCCGTTCAACTTATTATGTTGGCAGCATGTGTCATGGAGTCCTCCGGCACAAAGGGTGCAATTCTTGCCATTCTATAGGCAACAAGTATTTAAACCCTGCAAGACTTGTCTAAAGTGTTGTATACACTGCCCCAGACGAGAGATGACCAATGTGAGAGAAGATGTCTGACATTTATCCTGAATATAAAACACTTATATTAATCACAATAAAATCTGATTCCTATGTAATTACAGCCTGTTGGAGTTTTGTTATATTTAATTACCTTTATGCTAAAAGCACCCAGCTCCAGCTCTTTAGCTGCTGAAACTGTGAACAGGTCAGCCAGAGACGACCAGAGGGAGACAAAGAGCTCTCACACACACACACACACACACACACACACACACACACACACACACACAGACCATGCAGACAAATAGATGTGACACCTTCGGCTGAGCACAGACAGCCTTACAGAGAGACGACATTTGTTCTGGTTGGTTGCTCGGCCTGTCAGAGTGACAAAGGGTCTGATGAGATTCTTCAGTTTCACTGCGTCCGGACGTGAATCGACAGGAGAGGAACTGGTTGTGTGTGCAGATAACAGCTTCCTCTACACACTCATGTTTCTGGGGAAACCAGATACACGAATAGAGGAATTTAAATACAGATAAACAAGCGAACAAAGACGGAATGATCAACACTGTAAAATTAGGCTGTGGCTTTAGCGCCCTGATCAGTTGCTCTGCAGGTCAGGATTATTGCACATGTTTGCAGCTAATGTTTAGCATGAAGAGTGAGTGGAAACTGAGCCTCAGGTTCTCTGATGACTTTGGAAAATGTGATCTCTCTCCTGCGCTGGCTGCTGCTTTAAAGACTGGAACCAAAAACTTATTTCACACCAGTTTTGTTTTATTACAGACTGTAATTGAACCAAAGGCTGTATGCTTGATTTGTTTTTGTTTTTTTAAAGAAGGTGGATGCAACATTCAGAGCGTTCATACTGCAGCAAACCACTTTTTGTGATGTAAACATCTAGTGGAGTAAAGTAAAAGTGGAATTACACTGTCTGGGTTTGTCACGTGATGGCAATGGGCCCAAAAAAGCCTTTTCTCATACACTTAGATTTTAAAAGAGACGTCTGTAAATCTGTGGAGACTTTTTTTGAGCATTACAATTTTGCCCTCTGGATTTGGTCCAAAAACATTTCAAAAGTTTAGTAGAGACGTATGATTGAAACGTTTAATCCAACGCAACATTGACTTATTGTCACCATTTAAAGTTGATATGTTAGGAACCACTTCAGTATTTACACATTCAGGAAACACAGAGCAACACTGACATTCATTTGGAGTCATATTTGTGTCCATGTGATGAATGGAAGTCCAATATTTACTCTCCTTTTAGCTCTGTTTTTGGTCTCTACCAACTGCTGAGAAAAATATTTGTCTCTGTCGCTGCTAGATGTTCCACTTTCTTCGCCAGTTAGTCTCCAACTGTGTCTGTCTGCTGTTTGCTGCTGGGCAGGTAACGTACACGAGTTTATCTGAGCTTGTTTGATGAGAGCAGCTGTCTGCTGGAGGTTGATGAGAACAGAAGCTGAACCATACAGTAAAGTTGTGGGTGGTGTAAATGAAGCAATGAACTGGAAGATGCAAAAAAAGCTTTGCGGCACTAAAAGGGACTGTAGTCAGGTGACGACTCTCTGTAGGTTTGTCACTCCAAGCAACACCTTGCATCCATTGTTAATATAAAATATTGCCCAGTGCAGCTTTTCAAGAGAAAGCAAAATAAATCTGCAGGAAACCAGTATGCTAACAGTGTACAACTCCCATGTGGCCTGACCATGAACCATATCAGCCCTCAGAAATCCACAATTCAACACCCACACTGTAACTCAATTACATATCAGTGACTATTGAACCAAATATGTAGACAGCGATAATTGAAGCACTGCCCGCTGCCTTCTCCTTTGAGTGCAGCTCTGGATGCTGCCAACCCTCCGAATGTTTTCTGTCTGGCAACTTGCCCCTCCGTCTACTAGATTGTGCGACGCACTGCAGTCCACTCAATCTGTCAAAGGCGCTCCGAGTCCTCTCAATTAGGGGAGCTGCAAAGTGTAGCCAAAACACCCCGGTGTTTTCATACCAGTGAATCTGCCAGAGCAATTTATTTATAATACCAATTTATTAAAATTGTCTCTTGGTTTCAAAGGGGAACCAAACACAAGCTGAAGTGCTAAACCCAGAGGCTATTAACTGATGCTGCTTCAGAGAGCTGCAAACAATATGCACCAATTTCGAAGAATGAAAAGTCAGTATCTTCGGTGCACCATTACTAGCGAATCCATATTGTGAGGCGTGCATATGATATGGGTTCAACAAAGATGGCCATAATTTATTCTAGACATTTAGCAATTAGACTTTTTCTACTAAAAGGACACAAAAAGCAATCTTTTTCAACGTGACTGTAATGTGTCGAGTATGAAAATAGAAAATGCCAAATAATAATGAATAGCAGTCCATACACAGGGATGCAAATTAATGGTGTGGCTGCAGCATTTCAGTGACTTTGTGTTCTTTTCCATAAAACATTCATTTAAACAGGCCTTTTCAGTCGAGTGAAGGACTACACTTACAAAAAGCAATGAAAATGCAGCTAATTATAGGAGAATGAATACGTCTGTGGTCCTATAGATGTGGACACAGGCAATTTGGAGGCAGTGTTGCCAGGTGAATGATAGTTATTATATTTGTATGATAATTTAAAGGAGCAGCAGTAGCTCAGCTGGGGCGACAAAAGTTCTGTCATTGCTCAAGTTTCTTAGATTATGTTTTTTTATTTTATATTTGGTCAAGTTTTTTTAAGCTCAGTTTTGGCTGCACCAAAGTTTGGGTTTAAATATATGATATTTTGTTGTTAAAGAGTCTTTGTACAATTATTATTATTATTTCTTAGCACCTGAAACACCATGTTAAACTTTCATTGCCCCATATTCTCATAATAGCTGAACAACACCGTGGCTTCTGTTGTGATTTTCATGTGTTTCTAATGACCTTTGAATATCTTTAAACAGTGAATCAGTTCTAAGTTATCTTAAGTTTATATATGACGGCATTGTCTGCTCAGCCGTCTTAGTCATACTAACAGTACAAAGAGTCTCACTTCCCATCAGAGCACATTGTCTGCTCACTCCCCGTTTTACAGAAAACAGTCTACGCCCACACAATGACCGGTATTGTTACAAAAACACAGTGTGTGTCATGGATCAGCTGTTCTCTGTTGTCTTTGTTAATGTTAAATGTTTGAGGGCTTTCAGCTGACATAATGCATCCTCTGGCAGCCATATTGCTGGTCCTTAATCCTCAGTAATGGCGAGTAAGAATGGCTGATTGTTTGAAATATCCGCTTCTCAGCAGACAGGTGTAGCCAGCATGGAGTAATATCTGATATGGTAGATTTTGTGGTTTTATATTTGCAGTTTTTTGGCCAGCCAGTGTTATCAGATAACAATTAGGCCCTGATATAAGCATCACTGTGGTTATGACACAGGCTGTTTCAAAAATGCACCAAGATTCGCACAGTTATTCTCCAGTTATTCTTGCATAACCCATGTATTTTAGAAGGCGACAATCACATGACCAATGCGCTAACAGGACTAAAGAAGTAAGTGATCCTAAGCGGTATAGTAATGAGTTAGGTAAGTGTGGTGGCTGGGTCACAAAACACAGGACTTTCCACAGACTCAGAACCGTGCGCACTTTGAGTCATGTCAACGTCATCATGTTTCTTTTCTAAACCTAACCTCTGTAACTTTACATTCATTACGTAACTTTACATTTAGGACGTAACGTCATTCATGGGGCACTATCTTGGAGGATATTATACTGTGCTATTATATTACGCTTTCAGTCTCAACTAGGCTACACTGCAGCTTCCTCTACTTCCTCAAGTAGTAGAGTAACATTAAGTAATAGCGATAAGCCAGTACACCATTATCCCTTTCTGTATCTGTAACAATCCACTGATTTATCCACATCTGTATCTGTACTTGAAATGGGCGGAGTTTAAACCAGACATGGGCATGACTTGAATCTGAAATGGGTGTGGCCTGGCCAGAAGTTGTTATTGTAAGCCTGAAATTGACATGGATTGATCTAAAGTTGCCTTATTTATTAGTTATTAGAAAACAACAAACAGGACAACCTCAAGATTCAGTGTATAACGCTTGATAACAAGAGTTACAGATTGAACACAACTCACCAAATAAGAATTTTCCTCCATCATTTATTCGTATTTGTAAAAAGCACATCATCTGTGCCAGATACTAGTTTCAAATGATGCACGATAATATCAGCACATTATTGGTATCAGATTATATCTATCAGATACTATCAGAATTGGCCAACATATTGTTTTGCACAATGAATGAATATTACATACACTGAAAGACATTCTTGCTCATGTCTCCATCTGCTGGTGGGCCGTCACGATAAGATTATACATGTATGATACGGTGTTGATTCTACTACAGAGGAGACTTGATGATTGCTAAAATTAGGTGGGGAAAATGTATATTTATCGATATTGGCATCAGTTATTGCCCAAATAAATTGTTATATTTTGTCATATTGGATATCGGCAGAAATTTAATATTGTGCATCCCTACTTTTTTCATCTCAGTATTCGGCTCAACCCTATTAAGTAAGCAGGAGAAAATTAGACATGATACCACAGTCATATCGTGAACACGTTCAGTCACATCAGTATGACTATAACATGACTTACTCTGCAGTTAGTCATTCCTCCCACATGATGTGAATGGATAATAGGCCATAGGCTTAAACACCGAGACAGTGTCTGATTCAATGACACTGCCGGGGAGCTCGTTGGGTCAATTGCATTCAGACCGTAATAAATCAGGGGTGCAAAAAGAAAACATCTCCCAAACTAACTGCAGTGTTTTGTTATTGTGTCACAGTGTAATAGAGCAGCTACAAGGGCATGAGGATGTAAATTAGTGTCTGCAGAGTGTCGGTGGAATACCAATGACTGAACTCATTCATCTCCATAAAACATTCAGTTTAATGCAAAGTCCATTTTCTCCTTTCTGCTTTCTAATTATCCAGTCAGACTTGGTTTTTATGACGCCTCGCCGAATATCAATGACTGCGTTCATTTCAAACTCAAGTTTGATTTTCATTCTTAGCCGAGCTGGATGATACTATATGCTAATGAGAAAACTCTGTATCAGACTTTCATTTCCTTTTGTTTATCCTTGGACGCGTTCATCTTGTCACGAGTGGATTTTTTTTTTTTTTTCATCTAGAAAGCTGTTGCTCGATGGTCCTCACACAGCAGCGTCTGCCACCCTCTCTGATCAGTCCGCACGGCAGCCATTTTGAGCAGGAGTGCACACTGTACATGTAAGATAAGCTGCAATAAAGTGCACATCATAAACCACAAATCAAAATGGACCCTGAGCGGAGTCAAAGACGGCGCAGAGTGGATGTATTAGTCCTCTCTGTCATTTCAAAGGGACTCTTCCCAAACTGTTGTGACAGCCGGCTCTATCTTCCACTCCATCACAGGCTCCTGCCAATATTCCTTCCTCCTAACACACACCGCCGCCGCCACCCAGCCTCAGATACACGCTGTTAAGACAGGAGACCTCAAGAGCTGTCAAGTACTTGGTTTGTATACTTTCAAAGGAATCGTGATCTCATCTCGGCATCTTTCCTCGCGGGCGCTGCTGAATTTAAATGAGAGGGGCCCACCCGCCTGGCAAGTTGGGTGTTTTTGGATGTTTTTGACTCAACACAGAAAAAATATTTGAATCACCAGCCATATACTTGGATTAATTGTTCAACTTTGACCTGGCAACCTGTAGAAACAACCTGATATAACTGCTGGTCATCCCACACACACACACACACACACACCTCATGAATAACTGGGAGCACACAGATGTTGTTATTTCATGGCCTGATTAATTAATTAATCAATGTGCTACGCAGTATGTTATACAGGTTTTCCAAGTGAGTGTATTAATTTACACAGTAAAGAATATTAAAAACTGATTTAAATAAGCCAGTAAACATGGTGCACTGTGTCGTAACCACTGTTTGTATTATGTAGTATTGTGGACTGTGTTATGAAGCGGATTAAGGACTTTGTGTTCTCAGCTGTGTTTGCTTGTTATCGATAATGCACTGCAGCTTTGTTCTTTGCATTATTTGAATACCTTCCCTTCTCTGCCTGGTTTTAAGCACACATAGAGAACAATAGAATACCTGGAAATCCTGAACAGGTGCTCAGTGTGTCTGTAAAGACACAACGAACTGTTGTAGAGAAGCTGAACGGAGCTCCACGCAGAGATGTGAAGCAACAGCACACACACAAAGGAATCTGATTATAAAATGGGCTAATCAATAACTACATATCTGTCAGTGATTCTGCAGCAAGCTAACACAAGCTTCCGAGTTATTGGTATGTGTGTGTGTCATCATGGCAAAATGTGGTCCTGCTGACACTGACAGCACAGAAGCTGTTTTGAGTAGCTGGCCAAGTGTTGATATTGTATTTCTGTCCGTCTGTCGACAGATGTTGTCTCCATGTTAGTGTCCCAACTGTAAAAGTTGCAGTCACAAAACTCTACAAGTGTGTAGATGAGATCACAATGAAGGCCAAGTTCAAAGATGGGTGTCATCCAAGCAAGAGCACAGGGAGTGGAGGGGTAGGAAGTAGTGCGGAGGCTACTGGCCCCGGGCTTTACATCACCGGCCCACAATCAGTATAAGACATTGATCACTGTGTCTGTCCTGTGTGTGCCGTTTCAGCCCGTTCTCATTCCCAAATCTTCAAATACCATGACTTTGTGAGTGATGTGGGCATTAGATACCGACGAAGTGACCAACAACCATCATCGTCATCAAATACTGACACTATGTCAAGTGGACATCAGCATAAGAAATCTACTCATAAAGGCATCTTTTGCGGCTTTATGAAATGCACTTGCCAGCAACAGTTTGTAACGCTGCCAGCAACTACCATAAATGGCAATAAAGTCCCTAAAGGCCGGGTGGGAGGAAAGATGAATTGGGTCCGACAAACACTGGACTTTCACCCGGGAGCCTGCTGTTTGTTTCCCATGAGGATGAACAGAAACTGTATATTTCCTGAGAAAACAGAGGTGTATTTTGAAAACACAATGCAAGTGACAAGCGTCCATTAACGCACCTTCCCAGAATGTAAAAAACAGAGGCAGGAGGGTACCTAGCCTGCCATATATTCCTGTTTAGGTCAACTGTCAAAGGGGCGGTACTTGACGAGTTGGGATGAGAATGTGTTGGCTGGTTTTGTTCTACATATTCTTCATGGTCACTACCTGGTATATGATCAGGGTCTTGTGAGTACCAGTAATTGTTGCATTTCTTCAACAGTGGTTGCATTCACTTAAAGGTCTAGTGTGTAGGATTTAGTGGCATCTAGTGGTGAGGCTGCAGATTGCAATCAACTGAGACTTCTCCTGTGTGCCTTGGCCGTCATAGGACTATGGTGGTCAACAGGAAAATATGAGTGGACCTCTCTAGAGCCAGAGTTTTGTTTGTCTGTTTTGGGCTACTGTAGAAACAACATGGCGGACTCCGTGGAGAGGACCCCCTCCGTATGTTAGGCAATGAAAACACTGATTCTCAGTTTTATATATTATATACTAATGAAAACATCAATATTATATTTGGTTTCTGCAAAGGTTCAGTTTCTGACTGCAAAGATTGTACTGTTAGCGACTGTTAGCTGTCATCATAGTATATGATGCATTTCCAATATTTGCTTTGTTATTTATTTTACTTTTTTGAAAAAGTAGTTTACATGAATGTTGCAGGATTTTCTGTATAATTGAGCACTGGAAATTAAAACTCCAATTTAATGATCTGGATTGGAGTTTTTTTCAGACATTCAGACACTGAGATGAACCTCAAACACACAATCAACAGGCACAACAAAAATGGAAATCTTTTATCATGATGCATGAAAGTGTATCTCTGAAAAGCCACTGGCTGCATCTCTGGGCTGCGTTGGAGTTAATTGATGTCAGAATAGCTGATTGGTTTGAGATTTGTGGTGTTTGTGTTCAGCCTGCGTTCCCAAAAGGGGTAATCACATTTACATCTTACATTTATCTGACACTGTTACACAGAACAGCTTACAGCGAAAGCAACAGTGTAACATCTCCTTCCCTTTTATCACTTCTGTTCTGCATTTCCATTCTTTTGATTTCCTGATTGCTGTCTGCTTTGAGTTGTCCTCAATTTTCTGTTACATGGTAAGTACCAGAGGAACTCTGGTACAACTGTGAACTACATTCCCCATGTGTACTTCCATGACAAGCACAGGTGTGCTTCACTTGATCTAATTTCTAGCTCTGGGACAAACATTTGCCAGGATGAAGATTCAGTGGCTGAAAGCTTGACTTTATCATTAATCTGCTGAAACCCCAGCTTTTGTTTGCAATGTCTTTTTTATTTCTCTTTGCTATTTGGGACGGAAATGACCTTCTGAGTTTAAGAAACTAAGTAGTTGTCCCATATAGGCACAATGGGTTTATTCCTAATCGTCACAAGTGTGAAATAAACTTAAAAACGGTTTATTTTAATGCCTGAAAACTGCAAACAATGCGGCATTCGTTCAGTGTTGTGTAGCTCTATAGTGAGGGGTCACTGTTTAAATCTGAAACTGTTTAAAACTGTTATTGTCTGTGCCTAAACATGGCTGTGCAACAGAAAAAGGAATTTCCTTTCTGTCTGTAGGAAGTCTGTTGCACTTAATTGGCCTTTGTGAAATGCTGCAATAAAAAAATAATAAATCCCTAATGTCCTCAAACAAGTACTTCCCGATAAACAGTGTCATAAGCCTGTCAGCTGCAGCCACTGATGCTTTCTAGACATCGTGATTTCCCAAAACTGAATAAATACCACACATAGCAACACAAAACTGCTTTGCTAGTTCAATCATGTTGTAACTAAGATATCCGCTGGAAAAAAAAAAAAAATTCACGGACTGTTTATTGAGTTACTGAGTTGCTACAGACACTGCTAACGGGGCTAACAGCTAACAGTTAGGCCAGCTAATCAATGATAACTATATTATTAATTACAAAACGTGCACACAGAGACAATACTATGTGTTCAATCATTGTGTTTATAGACTTTACAAACATGATGATATAGTGACATGAAAAATAAAATCCTTTTTTTTTACCGATGGATTTCCAGATTGCAAACATTATAAAGCCTAACTAAACAAGTTTCAACCATAAACTTTGATCAGGTTTGGTAACTTGTCCACTTTTGTGTCGGGATCGGCTATAAACTGACTTGGCAGACATGGCCGCCATCTTGTTCCCACATGGATTAGTGTATTGTGCCTTCGCTACCACTAGAAGGCACAAAAAAGTGTCCATGAACGAGGACACGCAGCAGGGGGCTGCTAGCTCTCAGTTTGGTGTGTCTGGGCCTTAACGTGCAGCAACTCCAAAGTGTAATGTCCTCATATGATGACGCGGGGTTGTAGGAGGTTAAATACTTGGGCTGGACTCAAGTGTGCGGCGCTGATGTCTCTCCAGTGAATAAAAGATAAAGTGCGCTTCACTTCCTGAATTACCAACAGCGAGGAGGAACCTGCCAATATTACTGTAACCTTGAAATGACCAAAGCTTTATAAGAAATGAGAAAATCAGCAGCCAGACAGAGAGGTAGATTATTTCTCTGCGATGGGGTACGATAACGGGAATGGGGATATGTCTAATTACTGCTTATCTGCTTTTTCCTGAAGCACTGTCCGACTCCAGTGAGAGTGCTACAAATACTGTAGAGGTGGATATTATCTCCACATATCACGTAAAGATAGAGGCTCCATTTGGCTGCAAGAACCACCCGGGGATTGTTTCAGAGAAGAATATTTCTTTTCTCTTTGTCTTGCTTTCAGCTCGGCTCTATCTCTCGTGTCAATCAATAGCACTGCAGCTTCAAGCCCACCACTAGCAGCTCTGCCATCCCAGTGTCCCACACCATCCTCCTTTCCATCTGTCTGCACGGATCCCTGAGGCCCCCGGCTTCCACCCGGAGCCAGACATGGTCCGACATCAATCAATATCTCTGCAGGGCTGCACTGGTGAGCAGAGCGGGTTTCTCAGAACGGATCAGAGCCAAGTGACATTTCTGAGAAAGTTCTGGGAATGGAATGAGCGACTCTGATGGGAAATGGGTTTTTAAAAGACTGTCGGTTGTTTTGCATGTTTTAGCTCATTAACTGCAAATTGTGCAGATATTCTACACGACTATCATCTCTGTCATTAGTCATCATTAGCTCCGTACTTTTCAGGCAGCAATTGTTTTCCACTTATTGAAATACAGAATGGAATTCATGTTGCAGACTCTCGCCTGAGATTGATAATCCAATATAGTAAACAGCAGCTCGTCGACTTTTTCTTGCCAAAGATAATTTTTCACCGCACAGTGAAGGAGGAGGACTGTTGAAATGTCGTGCTTAAGGACAAGCTGTGATTTCAGAGTCATATTTAGTCATATTTTTGAACAAGAGCAAGGTTTAAAAAGCAATAGTTTTAACAGTCATGGGCAAAAATAAATAAACGACTCTTTTTAGCGTCAGTGTTATGTCACATTCACCTATTCACACACACATTCACACACTGGTGGCTGAGGCTACCTTACATAGTGCCACCTGCTACTCAGTAACCATTTACACGCTCTCATTGGAGCAATTTGGAGTTCAGTATCTTGCCCAAGGATACTTCAACATGTGGACTGGAGGCGCCAGGGATCAAACCGCCGATCTTCCAATTAGTGGACGACCTGCTCCACCTCTGAGAGACAGCCGCCGCCATGGACCGATTCAGCCAGACACTAGCGAAGACCTCCACCAGCAAGGGCAAGTGGTACATTCACATGATCCTCGGATGGTTGTTCTTTTGACTTTGATGAGTTCATAAGCTTTAGGTTGTAATGTGGAAACACAAGGTAATTTAATACAATGGCTTGTATGATGTCCTACGAATCAGCCCCCCAGTGATGTCATGTGCTTAAGGTAAAGTTATGGAGGTTAGGTTTAGGCAAGTAGAGTTACTGTGATTAAAGTCTCTATATACAGACCCTACATTCAGTGAATGTAGGTTTCCGGTTGTAGGCTGTTTGTAGTCCGCGTGATATTGACCAATCACGTTTGAGTCGGCTGCAGTTGTTGCCAGGTTAAACGCGAACTGCCCATTGGTCCGACCATATTAAACCCATTGTTCCGAAGTCCTTTCCGAAATCATCATGATGCCCTGTGGTTAAGGTCTGGTTAGGTTTAGGCACAAAAACCACTTGGTCAGGAAAAGATCATGGTGTGGGTTAAAATGAAAAAGAAAGTGACAAACACATAAGCTGTGAGCCTGCTTCACCTCAAGCCTTTCCCAGCTGACTCAGAGCCAATGACAGCGCACCATCAAGGCAGAAATACGCCTGCCGGGAGCCGTTCAGCACCGTGGACCGTCGGACTAATGGGATGTCGGACCAATGACATGGACCTGGTTAAACACTCCGTGCGGTGAACTAGCGAGGCAGAACATAATTCACATAATTCATCACTGCACTCCATCGCAATGGTTCAGCATATTTACTTATATATAAACGGAAGTCGGAAACGGAAATTCGCCTCCTCCGCCCAAATCAAACCAGAATGCCAAAAAATCGGGGGTCTGCCCCAGAGGCTGTATCACCGTCTGCCAGAAGTCAGACGCTGAATACAGCCAATAGGTTCAGAGAATGCTGTGGTTAGGGTTGATGATGTACCTTAAAATGACTTGAAGTTCACTCAAAGTTCACACAGTACCGAACCCTAGTCTGCTGGGGAAAGTCCCAGGGGGAAGTCATGTGCTTTTTGTGACCCATCCATCAGCCCAATGTGCCTCCACACTGGACCACTTCCTCTTGAATACCATCAGCGTTTGGTCATGTGATCACAACCTACCAAAATCATAAATAACTGGTTGATTATTACAAGGGATATATATAAATATATGAACAATGCATTTAAACAATACGTGACAAATATGACCAGGAACTAATTTTTCAGATTATTCCAACACTGCATGAAGGCAGCAGAAGGCTTTGACGGTAACTGGATTGTCTGCGACTTGCTTCTCAAAGAACGACAAATCGTTGGTCACTGACATTTCTGTAACATCATATTACACAGCCATACTTTCATACAAGTAGGACACTGAATCAGTGCATTAACATGAATATTTTATCTATATTAATGTAACTGCAGCTATATTAATGCAGCTGTCGAATGTGCATGTACTATAATTGAGAAACTGACACTATATTTAACAGGAAGTATCATAACTCGAAACATGCATCAATTTATAGGAGCCGATATCGTGAAAAGAATCAGTCTGCCCATCACTAGTTTTTCAGCTCTATGTCAGCCAGGTGCTTGATTTATTATATTTATATGTTACCAAGTCAAAGTGTTACGTCTATTTGAGTCATATTTGAAGTCTTGTTTAAAAAGCTCAGTCAATCAGAGCTGAGGACACAAGCCTCAGAGTGTCTGCCCCTCCTGCCTCTGAGCACAGACAGAGGTAATAACTCCTGACTGCTTTCTGGGGACTTTTCTGTGATGTTTATGATCCGCTTTACCAGCCAGATCCCAGCGCACGGGAAAACATAAAGCACCGTCACTGGAATCATCTTTAATATCTTCCCATAAATCTGACGCATGAAGAGAGTCAGTGAGTCCACAAGCAAGAGACGAACACGCACAAAAACAGGTCTTATCAACTGCTGCTGCCCACGCAGACCAAACATGCAACACTCACTCTGCATTTTGCACTTCTCTCTTTCAGGATATCACTCCTTTAGTTCCCTCTACCAGCTCATTTGATACTGTTGCAGCTGTCATCATTTTCACGTGCTAAATCTACAGCAAAGACATTCGAGCAGAATCTAATTCACCTCTTTATTACCACATGTACCCTGCTGCACTCACAGCCAGCATGTTCACTGCAGTTTATCGTGTTCTGTCAATTAGTTCAGTTAATTTTATGAGGTGAGAATAAAACTCTGATGCTGTACATGTGCACATACATGTGTGCAGTGCATTTTATTAGAGTTGAGGATGCAGCCGCACCCAGTGGTTCCAACATAGGGGTGAAATCCAATCGCCAGAATAAATGTCTCATTTTAAGTTTCTGCAAACCACAGGTGCATTTAATTTGTGTTATTATGTAGCAGATACATTGAACATAGGTAGATTATGAGACAATGGGCCCCTGGGGAAATATATATGCAAAGGACTCCAGCACCTCGCCTCCATAGGAGCAAGACACACACACACACAATGTGGTGGTTTTGCATCTCTTTATAGTCTTTACGCTTGTTTTGTGTCTCCCTGTGTTTGTTTTATGCCTCTGTGGGGCAACTTTGCATCTCTTTGGTTATATTCTGTCTCCTCAAGCTGCTTTGTGTCTCTTTGTGATATTTTTTTTGTCATTTTTTGTCTCTTCATTGTTGCTTTGCCAGTGTTTCAAAGTTATTTTTGTGTCTCTTTGTTGTTCCTTTGCATCTCTCTGAAATCATCTCTGAATCCTGAATCAATTCTGTTCATGGCTCTTTGAACCTTTGTGCCATCTCGCACCACTTCTGAGCAAAACCAGTATGATCGAGAATGTGTGATCAGTAAAGGGCACAGCACAATGCACACTGAAAGTTGCAGTAGTAGCAAGATGACAGATGGCGTTGGGTACCTGCGAGCTTTTGTTCTGTTATTACAGATGTCTGTTTTTATCCAAACAAAGAGCAGGGACCAACTGTTGATAAGATCACTGCATGGTCTTTTTTACAAAGATTTCTCACTTAACTTCTGCACTGATGACTTCTCCATTCTCTCTTTACAACGTGTAGAATATGACATGCCCACAAATGTCCTCAGGGTTTGCAATTCAGATCAAGCCAGGAATTAACTTGTCAGGTTCCGAGCCTATGTATTTATGTCTGTTTGGTTGAAATGCTCCGAACGGTTCAAAACTAGGTGCAGAACTGGAACAGAATCTGTTGTTATAGTTAGGAAAAGAAATCCCTGTTTTTGGTGACACAATCACAACTGAGAACACAATGACGTGTTGGTAAAACACAACCGCTTTTTGTGCTGTTATCCCTGGTGGCAACACAGCGACAGGTCACTAAAAAACACCCATGTTTGGTGGCTAAAGAGTCACTGGAATGACTTGATTGTTTGTTGGTCTCAACTGAGCTTCAGCTTGGCAGGCGTCGCGTCCAGGGGTCACACAATCCGTCGTCCCCTCCATCTTCTGATGGCAAAGTCTGCTCATCACTTTGGGAGCGTCTATTTGACATGTATGAAACGTACAAATGCAACATATTCATGATTTGCAATAACAAATGATGCCAATATTTTCTGGTGGTGACTGAGCTCGGGTTCAAGAGCTGATTGCCAGGATAGAAAATGACAAAAAATAATATCCACTGTGTTAAAACTGTACAGTTTTATGTCACTTTGAATGTCACTTTGTTCCCGCTTTAAAAGTTTGGAACAATTTTGTATTTTCTGTTGTTTAGTCATGAGTAGAAACTGTAAACCTGCCCACAAACATCACAGTTTTATTGCATTTTACTTTCACACAGGAAAAATCCCCTTAATTCGTACTATGGTCTTAAGTGTGAACACACACACACAAAAAAAATATTCCTTTGCTGCCAAAATGTCTCTCCTGGAGGGACGACAGGTCACCAGAGGCGTCTACTAAATGACCTGCACGTGAGTCATGTGACTTTTGTTTACAATCTCCTGGCTGGTTTCCACCAGAGTTCAAACTGCAGAAAGAAAACTGCAGTAGTGACCTCAAAATGGCACCAGACAGAGGACTCAGTGCTTCAGACGCAGTAGTAAAAAGTGGCTTCAGGCTGAGATCTAACAACACAACTGCATCTGTTTCTACAAACATATCTGGTGCAGACTCAGACATCCACCCCTGCCTTGTTTTCCTCCATTTGTCTGTGTGTCTGTCTGGCTGTCTTGACTAAACTGGCCCTCTCAGCATTGCATCTAAATGACCCCTGTCACCAGCGCATCGGCAGCCAGCGGCCAGACGCCGGTGGAGCGAAATTGGACGTGGCGGGCGTCCGCTGTCCCCAGCCACAACAGTGAGACAGTGAGAGAGAGAGAGAGGGCAGCCCTGCAGTCAGCGACGCTGGGTGGCAAGCCAGACGAGGAGACGGGACAAAGTCGACTTTAAACTCCAGCTAACCCCGAAAAAGAGCCACGGGGGGGGTGAGAGCCAAGACACACATCATCCAGCACAATGCAGGCAGACTGGACTCAGTGAGGACACAGGGCACAGAGTCTAGACAGCCTCTAATTGGTCTTTCTGGTATCAACTGGGTTATAGCTGAGCAAGGAGAAAATTTGAAAATGCCAAGATTATTGTGATTTTAAATTTATACCCAAAATTGTTTGAACCTACAATAATTCAGATTTTATTTATTCAGAATTTCATGATAATCAATTATCATACATTTATAATGTAATATTATTGTTTTCATTTTATTAAAAATTATCTTTTTTGATTCATTCTATTTAATATATAATAAAAAAAAATGCATATACTAAAATGATTATTTTTTTAATTTTATTTCATTTTATTTTAATATTTAAAATTATCTATTTATCTAAAAATCTATAAATAAATAAACTAATAATACTGTATATTTTATTTATTTCATTATTATTTATTTATTTTTATGTATTTTTACATAAAATGTAAATGTATTTACATAAATATGTATTATTAAAAAATGTATTTTAATCTTAAAAATATTCTAATAAATTATTTTTTAAATATCACTAAAATTAGGATTTATTAAACTACTGCTTGGACTAAGGTATAGTTAAATATTGGAAACAACAACACAACATTGAGTAATATAATCTAACTGATGTACAGTGTTGTAGATTCAGCCCCTCACTGTTAACATGCATGTAGAAAACTATCCACCCCTCACAGTCTAATGTCGAGCACACTCACACATCGCTGAGTGTTTCAGACAAGCCCTTGATCACGTCTCGCACTTGAGGAAAAAAAAAAAAAAATCCCGGTGAGAGATATTCTTGTAATTTTCTTCTCGTCGTCAGTTTCTCTGGCGTTGATGGAAGCTGACAGAACTGGGACTGCGACACAAGCGCGAGGAGGCCAAGCACCTACGAGTCTAAACTCTGTTGTACCATCTCATTATTTTCAGACTCTGAAACAGTCTCTGGACTGTTTAGGATTCACGTAAAGAGCAGCACCCGCAACGTCTTCCAGGCTCGGCAGTCCTTAAGATTCACAGAGAAAGGCAAAGATGGAGAGGAGGATGGAAGACGCTGATAGGAGCTCAAACATGTTCATTGTGACTGCTGAATATAATAATGTAACGATGAATAATTTGTCCAGTTTTTACGTCTTTATTATTATGCTGAGCCGAACATTGTCTTTTGAAACATCTCTGTGTCCTCCGATTTGAGCCAATTACAGGATATTTGGTGAAAATGCTAAATGTTAATATAATATGAAATATTATTAGCGCTTTTACGGAGCTTCTCAGCGGGTTTCCGCTCATTGTTTATCCGTCCTGCCCACAACTTTACGGTTCTGGTTCACTCTGGATATGCTACATGTGCATATATGTTAAAACTTTATGTTTCAACAACACTGTGGTCAAGTTTAGGCACGAAAAACACTTGGTTATGCTTCGGAAAAGATCATGTTTTGGCTTAAAATACACAGTTTTGGAGTCACAATCTGGGCTGGAAATGCAAAGATGTCTTTGTGGAAAAAACAACCACAGTTTGTGCCACTATTGCAGCTGAAAAGCAGTGATGACTCTGTAAAAAACAAACTCTTTTTGGATGACTTCCCTGCAGGAAACACAGCAATTTCCCTGGAAAAAAAATGACCACTTTTCATGGCACCATCCCTGCTGGAAAAACAGCTACAGGTCACTTAAAAAACGATTACGTTTGGTGCGTTAAAAGCTGCTGGAAACACGGTGAGGACTTGCTAAATCAAAACCAGTTTTGTTGTTCTTTGGTCTTGAGCGGTGATCTGCAGCTTGGCAGGCATCTCACCAAGGTGTTACCCCATCCACCGTCCCCTCTGCTTCAAGATGACAAAGTCAACTCATAATATGTCACTTTAGAAACACTGATATGATACGGTGCAACACATTCATGGTACAATGCCAACGTTTTCTTCTGTGGACTGAGCTGTAGAAAGCTACTGCGCACGACCTGACGCACCACAGTTAGAGGCGAACTGTCACAGCTCAAGTTTCTTAGGTTATGTTTTTTATTTCATCCATTCATGTTGTTTTCCCCTGTGTGTTTTCCCTCCCTTCTGATGACTTCACCTGTGTCTGATTGTCTGTCCCGCCCTGATCAGCCTCACCTGTGTCTCGATATCCTCAGCCTCACCACAGTATTTAGCATGTGTCTTGTTTCTCTCTGTGCCAGTTTATCTCAGCTCCTTGTGTGTCTCATGTTCCAGCCTCTTGTTTCCGCGTGTCTTTTTCTTGGTTTCTTGGATTTAGCCTGTTGAGTCCACTCTCGCCTGGTTCACCAGTTTCACTAATGGGGCATTTAGCAGCTAAAGAGACAGATTTCCTGCTCTGTTTTTGGTCTCTCCCAACTCCTGAATTAAACGGGTTCCCTCAGGTTCAGCAAAACATTTTAAAAGGTGATGATATGTTAATATTGTGCTCACAACTTGTCTTCACTGACAGGAGATGAAAATAGTGATGGTTTAATTTGGCAGATGAGTCAATGAATCAGCGTGAGGCTGAAATATTTTTACTTCCACTCACCTTACACTAAGAGTAATAAATCATCAGCAACACTGCTGTGCTCCAGAGTTTCTGGTGTTACAGGTTTGTGCTCAGTTGCACTGGTGGGCTGAAACAAGATGGCTGCCGCCCACCTCGCTGATAAAGAACATGTTCAGCAGCCAGCAGATAAGACTGAACTTTCTCAGGTTCACGCTGATCTATAATTCAAACTGCATATTTGCATCAGGAAATTCCAGCAGTTAATAATTGATTCTTGCATACAATATACACCTCAGCTGAAGTCAAGGCTGGAGTCATGAGACAGGAATGCCACGTATTTTTGGCTTTCTCTGGAGCTCCGTACAGCAGATTGAGACGGTAAACACAGCTGAAGCCTGTAAGGAAAATAAAAACTCACTTTCCCTCAAAGCCGAGTTATTATTTAACCAAACCACAAGCGATAGCTCTGTAAAAATATTCCTGTTTTGTAAGCACAGGTGTTGAAAAAACCTTAACAATACTCCATGATCTGTTCCTCTGTTACAGCAATTACTTTGCCACACCGGGTGCCAGTTTTCAGCCAGAAATGAAATTGTTTGGCTGTTGAAATCACATCTATCAGAATGTTATCACTGTCTGCTCTGCTTTTAGGATGAGATCTGTCTCCTCCACAGATAAGAAAGCAGGTTGGTAGTAGAAATACAGCTGGATTTTGCCTTTATCTACCCTCGCCAAATGATTTTCAAATCCACAAGGGAGACTGAGTGACTGAGTAGATTTGGGATTCAGCAGAGAGCAAGCTGAGATTGCCGAGTTCATTCCCACCCCGCCGGGGTACATATCGTAACGTTGTCGCTTTTGGTTTGAGCTGTAATTTCCTGGAAGACGAGGTGCGATGTGACAGATGGCGCTCATGGTGAAAGAGCTGCCGAGGACGAGGACATGTTGCACCGCCGTCAAACCTCCGGCGGGACTGGAGCGGGTAGGCACACAAGGAGGGGCCGGCCGCCACTTCCACTTTACATTTCCATGCACTTCTGCTGCAGAAACACTGACTGTGAGACACATCAAACCCCGGGTCAACGACATGGGTTTAGCATTTGTGAAATCATGTTAATGCTTATGTTGAAGCGAGAGCTGGCGTCAGGTCTTGCTCTACAGATTTTTTGCTGAGAAAATCTTTGCATCTCTTTTTTTAATTAATTAAAGGTACGCTCTCAGATTTTATTAGAGCACCGTCAAATCCAGAAATGCATTCACAGCTTTCTGTTGATGCTTGAAAACAAACTGTTGGAATGTTTATGGATGCGAGGGTGATTAATGAAATCAGTGAGCGTCTTTAAAGCTGCATGTGTCTAATTTTGGCCTCTAGGAGGCAGAAAAACACACAAACAAGTTCAGCCATTACAGACTGCCAGATTTTAATGTTGTTACAACTAACATGTCATCAAACATCATCATATCCTCTTAATTATTCCTAAGGTTACGTGACAACTATGATTTTATCTATATCTGCAAGTTTCCTGACACCACCTCAACACAGAGGAGGTGAACAGAATTTTATTTGCGGTGTTTACAGCATTTTAAGAATGTCTTTCTAGACACAATGTCCCAGTTATTCAGAGCTGCATATGTGCGAAAATACTGCATAGCAAAACACTATAAACTGGTTTTATTGGAGGCTATTTTCCACAAATGCAGAAAATTGTGGAAAAGGTAGTCATATCTACGGATACTGAACCTAAAAATACAGGAGTTCTTCTATGTGCAATTTTCAACTGTAATCCTCCAGGTCACTTAAACCACCAATTTCCCAAAGAAAACACAGAGGACACGACCTCAGCGTCCTCAGTGGGACATACTATGAGTCTGTGCTGCTCATTATAACATCTATAAAAAGACGTTCAGATATAAACTGTGAGGCAGCAAATGACCATGTTGTTGGGAAATGAAAATTCCTGATAAGTCAACCCTCTGCTGCACCATGACTCCACCTCAGCATAAACAGCACCAAAATAAACTTTTAGAAAGTCATTTAAGCCCCAGCGTCATGCTTCCTTTGACTTTTGAAACATCCAGCTTCCTCATTTCTGTCAGGACAGTGTGCTGCAGTGAGCGGTAATCAAACACAGTCTGAACATCTATTGAGTTTAAAAGCTACAAGTGTGAAACAGCAACTTGTTCTGGTCTCCCTGAGACTCTTTAAGGAGAATAAACACTCAGCCAACACTTAATATTTATACCGTCACACTGCTGCGAGCTGCTCTGTCAAACAACATAAAACAATTGGCTGCTAAGTGTGGCTACTTTCCAGGAAAGTCACTTCCCCATTTCACACCCAAACTCATTCAACACGAAAAGGAGCTGTCTCCTGCAACAGCTGTTCCAGTAACTATCATCAAGCATTCGTCTCATAATTATGATACTCTAGCATTAAACTGAGTGACCAGAAAAATAGAAACACCTGTATGCTAATTCAACCCAGTGCAACAGCCTGAATGGTCTTATAGCAAATGACTTTTTTATCGATTTCACTGTCAAAGTCTTTAAGGTTTTACCTCAGTTGGTGCCTGTGATCTCAATCGTTTGATGTAAAGGGCTCTTAAGACTCAATTTGAGCTGACTAAATTCAGTCTTTTTCTCGTCTTGGCCTTCCAACAAAATCCGATTTTCAATATTATGTAAGTATTTAGTCTGTCTACCTCTGTTAAATCGGAAGCATTACATTTGTACAAAAATGTGGTTTATCTTTATAGATTATACTGATGCCAAATTAATATGAATACTGTCAACATATGGCACCTTTTTATTTTGTGTTTCTGGACTTATGTGTTTTTGCAGACACATAAGAAATTGTCAGAATGTCATATTTTTTAAATGTAGTTTGTCATAGTTTGTTTTCTACCAGGAGCAAATGGGAAATAATCTCAAAAGGAATCTAGTTGTAGACAACAAACAGTGACCCTTCAAACCCCCGATCTTGTCAACATCTTGTCTTTAGATGTCAGAGAGTTTCAGACTTTCAGTCTTTTAAAAGTCTTTTCAAAGTCTTCTAGTGTACAGAAGACATAACTTGACTCTGACTCTTTGCAGATGACCAAATGCTGAATGTTGGACAACCACAGAGACATTTTTAGCTTGTGGGTTATACAGTACTGGTAACGCTACTAGCATTAGTTGTAGTTCAGTCTGTTGCAACATGTTCTCACCCCCAACTCGCCAAATACCAACATTCTATCAGTTACCCTTCATGTCAAAAATATGATGCACTAAGTACCCTCTGGTGTCAGTTTTGGACATTCAGGAACAGAGTGTCAATGGACGCATGTTACATGCATCTTCTTTTTTCAAAATAACCTCCTGAGACCCAAATTTTTGTTTGGAATGCATTTTTAATTTCTCCTAGCTATTTGGGATCAGTAGGATTAACAGAATTAACAACATTTTAGCTATCAACTCTTAATAAAATTGGTCAAATTTGTTGTCATATCAAACTACAAACATTATTAATCATAAATTAACAAGTTTCAACCGTAACATGTGGTCAGGTTTTGTACCTTGTTGTACCTACAGAGGCCAGGTAAGCTCAGGTCTTTCTAACTCCTCACGTTCCAGATTTTATTCATTTTTAAGTGACGTCCCTTGAGGTGGCTGATCAGATTTCGTGCAGCTCCCTCTGGAGACACAATTGTTTTTTTCCACCTGTGCAGACTGTGATGTGTAAAAGTGGTGGAAATTCCTTTTAAAGCATTATGAAATACATGGGGATACGTTTAAGTACGACACAGCAAATAAATCCACGCACAGAAAAACAAAATGAAGGATATGTCTCATATGTTCTCACGAACAACTCATAAACACACACAATAAAATCACCATCCTCCACATTAATTCATGCTAACCAGATCCTCCCAGCCAATCTGGAACATACTGGTTGTAGTGCAGTCGGGCCCGTGTCAGATACTGCTGCATGCTGCAGGGCAGGCAGCGTCTGGCCACCTCCAGCAGCTCTGCACTTCCTTACAGCGTAAAACACAACACAACCTGCTACCATAATGAAGCACAGCTGCACAGTCGGCACTCCAGCAATATTTTTACTGCACTGCCTGACGTTATCTGCACATTTTTGTCTGTTCCTGAATCCTGGAGGTCGTATTTTCCTCAATAAAAGCACGAGGGATTATTTCACCTGCTGTTTCTGATGCGTATTGTATATTAACTTAATCCAAGTCTTTTCTAGGATACAGGGACAGTTCTTTCCTCTTATAATGCAGTAGTCACCCTGTCCTATTTCCTGATACACATCTCTGGAAAACCACTGCACTGGTAGTGGATGTTCAGTCACCTCATTTGCAGATTGTTTTTCCTTCTTTTAATGAGAGTTTTAGGCCCCAAAAACTGACCCCATTGTGTTAAACCGTCCACTTTCTGTGCCGCGGTAGTGAGAGTAGTAGCAGCAGTGGTGACTCAACCTGCAGCTGCACCCATTCCCCACCTTCCTCTACACACACAAACGCGCACATGCACTCATACTCGGTTGCATGTGCGGTGAGCAGCAGCTGCAGCCTCCCATTGTCCCGCTTCACCTCCTCTGCTGTAAGTTAACGAGCCTCCGCCAGCATCTCACGCAGGCTGATGGTTTAATTAAGGCAGGCGCTGCGTCGTATGAAAAGTGATCCTGGTTATCACATGACTCATCGGAGCCGTGACAATGAGAGTATTTTTTATTTTTGACATCTCGGCTGGGGGGGTAAGGCACCACAAAGACGGACAAAGAGGGGACCATCTGAGACTTGCGAGGTTCACTCTCTGTCTCTCTTTTTCAGTCTCACTTCTTGTCTGACAAAAGTATGTGGACATCTCTGTTATAAGCCCAATTATTTCCTGTCCACATATTTTTGACCATGTAGTGTGTGTATGTGTGCATGTGTGCATGTGTGTGTGTCAGACAGAAAAGAGTTTGACTGAATTCATGACATAGACACAGAGGGCGAGCACAGTATCATTGCATTGTCTCTGCTCCCCTCTCTGACACACACACACACACACACACACACACACACACACACACACACCTCAAGCAGCAGACAGCGGCGGTAATGGATGAGTCACCGTCGTAACTTCTCATCAGGTTGCTGTTTGTCTCCGTCCGGCAGGATGAATGAACGGACTCCGGGCTGGATTTATGAGAGCCAATCGGCAGCCAGACAGACGGGACACATTACTACAGTCCCCACGTTGCCATGGCGATCTTATAACACGGCTCAGAGGGAGGCCGCTGCTGTGAACTCTTCGCCATATTTGACAAGTACCAGAGCTTTAAATGAATATTAGAGTTGGAGCCGAGTTACATATTGATTTAACACTGGTGTCACTGTGATATGAGACTGGATATTATCTGGATTTTTGTTTTTTTGTGCTATTACAATAAAGATTTGTCTGTTTTAGTGATGTATTAATTTTATTTACTAGTCTTCCAACTACTCGAAGCACATTCACCCATTCACACAGATTCTGGTGGCCATGGTTACCATACATGGTGCCATCACGTTCAGTATCTCTCCCAAGGATAAGTCAACATGCAGACTGGAGGAGCTGGGGATCAAACCGCCGATCTTCTGATTAGTGGACGACCCGACACATTCTCACTCCCAACTCGTCAAATACCTGCGTTTGGTCAGTGGACCTACACGTCAAAATATGACACGTTAGGTACCCTCTTGCATTGTGTTTGGACGTTCGGGGACAGCGTGTCAATTTGCACTTGTTACATGTTTTGGGTCTTTTTAAAACACACGTACAAAGAAGGTAAAATACTTTCTCTGTCATTCTCACTCTTCACTATGGCGGTTGCTCAGAGCGTCAAGAAATGCTGCCACTGGGGCCGTCGCACCGCCGCTAAAGGATGCCAACAGGCCACTGGCCAAGCGTTGGCATTTGATGAATTGGGAGTTAGAAAGAGTTGTTTCATCTCAGCAGATCATTAAACATGACTTTAAACTCATGGAGGAGCATCACACAAACAAGTCATGTCCCATAAGGAGTATTACATAAATACTGCACTGACATTATACAGACATAGCAGAAAAAAACACATTAAATACAACAACTCCACTGGTCCTAACATCGTCAGGCATTGATATTTGGTTGAATTTAGGTTGTGACGTCAGGTGACTCAAGACAACGTCTAATGCCAACCTCAATTTGATGTTGAATACTGACGCCAGATGATATTTTGGGGGATTTAAGGTGTGTTGTTAAGTAACAAAAATCTTCCAAGCGTCATCTTGATGCAGAATAAGGACATTCAGTTCTAAGGTACGAAGCACAAAACTCAACGAGTCTTATTCATGAAAAGTGAGTAAATCTGTGTGTAGATTTGCACATAGAAGCCTACGCTACTAAAAACCTACTCCGGATTCAGGAACGCTGCGGGAAACTCAGATTTGATTGTAAACACGAGTGTATGATCATGAATGCCAATCCATCGTAAAGTGACAGCGCGCTCCTGGTAATCAGCAATTAGCATAAATCCCCGCCCATGAATAGCCAATGAGCACCATATAAGGAGGTGTAGGTGCATCCAGTCGACCTGTCAGTCATGGCGCAAACAAAGAAAGAGAGAGAAAGAAAAAAGAATTTTTCTGAAGCGGAGATCGAAATAATTTTGGGTGAAGTGGACTTAAGAAAAAACATTTTCTTTCCTTCAGTTAGTGGTGGTGTGACAGGGACAGGCAAAGCAAAGGCCTGGAGGGAGGGAACAGATGCTGTTAATGTTGTCAAAAAGCCACAAAACAAAAAAAACAAATGTGTTGTGTCAAATAATTCTTTCAGCTGGCGCGTGCTCCTTCGTGGCTCCACCACCTGCTGCTCCTGCTGCTCCCGCTGAACCCAGGCACCGAGGCCGAAGAGGCTGTGATCCGGCTGTCCTTACGGATATTTTTATTATCATCCTTCAACATGTAGAAAGAACGTGTAATCTATTGAGTCGATTTACATAGATAATTCACAATCCTGAACCTAATCTGGATCTTAAACCTGCTAAGTGCCAACTAATTTAACTAAATGTGTTATATTTTTAATATTTTGTCATGTTTAGATTACGTGTTTCAAAGGCATCTGTGTATTGTGTACATAACAGAGCGCAATACGAGTTAAAATTGTAATTTCCAATAGTGACGAGCAATATTTATGTGCTTTACTAAATTCACACAAGCACTATGACTGGTCAGGAGCAGGAGTAGATTTTGTTAGTAGCTACGAAAACATCGGAGCTACTAAAATATTGATGAATGCGGACATGCACGTAAATTTCCGTCTGTGAACAGTTAACACACAAATTCCTTCTGCTCACGTCTCATGAATGAGACGTAAAATTTTGTTTAGATTTAAAATCAAGTTGACGATTTTTTAACTCTCTTTGAGGTAAAAGTCCAACATCTTTGTGATGTCATATTGATGTCTGGTGAGAGCTGGGCTGCTTCTGAAACCTGGCACCTCTACGGCTCGTACGCATGCTGCGTCTTTAACCGCCTGGAAAACACGAGGTCACACGCTGGGCGCTGCTTTTGTGCCTTTTTTTTTTCAGCTAGCTTTTCATAGCATGGCGGCAGGTTGCGTCTGAAGTTGCTAACCCCCAGATTCCACCAGATGCGTGTGGGTTGCGTCTGCACTCCGGACCGACAGTGGAGCCGATACATTTCACTTCTAGTCAATGTGTGTGTTTCCATCGGCTGCGTTCCAGCTCTGTCGCAGCTGCGGCGCTCCGGAGCTCCTTTCAACAGATACACAGCACTTCTATTTTTGCCGGATGCCGGAGCACAACGCAACAATTCAGCACAGAGCAGATCATGCGGGGCAGGAAGTCGTGCACAGAAACAAAATAAAACATCCGGTTAATTTTCAAAATAAAATACACAGTGTTCAGGGCGGTTCATATTTCCCTGCACTACACTTTGAAAATGTCATAATGGGCCATCACCATGGACGAGGAGATGTTAATCATGGAGGTGCACCCAGATGTCTTCCTACTACTCCTCTGATTTTGTGGTTCTGTTTATAGAAACTACATCTTGTCATATCTCGTGATTATGCATGAATTCGCAAGATCTTGTGGGTCCTTGTGACTCCCGCTGTCTGGCGGAGCAGCACCACTCCACATCACAAACGCAGCCAATGGGTGTTGACGGATGGTGGAGCAGCAGATAACCAGTGCAGCGGTTCCGCAACGGACACACATCCAGTGGAATTCTGGCGTAAGCAACCTTAACAAGCACCGTATTATTACCTGTTTACCTGAAATCCTGAGTGCAGAGCTAAGCTTCTTCCAGGAGCTGTTTAGGCCTATCGTCCGTGGGACAGATATAAATGATGATCAACTTTTCCGTATTCATCACGGACTGATATTTACAGAAGAAGGGAAAGATATCTGTTGGCTGTGATTGGTTGTTCCTCATCACATGACATGTAGTGTGCACTGCTGTGTTCCAAAAGTCGAATTCGGTTAAACTCAAATAGCCACTCAGGAACGCGTGCGCTGTGATGATGTCACTCTGGCATCGCTCTGGTGTTTGAGCGCACCTGCTGTGCGTCTACTTTGAAAACAATGAATTTGACGGCGCAAATACATGTGACATGTGTATGACTCCCTTAGACTTCACAAGTGCAGCAATATCAGGTCTGCAAATTCATCCAGTGGGCCGGATTGGACCCGTTAATGGGCCGGTTCTGGCCCGCAGACTGTATGTTTGACACCCCTGAACAATAGGATTGCTTTATATTGACCTCAGCTGGGCGTTAGAGCTGCAACTAACGCAACTTTTTATTTATAACTTCATCTTTGAATATGCAATCAGTCGATTTGTTTACAAAAGAACAAAAAACAGTGAAAAATCTCCAGCACAGCCTTGAGATATTCAGTTTACAATGACATGCAGCAGAGAGACAGGAATTACACAATGTCTGCCATTTTCACTTCGTAATGGCCTTCATGATTAATTGATTATGTGCATTATCATTTATTATTTTTCTTCGTATCAACTAATCAGTTATTTGACGAACTGACTCACTGTTTCAATACAGCATCACTGTAACCTACCGAGTGATATTTCAGTGAAAAAGCAGCCAGCATCACTATCACTGGGGCTCCATTCACACACAAGCCGCCATCTACAACACACACACACACACACACACACACACACACACACACACACACACACGCACAATCCCATCAATACAGACAGCATCTCATTTTATTTCTATAATCAAATGTTTCCTTCGCCGTAAATCATCAACAGACCGAGAATTAAAACCCCGCCATCACCATCCTCCTCCTCTCCATCCTATTGATAGGCAAGGTGGCATCTCTCCCATCCACACCCTACTCCCAGTGCGCATGCGTGCCGCGGCAAACAAAGGACCAGGCATTTAACCGACGGAGGATGGCTAATAAAGTTTGACTCGCTGCAGAAATAACATCCAGCATCGATGCAGCAGCAACAGAAGCAAAGAGGAAGGATGAACTTAATGTATGTGCGCGCAGATGGGGGTTATTTAGGTACACCCTCCAATTCTCCATCACCCCCCCTCCTCCTCCTCCCTCCCACACACGCTCCCCAAATCCCCATCTCCCCCTCCTCTCCCTCCTCCATCCTCCACCTTCTCCTTCTCAGTGCAATAAAACGGAAATATGAGATCAATAATTCATCTAAATCATGACATAATATGGTTAGAGACTCTGAATGTGTGTGATAGTGTGTATGTGAGTGTGCCAGCTGCATGCAGCCAAATGGTGTCACACCTCCACACAGACAAAGAGGTGGGGCGAGCAGGAGAGAGCTCTTCTTATTTCTGGATGTTCAAATGTTTACTGGCTGTGAATTATGAGGGAAAACGCTCCTCTTTGCGTTGCCTAGCAGCCTGAGAAATAAAAATAATAATAAACAATTTCAGGTCAATCACTAAATAATAAAGAGCGCGGGATGCGCGTGAGGAGACGCTCCTGTGCGCACTCGAAGCGCATTTTCCCTCAATGAAAGTGTGAAAAACGAAAATCTGTGTCTGAGGGTGAAGCGCGTGTTCCTCCAGACGGTACACACCCCTTTTCACGCTCGTGCACATTTTTTTTTTCGCTTGGAAAAAAAGGGAGAATAGAAGAAGAATTAATATCTGGAATTACAAAATGTTCCTATTCAGCTCCGTTTTTGTTCTATTTTGTTCTTTTTTCCGTCAAATCCAGCGCATCTTTTGTCTCCTCTCTACACTCATCCATGCAGCGTGCGCCCCGGCTCCCCAAATGGAGAGATGGAAAAAGACAAAAGGGATGAAAAAAAATAAAATAAAACAGCCAAAAGCATCCAAAGCGCTCTTTTGGGGAGAAAAAGAGGAGAATAAAGAGACGTGGCGGTTCTTACCGTGCACACTCAAGTTCCGACGCTCCCTCTGCTCTCCTCGCAGTTTCAAGTAGCGGCTGCTGTAATTTTTTGCGGCTTCTCCTGCGCGCCCAGCGGCTTGTGCCTGCTGCACGGTACGGCTCGGCTCGGCGATCCTCCGTCTGCGCGCACGCGCATCCATACGTACACGCACGCGCGGATTGTGCACGCACGCAAACACATAGATGCACAATCAGTTTTTCTCAGGATGAAAATGTCTTTCACTGTCTGAGCCTTTTTTTATTATTGTATCCTATGAAGCCTGATTATGATGCGTCAATAAGAGTTTATTAAGACGATACTTTGATATCATAGTTGCCACACGATATTCAGTAGTACTTCATGGTGATGCCACTGCTATCATATTTTCATATTTCTGCAATATTCCGATAATATTCGCTTTAATATTCATCACAGTGCCTGTGTTTCCAAAGAGGAAGTCACTTGTACCAAAATGATTCTGGCTACTAAATGTGATTATTTATTATTTTATTTTATTTTTTATGTGTAAAATCTTTTTTTTATGGTAGATTTATGATTTTAGAGAATAATTTCTCCACTAGTATTGCGCACTGGATGTGAATGTACATTGTCTCTGCGCATGTTTTAGTGGAAATACTCCTCCATCCTCTGCCTCCTTCCATTTTTCTTGCCTCTGTGCGCCCCCTGCCACTCACTGCACACACAGACTGCTCCCGTCGTTCAGTGAGGGACTTACTGGTAAACTTGATGGACTTGTTGATGCACTCGGTACTCCACAGGTGGAAGAAGAACTTAGACACTTTATGTAATTAAAAAGTGGTTAGAAAAACACTCTTTATTTTTTAATTGTGGGCAAAAATGTGTTTAATCTGAGCATTGCATCAAAAGTAATAGCTCATCACATCTATGCAACAAAAGCCGTTATATCCAGGACACATTTATGTTTCAGCACAGTGGAATATGTTTAAAATTTTAAAAATGTGTAGTAAATCCTCCCATTTGAGAAGCTGGAGCCAGACGACACTGAGCACGCTGCCTTGAAAAATACTAATGAGAAATAATTAATAACTCAATTAGCTTCTTAATAAAGCTAAATTTAGGTTCATCGACCAATCAGTTATTTTAGTCCAGCAAACAGCTTCATGGTGGAGAGACGCTGATTTTGTAATTCATCTTATAACAGTAACATCACTTACCCTTGTCCTCAGTTGCTGCTTATCATTCAGTTTGCTCAGTAGATTTTTTAAATTGGCTATATTCCAGTGTCCACTGTTGTTTCAGCTTACGTATTTGGTTCTCCCTCCAACTGCTGAGTATCCATATGCTTATGTGTTCACTCGTACCTTTTTTGTGTATATTTACTTGCTGTACAACTGATTACCACCCAGGGACTAAATCAAGTTGAAGCTTAAGTTAATAATTCTAAATATTTTGCCTTTCATTTTCAAATATGCTGTTTCAGAACCAATCTTGATAAAAAATGTTTTTTTTGTTTGTTTGTTTTTTAATCCAAAATAAGTTTTAGTCTGACGTAGTTACAAAATGAAAATGACAGTGACACCATGTGAGTTAAATGCTCTTAGACAGAGTCTCAAAAAGCCTCTGAAGATGCAGTGTGTATTTAATTTTGTGTTTGTTGGATGAAAATAAAATGCAATGTTCAGTGGTGTCTTTGTAGTACACACATTTGGACACAAGATGGCGGTGTTTGCAAAGAATTGAGACGTTTCATTTGTTCCCATAAACCTTCTACTGAGGAAGTGTTTCCAGGTGAGTCAGTGTGTTTACTTAACTGAACCAGAGAACAGCACTAAGTTATCTTACATGAAGACTACTTTTCGGTATCTGCATCAGTACCTCAAACATTTTATCAGTCTTTCATTTTGTGAAGTGCATTTCCTTCAGTTCAGTGTTAAAGTCTCCCAAAGGAGCACCAGAACCTTTAAACTGCACTTTACAACTTCCTTAAATGCACTTCAGAGACAAGTGTTGTTTTTGTTGTTACTTAGAGTGAGTTTTAAATTCAGGATTAGATTAGGAGGATGTTGCAGGAAAGAAAAGGCTAACCCTTTAGGAGCTCTTAAAAACAGACTTTTCCCCATCTTGATGACACGCATGATTTAGACCAATAACTGGGACCATTCGACACTGTGAGCACAACCCAGTCACCAGAAACATCCACACCAAAGACACATTACATTTGTACTATGATACTAGTCCATTGGTAGCTTTGTCACCTTCTACCTGTGCCAGTCCTCAATGCCTATGTGCAGTTTCACATAGATTGACCACGTCAGTGTGTAGAAAAACGTGGGACAGACAGAATGACTGACTGACAGAATGACACACTGCCATTTTGAAGCATTTTTCTGTTGTTATAGCGCCACCCAGTTGCCAATTAGAGTTAAATTTCTCCAGTCACCTTGAGGCGTCTTGTTCCACATATCTACCAAGTTTAGTAAAAATCCATATGGCGGTTAGGCCTAGATAAGAAATGAGCTCTCTAGCGCCCCCATTTTGTTTGATGGGGTCAATAATGGAGGGGTCCCCTCAGATTATGTGTGGTCATATGCCTACAAAGTTGCGTGGTGATGGGTGAAACCCTTGAGATGTTATACACCTTTATGTGATGAGCCACGCCCTCCGCAATATTCATTGCCTTATAGAAGCTCAGTTTTAGGAAGTTTTCCAACTTTTGCCAAGAGGGAACTTTAGATATTGGTCCCTAGATTATGTTCACCCAGTTTCATGCAGATCGCTCAAACTTCCTAGGAAGAGATCCATTTGAAGTGTTTTTCAAAAAAATTCAAAATGGCGGAAAATCTATATAAGTGGAAGTTATGGGTTCTTGAGGCAAATGTGTTCCTCATGAGGAGAGACATCTCTGTGCAAAGTTTCATGTCTCTACCACATACGGGGCATGAGATATGCCCATTCAAAGTTTGACATTTCAATGGGTTGCTATAGCGCCCCCCTTTGGCCAATTGATGTAATATTGCTTCATTGGCATCCTGCCATGACCCTCTACCACTGTGCCAAATTTCACATGGATTGACCAAGTCAGTGAGGAGAAAAACGTGGAACAGACACACACACACACACACTCTCATTATATAGTAAAATAGCGAATATGTTCAAACTTTAATCTTCAGCGTTGCTGTGGTTAACGAGCGGTTAGGTTTAGTACAAAAAAGCCCACTTGCTTATGGTTACAAAATAAACATGTTTTGGCTTGAAATACCCTCTTTTCAATGCACCACCCCTGCAGTAAACGCAGCAATGGTCTCTGCAAAAATATATCACTTTTCATGGCACTATCACACCATCCATCTTCCTCTTACCTCCCGAAGACAAAGTCAGCTCACACTGTGTCGTTTTACAAACATTGATACGCTATGTATAAAACATGCAAATGTAATGCACTCATGGTTTGCAGAAATGCCAACATTTTCCTCTGGACACTGGACTGCTGAGCATTCATTCATTCAAAGTCCCTATTTTGACTCAAGTACAGTTTTAGGGCAGATTCATGCTCAGTGTTATATATGGAGATGGAGCCTTCGGTCTGTACTCTGGGTTCATTTCATCTGTATTTGTGCACGTTTTGTGAAAGCTTGCAGACACTGATGAAACAGAGCAGTTCCACTGGAGGTCGTGGAGGCAGTGCAGTGTAGTTAAAGAGAGACACAACCATGAGAAATGACAAAGACATTTAAATATTGGCAGAACAGAAATATTGGTGATATAATGAAAAGAATTCTCAGTCCACGTCGCAAGGTATTTGATGGCTGCACAGACCACTGCCGTCTGAAACATTTGAATCTGTCCTCTAGTGCCGACTGGCAATAGACTAGTACAGTACTAGTTCTCCCAGACGTTTCTAGCAGACAGGGTTGTGGATACAGGACTTTGACTTTTACAAAGCTGTTTAATACTGCGGTATCACTACTTAAATGAACATTCATCCTCAGCCTTTGTTGGTGTCAGAGTGATTCAGCAGTTTGTTATCAACATCTTAGCTGCTCTGGATGGATTCCCAGGGTGAGGAGCAGCTAACTGCAGCACCCTCCTCCTCCTCCTCCTCCTCCTCCTCCTCCTCCTCCTCCTCCTCCCTCCGGCAGGAAGTATGAGGGGATTAAGGAGAGGTCAGTTGGCTCTGGAAGACGCTGTGACCCGACTGACCCGGCCGTACCTGACCTCTGCTCGGGGCTGCTGATAAATCCTGCGTGTTCTGGTCTCGCTGCAGCGAACTGCTCATGAACTAAAAGTGACCCTTGAGATCCGACATCCCTCTCTGTTCACTAACATCCAGAGCTAATCCGGACGGCACTAAGCACGTAGCACCCCGAGGCTGCACAAGCCTCTGGGTGTTTATCTTTCAGGGTCAGAAAACCTCACAGACTGACAGCTGAGTCCATGAAGACAGTTTTGCAGATGTACACCTCAGAGTTACGGCGCCCAGTGAGGACAATGGAGGGAATTCATTTTGGTGAATGTTAAAGGTGCATTTCATCAATTTATACCCCTCCAACTGTGTAAAAACAGTGTATAACACGTGGTCACACTTGTGAAAATAACCCTGATGATGTCGTCTCTGATTTGGGCTTGAAACACCCTTGAGACTGTAATGCTGCATTCCCACCACATGGTGCAGCACGGCTCTTCTCCACTTGACTCACTTGTTGAGTTGTGGACAGCACCTGATATTTGGTGCTTTTGTTGGAACCACCTCAGTTGAGTTTCCAAGCAAGCTGAGCCGATACTAGACAAACAAGTCAAAACACCACAAACCTGGCCTGTTCTCATTCCAGAGCTGTCAAACTGCCGCCAGTGATTTCGGCGTCAGATACCGACGCCACAAGCCACCTTTCATAGCGGTATGATGGAACCTTTTGTGGTGTAATGATATACTGCCAATCAGCCAGATGGCACCTGTCCTGGCAGCATGATATGCTGCTGGATGGCATCAGTTTGAAACACTGCTGGTCACGAGGTAATATAGGGAGCTGGAAAGGCGTCATAGGGTGAGCGGTAGGGGTGGTGGATGGGTCCAACAAATCCAAGACTTTCACCCAAGAGCCGGGTGTTTGTGTCCCATATGAATGTAGAGCCAAACTATGATGTTTTGCCTAAATCTAACCGCATGCTTTGTTGGCATCCCTGCGTTGGTCCCAGGGTCCCGAAGCATCAGCAGCAGATGCAGGAGGACAGTGAAAGTGACGATATGTGACAACTTTGGATGAGAACATTTTGGCAGACATCCTGCACAAAACCACCATTTTTGAATACATAATAATGTGTGTATGTAACATGTGTATGGTTTGCAGAAATGTAAAGTGCCAACAGTGTTTCTGGCGAGCGGGTTGACCATCATCAGCGTCCACAATTTCTTTATTCACTCGACCAAGATTTTAAGAATGTCAGCCTGCAAAACTATGCTGTAGGCTACACACACAGTTCCGCCGTTTGGCTGAGGATGAAAGGATTTAGCATGTGTGGCAGTGGAGATGACGTCACGGCAGTTTCACACTGTGACAGTCAGTTAAGAAACCCACCGACACTGATGAGGTACCGTCCACAGCAAGAAACATAACAGAGAAAGGACGATGCACCAGAAGTACATTGAGTCATGTCAAGCTGAAGCAGGCAGTGGAAACGGGGCATAAGTTACATGGCACTGAGTTTCTGTAGTGTCCAGTATTTGAGGGCTTGACCTCTACGAGGGTCTGAAAGTCAGACATCCGCTTCTGCTGCACCAGTTATCACCATTATCTTTTTTTAATCTGTGTCTTGTAATTCCCCAAAACAATTAAACTATTGACTTTGCTCTCCCTTTGAGGAAATTCTGTGTAAACTGGGAGATAATTTAGGAATTTAAATATCTGTTATTATTATTACAGCTGCATTTGAACATAACAGAAAACATATTGGGAGCAGAGTGGAGATACCCATCACCATGTATCAGAAGGAAAAGCACCAACATACATCCCAGCTTCCTTTTTTAATTTCATTTCCTGATCATGTGATCACTTACTGTCATTTAAACTCATCTTGTTATGGGATCTTTATCTTTAAATCTGGTGTAATAACTGAGGGCGCACGCTGCAGTTGCTTTTCATTTGCAACTGAATCATCCAGTGGAACGTACTCCTGCACCTTTGATTATCATTTTGAATTGAAGAGTCGGTCGTTGCCGCACAGCAGATAGATAGTGAAAATACGGCCTGAGGTTAGAAAAAGGAGCCGTTTCAGAACATCAGAGTCGAGTTCAAAAGCAGCTTTGAAGCGTTTGGTTCTGGTGATGTGGTGGAGACGAGTCATGACAGACAAACCACAGTCATCGCTATTATTGACGCATTAATTATACTGCGTGGATCGTCCTGAACTGAAGAGTCTGCTGCTGTTTCTTCACTTTGACTTTAACTACCACAAATACTGTAGAAGTTCAGAGGCTTAAATGGTTTCACACTGATGGTGGACCTGCAGTTCTGAGTGACTGTAGCTGCTCTATGTTATATTTGCACATTTCATTTTTCATGTTTAACACAAATCAGCAGTGGGCTGCATACTGTCTGCTCTCTCCTCTCTGTAACTCATCACTTTTTTACCTGAACTACTTCACAGATTATATCTATCATTCTAGGATTAAATGTTACATTTTAAAGGTGAAATGGATCTAATGACATTTTACCCACATTTTTACTGGAGATTATAATTTTCGGGTGAAGAAAACACTATATTATCTTCCATTTCAGTCGTTATATCCCCCTTCATGCTGCACACTGGACCTTTAAATGTGATTGATTTTGTTCACCTTGAGATTGATTGAGCTGACTGACTCACACCTCACATTAAACCTTCACTTCACTGATCCTATTTTCCATTTTCTCTAGACTTCTTGCCACCTTGATGATTGAGATAAACTTTCACAGACATAATGCAACATAAAATATCTGCTACAATTTAGTTTATTCACCAGTAGACCTAAAACAGATCATAAAGAACACTCTTCTCTCTGGTGTTTTCATCACATCCAAGTGTTTGTGTTATCTCTCTCTGGGTTTAATAATAAGTAATAACTGGGCTTGTCATGCCCTGCCCAGATTGAAAGAGTCTGCTGCGTCATCATTTGTCGGTAAGTGGTTCAGATTAACATTTAGCCTTCGGTAATCACAGGGAGTTGAAGACAGGCTTGACTGCAAGCAATTATCAACCTCTCCCTCCCTCTTTCTCCCCCCGTCTCTCTCCTTCCCTCACTCTGTCAGTCTTTAGGGAGACTTTCAGGAGCTGTTGGATTTTTCAGGGTTAACCAGGAACCACTGGCGGGCATAGATGGATTTCCCCCGACGGGCCCCCCTCTTGGCCTTCTACCTGCAAAATAGCTCTCAAATGAACATGTATTGAGCAGGAGGAGAGACAAAAAGAATTCAAAGAGATTCAAAAAATACTACAAAAATGTACAAAACAACAAAAACAGACACAATATGACCTGGCAGAGACACAAAGTAACCACAAAAGGGGCAACAACAACCAAAAGGAGACACAAAGTGACCTCGAAAGAAACAAAAGGACCCCAGAGAGATACAGAACATCCAGTAAAGACACAAAATGACTCCAAAAAAATGGGCAAAACAACAAAAAACAGACAAAATGACCAAAAAAGACATAAAATTAACTTAGGAAAAAAACAAAAATGAGACACAAAACACACAAAACACAAAATGACCACAAAAATAACCAAAAGAGACACAAAATGACCTGGCGGAGACATAAAGTAACCACAAAAGGAGCAACAACAACCAAAAGGAGACATAAAGTGACCCAAAAGAAACCAAAGGACCTCAAAGAGATAGAGAACATCTATGAGAGACACAAAATGACGACAGCAATGGGCAAAACAACAAAAAAGAGACAAAATGACCAAAAAGACACAAAAAAACTAGAAAAAAAGGACAAAAACAACCAAAACGAGACACAAAGTGACTACAAGGAGACACAAAATAACCAAAATAGACACAAAATGACCCCGCACAGATACAAAATGTCTAAGAGAGACACAAAATAACAAAAAGGGGCAAAACAACCAAAGGAGAGACACAAAACCACCAGAAAACACACAAAATTAGCCAAAAAAGACACAAAATAAATACAAAAAGGGACAAAAAAACCCAAAACAAGACACAAAGTGATCACAAGGAGACACAAAATAACAGGAAAAGACAAAAAAATGACCTCAAATAGACACAAAATGTCTATGAGAGACGTAAAATAACAACATAAATGGGCAAACAACAAAAAAGAGATAAAAAATGACTAAATAAGACACAAAATTACATAAGGAGAAAAAAAGAATCTCCAGTTGGTCGCTGTCTGTTTTGTATATTAGTTATTTGGCTCATTGACATCATCATACAAAAGTGACATTTATACTTGACATAATACAGTTCCCACTGTATGAGTCTTCCTGTTGGAATCTATCAAAATTTGAAACTTGTAGTTAAAGTGACCCAACAAATTCACATTACCTGGCTCTCCATCCTGTCCCTCTCCTCCAGGTGTTTCATGTCTGTCATGTGCCACTGTCTCTCTCTCTCTCTCTCTCTCTCTCCTCCTCTCAGCGTGATGCCGGTTGAAGGACGTCTGTTTTGGCTTCACCACCACTGACACACTGAGCGGAAAAAAAAGTCCCAGCTCCGTTATCTCACATCTTTAGGAGAAGTCTAAAACAGCCACAGGAAATGTTTGTCTTCCTCATCCTGTTTTGGGCAGTTTGATTCTTTGCCAGCATCTCCGAACTTTCAAACAACTAGAGACAACTGGCTCCTGTAATCCTCCGGTACTGCTCGGTGATGAGGTGACCGGCCCGGGGAAACAAAGGAGCAGTGGTGCCTATCTACTGTCACGGTGCTGCTGGCACTACATTAAAGTGTCGCTCCAGTCTCAGCTGTCGAAAGTCAATATTTTGTGCTGATGTTTCATCTCTTTACACGTGTTCATTTTCATGACATTCTTGGCATCAGAGGCTGCTAGCTCGGACCTCCGTCTTCGCTGCTGAATGCTTTGCGTTGAGGTGATATTTCACACTTGCAGTTCTCCAATGGTACGAAAATACCTCATTGCAGAAACTGAGCTCCCATCTGAGCAGTTTTTTAATGTAAATGTTCCATTCACAGGGCCGAGCAGCGTTGTCTCGCCTGCCTCCATCAAGAGACTGCGGCCGTCAACGGAGCACTGGGTCAAAGGGCACCACAGAACATGATTAATCAGTGTTAATTTTATTAACGTGTCATTTTTTTCTATGATTAATTAATCGAAATGAGCACATTATTTTGGCAGCCCTAAATTAAAGTAGTGGATTTACCCTGCTCATGATACACTCAAACAATGAAAGAGAAAAATGTAGAACATCAAACTACCTGAGAGTCAGAGGGGTCACAGATAACAGATGGACAGTTGCCTGCAGGACAGAGAGGAATGATATGAGAGATGAATATGAGGAAGACCTTCATGGAGAGTAGAGCTTACATCAGGCCCAAAAAATCCAGCCTGACCCCACCTGAGCCCGTGCACGTTCTGTCCGACCCTGGCCCAGCCCGTCCCTTTAACTCTAATTACGAGCCTGAGCCTGGTTTAAACCCGACATTTTTTAAGGATACGAACGTGGACATTGAAGGCTGACTCTCGTCTTTCTTTCCATGTCAAGCCTTCGTCATGTGCCTCTTTAGTGTCGAGGTCCCCGTCTTTTTGCTGTCATATACTGTACCAGCGTCGTGCTGCACTTGGTTCACTCAACGAAGCCGACACGGACGTTGGGAAAGAAGACTTACGGCCTGAGCTGTAACTGGACTTATTATATGATCAAAGCATCCATTGTCTTCCTGTTTCATCTCAAATAAACTCTTGAAACTTGAGTTGTTTAATCCATCACAGTGATATTTTTGCTAGTGTTGCAGTACTGTTGCATGATCAGGTGCAAATTGATGTGAAAAGCCAATGGACGGCTGGAAAAGTAGAAAAATAGCACATTTGAATTTGTAAAAGTCACGTGATGTCAGCACATGTGATTTGTCGTGAACAGGCCAGAACATGAAGACGTTCCCTAACAGCTAAGTGCTTCAGCAGCTCCTCATCACTCACTCTGTTACTCAAAATCAACACCTACATGTTAACTCAATGATCCTGGACACAAAAGGTGGAGAGCAGAGGCGGAGCTGTGTTCCATACCTCACGCTTAATCCAGTTTGACCCTGACGGAGGAATCCTCAGGGGATTTAAGACCATCGCTGCAGGGAAGGAGTGTTACTTAACTTCTGTCAGCGTCGAGGAGGCAGAGGTCAGAGGTCACTGAGGTGACATCGTCCAGACAGGTAACCTGTGGAGAGGGATAATGGGTGGAGAACACCCAGCTGTGAAGATGTATCAACAGGCGGTGAGGTGAGTGCCTAATTACTTCAGGTACTTACTCGGAGGTCCGCCGTCACTGCTGTGCATTAATTTAGAGAATATTAACCAAAGCAGTGAACAGGTTTTATTGTTCAGAACAACTTCTTTGGCAACAGTGAAAGAAATGTGACACTTTTTACTGAAGTAAAACTAGCAATACTACTGTTTATAAAGTATTTAGTATTAAAGTACCAAATGTAAAAGTACTCATTATGAGAGATGGCCCATTTCAAAATCATATTTACTATATTATTGGATATATTGATGCAACATTATGTTCATCACTTTAATGTTGCAGCAGCTAGAAGTAGAGTTTATTTTAATTAATCTGAATACTCCAGAGTAGCAGATAAAAACACACCATAATTTATGAGTTGATAATATTCAATATCAATAATTTTAGGCTTCAAAGTAACCACTGACTCAAGCTGTCAGATAAATGCAGTTGAGTAAAAAGAACAATATTTGCCTCCATGATGTAGTGAAGTAGAAGTAAAGGTGCACAAAATGGAAATATTCGGGTAAATTAGAGCAGAGTCCGCTGAATCAGATCAGTCTATCTGACAGAGGCGGGCTCTGGGTGGGCGTAACGTGATGACGACAGCGCTGCCGAAGGGCCGCGTCCATTTAGTTTAGCTTTGTAGCAAACTACACTAATCTTTTTCCTTGAGAGAGGAACAGAACACTGCCCTAGAAGGTTTTGTTTCCAGGAAGGACGTTTTTGCTGTTTTGCCGACAGGATACGGCAAAAGCATAATATATCAGTTAGCCCCACCGGTCAGCAAACAAATGGGGCTTAGTACAATGAATACGTCACCTTGATTGGCTCTCGTGCTATCCAATTGTGCATGGCGGCATTTAATATGCCTCAGTTAGTGCCGCCCCTTGGGTAGGGAGGGTGTATCGGTGAGGGCCAGACTCAAAATCTTTCTAGATATGAGTCTGGATTTCCAGGCTAGCTGGAGGCAGCTTTTTGTTATAGTTTTTAATGAGAATGAATCTTTTTTTCTTGCTGTTTTTATGTTGCTATGCTCCTCCTGTTTCTGAGCTCTTTGTTGAAGCGCTCTGAGCTCCATTTTTTTGGCTAGTTGCATTCAATCTTTTTTTAAAAAAAGGCAGTGTGGTGCGCCTCATCTTTTGCAACCTCCAAATCACTTTCTGTGTGATCAGGGCTGTAATGTATCATCCAAGGTTTGCAAGTTAAGTCCTTCATAAATACTTTCTTAATCAGACAGTAGTTTGGACAGATTCGAGATGATAGGCAAAAAATTGTCCACTTGAGGCTGGCTCCAAGAGCAAGTCAGTCCCCATAGACCCCACAGTCATCCCCGCTGTCTACAACTCAGATCCTCCCTCTCTGCTCCATAAAACCAAGATGGCGATGGCCAAAATGCCAAAACTCAACGCTTCAAAACAGAAGTCCACACACCATGTGGGTGACGTCACAGCAGCTACATCCATTATTTCATACAGTCTCTGTGTGGCTTCTCTGCTGGGACATTTTCAAAGTTAGGATGTTTTTCAGAAGGACTTCAACTTAACTTTAAAACACCAACATGAATTGTTAGTAGTCAAAAGTTGCTTTGGTTTACGGGCCACCTGACCCCTCTGGCCCCTGCGCTCACAGTGTGTCCAGTGCTTTTACAATCCAGTCTGACTGCCTGTGAGAACCAGACATGTTCAGTCAGTTGATAAACATCTGAAATAGTGCATTTTGGAAAGAGCATGATTTTCAAACAAAGTACAAACACATCACAGATGAGGATGAAGTTTGGTTAGCCAAACATTCTTGGCCCAACACTGGCCTGATTTAATTCGACATGCTTGGTTGCCGGTCGTATACCAGACTGAGATATATGATGTGCGAGCTGACCAAGAAATGTTAGCTGGTTCCACAGTAAATCTGAGCAAGGCAGCTCCCTCAAAACCTCCCAAATCTGGCAGCCATAGATGGGATCTGACTCCAGAACACACCCAACTGCACCGACTCTCAGCCGCAACTAGACCGATATGTTTGGCTGCCTCGATGGACTTTTTTCTAGAGCACATGTATGAGCTGAATGTGAACGTCAGTGCAAACCTGCTTCACCGTCCTCTGTTCACCTGCCTGAGGATGAGACGTCAAACATCCGTCTCCACCATCTGAAACAACCCCAACCTTTTATGTTTTCCTGTGACTGTGTCAGATGGTGTTCCCTCTCTTCAACAAGCAGCTGATAGTCACAGGATTGCAAAACCACATGCAACATTGTGGTTTTAGTGTTGCACAAGTTCAAAACAGACCCAGAGGATGTGAACACAAAAGAACCTCAGAATCCTCCTGAATCTTGTGACAAGGTCATAAATATAGAATAATATACTTTTTATTTGCTCTGACATAACTTCACACCTTCCTCTCTTAGTTTTCTGTTCTGCCATTTTTTGAATGCAGTTATAAGGAAAATGTGGACTGTATGCTGCCATTGTGCTCATGGTGGTATGTAATAAGAATCAGGGACAGTGGGTCAGGGGGCAACACTCAGGTTTACTGTTCTCCTGCCAGTCAGCAGCAGGGGGCAGTAGGCTTACTTAAAGTTGTGTGTAGGCTCAAAGCAGAGCCGACACTGTAGCCTACACAAGTGGCCTAAATAAAACTTATCAAAAATGTGTAATTGTTTGGTGGTGTGTCGGCGTCGCTGTGTTAAGTTTCTGTTAAGTGCAGTGAAGTTTGATTAATTCAACTATCACACCCAATACACATATAAAACATAACAACACTGAACAAAATTACAGTGCTCACTCGCTCGCCTGTGCTCACCCCTCCCGTCGGCAAAGTTACGGTGGCGTCCGAGGAACAAAACACTTTGGAAAAATGGCATGATCCGCGAAAGAGAGCAGTGTCTCCGAAGCAACGAGCAATGAGGTGAAGATCTAACCAATATTACGATATGTTAGAGGTTATCAGTGAGAGGTTAGGAGTGTTTTATTCCTAATTGTTTTGTAACATGAGCAATCATTAGCGCAGTAATGCTAAATAACGTCATGGCACAGTGCAGCAAATAATCGTTAGGTTGGTAGGATAACCGTTAATGTTATATATTATAATATGTGTTTGCAGAGTGATTTCCACAGGAGGCAGGGAGAGGAGGGAGAGGAGGCAGTGCCTGTTATGCCTTTGACATAAGACTAAAAGTTTCACAAGTGTTTTACAGTAATTGCTCTACCTGGAGATGATGTAACGTTACGAACTCTCCTCCTCACTCCCTACTAGTCGAGTCCGACACGTAACTCTATTATACTACGTGCTGACAAATAGTAGCATTTATTTCAGTAGTTTACCTGTCCAGCAGAAAACAGGCCACTTCAGCGTCAGATTGAGGCCCTTAGTCCTTCATGAGCCCCCTCCATCGCTGAAAAACATCACCGATGTTTATTCTCTGCCGCCGCTTGTCCCGTTTTCTTTGCCCCTCTTTGCGTCTTCTTTTCCTCGCAGATGACGGTTCGGGTTCATTCTCTCCTGTTGCGTGGTAAGTGTCGTCCATTCGCAAACTTTGTAACTAAAAAAACTTTTCACTACTCTCTATCGATGAACTACTAACACTCTCTGCTGTTTCCTCCTCCTTCTTCCTTTTTTCCACTTTCAGTAAAATTCAAATGAAGTCAAAAGTTTGTCATGTTTCCAAAACTGAGCCGACCCTAAAAGAATTCTCATTTAAAGCCAGAAAGAAAGAATAAACCGACTCCTGAGCAGCAACATGACACACTTTTGGCTGAATGAGAGTTTGATGGATAAAAAACTAAACCTAACTTGTCTTCCGTATTCATCATCATTACTGTGTAAATGTTTCTGTTTGATATAAACCTCCCTGGACATCATTCAGGCTTCCAGTGAACTACTGAACAATTGTTGTGTCACTTTCAAATCTCTGAAGTGTTTTGAAAAAAATGTAAATGTTTATTTCGACAGCAGTAAGTGGAGCCGGTGTTGGGATTTCCAAAGTCAAGAGGACATAAAAATAACACTTGTTTCCTGAAATTCTGTCCAAGTCTCCAACATCAAAATGTATTTTGTTGACAAAACAGTCTCACTGCAAGTGGCTGTTCAGGAGCTTTTAGATCTTGAGCTACATCAGCAGATGGAGTTTGCACAGTTTCTTGGGAATGTGGGTTCACATTTACATTCCTCCAAGCACCTTAATGGCTTCTCACCCAGGTCTGTGTGAAGGCTGGCGTTCAAAGGTGAGTTTTGAACCTAGTAACAGCAGTTGACAAAGACAATCTCACCTCAAGATCCATTTAGCACCTGTTTAAGTTTAAAATTTTATCTAAATTTCAAATCACTTTTGTCAGTTATCGAGTCTCTTTGATCTTTGACCTTAAACATTACCTGAACTACAGCTTCCTCTTGACGGGGCTGTCAAATTAAATCTTCCATTGTTTTCATCCATCTACTGGGCTTCTGTTCTTCTTCTGTGTTTCCTTTTACTGATACATATTGCTTTGTGTTTTTATTCTACTGAAGGCAAAAACACATAATAATACGAGACGGCGGCGCCTGCGTGTTTTCAGCTTGATGCTTCCTGCTTGCACTATCCCTTTGCTGCTGTAATGTTGCAAATGTACCTGCTATGGGACGAATAAAGGAGTATCTTATCTTATCTTCACTGAATTGAAATATTTAACTTCGAAAACAGTATATCTGGATTTATTTGTGCTTAAATTACATCTTTGCAAATCAAAAAACTTCATATTTTAATTTCAATTCCAAAAGCTGAATTTGGAATATACTTTTTCAACATTCAGATAAAAAAAAAAAAAAAAAAAAGTAAAATAAAATAAAACAAAAAATTCAGGTTGCTCATTTTTTTGGTCAGATTTAGATCCAAAAATTCAAGTTGAAAATGTTCTAATGGCAACAGCTGATACAGTCAATTACTCAAACAAAGCAAACTTGGTTTCCAGGTTATTTTATGTATTTATTTTATTTTTAAATCTGAATCTTTTTTTAATTCTGAAACTTGATTTTTTTTTTTTATCCAACTTTGTAAAAAAATCAAATTCAGCTTTTTGAAATTGCAAATCAAGAAATTTCATATTTTAAATTTCAAGGAGTGGAATTCATAAATTCAGACACATGGTTTACAGCGTAAAATATTTCAATGCTGTGAATTCAGAGGTGAGTTAAAAACAAAAATAAAAATCAAATACTGGTGTCTTGTTCTTGCCTCCACAGCTTTTCACCTGCAAACATCACCTTCAGTCTGTCACTCATTCAGCTCCGCGCTCCGCATGTTGACAGCAGGAGGAGTCCGAGAGACAGCGGGGCTGCAGGAGGAGGAGGAGGAGGAGAAGGAGGAGGAGGAGGGAGGTGCTGGGCGTGGAGGGTGGAGCTTCAGGATTATTGTGCACCGGTCTAAGTGACTGACTGAGGGAGCTTCTCCAAAGTTTGACCGGCCTCCCGTTTATTCTCTCCCGCTGCACGTTTCCCCAAAACAGCCAAACTCCACACTGACTGACGCGAGCACCAGAGAGCCGCACGGAGAGGAGTCTGCGCTCCTGCAGGAGAAGAGCCCAAAGTTTTCTTCAGAGGACTCCTGCTGTCTCTGCTGGAGCACTAACCCATGAGACAAAGAGTAAATTAACTACTGTAGCTCCACACTGAGTGACTGGCTGACTGTCTCCATCCTGCAGGCGCTCAGGAGGAAGATCATGGACTGAAACTCTGGGATCTGCTTCCTTTTGTTGTGCTTGGAATCTCACTAACAACACATGAGGTGGATTGACCGGACGCGCGCTTTCCATACAGTAAATCCTCGGGGATTAAAATAACGAGGGCGATGGACAATTTCTTCACGGAGGTAAGAAGTCCTCAGTCTGCTGCTGCTTCATTCATGCAACATGTTGGACACACTCAGAGTTAGACTTTTCTTTCTCACATGACTCCTGTGATAAACTTTAGGATGCTTGTATCTATTAAAACATCTTAAAACATGCACTGCAAACACATGGAAACAACTCATGAAGCATATCAGCAACACACTCAGTTGTTGTAGGAGTATTGTAATATTATAAGGATCCAGATACCTTGAAGTGCAATAAAGTGAGGATACACTCACTACTGAGCACCAAAATGGAAATTAAAACACAGTTAAGCTCAATGAGGCCAACAAATGTCACTACAGGACTTCCCATTGAAATGTCAAAAGGATTTTACAGGAGCAAGGGTGTCATAAAGAACTTTAAATGAGCCCTGAACTCGTCACAGAATGGCACACACACACACACACACACACACACATTGTAAAAGCCCTGTAGGTGTATCACAAGAATATCAGAGGGACTGTGCCGGGCAGACTGGGGGCTGGACGGGGTCCCTGTGGATCTGTGGTATTTCCGCACCTCTTTTCTCGTTTCCTCCAAGACAGAAAATGCTCCACAGCTATTAATAGAAGTCTGAACCTGCATCCACAGGGAGCTGTCGATTGGTCAGACGACAGCAGGAAGGCCCTCATTGAATGGTTGTGTGATGAAAGACAGTTTGGGGTTTTAATTCCAGGGATCCTCTGTGTCATGAGGCTGCGTGGACTCTTTGATGCTGATGCATCCGTCCAGTGTTGAAAGCTGCTCGCTGTTTGTTTCATTATAAGGCAACATCTATTCTGTTTAACAGAAAAGCAGTTATTGATGCGTTTATCTCTCTGAAAAGAATCTAAAGCGATGAACAGTTAGTCAGTTAGTAATTGATCAAGTTTTTGTCACTTTTTTTGATAATCTGTTTGTTGTTTAACTCACTTTTCAAGAAAAAATGACGAACATCTCCTGGTTCCAACTCATCAACTGTGAAGATTTGTCTGTTTTTCTCTGTCTTTTGTGACTGAAAACTATAATTATCTTTTGGTTTTGGACTGCTGGTGTGGTAAAACAAGACATTTGAAGACATTAGCTTTGACTCTTGGAAATGGGGGTGAACAGTCTTCAGCTTTTTTATGTTTTATAGTTGCTTCCCCATTGATTTTAAAGGGACAGTTCAGATTCTCTGAAGCAGGGTTGTATGGGATGCTTATCCATAGCTGGTGTATCACACACAGTAGATGGCGGTCGGCATGCTCCCACTTTGGAGAAGCAGGCCGGAGTCTGACACAGAAGTAAAGTAATGTACTGGTTTGGACGGGGTCAGCAGCAAAACATATTTTAGCCACCTAAAAAAAGTCACCATCAGTTTAAGTGCACGCCATTTTGAGAGTATTTTCACCACTTAAAAAACTTAACTTTGCTGTCAGGCAGCCTGTTCCGACGGAGACAGCTTCAGTTCACCATCACCACCAGACTCCACTGACAAAAACAGGGATTTTAGCTCACTGAACACAGCAGCTGCAGGTCTACCTCTGCTTTGATCAGTTAGTTAGTTTGTGTTGATGTGTGACTTTGGGGAATCTGAACTAACCCTTTTAAACAACAAAGTCACACAAAAACACAAACAGAATAACTGATTGAAGCAGCGGCAGACCAGCAGCTCCTGTGTTCACCAACATTAAATCACTGTTTTTCTCAATGGAGTCTGGCTTTGAAGAGAGAGATATAACAGCTCCATTTTCTCATTGGAAATCACTGTCTGACATGAAGATAAAGTGCTAAAAATATTTTAAATATAGTATACACTTAAACTGATACTGATTTTTTTTTAATTGGCTAAAATATGTTTTGTTGCTGAACCCTCCACAACAGTTCATTGCTCAGCTTCCATGTCAGACTCCAACCTGCGTCTCCAAACTGCAGGCTGGAGTCTGACATCTACTGTACGTAATATACTGTCTGTGTATGAGCACACCATGAAAGCACACATCAAAAAATCAGAACTACGCCTTTATAGGTTGTATCTTTCTATTTCTAGGAAGTAAAAAGAATAAAATACGATGATTCTTAGTTGACTTCCTGGTGACATAAAAGCAGTAAACTATGCTTTTATTCGCCTGGAAAAATCCTGTCATCATCTAATGTACAGCCACTTAATATTATTTCAGTTATGTGGGTCTAACAGGTGAGTTTGTCCTCCACAACAACCATGATGGCAAATCAAAGTACAGTCTGTCAGGTGGTTATTCCTGATAGTCTGAAGCTGTGTAAATCTTCCACGCGCTATGACTCATGACAAATAAGCAGTCATTGCGGTCGATTTACAACATCACGACCCACACCTCTCTGATGACGTCACCCAGGTAACGGCAGCAACACCTGAGTCATTCCTGAATGCTTTTATTTTCCTTATTGGACTCTGAGCCTTTAGGAGAAATGATTGACATCAGAAAAAAAACACATGACACAGCGAGCGATTTAAAACCGGTTTCTCTTCAGGTGGAGGTGTAACGGTTAGACAGCCTGTGAAGAGTCCTGCTCCCTGGTTGAAAGATTGCCCTGCTTTCTCATTGGTGCTCGCGGATTTTCAAAATCCAGTGAGGTTTTCAGCGGTATGCAGGGCCAAAGGTCACAAGACTCACTGAGCTCATAGGCGCTCGTGAGAGCATTCAGGCTGAGTAAAACAAACACTCTGAGGTTTAAGGGTTTTTTTCTCCTGCAGCAGAGTTGTGCCGGTCTCATGACGAGTGTACGGTACATCTGGCTGTTGAGCTCTCTCTGGAAGTCTTGGAGAGAGGGGGAATATTTGAGTGCCAGAAGCAGGCAGGCGTGCACAATAGTCTCAAATATCGGCCTGCCTGCCTTTATATCTGCCAGCTAATCGCAGCTGAAACAAAGAGCTCAGTCTTTAAGGAAAAGGGCATTTGACAAGGAAGTAAACCAGCTTCCAGCCGCCGCAGAGAGAGGAATTTGAACTGGGAAGGAAGCTGGAGTGTTTCATATTTATACTGAAGACAGTTTGGATGAGGGTCCCACAGTGACTGAGGCTGGACAAAGGCTGTGTTGATAGCACGCTTTGAGCCTTCAACCGTCCTCCTGAACATTACTGGTTTACTCCCTCAGTAAATCCACTGTGTACAAAACACCGCTCATCATCTGTGCAAACTCACACCCACACAGCATCATGGGTACATTTGATGTCAGTAAAGCTTTGTATTTAAATGTGCTCTCTTTTTGCTCACCTTTTGTTTTGCTGCCTGCTCTCACCTGTCTCCACACCTCGTACTCTAAGCAGTGAAATTAAGTCTGTTATACATTTGTCTGCCTTAGAAATAAGGAGGCTGTACCTGATCACCACAATAACTGTTGGCAGTGATGGATACATTACATTTGTACAATATTAAAAAAAAGGTTTGGTGCTGCAGACTCTGCTGGAAAGACAGCAATGTGTTGCTAAAAACATCCAGGTTTGGTGGCTTGACTGCTGCTGGTAAATGCTACCATGCACCGCAAAAAAAAATCTAGGTTTGGTGTCACAAATACTGCACCCAGGTATTCTGCTGGCACAGATGCCACTGGGAAACACAGTGATGTGCCTCGAAAAACACCCAGGTTTGGTGGCTTCAACAGCGGTGTTTGTCTGCAGTGGTCTGCAGTGTGGCAGGTGTCTCATAGGTGTCACGCCATCCAGCAACCCTTCCACTTCCTGATGTACGAATGTAAGGACTCCTTGGGTTAGAAGCGTACAATGCCAACATTTTCCTGGTGACTTGGCTGTGTCTGCAGTCACTGAACTGACTGTGGTTCACAGTGTTTTGGGAGCTTCAAGAGAAGCCTTGTTCTTAATATCCCATCTCTTAACTTAAAATAAATTTCTCATTTTTTCCCTCATTGGTGCATTTTTAATATGATCCATTGAGTTCTCGAAGTGTTTCAAAAGTGGAAGAAGTCCGAGATTTGGTCCCAGTAGTCCCACTTAAATGAAATGTGCTGAAGAGAAACAGCAAAGCACGTCGTCTCAAACTATAAAGACATGAATGTGTTGACAATGGCACATCCTTTAGCTGGAGGTTTCACATCTCTAATTACTGAGCTGCAGCCAAAACAGTCTGGACCAGAGTCAGTCCAGAGGCTATAAATAGAGTCTGACTACACACTCAGACTGCTGAGTTTCATCACTTGGTCACTTTCTTGAAACATGAATTGGTTTTCCTGTCCAACGACGATCACAATCACTTTACATCCTTTACAGGATACAAAGAGAGGCTGCACAAACAGGAGCTTAGTTGAAGTGTGAAGGACAAGCACGAGTAAGGTCATTAAAGAGATGATGAAGAAATGCCATTAATGCAGTTTGAAAACCACTTCCGCCATATATGGAACATTGGCACATCATATTGTTTATTGTACCAAAACTGACCTAATAAAACCCCAACCTTTTTTTAGTATTTTGTACTTTACCCCGTTTACAACCCTAATGGGATCCAACAAAAATTAAAGCTTTATTCAGAGTGGAAAACTCTCTTTAAGGCATTTAGAAACACTGAAACTCTCCAGTGAAACCAGCAGCTGTTGGAGGCAGGACGAGGCAAGTTTCATTCAGGTTTAACAGTCTGACGCCCTCGAGGCTGCACGAGGGAATGATCCTGGTTGGTGGATGCCCCTGATTGGCCAATATCCACTTTTATGATATGAAATGAATAACAGCAACCAATCAGTTTGTGCTCTGAGGCAGCAGGACCTGCAGTGTGTTTAAAGGTGTGTGAGTGTGTGTTGACACAGTGGAGTCAGTTGAGCTCGGTATAGAGAGGGTTACAGGGTTTGTTCTTATTTGAACTGGTGGGCGTGGTGCAAGGTCGGCTTCACCTGTCCACCAATCAGAGAGCAGGGTTGCCTCAGGTGTGGGTTTGCAGTGATCGCTGTATTAGTCGAGACAAATGTGTTTCAGACACACAGATAACAAATAAGAGGAACAAGAGGCCTCAGATCAGACTGCTAATGAATACTGCACAGTGCACACCTGGGCTCATGTGTTGCTCAATAACACATCATACTATGTCTAAATATGAAGACCTCGTTGTTTGGTATAGTTATTGTATTTCCAAATAAATCCCAAACAACATTGATCAATAATTGATAAATGTTTGGGTCATGTGTCGAAGTCAAATGTGAGTCAAATGTGTTGACCATAAGTGGCATAGATGGGGTCTGACTTTGTTACGCCTCCACACTGGTGACGGCCGTCTCTGTAGCCATTATGTTTTAGGTTGTCCACAGGTCTGTACGTCCTGTTCTCATGAAAATGACATATCTGGTACACCTTAAGGGAATTTCTTAAAATGTGGCACAAACGTTCACTTGAATGATGAAATGATTAGATTTTAAAGGTCAAAGGTCACTTTGAACTTGCATCTCTCAAGAACATCCTGAAGGAATTTCTTCAAATTTGGCACAAACGTCCGCTTGGACTCAACGATGAAATGAATAGAATTTGATGGTCATAGGTCAAGGTCACTTTGACCTTGCATCTGTCTATTCTTGTGTACGTGACATGTGAAAATGCCTTAAAGGAATTTCTTCAAATTTGGCACAAACATCCACTTGGACTGAAGCTGATCAGAATTTGTTGTTGAAGGTCAAAGGTCAAGGTCACTGTGACCTCACAAAACTGCACACCCTGAATTGGTGATACTAACCTTGAGTGTCCACCTTGAAACTTTGCTGATTGTACAGATCTTCAGTGCTGTCGAGGTGAAGATATGTGTGAAGCTAGCAGCTACCGATGCTAACTCTGTGAACACTGCAAAACAATGGCACCAGTGTTGAGTGCTACACTTCTGTCAAGACACCACCCCAATATCTGCGGTAACCTGGTTCAGTGCAAAATCGTGGCGATGAGCTCGCCAGTGGAATAAATGCACGTGTGGCCGGACCAGCTTACCGCGGCAAACCACAGAGAAGCTCCGATTACAACACACACAGATAGTGTGACTTCACTCTCTACTCAGGACGCCATTACTCTACTTGATCTTCACATAGCAGATAGTAATTTGCTGTTATGTAAATGCTCTGACTGTCCCATATAGAACCTTGGAGGCTGTGGTCATGCTTCACTTCGTACTTATTTGAATTTCATATCATTGTAAATTTAACCCATGTGTATCGTATGAATAGGTCAGAAATTCCTTTGTTCCTATGCTGGAGGGAATATTCTTTATCGACGTCCAAGTTGGCAGAGCTGTGCTGCATTTATCTGTTATTTTGTTAGAAAATGATCTCTGAAAGACAAATGATCAGCAAACATGAACCGTTACGGCGGCTGCAGTTTTGGCAGTCGGAGCCCAGTGTTGGCAACGAGCTGCTTGGAGGTTTGAACTCCGCTGAGAGCTTCTGCTTCATGGTTGTAATAAAGTCACACAGACAGTTATGCTTCCAAAATAAGCCTGTAAGAATCACACTGCTGCAGCCGTTAACCTGGTTTTCTAGATCCCATACCAGTGCTGAAACTTCCAAAGCTTTCTTCTCCCGCAAGCCTCAGCTGCCTGCATTCCTCATTAAAACCATAAAAAGTAAAAGCCCGATCATTGACACTAATAGGCTCACCACAACAAACAAAGGCCCTACCCATTTTAAATGGCTTCATTTTAATGATGATTTCAAGCATATAGAGCCACGCTGCTGTGCGAGAGCCGCTCCTCCCTCCCTCTGTGTCTCACTGGCTTGTTTAAAGCTGAAACCTGACACCTGTGGAGCAGCCAGAAGGAACTGAGAGGAATTTAAACAGCTTGCAGATTTGTCGTTTTGTGCGCTGCAGACGTCCCCCGCTCCCCAATGTCCCACCAGGACAACTGTGTCGTAAGTGCAGCAGAAGTGTTGTTCAGTCTGCAGCTTTTGCACCTTCAGGAGTTTCTTTAGGTCACCAAGTCAAGTGACCAGTCCGAGTTTTAAGAGTCTCCGTCTTATACCCAGTAGTGACCTCTGTCTTTTCTAGAAAGAAAGGCAACGAAAAGCAGTAAACTAATGGCAGGATAATGAACACCAAAAATAAAACATTTTGGAGATGCACTGTGTGGACACCCGAACATAGTATGTGAATAAGCTCAAATGTTCATTCTTGACCTTAAAAACAGCAACTTGATGAAATATTCTAAACTCAAGTTCCACTTACTTTGAAATTCCAAAGCTTTCAACCCCATCTCATGACCTTCCTGAAGTTGCTAAGTTGTAATCAAGATGGTTTAGTTGCTAACATACGAATTATGCATGGAGGATTCTTCATGTGATAGCAGGTCTGTTAACTATTATTAACCCTTTGTAACCAGAGCAAAGGGAAAGAAATGACCCAAAAAATTAGCAAGAAATTAGAAGAAAAAAAAAAACAAAACAAGAAAATGACCTAAAAATTAGCTAAATAAATAAGTAATTTATAAACAAATAAATGAACTTAAATGTGTTTAATAAAAAAAAAAAAACATTACAAAAACTGGACATTTTTCCTTAGTAGATTTAGAAAATTATTAGAAATAAGCTCTTTTCCTGCAATTTGTGGAAAATTTCTTGCTAAATGACTTGTTGCTATTTTCCCCACACTTTACAAAAGAAATCAAAATGATTTGCTCAGCGTTCAATGCTTTAAATACTTGTGAAATGCATCTGAAAGGTGATGAAGAAAAGTGATGTCGATCCAGGTTTCAGAGTGTTAGTGGACCCAGCTTCGTGTTCAGAAACAGTTTTAAGATGTAACAGAAAAGAACAAAGTTGACATAAAGCTGGAGGAATATTACCTAAAATATTAAAGCTGCTGTTGCATTAAGATTTTTAAAGCTTTTGTGGGCTGAAGCCAAACCATGAAAAGCAGGGTCCACAAACTTCCTGGCATGCAGTGTAAAATTCGGAGTTGAATTCTGAGCTGTGTTACAGTCTTGCTTCCTCGCCTTGAAATTTCTAATTAAGTTAGTAACAAAAACATTCTCCTCCAGAGTCACATATAGAGAGCTGGCGTCTTATTTCTCACGTCACTTTAACATTTAGTTAAAAAAAGAAAAAGACCCAAAGCGAGCGAGCCAAGCTCAGCTGCTGGCCTGGTGAGGCCTTTTTACGCTGCTGCTGAAATAACACCTTCTCGAGGAGGCAGACACTCTGGATGTGAGCCAGCGCCGCCTGCACTCCATCTTAAACTGGTTTCACTGCTCTCAGCCGACTGTATATAGGGCAGAGGGGCAACTCTGACTGTGGGAAATCAAACAAAGTCTCAGGCCTGCAGTTCCAGACCCCGGCCCAGACAGGAAAACGATTTATTTTTATTTCCTCCTTTGGCTGCAGCGGTGAATGCGTGCAGCACCAAAACTCAGATTTAAATTTATCATTTTAATAGGCAGCTCTGCCTGGTAGTGAAACAAGAAGTGAGGCATTGGACTTCAAGTGGAGGACGTTCATAGACTTAAAGGGACAATTCAACTCAAAATCAAAACCACATATTTTTCCTCTTTCCTTTTTGTGTGTCTTGGGGCCATAAACCTAACTAGACTTCACCAGCTCCGGCACCAACATGGCTGACTCCGCGTCTTCCTGTCTGACCAGATCACTGTCATTCACATACTGAGGGATTACCGCTTTTAAGATAAGACAACATTTTTGTCTTGATCTCCAAAGTGCTCCAAAACGCTGTCGTCCAGGTTCTTGTCTCAGTCAGTTTGTAGGTTAATCTGAGATTTAGATGCCACAATAGCAGCCTCGTGTATGTGGTGTGATAAAGAGGCCGTCGTGGTCGACGAGGTCAGGCATTGTACGGTTCAGACGAGAATGAGGTGAAGGCTGATCTCTCACATATGTTTTGACTGTAAACACATCAGTCTGAGGATCAGGATCACAGGATTAGCATTAAAATTGTCTTTATTTTAATTTTGTAAAATGTTCAATCTCCTTATACAAAAAAATACTCATTGGGAGCCATTTTTCTAGAATGAAAACATGAAGGAACACCAACAATAGATTTAAAAATAAATGTTTTTTGCCAATTTATAAAAATGATACCCTGATGTAAGAGATGAAAAAAGGAGACAGCTAGTTTTGATTGAAGCGAGATCTGACTGTAGCTACAGTCTGAGATCTCAAGACTTAGTTTTGTCTGCTCGTAGTGCTCAGACTGAGCTGGGAAAGAAAGCTTTCATGTGATCTGCTCCTCTCAGTACGAGTCAACACTACATGAATTGGTCTCTCTGCCTGATTTGAAAGCTCTCCTAAGTACAACGATGAATGATGGTGTCTAATATTTCTACATGTTACTGTGCATGTTTTATGTTTTTTATTGTGTTGTTGTTTGGCTGACGTTTTTGTACGCTGCTGTCTTGGCCAGGTCTCACTTGTTAAAGAGATTGTTGATCTCAACATGACTCACCTGGGTTGAATTTAGAAATAAAAAGACTGCATTTAGCATCGGCCATCTTGCAACAGATGAGAGCAAAGCTTGTTACCTTGATATATACAATGGTAGCAGAACACCAAAGTTGCTGGATGCTGCAGTCTCTGGAAAACGTGTTTTAATGCCATTTTAGACAAATGAAGACATGGAATGAGCTCATCACACTTTCATTTCTCACACCAGTGTCATTACTAGAACTAGATGGAAACTGACAGTGATCAAAAGAGTTGTGATTCTACTAAATGTACCAAATATAGTGCTGGAGACTTTTTATGTATAATTTATTTATAATTTATATAATTCATTTATTTGAGGAATTTCAGTAAGGATTTAGAGAGCATCGTCACTGAGACAGCACTAGTTAAATTACAAATGATCTTCTGATTGCTTCAAACAAAGGACTCGTCTCTGTACTTGTTTTATTAGATCTTAGTGCGGCGTTTGACACAATTGACCATCAAATTCTTCTACAGAGACCAGAACATTTAATTGGCCTAAAAGGCCAAGCTGGTTTAAATCTTATTTATCTGATCGTTTTCAGTTTGTTTACATTCATGATGTAAAGCCCTGTGATCTGTGATATTGGGCTTTATAAATGAAATTGATTGAAAATTGATTGATTAAAGTTGGTGTCTGTAGAAAATTAACTGCTTGGGTTTCAGAGTAAAGATGTAAAACTCCAACTTCATCTTTTCCCTTTTATGATATGGAAAGTGAAAAAATAAAAAATGCACGAGACTGGAAAAAAAAATACAATCTATGTAAAAATCAATTTTATCCAGAGTCAGATGAGCAGTTGCTGCAGAGTCACAGTTGTGGTTCCAGTCAGCGCTGAACATAGGAAAAATGTCTCGAGTGCATCCCAGTCCTCGATCATTTAGTTCTGCATGAGTGATTCTTAATAAGCCTTTCAAGCTGTGTCTTTACTCCAAGTCTTGAGTTCAATCAGCAGATTTGTTGATCAGGTTTTTCTGCCTCTGTTGTTTTCCAGTTTTTCTCTCCCTCCATCCGCAGCTTTTTGTTTCTATGTCGCTGTTCTGTTGCCCTCCTCTCCCTCTGTTCTCTTCTCCTCTTTCTTTCCTCTGGCTTTCTATAAAGTCTCCACTTCCTGCCGGAAGGCTCTAAACATTCCTCTGGATCCTGACACTTCCTAACCTCTCACTCTCTCCAGCTCCTCCACATGTGTGTTCATGACATGATCTGCAGAAGGCCTGGCTCGTGTCTTACCATTAACACTGCGATATGCAGGAAATTTTAGATTGATTTTAGACAAAATGCAGCCATCTTATCGCACGAGAAGCATTTTTCTTACATTTTTTTAACCAAAACATTAATGTGAATGATAACTCTTTTTGCCAATGGTGGTCCAACAGTCAGTCCAGTTGCCTGTTGGCATTGTACATTTCTGCAAACCACAGCATCTTGACATGTATCATATCAATGTTTCTAAAATGATGTAGTTCTGATTACATGTACTGAGTCTCTCATGGGGAGTTGTAGCGGATGGGGGGGCTGCCAAGCTGCAGACCACTGTTTCAGACCAACAGACAAGAAAACCAGGTATATTTTAGTGGTTTATTGGCAGCAGTTCAACCATAGCCAAGAGTTTTTGTGCCAAAACATAACAACATAATAACATGAAGAAAAAATTCTACTTGGGCTGTCAAAGTCAACCCTTTTAACTTCACTAATTTATTTGATTATTGGTGAGTAGCGCCGGACCTTCTGTAATTATGACCCTTGGCCCACCCCATAGTTTGGGAAATAAGGAAGCAATGCGGCAGGAATGTTCTGTATGACGAGCAGAAACAACCTTCTGTGAGCAGAGATGGATAAAGACAGGCGTCTTTTGAATGGCAAGTTCAGCTTCAAAGCCCTGCCACATGATTCTCTTGACAAGACCAAAGTTATTTGCATTTACTGTCGATGTAAACTGAGTTACCAGTCGAGTATGTCGAGCTGCTTTAAAAAAACAGGGTGTTTAGTTAACGTTTTTAGTGTAAAGTTGGACATTGCGTTGGTATTACTAAGTAATGTTACATTCAGGTGAATATGTCCATCTGTTGTTGCTTGTTGGGCTCGAGTTTGCCATGCGGTAGATAATTTAGCCAAACAATATAAAGCCAAAGTCAGAGTGTGTCACTCAGGTAAAAAGTGTGTGTAGGCTCAGACGCAGGTCGTGACCTTTGCTGTCACCCGACCTCTGTGTGACCTCATGTTACTGTGTAATAAAGCAGAAACTGCATTAAGATGATGTTAAAAACTGTCACTCCTCCTGTAGGTGACATGTCTACATATCAACCTGACCAAGCACTTACTGTACTGTACAGCTCTGCAGTAACACGAGAACCTTTAACCGCTGCATGAGAGCTCATTTCTTGGTTCGGTGGCTGCACAGGCAATATTTCAACATCCAGTAGAATGGGTTTGAATCTGAGATGCTCTCTTGACACTAATCCCTCAGCGTCCTGCTGGGTCGTGCTTCCCCGCTGCTGAAATGGTCAATTAAAACCAGGAATGAAGTTTATGGATCCGACCAGGTTTGATTTATCTTCACTGACAGGGTGTCACTCTGAAGGCAGCTGAAGAGAGATGAGTGTTTTGATCTGGGTTGTATCAGACCTGCTGTTACAAGTGCTGCTGCTGAATCTGTGTGTCTGAAATGCATTAATATAAGGTGAAAGCACTCACTTTGTGATGGTGCCACAAAGCAGGTGACAAATGATTAATAAAAGAGCGTCAATAAAAGTAAAAAACAGTATAAATGAAACAAGAAGAAGCCAGAATGAAAGCATTTTCATCAGCACTCATTATGTCGATTTTTTTCTAATTAATTGTTTTGTATAATGCCCATTTTAGTTTCTCAGAGAACAGGGTGTCATCTGCAAATACCTTTTGTCGGACAAACTGCAAAGCAAATCATTAGTCAGTTTCCAAAGATATATTTTTTTTGGAACCAGCCTCAAGTGGCCATCAGAGGACCTGTGTTTTTTGGCACTTTCGCATTGGCTTCATTTTTCAGCCCCAGGGGTTGCTGCCTGGTTTCATCAGGACATGATTTGTGTGTTCTTACCTGCACGTATTGGGTTTTCTGTCCCACCTGTCAGAGTGAGCCAGACAAACATGCACCTGACAAAAGAAGTATGCAGTGAAACAGTGTGAGGTTGTTTTGTAGTTTGGTGTGTTGTAATTTATGATTCACACATACCTGAGGGAAGTTTACACTTGTCATACACAACAATGCCTGATATACCCACATACACACACACACGCACACACACACGCACCTGGCCCACAAAATAACCGTCCAGAAAAATCACCTGGCCCACAAAACACTGTAATGATTTTAAACACCTGCAGGAAGGAAGCTGTCTCCATTTTCCATTCCTTGAAAAGGCACAACAAACTGGCTTTACAGATAAATAAAAAAAAAAAAAAAACAACTTTATGTGTGACGGCAGGTGTTTGGTCACATGTCTGTGTGCTGTGTGAGTCTAATTTGTTTTCAACGACAGTTGAGAAATGTGGCGTTCAAAGATACTTGCATGTTTAATGAAGGTAGATGTTTTTTATTTTAAATCCGCCCCAACTTTAAGGGTTGGAAAATTATTTTAGGGGTTTGGGCACAAAATGTTTGTGAACCACTTGGACTAGGGAACAGATAGTGTTGAGCACAAAATCTAGACTGAATCAAGAGTTTTTAGCCACTTTGACTCCTCAAGGCGGGAATTTCACACCATTATTCCGCCTCGCTGTGTTGTGTAAAAACGTACAGTCACTGAATGGAGAAACAGAGTTGTCTTACCTTTACAAACAAGACAACCAGCAGGATGGGACCATGGACAGCATGGGTGTGACGTTTCAAAGACGTGTTATGCGTCTAACCCATCGTGGGAGATTTAAAAGTAGCCGACAGCAGTTAGTGGCTAACTCAAAGAAAAAGAACAGCTGCTGAAAGTGTCTGCAGATTAGGAAAACAATGAGGTCCTGGAGCTTCTTACCCTCCGAGCAGAGGATGAGAACAGTCGCCATATAACAGGGACAGTAATTAATTGTTATGCCACTATTATTGTTTAAAATGTGCTGCCGACGCATATGTTATATGTCACACTTGAGGCCGACGCTATTGTGGGACACCAGTCACACCTCTTGTGATTCCGCAATGCCAACAATCTGTCTAAAATCACACACTGGAACGGCAAGATGCTGCTGTTGTCTGGTTCTGTGTAAAAATGCAAAGGTGGCATAAAGACGGGACCCTGTCGTGCTATCAATGAGTAAAATGGCTAATTTCTCAGGTCTCAAACATGTGACTGAGACAGACGTATCACGGAAAAATATGTATTCATAGCTTTTTATAATCCCACTTCATTAAGTACCACTGCTGAAGTGCTTCTGAGCAAAGCCTTCAGCCCTCAGCTGTCCCACTGTAGCTGCTCTGTTGCCAACAGCTGAACACACATTTTAATGACCAGAATGTTGCGCTGGACTGTGCTTAGAGAGCCAAATGTCACTGGATAATGAATCTTAGAGAGAGATTTGCGCTGTGGGAATGTCATAACTTACAAAAGACATCAGATATTGTGTCAGATACATGCAGCTCTGTTTCTGATCAGATCTGGGAGAGAGGTAGGAGGAGGGTTATCTGATCCCAAGATTCCGCGTTGACAGCAGCTTCCTGGAAACCACCGTCCACACAAACACACACGCAACATAAAACAACACAAGTGCAGGCTAGGCTCGACCCGAAAAACCAAACATCCATTTCCAGTAATTAGCTGCTTCTCATGCGATCCCGTTACCTTGTGAGAGCGCAGGTCTTCCTCCTCTCAGGACTCCTCAGAGGACTCAGTGGTACATCAGACTATTTTTACTTTGGCTGTTAGGAAAAACTTGAGTCATTATTTCATTTAATGAGCTGGTTGATTGATTTTTCTGCGCAGTATGGAGCCAAAAAGGCAATCAGAGCGTCTCCTCAGCTCCATTAAGAGTTGTAGTGGTTTTAGTGATCGAGCTAACTTTTGGAATTACATATTTATGTTGTTTCCTTGGCTGTAGGAGAGAAAGGCAGCAGCAAAGTTTGGACTCCTATTCCCAGAGGTGGGAAGCATCTCAAGATCTGTATAGTTTAGAGGTTCTGCTGCTTTACTGGAGGGGATTTATTATTCCCATTTTCTTCCACTATATTCTTCATCCTGTCTCTGCTGAAACATCTTCTGAAACACCTGCTGTGCTGTATTCACCTTCTGAGACGTTCAGTTTAGCACCTGTCTCTTTAAGGACCCTCACCTGAAACAGCCCAGTCTGCTCTGATTGGTCAGCATTTCTGAGTCTTTTTCAGCTCTCTGTCTCTGCACCATCATTGCCTAAGCGAAATGACTGTGACAGAGTATAGCGACACTTTCTACCATGAAAAATCACCATCAGCAACCAAGATTATGTGTTTCCTGAATGTCTTCATGTAGCTACACGTAGCATTGTACTTGCAGTCAGACAGTAACTGTGCATTGCACAATTTCCCCTGTTGAAAATCATCATCAAAAGCTTCTAAACACAACCAGACATGTTACAGCAGGAATATGATACAAAATCTTGGAGAAATTAACTACATCAGCAACCAAGATTTCATGTTTTCCTGATGTTAGCATGTAGCTACATGTAGCAGTGTACGGTTGGAAACAGAATATTCAGAACAATCTGAAAGTCTGATGTTTTGCTCACAGGGATTATCTCTACATACCTTTATCTCATTATTTGAAACTTCTGTCACGTTTGATATGAACATCCAAAATCATAACATTACATATATAACAGAAAAGCATAATAGGTTCCCTTTAAGTTGAGTATTTTCACAGTTTTACTACCTCCACTACTGACCATCTTTTAGTCCAGGACACAATCGGTCATTTGCATCCCAGGAATAGTGACTAATGTAGATAAACTCATCTATCAGATGCTGCATTATATTATTTCTAAAGTGATTCTGTTCTGTGGTGAGTAAGAAGTGACGGTCCTTTGCTTTATCGGTTAGTGAGCAGTTGAATCAACCAATAAACCTGCTTCAGTTGCTGTGAACAAAACCTGCACTGAGTGAGTAACAACTTGTAAAGACAGCTCACTGCAGCCTCATGGTCATTCACAGCTGAGAGGAAAGAAGGTGATGCTCATCAGCCCGTCATGTTCTCCCTCCCTGCCACTACCAGTCTATTAAGTCTGTGAGTGCTTCATGTAGACAGTACGGTCTCATGTCAGTAAGAAATGAATTTGTAGCATTGAAGAGAACGAGGCTGATTTACAGCGACACTGTCAATTAGTCGTCATTTAATGGTCCTCTGGCCTGCTGTCACCCCTCTATAGTGTGAGGAGCGTTGAATAAACAGTTTGTTTTTGTTGGCTTGCTGGCTTAAACTTGGAATGACTCTATCTTGACTCCGTTTCAAATGATTCCTAAACCACAAATGCATCTAGCATTTAACGCAGGACCGTCGTCCTAATGCTGAGCCGCATTTGAAAATTATAGTCTCAGCTGCATTGAGACATTTCTTCTCTCTCCTCTACGTCTTTGATTCATATCAAATAATGCATCGTAGTTTAACAAAGACTGACCTTCTCAAGCTTGAAACAAAGCATGTTTTAAGGTCATTTGTTCCAGCACTAGTTAGTTTCTCTTTAATGGCAATAACTTGATAGTGTCTTGATAAAGGTTGTGTCCCTTGTGGCAAAATGCCCTTGAGAAAGACTCAAGTAACCATTAATTCTGAGCTCTCTTCTGTAGCGTGTACCATTGAGTGCATCCCAGAGGACAATTTCCCCATTAGACTGTGTGAAATATGGTATTTTAAACACTTTGGGGTCTCCTGTGATTAAATAACCCCCTTCATTTGTTTACTCATGCACTACAGAGTAATTCTAATTCAACCCGCGCCTCACCACTTAACCCAGTTCTTCAACGGCCAAGCCACCAGAATTATTAGATTGTCTTCGCGAGTGCACTCAGTGACTTGACACTTTTCCAAAAAAGCCATAAAGTCATTAGAGGAAGTTAAAAGCTCTGAGGGTTAAAGCGTGTCCTGGGATCAGGCCTTTCTCACACTAAACTGAGCAAACAGCCCGAGCCAGAATAAATAAGGTTATCTGTGCAGTTTAGTGGGCCAAGCTGCTTCAAAGGGATTTTATACCTGAAGATCAAGGCTTGTTTCCTAGACTCAGATCTGCTCAAGATACTGGTCATTCAGAAATTAAAGGCAGAACATGAAAATGTAGGTCAATCTCATTTTGATTGAATGTAGGAAGGTGGAGTGCTGGGTTTTCTCAGAACAGCTGAAAGAAAAGTAAAGAAATGTTGGTATGAAGTTCAGCTCAAGAGCATTTAATTAATTGCTAAGTCTAGCAGCAACTCTACATTGAATAGAATCCAACAAACTAGGAGAAAAGTCTCATTCTGCTTTGAAATTTTTACCCAACACTGGAGTACCATCGATGTTCTGATCAACAAAATGACATTAGTTTTATCATCATCACAATCTGGATTGGGCCATGCATGAGGACAGAGACAAAAGCTGCACCTTCAGCCATGTTATTATACTTACTGTAGTATCCAAGCATCCATATTTTTATGTAGGTCTGTTTTTCTTTTATGCACCAAGAACTGGGTACCAAACCAGCTACTTTTAAATGTATCATCTCTCCGAACTGTCGATAGTACTGTGACGCGATTCTCGTCAAATTCATTGGTGCCAAATTTCAGTATCCGAGAGTGCATCTGGATGAAAACAATGGGTTTAGACACGAGGTGAAAAGGCTGCAGAGCGCCCTGAAGCCTGGAAGAAAGCAACTCCAAGGCTGGCAACAAACTAAAACTATCACTGCACCATGATCTGCCGTGAGAGTTTCAGCGTCTGGGTTTTAGCAAAATACCAAAAAAAGGTACTGCTGGATACTGGTACCAAATTCAAGGTACTGGATCAATCAGTATTGGTTCAAATGTGAAGGACTTGTGCTGCGTTCCAGCAAAAGTTGAAGGCTGGCATCTCCAAGTTGAAATTTCCAACTTCTGACCCCAAGGGTGAACGATGCCAAATTTAAGAAAAAACATTGCTGACCGTGACAAACTGATGTTTCTTTGGCAAGCTTACACATAATTTATTTTCCGTGTATATATATAGTATATATAAACAAAACATTTTTTTAACTGCAACCACTACATAATAACATTGGTGACATATTTTGGCACCAGTTTAGCATGTATGACTTTAAGCATACACCATAAACACAGGGAAATATACTTTATGATGCCTCTTAGTTGATGGTTTACCATTTACAATGTGCGCTTCCATGTGTGCTGCCATTGCTGTGTGATGTCATACAGCAGCTTCTACATGAAGTCGAGACTGATGGATTTGAGTAAACAAGTAGGAACTCCAACTTTGAGTGGCCGTTCTTTGTACTTTTTCTAGTAGGAGGTCAGAGATGTTCAAGTTACGAGTTGTCTGGAACGCAGCATGAACAGTCACTATTGTCAGTGACTAATGCTACAGGTAGTTGCAGCTGCTTCATAATAAAACCTTAACTATGCTTGGTCAGTGGAAAGCTGTAATTGTAAGCAGCGACAAGAAGTTTAATGGTTGTATTAAAAGAAGCAGTGAGCAGAGTTTGAGAAAACAACAAATTCGCCACAAATTCGAGCAATAATAAATGTTTGGTTTGTATCAGCAGTAACTTAAAGAAGCTTGTCGTAATAGTAAACAATGAGGCCGATGTCATGAGATAAAATTGCGCTGATTACATTCCTTCATGCATATAGGCAGTTTGTATCCCACAGGGGGAATGGCGGACTCTACCACCAACAATAAAAACTATTATATAGAGAGGTAATGACAGAAAATTAACTGAATAGCTGTCGCTGGAAAAATGCTGACCATAAATAGCATTAAAAATTAGGTCCGTCTTTTTTTATGCCTCTGCACTGGCTGGAGACACCATGTTTTCAGTTTGCGTGTGATATCTCAAAGACACATTTCTTCAAATTCGGCACAAATGTCCACTTGGACTCAACGATGCACTAATTAGTTTTTGGTGGTCATAGGTCAAAGTCAAGGTCACTGTGACCTTGTCTGTCTCATTGTTGTGAATGTGACATCTCAAGAACGCCTTGGGGGAATTTTGTACCCTGGAAATCCAGAGTTCTCGCGAGAGCACAATTTGAATTTGCTCAGCGAGTCACTCTGGCAATCAGTAATGATGCTCATTACCTATGCCGTTGGAGCCGAGCTGCACCAATCACATGTGGCACAAACGTCCACTCAGACTCAACGATGAACTGATTAGAATGTGGTGGTGAAAGTTTTAACGTCAACACCACTGTGACCTCAAAAACATGTTTTTGGCCATAACTCAAGAAGTCCTACATTAATTAGAACAAAGTTTCACATCCATGTCTGGCAGGTTAAAATGATGAAGTGATGACATTTTATATCCAAAAGGTCGAAGGTCAGCTTCACTGTGACATTGCAGTATTTTGCAAAAACACTTTTCTGGCCATTTTTCATTGTCATCACTCGGGAACAAAGGGGAGACATTTGGTCAGATGTGACATTGGTGACACTAATCTTGGGTGTCCTTCTTGAAACTGTGCTGATTGTATAGATCTGTGGTGTCGAGTTGAAGATGTGTGTGAAGCATCCATGTTTAAGCTTTGTCTATTGTCATGGCTACATGTGAGTCTGAACAGACACTGATGTAAACTGTAACTGCAACTCAGCTTTCTGGAGGCATACAACTGTGAGGGCGCTGATTCTAGTTAAAATTTAACTGAAGTTACAACCGAAGAAAGAACCAAAATTAATACAAGACTCTACTTACTGTACATGTGTCCCCACTTTCCCCACCTTTAAACGGTTATAGGTCACAGTGAAATACTGCTTTAATTTGTGCAGCCACACAGTGTGTTTCTCAGGGTAAAACTGCCCCTTTTTTTGTACAACAAGGCGTCTGTTGTTTGTCCCAGAAGAAAGGCAGAAAAGGGAAGACAGTATTTATATTCTGCCCGTTCCCTCCGCTATGAGTCTGCAAAACCAACGCCAGGCGACCACAGCTGGGCAACACATGGCAGCTCAGGCCTCAGCTGCCAGCCTGTAACACACACACACACACACACACACACACACACACACACACACATACACATACACACACACAATACACCTCCTCAACACTCACTTAATGCATCTAACTATGTGTGCACCTTTTTTTTTTTACCGGCCTTGCTCTCACACACTTGTACAAACAATGTCTGAAACATGCGTGAACATTCTCTCATGCACATGCTGACCTTCATGCACACACTCACACACAAAGAGAGGAGAGGAAAGTAGGTCAGGTGGGCTTTACCGAGGGGAGTTTGGTCATTTCCCTCCTTTATGGGCCTAAGTGGTCTTTAATGGTGGAAACCGGTCTGAGCCCAGTTAGTTCGCCGTCAGGTCATCATTGATCCTAAGCTGCAGAAAGTTCTAAAGTCTCTGCAGACTTTGGTTTCTTCTTTTGGATTCAGAATTCTTCTCTTCATGTGAGTTTGATTTGGCTTGTTTGCCTCAGACAGCGGCGGAGACGAATCGCTCTCCACGCATGGTTGTGGTGACTAATGAGACACAGACAGGACATTTGCTTCATCACTAACTAGTTGTATGCATGCTGTTCTTGTGACTTTTCTGATCATGTTTTAAGGTTGCCACCCTGCTTTTTACATCCAGTGTCACCCCCTTTTTTTTTAACTTTTCTACCCTTTAAGAAAAAATACAATCTCTTCAGTACATGATGCAGACAGCAACATTGATCTTCTTTGACCAATAGCTCTCGGACAGGAAAATAACATGGCTTTATTTAATCAAGAGCTGGATTTCCTGTGGTCTGGCTTCATGAAATCTGGAAAGCATAATCTTTGTGTTTGCAAGCAGAAGTAGACAATACATGAAGGCTGGTGATATTCCGAGTTTGTAATGGGATAAACACAGTCATGCCCTTGTGTTTGTGAGGTGCTCAGTGGGAGGGGCTGATTCACTTACACACCAAAATCCAGTCAGTTGTTGCTTGATCCATGTTTAATCTGATCACAAAGTTTCAGTGCAGTGCAGTAAAGTGTGCCCTCCAAAAGGTAAAATAAAAAAGCCAAATTTGGCAGCAGCCCAGTCTGTCCCTCAAACCAAAAACTAACCAGTCCCAGTTGTGGTTCCTTTTAGGTCACGGAGGCCCCCCAAAAAAATGCCTGACCAAAAATGGCACACAAAACCCCATTGCCTTTTTCTGTGGATGTTGCATGTTTGACTCAGTGACGAGAAAACAAGGAAGCTGCCCTGCAAGCACAACTGAGATTACAGCCTGGGCTTGTGGGATTCACAGTCGCTTTGTTCTGTAAACCAAAAACAGACTGAAAGCACCTCCTCATTCAAAAAACAAATAAAAGAGTATTTATTTTTATTTTCAGTCATACAGGGTTAGTCGACTGCATTCATGCTCTTCATTGCTAAACTCTGCGGCTACCGTCTCACCTGCAAGTTGCTCTGACAAACCTACTGTCAGCCTTTAAAGGGATAGTTCAGGGTTTTTTTGAAGTGAGTATATGTGGGTATATAGTATAATATCTTGTGTACTGTAAAGTGGTTTTAAAAAAAATGAAATCAGAATCATCCAAAATCAGAATCGGTGCAACTTTAGCCAAAATTGAAGAAATTCCCTCAAGGTGTTCTTGAGATATCACATTCACAGAATGGGACATATAGACAAACGGAGCTACAGACAGACGGACAAACAACCAAAATCCAACCCGATCTCACTCCCAAGTCGTCTAATACTGGCACTTGGGCGATGACTTCTATGTCAGACACCGATAAAAAAAGCTGCCCTTTCACATTAGCATGAAACGTGGCCGGGTACAGTCAGTGTGTAGTGGCACCTGACTGTGTTTGGGGAAATGTTGCTGTTACTGAAGAAAAAAAAATCTATTTGCGGTGTTGTACTGACGTAGTGCGTTTATTTTGAAAAGACAGAATGCATGTTGACGTGGAACAAGGTATGTGACAAGATCGGACTGAGAATGATAAAATCAGTTGGGGTTTTTTGCTGACTCCATCCACAGCAGTATATTGCTTAGTTCTCGTGTCGGACTCCAGCCTGCTGCTCCAAACTGGGGGCGTGCCCACTGACATCTACTGTATGTCATACACTGACGATGGATAAATAAAGCAATAAAAAATCTGAACTATACTTAACCTACAAACCACATTAAAAGACCTGGTGGTTTATGATCCAGTGGAAACCTTATAGCCTTCTCTAACCCTAGAAACGTCTTTGCCCTGGGCTAGTTTATATAAGAATGAACCAAAATGGCCGCCGCCTGGATAAAAATATCCCACCTGAAAAGCAGGAAGGGGGTCGACAAAGACATGAGTCCAGACAGGAAAAGCAAGTTAGAATTTCTTCACTTCAAAGCTGTTTGTTTTCAAAGGGCTCCTTCAAATCTCTTTTGAACATGTTCATCTTTCTCGCAGTCACAGGATGAGTGTGTTTATGTTCTAGTTGGGGGGTTAAAAGTGTCTCAGAGCTCAAGGTTTTTTTTGCCCCTTTGTTGTTTCATGTGGCTGCGTGTAATGGGAACCCAAAAGCATCTTCTCAGTCGTCTGTAGCTGGGCCAGCGACCAGGTGCTGGCACTAATCATGAAATAACGAGCCAATTCAAAGAAAACTAAGAGTTCTCAAGAAAAAGCGAATGTTCCAAAGGTCACAGTGTGCAGGTGTCAGAGATCTGCAAGAAAACACAAAAACTTGAAACTGTGTTCTTTAATAGGCACAATGTGGTGGAAGCTCTTAACAGATTTGAATTTTAGTGCAACTACAAACATTTTCAGAGCTTCCCTGGAGGCATCTTTTTGACTCAGTTTAACCTCAACAGTTGGAGCAAAAGTGTGTCACTTGTAGGGTCATGCAAAAGTACACTGCAGTTCGGCTTTTGTAACAGGACGGTCTTGCAATGTGTCCTTAAAAGGAGATGGAGCCTGAAATGGTACACGGCTTCTTGTCTAAGTGGCCTTGAAAAAGAAAGTGAAGTAGCAGAGGAGTATTTTTATTCTCTCTTTGTGAATGTGATGGAAGAATCCAAGACTAAACGCTGCCGTGTTCGTGCCGTTTTCTCCATTGTACTGCACATGAACGCTGTGTTTTACAGCACGTAGGTGCACATAGGCCGGCGTAAGTAGAGCATGTTAACAAGAAACAGCCAGGTCAAAGCTATAAACAAACACCTGTTTTCTCCATCAGCCTCCGCTCACGACCAAACGCACCCGCCTCTATCAAATATTCAGGGGGAGTCGTTACATTCCAACATTTCCATGTCTGACCTTAAAGACACATGAGACATTTTCACATTTATTTGCGCTTTACAAACTGATTCATTGCACATTGTTTGATTGTTTTCAGCCTGTAATTACAGAGTGGTGTATTTATTCACATGCCATTTACTCACAAGCTCCAAGCCTCCAATTATAACTCAAGGGAAAGTCAAAATTGGTGGCAACATGTTACTAAACAGTGACGTTGCATTTCCTTATATCTGGGTCCAAATGTAAAGAATTCCTGCTCTTTTTCCCAACATGGATCAGCTTCATCTGAAATACTAAACATGTCTGTCTTTGTTCTGCAGTTTATTTACAACACTGAATAGTGAATACATGGCTGAGTCATAAACATCAGACTCATCATCAAGTCACTGTGTCATCAGTTTACTGTGTTATCCGAGCGAGTTACCAGAACAACATAATGAGAGCTGTTGAATAGTTAATGAGACACGGTGACTCAAATAGACTCATCTTCAGCACTCAGCAGGTGCAGCGGAACAAATGTCCGCTGTCATCAGGAATTCATAACCCCGATGGATAAATATTTCAAGGCTTGTTTGTTGAGGGTGAATGTTTGTCGTCATGTCCACACTGTCGCTGACAGAAGTGTTCATGGAGGCTCTGAAGCAAAGAAGGTCATTATGACACAGAGTCTGGAGTGTGTCACTTCTTCACCGTTTTATATTTTTCATTAGTTTTATTGTGATTCATTTCAAATGACTCTTGTTAGAGATTGGTGGTAATTGTGTGTAGGTATATACAACTTTCCACCACACTCGCGAGGTAAAATGTTCTGCCATTATTCCCTTTGTGTCATTCTGTGTCTTGTGTCTACATTCTGAAGTTTTTGTGGGTCCATGAACGCAGCGCAGGTGTAGCTCCCCATGAGTTCCTTTTTCCTCAGCAGCAGTTTGTGACTCGCGGGGTGGGTAACTGATCTGTTGATCCATTCAGAGGTGATCAGATCAGATCGATGGACAAGAGGAGCAGCTGCTGCGAGTGAATGCAAACGTTTAGACCCAGCAATGTTCTGCTGCTCCATCTCTGCCCTGAGTGCGATCTGCGCTCTGACAGTGTGGTGCTACCAAACGGTATATATATATATATATATATATATATATATATATTCCAATAGTGCTCCTAGTGAACAGTCCAGATCCAAAAATAGAAAATATATTTGTGGTGGCAGATGTTTTAATTAAACCCCTCCACTTCCCGCTGACAAAATCAGCTCAACTACTACATCAGAAATGTATTCATTGCAAATTTCCAAAGCCAATATTCCCCACTAGTGACTGGGCTGACTTTTCTGCTGTCCTGAATTCTTTGTAGTGTTTCAACAGTGAATCTCTTGGATCGTTTGGATGTCTGGTTTTGGTTTCTCTGTTTTGCCAGCAATCATTTTCTGAGAGCAGACATTATGTTTTAGAAAAGACTGTATTTTGACAGTCTGCACCAACACTGGACCCTGAAGTCGTCCAGAGCTGCTATCTGCATTGTGAAATTAAGATCTAGGTTTCTTGAGAGCAATCTCGGAAAAAAAACGACTGCTCTTCATGGCACTATCCCGGCTGGAAAAACAGAAGCGGATGGCTGAAACACAAGCGCGTGTGTGAGCTGAAAGCCATCGGTTAACAGCAGCAGGTCCCTAAAAATCCCCATGTTTGGGGGTTGAAAAGGTGCATGAAGAATGGTGACAGGTCCCTAAAAAGCATCCACATTTGGAAACCTAAAAATCTGCTGGAAAAACGGTGGCGGTTCCCTACAAACAACAACGTTTGAAGGCTAAAAATCTGCTGTGAAAACAGCTATGGGTCACTTAAAAACACCCATGCTTGTGGCACAACAGCTACGAGTGGCCAAAACACAACAGTTTTTGCGGTTTGTTTATTTTTAACAGTGCATCTCTTGGATCTTTTGGATGTTGGGTTATGTAATGTTGGCTTTCCTGCTTTTGCTTCTACTGATAATATCAGGACTATAATACTGAAGTCCTCAGTGACAGCTGGTTTGAAGGTGATTGAAGGGTTCAGTGGCTTGTATGTTCTGGATAACAGTTTTACATAAGAGGCAATTATAATGTCATACAAGCCATAGCATGTTTGAACTGAAGAGACAGACAGTATGCATTTGGACTGCGAAACAATCATTTGAGTAGTTGTCTTTAGAGATGATGTATGTATTTGGTTTATTCAAACAATGTTAGGCATTTGCAGTGTGCTTAGAATGTGTATGTGATTGCTCATAACGCCTCCAAAAACATATGTACAATAGCAGAAAACATGTCTCAGTAACATTATTTGCAGTCACATGGAGGTATAAATAACAATAATGCCACTGCACAGGGATTCCCTGGTTTTGGTCACGTCAGGGTCAGAGTCCGCTGGTCGAGACTCTGCGGCTTCAGGACGCTGAAACCTCACACACCCTGATGAGTCAGCCAGGTTTCACCATCAAATCCTACAGAATCATCCAGAAAGACTTGAATCCGACATGTTCAGACACATACAAGGCCGTGAGCAAAGTTTATGAACGATTGAGCAATTTGATTTATTGGAAAGAGGGACTGGGTGTTCAGTGTGAGGCGTTAATGAAAAAAATATTTTCTCTGGAAGTTGCTGATTGGAAAGGTTTTTTTATTTGATAATGATACGATACTGAAGACTGTGGGCACGTGACAGCAGTAGAGACAGGAAGGATATACAATAGATATTAAATGTTCTGTCACTTCCTTCACTGTGGCTTAAAGTGAGCATGTCAGTGAGTTGTGAGTTGACACGCGGTGTGACGTGGGCAGACTTGGTGCAACCTGCAGCCGTCAGATGAGAAAGTAAACATTCCAGCAGTGATAATGACAGCGCTGAGCTGAGAGAAAACTGTTATTAGAGCAGTTACACAGTGCAGGGATCAGCTGTGACACCCGCAGTAATGTCCCACGTGCTGCTCCTGATGGAGACTAAAGCCCAAGACCATATTTCATAAACTATTCTGACTTTCCTGAGGTTTGTTATTTCATCAAGATTTTTTGTTGAAGGTCAGCACTAGGCTGGAGGTCTTCACAGGACCTCTTGGTTTTTAGTGTCTGATGTTCAACAATGTGAAAACAGCAAACATGTTTAACATGTAAACAAATTAGCAACGTGTCTGTGAGCTGCTGACGTACAGCATCTCCCCTCTGCAGCAGTGCTTTCTGTCTGATTTCCAGTTTTGGGCCTTTTCTTGTTTTCAGTCTTCTTGTGTTTTTTTTCCTCTGGCGGTTTGATTGTCCTCCAACTGAAAGAGGCTCCAAGTCTCTCCCGAGTCAGCTGCAAACTCACATGGATCCACCCTACAGCTGCTCTCCAGATCCACGACTACATGCCTTTTAATTATCCACAAAGCAGCTGAGGAGGATACTGAGAGCTTCATCTCCCTAAACTTGATGTCTCTGAAGTTTTTGAGAATGTGGCGTGGGAAAGTGTTGTTCCTTTATTTGGCTGAAAGGGTTTCATAATATACTTCTATTTGTGATCTGGTTCAAATGACCTGCTGTCTCTTGAGAAGTGCCTTGTAGTGGAGTCAGTCTCAGTAAAATCAGCCGGCGGATACCTCTTCATCAGGTGTCTTTGTGCTCCTGATAACCTGATCACTGACAATAGGAGGACGATCAGCCGATGAGCAGCTGCTTCCTGTGGAGCCTCCAGTCAACACCTCTGCTCCTGCCCACTCTCTGACACCAAAGTGTGCTGAGCGACGTGACCTCTGACCTGCCCTGACAATCGCTCTGTTAATAATTCAAAGCTACCAGGTGTTTGGTTGTTTCGTGGGTTGAGACCTGGTGTTTTATTTGAAAGCTGTGGTTGTATGGTGATCACTTTGTGCCAATCATGTGCTGCTTCTTTACTTTGTCTATTTTACTTGCCTTGCTTTTGCACAGTGTTGACATCATGTGGCTGTCTGTCCACATTAAACACAATAGACACATGCTGCTGATTTCCAAAAACAGTAAACAGCAGTGTTGTTTTGGCCCAGAAGCAAAAGACACATACAGTATTTTTGGCACACATGAAAGGTATGGTGCAGTTGTGTAGACATTTTGATCTTGTTGCCTTACATCTTAGTAAATAATTATAATTATAAACCTCATTTAAAGAGAACTTTAATAAGAGATGTAGCTCAAATTGCTTTACAATAAAAATAAGAATGTATGTAAGAAAATCCACCATATGCATGTTGAGGCAGAAGCGTTAAAGCAATCGAAAACCAATAAGCAACAGACAAATCTTACATCAACACATTTTGTGTCTTCACCAGAAAAATTGCAGCATTAAATGTTTAACACTTAAACTGACACACATTTCTAGACAAGAGATGTCCAGTGGCAGTGCCAGTGATGAGTGTTGTCTCAGAGAAGCAGAGGCGGAGGTGGTGAGGAGTGCTGCAGGACCTCTTTCAGAGGTCACCGTGAATTATTGGTTGTACAAAGTGACTTTGACACTGAAGACAACAGTTCACATCAGCTCTCCAACGAACAGTCAACATTTGTGTCTCTTAATCATTACCATGGTTGCGTTGGTCCTCTAACCAATCTGTAACCATGGAGGTCAGATAACGCTCCTTTGGGCCATTTGGGACGGCAGTGACAAAAGGGCTGATTTGTCACATAGCAGGATCTTGTTCAGGACCTAATGCAGATCCGGACCTGAATAGAGAGAATGATTAATGTTTTCAGTTCATGTGACGTCATGTTTGCAGGCAGCAGCATATCAAGTCCTGTACTTTGGTTTATGATCAGATACCTGTAAAACTAATGACATTCCCATCAGCCTCAGCTGCTGGTTACTTTGTGTTTGGTGTTAATTAGCATTAGCTAACCAGCTAATGGATGGCATCAGGTTGAAATGCTGCACAAAATGGTGTGATATAAGGAGCAGGAAAAACCCAATACAGTGAGTGGGAGGGGTAACGGACAGGTCCAACAAACCCTGGACTTTCACCCAGGAGTCAGGTGTTCACGTCCTGTAGAGCCAAACCATGATGAGTTTTTTCCCCCAAACCCAACCATCTGCTTTTCTTGTCGTGCTGGCATTGGTAGCAGCATCCCAGAAGGTCAACAGCAGGTGCAGAAGGACACCCAGTGCAAACATGTAGGCGAGAAAGTCCCGTGACAAAGCGGCAACATTTGACGACGGATGAGAACTCATGGGCTGTACCTACCACACATAGCCGTTAGCACAGCCATAGACTCTGAGTCTTGTTAATAAGTCTGCTCAAAATGCAGTGAAATTATTTCAAACTACGGCGTGTTCACCCTGTTTAACCTCAGTTGCTCTCAAGAGTGATACATATTTGTAGCAGTTGGCAGCAGGGTGAGAAAAAAGGGCACATGTGATTCATCCTTGGCACCAAGGTGACACTGCATGTGTTAAAAGCAATTATGTCCTGGCCAAGAGGAAACTGTCCCTGGATGAACTCCCACTCACACACCACTCAAGAAAAAAACGTAACCACACACTCGCTCTCTCAGTGTTGACCATCTCTGAGTTAAGACTGGGCTCTAAATTTATTCCGACCACGGAGCCTCTGAGCTAATGTTGAAGTCATCATGGGTAAAATCAGGCTCAGGAGCAAATGTAAGCAGAGGGAAGCTTGTTAAAAGTTGATCCTGTGGTCAGTGAAAAGGCTCAAAGTTCTGCATCAGTTTCACAAAACACACTTCCTCTTCTCTGTGACCTGTTTTTGACCCCTTTTCTGTTTTTACGTGTTTCCGACTTTCCAGAGAAAACATGTTAGGCATGCATGTGATGCCCGTGAGTGATTCTGAATGAGTGCAGTCATTTCTGTCATTTCTACATCAGTATAAAGCGGCGCTGCTGGAGCCTCTTGGCAGGCGGCCTTCTCTGCGGTCAGCTCTCACTGTCTGTTGAGATCTGTTATGAACTTCACCTCAACTCATCATCTTCCACCAACACTCTGCATCCACTTTGGGGGAAATTAGCTCACGACATCTCAGCATGTCTGAAGGAGCTTCAGTTTGTGTGGTGAATCTTTGTGATGAAGCTTATATGGATTTCATATGGTGGATCTTTACTGGTCCGACATCTGTCCCTCATTTCTGGTGTCATTTGTGGTTTTGGTTCGACCGTTGGCACTGGGACAGATTGGAGGGAATCAGTGGTGAACGCAGTAACTGAAGCTATTAGCTAAATATTTTTTGTGTTTTGAAAGAGACATTGGGTTTTACTGTAATGTATTAGTTTAATTTCACGTTTCCTGCCGTAGTGGGTCAGCTTTCCTGCTGCGGTGACCCACGGCAGCTGAGTAAATGTAGTTCAAACAAATCAGTTTCAGCAGTCTCCCTCCTTGGTCCGGTCTCTCACTTTCTCCAGATGAATGTCTTCTTTGTACAGTTGATGTTAACAGACAACCTGAACGTGCTTACACGTGCTTCTACTGAGCATGAGCAGTTTAGTCACACTTCAAGTGAATGTGAAATTTATAGCAAGTGGTTACACAGTCTAAACGACCCAAAGAATCTGAGCAGCAACAGACGCTCTGCTGAGAACTAATTCCCCAACAAACACAATACAAAGCTTAGATCTTAGAAATGTTAACTTCATCACAAGCTTAACACATGAAGGGTCACTGTTTTTCTGGACCCCCCTATTTTCCCTTCTTTGTGTCTGACTGACTTATGGGAAAAGCAATTTTTGAAATTGGTTCAGTATTGAGTGAGCAAGCAGGGCTGCGATGTAACCACTCTGGGTATTTGGCACCGTCATTTTACGTCCACTGAGAGTTTGATTTTTCCACTGACAGGCTCAGACCGTTATTCTAAAGCCCCTTTTACACTGCCAGATTTTAACTTTGATAGTTTTGCCGGCAAGCTGCGAGCCGGATTGGTGAGTTGATCCAAGGTGCCCAATTTTCCGCCTCGTAGGGTAGACATATTGGCAGAACCCTTTTAGTTTAAACAGATTGAGGCGGCCTTCTGCAATGGGAGGAGCTGTTGATGACTTGTGGGAGGAGCTGTTGATGACGCCGCACGTGGCGGTGGATAAACAGGAAACAGCTGACAGCAGGAATTAGCGAGCAGCTAGTAGCAAGAGACGCAAACCTGACAGACACTGTAAAGATGAGCAACTGGGGAGACAAGGAATTTGCCCTCGTAAACGAAGAGGCTATTAACCGTCAGACGACGGGGACGGTGAAGAACACGTTCATGGACAGTGTCTCAATTGACGTTTACATTCATTGTGTCTTTTCAAAATTATACTTTCACAGGAAATGCACAATTTCTGCCCGTTACAGGCGTCTTTTTTTTTTCTTTTTTTTTTGGAAATAAACTTACTACGTTGGTTAACATTTTTCCATTTATTTCTCACAACAAAAGCACATGGTTAGGTTCAGAAAAAATAATCATGGTTTGGCTCTAACTAACGTAATGTCTCGTCATGTGACGTACATTATTACTGTTGCATGCTACACATACTCGCACACTATGTTGCTATTAGAATAGCTTCATTGACCTTTAGTTTCACACAGGAAATGAACAGCAGGCTCCCAGGTGAAAGTCCATTGTTTGTTTGTCCCATCCACCTCCCCTCCCGCCCACCATATAGGAACATTCTTGTGTCAGAAATAGCGGCTGCTTGGTGCATATCATACCCCTGAGAAGAGTTTCTCGGTGTGTTGGTGTCTGATGCTGTCATCCACTGACAAAGTGGCAATATTTCACAAGTTTGGTCGTAGCCACTATTTGGTGCACACCATATCGTCATGAAAAGTGCCTCTGTACGTCTGTATCTAAAACCAAAATTATTGACAAAGTGATGGTATTTGTTGAGTTTGGAGTGAGAACAGGCCGAATAAACTCTGAATTCATCCAGTTAGATGTGAGTCTGGTGGGTTTGGCGATGTGATTTCAGGGCTGTTTCTGGTTAAGCAAAAAGGATTTTATTGTTTTATAAAAGATCTGTCTCTGTAGGGATCCTTTCCATAATGTCGTCAGAAACTTGAAATAACAATCTGAGCCTGTCAGTGGCCAAAAACAAACATTTTAATTGGACGTAAATTAAGGTGCACAAATGAACAGCCTGTTTCGCAGCTGCTGGATGCAGCCCTCACACGCTATACTGGGCCAATTAAAAAAGTGTTTGTTCCCACTAGTCACATAGACACAAAAACATGGCAAAATAGAGGCCAGGTTGAGGATTACAGAAGTTACCCTTTTCGTAAGAGGTTGCAGGAAGGAGGGAGCTGCAAACAAGTATGTGCATATCAGCAGAATAATAATTATGTCAAGTTACAACAGCGTTCACAAGGGAACAGGATATTTAATATTTGAAAATTAGCTGAGTGTGAACAAATATATGACACCAATATGACAAGGAGATCAGGTTTGAGGTCGAACACTGGGGGGAACTCCAGTGAATGGAGCGTCTGTCATTAATCAGACGTTGTTTAGTTATATGTGTTCTTGATCCAGATACTGACAGACGCAGAATGAAGCCAGTAGCCAGATTATTGCAGCTCATGAAAATCACATCAAAAACTTTATTCAGACCTCCAGTCAGCAACTTCTCAAAGCGTCTGATAGGCTGTTGTGAACTAGTCCATGTGTGTCTTATGGCTGCTGCTCTACATGTTCATGTGATTGTAATTAGTCACAGATCGTCCACAGTAGAGTGTGTGTGCAGACCCTCTGTATTAGTGTGTGTGTGTCTTTGTCTGTTGGCGTGTTTTCCAGTGAGATAAACACAATCCTCCTTTCTCCATCATCATCAGTCGCACCAGAAATGGCCTCTGCAACTGACCGACCGCTGGCCTTTTTTCTCCCACAATGCAATGAGTCACTCTGTTTATCCGTATAAACACTAAAAGGCTTGTTAATGCTGACAAAGGCTTTTATACGTGTGCAGGGAGCAACAGCTTCCGTCCTTAATTGGATTCAGCATCTAAAATGATCCAAAATAGACCTACAGCATGCTTTAATAAATCCTTCTTCTGGATTCTTAAAAAAAAAGTCTGAATATTCAGAGAGAGCCGTCTGTCGGGCGGATGTGGCTGCAGCACTCCTGCCTCACATATGGCTTCTATTAACCCAGTACAAGCTAACGGCCGTGTTTTGCATCCATTTCTCCATCAGAAAAGTGGGAATTTGGCGTTTCTGTGCCCCACTTATGAGGCGAGTGGGTGTGATCGGGCTGTGATTGGGCTCTGTTGTTCTGCTGCCACATCAAGGAGCTGCAGACAGGAAGGATAATGGTTTCTGCTGCGTTAAATCTTTCTTTTCTGTGTCATTCTGAAGGGTAAATTTGTCCCCTTTGTGATGTTCATCCTCATGTTGTGGAGCTTCAAGCTAACATACTGCATTGATTTGGATGTCGGGGATGGTTTGTTTTTGTCTTCGTGGGAACTAAGATGAGAGGGTTTGGTTCATAGTGAAAGGCAAACACCGGTAGATTTGCACTGTAGCTTTACATTTAATATGTTTTACATTACTGCTGATGATTTGCTGAAGCATGCAGTATAAACGAGGAGTGACTGAAAAGTTTTGATCCTAACCCAGAAAATGGTTAGCTGGGCAAACCAAATTATATTTTGTTTTATAATCTACCAGCTTTCCTTGTCATCATTAAGCATGTCCACGTTTCAAACTATTTTTGTTTGTATTTTTGCAGATCCTTGAAGTGAATAGTGGTCAGTGACTTGTTGTAAATGGAGAAACCTTTCTGTCACCCCTTATGTATATATATATTTGATTGTCTTTCTTAAAGGTTCCAGAAACCACATGGCAGAGACAGTCTGGTTTTGTGTTTTGGGTCACTCTGTCATCTTTTAAATGATCATGTTTGCAATGTGTGTTTGCAACCAGCACACCAAACTATTCTGGAGACTACTGCCTGTGCTGGTTTGTCCTTGAATGCAGCACCACAAGACCCAAAATGGACAAACCAAGCGTTTTTACTAATTTAAATCTGTTTGTTTTGGAGAGGAAGAGACCTCTGCAGATAATTTGGGCCCCAGTAAAAAATCTGCACGGCTGGATCTTAAGTTATCAGACAAAAAAGGTCAGAGCTCACATTAGCAGGTGCTAGGCTAACATGCCAAACATCATTGGAGAAACACTGATTTGTAAAGTGAAACTGCTTTATTCAGTGTTTTTATCAGTTTTAATCACCTGATCTGTTTGTTTTGGGGAAGAAGAGACCTCTGTGGATAATTTGGCTCCCAGTAAAAACCTCAACAATGAACACTGGAGGAATTCTAACCGGGAGAAGTTGCAGGTGGTTGTAATCTGCGATCCTCACAGCTAGACGCCACTAAACCCCCCTAAATCTCACACACTGGTATTTTAGTTTTAAGTCTATGCAAATTCACACCAAAGTTAATAAATGGTTTGTAGTTAATAAGATCACACAAACGTAGTAGTATAAGACTAAAAACTCACTTGAATGAATCATGTTAAACAAATTGCAACTGAGAAACTGCACAAGTTTTGTCTGATGTAATGATTCAGCTTCACTTCACTGTACATGCTTTACTTTATATACCCTGACTTTCCCAGACATCACACACACACACATGTGATCTAATCTTCCATAGATGCTGATTATGCACACACAGGCTCGACTACGGCAACACCAGGGATTTTCGACAAAATCCGTCACCCACCGGTCTCACTTAGTTCACATTAAAGTTTGGAAAAACCTTCACGACCCTCGGACGAAATTACATGCCATGTAACATGAATTCCAGCCTGCAGCAGACGTTTGGGGCAGAATAATATGTGGCACTGCTCACTGAGCTGGGTGGTTAAGTGGTATGTACCGTCTAATTAAGGGGTATTATGGTCTGGAAATTCAATAAGGGGGGCTGAAGTGAAGGCAGCAGTTATTATGACAGATGATGTGTATGCATACTATAGATCCAGCTACTGTCTGGGACGTCATTTACTGAAGGGGGGGTTTCATGTGCAGGCTAACAAAGAAGATACAACTTTGATTGCAATTTGAAAACCTTTTACTCAGAGCAACCAACAGAGTTGCTCCCTCCTGTGACTCTAGCAATGATTTTTCCTGAAAGCAAAATGTGTGTGTAGCTCAAAAGTAGTTTCCTGACTCAGTTTGAGAATAAAGACTTCAGTCCGAAGTGGATTAAAGAAGAATTTGGTTCTAGAAGATAACACGAGATAAGAGCAGAAATGAGATGCTTTTAAAGAGCGATTGATGGAAGAACATTAAAGCAAGATAAACTTCAAAGGAGATCATGTTTAGCATGTCCACAATCAGCATGATGAGAACTGACTAAACCATTCAAATACTGAATATTTTTAATAATGATACAGGCGCCAGCGGCAGAAACATCTGTCTGTTATAGAAATATCTTGATTATCTCATTGATAGCCACAGACAGACATTCATGACCCCCAGAGGAGGAACACCAGTGACTTTAGTCCAGGGAAACTCATTTTTACCTTTGCAAAATGTCACAGCAGTCCTGCACAGATCAGGTGTACGCAGTGGTGTTTTTAGGAATTGAGGATATTTAGGGCTAAGACCACACCTCTGTCAGGGTTCAGGGGATCCTCTTTTGGCACCTTTTAATAAACAAGCTCTATTTTTTTATGCTTTGTTTTTTTTACACACCCTATTTATATTAAAAGTTTTTAAAAAAATCAGTTTATTTCATGCCTATCGGGGGCCAGATTTGGTTGAGTTTCACCGCAGTAAATGCAGCAAAGAGCCACAGCCTTTCTAAATCCCCCTCAGTACAGGTAACAAGAATTACCTCCAATTGAAGAAGCTGTGTGCTGAAAATGGCAAGTTTTGACGAAGATTTGGATCATGCAATAAGGCCTGCTTTGTTCATTCAGTGAATTGTTGTAAAGATCTATAATGAATTAAACAACATGTGAACGCACCTTGGAAAAGCCCAGACTATGTCTCACAGGAGTCTCATGCCCAATTTGTGACATGGCTAGTCGGAGTTAATTTGCCACATATTTTAATTCTGGCAGTGGCGTGTGTCAGGGACCGTGACTTCACTAATGTACCAATCCGTTCCACTTCACACAAGCTTCTGTGATATTATTCTGTGATCCAGAGCTAAAGTACAGTCAAGCTTCACCACTAGGGCTCCAATTATCAAATAACGTTTGTCTTTTTTATCACTAAAAGTTGAATCACACAGTAGCCATGTTTCCATCAGCCTGTTTAGATGTGCATCTAGAAGAATCGCATTGGAAGATTATGATGGAAACGGCAAAATTTGAATTGAAATCCCCTGATTCACACAAACTAAAAAACACTCGCTTTAGCCGGGTTTTGGTTGATTCAAAAAACTGTTGATTCGCAATACGGGGGATGGAAACAGTTATGTTCGAATCAAGTCTGACGAAGCAGAATGATTTTTTTTCCCTGATAGCAGAGTGATAAATTGGTGATTCCAGACACTAGGAAGGGTCAAGGTTAAAATTGTGTTTAGTTGTGTTCAGCATATGTGTGTATGTGGGAGCAGTCATGTTTTCTTTTTACATATAGAATCTCAGTTTGTTTTTGTGTGTGTTTTGTGTGATTTGCTGGCTTATATATGGCTGTGTGTGTTTGACTGTTTGCATGTGATCATGAACGCATGTGTTTTAATTCATGTTTGTATATCGATGTGTGTGCAGTTGTGTATTTGTACAGTGTGAGTGAGAAATGTGTGCATCTGTGTTTACAGATAAATGGGTTCACACTGATGTGTGTGTGCGTGTTTGTGTCCTCGAGTTTAATCATGTCTGATTGTGTGTTTATTTTGGTGTGGAGTGTGTGCGTGTGTGTGTGTGTGAGCCATTGTGAGGCTTTCCCAGACCTTTCCCAAAGTCAATACAGCAACCTAATCAGTTCCCACAATCCCCTGCTCTCACTCTGTGTGTCCAGTCATTCAAATCTAAATGACCTCTGCCGCTGAGCTCGTGTTGATTGGTTCTCCACAAAGGCTTTGCCAGTTGATTGGTCCATGCCGCACGCAGGCAAAGGTTCAAGGTCAATTTGCACTCGTAGACTTCCTCCTAGCTGCGTTTCCCAGACAGCAGCTTCCCGCTAAACACTGGTGTGTGTGCATTGTTTCTATTGTGTTGTCACTCACTGTCATCACAGGGGAGCGCGCTGAATGCTTTCACGTTTTTTTTTCTTTACCCTCAAGACCCAAATTCTTTTGCTGGTTTTGCAGGAGCTCTTTAACCTTTGGATGTAAGACTTGTCCTGCAACAGCTGGAACACATGAAGGGCTAAATCTCTAACTCGGTGCAAGTTTTGTAAAGTAAAAATGACCCAGTCTCCATCTGTCCTCGGTCACGTCGAAGGGGAAAGCCTTCAGATAAATTAGCGGTGTTGCAAAAGGTGTTTATGAAATGAAAAACCTTCAAGTAAACGTTCCTCTGCAGCACTTTTATTTTGAAATGTTTCTGTCTTCTTGCTCTCTATTGGCTGGATGTAAGCCAGGTGAATTCAAAAACTCACACATCATAAACGTGGAAAGAGAGACGGTTTGTCACTTTAACCTCGGTCATAAAAAGAAGTTCCCTCTAAACGTTAATAATTAATCTGTCTAATCAGCCGTGTTGTGCTTATCTACCAAAAGCAAAACAAAGCGCCTGATACCACCATCTGTGACACACTATTACTATTACACTGCACTGTTAGTGTGACTGCAACAATGGAGCTGCATCTGTACCTGCAGACGTGATAAAGGCGTCTGTGTTTGCTCTGCATCTGCTGCGGATCCTGCCAATGAGTTTAAAGTAAAGGCTGAATGAGCAGCTGCCTTATTGTTGGCATTTAAAACAGCATCTGTAAGTGACTGTTTTATCTGAGCGTATCAGTGTCAGTAGACGGACAGTGAACGCCTCTCAGAGAAAACTGTTTTAAAGCAATGACGGCTGAATAATCCCTCTTTGATAGGCGAATGTTTTTGAAATCACGTGACTGTTTTTAAAGGTTTCAAGGACTCCTGGGTCGTGAAGCAAAGACAAACACTGAGCACACCTGCACTCAAACAATCCAGATCAAAAACCGGGTGCATAAGCCGTTCACCCCCGTCTCAGACATCAGATAAACGGTGCGTGACGCATCGCCTCTGATCCGTTGTTCACCTTTGAAACTGGTGATTTTGAAAGTGCTGCACGAGGCTTTTAGGAGCAGCAGTTTTGTTTTTTTTTTTGTTTTTTTTTACTGCCATTAACACAACCATCTTTTCTTCTTGGTGCGATGTTTGATGGAGACGGCGTGATGAGCATGTGGGGCTTGTACAAACAAGAAGCAGATAATCTGTTCCACTCGGCTGACCGAAGTTAACCTGCTGCTCTGCAGGTGGGGAGACTTAAACCCATAAGGATGTGATTGATGGAGACATAGGGCAATTTCATAGTGTCTATTGATACAGAACAGTGACAACTAGAGCTGGCATGACTGGAAATATATGAATTTGTGGTTACAATACTGATACTAAACCTTTTTCTTGAGTCTTCCTGTGTTCTCCATGGTCAGGCAGCAATACTCGTGCAGCTCCTGAGTCCAAGACGAATTTTCCTACGGGGACAATAAAGTATCGTATCACTTTTTCATTTAACAAAAGAGGTTTTCAAATGTTAAATGTTGTCTGAACAGCTGTACAATGATTTGGCATGAATAAAACCTACTCCAAAGCTGGAAAAATTAGGATACAAATAAGGAAATAAGCAGTAGAAATCAGACTCTGAATCTAAACAGATATGTGAAGCCAACATTTGGTACTTGACCGTTGTTTAAACTCAGAGCTACGGATGATTCTGGACGGTAACACAAAAACAGGTCATTATTTTAAGATAAAATGACAGTTTCTTGTTAGTAGCCTTTAACCGCAGCTTGCAAAAACCCTGACGTGGGAGCTGTAGTTGTCTTTGTACGCGGACAAAGTAAAGCCCCTTTCCCAATGGACAAAAACCCAACTAACACTCACTCACATCTGGCTTTTGTTTTTAATGGGAAAAAATCGGCATCATTCACTCACAGGACAAATGACTCAGCGGAGGTCAAGTGGATTTATTGTCTGCAGCTCTAATCAGCTCCGATCAGCAGTGATGGAAATACGACTCTTGGCTGAGACAAAATACCATCTCGCTTCAGCACCACAGGACTGAATCAGTAACAGGTAAAAAAGAAGTAACCCCTGTAACATTGTCACTGGCCTCCAAACGACTTTCTGCTGTTTACTTACCTGTTTTCTGGCTCGGCCGTGATGTCGACCATGACACATCAGGGAACAAGGGTTCGCCTGTGTTTTAAAAGACGCCTACACATGCAAATCTTTTTTTGAAAAAGACTATAATCGTTGGCATTTCTCTTGCAATTATTATTATTATTATTATTTCTACAGTGAAAAATCAATCAATCAATCATTTTCCAGCTGGAGTATGATCCAGAATCTGGGAGAAATGAACATCAGCAACCAAGATAACATGTTTTCCTGACATTAGCATGTAGCTACATGTAGCAGTGTTCTCGCAGTTGGGCAATGAACTAATTAAAGCTTGCAAACACAGCCAGACATGTTCCAAAATCTGGGAGAGATTAACATCAGCAACAAAGAGTACATTTCCCTGATGCTAACATCTTCGTGTAGCAGTGTCGGCTACATAATGTAAACACTCAGAGTTCGGAGCAGGACTGTGGCTGAACAGATCCGGTGTAGACTCTGATGGAGCTGCAGCTGTTGCTGATGTGCTGCTTTCTCTGCACGGCTGGTGTAGACGAGGTCAAAGTTCAGCAGTAGCAACATGGTGTTCACACACTCAGTAGAAAACAACTGGACGTCTGCTGCCTCGTTTATCGGCGAATGTTCTGCGCGTTTTCCCCCGTAAACGTCTCCCTGCTGTCCTCACTGGAGACAGTTAGACGTCTGAAGAGTAAATACAGCAAACAGTGCCAGCTGTTTTTAAGGGCAACAATGCATCATCTCTTAGAGAACATACCAGCAGTTGTGTTGAGTCAGTTTTAGTGCTCAAAAAAAAAAAGATGGCCTCACAGGCTTTGCCATTGAAGGCTCTGATAGAGAGGATGGCTGTGGTCGAACACAGGACTCTGTTTGTTATGGGAGAGGAAGAGGAATCTCTCAAACGAGACAGCTGCTCATTTCCAACCCCGCCGGCGTATGAACGCTTCCAGCAGCACAGATCCTCGTTTCGCCAGCTCCCCCCAGCCCGCGTCCCACAGAGAGAGCATTAGCCACACATGTCGAGGTTACACAGGGAAAATACAAGCAAGAGAAGGGTCACTGCCTCGGTTTTACCCCCAGAGCTCTCAGGGCGGGAGGTCTGTGTTGGTGTTTTGGTTTCTGGCCGGGAGGAGGTGTCAGGATTGTGATAAAGGCCAGAAAAAGGTGCCTCCTGGACAATTGACACATGTGGCTGACTTCATGACTGAGGATGTTGTACAGTGCTGGGGTGGGCCGAACTCCAACTCTTATGGATCTGAAAGGACTCAATCCAGTTTTTATAGACAGTAAACAGAATGAAGTTCCAGGTCAAAATCAACCAGCTAGAAATTCTAATAATCCTTATGATAAACCCAGCCCAGTCTCCAGAGGAGGATGTTTCATTGGATGTTTCTTCAAACCATAAATATGCTGCATGTTTGATATGCATTATATCAAAGTTTCTACGCTGGCTTTGTAAGACAGGCGTGACACCTGCCAAGCTGCAGCCTGCTGTTGGAGGTTGGAGAATGACTGGTTGTTTTTTTACCAAGTCATCGCTGCATTTCCAAATGCCCCCAAACATGGGTGTTGTTTGGGGACCCATGGCTGTATTTCCAGCGGCTTTTCAGCCCCCAAAGGTGGGAGTTTCTTCAAGGACCTGTCATTGTTTTTTCTGCGACCTTTAAGGCACCAAACATGGGTGTTTTTAGTAGCCCATGGCTGTTTTTCTGTCAGCTTTTTAGGCACCAAACATGTGATTTTTAGCGACCCATGGTTGTTTTCCAGCAGCTTCTCAGCCCCCAAACGTGGTTGTTTTTTAGTTTAGTATTTTTTGTCCCCATGTGTAGGTGCTTTTGGGGACAAGTCACTGTCTTTCTAGCGTTTTAGCCCCTAAACATGGGTGTTTTTCAGGGACTTGACGTTGTTTTTACAGCAAGTTTTCTGCCCCCCAGAGTTTTTTCAGGCCTCTAAATGAAGGTGTAAATTAGGGACCCATCGCTTCTTTTTGGGAAGCCGTAGCTGTTTTTCCAGCGATTTTCAGCCCCCAAACTTGGGTGTTTTGTAGTGAACCCTGGCTGTTTTTCCTGCAGCTTTTCAACCCCACAGGTGGGCATTTTTTGTGAGTTTTAGGCAACAAATGTTGATGTTCTTAGGGAACCATCACTGTGCCTTTTTAGCCACCAAAGATGGGATTTTTTCAGTGATGTTTTGCTGTTTCTCCAGTGGGATAGTGCTACCAAAAGCAGTTGGGGGTTTTTTCACGGAGACATTGCTGCAATTCCTGCAGGGGTTGTGGCAGTAGCAGTGTTTTTTTTTTCTCAAAAACCTTTCTAGATCTTAATTTCATCAAATGATGCAGATAGCAGCTCTGAGTGAATTGCAGGATGTCCTATCAATATCAAATCCTTGTCAGATACTTCCCAGAACATGGTGTCCGCCCTCAGAAAGTGATTGCTGACATAACAGAGAAATTATCAAGCCAAAACATTTCCTCACTTTATTTCAAACATGTTTGATGATACAGTTGTCTGTCTAGACAACTGTAGATAAACTCAAGATAAATTGCTTTTGTAATGATGAGTTAGAGTATTAATTCCTCAACAGCTTCTTTCCCAGTTTAATAATCTGCCCTGCTGCTACAGGTCACACTCCGACACCTCTGACTTTGCTCTGTGAGATAGTTTACTCAGGTTTAACTGGAATGAGAGGCTCAGAGGTCCTACTGGTGCAACAGCTGGGCCTTGATCCACAGCTCCCAGTCGAGACTCTTTAGCGTCTCCCTGTTCATGTGTTGACATTAGCTCGGCGGAGGCCCAGCTTCCTTTCATGTCTCTGCGCTGGTAGAAAATCCACATAACAGAAGTTTGGGATTATTTTTCCTGCTTCATTTAAAAAGTTGTTGGTTTTGTGTTGAGGGGGTTTTGTGACGTCTCGAGTCTATGAAAGCTGATCTGTTTGATTTCTGGTGGTTCAAGACATTTCTAGAATGTCACGGTATTTATTTGTGGAGCCTTTTCAGCACAGTCAAAGTCAATATTGGGGAATCTCAAACATTCATGATATTGGATGGTTTGAAGCCCAACTGGAGGGATATTAAATGGAATAACTATAATAAACCACAAAGTAAGACTGTTTTCAGCAGGACGTTTCACACTTTCCCTCAGTGTGCTTCAAACAATGTGCTTGTTGGAATGACAAACAGTGTCTGAAACCTCCTCTTAGTAACAGACGACTGCTTTTTGTCGTACTTTTCTCAAAAATCATGTCTGCCTTTAATTTCCCTGCATTGTGTCCATCATATTTAAAGTTTCTAAACATTTTCTGTTGTTAAAAGAACAACTTTATAGTATTGTGAAGCCTTGGTGGAGGTACAGGCTCCCCAAGTGCTTACTTTTTTGGTTTTTTTTATTAACTTAAGTGCATTTTTTTTTATCCATTAACAAAGATATCCACCTCGGCTCCTCATTTTCTTTGGTCCATCGGAAAGTACAAACGAGATCTTTGATGTTCAGAGTTCAGGCAATCAGTGGTGATGAATGAGGGAGACGAGGTGAAGCACAGGCTTTTGGCATAGAGCCCTAGTTTAAAATTGGGGTAGTAGCTCTGTAGGTCAAAGTGTGTGAGTGTGTGAGGAAGAGAGGGAGGGAGGGAAGGAAGGAGGGGAGAAGGAGTGGATTAAGGGCGGAGGGAGGGAAAGCACAATAAGATAGTGTGCCACTGTGTGATGCCTCTTTCTCCCCCCTCAGCAGAGGGAGGGCGGGCGGCGCACGCTGTCCACAAAGAACATGGATGTATGTGTGTGTGTGTGTGTGTGTGTGTGTGTGTGTGCGTGTGTGTTGGGGTCTTTGGTGGTACAAGAGCTTTTAAAGTGTGCTGGGAGGAGGGAGACCCTTCTCTTTTTCTTTCTCCACCCAAACTTGGTCCGAGCATCAGATTCCTCCGCTGGTGCACATCAGGAATGTCCATATGGTCTCGGCTGGTAAACAGCACACGCCTTCTCTTTGTGTACGGCACAATGGAACATCATCTTTTGTTTGGTTCCTTTTTGTAGCATCAAAGAGCCAGACGTCCGCTGCTGTCAGCATCACAATGACATGTTCTGTCTATGTTTCTGTGTCTGTTTTACAATAATGAATAAGTTTAGATATACGCTTTATTTGAACGGTAAGGCTGATCTTATTCTATCTGCACAAGTTTTACTTCAGTCCATCAAGGATCTCCGTTCGCAGTGAAAGCATGCAAGGAAAAATGCAGTTTTCTTCATGAATTCAACACAACGGATGAGTAGTTGTTATACAAGATGTCATTTGGAGGGTGAAGTATTACTTTGACATGGGCAACAAAAACTACATTCTCACTGACAGCTGCAGATTATTTTTGCGCCTCTGCAAGATAACGCCTGCTTTCATAATTTGCGCATCAGCAGAGTAAAGAAAGACGACTCAATTCTCCGTCAGACTTAGTGACTGTGTGAAGTCACGATCAAAAGACGAGTTTGTTTATGGGTTTCCTCAGAGCGTCCCAGGACCGCTTCAGTCACGCAGTTTCCCTCTTCAGAGAGGACAACCGAGGGTTTAGAACAACACAGCTCCCCTCTGATCCACTGCTGACACTGCAGACCTGAGCTTTACCCCCGTTTGTAAGTGTGTGTGTGTGTGTGTTTCATCCTCTAACTTTTTCCCAGCCAGGTGCCCCTCTCCACCGCACCGCAGCAACTCGGTCAGAATGAGGGTTTTGTGGGTCAAAGGTCATTCATATGCCTGGTTTAGAAAGAGGAGGGACATCTCCCAAAAGTGCAGCGTTTGTTTTTCCCATTAGCATTAGCTTGTCACGCTAATGAAGAGCGGCACATGTGGCTTTGCGATTAAGAGGGAATCCACTTCGAGGGCCCCTCCGTGTTGCAGCCCAGTCATATTTCAACAAGGGGAGCTTTGCAGAGTCTGAATTTCCCACTGAACAAATACCTTCAAACTGGAGCAAACTGGAAGATTGTTCATGTACTGCACATCAATCTGTGATGTCGGAAATAAAAAAAATCTAAATCTGTACACGCTATTTTGGTACTGTGGTCACAGCCAAAGCCAAAATATATAAGAAGACCAAAATACAAATCTCCAAATATACAGTTAAGACCCTGACTTTCTTCCTAAATTCCCCAAATTCTCTGCTAATTCTCCACAAACACAGCAGAGTGGGGAACTGAGGTGATTAAATATCCAGCTGTCAGCTGTGAGGGGAACACTGTAGCAACCAGGAGCTGTAACCTCGACAGGTCAGTAGGTATAAAGTGTTTTCTGACTCTGCTCCGCTGTCGGCCGCTAAAAGGCATCAATAAACATGCAGGTTTACAGGCCTCCTGGGTGCAGGTACAGATCTCTGAAACTCAACACTGCAGAGTTTTCCACGCTTTGTCCACAGCTGAGGGCCTCTTATTGGTCAGAGAAAGGTCAGTGCCGTGGTAATGCCATGGTAACAACAGATTGAGGCTAGTACAGCTTCTTGTGCCATTAGTGCAAAGTATAACATTACATGACCTCAAAATCCACTTTTTTTGAGATCACAAAATAATTTCATGAACACAGATAATCTGTTGATGATCTCAACCAACTGGCAGAACTGTTTTGTGGTTTCTTTCTGGGCCATTATGGAAGCCCTGTTCTTTCTTTTGCAAAAATAAGATTCACTGTTACATGAAGACACTGTTGCTTTTTGTCAGCACAGTTGCCAGATGAAAATCTTGGCATCGCACATTTCTGCAAACCATAAATTTGTACATTTCATACATTTCATATCAGTGTTTCTAAAGTGAGGTTGTATATGAAATGACTGTCATCAGGAGATGGTGTGTTACCCTGGCGAGATGCTGGCCAAGTGGCAGACCACTGTTCGAGACCAAAAAACAGCAAAACCGGTTGTGTTTAATCGGGTCATTGCCGTGTTTCCAGCAACGTTTTAGACCCCAAACATGAGTGATTTGTATCAACCCATTGCTGTTTTTCATCGGGGGGCAGTGCTAAAAAGTGGTTGTTTTTTACTGAGACATCGCTACATTTCCTGCTGAGATTGTGCCACCAAAAAATGGGTAGTTCAAGCCAAAACATGATCTTTTCCTTTCCATAATGAAGTGTTTTTTTGTGCCCAAACCTAACCAAGTCATTTTTAAAATGTAACACAAAACAAAGGTAATATATGTGTGGTTTGCAGAAATGTACGATGCCAGTGTTTTTGCTGTTGATCAGTTGGTCGCTCTCGTATTGAACTGAGACAAAGTTTTCTTTGGTGATCGTGTGTGTGGTGAGATCCTGGTTTGAAGTATTTAATTGGTTTCCTTTGTTGAAGCCTGTTGTATTTGGATTTGGATTCTTCAGTATGAAGTCAACTCTGGTACTTGACAGGTAAAACTCATATATGTTTTTCTTCTTTTCCTGCAGGGTGACCGGGTGTGGTTACGGGAGGATGAGCAGTACCTTCCCAGCACCGTGTCCTCGTGCTCTGGAGGGGTTGTTGTCTTTGCTACAGACTACGGCCAGGTAAGAACCACAAAGGGTCATTTTGTGTGACCTTGAGGGTTGGATCCCAACGTCCGATCCTCTCTCAGCACTTTCCACGCCTTCAAAGAATGTTGACTGTATACAAACTCAGGAACTTTTCCTGTCCCTGTGGCAGTTTTAGTTCCTGGGCCATGCTGCACTTCCTGTCTCCCACAAAGTGCATTCAGTTAGAATTGGGGCAAAGGAAATTCTTTTGTTGTTACTGATGTTTTAAACACCTTTAAACATCCTCTGTGAAGAAGAAGCAGCCAAAGAGACATGAAGTGCATTAAGTGAGGGAGCCAAACATCAATCGTACGTAATTTGCTAATTCTTTAAGTTTAGTAACTCATTAAAGCAGAAACACAAACAAAGAACAATAAAGGAACTCAAAGATTCTGATGTTTTATAATGTGCCAAACCATGCGATCACTTTTTATTTCATTATTAATTTAATATGTGTGTAATATCTATAGTGCTTCACATGTGGTGAAGTAGCATAACTGACTCACTAAAGTCACCTTTAGCAGGCAGCTCCTCTAACTTGGCAGAAAATGTTCCTTCTGTTTCCTCAGTTGACTTTATTGTTCCATAGAAACAAACAAAGCAGGCAAAGTTAACCGTTTGCTCTCCTGACAAGGTAAATTCCCATCATTCATCTTCTTACACTGACAGATTCTTTCATTAACCACCAAGAGAACAAAGGCTTAAAGAGGTCCACGTATAATTTGGGATCAGCTCAAGATGCTGCAAATCCCCTAAACCCCATATGGTTCTGCATTACCTCTTTGATCCATGTGTTGTCAAAACAGCAGATACAGACGAGGTGAAGGACAAATGGAGCAGGGTCACAGGGGCTTACATGGATGGTTCAGGTTGCTTATTAAGAATTAAAGTAAATCAACCTGTCAAGCAGTTTGAGAGGATAGATTTTACATAAAATATTTCTTGTAGTTGGCTATAATTTTCTCTCTGTAAGGTGTTAAAGGGACAGTTCACATTTTTTTAAGTGGGGTTTGTATGGAGTACTCATCCAGACAGTGTATTCAGGGTTTTCTCTGCCAGCCACCTGGGTGATTTTGGCCGCCATCTTGGTTAAAGCGTGCGTGTGTGCATGGGGGGCGTTCAGATGTAGCGTCTTTTGCGCACACAAACCAATTACTTTCAATGTAGACGTGTGTCGTGCACACTCACAACCCAAAGCGACGCTGTAGCGGCACGCATTTGGTGCGATGCGATAGATTTTTTGTCCGGCGCACAGCTCCACAGACCTGCTTCTCCCCCCGCTGTTGCGTCAGATCCCGGTTCCCCCTCGGGCTGTGTCTCTCTTACTGTTTCCCACGGAGCTCTGCCCCGTTTGAAAGGCGAAGGAAGCCCATATGTGGAAAGACGTCGCCTCCGAGATGTAGAAAGTGTATTATAGAAGAGAAACACAGAGCAGACGTGTCCTGTGATTTTAAGCCCCCTTTCATATCTAATACAGGGGGGACAATACCTGACAGTAATATTCTCAGCTGTCAGAATGTGCCTGCTGTAAAGGGTTAATATAACCATAGAAGGCTGAAAATCACAGGACACGTCTGTTCTGATTATACAAGTCAGCAGTGTAAAGCTCAAGCATGTGGGGGCCTCTTTTCATATTTAATAGAGGGGGGGCCGTATCTAAAAATACAGCTGTCAAGATGCCCCCCTCCACAGGCCTTTGCCACTTTGGTCTCGAAAAAAACGCAGGGAAAACCCTGGTATTATATACAGTAGATGTCAGTCGGCACGCCCCCAGTGAGGAGTTAGACATGGAAGCTAAGCTATGCGCTGCTGTGGACTGGCGTCAGCAACAGTTTTTTTTTTATATTTTATTTGCACACACATAAAATTGCATAAAGTCCAAATTGTAAAGAAAAAAAAACAAGAAATATGTCAGGAGATGTCAAGAAGCCAGAGGCTTATACAACTAGACCTCGCCTCAACTTATGGAGAAAAACAGTGACAAGAAAAGGGAGAAAAGTAGATAAAAGAACAAAACTAACATTATACAAAATAAATATAACAAAAGATAAATGACAACAGGAAGCACACTGAAAAGTAGGGTTGCAACTAACGATTATTTTCATTGTCCACTAATCTGTCGATTATTTTTTCGATTAGTCGACTAATCATTTTATCAAAAAATGTGTTAAAATATTGTAAAATGTCGGTCTGTCTCTCCCAAACCCCAAAATTACATCATCTAATGTCTTGTTTCGTACTCACACCAAAGAGTTTCAGTTCGCTGTCACGGGAGAGTGTGTAAAGCTGCCACTATTTGAACATAAGAAGCTGCAATAAGAGTATTTTGGGGTACTTTTATAGACCTTTTCTAAGAAAAATGACTCAAACCGATTAGTTGACGACTAAAATGGTCACCGATTATTTTAATAGTCGATTAGTCATCGATAAGTCGAGTAATTGCACCACTGAGCAGTCAGTGAAAATTATACAATAAAAACCAAGCAACACACAGAACACAGTGCAGAGAAAAGGAGAAAAAAGGGGAAATATATATATACAGAAGTCAAGAAATAATTATATTATGAATTAAATGTAATAATAATTTCCTTCTAAAGAGGAAGAGCTATTGACAGCATGTACTCTGTAAACGTATTATAGACACCTAAATAAAGTTCCACCTAAAAACATTAATATCAGTTTAAGTGTGTGCTATATTTAGAATATTTTCACTGCTTTACCTTAATGTCAGACAGTGATTCCCAACTGGGAAATGAATCTGTTAAATCACTCTTTTCAAAGCCAGACTCCATTGAAAAAAACTGTGATTTAGCATTGCTGCACACAGGAGCTGCTGATCTACCACTGCCTCAAACAGTTATTTTGCTTATGTTATTGTGTGACTTTGGCATTTTAAAGGGTTAGTTTAGATCCACTAAAGTCACAAAATGACACAAACAAAGCAGTGACAGACCAGCAGCTCCTGTGTTCAGAGAGCTAAAATGGGGTCTGGTGGCTTTGACGAAAGCATAGATGAGGACCTGAAGCCATTAACGGCCTCCCAGTCAGAATGGGCTGTGTGACAGAAAAGTAAAGCGGTGAAAACATTATCAGTATGCATACACTTAACTTTATATTGATTTTTTTTAAGTGGCTAAAGTAAGTTTTGTTGTGGCCCCCATCCACAGCAGTACATCGCTCAGCTTCTGGGTCAAACTCCGGCCTGCTTCTCCAAACTGGGGACACGCCGACTGACATCTACTGCATGTAACACACTGACTATGCATAAGTACCTCATACAACCCTGCTTCAAAAATTCCGAACTATCCCTTTAAACTCCACAGATATGGATTGGCTGTACAGTGTTGTGAAACATGCACCATGAAGAGTGTATCTTCACACAGTAGCTTTGCTTTGACTCCAAACATTAAAGCCATCGTGTGGAATACACACCTTGCATGTAAATATGATTTTTATGGCACACACACACACACACACAGCTGATAAACCCTGTAGACACCAGCACAGCTCTGCTATCAGCTGGTTTATGACTCCGTGGATGTTAGTTTGTTTTGAAGTACTGAGCATCAGCGTGTAGTTTGATTTTATTATAGCACTACTTATAAATAATACACCACTAATCTATGTGTCAAGAATATTATATTGCACTAATATATAGCGGCTTCACAATAAAAGCCTCCAACTCAAACAGGACTGAATAAACAACGTACAACAACAACACTTTTTCCAGAAGCCTGAACTTAACTGAGTTTAGACGACTAACAATACAAACAATAACATGTGTGAACTGTTTCGGGTTGGATTTACTCTCCACCACCGTCCTGTGCTGACAGCCTTAACAAAGACTTCCTGTGTAGCCGGTGTGCAGCAGAGGGTCACTACCAGGAGACGGCCTGTAAATGTGAGCGCAGAGGGATTTAGGGTCATGATGAGCCAGCGTATTGTGCTGCAGATTTACTGGCAGATTAAGGCATTCTTATCTCCTGGTCCCAACTCTCTCTGAGACTGTTAGACCTGCTGCTCGCTGAAGCTAATGAGCCTCCACACTGCAGTTTACAGTCTCAGCCAGAGGACGCTGGTGTTTGGTGGAGTGTTGGTGTCAGGGGAGGTTTCAAGGCTGTTCCACTCTGGAGTGTTTTAGTGAGCATATAGGATGGATTTTTATATATTTGAAGAGCCTTTAAAGGTTCAGTGTGCATGGATGGAATATGATATAAGTATGTTTTCTTCGGTGTGTAATCACCTGAAAATAAGAGTTGTATTTTTGTGACCTTTGGTCTCATTTATGCTGCATTTACATACAAAAATAGATATATGTGTTTCAAAGATAACTGTCACTTGCCTCATACTTGCGTGAGTCCTTTATGTTGCCATGGATATAGCCAATACACAACAAGGCAGAGTCAACATTTTCAAACAACAAAAAACACAATGATGGTGTTATTATAAATCTATGAGGAGGTGATAATATTGGATCTTTAATGGAGGCAGCATTTTAGACAGCAGTGGTCTGTGAGGCCATTAAATACAAGCCGAATTCTTTTCACCGTATTACCGATTTGTTCCATTCTGCCATTATTTAAATTTCTTTGTTGTCTCCAAACAGGTGACGCTCACTTCAAGTTTACATCAAAAAATTGTCATATTGTAGCTAACTTATAAAAGGAGCATTTAATTGAAGCCATTTTTCAACCACACTCATGCCGTAGAACCACAGCAACACACACCTCAAAGATTTTCAGTTGTCGTCTCAGAGCAGTCAGCCCTGCCCCCTACGGTCTTATCTTGCTTGAGTTTCGCTACACTGCCTCTGCGATCACTGGTAGTACTGCTGTGTTTCGACTCCTCTCTTCTCTTCTCTTTTTCACCTCTTTTTTTTTATTTAGTCACCTTTTTTCTTGTCTTTCTTTCTCATCTCCTCTTGCTTTGTCTCTTTTGTCTCTTCTTGTTGCCTTCTCTCTCTTGTTTGTCTTTCAGTCCTCTTATCTCTTTTTGTCTTTTTGTTTCTTCTGTTTGTTTTTTGTTCCATTGCCTCTTCTTTTTTATGCTTTTCTCCTTCTTTTAATTTAAATCCTCATTCTGTCGTCATACTTTGGCCTTTTGTCTAATGATCATGTGTTCAGTGTTCATAAATGACATGTTGGTGTTCGTCCAGATGGACCGGAAGGTTTTAATTTGCTCGGCTCAGAGTTTGGGAATAAAAGCAGCTTCAGACTGTCACTTTCAATCTGTTTAAGCTTTAAAGTATCAGCATTAGCTGCTCAGAATCATTTTTACTTCATGCAACGATGAGATCAGATGGACGAGTGTCAGACGGGAGGAGCGGCTCTGTTAGAGGGCCGTCCTGTAACAGAAGAGTCACAGGTTTGATCCCTGAAACAGACCATATATGACAGTGAACTCCAGCTGCTCACTGTGGGAGTGTGTGTGGTTATTGGGTTGTGTGGGCGTGTGTGTGTGTGTATGTGCTGTCAAATGTGTGTGTCATGTTGTGTGTATGTGCGACTTGTGAATGTGTAATGTATGTTGTCATCCAATGATTTATTTGGATCGCTGTGTGTGTGTGTGTGTGTGTGTGTGTGTGTGTGTGTGTGTGTGTGTGTGTGTGTGTGTGTGTGTGCGTGTGCGCCTGCCAGCCGTCTGTTGTAACTGGAGACGGACGTCACCTGTTCAGCTTCGGAGCAGATGTTGCTCTTTGTGAGGAAAGCCTGTGCTGACCAATCAGAGAAGCATACTACAATAAACTCCACCCACTACAGTGTGTGTGCATACTTGTACTTGCGGTATAGTGAGAACCAATACACATTTTATTGTGAGGGCATTTTTGGAAAGTGAGGGCATTTTGGCCGGTTCCTCGTCTCTCCAAAGGTCTGTTTTAATGGTTTTAAGGGTCAGGTTAGAATTGTGTACATGAAGTTTACATTAGCGTCACACAGAGTTTACACTGTACACGTCTCTGAGTGTGTTGAGATTATTTTGTTGAAGTGTGTGTATATTTATGTATTTTCCTATGTGAGTACACATGTCAGATGTATGTTGGAGGGGCGCAGGATACCTTGTCCTCTTAGGATGAGCTGTTTTTTTCCACATTGGACCACTTGATTTTCCTCTGTGATAGACCTTTGATTTTTTGACTATATAAATGACTCTACATACAAAGTTTGACACCAGAGCACCAGCATCTCAGACTAGAGCTGCCACGGCATGAGTGCATATGTATGCAGAAACTGTGGGTGATGGGACAAGATTTCCGTATCGCATTTCCATTTGTAGTCTGAGTAGTGTTGGGCAGTCGCATTTGAATGACCGTATAGAGTCTGTGTGGAGAGGCAGAACGCACTGGCAGGTTGACAAGTTAGCTTTATCTATTAGCTTTTCAAATGTATCTACATTCCCACACAGATATCTGTTCATGGAGACTGGCAGCAATGAGCGGGCTGTGAAAGAGAAAGTATTAGCCTGGATATCTGCTGGCTGCAACGGATCAGCCTGAAATATTGGCCCTTGCCCTCAGAGGCTTCATCATCGTCAGATGGACGTCGATGGGCTCGACTTCGATGTTGATGACGCCGCACGTGCGAGCCACTGGCGGTGGATAAACAGGAAACAGCTGATAGCAGGAAGTAGTGAGCAGCTAGTAGCAAGAGGGAAACACAAACCTGACAGACACTGTATAGATGAGCAACTGGGCAGACAAGGAATTGTCCTCGCAAACGAAGAGGCCATTAACCGTCAGATGACGGGGACGGTGAAGAATGGGCTGATTTACGAGAGAATCGCCGCCTGACCAGCCACGGCTTCCCTCCCACGTCACTGTTTACGTCACACGCTGAGCTACACGTTTTGTTACTTGCTCACGCCCCCCATTGCCCCGAAAAAGGCACATTCTGTATAAACAAAAGTTTATACTCCCCAATTTTGTTTTTATACTGCCAATGCTGAAAGAAGACTGATTGGGCTTTCCTGCAAATTTGCACAATTCCTGTTTGAAAAAGGCTTGAGTCTCTTAATAAATGGTGGGATGGTCAACAGTATCAAAGCGAGGGACTCACATGCACTGACATGCACGTGCAGCTATCAAAACAAAGGACAGAGAAGTTCGCATTACAACACACACAGAGGGAGCGTGACTTCATTCTCTGCTCAGGATGCCATTACTCCACCAATGCAAACAATGCAACATTTAGCATCTTTTCATGTTAGTTTTGCTCTAGAACTGTATACGCTTGTAGCTTAGAACAAACAGCCCTTAGACGTAAAACCAAAGCTGACATTCTCTCAGGTGTGTTAGCAGCTCTTTACATCCAAAAGGCTGCAGACAGCTAATCGCTTCAGTAACATTTAATAACACCTCTGACTTCCCTGCCTGCGCTCAGTCTGTCAGAGCAGACGGACTGAAACTCTTCATTATGTGTCGTTAAGAGGGGAAACTGAGCCCTCCCACCCCCTCGCTGCCCCTCACTCTGTCTGTCACAGAGTTGAACAGGTAACCCTCCACCCGCCTCAAGCGTCCCCCCCCTTCTCCACATCATCATCATCAAAAGCAGCAGCTGCTCTTTGAATCACCATTCATCTCCCGCTGCATTGTCCTGCAGTCAGCTCAGGAGGAGGAGACTGTCTGCACAGTCGAAAACACTGAAACCCGAGCAAGACGAGAGAAACCCGGCGACCTCCGACGACACGTAAAGCATTTACTAATATTTACGCTCAAAGCCTCAATGCAGTATTCAAAATAATTGTTTTGCTCAAGCTCCACATACTGTACGGTGGTTACTTTTTAAATCAACCTTTAAACAAATGTCTCAGTTTCAGGAAATATGAGAAATGGGTCGCCACAGTATCTCCAAATATCCTTATTAGTTTAATTCCTCCCCGGTCACTCATTGTTAACTTCTCCTGTTAAGGGTCTTCTAATTGCACGTACATAAATGTGAATCCACTTTCCTGATCCGCATAAGTAAGAACAACAAACTATATCCTGACTGATCCAGGAACAGAGCCTGTTGATCCGAGGGTACAGCACTGACCCCACCACCTCCCCCGCTCCGCACTGATGCTGTCTAATGGCTTTGTTTCACACAGATTTACTCCCGTTAGCATCTGTCGCTAAGCTTAGCGTCCAGGCCCCACGGCTTTGTTTTCGAGGCACGGACCCTCCTCAGCTCCACGCAGACAACTGGACCAATTAGTTACCTAATTAGACCAAAGCTGATGGACGACCTGTCCTCTGCTGAGGCCTGCTGGGACGGGGGACTGTAATGGTGCAAATACTGTCCACGACAGATAGAAAGAGGGAGACACTCGTGGTTACAATGAAGGAAATGATATGACTGGTGGCCACACACAAAATCAGAAGCTTGTCCCTTCTTACCAAACTCTGCAAGAAAACGAGCGTGTTTCCAAAAATGTTTTTCTTTAACTTTGACCAGACGCTAAAACCTTAATAGCTGATAGTAAATAGAATCAGAAAATAAAGAATTTCTTTTTATGTTGATTTAAAAACATCAGGAAAGTGTGAATTGAATTAGAGAAGCTTATTTTGACTGAAGAACACAGTCAAACCAAGTGCAGCAGGAACAGGTGAACAGGTGATGGTTAAGAGGCTCCAGCTCACAGAGAGGCGAAGGTGTGTTTACAGTCGCTACATAACTGTCCTCTCGACTTCAGGGAGTCAGAACCGACTGCACGTCTGACTGTTGACTGTAAACTGTGTTTACATCGGACTAGTCAAACGAGTCAGTCACCTCCCTCTAACCGTCTGCTGTACCTCTCAGTGAATGTAAACACTTCTTTTAAACACAGTATCTCATTTCCTAAAGCAGTTTAAACCCAATCGCGTGACAGTATATGACAAGATGGGGAGTACTTTAAGGGAGCCAGCAGCATTCTTTTGGTTTAGTTTAGCTCACTTACTAATCGTGTTTTTATCACAGAGACAGACTGAGAGTATAAACCCATCAGAACATGCAGGTTGTGAACGCAGCGCTGGTGACACGCCGCTGAAAACACTCGATCACATTTCATTTGTCTGAAAGACGTTTCTGTGACGTTCAGTTTCCCCTGAAGCGTCACCGAAGCTGGAATGTGAGAAATGAGGCCTGGCAGGATACTGAGGGGGAGTTTGGGTGTTAGTGTGTGTGTGTGTGTGTGTGTGTGTGTGTGTGTGTGTGTGTGTGTGTTGTGTAGGGGGTCAAATGTGATTGACTCCTCAGACAGAGACCGGCTTTCTTCAGGAAGAGTCACCCTGAGCTGCTCAGTCACAGCAGATCAACGACCGTGTGTGTCTGTGTGCACACGTGTGTAGTGTGTGTGTGTGTGTGTGTGTGTGTGTATGTGTGTGTGTGTGTGTGTGTGAGCTGATGCATTTCTGACGTTCAGCTTATGGTCTGACAGTTTGTTTGTTTTTATTTCTGGTTGACGTTATACATCTTTACACAGCTTAGCTCATGTGGGAAACGAGATTATCCACAGATTATCCATAGTTATCCACAGAAGAAGAGTCGGGCACTGAAAGTGGGACTGAAGACCAAAATACATCACCAGTAATAGTCTTATAGTTTAAACTGGGGTTCACCTTTTGCTGATGGTCAAATAAATAAACACAACAAGAGAGATATGTGTTTCATATGTTATGAATGTTAGATTTTAATATATTGAATTGTAGTTTGAAATGTTGGGGCTGTGTTGGCCTCCATGAAGCCGTAAATGTCAAACTATCTTGATTAAAGTCTTGCTGCTCGTTCTACTTCATAGAAAAACGTGGGACAGAGTGGATTGTTTAAACACATTTCTCATCCATAAATGTGAGGATTTTTTAAAAGATGAAAAATACATTTTTTCCTCACTCAAACCAAACGATCTAGATGAATAAATAGCACCACAGGTAAAAGGAAAATATGTATTTTCTCTTTAAATATCTTAATCCTGGTATAACGATATATTTGGTGCCTCACTAGCATAACGTTACAGTTAAGCCTGTAAACACATCAGGCTAATTTGGGGATGAACTGTCCCTTTAAGTGGTTTAAATTAAATCATCTGCACTTTAGCTGAAGCTGAGAGCTTCAGATGTAAACACACCTGAGGGTCAAGAGTAGACACCATTTTGTTTTTCAGGGTCACTGATCAAAGAGGTTTGAAACCACCGAAATACATCAAAGACCCTGTGTTTGTGTGTGTTCGTTCGTGTTACTGAATATTCCTTGTGGTGTTGCTGTTTGTGGAAAAGGCTGAGCCAGCACCGGGTTTGGCTGCTCTCAGTTTTCCACCCAGAAGCCAACGTGGTTAAAGTCTGACGGTGTAAAACTTCACAGAAGAACTCCAGAATGTAAATAAGAGCTACTGCCAGTGAGGATGTCTCTAATGCAATTTCCTCCAAAATATTGATTGACTGAAGTTTGATCCGTCCGCTGAGAGATTTGATCGTCTTCCTTTGAACCTCTGTGATGCTGCAGTGACAGATCACCCGCTCAGTGATGTGTGTGCGTCGTCCTGCAGGCTGCTGACCTCCTGCAGAGCGATGATAATTTGAGGTCTTCTCTTAAAAAGCCTCACTGGCTCTTCCTTTACACAACTGAGCTGTCCTGTGGTGTAAAACTCTCAGCTCATGTTAATGATAGACTGTAGAGGACAGAAGAATAACCTCTTTGTCTAAACGTTGAAGTGGTTTTTAACAATATTCTTGTATTTCAATTGTCCATATTTGTTCCTCAGCGCTCATTGCTGTGGTGCTCAGTCATCTAAGTCGTACTGCGGCATCTGCTTTGGATTTGGAGACCATTTTTTCAATGTTACTCCAAATAAAACCGAAAAGTGAAAGACTTTTTTGGAGGCTTTTAACTCCTGATGAGAGAAACATTTGGGGGTGAAATGATCAAATCTAATGCAGAAGAGAAAGCATTAACATTTACCGACTTTGTTCCAAAGCGACCTGTATCTGTAGGACTAATATGTCGCACTTGGTTTGTCTCGAATCTGAAAATAAATGACAAGAAATGAACTGCAGCATTAACATCTGTCATGCCTCGAGCTGATTCAGGATATTTTTATATCTCAGACACATTTCTTAAGATAAAATGTCCTTTCAACTTGATACTGATGTTAAAGTTGAGACTTGTGTAAAATGTTTTGACTATGATTTGAACTCCGTAGTCTTGACAGAGGCACGAAGGCGAAAACTCAACCTTGAAACACTTGGAACTGAAGTAGACGGTGAAAATGACAGACATAATATGTGTTTATCAGGGTTAAATGATTTGATTGGAGAGAATCAGTTCTCACTTGTTTCGACTTGTCACTGAAGGACAAACGCTGCACAAAGAGCGTCATCCTCGTCCTCAGACACACATGATAAGCAGCCATCTGCTGAAACCCTCGTCCAGCTCCTGACTTGGTCTCCTTTACCAGCCCAGGGTCATATTTACCTCCGCTGTCTGCCATATGTCACCTGTGTGGAAGGACACGTGTAATATGAGCCAGAGGAGGAAGGTAGAGCTTCTGCCCTCTGGAAACAATTAATGATACTTACAGACAAAAGTGGCCAGAGGAGGCAAGTTTGTTCTTTTATCCAAGAACTGTTCTTGTGTACTGAGGTATTGGGGCCGGTTGCGCAAAGCACCTAAAGGAAAAGAGCACCCAAAAATGAAAATCCAGCCATTATCTACTCACCCAAATTTTGACTTCCTCTTCCACCACTGACAGCAGCCTTATTTCACCTCCACCTGGCTTCACTCCAGTCTACATCTCAACCAGTGATCTATTTTTACCACTGTGAATTTTGACCCTTTTTAAACACCCCCCCTAATATCCAGCTAACGTTCCTGGATTGAATATTTGAGGAGCGTCTCTCTGACCTCCAGGCTTCCTTCCACACTTTACACTCCTGCAGTAACATGAGACAGAATCTGTCAGTCGGGATTTTCTCTGCTGTAAATCATACAGTTGAACTGTTTGACAGGTCAGTCAGACAGAGAGAGGCTGTCAGCGTCAACAGGTCAGGTACCTCAATTTATGATTACTGTCAGAGTTTTACCAAGCAGCTTTTCACACAATCTTCCCCTGAGGATATATTGTTGGGAGATGAAAACAACACCTGAAGTTCTGCTTGATCTTATGATGTATTTGCAAAAAAAATCGCTGTATCTGATCATTTTGAAACATCCAAAATATCTGGGTGTTTTTAAATAAATAATAGTTTAAGAAAAAACGGCAAAAAAAAAACAAGAAAGCTGCTGTGTGTCTTAATATATTCGTCTTGGTCCAGGTTCTTTTCCCAGCTGTTTTCTATCATGCACCATTATTACTGCAACACAGAAATATGCGTTGCAAATGGTTGTAGTGTTTGCTTTGTGATCTTTACTCCTAGAGTCCCTGATAAGAGAGTCAGTTAACTGAGGGAAATTCATTCTGGTAGTTTACCGAATTTTGTTTTACAGATTTGATATCATGCAGTATCTCAGGGCTTCTGTAAGTTTTTACACTTACAGTATGAAACGCTGCTGTAGTCTGGAGTTCCTGCTTCTATCTGATCTGGATTGGCTCACTCACTCAAACAGAGAGGCTGAATGAAGAAAAAGAAAGAAGGAAATCAAAGATGTGAAACTTGTGGTAGAGACCTGGCAGCCTGAAGCCCAAGTCTGGCCTTCAAACAGTAAGCAGATGACCCAAAACTGGACCAGACTTAAAGAGGAAGTTGACACGGGCCAACTCTTCTGTAAACAACCTTCAGGAAACAGAGTCGAATGATTTCCTGTGATTTTAAAATGATTACCTTCCGGGGTTTATCTTTCTCCTAAACCTGAGAAAACTGGGATTGTTTTTTTTTCTGGAAAACTGAAGGTTCGGGTTGACAGTGCCAGCCATGCATGTCCTCATTTTGACACATTCAAGAAGTTATGATGCCTCCGTGCCAGTGATAGCCGCGGCCGTAGGCAATAGGCAGGTCGTCCATCCCATTTTCATGAATGCTATATCACAAGGAACGCCTTGACAGAATTTCTTCAAATGCGGCACAAATGTCCAGCTGGACTCAGTGATGAATTGATTAGATTTTGTTTGTCAAAGGTCAGGGTCGCTATGACCTGGTTTGTTCCATTCTCATGAACGCTATATGTCAAGGAACGCCTTGACAAAATTTGGCGTAACTCAAGGATGTGCTGACTAGCTTCAGGTAGTCAAAGGTCAAGGTTATTGTTACCTTCTTTTCCGTCTCATTTTTCTAACTTCAGTATCTCAAGAACACCTCCAGGAAATTCCCTTAAATTTGGCACAGATGTCCACCTGGACTCAACGATGCACTGATTAGTTTTTGGTGGTCAGTGTGACGTCACAAAACATGTTCATGAATTCACATTTTGCATGGCTCACATCTTAACATTTCTCCATTGTCTGATCCAGGTCTACACCTACAAGCAGAATGCGCTCACCAGACAGAAGGTGCAGCCCATGCACCACAGCAGCATCAAAGGGGTGGAGGACATGGCGACCCTCGAGGACCTTCACGATGGCGCCATCATGCACAACCTCTTCCTGCGCTACCAGCAGAGACACATCTATGTAAGTTTTTTTCTAAGCTTCGCCACACTAGCTGACTTTAACTTATTCTCAGCATCTTGAATGTTAAGGGAAACACTGACTTTGAAGAGTCTTCGATACTGCTGACCTTGATGTTTTAGCCAGGCATGATTTTTCCCAGAATGTTTGATTTTGGCCACTGGATCTGGCTGAGCTTGTGAAGCACTCTGTGGTGTTGTTACTTCTGGATCTGATTTTGCAGCTATTATCAAAACCCCAAAACAAACTCACCTCTATCTGCAGTATCAGCGTTGGGGCTGACAGCTCAGGGTACACTGACTTCTTTTAAAAGAAAATCCCCCATGAAAAGCTGAAGTTGCTCAATCGTTACATAACTGATAACCGTCTAGACCCAGGCAGATAAGAGAAGGTGATGGCACGGTCAGAGCGCTCGACGTCGACGCTGAGACACAGGGATGCGAATGGAGACGTGCTGTCCTGGAATGATCAGCGTGCAGTGATGATTCCTGTGGATATCCTGTCAAAAGGTGTTTGGCTTTCTGTCTCTGATTTATTACAGTGAGGGGTTAGCTCGAGGTTTCGTGGTGTAAAACACACGTGTGAACTTGATTCAAAGGTATGTGTAATTGTGTTGAGTCGAATACACGAGAGACACGTGTACAGACACAGCAGGTTTCTCACAACAAAATATGAACCTGTCTGGCTGCTTTTTTACTGTCAAAGACTGCAGCATATAAGTTTTGACAGACATTTTTTAGTAGTTTCTGCACATAAACCCCTTTTTGGAACCTTTTAGGAGATGATGTGTTGCAAGAAAAGTCTTTTAATCATTTTAAAGAGACACCAAAATCAAAATAACATATTTTTCCTCTTACCTGTAGTGCTGTTTATCAGTCTACATTGTTTTGGTGTGAGGAGGTGAGTGTTGGAGATATCGGCTATAGAGATGCCTGCCTTCACTTCCAGATCACGGCACTAGATGATCTTTACAGTTAAGGCTTGTGGTGCTCAAAGCGCGTTAACTTGTACTCCAGCCCCATTTTGTAGCAAAAATGGCTAAAATGATATACCCAAATTAAAATGACTGTAGCTTCTGAACCGCTCTGACCACATGCATGCATGAGGTCTTGCCAGAAAGAAAACTCTCTTAAGTTTCTTGTGAAAGTGTTAGAAACACTCTAGGTGATACAGAGACAGAGTAATGGGCCTCTGAACTCAGTAAAAAGTTGAAGATTTTGCCTAAAATAAAATAAAAAAATTAATTTTAGGCTGAATAACTGTCTGTGGCTTCATCTGAGCAGGTAAATGACACTGTGGGGCTGTAGGCACACTATCAATGAACACTTGTTTCAAATTTGAAGAAGGTTTCTCAAAGTATGACCATTCTACAGTGTTTTTTCCATGAAAAGATCCAGGCGGAGCTCCAAATGACAAGTCGGTCACTCGGCTTCAAAACAGTACTATCAGTGATCAAACAACACTCAGCCAGCTTCAGACATTGTACCTTATTGAAATCAGGTGTGATTATGATAGTTGATGTTGTTTATGACACAGAAACACCATAAAATATCACCAAATAAAGCCATATGAAACGTGAAAGTTATGATCCCACTTTCTAGATGGTGTATCTCAGCCAAAAATAGTGGTAGGAGTGAGACTCTTACCTTTTATAAAAGATGTAAGTCTCCACTCGCAGCTCCGCGAGTAATCCTTTAATTTTTCCCATCGAAAAACAGCAAGACATGACTTGTCACCACTCATCACGATTTTGGACTTTGTGTGTTTAGGCTGCTCTGGTGCGAAATACATAATAAATAAAAGAAAAACTATGTTATTTTTTGAAAAGTCGAGAGCTTCCTGAATCCGGCAATACCAAGCATCACATGGTTTGATGACGTAGTGCGCCTGGGAGATACCATTTAACAGAGGAGGGGGGAGCGAGGACGTCGGTGTCCTGGCGGAGTTAGAGAGGTTAAAAAAAAATACATTTGAGTAACCAGATCATGATTTCTACAGCAACATTTTGGGGTGACCTGTCCCTTTAAGCTCTTTCTATACACTCAGGTAAGTCTTCAGGCCTGGCTAAGGTTTGCACTTTGAAATGGTTTTCTCTAATGGCCTTTATTCCCCTTAATGTTTACTAAAAATAACCAATTGTTTCTCTGTCCACATAAAGAAAATAACATGAAAGTCAGTTTCATTCTGTTGCATCAGATTTGTATTCTGAGCCTTTGTGGTTAAGCCACGAACTATAGAAGCCAATAGTTATTTTAGATGCTGCTATTCTTTGCAACATGGGATGTAACTGTCAGACTCAGCTAAAAGGAGGATTCAGAATTTAAAAAATGAAGTTCAGAAGAAAAGGGTTCCTGTTGTTCAGACACAGCTCATTATATGATCTAACACCTGGTGGTTAATTGTTTGGCTTGGATCACTTTGTGCAGGTGTCACTTTTTCCAAGAAAATGCTCATTTCTTTAAGACTTGCCTTTAATTCCACCACATTAACAGAGTATTTATGCAGGTGTTTGAATTCTGAAGTGTTTCCAGGTGTTTAACGCGACACATTACTGCACTGCGACTGCAAGAAACAACTTGAGAGCAGTTTTGTTCTGTACTCATAAAGTAAATCTCTTCCAATCAGAGAAAACAAATCAAAAAAGTGAACAAACTTTCACTGCTCCATCATGTCTTTGGTAGGTTTAAAGTGTCCTTGGAGAATAGCTTGGTTTTGAGGTTTCCACGACTACCGTGTTGACCAGGTGATGAAAAGCACAGGTGATAAAACCCAAACAAGTCGAGAGATTTTGCTTCCAGGTTGTTAAACGTGGACGGCGCTGAACGGAGCTCCTTGTTTGGCAGCCAAGAGCAACAGTAGCCAAGTGCGAGGGAGGGAGGAGGATTAAAGTTTTGGGTTTGTTTGGTTTGACACTGGTTTTAGAGGCTGGTATTCCAGTGGTGGCCTCACTGGGAGTTTGGCTGGAGCTAACGGGTCCTGGCTCGGCTCTGATAGCGGCCGTGTCTTCCAAGCTGCGAGACAGGACAGTTAAGAGCATGTTATCTTTGGAGGAAAACCACAGTGAATGTGAAAATGCTGTTTATCTCTGTCAGCGTGGTCACATTTGTTCCCTCGCCTGTACTGTAATTTGATAGCTGAGAGAGCAGCCCAGTCACCAGAAGAAAATGTGGGCATGGTGCATTTCTGCAAACCAAGAATACCTTACTTTTGTACATTTCACAGGTATCAAAATTGATGTTGTATATGAGCATAAGGTGACGTTTTGAGAGCAAGCCCAAATAAGCAACTCCACTTTAGAAACAAGCACAAAGGCTCGGTGGCTTGTTCATACATGAGGACTCGTTGTCGCAGACTATCAGCTGATTCACCTCCGACACTAGGTGGCTCTCAAGATCCTGTGCGACGTCAAAATTGGGGTGAAAGTCGTGTAACGTGAACTAGGCATTACGCTTGTTTTCAGGCATTGTGTTTTCAGGTTGTCTGTTCTTGTGAACGGGATGTCTCAAAAATGCCAAGAAGAATTTTTTTTTTTTTGAATTTGGTACAAACATCCAATGGTCCTCCAGGAGGAACTGATTAGACTTTGGTGGTTGAGGTCACTGTGACCTTGTCTGTCTCATTCTCCGGAAATTGATATCTCAAGAAGGCCTTAAGGGAATTTCACAGACATGGAAGTAAACTGTAAGTGTAACTTGATGGGTTTGTGAAGGCATGCAACTGCGACGTGGTTAATTGTAGTTTATTCATTTTACACTTCATTTTCCTGTAAAGAACTTGAAGCGCCATGTTAAGACAGCTGAACCTGGCTCAAGCCCAAACATCATTTATAAACGTTTGTCCAGACTCAGCCTGTTGGATGCCATCAGATCCTGTTGAGCCCTTTTGCGCTTGGAGTGTCCAAGGTGTCAGGGAGTGGTACAGTGCGTGAAAAGAGATGTGTAAAGCCATTTGTGGCTCCAGAGGGAGCTGGGTAAGTCTGATAAATTGCCTCAAATGATTTCAAACAATTCCTTTGTAAGTTTGTAACCACTACAGCTTCCCTGATAGAGTCCTGAAAGACTCACTGGATAGCACGGTCATGGCAGCATTTACACAGGAAACCACAAGAGCACAACAAATCTCTGATCTGATGCCTCCATCAGCACGATGACATCATTTGTTTGTGCCTTCCAAAACAGTTTCCGGTCACTGTTGGAAAGTAAATCAGTTTTTTAATGTGACAACTTTATAGTTCAGTCAGGAACACTAAAGTCAGAGAAAATTTTATTTCCATTTGCAGTATTATATTTGGCAGTAAGGCTCTGTTCTGGGGCCTCCCTGCCTTTCCTCAGGGCCTACACAGAAAGCCTCTTCCACGCGCCTTCATGGAACGTCTTAAGGCAGAAAGAGCAAATCTCTCTGCCCTTCCATGCGCCTACAAGGAAAGCCTAAGTTAGAGAGAGCAGCAGCAAAGACCCTCCGGGAACAGAACAGAGCAGCATCAATGACAAACAGAAATGATACTGACAAGTCAGACACAACATGAAAAGGAGGAGCTGGGGTGGAGGCAGGTTGCAGAGCAGCTTGCAGAGGAAGCAGCAACAGTAGGCAGGCCAGAGCAGTTTAAATAGGGCACCCTGAATGAGATTTGCCAATTGGTTGCATAGAAAGGAATCATGTGATCTATCAGCTGACTCCCTTCATCAATCAGCTGCTCCATCAGTTGATTGGCCTGTTTGAGATCAGCTGATGTAGCTGAGATGTGAGCTGAGCTTGACATTTAACTAACACTAAAGTTTGGTTATGTTTTACAAAAATAAGACTTTCTCAGGTTTAGTTTTTTTCAGGGAGGTGTTTGTTGGGGGGATCACAACAAAAATAAAAAGGTTAGCAGCAGTGGTAGTTGTAGCAGGAGGGGTTGTAATGGTGAGACTTGTACTTTCATGTTAAGTGAACTTACAAAGTATCTTTTCTCACACTGTCCTGCTTTACACACGGAGCTAATTAGCAAACAAAGCAGCTCTGTTCCTGCTGACCCCAGCCGGAGTAAAGGAGCCTATGAAAGTTACTGTATGGTGGAGAAAACAAAGGAACATGTAGGACAAATAGCCCACAACCATTATTGTCTCACTTTGTACTTATGGACTAATGAACAAACCTGACCCAGCACTTTCACCAGCAAAACAAGCTGGCCACAAAGGCAGCCTTGTGCTTTCTGCGCACATTAGCCGCAGTAACCTTTGACAAATGCCATCTCGTTACTTTAATCACATCTGAATGCTCCCGTATGGTCGAAATTATCCAATCAATTCATCACGGCCGCTCAATCTCCACTCTGACGGGCTGTTTTTTTTTTTCTTTTTGGGCCAGGAGCTCCAAAGAGGGAAAATTAGAGGGTTTTGGTGAAGTGGGCAGCGGTAAACCGAAGGGAAGGGCTATAAGCACACCGCTGAAGCCAGAGAGCCAACAACAGTCTCTGATACAGCAAATTGGTTAAAATTGAATTTCAAACAGTGGCTCAGATGGTCTCAGGCAAGTTACAAATAAATAAAGTAACAAATATTTTAAAAGACTTTGGTGCTGATACTCAAAGCAGTCTAATAACCCTCTGAACTCAAGGCTTTAAATAACAGTTTATTCTCATAACTCTTATGGCTCATAATATTTAGACATAAGTGGACATTTAATGTGATTTTAATCTTCACACCAAATAGAAACAGAGCTGTTGTCTAGTGTAAACTCTTGTGCCACACAAGGCAAAATAAATGCACATATATTGTGACTATTTTTTACTTGACAAGAATTTAAACACAGCTGAAAAATGCAGACGTTTATTAAAGTTAGCAGGAAATTAGCAGCTGCAAGCAAAAATGATGAAGCGGAATTAAAGCTAAATTTGTGCTGCAGCTAATTCAAAATACTTTGTACACTTCTACAACTGCTGTTATCACTACTGCTATTAATTCCGCTAATAATTAAAGGTCCAGTGTGTAGAATATCAGCTTAGGTGAATACGTATGTTTTCCTCAGTGTATAATCACCTACTAAAAAAGAATTGTGTTTTTGTCAGCTTAGAATGAGCCGTATATATCTACATAGGGAGCAGGTCCTCGTCTATGGAGATTGTCATGTTGCACCACCATGTTTCTACAGTAGCCCAGAGTGGACAAAGCAAACACTGGCTCTAGATGAGGCCATTTGCATTTTTGTGTTTTCGCATTTTCAGGAACCACCGTAGTCAGAAGTCTGTGACAAGCAGCATTTGAAAACCACTGATCTGTAAAGTGAAACTGCTTTACTCAGTGTTTTAACCAGTTTAAATCAGCAGGGATCTCATTTATAAAACAATGCAGAGGATCCATACCTAAAATGTACATACGAAGAAATGCCAAAAATGGGATGCGCCAAAAATATTCAACAGTTTTCACATTCAGGCTTCCGCCTCACCATCTGCATCTCTGAAATGTTTGCAAGCTTGGGGCAAAGTTTCTCCCATCCATTATGCTTTTATAAATCACAACTTTTATTTGGGAAGTGCTGTATGTCTCTTTTCAGGCTTGGCTTTGTGCATACGCAATGTTTATAAATGAGACCCCAGGTCTGTTTGTTTTGGAGAGGTTGCGTCCTCTCTGGATAATTCATCTATCAGTGAAACTTCCTGCACGTCTGAATCTTCAGTTATGAGAGAAAAAGGTGAGCATGCATCAGCAGCCTGTGTCTGGCATGGCAAACAACGTCAGAGAAACATTGATTTGTGATATGAAACTGCTTTATTCAGTGTTTCTACCGGTTTAAATCACCAGGTCGGTTTGTTTTGGAGAGGAAGAGACCTTTGCGGCTAATCCAGCTCATGACTGAGTTCAGTTTTGTCATGGTTATTCATGGAGAGACAGTTTTAAGGCTCAAACTATAGACACTTGATAAATCAATAGTGTAATGCCACATACAGTAAATTCCCAGGGGCCACTGGGTGCTTCCGGTGTCTGGATTTAGTCACTTTGCAGCTCACTGTAATTCTTCTCTGTCTTTGATGAAATATGGCTGCTCATGAGGAGCAAGGCCTCTACGTTTCTGTCAGATATTTGTCTTGACATCTGGACACGAGTGTTGACAGCTGACAACCTCCAGGAAACTGTTGCTTCACTGTCATGGCCCAGATTTTTTTAGTTTAGTTTTTAGTTTTTTTTAGTTCTCTGTGACATTTTTTAAAATACAGTGACAGTGGTTTGGTTTTGGATTAATAAAAAAGACATTTCCATTGAAGAGCTGCAGATCATCAACACTCAGGCCTCAGTGTGTGTATCATCTGTATGTTGTAAGAAGGTGTGTGTGGGAGGTAATATGGATAGTTTATATTTCTCCGATGGCCCTTTTTGAGTCACAGTCACAGGAAGTATGTGGGGGAAACACAGGTAAGGTTCCTGACTTTCTGAAACAGTTCTTGGGTTCTCAGAAAAGTCCCTGCGGGGAAAAAGGGCAGGGAAAGGTGAGGTGACGGGCTAATGCATGAAATCAAATGCATCAGAGCGAGGGGCCCGGTGTCATAACCTGTCAGGGGCCCCTGAAAATTCCTGAAAGCACCCCTGCTGACTTCTGAGGGAATTAAATGAGGAGAATTAATGAGTTTAACCAACACCCACAAAACAAATCCCCACTTTCTCTCTTTTAAGCTTTTGTGTGTGTGTCTTGAGAAGATATATTCTCAGGACAGCGCTGTACTTTTGTGTGCTTTTTGACCTCCTTTGCTGTTAGCTGCTCTGACTGTTGGTAATTAAAGAAGTTGTAGCTTATCTTACTAGTAGAAGTATTTGATAAATCCTAAATGTGAGAGATGGTTTAGTCCAGCACTGACGCCATGGTACTGAGTGTGCTTCTAGAGTGTTGTTTTTGGCTGGAGAATTATTATATTATTTTCATTTAAAGCATTTAGTTGAGTTATACTGGGTGCCTTAAGCAATTAAAAGCCTGTAAACCACCTATAGGACAAGACATAAATAAATGTTAATGCTCTGTAGATAATAGGTGAGACAAACTTGTGAAAAGTTTCTATGGTTCAGGTATGGTTCAGGTTTTTAATTAAATATCATTAAGAAGTTATCGTCTTTTGACCTATAGAAACTTTTACTAAACATGTTTTAATTACCTAGAATTTATTTTTGGAGCAAGTTTGCTGCCAGGAACAAGTCTTGCAAACATGAAGTAGTAATTTTTGAGGGCTGCAAAATATTGCGGTGGAGTTTGCAATTATAATGACTGCTGACGGGCCAAATGCAAGATGCATGAGTTTCAAAAGTGTCGGCATTGACAGAATGAAATGTTATTATTCGGGCCATTGTTGGTAAAATGAAAAGAAGAGGAAAACTCAGTATTTCTAAGATTAAAGTCATAAACTAAAGGAAAAAATGGGAAACTCTTTCAGATTAAAGTGGTAAATCTATGAGGGGGAAAAAAGCACTGCCAGAAAGTCAGTATGAAGAGAAACAACGTTCACGCAGAGTGGAAGTTGTGGTGGATGAATGAGTGGAACACAGGACTTTCACCCTGGAGACAGGACTTTGTGTCCTGTGTGAATGAATGTTGGCTTATTATTTTCAGACTTAAAACTGATGCAGGAGGGTACCTAGCGTGTCACAATTTGACACGGCGGACCACTGACCAAGCGTTGGTATTTGTTGAGTCAGGATTGAAAATGTGTCGTTCTACATGCATATATAATATTTTACTTTACTCTGTGAGGCTGACTAGCGTCAGTGCTACTTTTCTTTAGCATTTGCATTCCATAGTTGAACAAGAAAAATGTAGCCTGGAGGCTAGCAGACTGAGTGTGTGTGTGTGTGTGTGTGTGTGTGTGTGTGTGTGTGTTCATATATGTCCGTGTGTGTGCTTCAGTGGAATCTGCAGAGGAGACGAGTGAGGCCACCAGTCGACAACACAGCTGGTTACAATCACAGCAACTAAAGACTGTACACACACACACACACACACACACACACACACACACACACACACACACAGGAATCTCTGACTTGTTCTGTACCCCGATACTGTCCCTCTCTCATACAAACACACTGACATACACATTCTCTCAATTTTCTATCACACGCTGTTCTTTTTCGTCAGCCCCACAATTAATATTTCACACTTAACTCCCCCTCAACCACACACACACACACACACACACACACACACACACACACAAACACACACGCACACACAGACACGCACACACAGTCTCTGTCTGGGCATTCAAGTGTCAACACCTCCACTCCTCTCTGTCTCTCTTTCCAGCAGGGGGTCTTCAAATCAGAAACTTTTCATTCCTACAGAGGAACCTTTTGTGTCTCATATTTAATCTGTGTATATGTAAAATACTTTATATATTTTACGTATATGACTTATGATTAATAGCAGGAAATTCCTCTACTGGGTAATTTGTCTCAATTCACAGCACCAAAGCTGCGTTCAGACCAACTTTACCCCTCTGGAAAAATGCAGCCTCCTCACTGATCTGACTGGAGCCAGTAGACCAAGTAGTTCCCCAAACTGTAACCAAAGAGGTGTCGGATCATAAAACACTCATAGGAGTCATTTTGGAACAGTTATGTGGTTTGCTTTGGAATTAACTCACAGATGACCTGCGTTGTGGTTCAGGTACACATGAGGTCTTGTTGATGCCAGAGCTCCGAGTAGCAGAGATAGTGGAATCTTTGTGCTTCGCTGTGCTTCCCGCCGTATACTGAGGACAAACTACTCAATCACACTCAGTGTTCTTCCTCTTTCCAGCTGTCATCAAAGACTTTGCTAACTCGGTCAGTTTCACCACAGAGCAGAAACAGTCTCGTGACTCGCTTGGCTTATTTTAACAAGTCACCGTGTCCACTGCCGGCCTACTGACAGACTGAAACAGCCAGCTGCTGCTCCACTTTCACACACTTACAACTGCTATCGGAGAGGTGCCGTGTACGCTGCCGAAGCCTGGAATGTAGAAAACCTAATTACGATTGTTGAAATGTTGACCTGTGAATGAGTAACCAGCTGATCACCTCATTTGATTCTTTGTCAGAATCCCCTCGAGCAAAGCGGCAAACTGTGGATTTACAGGCAGATAACAATGATGAATGGTTTGGTGTTGTAAAATCCTGCGTCGGGTTTTAACCCAAATTCATGTCCTGTTATCTGAAAACTCCAGATGATGCAGTGTTTTCTGCAGGCAGGCATTTAAGTCACTTTCTATATGCGATACCACTGTCATTTCAGAGGTCATTCAGTTAGATAACATGCCATTTTTTCCCACAGTAGAAATATATCTGGTCTGTCTGTCTGCTTATACATAAACAACCACATGCATACACATCTACAGACCACACACACACACACACACACACACACACACACACACACACACACATTCCTTTAGACACACTGAAACACGAACCCACTGTACTTCTTATTAAAAGCAGAACATGTGCATGTGTTGAAGATACATTTACATTTCAGAGGTTTTAGCCGAAGCTGCCGTCCAGCTCAGAGTCCTGATTACTGTCAGATGTGGAGAAACGCTGCTCCAGCCAACGCAGCTTCACGCTTCACCGAGAACCCTCCTGATGTCATTTCCTTTCAGCTTTGTATACACTTACTCTGTCACTTCCTGTGAGAGCAGATTTAGACCACAGGTGGAAAACGTCCCGTACTGTATGTTTAATTTAGATCTTTCTTTTTTTTTTTTTGTCAGAAATATGTTGGAATTACAATGTGAGCAGAAATGATTGGATTAGTGGAATGAGAAGAGTGTGTGGTTTCATGCAGTGATTTGCACCATTTTTAGCATTTTTTGGTTTGCTGATTACGGTCAGTTTTGGCAGAGCTTATTCACCCATGTGTTATTTGTTAAATTATCTCGCTAACAGAGAAACAGATTTGTCTGGAATCTGCTGGACATATCATTTTGGTTGCGAGATCTGGCATTCTTTCAGCTAAGATCGTCAGACTGTCAGTACATGACATTAATCAATCTATTATAGATATTTGTTAGTCTGACTAAAACTGGACTTTTAAAATCCATGTAAACATGTTAAGGCCCATTTATGCTCCCTTTACATACGAAAATGTATCCGTCCGTTTCAAATGATGTCACCGTCACTGCCCACATACTTCCGTGCGCCCTTTACGTTGGCATGGATGTTAACCAATATATCCACCAGGGGGCAGCCCAGAGTCAAAAGTTTATGACAACAGCAAACTCAAACAAACATGGCGACTGTGGAGGAGATATTGATAATGTACCTCTTGCATAGAGGGAGGTCTCTGTGTTTGAGACAGGAGCGGGCGGTGGGAGGTCAGACGGAAGGCACGGACATAAGGCTCCATCGGTATCCGGATCCGTATTTAACATTGGGCATAAATGGGCCTTTAGTCCGACTAAAATTGTACTAAATCGAATTCTTCAAAGTCGAATAATGTAGCTAGGAGTTGAATTCTTCCTGCGTGTATACAGTCAATCAGACCCAAACTGGACGAGACGCTCTGAGCATGCTCCACATTTTCTGCCTTGACCTGGAAGTAGAAAAGTATTAATTTGTGTGACAGAAGAAGAAGCTGGTAACAGCACAACGAAATCTACATCTGTACGAAATGTACATAGCTGTAAAGTTGTCCACCATGGTACCAGTTAGCTGCTAGCTAACCGTAGCTAACTTCTTGGTCGATTGTTTGGTCTGTGACGTAATAGGTCAACAGGAAAAAGGTCCAAAACTAAAAAGCTGAAAGGGGGCACGTCACCACCTATTGTAGCAGAGTTGGACATACTTCGGTCAATAGTTGGATTCCCCTCCTGTGCTTGTATACTGGAACAAGGACAGTAGTCCAGTTAAATGTCCTAGTCAAGCTGTAACTGTAGCTCATCTTTACTGTGCATGTAAACATACTGACTTTATTGGGTGTAGATAACTATGTTCACGTGTGTAATCAGTGTATTCAGTCCTTGGTCGTATAATTTGGGTTCTTCACAGACACTCTCGCAGACATGGACAGATCACTGAATTTATGTGATGAACACTTGCAGCTACGCAGATACAGAAAGTCTCATCCGTGAGCTAACTCTGTCCTCTAGTCAGGAAATTAAAACAGAACTTAATATATTTCTCTTTTTTCTGTCTTAGAATCAAAACTTTCCGCAGATTTACTGAATTTAATCTGTCAAAACTGCCACTGCATCATTTCAAAAGTAACAGGGCATCGCTGGGAGAATAAATATTCTCATCTCCTGAGCAAGACTCTTGCAGATGTGGGCTCTCCGTCCTTCAGCAGCGATATAAAACATGAACTGTGGCTCAGGATCGCTTTAATCGCCAAGTATAACAAATGTGCAGGAATTTGTCTCAGTGACACGGTAACTCAGTGACTGTTGCACGCCCCCCCTCCCCCTACTCATCCTCCCCCCTCCTCACTCCACTCTCTTACATTTCCTGCCGTCAGTCAGGCAGGTTGCAAAGCGCTTTGGCTCAGATGCTTCAGTTTTTTGTCTCCATCTGGTCTTCATTTCCCTCTCAGTGCATTTATCTGGCTCTGTCTCAGAGAGATCTTATTTTTTTGGACAGGTCCGACTGCCTGCATGCCTCCCTCTGTTCTACGGTTACTCCATCAGCACTGACTGACGCCTCTCTGTAAACACAAAGGCTATTTAGCTTCAGTAACTGCTCTCTGTTGTAGAGTGAAAGAATCACTTCAGGTCAGTTTGACCAGTGGCACGTATCTGCCGTTTGTCAGCGGCTGCTATCTGTTGAATAGAAGATATGTGATGACAAAAAGTAAAGTGACTCTCGACATGTAATCACTTGAGCGTTTAACACTCACTCTCTGTAAACCTCTGTACATTTGTTTGTTGTAAAACGTTAATGATTCAGGCTACTCTAAACTGAACTAATCCAATAATGAATGACTAAGTTTTCATGGTGGAAAGAAAAAGTATTGAAACACTGCAGCCGGATCTGCTCCTCCATCTGCACGTTGCAAACCATCATGTGGGGAAACATGCTACTTCTGGCACAGCTTCTGAGGTTTGAGGTGAGATTGCAACACAGAAGCAGTGCACTTTGTCAGATTTTGGCGCTTCTAAAACATCAATATTGTGATAGATGACCATTACTTTTATGTTACTTGTAGGAAATACATATTTGTTTCATTGGAGATTCTCCTGATCAACATGCCTTCTGCCTAGTCGTCCTCGTTTGTCTTTTTATGCCTCTGTGCCTTTGATTACTGTGGCCGGAGTCCAATCCATCCCATTCTCATGAACGCAATATCCCAAGAATGCCTAGAGGAGTCTTCTGTGCTGCCAGGGGAAGATGTGTCTCAATCATCTGTGTGTTCACAGACAAACTGTAAGTGCAACTTGGCGAGGCGGTAATTGTGGTTTTCCACCTCTCCTATATTACTTTATAATCATAGACCGTGTAAAATAATGGACATCACTCATTGGTTTGTGGGCTCCCATTTTGAAGCCTTGAGTCTGGCATTTTGACCATCGCCATCTTTGATTTTTGGAGCCAGAAGTGACCGTATATGGACAAGAGTTCAGAGCCAACCCTAATGTTAGCTAGCTCTGTGCATTTACAGTCTATGGTCAACCGTGACAATGCTAATGCTAATTCTCACTTGCAAAAGAGGCTTAAAACCATTAAAACAAAATGTATTTACTGGAAAAACTGAACATTCAACTCCTTAGAGGGTCTTTTAGTACAATCAAACACTGAAATAGCGACATTGCCTAATCAGCATTGTTGCTGTGGCGGTGACTTGGATGGACAGCACCCACCTGACACTCAAAGCTCCCTTAATCTTGCAAAACTTTAAGCCTTAATAACATTTGAACAAGTGAGTTACATGAGTCGAGTTATATAAAAAAATAAAAATAAAATAAAAATTCACCCCCGTACATTTGTCGTGAACAGTCGTGACCATAACAGTTTTGTATACCAGGCTGTAAACACGTAGTAAAGTTGGATATTTTAACATGCAGGTCTGTCGGGGTTGACTTGCTTTTGGAGCCAGCCTCAAGTGGACATTAGAGGAACTGCAGTTTTTGATACCTCCATGTTGGTGTCATTTTTCAGCCCCTTGTTCTTAATTGCAGGGACATTAAATAAAATCTCATGTTCGTTTCCTCTTCAGATAATAATTAATGTGGAAAAGGTTATTGCTGGTAATTCTGAAAATGGTCACCTTTCAAAAATATGATTTTTATAAAGGCCAAAATACAGGTACCAGCCATTATACTGTTGGAATCATGTGAGACCGTTAAGGCCATTTCCATAAGTGCCACAGGTTAAATACCTCAAGCAAACAATGTAAATGTGTGTGTATCACGTTTCTCGCGTCACCTCTGTGGTATGACTCTGAACAACACAGAGTATTTGACACCACACATGGAGGACGAGGGGCCGCGGTCCATCACATCAGCCAATAGGGGGGCATCTGATGAGAGTCACAGCCAATTAGCTCTCAGCCAGGGTGCTGCCGTGGAAACTGTTACCAGGACGGAGCAACAGGGGGATCTAATTGAGTCCAAATGGTTGTAATTCATCGAGTTAAGGGAAGGCATGACTTTACCCAAGGCGTTTTTCTTTAAACTCTTAGCAATGCACACCGTCTGGTGTGAGCTTACCCTCCTCCAGACTGCTGCTCAACCTCTTCTGATGACGTTTTTCTTGCTGAGACGGTTCAGGGTAGCAGGTCAGACTTTATAAGTTCAATAAAGTGTTATTTATTTATTTTTTAATTACATATATTGCATGAAACTTAATTTAGTGGACTTTCAGGGACATTTCAAGCTCCATTTTAAATTTGAAAATAAGTGAAAGGGCAAATAAATGAAAGAAAACAGAGAGAATTAAATAAACACTTTAAAAAGACTTAATCAAGAGATGATTCCTCCAGTATGTCACTGTTAATATACATATGAATATACATTTGAGTTACCTCGTACAGCTGTCACAAGGTGTAAAAGTTAAAGGGGGTTTCTCGGTCGACTTTCTCCAGATCCTCTAAACAAGAGCTCAGTAAAAATCCCAAACACCATGTGACACTACATAAGCGTCTGCAAAGAAGTTTACACGATGAGCTAAGTGATGTACAAGATCAGTCCCACTGTAAACTGTTTACACTGCCGGCGGAAGACGACATTTCTGCTTTCATGCCCATAAACTGACTCCTCCACCTGAGCAGGGAGCCGCCACGCTGTGTTTACGCTGTGAGAGATAACACGCGTGGTGATTTATGATCCACTGTACATTACTATAATGACGTGCCCTCCCTTTCATCTGGCTGATTTGCACAGGCAGCATCGTCTGAGCCAGTATTTGTCTTGTAAATACTCTCACCTCAACTGCCATTCAAATGTATTTGCATCTGGGCTGAATGTAGGTCAGTCAGTCAGTAGGCCGTTTGAATGGCGAAGGGAGATTAGTGAAGGGGGTTTAATGAGCAACACGGGGCAAGTGATAAAGACGTTTGTACAGGAGGGAGCAGACGTCCATCAGCAAAACTTAACTTTGTCTATTTTGACCTCATCTTACCTTTTACAGTCACTGTGGAGCAGCATTTTAGGAGTTCACTCCATCTGTAATTTGATATATTTTTTGTTTAAACAGGATGTTCATCCAGGATGTAACACAGGCAGGAGGGTGGGAGCGCTCAAAATGTGTAAACTAATGAGATCAGTTAGACAAAGGAAAGTGGTTTGACCTGATGGGGCTGTATCATGGTGGCTTGATAGTTTTAATTACTTTTCCTAACCTTATTTGTACATGTGGTGTTCTACAGGCCACATCTTTAAAAGGTGCCGATAATTTTGAGTATGTAATAATCTGCAGCTGAAAATAACGCCCAACAGATGAAGTGTTTCCTCCTGTTTGAGTACCATTTTCTAAAAACAACAGCAGCTGTTTCAAAAAGTCTTTTTACGAAAACCAACTGTATGCTTGTGAGGTGTGATTTAAGTCTTTAGTAGAAACCAATGGGCTTGTAGCTGAGAGATGCACTAACGCATTGTTGGTCTTTTCGGGGGATTTCTTGATTATAAAAACAAATATAGAGTGCATGTAATCTCATAAATACAGGGTTAGGCAGGTCATCATCAAACGGCGTCTTCAGGTTTACATCTGCATCGTTTGTTTTCACTCACAAAACATTCGGAGCTGCGTGTGTGTGCTCTGTTGGTTGATTATCCCTGTTTGCTTTGCTTATATCAGCCATCACCTTCAATGTGTCATGTTTATACAGACATGCATGTGAAATACACACACTCCCTGGACCCTGAATAGAACTGAGTAGTTATGGAAATTTGGTGGACATCTGTGGTTTGAGAGAGACTCATTCTTAGTGAAAAGAAGATCCACTTGTGCACCGAGGTGGTTGATATTTAAGGAGTTTGATGAAGCAGAAGATGGAGAAGTGAGTTCTGGAGGAATGGGCCTTTGTTGAGCTTGTCCTGGACTCTGGATACAATGGCTGGAGGTAAACGGGTACAGGAGAGCACAGTGGCTCTGTCTAAAGTCACTGGGTTGTTTGAGATCAGCTGATGTAGCTGCGATGTGGGCTGAGCTTGACATCGTGTCCTGCCTGAACTAACGCTATGCTCAGTTTCTCCACAAATGCTACTACTGCTGTTACTGCAGCCACTATCTACACTGTTAGAAATTTATTGTATTTTTACAGGAAATTCCTGGCTAATAATAAGGTACTGTACTTATACAGTATTATACTGTAATTAATTACAATAAAATATTGTAAATTTACTGCAACTCAGTAGCAAGGAATGTCTTGTTATTTTACGGGATAGAATATTGTAAATATTTCAGTAAAATATTGTACATTTACTCCACCTCAGTAGTCAGGGATTTTCTGGCTAATAATTGCAGTAAATTTACAGTTAGCAATATACAGGACCTGTACTGTAAATTAACTACAATAAGGTACTGTACTTTTACAGTATCGTGCTGTAATTAATTACAATAAAATATTGTAATGTTGGAATGTCTTGTAATTTTACAGGATGGAATATTGTAAATATTACAGTAAAATATTGTAAATTTACTGCAACTCAGTAGTCAGGAATTTCCTGTAAATTTCACAGGAGAGAATACTGTAAATATTACGATTAAATGTTGTAACTTAGATAAACGTCCTCTTTCAGCCTTCTGCAAAGAAAAACAAAACAGTGTATGTCTGCTGGTGATACCTCTGCAACTACTGATGCTTCTACCAATGGGGCAGGGTCTTGGGTGTATGCTATCACAGTATCATGTCATGTTTGATGATTTCTCGTATTTATAATGTTCAAAGCTGAGTGAGCTTCGTAACTATTGGTCTCTGGAAAACCTTTAATCAGTCAGACAACTGAAGCTCTTCATAACTCTTCATTCCTGAGCAGCTCCCTTTAAATATTTCCATTCAGCGAAGGTTCTCATACACACTGAGCTTGACAACAGACTCACCCACTCAGCTGAAAGCTTGCTTTGCCAGGGTGATTTTATTCCATGCCCTATACATCGGCATGCCCATTAACCTAATTATCGTTATTATGGCTGTAATTTGAGTTCTCTCTTCAGAGCGCCGAACACAGTTCCACCTCAGGCATGGCAGACTGTGTTAGAAAGAGCCATTTAGTTTTTTCCTTCTTCCTATTCATCCAAACCAAACAGTGTTTGGAAATCTTTTCTGTTTGAGCTCTACAATGAGGGAAATGGAGTCTTCTGTTTTTAATTTATCTGCTTGTTTTAGCTGGTGTCGATCAGTTTGAAGCTCCACTCTGATATAATAAATTTGAAAAGCTCTTTTACTAACAGGTAGTGGAGCAATAATAAAGAGCTACTGTGGTGGGGCAAAGAAAATATCAGGCTTCAGTAAAATAGGCAAAATAAACAGAGAGAAGTCCGAAAGGTGTAGCTGCACCTCTGCTGGGATTGTGGTTATACTGTGACTGACAGACGACCGGCAGCCGTGTTTGCTTTCAGATGTCATCTTGTGTTTTTATGGTCGGAGAGGCCGGTGCAGATGAACAGGATAAGAGAGAGTCACGTCATGTGGCTGCAGAGCAGAGACAGAGATGCTCTGCAGACCGAAGTGTCCTTGCATCCCTCTCTCTTTCTTCTAAGTACATTTCATCATCTCCTCCAGGCAACAGCCACTCACGTCCTAATGTGTGCTTACAGGAACACTGTGCACCGCTGTAATGAGATTTTTTTACCTTCAGTCCAAGTTGCACAGACAGAATGTTCTCATCTTTACACAGCTGTGGTCAGAAATTGTCATCTTTGTCTGTATTTAAAGTGATAAGAACTCCAGTGAGAAATGACTGTGAATCTTGGAATAACTGCACCCTGTCAGATGAAAATCACTGGGAATTCCCCCTCTGTGGCTTCTCTAGAAAGAAACACGAGTGGTGGAGGAGCTGTAATCTGTGGTGGCTTCTGTGCAGTTTATCTTGGAGAAAGTGGTCAGTCAGTTACACAGGATGAGCACGAGGAATTGAACATGAGAAGGCGTCGACCTGCAACTCTTCTGCCTTACGCTTAACTGAAGGTGAAACTAGAGCTGAAGTGTTGAGTCACACCGAAAACACACCGAGCAGCAAAGACGTGCTGCTCGCCACAATGATTACTGTTTTCTGTGGCCGGGCGGCGTGTTCAAATGGATCTCTTGCTAGGAAGTTTGAGCGATCTGCATGAAACTGGGTGAACATAATCTAGGGACCAATATCTAAAGTTCCCTCTTAGCAAAAGTTGGAAAACTTACTAAAACTGAGCTTCTATAAGGCAATGAATATTGCGGAGGGCGTGGCTCATCACATAAAGGTGTATAACATCTCAAGGGTTTCACCCATCACCACGCAACTTTGTAGGCATATGATCACACATAATCTGAGGGGACCCCTCCATTATTGACCCCATCAAACAAAATGGGGGCGCTAGAGAGCTCATTTCTTATCTAGGCCTAACCGCTATATGGATTTTTACTAAACTTGGTAGATATGTAGAACAGGACGCCTCAAGGTGACTGGAGAAATTTAACTCTAATTGGCAACTGGGTGGCGCTATAACAACAGAAAAATGCTTCAAAATGGCTAAAATGCGACCGATGGCTGTGGCTCCCCCTGTGGACCAATGTTGGTGTTTCTAATGTTTGGTATGACTAAGTCATGGTATGGTCTGCTGTACATAATCACGGAAACTGTCAGTGTGTCATTCTGTCTGTCCCACGTTTGCTAATCCATCCACGGGTTCAAAGACTGCATTTTGGCTAATTTATTCCACCTCTACACATAAACTATTTACTTGCTGCTCAAATGTGATTGGTCAGTACAACTTGCACTACATTCAGAAACCAAAATGATTCTGATATTAAAGTCTTATCCAGTTGCCTAGAGATTCTACGCACATATGCAGATATCAGTTTATAGAGATTAGAGTATTCCTGGATTGGTCCATCCCTGGAGCCAGTAATTAAATGGCTGCTTCTCTTTGTTCGTGTGTTAGTGTTAGGAAATAGGACAGTGTGTTGGCTTACATCTGACCTCTTTTAAATGTTGTCTTTTTCATTTTCAGCTCCAAAGTGTTACCTTTCATAGCAGACCAGGATCATGACTGTAATCCAAAGGGTTTAGGAGCAGCGCTCATTGTGCCTCCGCGCTGGTGATAACCATAGCCTGAGGCATTATGTTTTCAGGTTGTCCATCTGTCCATCCCATCTTTGTGAACGTGATATCTCAAGAACACCTTAAGGGGGGTTCTTCAAATCTGGCACAAACATTTAGTTGGACTCAACAGTGAACTGATAAGATTTTGCTTGTCAAAGGTCAAGATCACTGTGATCTTGCATCAGTCTCATTTTCTTGAACGCGATGTCTTCAGGACACCTTGAGGGAAGTTCTTTAAATTTATTGCACTAATTTTGACAAAACTTCACACAAATGTCTAACAGGATAAAAACGATAAAGTAATGACATTTTATATCCAAAAAGTCAAAGGTCAGCTTCATTGTGACATCATCATGTTCTGCATAAAACACTTTTCTGGCCATTACTCAACGTCATACCTCAGGAACAGAAGGGGAGACATTTGGTCAGATAGTGTTTGGCGTCTACTTTGAAACTGTGCTGAACGTATAGATCTTTTGTGCTGTCGGGTTGAGGATGTGTTTGAAGCATTTATGTTTTCACAGACATGGGTGTAAACCTTAAGAGAAACTTGACTGGTGCACTGAGGCATACAACCGCGGGGCAGTAATTTTAGTTTTAGTTTGGACATGTCATTTTGGGGTTTGTACACCAGGAAGAAAACCAAGCTGAAAGTTTTCATTAATAACATTTCCAATCTGTGGATCAGTTTTACTCTTCCTATGGGTTTTTATGTTAAAGCAACAGCCAATTTAAGATTTGTTTTCTTGGAGTGTAAGAGGTGGAAAACTTCTCTCAGCCTGTTTACTGCTCCTCAAAGCATTTACCGCTTTTGACAGCATCACTGTTTTTATGCTCAAGTGGATGTTTGAGAAAAAACAGCTTAATGCTTCTCTAACCTTTCCAACTGCTCGAACCTTCACCACTGACGATGACAAGAAGCGTTTCTGACAGCGTCACCTTTTTTTTGCACAACCTGAGTGACTCTGAGAGCCCCGGTGACGCTGCTGTAACCTTTACGACTACTCACACCGAGGCCAGCGGTAGAAATACCGACATCTTTTCTCACAGATACATGCTGATGTGCTGGCTTTTTCCAAGCCTGCCTATTTATCCATTAGTCACCACCGCAGCACTGAAGCTGCTGCCAGCACTTATTCTGGCTGCACAAGCTTCTATTTCAGCAGTTTGGTTTGTTTTGCTTTGAACTTTGAAATATGAAGCTGGTTTGGAAAATGTGCAGTTTGAGGGGAGGTGGCGAAAAGAGAAAAGGTCAAACGTGTTGAACATTGTGAGCTTTCCGTCAGGCTGAGTGGAACTGGTGAAGGAGATTTTGTGTAGTACTCGGGTCACGTGTTCCGCTGCTTGTTATGTTTGCTGTTGGTCGCCTTCCACGGAGTCTAATAAGGGTTTTATGACTCTGTGCTTTTGTCCGAGAAATTGGATTATGTGTAGCCTTTGGCCCATCTGTGCTTCCACCTGAGCAATGACCGGCAGCAGAGATGTTTGGCTCTGATCAGAGCTTATCAAATGACAAGTAATGACGTATGGGCTCAGAGTTGAGTTACTGCACTTTTCATCACAGGGGTTTTCAGAAACTGTTGCTGCTGTAAAATGCACACTCTCTGTGTTTTACAGAAGCCCTGACAGGCATAAGAAAAATACATTTTGGTGATCAGATTTCTAAGTCTGATCTAAATTGTTTTCTCTCCTGTGTTAATGATTTGAGAACAGGTGATAAAAAAGGTTTTACTTCTAGATTACTTCATATTTTATCTGCGCTAATCTCCTGTTAGTATGCCTCAGTTTTGTTTCTTGTTTTTTGTTTTTTTATCCTGGTATGTCACACTTGATGTCGTGGACAGGTCAAAAAACAGGGTTAGTAAACAGTCGAAAGCAGCATGAAGGCCTGTGAAAATGTTACAGTGGTTACTTAGTTTTTTATATCTCTTACTTTTTCAGTCCCTGTCTCAAACTCGGTGCCAACTAAATTTGGGACGATGTTCGAGGGCCGCTTTGATGGAGGCTGATGGTATTTTGTGGCAGTTCGTCATTGCATCGCGCCAACAATGGGGCTGTTTCACTTTTTTTTTGAGTTTGCCTGCTTACAGTACACGTTGGTTTCAGAAAGACGTGCTAACAAGGCTACAAAGCTTCAAAATTAAAAGCACCGATACACTCCTATTTCACATCATCGTACCGGTGAAAATGAATATGTATCATGTCTCTGCTCATTCATGCTTCACACATGCTGATGTTTTCATTCATGTTTATGTTTCTAACACGTTGCTTCATTTCTCCTGATCCTCAGACATACATTGGCTCCATCCTGGCGGCGGTTAACCCTTACCAGTCACTCCCTGACCTGTACGACCGGCCGGCTGTGGAGCTGTACAGCCGACACCACCTCGGTGAAATCTCCCCGCACATCTTCGCCGTCGCCAATGAGTGCTACCGCTCACTGTGGAAGAGACTGCAGAACCAGTGTGTCCTGATCAGGTAGGTGATCTTAACAGGATCTTCATCATTGAAGTGGTTTTTCAGTCAGTTGGTCTTTTGTTTTATTGATTTAAAGCTGTAGCAATTGATTTTTTGCCACTAGGGGGCAGGAAAAGCCAGAAGCACAAGCTGACAGACGCAGAAATCGAATCAGATATTGGCTGAGAATTGTAAAAAATGTTGCCATTGCGGGAACTAATATTTCCCCAACTTTTGCTGATCAACTGGCAGCGAATGGCCAGTCAGAATATCCGTATCTTTCTTGTCAGAGGTTATATCGAACCCTCTAATTGGCAGTTTGAATAAATTGCTGTGGTCTTAAGCTCACTTAATCGCTCTCCCGTCAGTGTGCCAAACACTTTGATCAAGTTTCAAGTCCCCTGGGCAGTTTGGCTGCAGCTCTGAGGATCTGAGCGCTACACGCCACCACACACACACACACACACACTCACACACACACACTGTTACTATCTCCATCCTCTGTCCGCTGCTTTCCTTCCTCACATCCTTCCTCTTTGATTTCAGCTGGACGACTTTCACATCCTCCGTCGCTCCATTGTTTTACCAGACAAACGAAGACATTCTCTTCCCCCTGACTTCAAAAAAGTTATTTTTACATTTCAGAGATGATAATATTTGACCCCTGATTTAGCTGTCAGCGGATACAGGAGACATCACAGCGTTTGACTCTGTGGGAACTGTTGTGTTTGTGGTCATCGAGGTATCCTGAGTACGTGGCCAATGGGGACATTGGGCCAAGTAAAGGAATTATATAAGAACAAAGGAAATCTAATGAAAGACCTCCCTCGCAACTTCAAATCTGTCACCCTCACCATGTGGCTGGCACTTGGTCATTATTTTTAATGAATTAGAATAAATATTGGCATTGTACTTTTCTGCAAACCACGGATATGTTACATTTGTACGTCATTATGTAGCACATACATCTTCTTTAGAATTTAACAATGCAGTGGTTAATGTGTGGTTATGTTTAGGCACAAAAACCACTTGGTTATGGTTTGGAAAAGATCATGTTTTGACTTGGATTTCGGGCTTTTGGCATTTTTGGCTTTTGTGCATACAGACATTTTTTGTATGGATCCTACGCATTGTTTTATAAATGAGACGTCTGGTCTGTTTGTTTTGGAGAGGAAGAGACCTCTGCGGATCATTCAGCTCCTGGTATGAACATCCTGAACAATGAACACTGAAGGAATTCTAACCTGGAGAAGTTGCAGCTGGTTGTAATCTGCAGTCCTAAATCTCCTCAAATCTTACACGCTGTTCCTTTAGCTAAGTGTTTTAAAAGGCAAAATCTTTAACAACAAGAATGATGCAGGACATAAATGCCTTGCTTTGGCATCAACGTCCAACCTCTGTAAGCTCAAACACCGACTGTCCCCCTTTCCAGTTTATCCCAAAGATGTCAGATGGGGTTGAGATCAAAATGCATGCTTTTGGTGGCACAGTTGCCACTGGAATCGCAGTGATGGTTTGGTAAACACAACAGCTTGTCATGTCACTGTCCTGGCAGGAGAGCAGGGATGTCTTGATAAGAAACAGCTGCTTATTGTGACACTATCCCTGGTGAGAACACAGTGACTTGTAAAAGACCCATGTTTGGTGGCTAGAAATGCGGCAATGAGTCGCTAAAAAACAGACAGTTGTTTGTTTGATCGTCTCCACCTCACAGTGACAACATCAGCTCATATGTTATCGTCACGTTAGAAACATTGATGTGATATGTATGAAACATGCAGATGTAACCTACAGTATGCTTGGTTTGCAGAAACATACAATGCCAACATTCTTTTCAGGAGATTGGACCGTATTATTTCCACAATTCGGAAATATTATTATTGCATTACTTCAAGATTCATAAGTCAAAGCTGCGCAAGATCGAATGATTCTGTGAAAATGTGTCTGACTCATCAGCTTGAATCACAAAGTGAGATTGCAAAACAATGGATTGTTTCATCTCTACAGTTTCAGATACCAGAGATCAGCCAAGAAACACATTCACACGTGTCTGACTTTTGGAAACTTCCTTTCTAAACCACCTTTGTTCAGAGAAAACTGATCTCACCAATGTTAGATCTTTACGTGTCTTGTCTCTGGTGGTGGAAAGCATCACAAGCTCCAATATTCCAGTGAACATGGAAAACGTGTAAGCAGAATAGAGACGGTTAAGAGGTGTAGGGGAGGTGGTGAGTCGCAGTCTGCTGCTTCATCCAGTGTTGCAGTTTTCTGACAATTAGCTGGCATTAGTTTACAGCCCTGTTTGGCCTGGTTTCATTAGCGTCGTGGGTAATGAGACACACATGTACCCTTTTAAATGAAAGCTGGTTTGAGTTTGTGAAGAAAGCAGAAAGTGAAGTGTGGCTTTGCTTTCATTGTTAATGACATAATTAAGCACATTCTCATCATGAGAATTCTTAGTTTACTTCAATCATTGCTGCCATTGCTTTTATTTGCAGCTCTGTGGCCGTAAGCATCGACTGGACGACGTGTAGAGCTTGTCCACAAGAAACTTGCCTGGATTACTGTCTGCTCTCTGCAGTAATATGATTTCTTAATAAACATTGAAAGTAGAAACGGAATTCAGAGGAACCTGGTTTCTCCCGGCTGCAACTTGACAAATGAAGCCAATGCCAAAATGCAAAAACTGCAGTTCCTTGAATGGCTACTCGAGGCTGGCTTCAAGAGTGAGTCAGTCCCTATTGCCCCCCGTGTTAAAATGCCCAACGTCACAGCAGAAATAATCATGTTTACAGCCTGATGATAAGAGATTTGCACTTTATAGCTAATTTCAACATTCATGACAACTGAACAGGGGGTAATTTTTATATAACTCACCCGTTTAAATGTTATTAAGGCTTACAGTTATGCGTAATTAAGGGCTGGTGGCTTTGAGTGACATCTGCTGAAAGTGTCCTCAGCCTCTCAGTCAGATCCATCCCTAGTTCTTCCACAGCACCAGTCTAGCGTCTAAATATGGTCACTTTTGGCTCCAAAAAACCAAGATGGTGACGGCCGAAATGCTGAACTGGAGTCCACAAACTAATGGCTGACGTCATGGTAGCTACATCCATTATGTCGTAAACCTCTCCAGTGAGGGCTCGTCCATTATTTATGGTTTCTCCTGCAGAAGAAAGTGTTCATCTTAGTTTGAAACTAGCTCATCTGAGCAATGTACCAGCTCAGCGCAGGAGGACGCCATTAATGTTTACATCTCAGGCTGTTCTCAGTATGAGCCTTGCAAGCATCTGCTCGTGGTGATACAGTTGGTTGCCATACTATGGTAGAGAGAAAATAGGTCTAACATCAAAATGCTCACAACCACAGACTGTATAACAATAATGGAGACAGTGAGTTTGTTGCGTCCTGTTTTTCAACCTAGAGTTTAGTGTTTTGGTCGTCGCCATCTTGGATTTTGGAGCCAAAAGAGACCATATTTGGATGAGGGGTACAAATATGAGGCTGGATCTGATTCATAGACTGTTGTGTAGCAGCCATGTCCTTAATAATGCATAACTTTAAGCCTTAATGAAGTTTAAACAGGTGAGCTATATAAAAATTCGCCCCCCTACAGCTGTCATGAAAGGGGATGTTAGTTATAGAGACTAAAAGCACTTTGTCTGCCAGGCTTTAAACATGTTTATTTCTGCTGTAACGTTGAGCATTTTATCATGGGGGTCTATGGGATTGACTCAATTTTGGAGCCAGCCTCAAGTGGCCATTAGAGGAACTGCAGTTTTTGGCACTTCTACATAGGCTTCATTTTTCAGCCCTGGAGCTTGCTGCCTTCTCACATCAAGGTCTGTGGATTATCTTGAGAAACTGGGTCATGATTTCTGGAAAGAGACACTGATGTTGAGTTTTTTCAAATGCATTTTTTGGTGCTTTGAGCACCACAAAAGGAGTACTTTCTGGTTCCTTTATACTGGAGAGAAGGCAGACATCTCCAACACTCGACAACTCACAGCAAAACAATCTAGATTGAGGAAAAATATGTATTGTGAAAGAGGGATGAGCTGCTCCTTTTAATTGTCTAAATCCTTGTTTAAAGATATGATCAGGGCCTAAATATTTTGTTTTGACCCGATTACTCCAGCTGAAGAGAAGAATGCCTTGTGTTGCTGCTGAAATGTGAAAGACCAGCAGCTCTGTGTGTGCAGTCTCTCCTGTCATGTTCCCTGAGTCGTCCTCTGGCCTGAGCTGCCTCCGTCCTTCTGTTCAGGATACAGAAACTCTTTTGTCTGGCAGGATGTTGGTCAGTGGGAAGAATATGCACCAGGGCGCACACAGCGAGGCGTAAACACAAACTTGTCATATTGTCGCTGGAGAAAACCCTGAGCTTCACAATGCTGCCATTCAGCTCTCAGAGACGTATTACTGCTATAGATCTGCTTTGTGTTTGTCCTTATCCCACTAATTCCTGCTACTTTTCCTGCTGCAACAAGCAAATATCCCTCGAGGGTCCGACACTCTCATCTCCTCTATCTTTAAAAAAAAATGACTTTGCACTTCCTCCTTGAACTCTGTGTATTTTTCAAACCATGGCCCCGACTCTTCAACGAGTTTATGAAAACACCTAATATGCCACAACATCTGCAGCTTAAAGACAAAGAAAAACAGTTTGGTTGCGCAGTTTTTCCATGACAGCAGCACACGAAGCCATGCAGGCCTGAGAGGACAAACCACAGCCCACAGTCGTGACCTTTAACTGTAGTCTCGTCTAAAACTCAACCTGATGGTTTACTGTGTGTTAGAATAGAGTAAATGACACACTGAGCCTCCCAAGACACACACACTCCTCTTCTAAAACTGATTACTTGCATCTTTGAGAGTATTTTGGGGTTGGAATTGTCATCTCTTGATTGTAGTGTGAAAGTCAGACAGGATGGTCAGACGGTTAGAAAGTTGCAAGTAGGAAAATAAAGGTTATTATAGAGATAAAATAGAGCATCAAATGGCTGAGCTTTATTCTGGGCTTTTTTAATATGGTAAATAACTGTTGTCTTAACTGCCTCAAGATACAAACGCCAGCAATAGATGGAGCACACAGCTGAACTAGTGAGAGTGTCACTGTTAAACCTTAGTCTTACTTTTACAACCTCTGGATTTTTTTTATCAGCTGTTAATTGTTGCCCTCGAGCAAGGCACTAAACTCCCAGCTGCGCCAGTGGATCTGCAGCTGAGTGAAGGAGGAGGAGCAGGAGGCAAAAAAAACCATCCAGATCTGCGCTTTCAAGTCAGGAAAATCAGCGAAGATCTGCAAACTGGAAACAAGTGGCTTATAATTGTCCTAATAAGTGAATTCTCTATATGACCACCTTTTATCACACGATAAAAACTTTTAACAGCAAATTTCTGTGGAGTCGATTTCCCTCTAAAACCAGAGAGAGCATGACGTTTTCCCAATTTAATATTTCAGAAAGATTTGGTGTTGGATCTTTGAGTTGGAGTCTCGCTGATCATCTCTGCGTTGATACATAGACTAAAAGCAGAAGCTGGAGCTCCCTGTGCTCCGCTGCTGTGGGTGATGGATGTGTGAGGCTGTGAATAATTGCAGGGCGGAGCAGTGACACTCAGTTTCTTTTTACTGCCAAGTGTTTTTCCTGAGGGCTGCTGCCCGGCTGTGTGGGCTGACTGCTGACTGAACGTCAGGATGGAGGCTGTTCAGGGTTCAGGAGGCAACATGGAGCCCTGATCTCACTGTAGACTCATTGTTTTTGGTTGTTTGCAACAAGACAAACATGTTAACCACGGTAAACAAAGTCCTCTTGCAACAATAGTGGCGCAAACAAAAACCCTTTTGCTTATAAAAAGGTGAAGAGAAAACTGAACAAGCTGCTGTTATGCACCAGACCAAGTACAGAAAACAATAATGGGCTAAACTGCAGAATGTTTGTGCTTCAACATCAAAGATCCAATCAATTTTTTTAGAGCTTTCAAACATGTCTGGCTTAGACTGCAACTAACAGTTCTTTTCATCATTGATGATAACTGATTACCTGACTCATTGTTTTGTCCATTAAATGTCTAAAAATGTTGAAAATGTTATAATTTTGCAGCATCCTAAAAGTGATGCATACTCAGCTTTTTTTACTCGACTAATGCTCAAATACCCAAAGGGATTAATTTAATGTTATATATGACTAATAACTGCATCAATTCTGCACATCTCACGCTGATAAGTTGTTAAATTGTTGCAGCTTTACATTTCACAGTCTTCATCAGCAAGTGGAACTGGATCGTGTGACCTAATGGCTGGGTTGAATCGAAGTTTGAATTGACTGATTCATCTTGTGTGGTGACATGAAACAGCAGTGTCTTGGTTAAAATGTAAATCAACCAATGAGCACTGCAATGTCGTGTTCACAAGCAGTGTGCCATAACCAATGATGAGTAATTACAACGCGTCACTGTACACTTTAAATGACATTACATTGGGTTCACAAGGTTTTGGTGCGACAGCGAGGACTTAGAGAAATGGGCCAGTCAGCAGCAATCACGCACTACATGGACGGTGATGTTCAGTGGTTTTACGTTTAAGCCTGAAAGACAATCACTTCTCTGTCTTATATTAATTAAATCATTGAAGTGCGCGGCGTACGTCTACAGTGAATATTTATTGATCTACTCACTGGAGACAGACAAACGCTCCACAGCTGGGATGGTATCCTGGATGATATATTCTGGCACCGATCCTCTCCAAAAGGTCACCAAACTGGGTCCAGGTCAGTCTGAAGTAGAGCTGGAATCTGCTGTCAATTGTAATTCCCCGAGCTGTGTGCGCCTCTGGAGAATCAGACGGACCCAGACATGGCGGCATCTGGATCTGTGACGGTTTTGGGTCTTCAGCAGAAACAAAGCAGCAACCCTCACAATGCAGACGACAGACTGAAAAATGGTGTTTGGTGCTTGGTGCTTCTCGCGTACACCCATTCACGTGCTTATGAAGTGAGTCAACACCAAATATTCTGGTGCTCAAACTCACTTGAGTTACGCAACATAAAAATTCACATCATTACCCACTTGTTTGTGTTTGTATGAGACATATGGTGGTGGTGACGTAAACCCCATTCTCACCACTGAAATTTAGCAGTAGATCCGGTATATCTGCCGACTACAACTGTTAAGTGGTCTGCAGACTTGGCCTATCTGGCGCACCACAGACGCACACCAGCATGCCAGTGGTGCGGAACCAGTCAGGCGGAAGATGGAAATGGAGCAAAACAAGTTGACAGTTCTGTTCGATATCAGGCAAGTCGAATGTGGTCTGATCCACTGTAACTGTCTTTACTCTTTATGGGAGTAAAAATAAGTTAGTTCTTGGAAATTAGGGGAGCAGCAACACGTATTAACATGAGTTTTTACTGTAATTTCAGTTTCTGTGATAGAAGTGAATTGTGATTGTGTCGAGGCGAGACTGAACACCGGTTTTATTTTCAAGTTAACATCCGCAAACCAGCGCTCGTGCTTCAAACTCAACAAACTGCAAACTTTTTACAGCCAGGATTTAAGCTCGTAAACTTTGTGTGTTTGATACCTAAAGTTAGGTCCTGGTTGGAGGATCAGTTTAACACTGAGTCAAAGTCCAGCTGCCACAGTACGTGGTCTGCTTCATAATGATGACACACACACACACACATTTCCCCCATCCCCCCCCCAAAAAACACCAAAGCCATCTCAGAGCGGACCCTCATAAAACATGTAACATGGCAGCACCCCCTCACATACAGAGAAACGATCACTTTGTGTAAGTGTGTGTGTGTGTGAGGAAGAGGAGCTATAAATTGCAAGCTGGCACTTTCAGGCAAGGCAGGAAGCTTTCTCGTCGGATTTAGGGATTGTGGGTAATCAGATCCAGGCAGAGGGAGGTGAATGAAACAGGAGCTGGTGTAAAAGAAGACGAGGAGAAAGAGGAGGAGGAGGAGGAGGAGGAGGAGGAGGAGGAGGAAGAAACCAGCTCTAACACAAGGCATCTGCTCATTAATGCTCATGAATGCCACTTTGCCTTTTCACTGATGCAGATACCTGCCTGCGTCGAGCCACATGATTTTAATGGGAGCCCCCCTGCTGTGTTTCTGCTGCACATTTCTGCAAAAAGTTGTTCTGAACCGCCAACGAAGTCGCTGGAAAAGCTCCAAACCTTCATTGCACACAGCTCATGCCACCATGGCAGGTTTTCTTCTGGATAATAAAGCAATAAACAGGAGATTCAGACAGAATTTGCATGTTTTTATGACCTAATACCCGCGTTTGGTCTGAGGTGGTTTTTCCCTTTATTGGGCCTCTTAAAGCTGCGTTATACGATGGTATTTTAGACAACAGTGTTTTCCTAACTTTGTGGCAGCAGTTTGTGTTTGTCCCTTTACTTTTTCAACATGAAATCATCCCCAAAGCCAGCTCCATAAAGAAATGGTTTTTTTTTCTAGTGTGTTGGTGTGGAAGAAGTTGACCGCACCAAGTCCTGACCTCAACTCCATCCAACACCGACTGTGAGCCAGACCTCATCACTCGACATCAGTGCTGGACGTCACTAATGCTCTTGTGGCTGAATGGGGGCAGTTTCTATAAACAGATATCTGCATATCCAGCTCTCAGTATCATAGGAACAGGTTTTGGGATTTGACACTCACGTTTCGTTTTAAAATGCTGCTACTTGTCTCTAGAAAATGTCTAAAGGTCAGCGTGCATTACATAAAACACTGTTTCATTTACCAAAATTAAGATTTTAGGGTTGATATTGTTTTGACTGGCCGGCTCTGTTTCCAAAACAGCCCAGATTCGATTAAATGACAAAGCTCTGAGGGTGTTAACCTGCACAGGCGACAGCCCCCGACCCAGCAGTTCGTCCCTGACCTCCTGACCCCAGAGGCGGGTGTGAGGTCAAACTCAAGACTCTCCAGTCTCGTTAATTACTCAGGCATCTGGGGTCGCAAAAGCCCGGCAGCAAAGCCCTGCAAAAACATACCTGAGAGGTTTTCTCTTGGCAGGATTTATCTGCACTGTGAGTCAGATTAATAATTTGACTGTGACCAAAGGAAGGAATGCATCACAGCAGAGGAGGAGAGCACGATGGGAAGGAAACACACAGTATCCGGGGTGTTTGTTTTCAGTGCAACGTGAGACGAGCGGTAATTTAAACCTGAACTTTTCTTGGTTGGTGACTAACATCGGTATTTGTTTTTGTGTCTTTTATTGCCTCGCATAAATTAGAAGCGTTCATGAGAAAGTGAGGATGAATCTGAGTACTTTAAAGTAAAATAGTTTGGTGTTTTCATAAGGTCACATTGGATTCTTGTGGTTTGGTAGACTTAACAAACACAGTCAGTGCTTTGTTTTAGGCTGCAGTTGGAAAACACACTCTTAAAGTCAACCCTTTTCCCAACGACCAAAAACAATACGCTAAGTTGTTTCTGTAAGCAGACTTACAAGTTCACGTTCATGCTTCTCTTCAGTTTGAATTAGCATGTTGGTTATGCAAGCATTGACCTTAAAGTAGTCTACAGCTGAGACCGGCAGGAAGTTTGTCATTAGCTGTAGAGGTTTTGTGTCATGAATGGAAGTGCTGGACAAGTTGGACCTGTTGTTAACCCAATTCAGTTTTGGATTCTTGCAGCCTGAAGTGCCTGATTTCACAGCAACTTTTCTAAACACTTGCAATGCGTGTTCCGATGTATTTTGCGTATTTATGCCTCTGCGCTGCAATGGCCATGGCTGGAGGCCTTAGGTTTTCATCCCTCCATCCATCCCTCCATCCATCCATCCATCCACTTTGATAATGACGTGCAAGACACCCTGAGTGCATCTGTTGATGAGACGTTCTGGGACTCAGTGTCAACTTCAGCCATGTCCACAGGGAGACGAGATTAGGTGTGTCCACAAAGGTTTTTTATCGTATAGACCTTTTGTAAACACTGAGGCAACGTTTTAGGAGCCCAAATACGGCAACTTTAAAATCGGGTCCCACCTTTGTGTTTCCGTATTTCTGTGTTTCTCCCTTAACCATGCGCTAGTCAACATTCTCCTGCAGTTTTGTACTTTTGTAATCAAATGTGACCCTAAGTAGCAGCTCTGCCTCGTCATCAGTCCATACAAAGTGGGCTCCTCTGGCATTTGTATTTTCTGCCATCTTCTTCTTCGTCGTTGTCAACATCGCACGAGTTTTATGCACATGCTCCATTTCTTATTCTCTGTTTTTGGTGTACTGTGTGGCAGCGTTGCAGCGCTACTTACAGGCCTTGCATATATATTATCAGCGCTTTCATTGGCTTCATGTTTATGTTCACATATCTTGAGACGATTCTGTGTTTATGGAAAACTTTTAAAAAATGAAATCGGTTCCGTCTTCGTGTGGATATGGCCTTCAGCCTGTCACGTGCATTGTGTCTTTTCAAAATACAATTCCATTTTCACAGGAAATGTACAGTTTGCATGCAGTGTCTTTCAAAATGGACTGTACTACACTGGTACAACACCACAAATCCTCAACAAACAACGCTCAAGGTTACGTTTAGCCAACAAATGCACATGGTTAGGTTGAGAAAAATAACTGGGTTTAGCTTTACAAGTATACAGGAAGCAAACACCAGACTCCTGGGTGAAAGTCGGGGATTACTGGACCCATCCATCACCCTGCCCACCTACCCTACTCTGACTTTGTGGCCCCTTAACTGACGTTGCTGTCTGGCTGCGTTTCCCTCTGTAGCTGTTGGGCACTATTACACACTGCTGGCACCGGGCCACGTATCATGCCGATGTGAAAGGACAGCTTTTTTCATCTGTGTCTGACACGGAAGTCATTGCCAAAGTGTCGGTATTCGACGACTTCAGAATGAGACCGGGTTGGAACAGGATATTTAAAGGAAGCCTTGAAGGAATCAGTAAACTGCCTCGCACGACCCTTGGCAGTCTTTTTTGTTGGTGAATGTGAGACGTTCAAAACCACAAGCAGTGAGATGAGTTTGGTGACATTATGCAGTGGACTGATATGATTGGTAAAACTCAAAGAAAACGACGATTGCTGGTCAAAGAAGTCGTGGTGATTGGACAAAACTGCAAGGTCTAAATTCCCAGCCACACTGATTCCAGGGCGGCATGGTGGTGCAGTGGCCGTGCAATGGTTGGCACCTTCGCCAGAGGGCTCTGGGATCACTGGGTTCTCACTCAGCTTCCGTTCACAGTCCAAAGAGGTGTGAATGTGATGTGTCAGCTCATGGCCCTGATGAACTTTATCCAGTAGTTGTGGAACTGTTCACTCTGGACCAAAGTGTTTCACCAACAGACACATATTTCTGAAGTCAGTCTGCTAGTGTTGCTGAGAGTGTTTGAGTGTGTGACTAATTGACTTGTTAAGTTTTAATATTTCTGGCAGTGTAGCACAACTCCTGCAGGGCAGCCTGGCAGAAGTCAGACCCGCATTCCAGTCCATCTTAACAAGTAATTTAATCTCGGTGTAAAATAAATTTGCTTTAAACAAGCAGGTAGTCGGATGAGATCATTCCAGTTTTCTCTAGTGAAAAAGTTCTGAGTTCTTCAGACTCAACACCAGATTAAATGACGTGTAGAGGGATTGTTTTTTTTTGTGTGTCATTGCGTTTCACTTTTCGTCTCAGTTTCTCCTTCCTGCTCTCAAACTCTTTTACTCTCTAACAGAGTCTGCCGCTCAGCTCCTCGGTACAAAAGGCCTGGGTGAGGTCCAGAGCTGTGAGGGCAGTTTGTCCAACACGCTCAGTCGCTCCGCTGAAGACTCCCTCCTTCCTGCCTGTGGGGGGTTTTACCTTGGGTGGCAACAGCATGTAGAGAGCCAGGGATTAGTACAAAGGCAGGGTGCTGTTTAGTTGTACGTGTGTGTGTGTGTGTGTGTGTGTGTGTGTGTGTGTGTGTGTGTGTGTGTGTGTGTGTGTGTGTCCTACTTTGGATACGTTGGCATGCTGCCAGAGGTCTTTTAAGTGAGTTACATTTAGCCGGCCCTTTCACATTTGGCCATCACTGTAGTCTAAGCTATTTAAATGAGTTACACACACCAAGCCCTTTAAAGTAAGATCCAATCTCTTTGAGAAAGTTTGACCCGCTGTTGGAGAGAGCCACTGGTGAGATCTGGAGTTGTGTTTGGATTTACGGTCTCTATTCAGCTGTGATGAAGACCCCTGTATGACTGGTCTGTCTTACTTTAAAAAGTTCTGCAAGCAGAGATAGTCAGCCACGGTAAAGTCAGTCGCTGAAATGGAAGTAGTGCATCATTTTGGAGCAGGAGAAAGACATCAGGAGAAGTTGAGAGACTTAACACCTTTTTAAGACTATCGTGTCATATTGAAGATACAAAGGACATAAAAACATGAGTGAAAAAAGTAATGAAAATATGCAATATTATGAGTCAAAAGTTTGTAGCATTGTTATGAAATTTAAACTAAATCCATCAAGTTTTGGCCACTAGGGGGCAGAAAAACGTTACAACAAGCTGATGGACACAAAAACATAGATCACAGATCTGGTGTTTTGTTGAGGGCAGATAGTGAAAGGATTGAAAGCAGGTGGAAAAAAGTACCTCAGAGAAGGGGAAGAAAAAAAGCAACGATATGTGGTCTCAGTTTAGAGTCTACAAGCTACCAATAACCTTGGTTGTTTATCCCAAGGTGTCTTAATCAAAATTATAATGCCATATTGATGTTTTAAATGCTACAAACAGAAGCTTTCAAAGACGCTAATGACCCAAACGATCTCTGTGTTTATTTTCCCATGTGGAGTGTGTAAGCCGAAGCCTGTCCTGTCATAACATCTGTCCACATGTGCAGCGTGGTCAAGTCTCAAGCTATAGCCAGACACCCTGAGTTTACATTATCTGCAGTCTGTTTTCTGTCCATCAGGAATGTGTCACTGACTCAGGGCACATGACCGCTCATGCTCCACAGCTGACGAATAACATTCAAGTTGAACTATATTTATAAAACACAGCCAAAAGAGTTCAGTGCTGTCCCAGAGACAAATGATGGGGATAAATGAGTTATGGCCGTACGTTTAAAGCTTCACCACCCCGACTGTATGTATGCATTTTTCCACTTTTAGAAATTGTTTACATTTCTCCCACCACCTCCACATATATCATTTAACCTACCGGGTTCATTTCTAGTGGCACTCCATAATTTAAGTTCTGAATTTAGAAGACAACCAACCGGAGCACCGAGCCCTGGTTTGTTATTCAGGTTAAAGTGGGAAGAAGCAGCGGGTTTATCGGGCAGTTGAGTGAAGTGGAGCCTGCGGCGGAAACACTGGATGTAATAGTCCGTGGAGGTGCTGCGGTGCCCGGCTGCACAGATAGGAAACCCCTCGGTTGACAGGATGTACCACTCTCTCACTCCGCTCTCTCTCACGCAGGCGCAGAACGTACGTGCTACTTGGCCGTCGGATGTAGCGCGTATAGTGTGTTCAAATGCAACTGACACAGGGCGACGTAGATGACGCAACAGCTGGCTTTCGTCGCCGCTAGTTCTTTGATCTCGGTTTGGTGTTCGCACCTTTAATGTGTAAAAACCTGAAACCAAGAATGATGTGCTTTTGTTACCTCAGAATGAGTCGTTTATATCTTAATACAGTCCCATCCCTCCGGCATGTTTCTACAGTGGCCTAGAACAGACAAACCAAACACTGGCTCTCGATAGGGACATTTGAGTTTTCACAGTGTAGTTGTCCTACACATTTGGCAGAGAAGCTTCAGTTGGTTGCAGTCTGCAGCCTCACCACTAGATGCTACTAAATCCTACACATTAGACCTGTAAACTGTCCTTAAACCATCCATGTTATCTAAAGCGCCACCAAACACTTTCGGTGCAGTGCTTTGGAACCAAAAGTAAACCTTTAGACATGGTACCAAGGCCCTAGGTGTGTTAAGCGTTTTTTGTTTGTTTGTTTGTTTGTTTGTTTTGTAGAAAACTTTGGTTCAGGAAGAGCTCCATTCAAGATTTTGTTTGTTCAATTGAGTTTAATAATCTCCAGCTTCTACTCTCTGCTTTAGGACATAACTGAAAAGGAAACATCTCTGCTTTACTCGATTATTTTCCAGTGGTTAGAGTCAGGAGCGGGAGGGGGAAGAGAGTGGATGTTTTTCACAGTGCCGTGACTATACGGTATGTACCTCAGGCCTCTGAGCGCCCCAGGAGGAGGATATGTTGCTAAGTAGTCTGTCCATATGTTCCTCACTGCCTCTCTCCTGCTGTCAGTTCATGTAATATGCACGTTGAATATATAAAGCAAGCTTCAAACTAGTTTTCAAGGTGCTCTTATGTATTAGTAATCTGTGCTTAGATTGTGGGGTCAGTGATGGAAGACAGTGGAGCTACCTTTAATTTTAATTTTAGCATTTAATACTAAGCTGATGTGAGAGGCAGCAAAACATCCTTTCATTTTATAGTTACAGTTTACTAATAAAACTATTATTGCTGGCTGCTCTGTCCTTATCTGTTCAGCTGCTGTGGCTTCTGCTCGCTGTCACTGTCTCTCTGATTTTCTTTATCTTTATTGCAAGCAAACTGGATACAAAACATCCCTCCCTGTGCAGCAGCCTCAATATTCTTAAGGCATTTTCCTACAGTCTGCTTCAGCAGTGTTAAGCCCTCGCAGTGATTGCTCTATGGGGAGCCACCCAGCCATTATCCAAATGAAGAGTTTTCTTTCTAAAATGAATCACACCTACTGTTATAAAATGTTTACAGACGTGTAAAGCAGCACTCATTTAACATTGCCATGCCATAGAGAGGATTTTTAAAACAAGGGCCAGCCCTCTTCTCGAACCTCACATCACTCCACCTACAACATGTTGGAGTGTTTTAGAGTTTTGATGTTTTGTCCTGACTTTCACTTCAGTTCGTGACAATCAGGAAATCAACCTGCAGACGCTATAGTTCGGTGTTTTTCGAGAATAGAAGAAGAATAGTAGAATAAAATTAAAGTTAGAAACTGAACTAATAAATGATGAAATTGATGAGTTAGCAGTGAGCAGTCTCTTTGTAAACTGATTATTCCTAAATTTAGGTATCAGCAGCGAAATACACTTTTAAAACATTCACTGATTCACCCCGTGAGACACCTGAGAACACTTTTCCGCCTTCATACCATTAAACTTTTCAGAAGTGCGACCACTCCCTCTCAGTTTGTTACATTATCTGCAGGCTGAAATACGGCCAGAAAGAGAAGCAGAATAAAGCATGAAACACACAACATTAGCTCCTTCCATTGTGCAAACAAAGTCGAGCCGTAGTTGTAATTATTGTTGTCAAATTTGGCACAAATGTCCACATGAACACATGAACAATGAATTGATTCAGTTTTGGTGGTCAAAGGTCATGATCACTGTGACCTTATCTGTCTCATTCTTGTGAATGTGATATTTTAGAAATACCTTGAGAGATTCTTCAGATTTGGCACAAACGTCCACTTGGACTCAGTGATGAACAAATTGGAATTTAATGGTCATAGTCCAAAGGCCAAGGTCACTGTGACCTCATCTGTCTCATGCTTGTGAACGCAATATCTCAAGAATGCCTTGAGAGAACTTCAAATTTGGCACAAACCTCTTCTTGTACTTAACAATGAACTGATTAGATTTTAGCGGTCACAGATCAAGGTCACAATAACCTTGCATGTGTCTCATTTCCATAAATGTGATATCTCAATAACACCTGAAAGGAATTTCTTTAAATTTGGCACAAACAATCACTTGGACTCAAGAATGAACTGATAACAATTTGGTGGTCAAAGGTCATGATCACTGTGACCTTATCCGTCTCATTCTTGTGAATGTGATTCTCAGGAACGCCTTGAGAGAACTTCTTCAAATTTGGCACAAACGTCCACTTGGGCTCAGTGATGAACAAATTGGAATTTGATGGTCATAGGCCAAAGGCCAAGGTCACTGTGACCTCATCTGTCTCATGCTTGTAAACGCAATATCTCAAGAATGCCCTGAGAGAACTTCAAATTTGGCACAAACCTCCTCTTGTACTTAACGATGAACTGATTAGACTTTGGTGGCCATAGATCAAGGTCACTATAACCTTGCATGTGTCTCATTCCCATAAATGCGATATCTCAATAACACCTCAAAGGAATTTCTTTAAATTTGGCACAAACGATCACTTGGAGAATGAACTGATAACAGTTTGGTGGTCAAAGGTCAAGGTCACTGGGAAAATTGTTTTTGGACATAATTTAAGATTTTATGCAGTAATTATAGCAAAAATTTACAGAAAATATCTCTTCATAATTCAGGAACAGAATTTGCTCAGATACTGAATTGGTGACACTAATCTTTGGCGTCCATCTTGAAAAACTGATTGTACAGATCTTCTGTGCGGTCTGGGGGACATTTGTGTGAAGCATCCATGTTTTGACAGACATGGATGTAAAACTGTGAGTTCAACTTGTAGTAATTCTAGATCATTAATTTTCATGGACATTTGTGCCTTTACTTGATAGTGATGGTGCAGAGGGGAATGACATGCAGCAAACAGTCTCGCCAGTGGGGAACAGAACCAGAGCCTCACTGCTCAGGGCATTTGTGCCACTCGGCTGGCGGGTCACCCTGTAAAGGACACCTCTGCTGTGAACTGTCTTGTTTGTGTTGAATAATGTTTTTTATTATGTGGGGACTAATGTGCTGCTCTGTAGTTGCTCTCAGTGTCATGTGTAATTGGTTTGCAGGTTAATAATTAACGTGGCCAGCCTGAACCTCACACTGTGTGGCTGCGGGTTGCCAGGTTCATTGCTAATGTCACCAGAGGAGTGTGAGGGGTTTCCACAGACATCACGCTGTGTTCAACAGTAGTGTAAGCTTTATTAATGCAGTGGAACTATATCATGTAGCTGCAGTTTTGGTGGGTGATTTTTTTATTTATTGTGTTGTGTTTAATGGCGGTCAGGTGCTGTACAGTTGTGAAAACTCTTAAATACAAAGTTGTTGAAGAGAAACCATAATGTATTTGCCTCTGAAATTTTTGGTAATTATCCATTTGCTTTGCATGTAACTAAACAGCGATGTTTAACTGTGGACATTTTCCATTTTCTACTAGGAACCTTATTTGACTGCAGTAACTGATTCTGATGCCCTGTTGCATTTTGTTAATTAAGTTTTAAGTGTTTTTTTTAAGGGTAGTGCTGATGGCTAATGCAGTCGGCCCCTTTAACATTGATATTTGCAGATTCAACCATCCAAATCTCTCAAAACATGTCCTCAAACTATCTGTGTTGTAGACAGAAAACAAGAAAGATGCACAGAAAGTTCACAGTGCGTCATAACTCAAGCCACAAACTTGTCTTAATCTAAGAGTCAACAAGAAACATAACAAAGTTAAACAAAGTCTTTGGAGACCCAGAATCCGCGTCGGTCCGCTGCCAGGTCCTGTATGAGACGCTCAGATAATAATGAATGGAAAAATGTCTCCAATCCAGCCAGTCGGAGTATAAACAAAGCCTGCAGCTGGATGAGAGTGACGCGGGACACCAGTGATTACAGGCTGATGAAGCTTGTCAGGTGGTTTGACATGCAAAATCATAGTGATCACTGCAGTGAACGGAGAGGAGCTGTATTAAAGTCTAGAGTTTAAGGTGCACACAGCCAAACGAACGATACCATCACTGTCAGTACAGAGACGTGTCGTGTGTAACTACATGGACTGTAGCCAATGATTCTGATGGTTCCACCACGTCAGAGATAAAGTTTTGATTCCACTGCCTTATCAGTAGCCTGTTTTTATTAATGTGTTAGCAAAAAGCATCCTATCTACACACTGCACAGTAGCACAGACTCAGATTTACATTACCATCCTGTTAGAGTTAAGTTTTGCCTCATTTCCACTGCAGAGTTCAGCTTGACTCGACCTGATTTCAATTCACTTTTGGTACCAGAGACCAGCTACACAAAACACCTTAAAGGGATAGTGCACCCAAAAATGAAAACTCAGCCATTAACTACTCACCCATATGTCGAGGGAGGCTCACGTGAAGTTTTAGAGTCCCACATCACTTGCGGAGATCCAAGGGGAGAGGAGGTAGCAACACAACTCCACCTAATGGAGGCTGACGGCGCCCCAGATTCAAACGTCCAAAAACACATTGAAACAAAACATTGAACTAAAAGACACCAAAATGCTCAGTAGAGCCGAGGGCAGTCAATAAAACATTAAACACGAATACATTAAATTAATTTAATCCATTTTTATTGTAAGAATATTGTTAATGCGGCTTTAAAGTTTGCCCCAAAACAGTAACAGTGTTTCCTAATATGTTTGGTCATACGCAGATTTAGATTAAGGCATTTACTCGATGGCCATCATGTTACTGATCCTCTCAGTCAAAACACTGTTATGTGATCAGTCTGGTTTGTTCGCTGCTCCCACATTATTCAGATTCATCTTTATCTCCACTACATATTTTATCTTCTGTCATTCGTCATCACTGCACTTTGTTGCAGTCTTCAGTCGTGGCGAATGAGATGATTCCTGTCATATGATCTTCGTGTGATTTGCAGGCATGTTGGTGTGTTTCTAATTTCTAATCAGCAGTGTCCAGTGCGCCATCTAGTGGCCGAGGGCTGTAACATTTACGTGTCAGCTGCGTGTGTGAAAATGACGTGTGTGTGTGCTTCGGCCATGAGTCAGTCGTCAACACCGAATCCACGTTTCACCCAGTTTGTTTGGACTGATCATGAGTTTAAACCTGCAGCACAAACAGCCTGCAGGCAAAGACACACAGTCTCCCCTTAAATTAAATAAAGACACACTCTGCTCACACACAGCGTTCAGATGTTTGGACAAACTGAGGTCAGACTCATGTCACACTTTATCTGCTCCAATCTAAAATCTGAAAAGATACTGATACTGATTTTTTCTGGTGGAACTTTTTTTATGTGTGTGAAATATGTTTTATTGCAGACCCCTCCACATGGTAGAAGCTTCTGTGTGTGACTCCCACTACTTCTGCTTCTCTAGTTATCACTGCCAATAATATTACTTCTGCTGCTGCTGCTACAACATCTGCTACCACAGAAAATGCTACTTCATCAAAAATAAGAAGAATATTCACGCCTCTATTTTTGATAACAAGGACAACAAATAAAGGGAAAAGGAATCATTATATTGCAATTTCCCACTACCTTTGTCGGGAACTAACTTCCTCTTCTCTACAGGGAGGCCAGTGCCTTGCTTAAGGGCACTTAAGAAGATCAATAGTCTAACCATTTGTGTGTCTTCTTCCCCCTCAGTGGAGAGAGCGGCGCCGGGAAAACAGAAAGCACCAAGCTGATCCTGAAGTTCCTGTCGGCCATGAGCCAGCACTCCCTCGAGGTATCGTCCAGAGACCGGACGTCACATGTGGAGGAGGCGCTGCTGGAGAGCAGGTAATCATTCATCTTATTTAGAGTTAACTATTTGAGTTAGATAAGAGTTTAATTTCCAGCAAAGCCTCGTTTGTCATCTTGTTAACGCTCGCGTTCCCTCTCCACTCCACAGTCCCATCATGGAGGCATTTGGAAACGCCAGGACCGTCTACAACAACAACTCCAGCCGCTTTGGGAAGTTTGTCCAGCTGCATTTCAGCCAGAAGGGCAACATCCAGGGAGGCCGAATCACTGACTGTATCCTTTAAACCCACTCAGTGTTAAGTGGCTGCCACTTCCTGTCCTCTGATCATTTCCTACCCAGGCGTAATATACAGGAAGGAAGTACTTGAAAGGGTTGGCAGAGCTGCTTTAAAGGGTAAAGACATGGAGGAGCCACTGCCTCTCAGACATTTTCAGTGAGAACTGTGAGTCCTTGAGGAGCACGAGGACCACAGGTGGTGACACACATCTTGTCACTGTAGAGAACATTTGCTATAGATTAAACATTTGTATGATTATTTTTTTTAATCTATAGCAAACAACCTGTTACTTGTTTGCACAAGTAAATGGCAATTACTAATCATTCTTTATCATGCATATCTGTGGTGTTCACGTAGAGCTAACTAGCTCGCAAACTCCACTGCTATGTGCCTTGACTGCCACTTTTCTGAACCTCAGACCTCTTAGAAAAGGTGAGTGACCTTCCTGCTACCAAATTGCATTTACCTTTAAAGTGACGCTCCATCAAAGTCTACCGTCAAAGCTCCTGTAGGCATCAACAGTTGCTGTGTAAAAGCTGCATCCTCCACAAAGAGCAGCGCAGCGCAAACACTCATCACTTTGAAAAAATAAATTTTAAGACAGAGATTCTGAAGCTTAAAAACGGTGATTAAGACGTGGATAATGCTGCCCCAAGTGGTTTGAATGACCACAGGGTTTGTTTTCTGTTTAGGATGACACTAGAAATATTTTAGGGTTAGTGCCTGATGCTCAGATTGTATATTTTGACTGGAGTGCCACCTTAAGAACGTGTGTGTGTGTTTGTTTTGATGAGTATGAGCACTTAATAGCGGTGCTTATCTTTTCATGCAGAACCGAGTGGTCCGGCAGAACCCAGGGGAGAGAAACTATCACATTTTCTACGCCCTGTTAGCAGGAACCAACAGCCAGCAGAGAGGTTAGTCCCACTCAGTTACACTCAATGCAAATTAGAGATTAATGATATTAGAAAAAAACACACGACTAAATTTCATGTGTCTATTTACAGAGCGTACAACTGCAACATGGTGCATACTAGAGCAAAAAATAATCAGTCCTGACCCTGCATGATCCTGCATAGTTTTTGTCTAGCCATGTAAGGCTTGTGTGGTTAGTAAATGGACTTAAAAAAAAAAAAAAAGGTCCCTATTTGGGATCGTCCATGGTTTTTGTATAGGCGCCATGCCAATTTCCCACACGGGTGGGTTTACTTACAAATAAGATGCCCATTCTGGGCACCTATACCCATTTGATTTCCAGGTAGCTCTAGCATAATCCCTGTTGGACCCCCTTTAGGTGAACACACCCATGTGGGCAATTGGCATGGGGCTAACATGGAGCCAGTGGACAATCCCATATAGGGCCCATTTTTCAGCCCATTTACAACCTACATTGGCCCCACATTGAAATGTTGGCTGCAGAGCTTTAACCACAGCAGCAGTTTTGGGCCCAAGCCTGATTGAAAACCCAAATTTTCATTGTTTTTTTCCGTATAAGACATTTATTACAAGCTGAAGTCAACGTTGGTCCTTTCAGTGCAGTAACAGACACTTGACACGATGTCCAACATGCACATTCTCCTACCAAATGTTCAGGACAGCCATTTTTCTCCTATCTAATGAGAGGCACAAGTGGGGCTGGTTTGATGGCATTACAACCCAGTTATAATTCATGACATTACTCACCGCAAAATCACCGCAAGTTTGAAATGAACCTGACCTGATTCTAGCCCACAGGAATTTTGAGAGGCCCGAACCTGGTGCACTAGTCAGGGCCAATCAGGTCCGGGCAGATAATCAAAGCTCTAGTGCATCCAGGAGAGAATGACAGTTCAAAGGTTATATTATTTGGCATTAAAATCACAGCGTGCATTTGTAATCGTGCTTGTTTGTGTTGTTGCAGAGGCGTTCGGGTTGACGCAGCCTGACAGCTACCACTACCTGAGACAGTCCCACTGCCTCACCGACAAGACAATCAACGACAGTGGCACTTTCCAGGATGTTCTGGTACGCAGGACTTAACCAGCTTTATCACTAACACATTTGCCTGTACATTCACACATCAGCTCTGCTCATTCACTTAAGGCTGAAGGCCACAATTATCATATGGTCATTTGCACATTATATGTTGTATTCCAAGAACATTTGACTTGATTTCCCACATATATTTGTATACATTATATTTCTCAGTGGGACACATTTATTCGTTTACTTGTTACCATAAATCAGAGTCAGAATCAGTCCCTGAATATTTGATCCTGGTGAGACTGAAAAGTCAAACCGCTGCTTCTAAACCCAAACCAACAGACGCATAACTGTAAGTCAGTCCAAACCTCCAAAAAACCCCAAAAGACTAATCAGCTGCTGAAGACAGATTGTAACTAACAGCAGCTCTCAGAGATATTTTCAGTCTGGACCCAAAAGAAACAAAATCATCTGCTGAGGAATTTAACATGAGATCCATCAGAGGCCGCCCGCCTGCAGCGAGAACATGACGCTGCGCCCTGAAGTTTTCATCAGCTTCTTCTCTGTGTGTTTGTGGTTCCCAGTATGCCATGCGAACGATGCAGTTCACGGAGGAGAACATCGGGGAGATCCTGCGCCTCCTGGCCGGGGTCCTTCACACAGGGAACATCGAGTTCATGACGGCCGGAGGAGCGCAGGTCTCCTCCAAATCAGGTCAGAGAGTTTCTCCTCATGTACCACACCTTCCTCTGCTCACACCTCCTCTCACCTCAGCCTCCTTCACTGTCACTGTCAGTGTTTTTCAGCTTCCTATTTGTGCTTTCCTGCCAGGTTGAGACTTTCCTCACAGGAATAAAGACAGCAGTTGTTATTATATGTCTGCCCTATGTTTATATTAACCTGAGAAGGACCTCTAGTGGTCATGTGAGTTGTTGATCAGATATAACGGTGTAAGAATGGCTTTGTTAGTTGCAGTGCAAAACCTCAGGGAGAAATTCAAGTATTGTTAAATATATTGTGCAAAAAATGCTTTTAAAGTATGGTCATAAAAACTGTGGTTGCTGTTATCAGTTGTTATTACCATTATTATAATTCAGACGGTGCAAACTGCACCTACCAGATGGCCAGAAAGTGCCACTTCCATAGATGTTTTAAACACATGGCTAATGTTGGGTAACAGTAGCAGTTTGGTCAGCTTTAGGCACAAAAACTGCTTGCTTAGGTTTAGGAAAACATCAGGGTTTGGGTTAAAAAATAAGTACGTTAAGTAACTTTGTCAATATTGACTTTTGGTTGCACATGGAACACAAACAGCAGATTCCTGGATGAAAGTCCTGTATTTGTTTGACTTATCCATCCACCTCCTTACCTGGATTGTGTTGCTCTTTCTACTACGTCACTTGACTTCTTCCTTTGCTTCCTTTATAATTACCGTGGCAACTGGGGGTCACAGCATAAAAATAAATGTAAATATAGGAGGTGGAGTAGGGCTACACCACCTCAAAATTATGCTCCCAATGACAACTAATAACATTCAAACAGGCTGGTATGGTTGGGTCAAAAAGCATTTGACTTTGACATCAGAGACCTCTGTTTGTTTCCAAGTCAGTGTTGGTGTCTTTTAACCATGACCAACATCTTTCCCCGACTTCACCAACTAGTTTTCGTGCTTACCAAACCATAACCATAAAGCTGGCAGATCAGAAAATGTCAGAATAAGTTGTAACTAAGGAACAATTTTTTTTAAGAAACTAACAAACAATACGCACATATATGTGTCAATTTAGAAGACAATAAAACATGACCTTCAGTATATTGTTGTTTAGTTTAGCTTGTTGCAATGATTTTTGTCTGTCTTCTGTCCTTTCTTTCCTCCCTCTCTCCCCAGGGACAGTGAAAACCTCAGTCTATGTTTTTTCCCTCTATATTCTGTTCAGCTATTGAAATGTTCACTGATGGAGCTGGATGAATTATTTTGCTGTTCGATGTGTGTTGAAATTCTCATTTCTGAAGTCTCTGATGATGAGGTCTGTGTGTCCTTTACAACAGCAGCTCTCATCCGGACGTCTGACCTGCTGGGGCTGAACCCAGATCAGCTGGCTGAGGTCCTGACTCACCGGTCCATGATCCTCAGGGGCGAGGAGATCTGCACACCGCTCACTGTGGAACAGGTGAGTAAACTCCAGTCACCACACGGTCCATGTTAATGTGTTTATAGACTCCCAGTGAACACAACATTTGGGAATTCTTTCAGGCAAAATCTGAGCTGACATTTGGTGAAAATTTTTAGACATACATATCAAACCAGGTTATATATAAACATGGTGATGTCCTCAAATGTGTTGTTTTTTCTGACCAGCAGTGAGAAACCCAAATTATATTCAGCTAAAGTAATACTGCATCCCTTAAATGATTATTTGAAAATCAATTACTCACCAACTGTTGCAATGAATTCATGGGGGGAAAAAAAACAGTTTTCTCGCCATTGAAAAAAACTGTAATTTCTCTTTGCTTATCTCAGATACACCAAAGTTACACAATAACACAAACAAACTACCAGTCGGGGCGGAGGTAGACCAGCAGCTTCTGTGTTCGGCAAAGTAAAATATAATTATGCTGCTGTTAAACTCGAACTCTTACAACTTTAATTCATCAACCATTTTCTCATTTTTTGGATTTTTCGTTCACCTTGGAGGAATTTGAGAAAAGTGACATTTTCTTAACAAATTCAAGATAACACCAGATGAGTAGTTGAAATACAAATGGCCATTTGAGGGGTGAAGTATTCCTTTATCATGATCTAAAACAGAGAAGGGCAGCAAATTTGAGGAGCTAAAATAAGGAGTGTTTGGAGTTTTACTTGAAAAACAGATTCTTTTATTTTCAGCCGTTTGGCGTAAAATTATTTGACAGCAAGTTGAATTGTTTCAGCTGTAGGTCAAAGTGAGAGTTTCCTTACAATAGATAGATATATCCATAAACCTAAAGCCCACTTATCAGCAGTGTAATATTTAGAGCCTCAGCAGCTCAGAGTCACAAAGTCAACAAACATCAGTGAGAACAATGAATCTAATTTTAGCATGAGCAGGTTTAGTTTGTGTACTATGTAGGTTGGACAAAACAAACACAGAGCAAACAATTGTTTTAACTTTCCGGATATTCTCTTGTTGTTGCTGCTGCGTGACGACTGCGACCTCTGAGAGCCTGCAGGAGCTGAGTTCAGCTCTGAACTGTTTATCATGAGTCTGTAGGTAACTGGGTTCATGTTAAAACACCGGCGGGCGGTTCACGTGTTGTCGCTGATTCAGCAGTGGCTCTCAGGCTCTCAGTGAGCATTGTCTTTGGTAATTAAGCTGATAAAATAACATAAATGTACACAGACCAAAGGAGTAGTTCATATTTTATTGTTATGAATGACGAATTGGAACCTTACTGCACATTCAACTACAGCAATTATTAAATTTATAGTGTGCAGGATTGTCAGCTGCTGTTCGCATTTGCCAGTGAAAGTAAAAGCCAACCCCAGATTCGCTCTCGTTTTTTCGGCACTGTGTCTCTTTGAGGGTCCTGAACATAGAAAATAAGAAGAAACAAGAAAGTCCAGGCAGAGGGCAGAAAAATACACCGTCACACACTGAAAGTGGGTCTTAAGTGATGATTGAGAGGGATTACTTATGTATTTTTAGGAAAATTCTGCATTGTATATCTTAAATGTTGCATTTAAAAGTATTATTCAACAAGAGCCATAAGGTTTGAATACACAAAAAATGAGTATTTACATGCACTTTATTTATGTTTAACTTGCAAGTAATTTTCTGTACATGTAACATTTCTTTTTTTTTTTTTTTTTTTTTAAAGATTATTTTTACTTTTTGCCTTTAATGGACAGGACAGATTGAAATTGGGTGAGAGAGAGAGAGAGAGAGAGTGGGGGTTGACATGCAGTGATAATCACTATAAAACATTGTGAAACTGTCTCACTTTGGTTAGTTTTAGGCAACAAACTGCTTGGTGAAGTAAAGTGAAGATCATAGTTTGGGTTAAAATAAGTACATTTATTACATACGTAAGTTCGTAATGTAACGTGGTTCCGAACCACCTCACGTACATGATGCAACTACATCGTCCTTTTCCACTGCACAAAACAGTTTTTATCAGCTCCAGCTCTGATTGGCATTGATTTTTTTGTAAACATAATAACTGTGCATTGTTTGAGTGATATGTCTTTCCTCTGCAGGCGGTGGACTCCAGAGACTCCATGGCCATGGCACTTTATTCTCAGTGTTTCAACTGGATCATTCGCAAACTCAACAACCGCATCAGGGGCAGAGAAGACTTCAAATCCATCAGCATCCTCGACATCTTTGGGTTTGAGAACTTCGAGGTGTGTTTGAACTAGAAGAAAAATTCACAGTAAAACACTTTTAACACTTAGTCATGAAACAATTTACTCTACAAACAAATCCAATTAAACCAACAACTCAGGGATCCCAGTATTTTCTTTGTGCATCTGATATGAACCTCGAATGTTAATATTCTCTCAGGGATAAATAAAGTTTATTAAATTCAACTGAGATAAATTAAATTTGAAACCCTCACACGAGCACTTTCAATTAAACTCAACAGCATGACCTTTAATTCTCCCTTTCTGGAGTATTTTAATCATATTTTAATTGTTAATCAGGGAAATCAGTAAATACACCTCAGGGTTTTCTTGTTCTTTGCTTCATTAACTCTCTGTCTGTGTTTTCTGTGTCTAATATCTGCCTAATTTTGTTCCCCACAGGTCAACCGCTTTGAGCAGTTCAACATCAACTATGCAAATGAGAAGCTTCAGGAATATTTTAACAAGCACATTTTCTCCCTGGAGCAACTTGAGTACAACAAGTAGGTGGAGGCTGTTTACTCGAGATGAATCGTTTTGTTTTTCACTCCAGAAGTCGGCTGATTTTACTCTGCGTTTACAAATGCACTTCATTACTTTGGCCAAAATGTTGTTTTATAACAAGACTTTAAAGTCTAATTTAACATTTTTATGCTGTTAGCTGTTGGATGATGTTTCCTGTAAAGGCAGAGAACATCAGTACAGTTTATTTTAAAGGGGTTTCAAGTTTTCAGTAAAACTGTGTAACAAATAAGTTGAAATACCTTTATTTTAATAAGGCAATATAACTCCTTTGTTGGCTTATTAGTTCAACATTACCTCAAAAATAGTTGGCATAAGTCATACATAATACCTATAATATATGGACACGGGCTACACTGTTGGACAGTTTAAGGTAACTGTGTTAGTTTGAGCATGTTCGCTTACTTCAGGGATAACTCTTCCTTTTAATGTGTCGAAAACAATATCATAAATTTTCTGCAACTTGTTAAATTCAAAAATATGATTTAAAGGGAAAGTTAGGAGAAGCTAAGAAGCTAAGCAATGTACTGCTGTGGATGGGGTAGCAGCGAAATGTTTTACCCACCTAAAAAAAACAGAATTGGTTTAACTGTTTGATATATTTGGAATATTTTCACCGCTTGACGTTGCTGTTACCTGGTGGTCTTTTTTTCTGACAGGGAACTGAAGCTGTTTCTTTAAGTCAGACTCCATTGAAAAAATACAGTACTTAAACATTGCTGAACACAGGAGCTGCCTCGATCACTTAGTTTGTTTGTGTTATTGTGTAACTTCAACATTTCAAAGTGTTATTTGGGATTTACCAAAGTCACACAACAACACAAACTAACTAACTTCGTGAAGCAGCAGTAGACCAGCAAATCCCGTGTTCTGCAAGGTAAAAGTACTGTTTTTTTCAATGTTGTTTGGTGGCTTTAAAGAGCAGAACAGAAGCCATTAACATGCATCAAGATAAAGCCTTAAAAAGTCTCAATATAGTGTACTTAAACTGAATTTCAGTCAGACCACTTTTGTCACAGAAAACATTTCCATTGCAGTATTATATTTGGAGACATGGCTTTGATCTGGGGCCTGTCAGCCTTTCCTTGGGCCTACACATAAAGCCCTTCTGCAGAAAGCCTAAGGCGGAGAGAGCACACTCCTCTGCCCTTCCACATGCAAACAAGGAAAGCCTGAGGCGGAGAGAGCAAACCTCTCTGCCCTTCCACGTGCAAACAAGGAAATCCTATCCCTTTAAAGTATCTTAATCAAATCATGCTACCTCTTGAGTGCTAATGTTTGAGTTAGAGGCTGAAATGGTAATCAAGCTACTGCCACTCTGCTTTGAGAAAGACTAGTTTAGTGGGTGTTACTTGTGCATAATGAGATAGCAGCTAACTTACTGAGATGAAGGTTGATCAAACTTTAAATGTTTTTAATCCTGAATAAAATCACTCTTTCAAAACTGGAGCATGTTCAGAATGAATCTGACGTCAAGATGTCACTGAAGGCCGTTGACCCTTCAGTCTCACTCTTCAACACTGCCTTGCTTTGGCTAAGCTAACATGGAAAATCCGAGCCCTGCACAGTGTAGCCTGCCAAATATTGTGATTTCACGTATACACAAAACATCATGTCATATCCACTCTCACCAAATTGTTACCTGATGTTTCTCGGTATTTAGAAAACACAGCTGATGAGGTCAGCGGCCTGAAGGCAGTCGGTCCGCTGCTCCACCAGCATCTCAACAACTTTGTAATTTGCAGAGCTGCGGCCTCTGAAAGTGTTTGGCTGTGTTTGTCTTCTGGGTTGGATGTTTTTGTATTAAACAGCACAAGAATGCTGTTTGCTGCCAACCTGGAAGTCCTGATTGTAGGACGTAGCTACCTGCACACGAACACAGCATCTGTTCCCCACAGTCGTTTCATTGCTATTTGAAAAACTGCAAAAAGTAGTCAGGGGTGCAAATACATTCCTGATGGAGGTTAAAAGTCACTGAAAGACTCGAAGAAGGTCTAATAGTGGGTTTAGTTTCATGCTGTCCATTTATTCATTTGTTGTTGTAAAATGTCTCTGACACCTGGTGTTTTTGGCTGCTTCCTGTAGGGAAGGCCTGGTTTGGGTCGACATCAACTGGATGGACAACGGAGAGTGTCTGGATCTGATTGAGAAGGTATGAGGGGTGTGACAAAAGTCTTGCTTAACTTGGAACTGAAGTTTGGTACTGAAGGACACAGGATGATGCTGTTCGTGATGAAGATTGTGTCTATGATAGCTGCTCTTTATTATATGATTAAAAAATAACAATAGAAGCGGCGAGGATAAGGACAACCAAGGTGATGATGATATCGATCATAATGATGACGATCTCTCCATGTTTCCGTAGAAACTGGGTCTCCTGGCACTGCTGAACGAGGAGAGTCACTTCCCCAAAGCCACAGACGACACCTTGCTGGAGAAACTCCACAGCCAGCACTCGGTACGTCTCCGCCTGATACATCTCAGTCGACCATTTCACCTTTCAGCATGTTTTTGAACTGCGAGATTCTGCTTCTTATTCACAACTCAAAAGCATCTCGTCAACGGCTGAAATGTGGTCCCACACTTAGTTCTCTAATGGCAGAGTGACTTTTGAGTTAATTCTCTGAGCTGCAGAGACTTTGAGAAAAGCAGTGAGTTCAGAAGTGGAGGAAAGTAGTAGGTAGAGGAAGGTAATGCCATGAAGCCTGGACTTCTACCAATTTAAAAGACGTAAATCAGTGCGTCAAAGATATCAAGTCATCATCCCAAATGAGCTGATCTCTCACAGTGGCATGAAGACTGTAACCGCTGCATTCATCTCCTCAAGGCTTGACTATTGCAACTCTGCAACTCTGTACCTGGGTGTTGGCCAGTCGTCTTTGTCTCACCTGCAGCTAACTGCAGCGAGGCTCCTCACTGCCGAACTCCTCTAACCCTACTCCAACTCTCAACCTCTTAGATTTTAGAACAGTGTCTTTTAACTTTTCACCTTCTTGCCTGGTACGGTCACCTAAACTGTAGCTCTATAGTTGGGGTTTGCTATCGTTGGCAAACCCCCAAAACCTCAAACTTTTTACAGAAAGGACGAGAGGAAAGCTGTTTGTTTTACTAGTGACTTGTCTCTTTATTTGTTTGTTGAGCCGAGGACAGATTTTTATCCTGGTGGACAATAAAGATATTTTCTGTTCTATCAGACTTTATGAGTTCATATTATCCCTAAAAGCTCAGTCAGTCATCACAAATCAGCATTCATTCAGAATTATTTTGACAGACAGAAAAAATGCCTCTTCTCCAACATACATAACATAACATAAAATATAGGATCTAATTTACGTTACTCATGCAGTCAGAGTTTATGTTTAGTTGAGTCACTGCGGTCAGTGAGGTTCAATGCAGCCTTAAAGCTAAGGCGTCTCCATGGGGGCAGATGTTTGAATATTAAACTGCCGCGTCCACACTTTATCACAGGAAAAAAACAGCAGCATGACAAAGGTCACCGCTTTGTTTTGTCTGGAAATAACATGACAAACAATCTGAACCACGGCCTCAGGATTTCATCAGGGTCATCAAACCATTTACTACATGTAATCAGGAACCTGACAGTTTATATTTCAGCGTTCTGTGGTGAAAGTCACAGCTGCAGGTACATCTTTAATGTTGTCTGCATCTGTCGCCAACAGGATGCTGATCCCAGTTCAGCTCTTGGCTTTTGAATGTGGGCCAAACAGCTTGACTTGATTTAAACACTGATGTGACTGCAAGTGGTAAAGATGTAGAAGTCTTTAATTTGAATAAATTTGAGCGCTCGTAAATATTTGAATGAATATTTTCTTGGCTGCGATTCGAGCGGAGCTTTACAGCCTCGTTAAACTGGATCACGATCGAATAAAGGACTGTGTTATTTCCAGAGACATGACGATTGTTAAAAGGGGGTTTAAAGGGCAATCACAGTGGGCGTCAATCACAGAATAACTTTACAGTTTTTGTCTCGGAGCGACTGATTTTCTTACTTTACAACAGTGGCAAGAACAAAGTTTCATGCAGGTATGATTTGAATGGATCGGCTCAGCTGTCAGGAACCAGCTGTAGAAAAATGTACAGATGTGATTTTAAGGACTGTTTGTCAAAAGTAATTAATGTTTCCTTTCTATTGCTGCAGAAAAACTCTTTCTATGTGAAACCACGTGTTGCTGTGCACTACTTCGGAGTCAAGCACTATGCAGGAGAGGTAAGATACTCTCTGCACTCTTTTTTATTTTAGTATAGCTGTGTAAAGAACATATTTTTCATATAAAAAATAACTTAAAGCTGATGACTTTATACTGAATATCTGTAGGAAAACTGCTCCTCTTTTCTTTGTTCCTGTGAAACTCTCTGACTCCCCCTTGTGGCCTTTTGCAGGTGGTGTACGATGTGAGGGGGATGTTGGAGAAGAACAGAGACACTTTCAGAGATGACATCCTCAACCTGCTGAGAGAGAGCAGGTAGATTTTTGTTTTTCTTACATTTACTTATCAAGGAAGAAGCTTGTGGAGGCTTCATCCTACCAACTGTTTTAATTTAATTTACATTAAAGTTATCCTGCTCTTCTGTGCACGACTCTGCAGCTTGACCTGGTAGAATCTGTTGAAACTTTGCAGAGTGCACGTTTTTTTTTTAGCTGCGACCAGCTGCTTCTGTAGCTCGTCCTGTTGGTTGGATGAAAAAAAGTCTCCCACCCTTTGGCAGCCACAGTTTTTGCTCTGGGAGAATGAAATTTCACCTGGTACACACACTAAAGCAACAACCAGACACTCTATTAAAAATCTCCCAGTAGTTTAGTGGTAGTTTAGTTCTCCGAGTAATAATGCCTGATGAAGATCTGTGTTAGACTGACACGTTGTGCCGATCTCCAGCCTGGTTCTTGCATTAGTTCGGTGGCATCAGAAGTGGCCTATCACGAAAAGATTTTGATTTTACGCAAAGACGATCATGAGCCAAAGGACAGCTCATTAATTGTTCATGTCAGTTGGCAAAAAGGGGCACATGGATGAATGCATGCATATGTGGTCCCAACTATGAACTTGTTTCACAACTGTTGTTGTGAAGTAATAATCAAAACTTTGTGGGATTTAAATATCACATTAATAGAATTGTTTTTTGACTTTATTTTGTGTTGACTAGTATTTCTGAGTGTTTTGGAGTATGTACAAATAGAGCAGTGAAGTTTATCCACAGTGTGACTTCTTCAAGAAGGAATGATGACATTAACTTTGAATAATTTTAAATGAACAATTCTACAAATGGAGTTCATCGTTGGTGCATCATCAGTCACATTTGGGTAAAACAATTTTAACTGCAGTCACTGTTTGAGTATGCAGCTCTTGTGCTGTCCTGTCCTGCATCCACATGTGTTAATGTTTATACATATCCCGCAGCATGTGTGTGTAGTCTGAGTGTTTCCTTTTGTCGTGTCAGGTTGGACTTTGTCTACGACCTGTTTGAACACGTATTGAGCCGAAACAAACAGGACACTCTGAAGAGCACCTCCAAACACAGACGGCCCACCGTCAGCTCCCAGTTTAAGGTGAGTCACACGTAAACAACATGTTTACTGCTGAGTCTTCATCAAGAGCTATCAGTGCTAAATAACATGACTGAGTACTGAAACACAGCACAGCTCTCTGATCGTACGTCCTATTTTTAGTCAGTCAGTTCTGATGCTGGTAGTAGTCCAAATCATATTAGTGTTCGCAGCAGTGATACTATAGTAGTGGAGGTAAAAGTAGCAGCGGCAGAGGCAATAAAACCAGTAGTACTAGCACCTACTATTGTGTTGTTAGTGCTAATAGTTGTAATATACTTATTAAATTGCTGTTCTGCAATAATAAGTAATAACTGGTAGTTATGGTGGAAGTAACAGTTGTTACAATGGTGGTTGTAGTAATAGGAGCCATTTGTTATATATTTGATCCTGACCACTGTGAAGGCTTGTGGGCAATGTGTTCATCAGGCAGAAGTATTTAAAATGCTATTTATTATTATTCATTAATATGATTGGACGTTACCTGGCTGACTGAGTAATCCTGCTTGGTGCAATATCCCCACCTGGAGTTTCTGAATGCAGCTGTCTGACTGATGGACAATTAATACAACACTAAATCTGACATTCCTACATTTTCCCATAAATTGTTGGCAGAGATGGGCAAAAATATATCAAAATGTATTTTGATACAAAATACCGCTCAAATAAATGTATCAAAATAAAATACAACATAATGGTGCCAGAAAATGTATCAAAATAAAATACATGTATTTTGTATTTTCAAATACAGAAAATACTTTTTTTCTTTTTCATTTTAGCAGCAAGCTGTAGCTCTATAGGTCACTCTGTCAGTCGGTTGGTCAATCCACAAAGCTTTTTGTGAATAACTCAAAAAGTCGTTGACCAAAAATGCTCAAAATTTACATACTGCAACTAGAGACCATGAGTAACTATACCAGCAAGAATGCCCACGATTCATCCATAGGTGGTGCTATACTAACTAATTCAAATCTCTTTGTGAATAACTCAAAAAGTCCTTGACCAAAAATGTTCAAAATTTACATGCTGCAATTAGAGACCACACGTAACTATGCCAGAAAGAACAACCATGATTCATCCATTAATGGCATGATAGTAGCAAATTTGGTCACAGCTATTGCAATTTTGCACTTGTATTCAGAAATACACAAGCTCTGGTGAACCCCACAAAAAGGCAGAACAGCCACAGAACTAACTAAGTGTAACTAAGCAAAGCCATTAAAAGACAACAACTTGATTATGTATTAACCAGACTTCAAATATAAAAATGTGCAGCGTATTATTTTTGTTTTTCGATTCGTGGAGAAAGTATTTTGAGTATTTTAAATACAAAATTACTCCACTCAAAAGTATTTTGTTACAAATTTAATTTGCTGTATATTGGCCTCATCAAATACAAATTACAAAATACTCAAATGTAATTGAAATACGTATTTTAAATACAAGTGATAGAAACACTGCCCATCCTTGATTGTTGGGAAGTTTCTTTTTTGGTTTATGACCTGTGAACACTGAGGTAGAAACACTGGTAGTATCAGTTGTACCATTGTATCAGCGGTAGTTATTACAGTTTCAGTAAAAGTTATCTTATTCCAAAGCAATAAGTAGTAATTGAAAACAGTTATGGTGGTAATACAACCTCTGCTATGAACAGACAGTAGCAATAGTAGTAGAAGTAGTCGTAGTACTGATAGTAGCACTAGTACTAACAGAAGTGTGTGTTTTGTTGCAGGATTCTTTGCACTCCTTGATGGCCACACTCAGCACTTCCAACCCGTACTTCATCCGATGCATCAAACCAAATAGAAACAAGGTGAGTGCTGATATTCACACACACACACACACACACACACACACACACACACACACACACACACCATTTTGCACACCAGTATCACAGTGTGTGTGTGTGTGTGTGTGTGTGTGTGTGTGTGTGTGTGGATAGTTTGTCATGTTAATAATCAAACAGTCCTCCCCCACCAACCAGCCGCAGACAGGAATGAGAAGCGTCTGGCCCTTTTGGCGCCCTTTGACCCCGGGTTGCTTAGCAACAGGCTGGAGTAGCGGAGAATGCGGGGATAATGTATACAAATGATATACAGGCAGGAGTGATGGGATTCACTGTGCGCGCTGTGACTCCATACTCACAGAATATTGTATTTTATTTATGTTCACTGAGTGACGTGTAGTTTAACCATCTGATACGTGTTTAGGCGAGAATATGAACAGAGGATCCAGGTGAGGTGAAACAGAAATGAGTAGAAACCCTCTGTGAAGTGAAACTGAGGCAAGTAGAGCATGACATTAGATTGTGTGTTTGCTTGATTGACAGCTGTCTCTGCTTATCACACTCAGTCGTGGTTGTTTCTGCTTCCTCGCCCCACCGCAGCACCAACCAGGCTGCACTCTCTTTGTTCTACATTGTATTTCTGGCTTGTAATCGGAGCGATGACGTGAAAGCATCCTCTCAGGGTGACGTCACATGTCTGCGGTTTGAAATCCTCCCGGCTGCCAGAGGACTGACTGACTCGCTGGCAGGACTATTCTTAGATCTTATCGATATCTGTCTGGGTGCCTCGCTGACTCATTAGCAACATCCCTGCAAACGTCAGATGTGTCAAGTTTAATCCGGTTGACATGGAAACACTCGTATTGATTGCTGATGTCAGTAAATATTGATAGTTCCCATGTTTGGTCGTCAGTGAGGGTTTGCCACCAGAGAAGTTCTGCCTGCTTATCAGCTGTCTGTGAGAAACTAAGTGATATGTTAAGAAGATGTTTTTGCAGATATTTCTATAACCATGTGGTTTCTGGTGTAATTCACAGGAAGGCCATCACTGTGAAGGCACTCGCTGATATATTTAAAGGGTTTTTTAAAGGAAAATAAGATGTTGTAAATCAGTTTTAGCAGATTTACTCTTCCAGTAGAGTCATTTTTCTGCAGAATTTTCTCATCTTATTTTTATAATTTATGAAAGACTGTCAAACCAAGGAACTCAAACTAGAAGAAGCTTGTAAAAAAAAACAACACCAACAGTGCAGTTTGAAAACAACATGGAAAGTTTTCAGGTGGTGTTTTGGACGGAGAATATCGGTGGCAAATCCGACTGATATTGATTCAGAGAATTAAGGCAGGGTTGTGGTATTGGATTGCATCATATTTTCAGGTGTTCGTGTTATGTTGTCCACCTCCCGTGTGTTCACACTGCTCTGATGTCGATTGTGACGCAGATGTAGCACATCTGTAACGTCACTGTGAGGAGTTTTTGTGACTGGGGCCGTCATCTGTGGAGAGCTTTGATTCACATGGATACAGAGGCTCCTTCTGTCCGTCACTGTGTGTGTGTGTGTGTGTGTGTGTGTGTGTGTGTGTGTGTGTGTGTGTGTGTGTGTGTGTGTGTGTGTAGGGGGTGTGGTTTCTGATCTTTGTGCATCAGCAGTGTGTGTGAGATGATGTGAGCACAGCCGAGAACCTCTTTACTTTTTGAGAACCGACCAAATTGTGTCCAAACTGTCAAAAACCAAAAGACATACACAACACATTTTCCCACACATTAACATTTCAGACATTTTCCTTTTTTTATAAATGTAAAAGGGGTTTCAGTTGAAGAAGGATTTAGTTTCTATTTAATCTGTATTTAACCATTGTCTCCGGCCAAAATGACAGCGTGGAGTCGTCAGCACATGGTCGTGTAAAATACGTTTCGTACCTTGAATACGTTTCCAAATGAAGTTTGTCTTATAAATTATCCCAAAGTGACGAAAATGATTAAAATGTGTTTTCAAGACCAACTTAAGGGACAGTGAAGATGATCCATACAGATATTTAGTCTAATAGCTGTAAGACACAGGAGGAAGAATTTCACAGAGATACACAGCAAAGCAAAATATCCGAAAACCTTAACATGGACAGTGTGATGGGATTATTATTTTCTTTGAGAAAAACAGCAGCAGTTTTGGATCAGGAATGTAGATTTTCTTCACACTTAAAAAAGACACATTAGAAAAACGAAATACTCTATCAATCCCGAGTGGGAATTTTTTTTTTTTTTCACCCTGTTGTCATATACACACACATGCACAACCAGGATCTATACATGCATTAAATGGAGAGACGTGATCAAGTGCACTCTTGATGCTGTTAAGGTGCCAGTTCGCCACACTCCAGACTTGAGCTGGCAAACCTCCAGTTCCCAACCCAAGTCCCTATTGATTGAGCTACTGCCGCCCAGTTACATTGCAAATATACTGCAATTACTTCTCAAAATATCTTTTGATTTGTTTGAAAAAGTCCTGAGTAAAAGCTGAAAATCTTTTACATAATATTTAAAATGATATGCTGCCTCGCGATTGACAGTGATTGACAGTTATCATAGATCTTGACATTCTAGAAAAGGTGTGTCCATTGGACTGGGCGGAGGATCTTAGCAGGTTAAAGAGGAAGATGGAAGATTAAATCACTGGATTTATAGACTTCTGTGAAATGAAGGACACCCTTACAAACACACACACAAAATATTGTATATGGAGTGAACTGTGTAATTGCTTGTTGGTTAGTTTTGAGTCTGTGTGATTCAGGTTTACTCTCATTTTTGTGTCTTGAGACCAGTTGCTTTGCTTAATTTCTTATGTATAGATAAAACAGATAGACAGATACATAGATGCACAGATAAGACACACACTCTTGGGTATCTGTCGTGTCCTCTGGGAGACCAGCTGGACAGCCGGCGTGTTTTTACGAGGCAAAACCCGACCGTCTGGACTCCTCTTCTGATCGAATGTTAAACAAGGCCTGATGATGACTTTTCAATGGGGCTTAATGTAGTGAGAGAAGGAGGTGTGGGGGGGTGTCAGGGCTTCCCCAGGGGAAACAAGGGTCAGGGCGACACGGCACGCGGCCCCTAAAAGCCCCCGAGAGGCGTCCCTGTCATCTGCCTGTTTGACTGAGCAGGTGTCAGAGGGGAGGAGGGCACGGAGATGGAGGGAGAGGAAAGGATGAGGATGTGGAGGCAAAGTCAAAAATGTGCCTCAGCGACCTTCAGTTTTAACTTCTAGCTCTTCTGTCTTGCAACATATTTGGAAAGTAAAGACATTTTGGGAAGTGAGGAGAGGTTCATTTACTGAGTAACAGACCAACAGCTATTTTGGGCGCAGCGATGTTGAATAAGCCTGCAGGGTCATGGGACTCCTGCAGATGGTCAGTGGAGTCTCTGGAAATATCAATATATTGATCAAATGCGTAATAGTGCTGACAAACTGTCGGCTCTAAATACAACCAGGACACGAGTCTTAACAGGAAGTTACTTCACCTGTCAGTGGTTTTAATGTTTCGGCTGATCGGTGTACATGATAAATAAAATGTAAGAATAATAAAATAATAAGAAATAAAACAAAAGCACAAAAATTCAGATTCTGACAAACAAATAAAGACATTACAGTATCACATCTCTGCATGTTATTATAATAATACTCCAAATACCTCAAATCAACCTTGTTTTTTTCTGTATTAATTTACCGTGTAACTTTGTATTCATGTATTTGAATACTTTGTGTGTGTCTGCTCATAAGCCGACAGTCACAAGTAGAATTCAGTTTGGATAAAGGATGCTCAGCAGGCAGATGTCGGCATTTACAGACATTTTCCTTTGTGTCTGTGTCACCACAACAACTCCAACACACACACACACACACACACACATATACACACACTCACTCATAAAAAGCTGTCATCCTCATCATCTACGCTCATCAAATGCAGTCGCCTGTCACCACAGCACCTCCATCCTATCTGCAGGCAATACATTGTGTGTGTGTGTGTGAGAGAGAAAGTGTGTGTTTTGACAGTAATTACAACCGATGATGGAGACTGATCAGAGTCTGTTGATTTTGACTGAACCTGTGTTGACAGCATTGTGGGTTTTTGTGTCTATAGAACAAACTGCATACCATACAAACACACACACACACACACACACACACACACACACATCTCAGCTTTCAGTTTAAACTGGGATTCTGTGACGTTTTCAGATAATCAATCTGCATCTCAGCAATAATTCAACCTTCATTTAGTTTTTGAAACTCACACTGAAGAATAAATAGACCTGCTGTGTTCCTTCCTGCCACACAGGAAGTGATGCATTTGTGTTTGTGCTTTCTTTGAGATAAATCGAGCTCAGGAGCTGCGCCACACTTTGACGTCACTTTGACATAGTGACAAAAGCGTGGACCTCCACATCCTTCAGGTGATGCCACTGAGCCCAGTAAAATTTGTTCCCATAGACTTGCATTGTGAAAGAGTCGCTGTAAATCAGTGGGAAAAAATTGTGGAAAAAGTGTGTCAACCCCACAAAATGACTCATTTCACTATCAGGACTTGAGTCATCTGGTCTGATTACATTCGAAAGTCTAGAAAAGATGGAATATTGAGTAATGTTATCCCCATCAAAGTTAGCAGAGGGCTGAAAAAGAAGTTACCCACTCAGCTGGCGAAAGTCTCAAGTGCACCTGCTCTTTGGACCCTTACTGTGTGGAAGTAGTGCCAATCATCCAGGTAATTTTATAAGTGGCACTTGACCTATGGCTAAGCCCCGCCCCCTCCACTCACCTGGACCAACGATCAACATTCAGTGAGCAGCGCTATGGCAGGTGTCACAGTACACAACATTTCACAGGAGGCAACTGATGATTTTTGGGGACATAACGATCAGATGTCATTGAGAAGTAACCAAAAGGGCCTAAACTACACATTGGAGGGATATATTCATCATTTTATTGTTGAGAAGGTCGATGAAAAGCTTAAATTACAAACCGAAATTTACAAATTTATCTATTTGAGGGCGAGGCTTAGCCATAGGTCAGTTGAACCATCATGCACCACTGCGGCTCTTTCATAGAAATGAACAGGGCTCTGCCTCTGACGCTTTATCCAGCTCTCGTCGTACGTCCATGGGATAAATACAAGAAAAAGAATTGAGATCAAGCACTTTGAGGTCAACAGTCTCCCTTTAGGGTTAAAATCAACACCACAATCACATGGATGTATGAGGACACCTGGACACAGTGTTGAAGGCAAGGCCCTGTCCATTCCTATGAAAGCTGCTCAGTGGCGCATGACAGCAAAATGGTTTCACTGCTGCTTATAAGATTACTTTGATGAACGGTACTACTTCCACATCTTGAGGACGTTAGAGCAGCTGCACTAGATGCTTACAGCAGCCAAGCACGACCGAGTGCAGCTGAGCGACTAACTTCCAGTTTAGTGCTAAAATGATTTAATCACGCGGTGCTGCTAGACTTTCTGACCAAATGGATCAAGTCATGATATTGAAACGAGTCTTTTCATGGGGATTGTGATGCTCAAAAAGAATTCATGCACTGATTTACAGATGTCTATTTCGCCATTTAAGTCAATGGGAAAAAGTCTTTTTGGGCCCAATGGCATCACGTGACGGAGCCTGGAAATTGCAGTACCAGTGTTTGGCCACTACTAAAATTGGCTGGCACTCTTCCTGACGGCCTGCACGGTATTAATGAGAATACTTTTCAAATAATGATACGTCAAGCAAATGTGTGCAAACTCAGTTTTAATGCATTTTGCTTGAAACCACTCACCAGGTAAACACAGTTATATAAATAAGATGAGATAAAACTTCCTTCATCTAACTTGACTCATTTCCAATTTAGAAGATGCTCATAAAATTAATGTAAACATTGTGTAAAAATATGATATATATCTGTACAGTTTAGTAAAAATGTGAAAGTGGAGAAATTTTTAAATAAATGGAGGTGTAAAATACAAATGATGCTGCAGCGCATGAATGAAAGTGTTCCAGCTGAAGCTGCACAGAAAGATGCATCTGTTTTACTTTATTAACATGTAATGGTGTGAAACATCTACTTATAAGATTAGAAGAATGATAAGATCACACACACGATGTGGTTTGACAGGAAGCTGACTGATGATAGGCTCATGTTCAGCCCAGTTCAGCCAGTCTGAGGCAGCGTCACACCAGTTCATGAGACCAGTGAGTGGACACAAAAATCACCACACCACGTTTGAATGTAAACAGCTTGCTCTCTCCTTCACACACACACACACACACACACACACACTGGCCCTACAAGTGGCCTGCACAAATTAGCCTCAGCAGGAGACGCATTGCCATGGCAACCACGGCCCTCCCTCTCCACACAAAAAGGGGAGTGGAGTTCTGGGTTTGAAAGCCTTTGTTTGACTCAGTGGTGGCAGAGTGTGTGTGTGTGTGTTTATGTGTGTGTCTGAGCCGGTCAGTGTGTTGCGGAGAGAGACACGCAGACAGACAGACAGCAGCTTTGGGAAGTTTTCTGTCATTTTCCTGTTTGTCTCCGATCTGGCAAAAACCTGAGGGAAGGGAAGCTCAGCGGGACGATGCACGGTGAGACCTGATGCATGCTTTTTAAATGGGAAGCGGTGCGTTCAAGTGCGTGCTTGTTGCACGAGGTTTAAAGCATCCAGAGGAGGGTTTGGGTGCTGTGGAATGAGGTGAGAGGCAGCCGGTTGTGTTCAGCTACATGACAGATGCATAAAGCGAGTTTTGCATCTTTCCAGGCTCTTCAGGCAGTTTGATTTTCTGTCTTCCGCATGCAAAAGTCCAGTTTCTTTTAACTGAAGGAGGTGGCATCTCGGGAAAATTTTAAAAATCAATAATTTCTGGACCAAAACATAACTAATTAAATGGTAAAATAGAGCTGCAACAGTTATTAAAAGCTTCCTAAATCAATATATGGACTGCTGCAGTTTCCAATAGGCATGTTTGTATTTGTTACAAAGATGGGAAAGCTGTTAATGTTTATTTATATTCTGCAAAAAAAATTTAGCTCCTAAAATCAAGTTGCACATTAGAAGAAAACCCAACTCTGGCCATAACAATCCAAAGAACCAGGAGAAGATGCAACATCTTGTCCCTTTATTACTTTAACTGCAAGAAAATCCCATCAGTGTCATCTCTGCTGTGTAGTCTTATAATGCCATGTACTGGACGAACAGACAGTCCCTCTGTTTCCTGTTTGTTGTCTCGTTAATTGGACTCGAAGGCTTTCAGAACCAAAATGATCCACATCGCATTTCAAGAAGGAAAAATGACATCTGACTTGCGATGGAGCCTGCAGGTCTTTAAGCTTTGTAAGTGCATGATTGTTACTATAATTGAGCTTGGAAGGCAAAACGTGATTGAGTTTGGATACATAATGAGGAGGCGGTTAAGTTAATGGCATGATAATGAGGAGAAAGTCGTTTCTCTGATGATTGTTTTTTAAGAAAAGCTCAGTTGTCTTGAGAATGGGATTTCGTTTTGAGTCAAAGATTACAAGATGTCACTGCTGTGGATCCTTCAGCATGTCTGAAATTAATCTTTGTGATGCTAAGATGGGACGAAACGTCAGTTATTGTCCTCACTGAAGTACTCTTCGGTGTCAGATGTATCTTTTCTTTTGTGTTTAAGTCCGTTTTTGTGCAAAAATGCCAAATATTTGTTTGGGTCCAGCATCTCAGATATAAGACTTTGCAGCTTTTCTTTGACTTCTTTCTTTGTGAACATGAAAAACCTTTGGGTTTGGGACTGCTGGTCAGAGAAAACAAGCAGTCTGAGGACGTCGCCTCGGGCTGTGGGAAATTGTGATGGCCATTTTTCACCACTTTTGGACATTTTATAGACTGAAACACGAGTCGAGTCATTGAAAGATTAATTGACAGATCATCAATAATGGAAAAAAAACGTTAGTTGTATCTCCAGGCCGAAGCTGCTCTTCATGAAGCCTGTTGATAGTGGTGAACGACCTGCACAAAAATGCTGTTCTTTTTTATTACAACTTGCACAAAGAAAGGAGGTCATTTTCTACGCAGCTAATGTAGGCTTCATTGTTTTACGATATCTCTGTCTGTCTTAGTATTTATTGGTTTCACTACAGCGTCACCACCACAGCAGGTTTCCTTTGTGTCAATGATGTTTTTGAGAAATTCAAACCCATAAGAATCCTCCACCAAACTGGGTCAGTCTTAAATCCAGCAGGGTCAGGGATTAAGGTTGGATTTATGTCCCTCTATGAGCGGAAAACATTGTTCCAGGGATTCCCCAAAACTCAGTGAAGGAGTGCCTACAGAGCGGTGAGAGATAATCCCCGCTGGCTCCCACATTCAGACCTGGACGCCAAGAAGCAAACAAGACTTCTGACAAAGAAACTCAGAGGTCTTTGAGATGTGAATGCTCTGTTAGATGTTCTTAGTCCTGTTTAGAGCAAGAATGTTGATCCTTTCAGAGAGCGAAGGTCTTCCAACGCTTCAAATTTGAAGGTAGAAAAATGCATTTTATGTAAAATGGTTATCAGGCAAAAATGGCAAATATTCTCTGTTCCAGCATCTCAAATGTTGGATCTGTTTTGGACTACTGGTTAGACAAATCAAGCAGTTAGAAAGTGTCGCCTTGGATTTTTATAACATTGTGGTTTTACAGTAGAAATCGACTGACTCAGATTAATCTGGAAAAAAAAGATAAATTCATCCACACTCAACCCTCAAATTTGACGTTTCAGTACAGTTAGTGGCAGAAAAATCATTTTGGTGCAAAAGAACGTTTAAATCTCTGAAGGGAAATTTAATATTATTATAATATTATTATAGGTCTTTCCTGAAGAGAACCAAAGGTCGCCTGCAGAAATGAGAAAATCTTGTTCAGTACTTTCTGGGTAATGACATCCAATTGAAATTGGATTGATTGATGTAAAACTACATGTCATATTGTTTTTATGAAGTCAAGAAAGAAAATGTTCCTGTTCACTACAAGCTTGAAAGCAACTCAATTGATGAGCCTCACAGGACAAACCCGCACACCAAGCCTTGTTTAAGAATTTTAAATGGGAGTCAGTGACTCAGCTGACATTCTGATTTGTGGGCCGTAGTGTGTTTGTGCCATAAATATCAGCAGGTACGGTAAATCTTTCATGCTGGAGCAAATCTCATCCTCATTTTCCTTACATCCTCAGTTGCACAACCTACAGAATTGGATGAATTCGTGCAACGTCTTCAGAATGTGGGAATATTTACTGAAAATGACACAGAATTACAAAACAAATAAATGGGGAAGATTCAGGATCATGAAGCATTCAGGCTTTCGGTACCTTCGTACTGGTGGTGAATGATGGACGGCTCATCCTGAGTTCACTTGTCTTCCGTGTCTTCCGCTGTTGGTTCCCAACCCCCTCGGGAGCGAACTGTCACGCCCCCTTTTGTCCTGTTGAATGCCCCAAGCTCTGAGTCTTTTAGCAGGGAAGTTGGGCTGAGAAAGACACTGGGTTTACCCCTCAGGCTATTGTTGTAACGCCCCTATAGAGGCCTGAGATGGTCTGGATGCTGATTTACATCAGTGCTGTTGTTCTGAGCTGATGGATTGTCAGAGTGTAGCTTACTTAGTCCACAACAGTTATACTCAGCATTTTACCCAAATGTACACTTTTATAATGACTACAATTCTGAAACTGAGCGAGAGCTTCCATTTCTTGCTGGATCAAAGGACATGGCTTGGAGAGGCTTAACTTCCAAACATTCCTAACAGTTTCTTAAAACCTTGAATTCTACACCACATGGCCAGAAATATGTGGACAACTGGACATTTCTGTCACAGAGACAATTAAACAGGCACATTAATCTGCTGCTCCAACAGCCTTCACTCGTCTGGTTTCAGTATTTTCTTCAGATGTTGAACCTGCTGCAGGGATTTGTTCCCATTTAAGCATTTTGGGTGATCAGGTCTGGCTCACAGTTGGTGGCCCATTTCATCCAGAGGTGTTGGATGGGGTTGAACTCAGAGCTGTGTGCAGGCCAGTCAAGAGCTTGGTTTGAGCACTGAGGTATTGTTATGTTGAAATAGAGTCATCTAAAATCTGATTGTATGTCATAAGAATAATATTTCTCTTCACTGGAGCTAAGAGGTCTAAACCATGAAAAACACATATTCCAATGGACAGTCCAGAAATATTAGTAAACATGAACAACTCTCTCCCAAATCCAAAACGTACAGTCCTAAAACTGGTATTAGTGATGTCATCAAGTAGAAAGTCTGAAGCTGCTCCATAGACAATGATATGGTAAAGATACTCTAGATGACACTAATACCCCTTTTCCACCAACATGGAGCTAGTTCCATCCAGTTCCCAGACCTAATACTGAACTTTTCAGAGCATCTCGACCAAAAGTAAATTGGTTCAGAACCAAAAAAAAGTCAGTTCTCAGCTGGAACGGAAAAATAGCGGGTGATAAACTTTTTGTAAAATATTCAAACCTTGAAACTAATTTCTGAAGTACAAAGGCTGTATTCATGTCACTTTGAGCTATTCATCCTCACGTCGGGCAGCTTTAGTTTCTCCGTCATTAAGAACCCTGAATAGAAAGGATAAAGTGGACCTTTCTAAATTAGAAAATGTCATCGCTGAAGTGAGAGAGCGGAGTCTCTTGGGCTGCAGACCTTTTTTTATCTTTCAAACTGACGCAGAGGCAGCGCTTTGACACAGCATGAAACTTCTCCAGATTGCGTTCCAAGGACTGAAATAAAGATGGAAAAGAAGAAAGAAGGAAAAATTTAATGCACAAGGTTTGTGAATTGACTCCCTAAAAGAGTGGTTGTTGACATCCCAGGAGGAGTGGTTGCCAGAAAGAGGAAACGATAGAGATAGAAAACAGGAGTCAAAGAAAGGCAGGAGGCAGAGGGCAGCTTCCTGACACCGCTCGGCTTTGTACGCTGCGGCCCGGCCGTATGCAAATGTCAGTTATGCTAATGAGGTCCTCTCTGCGGCCGGTGGCAGTTAAAGGGCGCCATTCAATCACCCAGTCAAGATCTGGTGGTGAATTGGCCTCTCTTCATCTCAGCAGCTCAAATGGCCCATCAACGGGCTATCAGGGGAGATGGGCGCTGAATAAAGGGGGCATTACGAGTGGGTATGAAAGCCCCCTCTTATTCTGAGCCCCCCTACGCCCACTGAGGTTACAGGGCGAGAAGGGTCCCCGGGAAAATGGCTCTCACTGAATGCACTTCTGTAAGTAATAATGGTATCTCAATGCCAAGTGTGTCTTTTGGAGGGTTTTGATTTGTTGCTGGCTGCTGCTGTCGTACGCACTCCTCTCTCTGAGATCAAAGTCGTGACTGAGTGGTATGCAGTGTTATGTATGTGATGGTCTGGACGTGCGTTTAAAGGGATGAAAGTGGGGTGTGGTTTAGCTGTAGATATCATACGACATAATTTGACTGATTCAGCACTCAAAGGAATTTAAGGACATTTTTATGCAGCTGTTGAGCCTCTTTTGGCTATAGTTTTGCTTTAAAATATACAAACTGTTTCAGTCTCGGTGTTTCCAGCAGCATCAGGCAGCTGCACCGTACACTGCCCGCTAAGCACTAGAAAAAGATTGAATTGGCTAAAAATATGCCATCAATGGCGACTCTGGCGACAGGCGCTCACTGACAGCCTGACATTGGCCGACAGCCGATCGTCTGCTTAATGTGTGTCAGAGCCCTTAGTCAAAAGAAGTCCATGTTGGCATATACAACAGTCTTCCTGGTGAAAGTCCTGTGTTTGTTTGACCCATTCATTCACACTGACCTCCCAATAAGGACTTCCTCACTTTTTATGCTACCTATGGAGTCATAACATTCACCACCACCCACTGTGGGACGTTTTTGAACCTGGGCGCACCATGAGAAAGGATCCAGATTTACTTTACATCATGTTGCTCTGTATCTGTTGGATGTGGAAATAGACGACTGTTTCCTAGAATGTTTGACGTAACAGCTTTTATAAAGTGACATGTCAGATGTTGTGTTTTCAGTTAGTTTCACTTGTACCCCTGACGGCCGAAAATGAAAGAACACACCACAAACCATGTTAGCGTTTTGTTTTGTTTTTTTTAATATCCTTTTCGACCCAGAACAGAACATCAATACAGAACTGCTCACACTTAACCCTTTAACACCCAGTAAAGTACCCTACATAGCTGCACTGACAGTGCTCTAAACCTGCTCTCAAACAGTAATGGAGTCAGAATATAAAAATCAATCATTACAGCTGTGAAAAAAACCGACTTCTACATCAAACACTGCTGCACGAATGGATCACATTGTGTATGGCATCCTGCATTGACTGGACTAAACAGCAGAGGAACATCAATGAAAGTGTCCTGTGGTGTTATAGTTTGTGGTTGATTTCTGTGTTTTAGGGTCTGTTTTTTCTATTTATATTTACTATATTTTGTTTTTATTATTCATGACATTTTTGTCCTGTGAAACACGATAAGAAACAAGATGTTCTTCAGTGATAACATAAATATAACACATATTGTCATGTATTAAATGTGACAATATACATTATGTGCAATGAGTAAGTGTTGAATTAAAGTGGATTTACACTCAACTCCTGAAGTGCTAACAAAGAGCTTTGAGTATGTTCTTATTTACAGACAACATTGTTCATGTCCATAATTGTTTGACATATGTTCCCATTATTAAATGTTGTATAGGGCCCAGAAGTGGCCTTTTCAGATCTGAATGAATTTGATGGTCTTCTGCCAAATGCTCGTTATATTTATCCTAACTTTCCACTATCACTGTCTGCTTCTAGATGCCTGACCAGTTTGACCAGACGTTGGTTCTGAACCAGCTCAGATATTCCGGCATGTTGGAGACCGTTAAGATCCGACGCACCGGCTTCCCCATCCGGAGACCTTTCCAGGACTTCTGCTCCAGGTTTGTCATGGCACCAACGCAGATTTAGATGGTTGTGTCCCCATGATGTATCGAATCGCTGCAGATTTGCAGCTTCAGATACCTGTAGATGTTTGTTTAATTCTGATATTCTCCAAGTAGTTTCATATCCGAAATCAGTGTGCTTAAAAAATAATCCTAACTTTGTTGCTCCGAGAGCGCTAAAACATATCAAGCTCTGAATATTAGAATGAAATGATCTGTTATGGAGCTGTTATGTTGCTGCCACTCAAAGGAGTGCATTTCCCATAAGTGGCTATGCTAACAAACAACACAGAGAAATTCTTATAATATTAAACCTGTTAATAAAGTTTGAATAATGTTAGCTGTGATGCTAACAGTCAGCCCTGTCAATATTTGTGTGACTCTGTTCAAGGCACAACAGATAAACAGAGAGACAGAGGGGCAAGGAGTGTATCAATATGCTGCACAGCTCCACAATGAAATGATATTTTACTCATTTTAAATAGTCAAATTTGCTGTAAAGTTGGCGGTGATTGGCAGGTTCACGCTGTCTTTTATTAGTAAAATTAAGATGCACACAAGATTCCTGATTCTTACCTAAATCACACCAGGACATCTGGAGTCTAACCTTCCACCTTACCTCACCACTTCTCCAGGTACAAGGTGTTGATGCGTGGCGCCATGGTGCCGGATGATCCCAGGGGGAGCTGCATCCAGCTGCTGCACCTCTACGACAGCAGCAGCGCAGAGTGGCAGCTGGGAAAGACCAAGGTGAGGGACAGATGCTTTTTGCTATATAAACCCATCCTCACATCAAGGTCGTGTCCGGTTTTTGATATTTTTATTAAGACATACTTTATTAATCACTGAGGGGAAATTCAGTTTTTTAACTATGTTGTCATACACACACACAGACCCCAAATACACACACATGCACAAACAGGAGCTATATATGCATTAAATGGAGAGATGTCAGAGCGAGGGGGCTGCTCATGGATGGGTGTTGGGTGTTTGGCAGTGCCCAGGAGACAGACTACCATTCCACGCTCCATATTTGGTCTGGACGGGAACTTGAGCCAGCAAACCTCCATTTCCCAACCCAAGTCCCTACGGACTGAGCTACTGCCGCCCCAGTCTGGAGGGGTCTCTAGTCTCTAGTCTGCATGTCAGTATTACATTTGACTGCATAAATTTCCCCTTTGAGAAATAAGAGGTGGAGGTCTTCAGGGGTCATCTTGGTTGCTAGAGACTAAGATCCCTCATAGGGCTTTTCCATCGGCACATTTGGCTGCACCGAGTCAAACAACGCCACTTCAGTTTGCTTTTTTCATTGATTAGTTAAAAGCACTGGGTCTTGCTGAGCCACACTTGAAAAGGACCATCTCCGGATTCAGACCAAAAGCGCGTCCAACTGCCTCCCAGCAGTCAGGCTTGTACCAATTTAAATTCAGTCAATCCAGGTCTGGAAGGGTGTTGTTGTATTGCCACAGGTCTCTAGTCTGTGTGTCAAAATGTGTAATATCCACTTTGATCCAAGCTGTCTCTCATACAGTTTGACTCTCAGTTTGACTCCGTAACTCTCTTGTAACTGTCTAGTTTGACTTGAACAGAAAGACCAAGTGGACAGAACAAAGTGTTCTGGCCAATTCAAAAATGTGTCGACAACAGAAAAATTATTTTCCTCAGATTCTGTTCTTCCTACTGATTTGCATTTCCTGTCTATCAGCGGTAAAATGTTTCCCTTCTGCTCAGTTCTCTACAGTATAATTGACTTTTTCCTATCAGACCCTGAGCTCCTGAATGTCCTGCCGTTCGCTCTGCCTCTGGCTAACAATGGCTGATCCCTGTTCTCCTTCCTAATATGAATATGACTAGATGCAGACTTTCTTCTCCAATCCGTGTTGGCTGCACTCTGCTACCCTCAAGGCTTAATTTGGCTTCATGCGTCTTACAAATCCAGCTCAATGAAACAGAGCTCAGGTACCTGTGTGGCTGCCGGCTCTGAGTGTGTGTGTGTGTGTGTGTGTGTGTGTGTGTGTGTGTGTGAGAGAGAGAGAGAGAGAGAGAGAGAGAGAGAGAGATCATGAATAATTGAAGTCCACAGCACCTGAAGCGAAGAATCCAACAGTTATTGGATCCAGTCTTCATCTCCTCAGTCTGCTGCTCTCTGCTTCCACTACACCGGATCAGAAAGAATATGCCTACAGTCAGTGTGTGTGTGTGTGTGTGTGTGTGTGTGTGTGTGTACGTACGTGTATGTGTGTGTGTGTGTGTGTTTGAATGCTGGGGGAAATGACAGATGGGGGACACAGATCCCTAATCACAGCACGACTGTGTGAAGCTGCAAGAGGTGGCAGCAGTGGAAAGTGCATGTATGAGGCGGTGGACGGATGAATGGTCAGAAGTGTGTGTGTGTGTGTGTGTGTGTGTGTGTGTGTCCAGGTTCAACAAAACCACAAGAAACTGAATTAAGAGTCAGCACCGCAGCACTCAGGTGTCACTTGAATGAGAAAATATGAGGTTCCACCAGTTTTTACATGCATTTGTATTTGCACATTTAAAAAAAATCTGAGGACACAAAAAGCCCCGTTTCCACCAAACACTTTCGGTGTGGTACCGTTGGAACCAACAGTAACCCTTCAGACATGGTGCCTAGACCCCAGTGTTTCCACCGCAAACAGTCCTCTTAAATGTGGGCGGGGTTATTGTCACTGCTCCGTCCAGCACTTGCTGTATTTCTTCATCACCGGTGACACAGATGGAAGTCTACGCCTTGATTATCGTCCACAGAACGAGGCTGCATGCCGACATTTTCAGAACAAAATAGAACGGACTGCAGTGTTCACAGCTCCTCTCCTGATGTCAGCTCTTATGCTACGTCACTTTAGAAACATTGCTATGATGCATATGCAACGTACAAATGTCTAGGTTTGCAGTAATGTAGAGTGCCAACGTTTTCTTCTGTGCTGATTCAGGAGCATGTCGAGCATGTTGCTTCTGTTTAAAGATTGGTCACAAGGCAGCAGTGAAATGCCACCATTTACCAGATTTACAAAAGATTAAGTGGCCCTCATTTTTTAATCATGTCTTTATTCATGTCTTCACTTTTTGAAAACACACATTGGGTTTGCATTTTAGTTTGCAGACTTTGCTTCAGATGTGGTTACCAGGGTGGGTGTCACACCACCTGACAGCCCTCTGCAGAGCCTCTCTCAGCACTGAATCACAAAGCCGTTCCTGCTGCTGCGGCTGCCTGTAAACCGTTAAATCAATTCTATCTCCCTCAGAGGGATTCGTCTACTTTGTCCCGCTGCCTCGTGCGGTGAGATTTACATCGAGCCGGCCTCCAGTTCCTTTCAGTCGGCACATGTCCTGACTATTGTCTGGAAGATGTTTTTTGGTTTTTTTTACAACCTCAAACTTAATTTCCTGGAAGTGATGCGGCTCCTCTTGCTTCTCCCGTGGTTCTGTTCTCTCCACGGGCCTGACCTGTCACGGCGAGCAGCGCTCCCCAAAGGCCCCAAAAGCAAGAATCAAAAGTGCACCAAGGCTTAGCGCAGCCTTTGTTGTGCTAATTAGCATAGTAATGATTAAAAAGGATTAGTTGTTCAGTTCATTGGGATGCAAATGTGTGCACCCGTACACGAGGCCACACGTTCTGAGCATGTGTGATTCATGTTGGAAGTTGTTTAATAAAGTGAGGGTGTGTTTGTGGTCTGTATGTTTGTGTATGTTTCACTCTGTGTGTTTGTGTTTACCTGTGTGGGTTACATTATGGGGACATAAACCTGATCACACATTGTGGGGACATAAACCTGATCACACATTGTGGGGACTTATAAAGTCATCACCCACTGATTTGTGGATTTTGAAGCCTCTAGTTTGGCATTTCAGCCGTTGCCATCTTGGATTTTTGGAGCCAAACGTGACCATATTTGGATGAGATGATGTAGCTTTGGAGGAGTGAGGGGTGAATCTGACTCATATGCTGTGGTGAAGCCTCATAGACAGCCTGTCACTCAAAGCAGCCATGCCCTTAATTATGCGTAACTTTAAACCTTAATAAAATGGAGACGGTTGAGTTATATAATAATTCATCCCCTGTACAGTTGTCACAAATGGTAAAATTAGCTACAGAGACCAAAAACACTTTCTATACCAGGCTGTAAACATGTTTGTTTCTGCTGTAATGTTGGACATTGTAACATGGCGACCTACAACGATTGACTCGCTGACAGTCGCAGACAGTGTGAAAAAAGGTGATTTTTCCAACCTTAATGCCAGTGAAATGGTTAAAAAAAGGGAAAGTGGATTTTAAGATCTTAAGTCTTAAATTGTCTTGAGTTCAGATTTTATGACTTTTAAATGTTTTCGGTCACATCACCGTGAAAATTTCTCCAGCCTGACAGACCCAATGACTGTTTACAATTATTGGACAGACCTAAGAATTGCAGTAATAAATAGCATTTATGACAGCCATGACATTTTGTTTTCAGTTTGTTTATTTGAAAAGAATACTTACACATGTCCATAACGTGTCTTTCTATTGCAGATTTGGTCTTAAATTTGAAATAAGGCAGCATTAAAAATGTCTTAAATTGAACTTGGTTAACTTGGAGAAAGTGAAATTAGGCCCAGAGTAATGAGTTGTTTTGCTGTGTTGGACATTTTTAATCAAATTTGTATACATGGTGGTATATTTGTCTTGCTCTGAATACCTCTACCACTACTGTAGTTTTCCTTTTTACCTCTGAATAGAGTAATTATCCAGCTGCACAGTGAGTTTTCATCTGCCGAGAGGCTTTAACTGCTGTAAAGTCTTTCCCAACCTGACCCAACATATGGATTCAGAGGGAGATGCTGGTGTGTTTGTGTGTGTGTGCACATGCTGGGGCATGTACTGCATGTTTCCTGTTAATCAACGTGCTCGTCAGTGACGTCCAAATCACCCCGACAACTTTACATTTCCTCCTGAAAATCTCATTAGTGCTTCACCGCTGAGGTATCAACTCTCTGTCACTCTGCCAACAACACACACACACACACGGTACATCATTCAACAGGAGAAAGGCAATCTGTACTTCTGTACCCCAGTAGCACCGTGACATTTCCCCGCCGTCTCTGTCGCCCGAGACCACGTCCCATATCTCATTTTCCTCCTCCCTAATCGGATTAACCCCCGGCATCCCTCGGTGGGCCCAGTTTCTCTATCAATGGACGACAGCTTGGCTCCTATAGCGGGCAGCTGCACTAAGTGCTTGTAAGATCTGTCTTTTCACAGAGAGATGTAGCCGAAATCACTGGCTGCAGTAATCTGCAGTCTTTAGCAGCGGGAACAAAAGGAGAGGAGGATCTGAATTTGATTTATGTCAGCTGCTTTGTTCTCTTCGATTGTTCCTCTGGAAGGGGGTGTCTGTTAAATGGTAATGTTGTAGAAAAAGGAGGAACTGTCTCTTTTTAATTCTGTTCACTTGTAAATTCATAATGTGTGTGTAATAGAGCGAATGTAATGCTTGAACTGTGTTAAGGAGAGGCTTGGAGTATTATATGAGTGGAGAATATGCGTTAATATTCTACTCATTACTGTTTTAATACCAAACAACAGTCTCCATTTTCATTGTGACTATGGAAAAAACACACGTTGTACACACATGTATATACTGGAAGAATTTAATATTCATATTTGTATAATTCATATGTTCACTTATTCAAATATAAAACGATAGCAGGACTACTTGATTAAGTATAAATGTAATAATATTTTTTGGTATGGCAAAGATAATTGGTAATTACACTGACAATTGTTTTTACATTATGCTTTTCATTATTTGTAAATATTGCTTTCTCTCTGCTTGTTTCTATGTTCATGCCTTTTTTTTTTTGACATGTTCGAAATCAGTTATTAGTATCTACAAATACATATTAGCTTGACACTCGTCAACTGTGTATTATGCGGACGTGTTTGAGATATTTAACCCACAAAGGTCATGTAAATTTTCATTTAAGCTTCAAACAAACACTAAAAAAAACTGCTGTGTTATTGATCTTGAAAGATATCTCCTCATTCTCCCAACTGCTCCCAAAATTTGAATAATGATAATGCTGTCAGTCAGATTTATCTTAAACTTTGTCATACTGCATTTGGCAAATGAATAACACTCGAAATGTAAGTGTATGGAAGTGGAGAGAGTCTGCAACCATAACTGTACAAAAGTGGACAAAATAAACAATAATACTTCATGGATAGTGAAAAGGCAACCAGATGGTGTTGTGGGAGGGAGACAAAGCAAGAACTAAAAAGAAACAGAATATTATCACACACATTTTATCTTATGTATATTATTTATATAACATCGATAGTTTTACATATCGTGGTTATTGTCAGTCCCTGTATCATGACACCACAAACTGGAACGTTTATCTGATAGACAGTGATAGAATAACAATAATCTCTCTCTCCCTCCGCCCTCCTCCCCTCTCAGGTCTTTCTTCGGGAGTCTCTGGAGCATCGCCTGGAGAAGCAGAGGGAGATGGAGGTGCTGAGAGCAGCCATGATCATCCAGGCTCACGTCATGGGCTACATGGCCAGGTACGACTCAGTATTCCAAAGTCAGCTCAACAATAACACCAAAAACCATTTGTTGATTGATTGTGTTGATTTGTTGTTGATGTCGTCCTCCACACAGGAAGCAGTACAGGAAGCTGCTGCAGTGCATTGTGGTCATTCAGAAGAACTACCGCGCCTTTTACTGGAGGAGGAAGTTCCTGGTCCTCCGCTGGGCAGCGCTCACCTTCCAGAAACGTGTGCGAGGCCAGCTGGCCCGCCGGGCCTACAGCCAGCTGCTGGAGGAGAGGAGGAGGAGGGAGGAGGAGGAGCGCTGCAGGAGGCTGGAGGAGGAGATGGAGAGGTGGGCTGGTCAAGTCAATAGTTGGTAGAATTATCATACAAATTCTACTAATTGCTGCTCTCATGCAAACCTTTTTAACACCTAATGCTCTCTGGTGCACAAGCAGTGATGCAGTTTACTCATTACATTTTAGGGCTGTGTGGAATTTGCATGAGAAGACATTTGTTGTGAGAATAGGCAGCTATAACCACCAAAGCAGCAGCAGAAAATCCAAGAGGGGATGAGCTGGAGGCAGGATTTTAGAAATGCATGAGTCCAAATTCCACCTCACAACGACTTTATTGTTTTCATTTCACATTTAAGACACCTATTCAACTGCTAGAATTTATTACCTGACCATTTTTTGTATTTTTTAGAGTCTAGATGCTGTTTCAAAGCCTACTCTTTAATACCAGGCTGACAAAAAAAATAACTCAGTTTATTCTAATTTCTATTTTCAGCCTAAAATAAGGAATAATGAGCCAAAAAATATCAAATTCAGGCGTGAAAAGGTCACCATGTCAGCGAGAAGAGTAATTGTACAGTATAAACTTATTAAAATCCCCAATTCCCAGAAATAATACAGAGGATATGACCTTTGTATCCTCAACGGTATCTACAGCCCTCTGAGAAGGTGACACAGTTCTTCCCGCACTGTCTCACAGAGAAATTAAATGTATTGTAAAAGTCTAAATTATATATTATGCACACTTACTTTGGTACTTGGTTCTTCTTTGTCATTGTGCTGTGGATGAGTGATGCATACTTCCTGTCAGACCTTTACTACCCATAATCTAGATGGGTTTTACGGGACGTTAATGCCACAGTGGGACAGGAAATGCAATTATTTTTCTATTTTTTCTTATCTCTTACTGTCTGTTTCAGTCAGCTGATGTCTGTCTGTCTGTTTGTGTCTGTGCAGGGAGCGACAGAGGCTGGAGGCTGAGAGACTCGCCAGAGAGGTACAACAAAACTGATAATTAAGGAGTTCATTTGTGTGTAAAAAGCAGATGACATTTTCATCTTAGAGATTTCACTGATGATTTTGTAAAAGCAGCTAAAAGCATATTTGAATATTCATTGAATTTGTTTGAATTTCGCTCTGTCACACACGATTTTCTTCTTTCTGCGTTTGGCCGTGTTGTTAAGCTAGACTTCTGTCTCTGTCAAGTAGCTGTCCTGTCGTCACTCACTCTTCAGCAGGAAATGGTACTTTAGATTAAAAGCTCTGTGCAAGAAATTCTCTGTACTTCTGTATAGTTGGGAACCACTGCATTATTATATTCTTCAACCAAGACACAGGTCAGTGCTTACTACAACACCTATTGTTCCCTCAGTATTTACAGTCTTCATGTTATTGTTGCACTGTGCGAGATTGGATCCAAAAAGCATTTGGCGGTTCTTAAGAATGCACCAAAATGTCCACCTTACAGTTATTTCTGGCGATAATTTGGCCCAAAAAGTCATTTTTTCATAGTGGTAAGATTCATTTTAACCTATTTCTAGTACAAATCTAATTATTTCAGGAATTTTGGGGACATAGGTATCCTGAAAAAAGCACAGAACAGCTCCCCCACCCTGGGTTCAAACCAGGAGCCCACTTGCTGGCAGGCGACAATGCTAACTGCACCACTGTGCTGCGAGAGTTTTAGAACTCGTCTGTATAGGAATAACATTTTAGAGGTATAAGGAAAACAGTTATTCTGCCTGAAAACTGATGTCCGAAATAGCTTTTAGTCTACGAGCTCAATCATTTGTTGTGCAGATGACTAGAAAGTGGGCGCACCACACTCTCAAAGCTATTTCCGTCAGACAACGTTAAAGCCTTTGTCGTGTTTCCATCCTCAGGCTGAAGAGGCCAGACTAATAGAAGAGCTTCATCGGGTTGAGGAGTTGGCTTCTCTGGCTCTGCCTGCAGTAGCAGCTGCAACATTACCAGACACCTTGGAGGAGCTGGAGTCAGCAGAGACAGTTGAGGAGGCATCTGAAGAGGAGGAGGCGATCCGTCCTCACGAGGCGTCACAGGTAGAGGAGATCCTGCGACTGGAGCGGGAGATCCAGTCGCTGCAGAGGCAGAAGGAGCGCCAGGAGCTCTCCCTGACTGAGGCCTCGCTCAACCGCCTGCAGCTTCTCCGTGACCAGGAGCTCAGGCGACTGGAGGACGAAGCGTGCAAGGCGGCACAGCAGTTCCTTGACTCGCTGAACTTTGACGAGATCGATGAGTGCGTGCGCAACATCGAGAGCTCTTTGGGAGTCGGGGAAGAGGAAGAGAAGGAGAAAGAGGGTGGACGGAGGAGAGGCAATGATGAGGAGGAGGTCGACGAAGGCTTTGGGGCTGATGATGAGGCCTTTAAAGACTCGCCAAACCCGAGCGAGCATGGCCACTCGGACGGCCAGCGGACAAGCGGAATCCGAACAAGTGATGATTCATCTGAAGAAGACCCATACGCCAACGATGGTGTGACACCACCGCTGCCGCCAACCACCCTGCTTCACCAGCCGCTGCCTTTACCACCGGTGCCCCCCGCCTGTCACAGTGTCTCCTCCAGTGGGGACTCAGCCTACTGTCACCCCCAGGCTTCATCTGAGGCTCAATCTGACGACCTGGTGGAGCTCATACCGCCAGACGAGGATTCGGACTACGACCAGGATGACTACGATGAGGGTGCCATCGTGTCCAGTGGCAGCGTGGCCTTCTCCAACCCTCGCAGCGGCCAGTGGTCTCCTGACTACCGCGGCTCTGTGGGAACGTACAACAGCTCAGGGGCTTACCGCTTCAGCTCGGAGGGAGCGCAGTCATCTGTGAGTCGGGTCTCAGTATCCCCAAAGACATTTAGATTGTTTATTATTCAGCCAAAATAATGTTACAACGTGCTCAAAGTATCCCACATCTTGAATGTCTCATTTGTGTTGTTTGTATTCCAGTTTGAGGACAGCGAGGACGACTTCGACAGGTTCGACACCGATGATGAGCTGTCATATCGACGGGATTCCGTCTACAGCTGCGTCACGCTTCCATACTTCCACAGCTTCCTCTTCATCAAAGGTATCGCCTTCATTACAGTACTTGCACTAATTTAAGAAGATGACCAAAGAGGGTGCAGTAACGTTTTGTCAAACCAGGATCAGATAATTGTTACTGTTTCATCTCATTATTTTTATTCCTCGGCACAAGTGAAAGCTGTGGCCAGAGACGGTACATTTTCAGGTTGTCGGTCCATCTGTCCTATTCTTGTAAATGCGATATCTCAAGAATGCCTTTAGGGATTCGTTTTTGGTGGCCAAAGGTCAAGGTGATTGTGACCTCTCTGTTTCGTTGTGAACGTGATATCTCAAAAACGCCTTGAGAGAATTTTTTTTTCAAATCTGGCGTAAATTTTCACTTGGACTCAAGGATGAACTCATTAGATTTTTGTGGTCACTGAGACCTCGTATGCATCTCATTCTCATGAACAAGTTGATGGACTTCCTTCAAATCTGGCCAATCACTTTGAGGCAATGATGAACTCATTAGAATTTGGTGGATGTAGGTCAAAGATCAAGGTCACCATGACCTCATTCATCACATTCTTGTGAACACGGTATCTCACGAGCACCTTGAGGGCTTTTCTTCAAATTTGGTACAAACATCTACTTGAACTTTAATGGTTTTTGGCCATTACTCAAGAATTCATATGTTATTATGACAACATTTCACACAGATGTCTAATAGGATGTATTGATGAAGTGATGGTATTTTATATTCAAAAGGTCAAAGGTCGCCTTCACTGTGACGTCATAATGTTTTTTTCTGGCCAATATTCTGCATCATAACTTAGGCACAGAAGTGGAGACAATGTGTCTGATTCTAAATTGTTGGTACCAATCCTGGGTGTCCACCTTGAAACTGTGCTGATTGCATCCGTCTTCTGTGTTGTTGGGGGGAAGATGTGTGTAAAGCATCCATGTTTTCAGACATTTCAGACATGGACGTGATTAGTATTAAGAAATGATAGTCCACCCTCATATCAAATTCTGCCCTCCAGGTGGTTTAATGCATCAAATGTCAGGTTATATACATAACGTCCCTCTGTCCCCCTGCTGCTACAGATAGGAAGCAGAAGCGTGTGAACACACATGTAAAAGTGTCATATTTTGCTCTCCAGGCGGCCTGATGAACACGTGGAAGCGCCGCTGGTGCGTTCTGAAGGACGAGACCTTCCTGTGGTTTCGGGCCAAGCAGGAAGCTCTAAAGCAGGGCTGGCTGCACAAGAAGGGCGGGGGCTCATCTACGCTTTCGCGCCGAAACTGGAAGCGTCGCTGGTTTGTGCTGCGGCAGAGCAAGCTCATGTACTTTGAGAACGACGGCGAAGACAAGATGAAGGGTGTGCTGGATATGCATGATGCCAAGTAAGCATCATGGGGTGTGGGGGGGTTCATGACATGCTAAACTCTGACATTTTTATAACATAATAAACTATGACATTTTTGATGACATATGATATTATGACATTTTTCAGGTATTTATGACTTTTACTAACTTGTTAGGTACTTTAGCATTTTTATTACTTTTTTGACATACTATACTGTGGCGTTTAATGACTTTTTTTTTTTAACATATTTTAACGTTTTTATGACTTTTATTGCGTAATATAAAATGCCATTTTTATGACTTTTTTTTAAAGGTACCATACCACACCGTGCCTTATTATGACATTTTTTGACATACTATAATGTTTTTATGACTTTTTGACATACTATACGATGATGTTTTTTCGACTTTTTTGACATACTTTACAAAGACATTTTTATGACTGACTTGAAGTACTATAGCATTTGTATGACTTTAGATTGACATACTATAATGTTTTATGACTTTTTTTGACATACTATATGATGATGTTTTTTCGACTTTTTTGACATAGTATACTATGACGTTTTTAGGACTTTTTTGACATACTTTACAATGACATTTTTATGACTGACTTGAAGTACTATAGCATTTGTATGACTTTATATTGACATACTATAATGTTTTTATGACTTTTTTTGACATACTATTTGATGATGTTTTTTCGACTTTTTTGACATAGTATACTATGACGTTTTTAGGACTTTTTTCACATACTTTACAATGACATTTTTATGACTTACTTGAAGTACTATAGCATTTGTATGACTTTATATTGACATACTATAATGTTTTTATGACTTTTTTGACGTACTATTTGATGATGTTTTTTCGACTTTTTTGACATAGTATACTATGACGTTTTTAGGACTTTTTTCACATACTTTACAATGACATTTTTATGACTTACTTGAAGTACTATAGCATTTGTATGACTTTAGATTGACATACTATAATGTTTTTATGACTTTTTTTGACATACTATATGATGATGTTTTTTCGACTTTTTTGACATAGTATACTATGACGTTTTTAGGACTTTTTTCACATACTTTACAATGACATTTTTTATGACTGACTTGAAGTACTATAGCATTTGTATGACTTTATATTGACATACTATAATGTTTTTATGACTTTTTTGACGTACTATTTGATTATGTTTTTTCGACTTTTTTGACATAGTATACTATGACGTTTTTAGGACTTTTTTGACATACTTTACAATGACATTTTTATGACTGACTTGAAGTACTATAGCATTTGTATGACTTTAGATTGACATACTATAATGTTTTTATGACTTTTTTTGACGTACTATTTGATGATGTTTTTCGACTTTTTTGACATAGTATACTATGACGTTTTTAGGACTTTTTTCACATACTTTACAATGACATTTTTATGACTGACTTGAAGTACTATAGCATTTGTATGACTTTAGATTGACATACTATAATGTTTTTATGACTTTTTTTGACGTACTATATGATGATGTTTTTTCGACTTTTTTGACATAGTATACTATGACGTTTTTAGGACTTTTTTCACATACTTTACAATGACATTTTTATGACTTACTTGAAGTTCTATAGCATTTGTATGACTTTATATTGACATACTATAATGTTTTTATGACTTTTTTGACGTACTATTTGATGATGTTTTTTCGACTTTTTTGACATAGTATACTATGACGTTTTTAGGACTTTTTTCACATACTTTACAATGACATTTTTATGACTGACTTGAAGTACTATAGCATTTGTATGACTTTATATTGACATACTATAATGTTTTTATGACTTTTTTTGACGTACTATATGATGATGTTTTTTCGACTTTTTTGACATAGTATACTATGACGTTTTTAGGACTTTTTTCACATACTTTACAATGACATTTTTATGACTTACTTGAAGTACTATAGCATTTGTATGACTTTATATTGACATACTATAATGTTTTTATGACTTTTTTTGACGTACTATTTGATGATGTTTTTTCGACTTTTTTGACATAGTATACTATGACGTTTTTAGGACTTTTTTCACATACTTTACAATGACATTTTTATGACTGACTTGAAGTACTATAGCATTTGTATGACTTTATATTGACATACTATAATGTTTTTATGACTTTTTTTGACGTACTATTTGATGATTTTTTTCGACTTTTTTGACATAGTATACTATGACGTTTTTAGGACTTTTTTCACATACTTTACAATGACATTTTTATGACTGACTTGAAGTGCTATAGCATTTGTATGACTTTATATTGACATACTATAATGTTTTTATGACTTTTTTTGACGTACTATTTGATGATGTTTTTTCGACTTTTTTGACATAGTATACTATGACGTTTTTAGGACTTTTTTGACATACTTTACAATGACATTTTTATGACTTACTTGAAGTTCTATAGCATTTGTATGACTTTATATTGACATACTATAATGTTTTTATGACTTTTTTGACGTACTATTTGATGATGTTTTTTCAACTTTTTTGACATAGTATACTATGACGTTTTTAGGACTTTTTTGACATACTTTACAATGACATTTTTATGACTGACTTGAAGTACTATAGCATTTGTATGACTTTATATTGACATACTATAATGTTTTTATGACTTTTTTTGACGTACTATTTGATTATGTTTTTTCAACTTTTTTGACATAGTATACTATGACGTTTTTAGGACTTTTTTTCACATACTTTACAATGACATTTTTATGACTTACTTGAAGTGCTATAGCATTTGTATGACTTTATATTGACATACTATAATGTTTTTATGACTTTTTTGACGTACTATTTGATGATGTTTTTTCAACTTTTTTGACATAGTATACTATGACGTTTTTAGGACTTTTTTCACATATTACAATGACATTTTTATGACTGACTTGAAGTACTATAGCATTTGTATGACTTTATATTGACATACTATAATGTTTTTATGACTTTTTTTGACATACTATATGATGATGTTTTTTCGACTTTTTTGACATAGTATACTATGACGTTTTTAGGACTTTTTTCACATACTTTACAATGACATTTTTATGACTGACTTGAAGTACTATAGCATTTGTATGACTTTAGATTGACATACTATAATGTTTTATGACTTTTTTTGACATACTATATGATGATGTTTTTTCGACTTTTTTGACATAGTATACTATGACGTTTTTAGGACTTTTTTCACATACTTTACAATGACATTTTTATGACTGACTTGAAGTACTATAGCATTTGTATGACTTTATATTGACATACTATAATGTTTTTATGACTTTTTTTGACATACTATTTGATGATGTTTTTTCGACTTTTTTGACATAGTATACTATGACGTTTTTAGGACTTTTTTCACATACTTTACAATGACATTTTTATGACTTACTTGAAGTACTATAGCATTTGTATGACTTTATATTGACATACTATAATGTTTTTATGACTTTTTTTGACGTACTATTTGATGATGTTTTTTCGACTTTTTTGACATAGTATACTATGACGTTTTTAGGACTTTTTTCACATACTTTACAATGACATTTTTATGACTTACTTGAAGTGCTATAGCATTTGTATGACTTTATATTGACATACTATAATGTTTTTATGACTTTTTTTGACATACTATATGATGATGTTTTTTCGACTTTTTTGACATAGTATACTATGACGTTTTTAGGACTTTTTTCACATACTTTACAATGACATTTTTATGACTTACTTGAAGTACTATAGCATTTGTATGACTTTAGATTGACATACTATAATGTTTTTATGACTTTTTTTGACGTACTATTTGATGATGTTTTTTCGACTTTTTTGACATAGTATACTATGACGTTTTTAGGACTTTTTTCACATACTTTACAATGACATTTTTATGACTGACTTGAAGTTCTATAGCATTTGTATGACTTTATATTGACATACTATAATGTTTTTATGACTTTTTTGACGTACTATTTGATGATGTTTTTTCGACTTTTTTGACATAGTATACTATGACGTTTTTAGGACTTTTTTGACATACTTTACAATGACATTTTTATGACTGACTTGAAGTACTATAGCATTTGTATGACTTTAGATTGACATACTATAATGTTTTTATGACTTTTTTTGACGTACTATTTGATGATGTTTTTTCGACTTTTTTGACATAGTATACTATGACGTTTTTAGGACTTTTTTCACATACTTTACAATGACATTTTTATGACTGACTTGAAGTACTATAGCATTTGTATGACTTTAGATTGACATACTATAATGTTTTTATGACTTTTTTTGACGTACTATATGATGATGTTTTTTCGACTTTTTTGACATAGTATACTATGACGTTTTTAGGACTTTTTTCACATACTTTACAATGACATTTTTATGACTTACTTGAAGTTCTATAGCATTTGTATGACTTTATATTGACATACTATAATGTTTTTATGACTTTTTTGACGTACTATTTGATGATGTTTTTTCGACTTTTTTGACATAGTATACTATGACGTTTTTAGGACTTTTTTCACATACTTTACAATGACATTTTTATGACTGACTTGAAGTACTATAGCATTTGTATGACTTTATATTGACATACTATAATGTTTTTATGACTTTTTTTGACGTACTATATGATGATGTTTTTTCGACTTTTTTGACATAGTATACTATGACGTTTTTAGGACTTTTTTCACATACTTTACAATGACATTTTTATGACTTACTTGAAGTACTATAGCATTTGTATGACTTTATATTGACATACTATAATGTTTTTATGACTTTTTTTGACGTACTATTTGATGATGTTTTTTCGACTTTTTTGACATAGTATACTATGACGTTTTTAGGACTTTTTTCACATACTTTACAATGACATTTTTATGACTGACTTGAAGTACTATAGCATTTGTATGACTTTAGATTGACATACTATAATGTTTTTATGACTTTTTTTGACATACTATATGATGATGTTTTTTCGACTTTTTTGACATAGTATACTATGACGTTTTTAGGACTTTTTTGACATACTTTACAATGACATTTTTATGACTTACTTGAAGTTCTATAGCATTTGTATGACTTTAGATTGACATACTATAATGTTTTTATGACTTTTTTTGACATACTATATGATGATGTTTTTTCGACTTTTTTGACATAGTATACTATGACGTTTTTAGGACTTTTTTCACATACTTTACAATGACATTTTTATGACTGACTTGAAGTGCTATAGCATTTGTATGACTTTATATTGACATACTATAATGTTTTTATGACTTTTTTTGACGTACTATTTGATGATGTTTTTTCGACTTTTTTGACATAGTATACTATGACGTTTTTAGGACTTTTTTGACATACTTTACAATGACATTTTTATGACTTACTTGAAGTTCTATAGCATTTGTATGACTTTATATTGACATACTATAATGTTTTTATGACTTTTTTGACGTACTATTTGATGATGTTTTTTCAACTTTTTTGACATAGTATACTATGACGTTTTTAGGACTTTTTTGACATACTTTACAATGACATTTTTATGACTGACTTGAAGTACTATAGCATTTGTATGACTTTATATTGACATACTATAATGTTTTTATGACTTTTTTTGACGTACTATTTGATTATGTTTTTTCAACTTTTTTGACATAGTATACTATGACGTTTTTAGGACTTTTTTTCACATACTTTACAATGACATTTTTATGACTTACTTGAAGTGCTATAGCATTTGTATGACTTTATATTGACATACTATAATGTTTTTATGACTTTTTTGACGTACTATTTGATGATGTTTTTTCAACTTTTTTGACATAGTATACTATGACGTTTTTAGGACTTTTTTCACATACTTTACAATGACATTTTTATGACTGACTTGAAGTACTATAGCATTTGTATGACTTTATATTGACATACTATAATGTTTTTATGACTTTTTTTGACATACTATATGATGATGTTTTTTCGACTTTTTTGACATAGTATACTATGACGTTTTTAGGACTTTTTTCACATACTTTACAATGACATTTTTATGACTGACTTGAAGTACTATAGCATTTGTATGACTTTAGATTGACATACTATAATGTTTTATGACTTTTTTTGACATACTATATGATGATGTTTTTTCGACTTTTTTGACATAGTATACTATGACGTTTTTAGGACTTTTTTCACATACTTTACAATGACATTTTTATGACTGACTTGAAGTACTATAGCATTTGTATGACTTTATATTGACATACTATGTTTTTATGACTTTTTTTGACATACTATTTGATGATGTTTTTTCGACTTTTTTGACATAGTATACTATGACGTTTTTAGGACTTTTTTCACATACTTTACAATGACATTTTTATGACTTACTTGAAGTACTATAGCATTTGTATGACTTTATATTGACATACTATAATGTTTTTATGACTTTTTTTGACGTACTATTTGATGATGTTTTTTCGACTTTTTTGACATAGTATACTATGACGTTTTTAGGACTTTTTTCACATACTTTACAATGACATTTTTATGACTTACTTGAAGTGCTATAGCATTTGTATGACTTTATATTGACATACTATAATGTTTTTATGACTTTTTTTGACATACTATATGATGATGTTTTTTCGACTTTTTTGACATAGTATACTATGACGTTTTTAGGACTTTTTTCACATACTTTACAATGACATTTTTATGACTTACTTGAAGTACTATAGCATTTGTATGACTTTATATTGACATACTATAATGTTTTTATGACTTTTTTTGACATACTATATGATGATGTTTTTTCGACTTTTTTGACATAGTATACTATGACGTTTTTAGGACTTTTTTCACATACTTTACAATGACATTTTTATGACTTACTTGAAGTACTATAGCATTTGTATGACTTTAGATTGACATACTATAATGTTTTTATGACTTTTTTTGACATACTATATGATGATGTTTTTTCGACTTTTTTGACATAGTATACTATGACGTTTTTAGGACTTTTTTCACATACTTTACAATGACATTTTTATGACTGACTTGAAGTACTATAGCATTTGTATGACTTTATATTGACATACTATAATGTTTTTATGACTTTTTTTGACATACTATATGATGATGTTTTTTCGACTTTTTTGACATAGTATACTATGACGTTTTTAGGACTTTTTTCACATACTTTACAATGACATTTTTATGACTTACTTGAAGTACTATAGCATTTGTATGACTTTATATTGACATACTATAATGTTTTTATGACTTTTTTTGACGTACTATTTGATTATGTTTTTTCAACTTTTTTGACATAGTATACTATGACGTTTTTAGGACTTTTTTGACATACTTTACAATGACATTTTTATGACTTACTTGAAGTACTATAGCATTTGTATGACTTTATATTGACATACTATAATGTTTTTATGACTTTTTTTGACGTACTATTTGATGATGTTTTTTCGACTTTTTTGACATAGTATACTATGACGTTTTTAGGACTTTTTTCACATACTTTACAATGACATTTTTATGACTGACTTGAAGTACTATAGCATTTGTATGACTTTATATTGACATACTATAATGTTTTTATGACTTTTTTTGACATACTATATGATGATGTTTTTTCAACTTTTTTGACATAGTATACTATGACGTTTTTAGGACTTTTTTGACATACTTTACAATGACATTTTTATGACTGACTTGAAGTACTATAGCATTTGTATGACTTTATATTGACATACTATAATGTTTTTATGACTTTTTTTGACATACTATTTGATGATGTTTTTTCAACTTTTTTGACATAGTATACTATGACGTTTTTAGGACTTTTTTGACATACTTTACAATGACATTTTTATGACTGACTTGAAGTACTATAGCATTTGTATGACTTTATATTGACATACTATAATGTTTTTATGACTTTTTTTGACATACTATATGATGATTTTTCGACTTTTTTGACATAGTATACTATGACGTTTTTAGGACTTTTTTCACATACTTTACAATGACATTTTTATGACTGACTTGAAGTACTATAGCATTTGTATGACTTTATATTGACATACTATAATGTTTTTATGACTTTTTTTGACATACTATATGATGATGTTTTTTCGACTTTTTTGACATAGTATACTATGACGTTTTTAGGACTTTTTTGACATACTTTACAATGACATTTTTATGACTGACTTGAAGTACTATATTTGTATGACTTTATATTGACATACTATAATGTTTTTATGACTTTTTTTGACATACGATATGATGATGTTTTTTCGACTTTTTTGACATAGTATACTATGACGTTTTTAGGACTTTTTTCACATACTTTACAATGACATTTTTATGACTGACTTGAAGTACTATAGCATTTGTATGACTTTATATTGACATACTATAATGTTTTTATGACTTTTTTTGACATACTATTTGATGATGTTTTTTCGACTTTTTTGACATAGTATACTATGACGTTTTTAGGACTTTTTTCACATACTTTACAATGACATTTTTATGACTTACTTGAAGTACTATAGCATTTGTATGACTTTATATTGACATACTATAATGTTTTTATGACTTTTTTTGACGTACTATTTGATGATGTTTTTTCGACTTTTTTCACATACTTTACAATGACATTTTTATGACTTACTTGAAGTGCTATAGCATTTGTATGACTTTATATTGACATACTATAATGTTTTTATGACTTTTTTTGACATACTATATGATGATGTTTTTTCGACTTTTTTGACATAGTATACTATGACGTTTTTAGGACTTTTTTCACATACTTTACAATGACATTTTTATGACTTACTTGAAGTACTATAGCATTTGTATGACTTTATATTGACATACTATAATGTTTTTATGATTTTTTTTGACGTACTATTTGATGATGTTTTTTCGACTTTTTTGACATAGTATACTATGACGTTTTTAGGACTTTTTTCACATACTTTACAATGACATTTTTATGACTTACTTGAAGTACTATAGCATTTGTATGACTTTATATTGACATACTATAATGTTTTTATGACTTTTTTTGACGTACTATTTGATGATGTTTTTTCGACTTTTTTGACATAGTATACTATGACGTTTTTAGGACTTTTTTCACATACTTTACAATGACATTTTTATGACTTACTTGAAGTACTATAGCATTTGTATGACTTTAGATTGACATACTAAAATGTTTTATGACTTTTTTTGACATACTATATGATGATGTTTTTTCGACTTTTTTGACATAGTGTACTATGACGTTTTTAGGACTTTTTTCACATACTTTACAATGACATTTTTATGACTGACTTGAAGTACTATAGCATTTGTATGACTTTAGATTGACATACTATAATGTTTTTATGACTTTTTTTGACGTACTATTTGATGATGTTTTTTCGACTTTTTTGACATAGTATACTATGACGTTTTTAGGACTTTTTTCACATACTTTACAATGACATTTTTATGACTGACTTGAAGTACTATAGCATTTGTATGACTTTATATTGACATACTATAATGTTTTTATGACTTTTTTTGACATATTATATGATGATGTTTTTTCGACTTTTTTGACATAGTATACTATGACGTTTTTAGGACTTTTTTCACATACTTTACAATGACATTTTTATGACTGACTTGAAGTACTATAGCATTTGTATGACTTTAGATTGACATACTATAATGTTTTTATGACTTTTTTTGACGTACTATTTGATGATGTTTTTTCGACTTTTTTGACATAGTATACTATGACGTTTTTAGGACTTTTTTCACATACTTTACAATGACATTTTTATGACTGACTTGAAGTACTATAGCATTTGTATGACTTTAGATTGACATACTATAATGTTTTTATGACTTTTTTTGACATACTATATGATGATGTTTTTTCGACTTTTTTGACATAGTATACTATGACGTTTTTAGGACTTTTTTCACATACTTTACAATGACATTTTTATGACTGACTTGAAGTACTATAGCATTTGTATGACTTTAGATTGACATACTATAATGTTTTTATGACTTTTTTTGACATACTATATGATGATGTTTTTTCGACTTTTTTGACATAGTATACTATGACGTTTTTAGGACTTTTTTCACATACTTTACAATGACATTTTTATGACTTACTTGAAGTACTATAGCATTTGTATGACTTTAGATTGACATACTACAATGTTTTATGACTTTTTTTGACATACTATATGATGATGTTTTTTCAATTTGTATGACTTTATATTGACATACTATGATGTTTTTATGACTTTTTTGACATACTATACGATGATGTTTTTATGCCATTTTCATGACTGACTTGAGGTACCATAGCATTTTTGACTTTTATTTACATACTATACGATGATGTTTTTTCGACTTTTTTGACATAGTACACTATGGCGTTTGTATGACTTTTTTTGTCATGTAATCTGCAGAGAAATCATTGATAACACTGGTAAGGAGAATGGAATCGACATCATCATGCCAGAGCGGACCTACCACCTGATTGCAGAGTCTGCTGAGGATGCCAGGTAAACTGTGTTCAAATCCTTTTATTTCCAAATCAGCCTTAAACCCACTGTCATTTACATCCACCATCAGTCACAGAGAGAATAATGAGGAGGTGGAGTTGTCACTGTGGGGTCGGTTTGCTGTTGCTCCTGGCAACACATTGATTTCCTCTCAGAGGGTCAATCTATTTCCTTCATATATCTGCAGTGACAGGATGATGAAATGTGTGTGTTTTGGCAGCAGGTTTACAGTGCCAGCCTCTCTCTCAGTGTGAGCCAACATCAGCTCCATATGTCTCAGTCTCAACACAGAACGACCTTCAGTTCTGCTTATTTTGTACACACACACACACACACACACACATATGCTTTTATTATTCCTGTTGTTTCCTGTACAGTATATTGACACACACATAGATAACAATAGGGAAGCATTAATACATTTTCCAAAAAGGTAATATGTTATATTTCTATACTAATATTTCACTGGACAGAAGTTTATTTAATCCAATCTAAATCCTTCAACATTTGAAAAACACAAAGTTTCCTCTGTGTCTTGATTTCTACGTCGTACGTGTGTGATAAGAAAACTGTTGAAACATACACACCTGTTGAAGTTGACAAAAGTTAGTCAGGCCTAAAATACAAAATGATGTTGCATGACAATCCATGAGCACGAACCCAAAGACATCTAGACACAATTATATCCTTTCATGAGAGAACTGGACTAAAATGACTCCAAAATAAACTTTGTAATGATGATGATGATGATGACGACAATGATGATGTCATCTCCATGGTTACAGCCAGTGGTTCAGCGTGCTGAGTCAGGTCCATGGCTCGACAGAACAGGAGATCAGAGAGATGCATGATGAGCAGGCCAACCCCCAGAATGCTGTGGTGAGTACTGCGGGGAAGGCAAAGCACTGTGGGAAATTGTAGAAGGAGTTATGATACTGTCACATTATGTCTTAACAACAGCAGGATGGGAGCAAAATAATTTCCCCACCATAAACTGCACAACGAATGACTGACTGACTTCATACTGTTTCTACAGGATTCAGCAGCTTCACACACTGTCAGTTTATTCTTTGTTGTGTGTTTCAAGCCTCAAAACATGGTACCAGTTGTTCCATTTTTTAAGAGTTGCTCACTTTATGAATCATAAACACAGTATGGATCAAACATAATAAGATGCAGTATCCAAACACCAAACCTGACAAGTGTGCTCAAACTGCGCTGCAGTTAAAGATCTAGCACCCTAAATATTTTTGTGTTCTTTTCAGAGTCAGCATACGGATGAAATCTGCCATTGTGAAGCTAATTTAAATATTGATGTATGCTGTGAAATCATGTGAATGTCAATTATTTGTAGATTTTCTGTAATTTAAACCAGAGAAGTGAATACACAATAAGTCACAGGACGCCGTCACATGAATAAACCCTGTAAACCGAATGAGCAGCCCTGATAAACACTGTAACACTGACCACTGTGGTCTAATACATGCAGAGGTATTTTGGTTCTGGTCTGTATTTGTAATCTTCACACTAGATTATTTCCTTTTAAACAGCTTCAGAATAAAAGTAAAGTTTCATTTAAAAGCGGAACTTAAAAGAACAGTTAATCTGCAAAATGACCAATGAACGAAGAATCCAAAAAATTCTTCAAGACTTAAAATAAACAGAGACCACATTTAACAAAAGCAAAACTACATCATTCAAACATTCCTTTACAAACTCCCACAACTCGTGCAGTATGATCCAAGTCAGTGCAGGCTGTTGTTAAATGTGGACCCTAGTGACCCAATTTTGGATTCTTCGTTCACCGCGGAGACACGTGAGCTAAAACAGCTTTCCTTACGAATTCAAAGCAGCAACGGTCGAGTAATCTGCTGTCAAATCTGCATCTGTTCTTTTTTTCCCCCATTGGCTTTTTCCAATTGTGCCACCTTTAGAATTCACATAACGTTGAAGTCGTGTGTGTTGAACTGACACACAAATATCATCCTATTTTTTTTAGCGCTGCACTTGTGAGTGAATGTGTTGCTGCTTTTATCATTGTGTGTGTGTGTGTGTGTGTGAGAGAGAGAGATAATTGGTTTCCACGGGGCAGAGGAAGGTCAAACTCATTATCCAACCCCTGAACACGGTCACTGAACCGTCCTCTCTCTCTCTGTCTCTTCAGGGCACGCTGGATGTGGGGATGATCGATTCGGTTTGTGCGTCAGATAATCCGGAGAGGTGAGGACCTGCATCGCACGTCACAGCTCTGGATTTTCTCTGTGTACATCTGCACCGCTTCACACACCTTTTCACACACTATAGCAAAGTGAAGAGACAGAAAGTGTGTGTTAGACAGAAGCACTCTGACGCTGCTTTAAACGGTGGCATTAGGTTTAATAACCCTCAGCTTTACAACAGCTCAGCTGTGTTTTCTTCTATGGCGTCCTGCTGTTCTTGCTGCTGAGTGACTCAATTTACATTTATGGCAAAAATGGTCTACAACGTCACAAAGCTCTGCTCAAATTGAAAGGTCTCTCTAAAATGTAATAGCAGCAAACTCGATGCCACCATACATTTTTGTTTTACTCTTCATTGAGCCACTAGGGGGTGCTGCTCTTCACTCGGGTTTAAAAACTATGTGTCTAAACAATCTTCTTACACAAAACCAATTGCTTTGTTACTTCACACTGCTCAGAATATTTTCTTTACCCTAGTTTGAAAATCAGAGTTGTGTTTTACTCCACTGAAGTCAACCAGGCGACTGAGACTGTGATTATGGATCTTTTCCCTTCTCATGATTATTCTAACTGCATTTCTGAACCCCCACAGGCCCAACTCCTTCGTCATGATCACGGCGAACCGCGTGCTGCACTGCAACGCCGACACACCCGAGGAGATGCACCACTGGATCACTCTACTGCAGCGCTCCAAGGGAGACACCCGCGTCGACGGGCAGGAGTTCATCATCCGAGGTGACAACTTATCGTCCCACTTAACGTCCCTTTAGTCTGTGCGCCTTTTGAGGGTGGCTTGAGGGCTGGAGTCTATCCCACAATGCATTTAGGCAGAAAAACAGATCAATTTTATAGCTTGTAAGTTTGTTTTACTTGTTAAGTTTTACTTCTTCTTTTTTTAAACTTGAAGGAGTAAAAACATAATTGCTTATGTCGTCAAATACATGTGTTGGTCCACTAAGTAACTTATTAGTCCTAAAATACAAGTTAAGAAAACATCAGTTAATTAAAAAGTGCATCAAAGTGATGCAGATAAAATAAAATAGTTTGCAGTTGTCTGAACTTTGAAAATTTGTATATCTCGAGGTTTGCTTATGTGACAGCTCACACCAAACTCCATTAAAGTTTTTTCCATTTTTCTAAATTTAAAAAGGCATCACATACCTCTGGAGAAAAACACAAAATTGATCTAAAATTAAGCTTATTGGATATATTTTTTTCAGCGTTTTAGTGGAATAACCCGCACATTCAGCCTCTGGGAAACTAAAATGAAGTGCTTTCACAATCTGGGATTTCTGCTGCTGTGTCAGGCTGACTGTGATGACTTCTAAAAGTGAAAAAATACAATCCTAGCAACACAAGTATCTGATTTTTCTTCTTGATTTCCTCCAGGCTGGTTGCACAAAGAGATGAAGAACAGTACCAAAACCTCACTGAAGCTGAAGAAGCGCTGGTTCCTGCTTACCCACAATTCCCTTGACTACTATAAGAGCTCAGAACGTAACGCCCTGAAGCTGGGAACGCTGGTGCTGAACAGCCTCTGCTCAGTGGTTCAGCCGGACGAAAAGGTCTACAAAGAAACCGGTAAGAAAAAGAAATAGCAATTTGTAATTTAAGACTGAAGTGAGCCAAAATGCCACATCCCATCTCGCAGCCACAAACGATCATACCTTTGCCATGTTGTTAAACGTGACTCATTTCTCCCGGCTCTGCTTGGTGTCATCCTCCTGACAGGCTACTGGAACGTGATCGTGTACGGCCGTAAACACTCGTACCGTCTCTACTGTAAGCTGCTGAATGAGGCCACACGTTGGGCCAACTCCATCCAGAACGTCATCGACACCAAAGCTCCCATCGACACGCCGACCCAGCAGCTCATCCAGGACATCAAGGTAGGAGACCACCAGCAGCTAAGGGAGGATGATACAGATTAATTAATGCAGAGAAGGATCATTGTAAAGTCGGTTTTACTATAACAATTATAATTCCAAAATTAAGGGGCCGGTTGCACAAAATACCTTATGTTAAGAGTTTCCTTAAAGGCCTAGTTAAGGTTTCCTCAAAATAAAACCAGTTGCACAAAATACCCTCGAGGTTTCCTTCAAATTTTCCCTGAAGTATTAATGTTTTTTCCCCTTGTCTTGGTCTTATACTGAAGGAATCTCTAGACTGTTGCTCAAAAGACCTTAGCAACCAAGGCAAGGTAAAAAAAACAAACAAAAAAAAAAACAACAACTTAAGGTACCTCTGACTCTATCACAACTGCAACATGACCAAGTTTATGGTGATGAATGAAAAAACTATTACACCTTGAGAAGAGTGTTCTGCAGCCAGGAGAACACAGTGGATACGCTTTAGATTTAACTATAGATTTAACTCAATTAATTTTCGTTGCAATTTGTCCAAACAGTCTCCATAGAAACTTTTACCACTGTAAAATCTCTTTCCACACAGTAAATGAGTTAATATTTTTTCTGTAACTAAGGAAATGTTTTAAGGGATTCTGCGCAACTGTGTCACTCCTTCAGCTAAGGAGAAATTAAGCCTTAAGTGTCTTACTTAAGGAAGAAAACTGGTCCCAACCCTCAGATCCTCAGCAGAGCGTTGTATTAAAGTCAGACTCCTCTGCTCTCTGCAGGAGAACTGTCTGAACTCAGAGGTGGTGGAGCAGATCTACAAGAGGAACCCCATCCTTCGCTACAGCCACCATCCGCTGCACTCGCCACTGCTGCCGCTGCCCTACGGAGACATCCACCTCACCAGTGAGTCACACACGGTAGAAACAAAAAACAGGGACAGTCATAGATAAGACTGAAATATTGGTAAATAAAATCCCATTTTTCCTTTTCATTTCAAATTAAGCATGTTACGTAGTATAATTTATATCCACACTTTACTGTTTATGATCATTTATTTTTAGGTTGAGTAATTCAATCCCCTTGTTGTTTTAAGCTATCAGCCTCCAACTCTTTAAAAATCTACTTTTCAAAAGCTGTGTTGTGTGTTATTATTAGTTAATCTATTTTTCCCTTTTATGCTTTTCAATCTTTAATTTAATTATATGAGAGAAAGGTTTAACCTGATTTACTTTGATGCATTTAATGGCTGTTTGTAACATTTGAGCCACAAGTGCTTTAACTACAACCAGAACATGTGAATATGAACCGAAAGCTTCCATTTTTCAGCATTTCTTTCAATTAGCTTGAGAAACTGTCACTATCTGTGTTGTACTGCACTGTGTCGTAGCTATTGCCATTATCAAGTGGCACAAATTGAATTCTTGAAGATAAAATAAGATGAAATTTTGTGGCTTAATGTATTGAATTTAATTCATAATTTATCAGAGAAATAAAGAATGACCATTTACATTACGTTACGCCCTTTGCTATAAGTCAAGTCACATTGTTACGTAAGCTGTGAACACAGTAATGCACTATAAAGGAGCTACATGGTCACAGACCATGAAACACATCACTAACCTCCTCCCTCTGCTCCGCTCAGCTCCGAGGAACAGAAGCTACACGACGCTGCAGGACGAAGCCCTCAAAGTGTTCAGCTCTCTGCAGCACCTGGAGGGCGTGGCCGACCCGGTGCCCATCATCCAGGGCATCCTGCAGACGGGCCAGGAGCTCAAACCGCTGCGGGACGAGCTCTACTGCCAGCTGATCAAGCAGACGACACGGCCGCCGCAGCCTGGCAGCCCCGGGAACCTCTGCAGCTGGAAGATCCTGGCCTGCATGTGCTGCACCTTCATCCCAACCAGGAGCATCCTCAGATACCTCAAGTTCCACCTGAAGAGGTATTAGCATGTTTAAAGATGAATGAAGTTCTTACTGTGGTGTAATCTTTCTTACACTGGCCAATCCAAATCGTTCTCTCTGCAGGACTCGAGAGCTCTTCCCTGGTTCGGAGATGGATCGTTACGCCGCCTTCGCCCTCGACTCCCTGAGGAAGACTCGAGCCAGGGAGAACGTCCCGTCGCAGGAGGAGATCCGCTCCATCGTGGCCCGGCAGGACATGAGCACCACAGTTCACTGCCATGGAGGAGGCTCCTGCAAGATCACCATCAACTCACACACAACAGCCGGAGAGGTGGGTGACCGGCATTAAACATCTTCAGACGTTACTCAGCTTCTCCTTAAAGAACAGTTCATACTTCAGTTTTGGCTAAACAACCACTTTACCTTCCACCTTTCTTTGAATGGTAGTAATATCATTTGAATTTAAATTGCTTGATTTCGTCTGATCTGCACATTTTAAAGAATACAACTGTGGATGATTAGGTCACACTTCTAAAAATAGTGTTGGTGTGTACTGTGTGTGTGTGTCAGGTGGTGGAGAAGCTGATCCGAGGCCTGGCTATGGAGGACAGCAGGAACATGTTTGCTCTGTTTGAACACAACGACACCACAGAGAAAGCCATCGAGAGCCGCACTGTGGTAGCTGACGTGCTCGCCAAGTTTGAAAAGTAAGCGTCACGGTGTCTGTGTGCGTTTGTTGGATCATGTTTTTGTGTCTGAAGCAGACGAGTGCTTTCTGCTTCTGGTCTTTATGAACTCTTCCTCTCTGGTCTCCAGGCTTTCAGCCAGCCCGGACGAACACAACACCGGCTGGAAGTTTTACTTCAAGCTCTACTGCTTCTTGGACACAGACAACGTTCCCAAAGACAGCGTGGAGTTTGCCTTCATGTTTGAACAGGTAAATTGAACAGATAATCTGCACCCGCAATTAAAAACTAATAAAACTGAGCCTTAGCCTTAAGCTGACTCATGAGGCAGTTGTTCTTGAAGCTGTATTTATCCTACGTTTTCTGTTTGTCGTCTCTCTACAGGCTCATGAAGCAGTCATACGTGGTCGGTATCCAGGCCCTGAGGAGACTCTTCAGTTCCTGGCTGCCCTCAGACTTCAGTACCTCCTGGCCGATCACAACCCCCAGGCCAACATCCCTGAAATGTCCCAGGTGTTCCCCATGGCACGGTTGCGGGCCCGGGTGCAGAACTCGGCCAAGACGTTCGCTCCGGGCACCGGCTCAGTGGCTGACCGCTCTGGGACATCAGAGAGGAAACGCTCGAGCTTCCTGGAGGGGACGCTGAGGCGGAGCTTCAGGAGCGGCTCGCTGAGTCGGCAGAAACTGGAGGAGGAGAACAGCCTGGAGGTGTGGATGAGGGAAGAGGCGGCGGCGGTTAAAACCAGCGTGATAGACAAGTGGAGGAAGCTGCAGGGGATGAACCAGGAACAGGCCATGGTCAAATACATGACTGTGGTGAAGGAGTGGCAGGGATACGGATCCACACTGTTCAATGTAGAGGTGAGGACAAATGTTTACTTATTTGTTTGCTAACTTGTTGGATCAATTGTTTGAATATTTGCTATTTTGTTACATTCTGTCAAATTTAATGGAATTATATATATATATTTTTCTCTTATTAATTTTTCCTTTATTAATATATTTTTCAAACAAATAAGAGACATTTGAAACTCTGACACAAACTGTATTCATAAGAGACGTGTGTTGGAATTAGGGCTGCAACGATTAGTCAACTAATGGAAGAAATAATGGACAGATCAGTTGACAGTGAAAATAATCATTAGTTGCAGCCCTAGTGGGAATGATGAGTTGATGAGTGGTATTTGATTTTTAAATATAAAGGAATCAAGGAAAATATTTATTTAAACCCAAACTGAGGTACTAATACTTTACTTGACCATCTCCATTTTCATAAATTTGCACAATTTACATACTTAATATATTAATTCTATTAAATATTTTACATACTAATGTTAAACATCATAATCAGAGAGACTGTAACGTATCACAGTTGTCCCCTGGGGATCAGTTAAGTATTTCTTATCCTGAATATAATTCAGTAATAAAATATACATATATTTGTCTGAAACATAGAGTATTTTTTTCTTTCAAAAACTTTAACTATACTTCATTACAGTCTACACTGTGGTGTTGCTACTTTTACTCTAGTAAAATATCTGAAAACTTCTTCCACCACTGGAACCTGATCAGAAGCGTATGACAGGCCAGCCCTCACGCAAGTTGTTTCTGCTTTTCATTTAGTGTCGTGACGGAGCGTTCCCTACCGAGCTGTGGTTGGGCGTGAGCCGGGAGGCCATATCGGTGTACAAACGAGGGGAGCCGTGGCCTCTGGAGGTTTTCCCGTATGAACAGATTCTCTCCTTCGGAGCTCCGCTGGCCAACGCCTACAAGATTGCCGTGGAGGGCAGAGAGATTGTCTTTGAAACGCAAATGGTACGTACAACACAACAAACACTACTGTGTTTCCTGATGTTGAAATAAATTTGAGTTTTTGAAGGATGTTCAGTAACATCAGCACTGTCAGATCATTTAACAATTAGCTATATTCACCTGTCAAAGTTCAACTCACAGAAAAACGCGGCACCAGTTCGCCTTGGCGAGTGAATCCACTGATAGCAGTGATTCCATAGCGTGCTTCAGAGATGACATTTTTCTGTAGTTCTGTGGTTCCCTTGTCAAAAAGCCAGTGGTGTCCTCCATTTCATTTTAAATTATTGCAGAAAATAAGCTCTGCTGCAAACAAACATATATGATACTTTTTCACATTTTTTCAGTAATTGTTCATTATTTTCAGAAATGAACAACACCTTTAAGGTTTTTGGAGCGTAAATGCTGTCGCCATTTGTAAAAAGATAACATCAGGCCATAAACTACACAGTGGCCGCAAAACTTAACATCATCCCCACAAGTAAGGCTGTAAAGCCATGTTTGGTGTGATGACGCACTGTAGTCTCATTAGCTTCTTGTTAGCATCTGCCTTTTCTAAGATACACAGAAGCTTCAGAATTCACGAGTGGGCTATTTGCTGAAATAGTTTATATCATGAAAATGACAAAACATGAAAATCTCTAAGGCTTGTCAGGCATCGAACCATAAATCCATTCAAAGAAATAAATGGTGTAAACGTCTCACACACAGATAATGAAATAAAACACCAACCTTAAATCATAAAACATTGTGAGCTGTATTAATACTCCTCTTACGTTCCTCTGCAGGTGATGGACATCGCCAAGCTGATGAAGGCCTACATCAGCATGATTGTCAAGAAGCGCTACAGCAACTGTCAGTCCGTCAGCAGCCATGGCAGTCAGTGTAGCGCCTGGTGAACTCCGCCCCCTTTAACCTTTCACCTTAAGGACACTTGCCGGAGTGCTGCAGAGGGTCGAGCGTGGCCGCCGCTGGCCGCGCATGGACGCCCATCCTGGCGCTCTGGAGAGAGCAGCTCAGACATTTGACACTCGGACTGACTCTGTGAATGCTGGAGACAAACCACAAAGCTCTTAATGTTAATTAGCCCAAATTAGTTTTTGGACTGGTTTCATTCCAAAACATGAAACATCCACATCTGACAGACCAGGACTTGAAAAGAAACATTCATTTCAGGCTGGTACAATCAACTGTTAAGGGTCCTCTCTGCTAAATTTCACACACAGGATATGAACAATTTGAACAGTTTTATCCAGAAGAAAATCTTGGTATTGTACATCTCTGCAAATCACAAATACATCACAATTGTGTATTTCATACATATCAAGCAACATTTCTGAAGTGACGTAGTATATGAGCTGACTTTGTCACCAGGAGGTTGAGGGGATACCCGCCAAGGTGCAGACCACTGTTCGAGGCCACCAAACTGGTTGTTTTTTTAGGGACCTGTCGCTGTGTTTTTAATCTGCTTTTTAGCCACTTGACATGAGTGCTTTTTAGCAGCCCGTCACTGTTTTTCAACCGGGGATAGTGCCTTAAAAAGTGGTTGTTTTTCGAGACATCATTGCGTTTCTTGCCAGACGTGCATCGTGTTTTTTGCATCGTTGCGTTTCCAGTAGGGGTTGTGCCACCAAAACCGGGTATGTTAAGCCAAAACATTTTCCCCAACCATATCCAAGCAGTTTCTGTGCTTAAACTTAACTGCGCATCAACCATAGCATCGTCGAAACGTAAAGAAAGAAATTTGAAGTTGAATGTTTCAATGTATCCGTCACATATTCAAGTACGAATGAATAAAAAGGTTTGCAGAACCCTACAATGCCAACATTTTTTGTGGTGACTAGGTCGAGTTATCATGAGGAAAAATTGATAAATCAACCTGAATATCCTAAAGTGCCAACACTAAAGCCACAAAAGGCTTGAGAACCTTGAATCTAAGGTTTTAGGCTTTAATTTTGGTCTAAGGTAACACAATGTTGTGTTTAACAGCAAAACCCAGAAGAGTATCCAAGTGTCTTAGTCCAATATCAAAATAAAACTGCACTGAAGTGGCCCACAGCGTTGACCAGAACAAATAGAATGAAGGCAATTGATCTAGTAATTTGAGGACACAACGAATAGACAAGAACAAAATATGCAACAGGAACAATTGATCAAAACTTTTCCTCCTGGGCTCCTACCGGCCAAAAATTAAGACGTAACAAATTCACTGATTCTCAGACCAAAGAAAACCAGCTGAATCTTATTTTCTCATCAGTCTTCATTTAGTCACTCTGGATGTGTCTTGTTTTGGGATTAAACCGTTCATCTCTCTCTGATGCTAATGTGCTGTGGCACTACATGGACTGTTGCTGCAGGATGGGGCTATTTGTTACTGAGGTTTTTGTTTGTGTGTGTGAGTGTGTGAGAATGTGAGTTTCAAGAGATGTGTGTGTCTACATTTCTGAATGTTAAAAAAAAAAAAAAAAACAGCAGAGAAGATAAAGAAAATAGTTAAAGCCTACAAGCCTTTTCCTCTGCTTTGAAAAACTCTGGGACTTGACCTTCTATACAGACTTTCTCCAGGATGATCTGTTCACTGTAAATATTATGCAACTGTAATCGTCTCAAGCATTTCAAGTTTGTGATTGACTGTGTTAACTGATTTGCCGGTGACTTCGGAGGTCACGCAAGTGCCTGTTTAAACTAAAGCAGGACGAACTGAACTCGGATCAGCCTTTGTCTTATCGATGCCACTCTTGTTCCAGTGTGACCGCAACCTGGAAGGTGCTCCCATGTTCCCTTTAACTGCCAATGTACTTTTATATTGCAGAGTTCGCTCAGCTACGCAAGTCATTCAAGCTTAACTCCAAATTATTTTCTTGTCCCAAGTCTATTAGGTTCTTAACACCAATAAGCGTGCGCCAAAACAACTGCATCACATTTATCACTACAAACACCTCTGTATTTCCTTAGCAATGTTGAATTTAGCCAGATTTGAAGTGTAAATACGCCCGCAAGAGACTGGACCTGGTGTTAATTTCAAATGTATTAAGTGCAGGGTTTTGAGAAGTGTTTTGGATTGGTGCTAGTTCCAAGTTTCCAAAGAACTATGGTTGGTTCGTAAAGCAGTTTATTCTTTCTGTGAGATGATAGAAGTTTGTCAACAGATTTCTGCAGATTAACAAAAATCTAACGTTCCTGTCATATTATTTAATCCAGAAACAGTCTCCCGTTTGGTTCAGTTCAATGGAACGAATCGTTTGCCCCCTATGTGGTTCAATTGGGCAGGTGTGAACACAGCAATCACACTCCATCTTCTAAAAGAGATCGTCTCAGTCAAGTTACAAACAAACTCTGGTGCGGTCCTGACCAATCAAGAGCAGTTTTCTCTTGAGCTGGTGATGTTGAAGCAGTGGGAGGACAAACTAAGCCCGCTTTTGTGAGTTTTATTTTGTCTCTGTTTACTTAAATAAAGTGCGTGTTAAGATGCTAAAATTACCACTTATTTAAATGGAGTCTGGTGGGTTTGACGATCGTGATTTCAGGGTTGTTTCTAGTTAAACAGAAAGGATCCAACTCTTTAACAAAAAGGTCTATCTCTATAGGGATCCTTTCCATAATGTTGCTTCGCTCTCGCTCAATAATGGACCAATTTTTAAAATTTTCCCAGTAGTCACTCAGGCACAAACACATTTAAAAATAGGAACAAGGCTGGAAAAAATACAGAAATTACACTTTATAGGAACCAGGAACTCATTAGAAAATGTTTTTAATCAGCCACTAAAATGACACGTCACAATTGTTATTTTTGAATTGCAGCGACACAAACATTCCCTTTAAACCACAGGTGCTTGCTGTCATCGATCACATCACATTAGATAGTTTTGGGCTTTTTTTTGTAACGTTTTGAGAGATAAGTGATGGTTCTTCTGGTTGAGTACGTTATCCACACCAAACCTTTCAGAACATTTCGGTGCTTTAAAGCATTACGCACTTCCCCTTAAAGTAACTCAGACTCCTGAATGATTGAAACACTATAAGAAGTACATGGATGATTTCAATGCCATCAGCAGATTTGAGTTTGTATGACTTGCTCAGTTGGACCGTTTGCAGTGTAACATTCCTACAACAACATTTCACTGGAGCTCCGCAGGCGGCAGATCCATCCAAAGACGCGTGTGCAGGTTTCTTCCACAGTGCCTTGTTGTATATTGTGTACACTTATTTTATTTTCCATGTGTGGTTTCTTTATTTTGTTTTTTGGTATAATGTGCAATGTTATATATAAATATATATACATATGTTATATAATCACGTGGCTGTACATTTTATACAAGTCTTTGCCCTCTATTTTTCCCCTGAATGACGACCACATGGTGGTTTTCTCGAGATAAAAACTTGTTGTATTTTTCTCTACGCAACCATCCGACTGACAGTGGATCTTTGACACAATACTGGTATCTTGTTTTTTATCTGTATTAGCTGTGTTATGTATTGAAAGGATGATTCTGACAATAAATGGTTACATATTTGGTTTGAAGTCGTAGCCAGTGTTTTTGTTTCCTCTTTATTCTACAGACTGAATCAACAGTAGGAGCTTTATGTTTTGAGTGATTTCTAATTAATTAGTTTGAGATCAGTGTGGTGCTGATATTTTAACTTACCCGGTGATGTCATCTGTTCCTAGTTTCATCCATCTGGCCATTGTCTTTGTTTTTCCTGGTTGTAATGGCAGCACACTCAATCTAGAAAGACTGAGATCATTTCAGTAGTAACATTACATGGTTCAATTATGTCACAATTGTGCCATTTATTGTGTCACAGGAACATCTTCACCAATCTGACAACAGGTGTAAACACTGTTTGTCATCGAACATCATTCGGCTGTTGCCATGGTGAGATCAACAATCATTGATTTCAAGGAACTGGCAAGTCTCCTTTTTGTCTGCAAACAGGACAAATGACATCATCAGCGACATTATGGCCGAGGGGAAGGGAGAAGAGGGAAGTCACTCACATCGAAACATTGCAGCCCTTTCAACTGCCACACTGAGTCTCTTCTCCTTTGTCTGCGGCAAGTGATGTGACGTTCACGAACGAGCCAAGTCTTTGAACCGGATCTTTAGAGTGAACCAGCCAGTTCCTCATTTACGTCGTGTTGATGACCCCCCCCCCCCCCCCCCTCGGTTTAGGGCTGGACAATTATGGCAAAAATAATAATCACAATTATTTTGATTGATATTGAAATCACGATTAATAAACACGATTATTCATTGTTTTCAAAACTCCACCAAAACTCACAAAGAACAGCCAGAAATAAATTAGTAACAAGTAAGCAAGTAAAAAAAAATAAAATAATAATAATAAAAAATAATAATAGTAAATTAAAACAATAATAGCAATAAAAACAATAAATAAAAATAAATGCTAGGGCTGACCCAAAAAAGCTTTGAAGCTTCATTCGATGGCACAGGATTCAATTGTGAATTTTTTTTTGAATATTCGTTCTTTTTTCCTCCAGTTTTTTTTTTTTTTTTTGGGGGGGGGGCCTTGAACGCAACACCATCTCCAACAAGGAAATGGAAATCCCGACGTGTAATGAATGGAGACCTCTCCATCCTGCTTGAACACAGACAGCTAAATTCTTTCAACAATGTGACTCAAAATAATGATAAAATAGATTTTGTTGATGTAAAATAATATGCTGATGGTGACATTTTCCACTGGTCCACTGCGCGCTGAGTCTGGTGTCAGTGACACATGCTGCTCTGAGTTGTGTTTCTTCTCAACCAAAGGCTGTCTTTCTGCCATGTTCTCAGTCGCTCGCTCCACATATTATTGATCCACACATGTCACACGCTTGGTCCTAATATACTTAACAAGGTTCGGTGCGGTTTAAATCTTTTTATGATCGTGACAAGCCAAAATCGAAATCATGATTAAAATTCGATTAATCGTCCAGCCCTACCTCAGTTAGAAACAAACGGTAGGAAGCTAACTTGATGTATGATGAACTTAATGTGAAGAGGCAAACGAACAAGCTTCTCCAAGAAGAAGTGGAGAGGAAAGGGGCTTAACAACATGACGTGACCGTGACCGAGCTCTCAATGGAGCTCAAGGCTGAGAGAGAAGATGATTCTGATCCATCCAGAAAAAGAGCCAGACAAGAGGAGGAGCCACACCATGAGCTGCGCCAACAGGAGTCTCTCCCCGATGATCTATGAACTTTTGAGGACGTGGACAAAGCTGATGTCTCTGAGGACACACTCCCACCTGAGGATGATCCACACAAACAGGAGCCTGTCCCTGATGGACTTACGACACCTGTGGTGACAGCTGAAGTCTCTGAAATGAATGTCTCAGAGACAAAAAAAGTCACCTTCAATCTTTGGACACGTGTGTTCAAGCTGTCTGCTACACCAGTCTGGGTCAGTTGGCAGTCTGCAGACAAAATTAACACAGTGTGTGATATGAAAGGATTATAATATTAAATCTATATAGATCCAGTGCTATTTTCATAAAGACTTTTTAAAACCACTTAAACATTTGCTTCTGACACCGGCGGCCAATGATGTCACCTGTGTCTTTCCAGAGGGAGACATGCCGGTAAATAAACAGCATTTCCTGAAGTTATCATAAGCCTATTTTAGCACTTTACTTTTGGTGATAGTACAAGCTAACTGGATTAAAACTGCACAACAGCTTGATGACCAGCAAAACTAAAAGTAGTGAGGAAGCAATAATTTCTACTGGTTCCTTTTTTAGTGACAGATATGTTTTTAGGAAAGTGAACAGTTCAGACATTATAATATTTTGTACCTTCAATTGAGTGGATTTCCTGCTGAGATGAGAAGTTGAAGCTGGTTTCCTATTGTGTGCAGTGTTATGGTTTCTCCTGTGAACAAGACAAATGTTACAGAAATGTTTATATTATCAGAGGGCAAATAATCACCAACACTATAACAATACATTTTTATGAAAGGCATTGCACATTTTCAACTCGAATTTAAACCTGAATACTGTATTTGATTAAAATACTGTGTGTTTGATTTCACTTTGCGTCAAGCTGAGTGAGTCAGATTTTGTGTGTTATTCTCCCACCACAGCGTCACTGAACACAGACACAAAGCACAACACAGCTGCAGAGACACTGTGTGTGTGAACATGAAGAGGGCTGAACACTCCTTTAAGAAACAACTTGTCCTGCTTTGGAGAAAACTACAGTGCACTGCGTTTAAAACACGTGTGATAATGTTACTGCAGGTGTAGCAACTCACCTTGTTGGGAGAAATCAGGTCAAAATGCTCCCACGCGAGACAAAACTTTCTCTCTCACAGACTCCATCAAAATAAGCAGCAGTATAACAAAACGCACCTCTACGTCACACACACACAAACAAACAATCCGCCACACTAACCCACGACACGTGAGAAGATCCATTGTTCATAAATCGCGCCAATACTCGAACCACTTCCTGAGCCTGCGTCAACGTCATCAGTAACGTCACTCTCCCTTAAAGACACAGCGAGCCAAACGCAAGTCCAGAATGTTTACGCGTCACCATGTGCGTCACATACAACACAAGTTTATTTATATAGCACATTTAAAAACAACAGCCAAAGTGCTGTACGTCAAATATAATCACCAAAAATTCAATAAATAAAACACAAGAAAAGAAAACACAAAATAAGACAACAAGAGGCTGCCAGCTCTCATACAGGGGCCGAGAAGGCCGACGAGAACAGGTGGGTTTTTAAACTCTATTTAAAAACAGGGAGAGTATCTGCCCGTCTGACCTGGAGGGTCAGCTCATTGCACAGTTTGGGGGCCACAGTTGCAAAGGCTCTGTCTCCCTCTGCGCTGACCTTGTTCTTGGGACAACAAGAAGTGATCCGGTCGCAGATCTCAACGACTGTGATGAAACACATTTTTTCAAAAGATTGGAAAGGTAGGATGGAGCCAGCCCATTCAAAGCCTTAAAAGTAAACAATAACATCTTAAACTGGATTCTACAATATACAGGAAGCCAGTGTTGGGACTCCAATACTGGGGAAACGTGCTCTCGCCTGCGTGCTCCAGTTAATAGTCGAGCAGCAGCATTCTGGACTAACTGGAGTCGAGAGAGGGAGGCTTGAGAAACACCAACGTAAAGGGCATTACAATAATCAAGTCAGGTGGAGACAAATGCATAAATAACCCTCTCAAAATTATTAAAAGAAAGGAAAGGCTTAACCTTTGATAAAATCCTGAACTGAAAGAAGCTGGATTTTACAACTGAATTGATCCATTTTAAAACAATTTTCGATTTTAACCGCAAGATTTGTCACAGTGGATTTGACGTAAGGAGCAAGACAGTCCAGGTCAACAGGGGCTTTGGAGGCACCACTGGGTCCAAACATTATGACCTCGGTTTTACTGTCATTAAAATTTAAAAAGTTCAGAGCCATCCAAGCTTTAATGTCCTTTAGACATTCAGATCCGGAAGTCAGTCACATGACTTCCGGATAGTTCCTGGAAGTAATTGACGGGCCGTTTAAATTATTTTATACAGTCTATGGTTTAAATACATAATACCATATCTCTGATAATACTGAGCGACAGAACTCTAGCTGTCAATAACTGCATTGATTTGCAATATATGTGTTTCACGCCATATGCAGTTACTTCTTTATGTTGTTGGTTTTTTTAAAGCAAAATTTGTTAATATTTGAGGGTGTCAACAACAATAGATAAGACTTCATTAGTCCCACACCTCAGAAATTCACACGTTGCAGCAGCTCAGAGCAGAGGCAATAGAAAAAAGGATGAAAGTAATTAAGTGATAAATAAGAATAAAATATATTAAAATTAAATACAAATTACATATAATGAATAGAAAATCTATATTCACCTTTCACTGAAACAGATATTGTATGCTCATGATTAATAGCTGCACAGGATGATTGTTATAGCTACTGTAAAAATACAGAAATGTTTAAATATTATTCCACAGGAAGTGGCAAAATATTGCACACTGGAATTCACAAAGGAATATTAAACACAGTATAAAGTCCCTGTAGACCGAGCTACTGCCACCCCAGTACCTGTACCTGACATTATTAGGGTGACAGTAGTCTGTAGGGACTTAGCTTCAGAACTGGGCACTGCAGAGGTGCCCCTGAGCAAGGCACTAAACCTCTAAAGTGCTACAGGGGTGCCGCACTATGACCACCATAAGCAGCCCCCATTAACTGAATGTGTGTGGTGTAAAAACGTATAAAAAGACAGATCTGCTCTATTCTAAAATTAAATTGTTTTATTGACCACAAAACATTTGTCTTTGTAATATTCCCACCATAAGACATACATTTGAGGAAATATGATGCAACCTTAAAAACAGTATAATGGTCACTACCAAAACCTACCGGGTGTTTTGTAAAAAATAAAGTATTACGATGCTAATCGGTAACATTTATGTTCTGTTTCATCAATTATTAACTCTGAAATAAATCTGATCAGCGTTATGCATTTTACAAAAAAAGATTGCATTTAGATTTTGAAGAATTCTATAATTTGAACTTTGAAATTTGTTAAAATATTGATTTTTATAGATTTAATTGTGAAAACCTTCAGTAAAAATTTGTAAAAAAAAATTAAATCTTTAGACAAGGGAAGGAACAAGCACAACAGGTTGATATATTTTTTGTATAATATAATATTATATGTTATATGAGGAAAAACATTCCAAAACAGTCAGAAAATACAATATAAAAATTTACAGTCATTTTACTAGATATGTGACTTTTCTATATGGTACAAATATGGTACAAAGGTTTAAAAATAAAATATACAAACTTTCAAAATAATTCCAGCCTGACTTTGCTTTTTTTCCTGAGAATTGTTCGGAGTGACATATGAACAACAAAACTTGTTAAAGTAAAATAATTTGGTAAAATAAATAATAAAACAGCAATAGGGCTTCAATAAATAATATATAAAGCAACTATTTGTAAACTGCTGGACAGTTTAATCTTCAAACTGCTCTATTTTACATGTGGCTGTCAGATAAATGATAGTATGAAATTTAAATATTGCAGCACAAATTTGTAAGTACCTTAAAATCTAGAGTCCAGGTGCTGTTGTCTGTCAGCAGGACAGGTATGTGTTGTGAGATCCGGCAGCGACACCCAGTGGACGGAGTCGGAGCAGCGCTTCACCTGTATAGAAACTTTAAATGAAACTTGAAAACAGTCAAAACGGAACAAAACGAGGGAAGTTTGACTTTTGCTTGATCCCAAATTGTCAGAGACGTTTTTATCCTTATTGTAGGCTTTTGTATCAGACACATAACCACGTGAATCAGCTCTCAGTTTGACAGTGACGCTGCTGCTGCCTGTACTTCTCCTCTGCTGCTGCTCGTGTCGACGTCAAGCGACTGAATCAGGAAGTCCGGGGATTTCTCGAGTCATAAAATAGTTGAATGGACAGTAGATGCGCCAGCTTTAACGACAAATAATGACGAGCCACGTTTGTTAACGCTTACGGTTTATTTATCCGTGTAGTTTGTTGCATTATCACTGTCGTGTTAACTTATTTTAGTCGTCATTTGTTACCCGGAACACCTGGATTTCCACTTTGCGGGTAGGAGGGATGGATGTTCCTCACCTCACTGAAGATGAAATGGCAGAGATTAAAAAAGACGTGAGTATGATATTTCAGGTCAATCTTGTCTCCGAGTGAATAATAACTCTGATAGGGTGATTTGAAGGAATTGTAGTCAGGTTTATGGCTCTGTCGACACTTTATTTGCACCTTGTGTGGCGTTAAAGGCCTGTTAAAGGAGGAAATACCCCACCACACCTTCTCTGTGCCCACATCAACACTCAGCAACAACACAATGTTGAATTTTGTGAATACGGACAGAGTTTGCTCAAAAGCACTTCCAGAAGCTTAAACAGGGACAGACAGTTATGAAGCCATTGAGAGCTGAAGCAGACCAGGTTAGAGAAGTGATTTCAGACCACCTGCAACAGACTTTTGTGAATATTCCCCACAGTAGTTCTTGTTTGAGTCAAATCCAGCAGATTCTCAGCCCTCCATGACAGACCTGCCTCTCCTAACTGGCTGCTCTTGATTTCCAGGTGCTGAACAGGCTGCGGCACTACCTCTGCGAGAAGATCCGAGCCGAACGCCACCTGGACTACCTGCGCTCTCGGAGGATCCTGACACGAGACGACGCAGAGGAAATCAGCTGCAGGACCACACAGACCAAGAGGACGGCCATGCTGTTGGACATACTGGCTGAGAACACCCGAGGCCTGGATTCCTTGATCGAGTCCATAAGGGAGTTGCGCTCACAGAACTTCATCATCACCAAGATCACAGATGAGGTGCAGAAGGCCAAAAACGAGAAGATCGAGGCTCTCAGAGGTCAGTAATCCAAGTCACACTGACATCTGTTGTGTATCTCAAATCTAGTACGTACTTGATGCTTTAATTCACCTCACTTTCCCCTCCTCTTGTGTCGCTCCACAGCAGGGGCTTCCAGTTCCTCCTGTGACACCAGCCTCTCCACCCTGACCACAACCTGCGACTTCCCCTCTACGTTTTCAAACAACTCCACCCTGCTCTTCCACCCGGACGGAGAGCGAAGCCCTTCCACTTCAGACGTAACGAGCTCGCTCAATTTGCCGTCGCTACAGAAAAGCGGAGACTTGGCGTCTGTGGCTGGCGCTAGCATCGGCGCAGCTTCCTCCACAACCTCCTCCAGCCTCCCGAGGCCCGGAGACCCGGGGGCTCCTCCGCTGCCGGAGGAGGTTATGATCGAATCCCCCTCCAACATAGATGCTGCGGCGCCAGGGTGCACCAGCAGCGGAGGAGACCCAAACTTCCAGCCCTTACGGTCGCGCTCTCTCACTCCAACATCACACAGGAGCATCTTTTAGTTACACATCTCAATAATAAGACACTTGTCATGCAGTTAAAGGGACAAACTAGCTGAATCCTCAGCCACTCAACTCATATACAAACTCTGTGTTGTCTTACAGTGTGTTGCACTTGCCTTTGATCGGGCAGAAACTGCTGTACGTGGGATATACTACTGCTATACCAATCAGCTTTTTAAGAAAGAAAATAGAGACTATTTATCAGTTTGGCTGGAGTATTGTTTAACATGTTTTATACAGATGCCAATTTTTTAACTTAGCTTGGATATGAGGTCAAAATAATACCATAGTTTTAAGAATACACCCCTGTTTTCCACAATACTCCCAGTTTTTATTTAACAAAATAAGCCCCATTGCTCAAAGGTTAAAAGCAGCTGTACAACATGTTTGCCTGAATAAAGTACTGTTCGCAAAATGATTCAAATCTGAAACGACCCACAAAAAAACAAGTAGCACACATCCTGATTCGCACCCGAATAACTTCTGAGGTTTGATTCCCATGTGCTCAGAATATCTGACTCACCTACTTGTAACCCTTTCTGCTCCTCCTCTCGTACCAAAGGTGCGATTTCCTGTTGAAGTGTTCAGTGTGAGAACACGGCAGCTTCAGTTTAGGTGCAGTGAGAAGGTTTTATACACTGGAATGGCTGCCTGAGCATTATGTGTGTAACGAGCCAGTCTGACCTCATGCGACGCTGCCTTCGACCAGAGTGGTGTTGGTGATTTCTAGTTCATTCTGTTTGGATTCAGCATTAAGTTAACAACAAGTTGCTTTACATTTTCGTCACTACAGAAAGTCTTGAATCACAAAGCATTTTGTGAAATAACAAACTATGTCCCACTTTACTTTTTCACTGGTCGTGTACAATAATCTGTTGCATACTAAAGGTTTTCTATATGAACTCGTGTTTGCTCTCTTCATTGCTGACTGTGTGGTGTTTAAGAAAAACAGTGATTATGAGTTTATTGCTGATTTAATCTGAGATAGCAATGACGTATCATTAAGGTAAATCCTGCCACCTTTGGCCTATTATGTCTTGAGACTCTTGGTTGTTCCTGCAACTCAAAACCGATTGACTGCAGTAGTGTCTGCGTGTGCAGAGATTCTGTAACTGTTTTGGAAAAACTGGAAAAGCTTAAGATGACACAGAGGAATGACAGTCATTGTGGTGACGGCTGGTGTGGTGACTGCACTGTCTGAAGTGCATAGACAGCAGAGAAGAAGAAGTGTAAGGATAGTCGCTCTGTGGCTCGCTGTTGCACAGCAGGTAACTCATTTATTATTAGTATTGTTTATATGTCGTATTTTTACTCTGAATTTGTTGCTTTTTCTCTCTGTTCTAATTAAAAATTCCAGCAAGAGGTTGTGAAGATATTTTTAAGTACACTACAATGTTGAATACAATGTAAGCACATTTAACTTTCATTCATTTCTGTTCACTGTAGTTATTTACTTTAAATATTTTAAATGTGTTGATAGTAGAACATAAGGTAGTTGCAGTCTGCATTTGCTGCCTGTTACATGTTTGCTGTTGCAGGCAGGCTAACCCTACAACAGGCTACAATAAGCTGTAGTTGAGCTAAAAAAAAAAAAAAAACAGCTAAATATTGGTTAAAACGCTCTTTGTGAGAACATTCTAGCTTATTTTTGCGCTGAAATCGGTGTTTTTACAGAGTTCAGAGAATGACAGCAGTGAGCTCATGCAGGAGAACCAGTTTGATAAACATCACAATGACTGGAATGGTTGAACCCTTACCTTATCAACACATTTATGACCTATACGTAGCAAAGCATCGCAAGAATCCTCACAAATTAGTTGAATTCTGCTCCGCACTTGAGCGTAATGGAGGACTCTGAGCCGCTGTGTGCCTCGAGGTCGGAGGAGAGGAGGCTGAACGGCCACTGCAGATGGAGCGCTCACACTCGCACCCTGGACTCAAAGATGGTGGAGGACTTCAGACGGAGGCTCAAGTACTTCTTCATGAACCCCTGTGAGAAATACAGAGCCAGGGGGCGTAAACCATGGAAACTGATGCTACAGATACTAAAAATTGCAATCATCACAGTCCAGGTAGAGAATTCTTTGTGTCTTTGTCATCAGGCATGAAAGTGCACAGCGTAGATATCTTTCAGTCTTAAACGTTCCCCTCTGCTGTTCAGTTGGTCTCTTTCGGCCTGAGCAACGAAATGATGGTCACCTTTAAAGATGAAAATCTGATGACGTTCAGACATCTGTTTCTGAAAGGATACAAGGATCACCACATGGGAAGCTACGCACTCTACAGAAAGGCTGATGTGTACGATCACATCCACTACATTATCAACAGGGTACTGACACTTTTAGATCCAAGACAAGTTTACAGTTATATCACGTAATGTATGAAAAACAAGTTTCACTCTTCTTTGTGCATTTTTTTTAACAGTACATCAATCTCCAGAACCTGACAGTGGGTAATCTTGCATACGAGAGTGTTGATGGCAAGTTCACTCCTCTGTCTGTCTGCCAAGAGTTTTACAGAAACAGCAGCATCGATCCTGGAAATGAGACCTTTGACATTGACCCACATATTGATAAAGGTGAAAAAGCACCAAACTGCTTCATAAATACATTTTAAAAATCATTAAATCATCAGATGGAGTAGCTGTGGAACATGTGCCACCATGAGTGGTATCCATAGTGTTTGATGTATTTATGGAAGCTGAGTCACGGCATGAATGGAACAAATAATCACAATGTGGATTTTCTTGTGACATAAAAAGAGGAAGTAGTGTATCATAAACACTGAGTTATTCTTCTGCTGAACTATCGAATTAAATCCAACTACTGTCTGAGTGTATTACGTGTGTTTCCTCCTCACAGATTGCATTTCCATTTATCCTGTGCAGTCGTTTGACCACAGCGGCTCAGCCACACACGTGAACTTCTCTTTAGATTTCAAAAGGTAATAACTACACTGAGTACACTGGCTTCACGCCAGGCGATGATGAGAGTGCTGCCTGCTAATATGTGTTTGTGTGTCCAGGCTGCTATCAGTGAACATCTACCTTACTCTGAAAACAATCAATCTGCAGACTGTGCGGCACCACGAGCTGCCAGACTGTTATGACTTCCATATCATGGTTGGTGACATTGTCTCAAATATGCCTCACATACGTCTCACAAGTTTCCTTTAACCTGCCACTCATTCATTTTTTGTTTTTAAACAGATCATGTTTGACAACCGTGCACACAGCGGAAAGATAAAGGTTGATGTGAAGAATGATGTGAGAATTTATGAATGCAGAGACTGGAATGTGGAAGGCACTTGTAAGTTTTGCCAGTTTCATCTCAGCCATTCGTGTTAAAACCAAATACTCACACTGCTGGTTATTGCTTCAACAAACAGCAGAGGGCACAGTGGCGCTACTCTGCACCCCCCTGACATGCATGTAGAAGCAGCAGCAACAAAATCTGTTAATGCACCAACTAACTTGAAATCTGTGGCTCTGGTTTCTAGCTGGTAAGAACGACTACCTGCTCCTGTCATTTGACTCTGTGGTCATCCTCGCCTGCTTCACCTCCCTCATCCTCTGCACGCGATCTGTCATCAACGGCATCCAACTGCAGTTTGTAAGTTACGCGGAGGAACGAGTAAATCATTACTGTGTTACAGATGTTGGACCCAGGGGCAGCATATGACACAGTGGGCCCCTGGGCACAGATATGCCAAGGGCCCCACCACCTCTCCTACATAGGAGTAGAACACACAGGCTTTGGTTTCGTATCTCTTTGAGATTATTTTGTGTTTTACTGAGGTAAGTTCAAGTCTCTTTGATATTTGATGTCTTTTTTTGTCAGTTTGTGTCTCTTCCTGGTTATTTATGTTATTTTGAGTGACATTTTGGAATTGAAGGCCATAGGGGCCCTATCACTTTGGCCCCTGAGCCTGTGCCCAGTAGGCCTATCCAGTATCCATTCATGACAGGACTGACGCTATATATATGATTCTGAGGTCATGTCCTCTGTAGTTTTCTAGGAATTTGTGGGACTCACACACAGCAGGTATTTTATTAAAAAGAAAAATCAAAGTGGTTTTAGGGTAGGGAGAGAGTTATCCCCAGTTACTCAAGAGAATCAGTGTAAATTCTTTGAGGGTACAATCACCAGTAGTGGAAATTTTGAACAACCAAAGCACAGTGTGTCCAGTGTTGTTGGTAGATTTTAAGATTATTTTAAAGGCTTTTTTGCCGTTATTCGACAGGACAGGATGAGTGTGAAGAGGGAAGCAAGGGGGTGACATGCAGCAGGGGGCCAAAGGTTGGAATTGAGCCAATGGCTTTTGTACAGGGCACCTGCTCTACCTGGTGAGCTACTGGATGCCCCTGTTGTAGATGGTAAGCTCTGAGGAAACTGGAAAGCGATCTGGTTGTTTTTGCGACAGTGGCGCCAACAATAATACCATGTAACTGATTCAGTTTTCCCTGCCTCAATTTTTAAGAGAACAGAAAATATAACTTAAAAATATTCAATCAATTGTAGCCTCTTTTTTCTGATTATACATTTTTTGAGTGGGCTGCATTCTCTACCTCAGTATTTTTGGCGGTTCAGGGCCATAACCAGTGTTTTATGCTGATAGGATTATGAGAGTCAGCCCCTTTCCCACAAATACAAACTATAAAACCTCTTATAAACATGTAGAAATTGTGCAATCTAACCACCATGTGTAACTGTGAATCCTGGTTGTTGTGTATTTGTTTTATGACATCTGAATTTTCTCTCACACAGGAGTTCAACATATTCTTCCATGCCTACTTCAATAAAATTGTGTCCTGGTCAGACCGCATGGAGTTTGTGAATGGCTGGTATATCCTCATCATTGTGAGCGACACACTGACCATTGCTGGGTCAGCACTCAAAATTGGAATACAAACAAAGGTTTGTTTTCCATTAAGCTTTATTTCTAATTCAATTATTCACTGTAGGTATGTTGGCCTGAGGGTAAAGGGAATGGGTAAAGAGTACAGGTCCTTAACTTGTACTTCTTTGATGGCTAGTTTATCAATTTGTACTTTCTTTCCTCTCACAGTACCTGACAAACTACGATGTCTGCAGTATCTTGCTGGGTACGGCCACAATGCTCGTCTGGGTCGGCGTGATTCGTTACCTTGGTTTCTTCAAGAAATACAACGTACGAATTTCCATGTTTTTTGTTTCTGCATAATGCATCAGCCAAGATGAGAAACTGAAAACCTGTATTTCTTTCTAGATACTGATCTTAACCCTGAGGGCGGCATTCCCAAACGTGATCCGATTCTGCTGCTGTGCAGCCATGATCTACCTGGGGTACTGTTTCTGTGGCTGGATCGTCCTTGGGCCTTACCATGACAAAGTACGACAATTAATTATCATAATCAATCTATTTCAAGTGTCACTGTGACCTGATGAATCCCCCTACACATCAGGGAGCTCCACTCCGGCGACACTGAAATATTATAAACACTTTTTTCCAGTTTCGAACGCTCGCCAAGGTGACCGAGTGCCTCTTCTCTCTCATCAACGGAGACGACATGTTCGCCACCTTCCTGATGATGAGACACGGCGGCTACATGGTTTGGCTTTTCAGCAGACTTTATCTCTACTCCTTCATCTCCCTCTTCATCTACATGGTGCTCAGCCTCTTCATCGCACTCATCACTGACACCTATGAGACCATTAAGGTCAGTCTGAGCCACCTGCGTTCACAGCATTCACATAGTGAGAAATATTCTCTGACCTTGCTGTTGACAGTAGGTCATAGTTTTATTATCTTTGCATTTTGGTGTCCTGACACCTGACAACACGATGATTCTTTTCCAGCATCACCAGCAAGACAAGGTGCCAGTGTCTCAACTTCAGGCCTTCATAGCAGAGTGCAGGGACCAGCCTGAGTCTGGAAGATACCAGACTGATGAAGAGCCAACTGTCTGCTGCATCTCTCCATGCTGCTGCTTTGGGTGAAGTGAGAAGATGGAGGTTTTCACCTTTGTCGAGTGCAGACAAAGACTTGGCATATCATGAGACTGAATATGGCTGTAAAGAGTGGAGCATTTGATCAGACTGATGCATGTGAATGCCAGAATATCTTGTTGTTTCTTTTTCTTTTTTAACTTGAATCACTGAACCCTACTGAAGTGAAATACTCAGAGGACCAGCCAGTAGTCACCAGTATAATAACCTGAGAGCTGTAAAGTCAATATGAAAATGCACTTACAACCAAACCCTCCTTAGTTCAGTGATGCATTCAAGAGTAGTTTTCAGCTCCGCTTTTCTTCAGTGATTACCTGAAGAGGAATTTCCTCCTGACTGCACAGTAACAGCATAATTGTAGGGTTATGCATGTCTTTTCACAAGCACTTGAATACTTAAAAGGTCCCGTGTGAAGGATTTAGGGGCATCGTTTGGCAGAGCTGGTACATAATATTCATAACTATGTTTTCATCCGTGTATAATCACATGAAACTAAGAATCACTGTGTTTTTGTTACCTAAGAAGGAGCTGTTTGTATCGACATAGCAGGTTGTAGCCCAGGATGGAGAACCCAAACACTGGTTCTAGAAAGGACCACAGGCATTTCGCGTGGGCCACAGTAGTTCTCCTACACCAGGGGGAGGCAACCTGCAGCTGCACATGTGGCTTTTAACCCAAATATGTTTTGCGGCTCCAGGCAGATTTTTTTTAAAATCATTTTTGGTCAAAAATGGCTCTATTGATAGTTAAGCTTGCTGACCCCTGCCCTACATGGAAGTTTCAGGACTGCAACCTCACTAGATGCCACCAAATCCTTCACTCTAGACCTTCATTAAAATTAAAAAGTGAAAGTAGATTTATTGATTTTAAAATCTAACTTACCCCGAATGTGCAATATGTATTATGAAAAAGCTACTTAATTAAAGTTCACAGTAAGTGTTGCTTTTCATCCTTTGTAGTATCTTGTACTTTTAATATTTTGTCTGCATATTTCCTGTATGTAACTACCCAGCCAACATTTGTATGTGGGGCCAATGTTGGTAGTAAACAGGCTGAAAAATGGGCCCTATATAGGATCGTTCATGGGTTACCTGTTGCCCACATGTGTGGGTTTACCCAAGTGGGGCCCCAGATAAGATGCCTATTTTGGGCCCATGATGGAGCCAGACATCAACCTCCTTTTCACTGCTTCGCTGTTATTAATGCTACTCGTAGTTTCAGTGTCCCAGGCATGTTATGTCCATTCACGTTCTCCTCTCTTAGCCTGGTGAAACCATCCTGATCTCACAAGCTCATATTCTATTTCGCTCCATGCATTTTGCAAATTGGGTCTGGCAATGCCAGGCTACTCATCTCTCGCCTCTCACAGATTCCCAATTCTCCTCATCATCTTCCCTTTCTCCCAGTATATGGGACTGCGGTATACATCAGTGGATATGGATGATTATCAGAATATGAGCCCCTAACTGAGCTTGGTTAAACTAACTGATCATGTTTTTACAGAGCCAGAAATGCTAGTATTAGTACAGCTCTAAGAGCACGATAAATACTTACAAGTTACACAAGTTGACCCAACAAAATAAGATTTATTTAAATAAATTCATATACCAGTATCGGAAATGCCTCCAACACTGCCTAAACTGCGGTATCAGGTATCGGTGAGTACAGCCTATGACCAATCTGATACCTCATGTCATTATGCATACGCACGCTACAGGCAAATGTAACGGAGCGGAGTTTAAAAAGTATTCTACTGTAGCCTTTAAAATGTCTTTTTTACCAAATTGGGTGGCTGCACTTTAACCTGTATCAACATTGGATAATAATAATAATAATAATAATAATAATAAAGTTTTATGGCATTCATTCTACTATTATGTATCTGTTTCTTAATATTATACATAGAGTTTTAGGAGTTGATCCATTTTTATTTTACGCGCTGGTATCGGATCGGTACTCGGTATCGGCAGATACCTAAAGGTTCAGGGATCGGAATCAGTATCGGGAAGGAAAAAGTGGTATCGGTACATCTCTACTCATATCCATTCATTAATCATCTTTATAGGAATAAATATCCCAATAACAAGATGTGCCTATTTTGTCCTTATCACATCACATTTTTTGATAATGTCCATGTACAGTTGGGTGCCTTGTTTGTTTTCATCTGCCATTTTGCACAACATGTAAGAAAGTCTCATTGAGTTTTAGTTTTAGTTTATTAGGATCCCCATTAGCTGCAGCAGAGTAGGACAACTAGACAAGTAAATTCAACAAAATCAGAATTTTTTTTACCCTGATCCTCTACCCATGAACATAATATTTTCACATTTAACTGTGACACATAAATGACTGAAATGAGTTTCACCATGGATCAAAAGTCTCTATGAAGTGTGTGTGGTGCATTTATTCCCCCGCAGCCTGCTCCATGAATAACCAGTGAAAGCATGTGGTGCATGATGCTGGAGACTGTGTTACTGTATCTGCAGAGGCAGGTTAAGATCTTACCTGCTGCTGCCTCGCGGCTGTTGTTGCAGAGCTGTGGCTTCCTGACACCTGACAGCATTTGCATTTGCATAATCCTCCACCGCACATGTTTGTATCCAATGCACAGCTCAGATACTGGTTGCTTCACAACGCCGCCTCCAATAACAGAGAGGTTTGGTGTGGAGCCGGCGGAGGAGCAGACTTATAAAAACATCATCAGCTGCAGCAGGAGCTGGATTGGTTTTACCTGCTGGCTGGCGGAGCATCTCTGCTTCAGCGCCTCCGCATCATAACAGGTGAGTTGTTTTGTTGTGCTTGTGTCGCTGCGGACACGGAGGCGGCTCAACGCTGTGCTGCTGGTTGTTTTCCATGAAGGAGCATTTGGTTAATTTTGCCAACAACAACCGAAGTTGTCAACTCGAGTCGCCGCGTTTCACGCCGCTCCTGAGAGAGTGTGTTTAACTTAGCATGAAGCTAACAAATCATCCAGGTTAGCAAACAACGTTAGCTTTTAACTTAGTAAGGTAAATACCGCTTTAACGCGTTAGCTGACGTCAAATACATGTGTCAAGCTGGGCTTTAAGGCTAAGTCACTCAGCTGAAGTGAACTAGCATAAGGTCACATTGTTTCTTTAAGTTATTTAACTCGTAAAAACACGGTTTTGCCCCAACAAGCGCTTAGCAAACTAGCTAACGTTAGCTTGTAAGTTTAACGTCAGCGAGCGTGAAGCTAACTCAACCGTAAGTGTTACTGTACGAGGCGCGTTCAATTAAAACAAAGTGCACTTGGCTTTATCTCCGCCTCAGTCTGTGTAACTTCCGATAAGAGTTGTGCATGTTTTCTGGTGTGTCGATAACGACACGCCGACACAGAGACGCACACACTCGCACGGTGCTCTCTGCGTTTACTGTTGCTTTTGTGCACCAACACAATGTGTCTGTCAGATCCTGCACACAAGTCGGAACATTTCAGCGCATTGTGAGGTTGTGGGAGTGGTAACGTTAGATATCTGGTTCAGCTTGTTCCTGCACAGTCAAGATCACAACATTGTCCTGCAGGCACAAAAGTATAAACACTCAGATTCAGCCAGTGCGCAATGGACTCCCCTCGTTTTTATCTCTCTAAATCTTTTGGCTTTATGCTGAGATCATTTTACCACTCTGCAATTCAGTTGCCAGTGGCCAATGGCAGGGAGCTCTTTAAACCCCAGCCTAAGCCCCACTGGCACACATCGGATGGTTAATCCTGTGTGGGTGAAGCAGCAACCCAGATTATCTTTTGCGGGTCTATCTCATGGCTTGATGCTCCATTGCAGGGCTCAGTTCCAGTGGGAGCCTCTGATCCACCGCCTGGCTGCTTAATCCACCTCCCGGTTGGTAACTCATGACCTCGCATCCTTGTTTCCTGATGTGGTGTTGGTGATATGGGAGAGTGGTGGACAACTGTGCCAGCAGGGACATCTATGGGTGAGTTCCTCTGCTAATGGGGTGTAGTCGGTAGAGTATTTCAAGAACAGAAAGGCTCATCGGGTGAGCTTTTTTTAGGCTCTACTAGAGGTGACCCATATTTTTGTTCTCATTTCAGAGCAGCAACCTAATTCAAGCCTCCAGTTTGCGCCTGTACAGTGCATGTAATGTGAGTTGCCATGATTGCCCTGTCTCTGCTCTCTGTTTATAGGAAACTATGAGATCTCCAGCATATCGCATGTGACAATGTCCCCCTCGAGACAGAACAACCTTGTGTCGATGTACTCGTCTTTGCCCCTGACCAAAAGCTCCTACAATGTGATAAGTGCCTTTTGCACAGAGGATAATATCCCTCAGTGCATCTCATACATCAATCAGGTACAGAAATGTCCCGCTAAATGCTCATTATTGTAATATGTTGTTGCTTTTTTAATGTCTGAGGAGAACATTCACAACAGAGGTGCATAATTCCCCCTTTCTTTCACAGGAGCTCGACACACTAGGCCTCTCTTCCACATGCATCGAGGCCAGCTCACCAGGGGCAGCCGGCCTGAGCCCGGTGCCCGCCCTGAATGCCATGTATGAGCTAATGCAGCTTCACAGACGCAACATGTGCACTTTGGAGGAGCTGGAGAAAGAACAGCTGAAGAAGTCCAGCGCCTTGGACCACATGCAGATGAACAATTCCAGACTCAAGGCATGTATGACGGGGGCCTCTCAGGGTCATATATCTCTCACTGTAGTTTAAAGATAGAACAGTGTATTATTTTATTCCTCTGAGTGTAAGGTGCAATGATAGATTGTTGACCACTAGAGGGCAGAAAGGAAGCATATAATCCTGTAAACGGTTCACTTCCTCCCTTCCCATTTTTCCAAAATGAAATAAATGACTCCTATAACAGAGAAACTAAACAAAGACAAACCTTACTGTGCTCAGAAGCTTCACTACTTTCTTTTATTTGGAATTGCACGATGATGGTCATATTCCCTTATCGCAACAATTGCCCCTGCTTGCAAGACTAAACATACCTCTTCTATCTAAATGAGGGAGAAACTCAAGGTTATTTGTATCACAATGTGAAATTGAAGGATAGAGGTAGGAGAAGTGCTGCGGGTGCTTAACTCAACATCATCAAGAAGGGCCTTTTCCAAGCAGCACAATCGTGGGAGATGAGAGTGGACCAGGGAAGGAGACTAGTCTTCCCCCAAACATCGCTGAGGCCTGACTTGGTCTTGTGGCGGCAAAAAAGATCGTGATCGGACTGACGGTCCCGTGTGAAGACGGATGTGAGGAGGCGTACGAGAGGAAGGCTTCCAAGTACCAGGACCTTGTCGGTTTCCCGGCACAGTCACTCACAGCTCACAGCTCTGGGAGTAGCAGGAAGGGAGAGGAAGACAGCTGTCCGCAGGTTGGGGGAGGCAGCGTAAAGAGCATCTTGTTGGCTCTGGAATAGCTGGGCTGGGGGCCAGGAGAAGATGGGCAGTGACTGTCCATCACTGCCGGACCCGCCAACTGGAGGGTGTTGTGGTTTAGGGTCAAAACGGCCAGTGAAAGTTGGACACCACCTGAAGACATCCTCTCCTTGCCAAAAGCGACAGTCATGCAGACATGACTGAAGTGTGTAGCATCAACAAAGATGTGTTCAACAGTCATAACAATGCATGACGCTGCATTTTGTGCATAAAAACACTGTAGCAACATGTTCACTGATAGAAGTTGGACAGTACTCTGTGTACGACTGTTTTAATGAGACACAAATAAGACATAAGTGCCAATAAACAGTATATTACTACAACTTTCACTACTGTTGGATCGTGAGGTTCCTCCAACTTTCAAAGTCGGAAATCGATTCCAGTTGACATTTGTGACTTAGAAATTCTGACTTTAGTACAAATGGAACACACCATCACACTCTGTCTTAATAAATCCTCAAATAACACATGACAATTTCAGGATGGGGTGTTGCTCAGGAATCCACTCTTGTAGCTTCAACCCTGAACTAATTTCTCGTGCAAAACATTGCCACCTCATTATGCTCTTTATAATTTATGTGTATTTGCCTCCAGGATCAGTTGGAGCTGTCCATACGGGAGAAATCGGGTCTACATGAGACCGAGAGGCAGCTCCAACTCAAAATAAAGACTTTGCAGAGCTGCTTAAAAACAGAAAAAGACGAGGTATGATTTTATCTTACAATAACCAACAGTGATGTTTTCCGTTTTACAAAACGTCCAAGTACATACATTATGTGTGAGCCTGCCAAACTCATGATTCAGTCATCCTGGACAGGTTCAGAAGCTCCAGAGTATCATTGCCAGCCGTGCCTCTCAGTACAGTCATGATGCCAAGAGAAAAGAGAGAGAAGCTGCGAAGCTCAAGGAACGCCTCAGCCAGCTGCTTGTTGACAGAAAGGATAAGAAACTAGGTAAATATGCATGTCTTCAGCAAAAATGTAACCTGGGAATTTCAGAACAAGGTCATTAAATTTGGGCCTCCTGTTTTCCCCCAACTAGCTATTGATGTACTGAATTGCCTGGGAAGGGCAGATGGAAAAAGGAGCCACTGGAGGACCGCAAAATCGACAGCCAGGTATCATGAAAGCCATCTCCTCACTTGTTAATCACATTTGTAGATTGTGTAATCATCCATCACATAACTGTAGTTCTAAATTGCTCTCTGCAGCCACGAGGGTGAGATGTACAAGTCCTTGCTCAATGACTACGAGACGAGTCAGAGGGCCTTGATGCTGGAGAACGCTGAGCTCAAGAAAGTCCTCCAGCAGATGAAGAGGGAGATGATACATATCCTGAGTCCACGGCCGCCGTCCACGAGAGGAGCCACCACTGAAGACAGCCAGGAGCAGGTATTTTTTTCCTCATAATTTGCAACAAAGTAAACTCAGTAAACGGGTCTGAGAGGTCGTCACGTGTGAGCATGTGTGTCAGATTTAATGAGATGCTTGCATGTTAATTTTCTTTTCTTCTGTTTCGCTCAGGCTGATTCAGACGGAGAGGAGAAGGCAGGTGACTCTAGCAGGGAAACTCTGGATCAGTCCTGTGAGCATGCTCGGGAACAGCTCACCAACAGCATCCGCCAGCAGTGGAGGAAACTGAGGAGCCATATGGAGAAGTTAGACAGCCAAGGTACACGCAGCACCGCCACGCCCCCTGAAATACTGCAGAAACAACTTTAAATTCTTGTGGTGTTAGTTGTATAGATAACATTTTTGTCAGACATCGTTATGTGAGGCTATAAAAAAAGCTGGATTCTGGAAAAACGTGTAGCTGTTACAGATGTACTGTCCACCTAGAAGGAAATTAAGATCAACTGCTGGTGTATTTCTTTCCAAGCCTCACAAGTGCAGAATCAGCTCGAGGCCAATAAAGAGGTGATACCAAGGGATACCCACGAGGATGAGATGGAGAGGATGAGGCGTGAAGTGCAGCAGTGCAAGGAGTTCATTCATGCACAGCAACAGCTCCTCCAGGTCAGCTTCTGCTTGTTTGTATAAGAGAGAGAGAGAGATGGTCAGTAGGTCTGTGCAGGTTAAACATTTGCTTAGCAGAGTTTTATACCAGTATAAGAGGCGTCTCACTACAAGTGGGGTGAAATTGCAGATAAATGAGCCTTTGTGTGTTTGTATATTTTTTATTTTAGAATAAATTGGTCAAAAATGATTAAAGCACCCGTCTTGTTTCTGCCCATCCAGCAACAACTCAACACATCATTTGATGACGAGACGGCAGCTCTCCTTAACGACTGCTACACGCTGGAGGAGAAGGAGCGGCTCAAAGAGGAATGGAAGCTCTTTGAGGAACAGAAGAGAAACTTCGAGAGGGAGAGAAAGAACTTCACAGAGGCTGCTATTCGCCTGGGGCGAGAGGTACCCGAGTCCTCTGATGCTGCACCACAGTTTCATTCAACATACAACATGGCTTTTGTCATGGCCCGGCATTCATTTTTAATCATTTCTACTCCACAGAAAAAGGCCTTTGAGGAGGACCGTGCGTCTTGGCTCAAGAATCAGTTTTTGAACATGACTCCCCTTTACTGACCGGAGGAGGTGTTCCTCGTCCGACGGTCAAAGTGCCTTATCAATCAGTAAGTCTGTGTAATTTTTATCAAAAACCTGCATGTAAAAGAGGGGAAATGGTGACGCAGATGCAGATGATGACATCATTATTTTGAGGCTACATAAGAAGTAACATAGTATGTACAGTCTGAATAATTTTGGTGACTAAAACCTTGTTTATGCTCGATCTATACAGACACTGATGGAGCCTTCTGTCCGTACTCTGCTTTTATTTTGTTCACATTTGTGCACGTTTTCTGAAAGCAAATAGCAGAGCAGTACCACCAGAGCTTGTGAGATTGTGTCGCCATGTTTGCTGTTGTCAAAACCTTTGACTCTGCCCTCTATAGTGCCATCTTTTCAATGTATCTGCGCCAAAATAAAGGACGCACGGAAGTATGCGGGCAGTTAATGTATCTATTTTCATACATACAGGGAGTGTGAGCCGCGACAGTGCGTCAAGAGAAGACATATATTTCATTAGTTGCTGATAAATGAACACTGCATGTGAACACCTGTCACTGACTTTTATTTGAACATCCACTGCATTTCAGGAAGTGAGCCAGAGATGAGAATGTCTTCCACGAAAGCTCCGCTGGCCAAATCATCAACCTACGCCACGTTCTCCACGCCTAAACCTACACAAAATGCTGCTGTGCCATCCACAAGCGAACTTTACCGGACACTCCGCCTGATACCAGACAGCAGGTATTACTCAGTCACTTAATACTGTCTGTATTTAGCTACGTTTAAATTTGTTTTGCAGAGCTGCGATGTGGACCAGCTGCTGGTGTTGTTGACATCACGTTACACCTGTTAATTTTATGCTGTATTTTCTTTCAGTTCCTCCAGATACTCAAATCGAGGACGCTGGCAGGAGTCCAGCTCCATTGAAGACGGAGATATTCGTGTGAAATCAAAAAGCAGAGTTCGATGTGGGGACTTGAGTATCTTCTCTTTGGGTGAAGACGAGAACAGCCCACTTGAAGAACTCCCGTTTTGTGATTTCACAGTGGACTATAGCATCGATTCATGGCTGAATTCCATCACCGCTTATTGTTATGGACACACACGGATCATTCACCAAAGCCGATCAAACAAGAAAGCACTTTAATGATTCTGCCATCGGTCATTTCTTTCCTTTCAGACAAATCAACACTGACAACTCAGATTTTAAGCTATATTTAAAGGAGCGTATCTACCAAGTAGTGATTTGAGCAAATTTTTTTTAACATGTTTATATTGAATGTTAAGATTTAGTTTGACATTAACTTTAATGTTTACATATTCTAGATGTATAAATTATGGTTTAAATGGGAGCACACATTGACATGAGATTGACACTGATCTGCTCAGTTGGTGTAAAAAGGCACAATAAAGATATTTTTAATGAAAGGTTCTCTGTCTGTGTGTCTTCACCGTGGCGCCCACCAGTGGGTTCAGATGGGAGCTGCAGTCACAAGTTTGCACAACCGGAATCCGGATGTGATCATCTTTGCTTTTGTCTCAGCAGCATCCAGCCCAGAATCCCACCCTGCGCTCGGCGTCTCTTCTTCCCACTGAAAAACACCTCGAAAATGTCGGGCTCGTCCAACCTCGTAGCCATGAAAAAAGTGGTCCAGCAGCTCCGTTTCGAGGCGAGCATAAACAGAGTGAAGGTAATGGATGTGCTTTTTGTTTTTGTGTGTAATAACGGAGGGGGAAATCTCTACCCCGAGCCGCTAACGACGCTAGCTGGTGCCAGAGGCTAAGTTAGCTGCTATGTTAGCCGCTAGTGAACAGGGCGTAGCTTGGACTGAAGGGCTGAAGGGAAGCATTGCAGTCTGATAACACTGCTGAACTCAATCACTCAACTTAAAAACAAAGAGGAGATAATGTCCAGACCTTTGGCTCGTTACAGCTGGCATCTGTCTTGTGATTTAAGATGGCTACACCCTGGTTTCTAACTTATCTAACTGTAAACATGAACCTGATGAATAACACTTAACACTCATGATTTCACTACACAGTTTATTGTGGACATTTTCACTTTGTTAAAAGTTACAAAGGACACGAGAACTTAAATAACACAAGAAAAAATGCTCCATATAATGAATAATATAATGAATGAGACTTAGTGTGGGTGTAGTCATGAATCCTGAGGGTTCTCATTATGAGCCGGTTTTCAGTATCACAACATTACACAATTAAACTGTACTTGATGCAATTTGGGAAGTAGAAAGCAAAACACACCATCAATTATTTTAATCTCTAACCCTAACCTTGTCCTCCACCCCCAATTTGTAGCAAAAACGCCTAAAATGACATACCCAAATTAAAATGACTGTAGCTTCTGAGCAGCTCTGACAACATGCTTGCATGCATGAGGTCTTGCCAGAACGAAAACTCCCTGAAGTTTCTTGTGAAAGTTTCAGAAACACTTCATCTGAGCAGGTGTGGGGCTGCAGGCACTTGTTTCAAATGTGAAGAAGGTTGCTCAAAGTATGACCATTGTTGTTTCCATGAAAAGATCCTCGGCTTCAAAACAGCACTATCAGTGATCAAACAACACTCAGCCAGCTTCAAACATTGTACCTTACTGAAATCAGGTGTGGTTATGATAGCTGATGTTGTTTATGACACAGAAACACCATAAAATATCACCAAATAAAGCCATATGAAACGAGAAAGTTATGATCCCACTTTCTAGACGGTGTATCTCAGCCAAAAATAGTGGTAGGAGTGAGACTCTTACGTCAGCGTCCTGGTGGAGTATATTGCAGTGATTTTAATTGCATTTCCATAACAGCTTAAGATTAAAAAAAGTGGTCAGAATTGAAGCAGAAGTAGAGATGCACTGGTCCAGCTTTTTCAGTTTCGATACCGATCCTGATGCTGTGGCATTGACTATCAGCCGATACTGATCCTAAAAAGCTATATACCTTTGCATGTAGAGCAGACTACAGGCATCAGGCATTGATGACTACACTGTTCTTTACTCAGATAAATTGAAACAAGATGGAACACACATTTATGCAATGATGAACTATTTATCTCTAACAAAATAAACAATTGTGCAACAGCAGTTGAAATAGTGTGAAATTCGTCCACACAGCAGAGTCTCTCCTTCGCTTCATGATGTATGACGTAGCTTGCGTCGCAATAGATTTGTCGGGCCGATATTCGATCCAGACATCGGATCGGTGCTTCCCTAAGCAGAAGGCAAAGATATAATGTGAAAATAGACATATAAAAAATGACTGGCCAGCTCACCTAGTGTGAAAGTCCTTAGTACAATCAGGCAGATGATCCAAAAATGTATCTGAGGACCCTGACTGTAGTTGGAAATCATTGAATCATCGTTTCGACTGGAGAGTCTTCATCAGGGTGTGACACCTTGACCATCCTCAGGGTGATCGTCTCTGTAATCGAAACGCCTGCACTTTTGGACTGCCTGCCTGTACTGTAGACTGTAACACTAAGTGAGCTGGCCAGTTGTTGTGTTTTAACTTTATGTGACTCTTTGCCTCATCCTTAAAGAGCACTGATTTTTTACATCTAACTACACAGAGCCTCAACACATTTTTTCCTCAATATCAGTGCCAGCATGTCCTGATTCTTTTTATTATCTCTGACATGGGCCAAGCTTTAAAAAACTGAATCGTGCAATTATCATAATACAGCAGGATGTGCTGCCACCCTTTTCCTGATCATGCCATTGGGCTGTTTTTTCACACTTTGAAAAGCTTATATGATATATGCCTGTTGTCACTGGCTGAGCACAGAGCTGGGCAACATATCGATATTATCCAATTTCAATTCAATTTTATCTGTAAAGCCCAATATCACAGATCACATCTCGCCTCAGAGGACTTTACAGCATACAACATCCCTCTGTCCTTAAACTCAAACAGCGGATAAGGAAAAATTCCCCCCTGAACTGTTCTAGCGACATTATTTATCAATGGTCTAATTTAGTGAAACCTTCCAAATTCAACCCTACAACACCGTAGCAATATCAATATCAAGATATTTGATTAGTGCACATACTCAGCCTATCTGTCCCTTCATGTCCCCATGTCATGGTTTCCATTTTGGCTCCTCTCTGTCACCAGGTCTCTCAGGCAGCTGCGGACCTTCAACAGTTTTGCATGCAGAACGCCTTGCAGGACCCTCTGCTCACAGGTGTGTCCTCCAGCACCAACCCTTTCAGGCCGCAGAAGGTCTGCTCCTTCTTGTGAAACCACTGCATTCATTGGTGAGTCCCACACCCCGGCGACACATTCAGGCACACACTGATACATACTGTGCTAACTGCACAAAGGGTTAGTGTGATTTCTGAAAGGGTCTGAAGAGTAGATGATGTGCTGGGTAGAATTTATTTTAGGTGTCCACTTCTCTGCCTCTTACATTTAGCGTTTGGTGAAATGAAATTTACCGTAATGAAAGCTGTATGATTTGACAGGTGGCTGTTAAATGTTATTGGCTTCCCTCACAATAAAATGGTGACTGCGGTCAGCTTCAATATCAGTGATATGTTTTCACAGTGGGGAAAAAACATCCATAGAAATGTCTCACACATCTCCACCATGATGTACTTCTTTGCATCTATGCATACTCCTAAAATTGATGAAACGCTTCATTTAAATCAAACCCTCAGCCTAACCTGTGCTCTGTTTGTACCTCTGCTTTTATGTCCATGTCCTGCAGGCCTTCATTTTGATGCTACAGGGAAAAGTTGACCTCAACACTGCTCCTCATGCCAAGCCATTATACTGCCACGGGATCTCTCGAGTGTAGAACACATTGGAATCATGTCAGGAAGAAGACCATCTATTTTCAGCCACAGTAGAAGAGGAAAGGAGACAGTTTTATTTTTCATGGCACAGTGTGATTTTTGAGTAAATAATTGTGCCTTTTCTATTGTTCTATTTTAGTCATCACTGTTCAGGACTTTTTTGTATTTAATGAATAAAAAACATTCTTTACTACTCCAATGTTTTATTGATTGGCATTTTCTGTTTTTTGCTACTTAATGGGATTGCATTACAGACATAACTGTTCACATCATGCTGTCAGAAGGATTTGAGTGTCTTCTTGAGATATTAATAGAAGCAAGTGACGTATAAATCATGAGATGGAAATGCATTTTCCATATTTTATTATAGAACAAAGAAAAAAAAACAGATTATAAACTATGTTTGGGCCCCTCTGCCAAGTTAGTTTGAAATCCACTGCTAAACAGCCAGGGTAAAACATTTTAAATATTGTGTTCGGGATCATCCAGTGGTAGGAAAGGTAAGTATTTCTACTTAAATATACTTCATAGCTGATTTTCACAGTAGACATTTTGACATCTCACAGTAGGAAAACCACAAGAATAAAAGAATGGGTGAATTCCATTTAGCTGGGACTCCTGTGCCTTTTCCTACCATGACGAGTCCAAATGTCTGCTGTGAAAAATGTCAATAATGGCCACTAAAAGCTTATAAGTTTGCATTTATATTGTACTTAGAATAACATAACTAATACTACTAAATACAAGTATGGTGTAAATAAAGTATAAGTGACATTATGAGATGAGAAATGGACTTGAATGAAGGTGCTACTGGAAAGTAACTATAAATAGCGAACAGATGTCAGAAATAGCATTTTGGAATAAAACAATTACATTTTTTGTAAAACTCATTGAAATGAAAGTTATAAAATTGGTTTTAATAATGTGAATTAATTTTCACGATTTGTATTTTACTTATATTCTATTTATTTATGTAATTATTTTATTGAGTCACATGTATTACATATTAACCACATGGTTCTCCATAGAGCAAAATAACACTTGCAAAAAATGGAAATACTTTACAGTACAAGAACCTCAAAATATTAAATCACAGCAGTATATGATCAAAACAAGATGCCTGTTAATTAAAATATTTATAGACTATTGACTACTACTAATAATACATACATAACTAGCAGCCCTCAGATGAGTTATTTAAAAATCATCAATTAATAATAAATTACTAGTTGTTTTTTTAAAAATAAATAATTAATGATAATTACAACATTAAGAAACAAGTCGTGCAACTGAGTAGAAAAAAATAGAGGGAAAATGCGGTAAAGGATGTCAGCCAGAATAAATATAAAATAAAATACTTATCAGAAAAATAAATAAATAAATAAAATACTACTAAATTAATCAGAACAGTGTGGCAGCGTCATCCTTGCCTGTGATTTAACTCTCGCGAGAAGTGAACACTTCCGTGAACTCCGCGACGTGACGAAGGAATCATGGGACAGCGTTACTGTGGAAACGACGGTAACTTACTTAGCTACGGTAGCATGTTGAACACTGTTAGCTAATAAAACAACTAGTTAACAAAACAACTAGCTAACAAAACAACTAGCTAGTGAAGCGACGGTTTGTAACATGTAACGTTATAAATAACCTCTTGTCTTGCGGTTGTTTGCAGTCACATAGTTTGACATTGAAGCTACATGATGCTAACCGCTCATCATCCTCGCTAATGTGACGCTACAATATAATAACTAGCTTGGTGTTTGTCATTGTACGACTAGCTCAATGAGGACCGTTAGTTTACTGGCTCATTAACCTGCAGCAGCAGGAAACAGTCCAACAGTGCATTGAAGATGATGCTCCAGCATGGCTCAACACAGCTCCTGTGCCTCACAGCCAGCAGCGGCGTCCCTCTCTTCACCAGAGGAGCCTCCAGGCAGCTGCCCTTCTCTGTCATCGGCTCCCTGAATGGTGTCCACATGTTCGGGGGCGGTCAGGGAGTCGTGCTGTCCTGCTGTGAGACTGAAGGTGGAGGCAAAGTGGTGTGGAGGGTGTTCCAGGACAGTGTGATGCTCATCGCTGTGAGTGGAGGTGCACAGGGTGGTGCAGGCAGCAGCAGTAAAGAGGAGGAGGTCTGTTTGCAGCGCCTCCTGGAGAATGTGTGGAGCTGCATGGTGCTGGTGTTGGGGCAGGACGAGCTGACCAGTGTCAGGAATGTTGAGAGGCTGAAGAGGGACCTGCGGTCCTGCTTCAGCCTCATCGATCAGCTGTTGGAGGAGAAGCAAGAGGGCATCCTGGGTAACCTGACCCACTGCGCTGACTCACTGCTGCCTCCGAGCCCCGCTCTTGTCCAGGAGGCTGTGGATGGCTTCGCTCAGGCTGCAGACAGTGAATTTGGCTGCCTCATGGTCCATGGACGGGTCGCTGCAGCCACTGAGAAGTGGTGGCGCCTGGCACCACAGGAAGTTGTGCTGCTCTCTGCTTTGATACGATCCCTCTCTGCCTCTGGATCAGCCTCTTGTGATTACCCTGTTTTCCTTCCTCAGGGCAGCCCCACCGTGGCCCACCGCCTGCTCCGCTTCCAGCTGCTCCCTGGGGTGGACGTGTGCGTGCTGTGCGGCCCAACCCCGTCACTGCACAGAGCCGAGAGTGGGTTAGTGGGTCGCTTTTGGACACCCCTGGTGGAGACCCTGAGGGACTGCCTGGCTGTCGGAGAGCGCTGCTTACCAGGATCTGTATCCCTGCGCCCTGATGTGCTGGCACTTCTTCTCATCAACCGTGAAACACGTCGCTCAGTCTCCTGTGTACGGATGTCCACTAATCACCCACTCAGTGACCTCCCTTTGCCCTCCAAGGCCCGCTGCTGGGAGCTGCTGAAGCTCTTCTACATCTTCAGCACAACACGCTACTTCAACCAGGAGGAGACGTCGTCCGTCTCCCCAGACGAGAGTGCTCAGAGAGGAAACACTGACGACTTTGTCCTTGGATTCTCTCACCAGCCACTGCAGTGCTATCTGGTTACAGAGGAGTGCAAGAGCTATGGACTTCAAACGCCACAGCACCAGCTCTTCCTGCTCACGCCACTGTCAGTGCCCACCTTTGCACTGCGTACGGTGGCCACACAGACTCTCTCTGATATAGTTGCAGCCACTGGGTTTTAATTGACTTTACTTTGTTACATGTATGAAACCTACCATCTTTGACCTTACAGGTGGATAGATATTCACCTGTAAGGTCATTTAGCTGCTGCTATTTAGATCGTTCTATTATCTTTACTGATCTGAAGATCTAAACATCAGCCTCCATCTTTCCATCTTTTGCACAGACACTGGTGTGAGATGCACAACAGAAAAGGATATATCACATATCACTGTTGATGGTCTCACAGGATATTTTTACTGGACCACTGCTTAAGAATTCAACACTGATGAAAATATGAAAACAAGTGAAAGTGAACTTCTCTGTTTTGCATTCAAGGGATAAGTCACTGTTGCACAATTGTGTCTAACTGCTCTGGCTTCAAGGCTGTCCCTGTCGCAGTAATGAAAACTGGTTAGACTTGAATACTAACATTATCACTAGGATTGCACTGGGATAAATAAGTGTCTTTGATATTTTCAATCATTTCACCTCAGAGATTTTGTAGTTTTAAATATAGTTGGTTACTTTCTGTGAGTCTTTGTGTCACTGAGTGATTTATTCACATTTTTCCTTCTTCTAACATGATAATAATCATGTTTGGCAACTTTTGGTTGAACGTTTCATGGCAAAACTTAAAGGTCCAGTGTGAAGGATTGAGGGGGATATATTGGCATAAATTGAATAATATTAATAACTGTTTTGTTGGTGTAAAAAAAATAATTGTTGTGTTTTTGTTACCTTAGAAGGAGATGTTTATATCTACATATGAAGTGGGTCCTCCTCCAAAGAGTCCGCCATGTTGTTTCCACAGTAGCCCAGAACAAACAAACCAAACACTCTGTGCTTTCCAATACCCACCATACTATATAGTACGCCAGAAAAAGATTTTGTATGTCCCAATACATAGTATGTCACATGCAGTATGCCAAAGATACCAGGATGTTCGACTACATCCAATCTGAATTTGCAGTATGCAAGAGAGCATGCTTTTCTGGCTATGCTGACCCACAGTCCTCTGCGCAACGGACGATACGTCACATGGCCTGAGCTACAAACAGATGTCGGCTTCACAGCTGATTGACAGCTGTCAGGCATACAGGGCATGAGATATGCCCATTCAAAGTTTGACATTTCAGTGGGTTGCTATAGCGCCCCCCTTTGGCCAATTGATGTAATATTGCTTCATTCTCATCCTCCCATGACCCTCTACCACTGTGCCAAATTTCACATGGATTGACCAATCAGTGAGGAGAAAAACGTGGAACAGAGACACACACAGAGTTTCATCATTATATAGTAAGATAAGATTAATGAACAAAACAATCATAAATATTACAAACAACAATGGGACATAACTATAAAATTAACTATAACAGACAGAACTGCAGATGTAATTTCACTGTCACAAATATATGTTAGAATCTACAATCTGTGAAGTTATAACTTTAAAGCTAAACTACACACATCAAAGTACCAAAAGCAGATCCGTCCGTGTTGCTCATTTCTGGCAAACTCAGTCAGTGGCGTTTGGTCTCCAAGGTAACAGATATAAAAACAAGAGGGTCAAAGTTCACGGTGTAATGCAATGAGAAGGTATTATGTCCTGATTGTGTGCATACTGCATGCAACAGTACGTACCGGAAAAAGTATGCGATTTGGAACACGCCCATTGGCTCTAGATGGGGTCGACCTCATTTTGGCGTCGGCCACTATAGTTCATCTACACACTTGTCAAAAGGGAGAAGTTTCAGTTCTGCAAACTTACTGCTCAATGTCACTGAATCTTACACAATGGACCTTAAACGACTGTGCAACTACAAGTGAGCAAAAAATAGCCTGGTTCAATGGTCTGATATTAGCATTATAATGTAAACTCTTTGCTAGTGAACGCCTGTAACATTTTTATAATGTTTTTGTTTTCATATCACATTTTATTGATAGCTATGGGCACAGACAGTCGACACTAAAGAGTATAAAGGTGCATTCATAATTCATAATTCATTCTGTAACTCATACTTGTGCAAAAACTTCTGCATCCTGCGAATAAACTATCTGTATTCAGCACCACATAATGCTATAATAATAGTGGCAGTGACTATTGACAAAACACACCCACCACTGAATGAATGAATACTTCCACTCATGATAATTGCAGGGTTTTGGGTTGTTTACAGCTGCACTGATGATTTCAGGAAACAAACTGCGGTCCCATTTTTAACTGGAAGTCACAATGAGGGTCGCTCACATCCCACTGGTTTCTAATAACAGCTGCTCTGCTCTCCATGCACATGCTGGGTACATAAGTTCCTGTCAGAGACCAGGACATGATGCTGCAGTTTCACACCAGTTTAACCTGGGAAATGTGAAATTTAAACCACTTAATCCAGGAACAGGATTTTTTCCTTAAGTAGAATGAATTATTCTATTTCTATGTGTTTTTCATGGAAGCCATATTGTGTAGTTTTGAGATGTGATTACAGCATTTTCTCATGATCACTATTGTGTAAGTTAAAGCAGATTGTGTCAAAGGAATTTGCATTGCACTCCCTCCACAAAGAGGACACTCGAGTGGGCTGCAGTCTACATAGGAGGAGCATTCATAATTATTTTGTAGCCCTCAAAGTCTCCACCCAAACCACATGGAGCACTCAGAACAAAAGCCGAGGCGCGGTGCAGTGAGCCCGGGACAAAGTTGGAGGCTGCACCGGTCCGCTGGCTGATCTCCCTCTGAGCCACGTCTGTTTGTCCAAAACTGTTTCGGCTCGGTAACCGGAGAACCGGCCCTGATTGACAGCCCCACGGGTGCGTAAGATAACGGAGGAGAGGGGGTGGGATAACGGTTGACATGAAGCCACACAAAGGGGAGGGATACGCGCTCTGGTTGTGGTGTTGCCATGTGTGCAGGCGGGGATCATACCCCAAAACTTTCACAGTGAAAAGCGTAGTCAGTGCATGTGGGTGCAGCCAGGCTCTCCTGGGATCTTTATCAATTTTTGTCCAAGCTCTCTCCTTGTACTCTGACCCCAGAGGGTCCAAAGTCTGAGCGCATTAGTCATTTTTAGGAGCGCGGCGCTGGAGCCTCTTGTACAACTTTAATTTCACTCCTCCCGAGTGAAGCAACCGCCGTGGTGCGCGTCGCTGTGCACCGCAGAGGCTCTAAAAGTTACTCAACTTGCTCAGAGAAAGATCCTGTAACATGTCAGCCACATGGATGTTGTCACCCAGAAGCGTAAGGCTTTTAAGCCGGGGTCGAAACGACTTGTTTGCCGGTAGTAGCGGTGGAGCGCAGCGGCCCGGCGGGGGTCCCAGAGTCCGCTCACTCACCTCTCCCCCTCTGTCGTCCTCCTCTCCCGGCAGAGTCTTATCCAGTCTGAGTGCGACGCGGCGTGGGCTGCCCAAAGAGAAGATGTCCGAGAATGGAGTGTCGTCCCGGGCCAAGGTGCTGACCATCGACACCATGAACCCCACGGTGAAGAAGGTGGAGTACGCCGTGAGGGGCCCCATCGTGCAGCGGGCTGTGGAGCTGGAGAAAGAGCTCTCTGAGGTTTGTAGTCTGATCTTAGTGTTTATAGCACATGTGGACCATATTGTGTGTCTGCTGTCACACTATGGGAAAAGCACCTTGTGTCTGTCTTTCATTACATCACCCTGTTATAGTCCCATAGTGCCTTTTTGTGCACGAACATAAATCAGATTGAAAGCTGTTTTACTGTATTTGACACAGAGGACTTGAAACTTATCGCTACATATATCACCTGTTTATATCCACCTGAATCTCTTGCAACTGTAAACCTAAGTTGGCAGATTTGATTCACCCCACAGGGGCCTGTATGCTAATTTACTGCTGAACAGTTGGGACATAATTGCACATCAGCAGGTCTCCACTCCTGATTATATTCTCACTATTACCATCTAAACATTATTCCCAAAGGAAGCTGTGTGTTATCACCTGCTGTGCTGCTCACACACCCTCTTATCAAAGTCCATCAGTTAGTCAGTACTTCCTGAGGTCGCTCATCATATCAGAGAATCTGTGCACCAGTATGATGTTAATGTCTAACCTGTTTTTAAACCCTATTTGTAAAGCACAGCTGTTGATGGAAACATCCTCAAGGAGAGGTCAAACTCCATAATACTTTCTGTGTCTCGCTGTGTGACCTCGTAGTGATGCAGATATCTGTTGCCACACTTCACCTCTGACAGTCCCGAATGTTTCTTTTGCAGAAACTCTCAATCGCTTACGAGATTGATAGGTAATGTACCAGTGACACCCTCGTGTGTGTCCCTTTGCCAATTTTTTACACTTCTGTAGTTTTAGTTTTGTGAAAGAGCAACAAAAGTGGAATGCATTAGAAAGATATTAGGCACTTATTAAAATAACAGGCACGCCTCGTCACAGAATACCCGTAACACAGTTACATCAATTTAATTAGCTGCAAGTGACATTGTGCCTTAACAAAACATCAAAGTCAAAGCTCAAAATGAAGTGCAACAATGCAGAGTACGCAGAAATCTCTTCTATCAAATAATATACAGTGACAAAATCTGGGCCTGAAAACTTTTCAAGGACTGTCCTGCAGTGTGTCACAGTCCTCACCCTGAGAACAACTGCACTGCTGACGCTTTTATTTAAAGGATAAGTTTGATTTTTTTTTTTACCTGGACCCTATTTTACAGTTTTGTATCTTTGTGACTAAGGCCTGTTTAGACAGCAACGGTTTCTCTAAAAACGGAAAAGTCTGTCCTTTGAGTTTTAAAAAATGTTCGCATTTATATGACGACATTATTGAAATGATTCCTGTTCACACAGAGCTGCAAAATCTACTGGAAACGCTGTAGTATGCAGGCCAGGCTGATGGGTGGCAGTGTAAATTTGCAAGCAACACGCCACTTCCTCTACAGCGCGGTGATTACAAACCAAAACAAAGAAGACACAATAGAGTTTCCACAGTAGATCTACACTTGGCTGGAGAAGCGTTGATAATTCAACAGGGTGAGCAGCACATACAGAGCGCGGCATTGTTGTTGTGACGGTTGACTTTCTCGCGCATGCCTGGTGACTGGAACCGTAATGCGCATGTGTGAAAAGTCTCCGTTTGCAAGTTTGCATGACAACGGAGACGCTGCCGTTTCCAAAAAAATGCACTCTGGAACCTGTTTTAAAAATGTTGCATCTTCAGGCACCCAAAACGCCGCTGTCATGTAAACAATCGGCCGAACTAAAGTTTACCCTTTTCAGTTGAAATCGTTGTCATATAAACGGGATCTAATAGGAACAACAATTTTTGAAAGTATTTATGAGACCGCTGCAGACAGCAATGGTGAAACAGGCTGCTGCAGTGTAACCACTTGGGGCACGTTTACACCGTCAATTTACATCCACTCAAAGTGCTTGTTTTGCCACTGACAGGCTCATATTGTCACACAACTTATAGAAAAGAACCCCACAGAGATAAAACTTTTTGTTTAACTAAACTGTGATTTATGTTGATGAAGTTTCTGTTTGTTAAAATGAAATCTGGTGGGTTTGGCAGTACGAGTTTTGGGCCTGTTTTTGGTTAAACAACTAGGCTCATATGGTCTGCCTGTGGTGATACTGTCCATAAATCCATAAAAGACAGGTGAGTTAATAATATGAACATGTCAGGGGCAAAAACAAACACTTTTAGCAGATGTAAATTGACAGTGCCAGTTGACCGGAGTGGATACTCTGCAGCCTGTAATCGCAGCAGCCGTGTGCAGTGGTCTCACACATTGTCAAAGGTTGGTGTTTCCATTAGTCATGCAGACACAGAAAAATGGGAAATAGGGTCCAGGTTAAAAAATACCAGACAGCCAGAAAGAACACCTGGACTGTTATCTTTGTGGTGAATGGTTTGCTGAGAAGTTTAAAATCAGGGATCTCTATTTTAGGCTTTCAACTCTTGAGTTCAGCTCTTCTAATCTGTTGTATAAAATAATTAATGCTTTTTCCATCTTATTGGCATTATAAATACAGCCCATTGGTGCATCTCTCTTTCTTTTTTTTAAAAAGCTGTATCTGATCCCGTCCTCTCACACAGTTTATGGTGATGTGGCAACCAGCTGTTAGTGTACTGAGTGCAGTCTGGTGTGAAAACTGTCCTCTCTTGAGTGCTTTGCTCAGGAAGGGACGAGTATTGCGAGCAGGTTCTTGCTCAGGTGAAAGGGCCAGCTGGGACTGTAATGACAGTGGTGACCTTTTTAACCAGATGGTTCACTGGCACCAAAGATTTTATGTTCTGTTTGCTCCGACCAATGCTTACCCTCAGCTGATCTGGGATATTTATTTTCTTCCCAGCTGGGCAAGAGTTTGATCAGGCGTTATTATATTGATATGTAGATGTTGAAAAAGCAGAGGAAATTGTGGTTGGAGCATTTTCAGCAGAGGATAAGATAATTACTGTTACTTTTACAACTACAAGTGATCGTTTTATTCATCACATTTCCATCTAGGACAGAGAAAGCGCTGCAATTTCTTTGTTTACTGACTGCAGACTGTCCTGCTGCCACTCTTTTCAATAGTACAGCACCCAGCCAGAAGACAAAAATGTACCCCAAGTTACTTCCAGTCCTCCCATCTTAAAACTGTTGTTCCTTTGTCAGAAACACATTCCCCCTCATTTTACGAGCTCCACTCCCACATTCTGGATGGTGTTGCATTTCTTTGGAAAACAGGTCACCATGGTATTCTCACTTTCATCCACGAATTACACACACACACACACACACACACACACACACACATGACTGCACACTGTGATACCGTTCTCCAGTTTCCTACACACCTTGTTTTTTGGAGCTATCTTTGCTTTTCATTCGTGGTACAAATGCGCCCTTGTTCCTGTTGTTTTCCCCAAATACTGGAGCTGCAGTAGTTGTTAGAGTTTCCAAACGGGGACCAGAAACAAAACGGACTTTGAGCCAATTTACTGTACCAGTTAACAAGTGCTCAAATAAAGGCTTCACATGCAGTTATGACATTGTGGTCTTTGTTTGTCCTAATGAGCAGCTAGCTGATAGTGAATGGGGACATTTAGACCGAGTCGCTGTGGGGACAGACTGGAGACGCACAATGATAGTTGTTGTCACAGTCTTTCCACATATTGTGCAAGAATGAAAACCCATGTGCAAACCTCTAAAACTGTTCTCCATTGCAAAATCTTTATTTTTGCATTTCACATGCATTGAACTGAATATTTAAAAAAAGAAATAAGACAGTCACATTCTGCAGAGTGTTTTTTCTTATCTTAGTTTTGCTTCCTTGTGCGTTTAATAGCCTGAGCCACAGCGTTATCAACAAGGGCTTTTGCCGTTGGACGTCATTAATGAAATGCTTTCTCTGTAAAGCCTTGGGAGTAAAAAGAAAAACTTTACATCGAGAGCACAGTCTGAGCTCCTACATTGTGTGCTGGGCTGTTTTATCAGCGACGGAGGACAAAAAGCACCGGCCTTTTCGAGTTGGTTCTCAGGAGCAGAGGTCAGTGTGATTCTAAAAGATCCCCCTCATCAATGGGCGGTACTTTTGACCCTGGGGTGTTTTCAACTGGTGTATTGTCATTGGTCCAGACTGGGAGACGCCTCTAATGTGTGACCAATGAGAGCGCCGGAGTATTAAGCCTCCTGAAATCTGAACTGGATTGGGCAAATCAAACAAACAGACTGTTTTGATTTTAGCAGCTTGTCAGTGTGGGGCTCCTTTTCTGCAGTGTCACGCTGTCCTGAACATCTGGTGTTACCAGCATGTGTATGTGCTTGTGTTAGTGCACGTGGCTGCCTGCGTTGCTGTTTGCCCTCCGTCAGTGGTCTCAGCTGCTCAAGAGATCATTTTTCAGACATATTATATAATTGGCCGGGAGGACAGTAAATTTAAAACCTTTAATAAATGATCCTCATTATATCTGACGTTGCTGACTGCTGCATCCTGTTCTCTCTCAGGCTACACTAAGGAGGTTAAAATCGCTTTGTGTAATGCATGTCACTGTGTTTATGTGTCAGAAGGTTAATGGTATCAGGGTGATAAGGTGGTTTGCACAGGTTGGAAACTGTGCGTATGTTTGCACAAACTATCTGCATCAAGTCTGCTGCAAATTGTTTTTACCAAACGATCTCTGTGTGTGCTACAGTGCTGCACTATAACCTCACTTATTGATCTATTGTTCCATGTAGAATAGATGTATTGTCTTGTCATTAACTGTCAGTAACTAATTGTGCTTCACTCAGCGAATGAGCTGTTGACACCTTACGTTGGCTCTCCTGAATAATCATGATAATGAGTAACGTATTTCTGGGGCACACTTTCATGCATGCACACAAACATGTTCAATTCTTGGGCCCCAAAGATTTTCCCTGTACACTTTGCAGGAGAGAAACGTCTGTAAATCAGTAGATACATTTTTTTGAGTGTCACAACGGTGAAATGACTCATCTGATCCATTTGGTCAGTAACATTTCAAAAGTTTAGAAGAGCTGCATGATTTAATTATTTTATTCCCATTCAAGAAGTCGGCTGCTGAGCCATGCTCGGCCCATTTTAGTGTCTCTATTGTGCTTACTCAGTGGGCCCCACAATGCGGACGGACAATTTCATACTGCAAAATAAAGCATTTTTGTTTTCATGCGCTGATGAGGAATGAACACGGCCCTGCCTCCAATGCTGTATCCATTTCTTTAAAACACATTTTGTGTATCCCAGAGGCCTGATAAACGTGTTGTATGCATTGTCTTCCCTTTGTAACATTTGCAAAGTTTTTCTGGAGGAATTTGAAATCTGCTTTGTGTACGTCATGGATATATAAAGAGAAGTGGATACAGTGTTGGAGGCAGGGCCCCACTCATTCCTATGACAGTTGCTCAGTCGCGCATGAAGCCAAACTTCTCAGGTATGAAATTACCTGGATCTTGTGCATCGTTGGGCCCATGGAGCAAGCACACTAGACACAGGCCGAGCTGCTCACTTCCTGTTTACGCTATAAAACTTTTGAAATGTTCTTCTTCTTTGCTTTTCTTCTGTTGTTTTTGGATAAGCATCTTTGTTCTTTTACCTTTTAAAATAATATTTTCAAATGCACAAATGGAAACCTGACACATTGTTGGAACTGCACCTGCTCTATAATTTGAGCATCTGTTCATAAAAACAAAGCTAGGAATTCTCTTGCTCCTTGCCTTTGTTGCTGCATTGTTATGTACACCTGGGCATCTACGCTCTTGTACACAGAATTCTAGTCAAACGGGGACTCACTCATAAAACAGTATAAAATAAGAGACTGATTCTTTTTTTAAAAAAAATCACATTTTAAAATGTTTTTATAAAGTACTAACTAAATCAAATGAGAATTTACCTAAAAAAGAAAAGTTAACATAATTGGCCTGGCTGATTATCGCGGCCGATATTATGAATTTTTAGGGTTATCGGTATTGGTGATTTTTTTCCGCCGATATGCTGATGTACAGTTTTGTTTACCTTAGCTGTGTTGTTTTGCCCCTGCCGTGCTTCTCACTGCCTGCACGTACCACTCTAGGCTCCTAGAAGCAAATGCAAGACCTACCTTTTTAGCCCGGCTTTTAATTGAGCATTACTTTATTTTATTTTATTTTTATTTATTGTTTTTCATTTTATTTTTTAAATTTTGTATTTATGATTATTGTGTATTTATGTATTTTTATTAATCTGTTTTATTTAGCTGGCATATTCTTCAACTTTGTTCCTGTTAATTCTGTGTCAACTATGATTTCTACAGCAGACATTTATCGGTTGTAAATATCGGCTATTGGTATCTCTGTTTCATAATAATCGGTATCGGCTCTGAAAACACATATCGGTCGATCCCTAGTAATGTACCTGTGTATAGTTCTGGAGTAGCTAAGTCTAAGGTACCCCTTAATATGTTCTGCCAAAATATAATCCTGTAAGACAAACATGTGGGACATGATACAGAAGAGATCTTATTTGGATTTGAGCTTTGTTTCTTTCTACACCTCAGTGCAGGAAAGTCAGTCCAGCCAACAGCCAATCTAATCTTTCCCTGGAAGTGGTTATAAGTAAACCACCAAACCTGCTGTGCGCTCAGCAGCTGCTGTGCTCTCAGCTCCTTGCGGTGTGAATGTTTATGGAAAACTTAGGCATGTGCTTGATACTGAGTGTGGGCTCAGTGTCAAGGTTGTTTGGGGGCAGTGTGTGTTCTCAGCCAACCACAGGGAATCATAATGACATTATGTCTTGTGTACAAAGTGAATAAATTCTCTCATCGTTCACACTTTTTTCCTGTTCTTCAGATGTGTAACAATTTCTGTATGTTGTGTTTATGTCCTGCAGGGAATGAAGAAGCCCTTTGCTGAAGTCATCAAGGCCAACATTGGTGACGCCCATGCCATGGGCCAGCAGCCAATCACTTTCTTCCGACAGGTCTGCTCCTAATCTGCTCCCCCAACCTCTCATCTAAATTTAGCACCTCCCCTCTGACTTGTCTGTGTCTGTGAAACTAATTTATTCCTCTTTAACTAAGTTGGTGTCAATCATTTTCCTCCTGTCGTGTGCAGTAATCTGCACAGAGTTTTGCATAATGTCCCTTTTATCCACGTTTTATCCTCACACCTCTCTTTGTTTCAAGGTCTTGGCGCTGTGCTCCTACCCTGAACTGCTGAATGACAACACATTCCCAGAGGATGCTAAAAGTAGAGCACGCCGCATTCTGCAGTCCTGTGGAGGGAACAGTATGGGTGTGTTGGTTTTCAAGCACAATAAGCTTTGTGTAACCCGAGCTGCTAATTACCACCTCTCTCTTCATACGTGTGTGTGAAATGACGCTTTCTGGTGGAGCTTTGTTGTCTCAAGGCATTTAAGTCGCAATAGCAGTTTGTATTGTCTCCACATAAATCTCCCTCAGGCTCCTACAGTGCCAGTCAGGGCATAGACTGTGTGCGCGAGGATGTGGCCCGCTACGTTGAGCGAAGAGATGGCGGTGTGCCCTGCAACCCAGACGACATTTACCTCACCACAGGGGCCAGCGACGGCATCGTGGTACAAAACACGTCACATCTGTTCAACTGACTCTGTGTCTCTGTTGTACTTTCAATCACGCGTGTTTGTAAGTTAAAAATTACCTGATGTATTGATCATTTTGAGGGGACTCGGACTACGACAGTTAAGTGACGAAACACTATTTTGGAGTGAACCCTTCATCACTGGGTTCAGTCTTTTCACGTCACATCACGTGAGCTGTAACGAGCAGAAAAATACATAGCAATTATTCAAAATCAACTAGATAAAAAAGTGCTGAAGTTAGATCATTGATGTCCAAATATTTTGGCTCATGACCCTTTAAAAGTCAGGTATTCAGCATGTCTGTAGGTCCTTAAGTAGTTTTACAGTTTCTTAGATTCAGCTTCATAAATATGGAACCTAAAACGTCATTGAATAGTCTCAAATTTGAATTTGTGAGGTCTTAACCCTTTGATACCTGAGCAAATTGACTTGATTTCTTTAAAAAATATGGGAAGAAGGCAAAGAACAATGAAATAAGAAATTATATATAGATATATTTGATAAAAATGATCAAGAAAAAGTGAAAATCAAAACAAGAAAATTTGTAAAATAAATAAATAAATAAAATAAAAAAAGAAGACATTGAAGAAGAAAAAACAAGAGAATTTGTAAAATAAATAAATAAAAATAAAATAAAGTTAAAAACATGACCTGGAAAGGGTGCTTAAAAATTCTAAGAATTCTGTAACATAATTTTAAAATGTAATAATAATATTCATTTTTATCAATATAGGGGTTTTTTTATGCTTTTTTTCCCCTTTTAGACCTACATTAGACCTACTTCTGCACAGGATCACATTTATACTACTTCCCTCCGTACTTACTTGCAATGCTTGAGTACAATGATTTGTCTAAAAATCATTCTTAAATTTGGTTAAAATTATCTTTAAAGTGTCTTCAAATGCATTAAATGTAAGTGTGTGTTACTGACTTTTCGTAGCGTTTCATTTCAGATCAGTTCTAAAAGAGTTCAACTATCCAATAAAAAAGCAAAAATTTGAGATTTTCCTTTTAACCAACTGGACTGGAAACTGACTGCATGATGTGTTCTATAAAAAGAGAGCTCACATGATGCTGTGAGGTCACTTTCATGCAGAAAACACAGACGCAGAGCATCAAACTGAAATTCAGAGCAGTAACACTACATCTCTTTCCTTTGTATGCCTCTAAAGTGGCGTGCAGACAAAGCCACTGTGCACTTATAAACCTAGAATGTGAACACGGTTAGGCCGACATATCTTTCTTGACCTGCCTATCCTGCACTCTTAGACCATGCTGAAGCTGCTGGTGTGTGGCGAGGGTGCGACCCGTACAGGCGTCATGATCTCCATACCTCAGTATCCGCTGTACTCGGCTGCGCTGGCCGAACTGGGCGCCGTGCAGATCAACTATTACCTTAAGGAGGAAAAGTGCTGGAGTCTGGACATCAGCGAGCTGCAGCGGGCTTTGGATGAGGCCCGGCGCCACTGCAACCCCCGAGCCCTGTGCATCATCAACCCTGGAAACCCCACTGGTAAAGTTTCTCTTATTTATTGTACTAATGAAATCCTGTCAAATGAGGCGCTGAAACCATCAAAGGTCCGGAGACACGTACACACAAAGCACCCGGATAGTCAAAAGAATAGTTCCTAAGGAAAAAGGACGGGCGTCAGGCACAGCAGAAAGTTATTACATCATCAACAGCTGACGGTGGCGTAACACATTTACAGCCCTGTTTATTTTGTCTCTTTTTTGTCATGTTATTCGATTGGTAACTGGAAGTAAAAGGCTGAGAACCCTGCTCTAAACCGTTCAGCCAACCAGACCCAGGAGTAAAGTTACTTCAGAGTAGATCCTCTCTGTATGAGATTGTTTCCTCACACTATTCCCTGCTGACCGAGGAGCCACTAGATGGCAGCAGACGGACATAACTGCCTGCTGAGCCTCCACTTGAAACCTTTCTCCTTAATGAGCCTCCCTCTTGTCCGCAGGTCAGGTTCAGAGCAGACAGTGCATTGAGGACGTAATCCGATTTGCAGCAAAGGAGCGTCTCTTCCTCATGGCTGATGAGGTACGCTCGCTCTCTCTGCATCGCTCTCCAAATCTGCCTGCCTTTTTTTTGTTTGATGATGATTCTGTGACATCTTTCATTCTCCCCTCATCCTCCAGGTGTACCAGGATAATGTGTACGCTGATGGTTGCCAGTTCCACTCTTTTAAGAAGGTTTTGTTTGAGATGGGGCCAGAGTACTCGAATACAGTGGAACTGGCATCTTTCCACTCCACCTCCAAATGCTACATGGGAGAGTAAGTCGTTTTACTATAATGCCGGGGACAAATCCGTCACACCTTGTTCGAATGATGTTGACAACCAGCTCTTTGTGTTTCCTGTTACTCTCTTTTACTTCTTGCCAAATGTTGATGTCACATCCTGATATTTTCTCTCCCTCTCAGGTGTGGTTTCCGCGGAGGCTACATGGAGATCATCAACATGGACGAGGAGGTGAAGGCCCAGCTGACCAAGCTGGTGTCTGTCCGTCTGTGTCCTCCTGTTCCTGGGCAGGCTCTGATGGACCTGGTGGTCAACCCGCCGTTGCCCGGGGAACCCTCGTATGACAAGTTCATGAAGGTACAGACTCTTCAGCTCACAACCTCACAGCATGCAGATGAAAGGAATATAACTTCAAGATTACTCTAGTTGACGACAACTACGCTTGTTACTGTGAGTAAGTGTGATAAAACTCTGCCAGCCAAGCCAGTACTTTATCAATACATGTGATCAGCATGTAGAAAGCCATATTTCAATCTGCTCTGTCCGCAGTCTCTCATTCACAGCTATTACGATTTACAATCACGGTCGACACAAGCACATCGCTCTAAAGACAAACTAAATGAAAGCTGTCTGTGTGTAGGCTAACACTTAGTAGAGGGTAACAGCAGTAACAGCGCCAGGTCACCATCAGTCAGGCGTCCCTCGTCCTCTTTCAGCTCTCGCCAGCGTGTGAAAGCCGGGCCAATATTAATCCTTGTTCGAGCTCTTGTTTTATCGCTCTTTTCTTTGTCTCCTCGGACAACACCTCCACCTTCTTCCTTTGCTTCAGCCATTACGACCATGTCCAACTTTGTTCACTCGGTTCGGCTACGCTGCTCTGAAGAGAGGAGGGGATATGACGCATGCCGTAAAGCAGCCAAATTTTAGTCTTTTTTGTGTCTGGGTTCCTACCCGAACCCTGAACTGCATAGTGCCAGTGCAAGTGAAACACACTCTCTCAAGCAATGACGGAGGTTTCATCCAACCTATTGTGAGCTGATGTACCATCTCAAGGACCTTGGATATATATTTTGAGGGCTCAAAAACTCCATTGTGTTGCTTCAATACTGGAAGTTTTTTCCTTTCAGTTGGTAACATTCACCAAAATAGCTTTTTGTCACATTTGCTAAACTGTCACTAAATTCACACAGTTGCACACGAGACAGATAGTATGGGAAAAAAAATCATGTTCCTCCTCCTTGTAGTGCTTCTGACGACATTTGCTAGAAACTAGCACGGCTGTTGGAAAACAACCACTCAGAGCTGAAGAATCTCTAACGCAGCTGTCAATCATGTCGGCCACTGCTTGTGAACTGCAGTCAAACTGTCAGACGAGGCAGCGCTGATCAAATATGCATCAAGATTCTGTTACTGCGTTGTCTATTTCTGGCTTCAAATGTTTGCACAAACAGATTTTAGTTTCTGTTTAGCTTTAAAATGAGAAAGTTTGTGACCTGGCTGAGTTCTCGTCTTGTCTGTTTGTGAGAGCATTTGAGGCAAGAAATGGGCACCACTGTACACAGAGAAAGGATATGCAGATTTGTATGTATGCAGTAAACTGATTTTTGTAGCAATGTGTTACATGTACTGTAAAACCTGGTTAACTGTGATCCCAAGTTCATTTCTGTCACCTGGCAGGTCATTTGCAAATATAGCAGACATCACAATAATACCATGTCATTGTCCAAATTTGTGGAATATACATTTTATACATGTCTGACAGATTTTAATATTTGAATGGCCCATTTTGCATCATGCAACTGCTCAAACAGTGACAGAATGTGTGGAAGTTGTGAAGAGCCAAGTCTACTTACTCTTTTGTGCACATGTGCCAAAACACGTGCAGTTTGCTTGAATGAATAAGAAATTTAAAATCTGTTCTGAACAACAAATTAATTGTTCAGAGATTTGAAGTTATTGTTTTGGGGAAAAAATAATTCTCATTTAAGTATTGAGCCAAGGCAAATAAGAAAAACCCTAAATACTGCTTTAGGATTTACAAAGATAAATACCTGGGGCTAAGATTTTCTCCAGACCTTGTGACCATACTCGAGATTCTACAAGAGATAAGAGACAAGCAAAGTTTCATGTCTATACGATATACGGGGCAATTTCAGTCAGTTGCTATAGCGCCCCCCTTTGGCCAATTGAGGTAATATTGCTTCATTCACATTCTCCCATGACCCTCTACCACTGTGCCAAATTTCACATGGATTGACCAAGTCAGTAAGGAGAAAAACGTGGAACACACACACCGTAAGATAGTTAAGCACATGTGTTACAGGTGATGATCTCTGGTTAACGTTCTCTTCTCTCTGTCCTCTCTATTCTTTGTTTTCTCCATTCTCTCTCCCACATCCAGGAGCGCACAGCCACCTTAAGTGCCTTATCCGAGAAGGCCAAGCTCACAGAGCAGGTCCTCAATACTGTGCAAGGCATCAGCTGCAATCCTGTGCAGGGCGCCATGTACTCCTTCCCTCGCATAACCATCCCTGAGAAGGCCGTCAAAGAGGCCACGGTCAGTCCTTAACCTACTTGCATGAGCGTTTCAAATTTGACTGTGTTGTCGCTTCAAGGGAATTACATTGATGAGGAGCAAATAGATGTTACAGTTATACAAGAACTTTTTACTCATCTCCCGCTGATTGTTTGGTCCACTTGTTTTTGTTTCACTTCTTATTTGTCTCCCTGGCCTCAGAAGCCCACGATGCACGATACTCATGTTCCACTTAACACAAGACCAACGTCTCACACTCTATGCTTGATTAAATAAGTCTTTAACCAGGTTCAGTACACTGTGCGCCCACCACCCTGTTTGCTAAAGGGAACAAATGATTTTCAATAGCTTGTGGTTTCAATTCTGTCCCGAGGTTGACTGCTCAGTAGGAATTTCAGGGGAGGGCTGATGAGCCGGACGGCTGAGAATCTGATTAGCCTCACAGAGGATAAGGTCAAACTACAGCTGACCTGCTGACGCCTTATCAATCCCAGTGACTCCGCTCGCTATATCGATCGCACAGTTGTAGCATTGCTTTGTTTTTGGCTCTGCTTTTCACTAAAACAACGCATAAAGACAGAGCTCCTTTAACAACACTCAACATTAGCATTGGCAGTTTAAATAGAGCTGCTGTGCGGTCCATTGAGCTTGTTCCCGATCACAACACTCAGCTACATCTAAGGCTGAGAGACACTTTAAAGGGGATTTAAAAAGGTTTAACAAAAGCGTTTGCTTCAGAGGAAATTAGACACACTTCACATGTTCTTTACCTCAAATTAACACTCATCTCTTTTTGTTTTATTTACAACAACCTTCAGTTATCTTTGAATCGCCAAAGAAATTGTCTTGAACTCTGAAGGGCAGCTGTGCTAAATAACACTGAAACACACCAACAAAAGGGAGAAAAGGTTGCCGTGAAACTGTACAAATTTTACTGTGTTACTATTAACACAGTGAAATTAATTAACTTGAGGAGCTTTTGAGGACTTGTTTCCAGAAATCTAAGCACTGTATAATTAATTGTGATCATACACGTATGTTAGAAACACAGGAATGGACTGTTGTTTACAAAGCTCTCTCTCATTTGGCCCAATTCTGCTTTAAGTGGATTTGATTTGCTACAATTTGAAAAACCCTTATGGTAAATGAATGTAGCAGAAGGAAGAGCAATAAAGAAACCAGCTCAGTGGGAATGCTGCAAAAAACTACACAGTGCTTTTAGTATGAAGGCGAGACTGTGAGTCAGCGCTCTGTTATAAATATAGCTTATACTCACAGCACAGCTGCACTTCACAAAAAATACTACTTGAAATATTCCCATGCCGCCAAAATATTAAGCCTCAAACAGCACTTGAATGTTTCTTTTCCTCTGCGTTAGGACAAAGGTCAGCAGCCAGATATGTTTTACTGCATGAAGATGCTGGAGGAGACGGGGATCTGTCTCGTACCTGGAAGTGGCTTCGGCCAGAAGGATGGGACCTACCACTTCAGGTACTAACACGCTGTAAATATCTCTCTCTTCCAGGGCTGCAGCTGACACTTTTATTGATTTATCTGCTGACTTTTTTTTTTTAAAGATTTAAAGACTGTTTGCTTTTTAAACGTCCTCTTTAAAATTACCATATTACCATGATAGATGCTAATTGATTTTCTGACTGTTGACGGATTGATTAATCGACTGATTGTTTCAGCTCTAGTTTCTTTTGTCACTAAAAGGCCTTGGACGAGTGTGTACTTATTCCTTTGTGCTAGAATAAATGTGATTTTGAATGAAAGCAATAAATTGCAAAGACAATTAAGCCCCCACAAAATATTTGGTAACACTTCACTTGAAGGCATCTACATCAGAGTGACATGACACTGTCATAACTATGACTTGACACTGTCATAAACTTGACATAAACATTATGTACATGACATAAACGTTTATGGCTGCTGTCATTAAGTGTCAGTCGGTTTTTGTAATGACAAGTTGACATTGTTTGGGTTGTCTTGATAATGACAACTTGACATTAATTAATTAATCAAAGTGACATTACCAGAAGTTGTCTTTGTCATGACAAGTTGACATTAAATTTGTTTGTCATGACAAAGACAACTTCTGGTAATGTCACTTTGATAAATGTCAAGTTATCATAATAAGGACATCCCAAACAAATTTAATGTCAACTTGTCATGACAAAGACAACTTCTGGTAATGTCACTTTACTTAATGTCAAGTTGGCGGCCCTCGCTGTCCACTGTGGCCATGTCTGCTACCTAGCAGGAAATATCTGCAGTCAGGTACCTGTTAGTTTACTGCGCTTATAAAAACACATTAGTTCTGCCTGCATAGTTCCTACTTGATGCATGTCGACAAACTGTGTGATAGACCTGCATCATGAGGTGAACAGAAAAAATTCAAAGTGACCTTGTTTGATGAAGCAATATTGTGTGGCGTTTATTTTGAACAACAAGCCACGGGCTGTTTAGAATCAGTCCGAGGGCCATGATTAGCCCCGGGCCAGACTTTGGACATGCCCGAGATATGTCATGAGCTATGCTAATGATGTTCACCTGTTGTGTTTGTGGGGAAAACATGTCTAGCAACAAACAGTTGTTTTGTCTGTGAACCTTGAGAGTTATAATGCAGCAGAATTCTGTACTTTTGTTGAATGTTTTGGTCACTAAACCATGTTTTACATGCTTGTTGAGAAACTCAACACAGTGGCATATAGACCCCGTCGCCAACTAGAGTTTTGGCAGGGTAATTAAACGCAGATACACCAATGCACAAGTACAACATAAAAATGCTTCTCTGACTGCAATTTACTATGTTGGTCTCACGTCTGAATGAGCACCTGAGTGACTTTGAGGTAAGAGTCAGGAGAGGCTGAAACAAAAAGTCTGACATTTAATAATCTGACCAACAGCTTCTCCTGTATTTTTAATTGTCATTTATGCATGACAGGCCCCGCTAAGCAGGGCACTTAACTGATAACAGACCTGTAAAACAGGAGAAATAATAAAGCAGAGGAAACTCGCTGCAATTCATTTGGTTGCATTAATTCAACACATTGTCAAATGCTTTATGTCTTATAATTAAACACATTTGTCCATAAACAAACAGGGAAATAAATCCACATGCACACAGAATACACACAAAACACTTGAATTATGAAACTAACCAGGTGCACGGGAGCTGAAATATGAAAAACTGGAGCTAGCTCTACATTAATCAGGGAACAGGAGTCCACCATTACCCACACTCAGAGCGAGGACGTCTCCAATAACAAAAAACACTGCACGTACTTGGGGCAACAAAAGTTTGTCCTGGGTGCATCGATACAATATACAAACTAGAAAGGACAGCAGAGGAGACAACTGCACACTTTGAGCGCCACTTTTTTGGCGCAGAGATGCCTCAAATTTTGCATTTATCTCAGCTTGTGGACCTTTTTGTGGCTTTACTGCCATGTCATTCCGTTATGTTATGGTTTAGAAAGTGCGTCCGGATGCCTGTGTTATGTGTCACACTAGAGGCAGATGCTGTTGACTTACACGTCAGTCCCATCACGCCTGTTTGGCTTCCTAAACGCTGGCATGCAATATAAAATGACACACTGGAGAGGCACGAAGGTGGCGTTGTTTGATTCTGTATAAAAAAGCAAATCTCTGGTTAAAGATGGCTCATGTCCTGATCAAGGTGTCGTCTCTGGGTCTGAGAAGTGAAGCTGGTGCTGACAGGTTTTAAACCTGCATTCTTTCTAATGACCAGCAGGGGGCGACACCACTGGTCCAGTTGTATAGAAGTCATTGACAAAGTGACCCTACTTCTCACTTCCTCTGTAAACAATTTTCAAGTCTGGCGTGGCCTTGTGATTAACTTTAGCTCCTCCACTGCTCCACTCTCTCATCCAAACATGGTCACTTCTGGCCTAAAAAAGATGATGATGGCCAAAATACTAAAGTCAAGGCTTCAGCATGGAAGTCCACAAACCAAAGGGTGACATCACGGTTGCTACGTCTGTTATTTTTATACAGTCTGTGGTCTGGAGATCAAAAAGTTATCACTTCAACAGTTGTGTAAAGCCATCAGTGTTACTTATTCCATGTCTGAAGACGGCTTTGAGGAAGATTGTTGTTTCTTAAAGGAGAAGTCCGGTATTTTGCACTTTGAGCCTCATTTCTGGGTTGTTTGTCAGAAATGGGGCTCAAAGTGCAAAATACCGGACTTCTCCTTTAATGTGCCTTTTGGACTCTAGTTATTGAGTTACTTTCTAAAATCATTCTTAAGCTCTTCCTCAAAATCCATACTAATCTTTAACTTGTAGCCAAGGCATCTGCTGATGTTGCATCACTCACTTACAAAGTTAAAGACTGATGTGTTTCTTGTCTCTCTCCCTCCCAGAATGACCATCCTGCCACCGACAGACAAGCTGAAGATCCTGCTGAACAAGTCAAGGAGTTCCACCAGAAGTTCACACAGCAATATTCATAAGTTGCCAAATCTGTGCCTCTATTTCACAAACGGGGAGGAACCCACCACCGACCACAACCAGACAAACTCAGCCAGTCAGAATTTATCTGTCGCTAATAAGTGCCTTTCCTACGGTCGCTCAGGTGGTCTCTGTGATGACGCACTTCAGCCTCCACAGCTATCTCATTTGGACTTTCAGACAGTGTCCAAGGCACTGTTTTCTGTTAGAAAGCAAAACTGGAAATGAAGGAATTGTTAAGTTTGGTATGAAAAAATATGGTTTCAGCTCAGAGGGATATATATATATATATACACATTGTAGGTCTGTGTATTTGTGCATATGAGCAATAGGCTGTTTATGTGAATACCAAGCTGAAATGAAACAAGGTAGAACTGAAGGAATAGGCGATGCTGCTTAAAACTTTTAGTACGCGTACAACTGGATGAATATTGCATTCCTGCAGGCGGTACCTGACAGGGAGAATACGCAGAGAAGTCCCCATTTGCATGATGATTCAGAGATGATTTTGTAGAATCAGAATAAATGTAACAGTCGATATTTTGTCTTGTTATTTTTCGACAGAGCTGTCAGATGTGTTTAGAGTTTATATACAGACAAAGAGGTCTTTCTCCTTCTGTCGACACTCGCGGAAAACCTAAGGCAGTGGTCGTGGTTCCTCTCAATGCCTCATGGTTTCACTGATGTCACAACATGTTACAAACGCATGATTTAACATTTCTTTCTTAAAATTTTCATACTTTCATTAGGGAGAACTTAGGTACTAAGAGTTCGTTTGATATTTGATAAGAAAACTGATATTTTACCCTTTTTAACCTCAGTTTTCATTCTGAAATGCAACGTGAACATTTGGTGATTTGTCAGTTCCATCTCTGTGTGAGGCCAAAGAAGTATATTTCACTTACAAAATGGAGAGTAAAAATAAAGTGAGACTATGTAACGTTTGACGGGAGAAAAAAAAAATCCTCTGACAAATGAAAATGTTTAATTAATCATGAGTAATAAAATGCACCTTTGCTCAACTCTTACACTCAGACTGCTGCTACAGCCTTATTTGGTCAAGAATCACGAGAGTCTGCGTGTACTTTTAGCACCTTCTATTGATATAGCTGATGAGGTAAGTGGACTAGAAATATCGTGTGTTGACAAGTCATGTTTAAGGTTCATCCTGTTTATTTGATGAGTAAACAACATTGTCATTGTGAACTTTATGGGATGGTAATGATTGCTCCAGGTATGAGGCTGACCCTCAGGTGTTCGCAGGGAAAGACTTTAGATTTGTATCGCAAAATACATAAAATATAAATGACTGTTCTTTATTTTTTACTTTTGCCAAGTGACCACAACCTGCAACAGATGGTTGCCTTTGCAACAGCTATTAATCCCTGATAATAGACATCTGCATTATCCCTTACGTATCCGACATTACTTCATTGTCGCACTGACTCCAACATCATAGGGTCTACTACATTATGGCATGTCTCATATAAAAATCGTAGGTCTTGTAATATTTCAGGGGTATTACTACAAAAGCAGGCCGAGCCAAGATATTGTTTTTTATTGCTTTTATTTTTTTGGCCCCCTGGGAGCAAAACTCAGTATTTGCATATTATCATCTTACAAATTTGTGTTTAATATCTACACAACGGTCTCTGAGTAACATTATCATTAATTTGGAGTCATGTTTCAGGCCACTTTATCAATGTAAGTCCAATAGTCATGCTTCTTTTACCTCTGTTTTGGTCTCCACCAACTCCTGAGGGAAATATCTGGCTATTTAGCAGCTCCACTAAGCTCACCTGCTAGTGCATACAGCGAGTTTATTGGAGTCTTTATTTTATTTGTTTTAAACAAGATTGAAGAGAGCGGTAAGAGTGAGCCACAACATTAAAGCTGCAAGCGATCAAGCCAAGACAGGTTTATAAAGCTCTGAGGAGCCGAGGGAAACTGCAGTTTTACGATAATTGTCTGTGGGTTTGTCGCTGAACGAGCTGTCACATCACACACAGTGATTTTATCCATTGTTAAAAGAGCGGTGCACGGGTGACTTTATGTGTAGGCCAGCCCGGAAGTTAAAATCGTCCTGGTTCCTGTTAAAAAAGCCAGTTTTGGGATATTTACTGATATGTTTTTTGCCATAGAACAAAATGTGAAATCTCTTAAGCTGATAGAAAAACACCCACCGACTTCGAGATGAAGGCAGCATAAGTGTTAAAATTGTAACTCATTTCCGGGTTTTCAGAATCTTTGTTGCAGTCCTTTGAAGTGCAGCTTTAAAGCAACTAACTGAAATAAATACAGTTTACACATACGATGGATACATATTTTAACTCCTAATATTTACTGCTTGTACAGGAAGGCAACAGCAGCAATATTGCCAAACCAGTGCACAGGTTAATTCTCATAAGGCGAGGCTGATCTCGTAATTACCCCGGTAATGTAGACAATTTCCACTCCAGCAATAAAGACTGAGGTTGCTCCTCAGATGTTTCACACACACACACACACACACACACACACACACACACACACACACACACACACATCTGTGAGACGGCCAACTGTCTGCTGAATCTGTCACCTTCAATAATGTTGTTCAGCTTGATTTCAGGCTCAAAATGCTGTACGTGTTGATACAACTGCCTTTATTGTCTCTATTAATCTGTCATCTATTTTATTGCCTCGTATGCAGTTTCCGAGCAAGCTGGGATGATGGATGGTAGCGCAGGTTGTGCGTGAGTGCGTGTGTGTGTGTGTGTGTGAGAGAGCGAGAGAAAGAGAGAGAGATTGAAAGACAGTGTAGAAAGTGTGTTAAAGTGAAGCATGTAGTTTGAAGGTGTTTTCTGCTCTCTTCCTCTCTACTCCACAGTGGCTGTCAGCTTTAATTATCTTTGACAATGGGCCTCCTGAATCCTAATTATACAGAGCCTTGTCTTTCCTGGAGCTCCTCACCATTCACTCCAGCAGCATGACGCGCTCACACGTTCCAGTCCTCTTCACCCTAAATTAATTGGGTGCGTTTGCCTTTTTTTTCATCTCCTGACATCTTTTGGGAATCAAAGGTCGTCATTAGTTCGGGTGAGGATGTAGGGCGACACAGAGACAGTCATGCATCAGGCAGCAGCGCTGTCATGTGGCTGTCCTGGTTATGAGAATGACCGGTCTTTGTTCATTGTGCACAGCCTTATAAGAGGAGATCCATATGACTGACTGACCTGAACATCCTATTGAGACTCGGTAGTATTTGTGAATTGACAGTTATATTGTGTTCATTATTCTGTGTGTGAGGACAGTGATGACCATAAGAGTCTTTTAGCTGGTTCAGGTCTTCAGTTTGGCTGGCATTTATCATGGAAATGAAAGGTGATTCCACCGAAAATGTCACAAAAGACTCGCACCAGAGGTGTTCGATACCTTAACTCTTAATTAATTCTTTTCACCCAAATTATTCAACAGGAATTTATCATTAAAATGGATAGCGAAAACTCGACACCTTTTTCCCTCATGGAAACATTTTAACATAGTCTACAAATAATTAAATCAGCTTATAAAATGCCAGTAATGTGGAACAGGTAAAACCCTCAAAACTGACAGAAAAATGTCTGAATAGCAAATATGGAAGGTGAAATTGTTCAGGTTATTTTTTGCTTTAAAACACATTAAATGACGGAGGTTAAGTTTTGAATCTGGAGGCCGGAGCAATTGTCTTTCTCACCATGATTGCGTTTTTGTTTTGTTTATTCTTTGCTTGATGAATGTGGGTTTTTGTCATGTCAGGAGGATTCATACAGAGCAGTGTTAAGTAAGATATGTCTGATTTTCTAAAAAATAAATCTCAAGGTACTCTCGCTTATTGTTTTGTGAGGTCAGCCTCAAATTTGGCAACAAGGATGTCTACTGAATTATCAAGGTCTGTTTCTGTCTTTGTTCAGCATGTTATCTTTATGCTGCAAAAAATGGAGCTGCTGCATTATGGGAAGTCTACAGGACTCAGTGGAACCATCAGTATTTCCAATCAACTGCTGCATTGTTTGCTTGATGGTATGAAGTGTGGTTCCTATTTCAGGTTGAGATAAACTCTGCTGCAATCACTGTGTTGGAACGCGATGATTCACAGTTAGTTGTGTAATTGCAGATCTGAGGAAAAGAGAATTCTGCTTCCAGTCAGTTTCTGAATGTGAGTCTGGTTTGTGTCCATGTAAGATTTAATATTCCCTTTTCACATCACCTTCATTTCTGTCTCTCTGGGTCTCTTCTGTTGGAAATACAAATACAAACCCACAAACTACAACAACAACTTAAAGGGGAACTGATGTTTTTTTCAACCTGGGCCCTATTTTGCAATCTACTTTTGTCTAAATGAGTGATAGGATGTTCAATATTTGACATTCTCCAGTATGAAGCTAGGGCTGACCTGCCTGCAGCCCGTGAGCGCGCACTATATAAATAATAGGGCACTCAGACAGCGTCAAACAACGTCAAAATATGTCCACTAAAAGTGCATTTTTTCACACAGATAGCTCGGATTGTTAGTGTAATTATCGACAACATAACGGAAAGGAGAAATGAACGTCTGTGTTTACCTTTAGCTGGATTCAGACATGTTCCTCTGCCTGTTGCTGCTCCCTCTCTCTCCTCGTCCGCTATTCAGTTTAAAACAAAAGTAGATCAGAAAATAGGGCCCAGGTTGAAAAAAACATTAGTTCCCCTTTACGGTTAAGCGGAAATGGAGCTCAGTTGGTAGCAGTCTGTCAATTGCTGAAGAAAACCACCCACCTGCTAAATGATATTTTGCAAAAGCTTAGCTTAGCATAAAAACTGGAATCAGCAACACACAGCGACCTCAGACAGAATTTGTAGTCTACACTTTGGGTTTTGCACAAAGCAAACAAACAAGATAAAACATGTTCATCTGTGAGTGTAAGGAGGCTTTCACATCTGGGACCCGGGCCAGTATCCGAGTACTCTCGACCCTTATGTACCGTATCTGGGGACGATTTGCACATCAGTGCCTGAGTCCACTTACACTTGAGTGCGGTTCATGTGTACTGCAGTTAGGTACGCATCAGGTGTCAACACCAACTGTACCAAAACACATGAGAGGACGTGACTGCAATAACCAATTATGAAAAAGTCTCAGTTGATGCCTCTTTATTGTCAGACAGCAGCACAGCCTGCCGTGAACAAGCCCAGATCGGGCTCCCTGCGGCCTCCGACCTGCAGTCAGAGCTCCGGCAGCAAGCTGAGATTTCCGCACCCAACGACAGCGAGGAGCAGAGCATCACCTCGCTGCTCTGCCAGTCCTCGCTGATAAAGGTCCTGGAGGCAGCAGTGTCCATCTGCGGTGCCCTTTTTCCACACTGAAGCACAACAAAAGTGTCACATAGATGATGACACAAATGTTCTTAGGTAACGGAACAACATTACTAATGTGGAGACTGAGTGGTGGTGGAAAGGAGAGGAGGGGCAACCGTACTCGGATTTTGTAACCTTCGGACTGAGCCAGACTAGCATCTTCCTCATGTCCCGTCTTTGTGCGAAGCTAAGCTAAGCTAAATGCCTTCAGGCCTTAGATTTAACAGACAGATGTGAAAGCGTCAGAGAAAGTCAGTCTTCTCATCCAATCTCCACCAGAAGGCAAAGAAGCAAATTTCCCATAATTCTAAAGTATTTCTCAGAAGCTGCCCCTTAATATCGCGTTTATTCAATGCAGAAAGATTTATATATTTTGTGAAGGCTGCACAAATTAAGTGCAAATGTTTATTCTTGGTCTTGGAGACATTAATTCCAATAAAGCAAACGACGATACATGGCACTGGAACATTTGGTTAAAAGTTTTGGATTGAGTATGAGTTAAGATGTTGTTTTGTCTTTTTGCCAAAGCTGAAATTAATTTAATGTAACTTAATGAATGCACTACTTAATGTTTGTTCTCTTATTGCAGGCAGTTTAGACACATATTTTCAAAAATGATCTCACAATTTACAAAATAAATCACTTGAATATTATCACAAGGCCTCATTATGTGCTGTCATTATTATCGTCTGGTCTTTTATTGAACTCTGTGGGTTTTATAGCTCTTATACTGGTACAAGTAGATAACTCAGTGGGTCACATCTGAAGCCTGTCTACTTCTAAAATGAAGGTTAAGGTGACCATTCTTCTCCTTGAGTTGCCTTTATGTTCTGATATCATTATACTTTCGCATGGCACACTCAAGTCAGTCAATGGAGAAGAGCTGCTTTTTAAAAAAAGTAAGAAGAGAGAAAACAGTGAGAGGGAGGGAGTGATGATACAGAGATTGGGTGATAAATCTTGTTCTGATCAGGTTTCTCTGGTGTCCTCACACCTCAGTCTCTTTCTTGGGGTAATTAATCAATCCCAGACTGGAGGCATTGATCGGCCTCTTGCGGCCCTCGGTATGTTTACACTCCTCGATTGTATTTGCCACTAAGCCCCTCGCTGCCGCTCAATCTCATCGGCAGAAAATGTGACACTCCGCCCTCTGACGCCATGAGCGAAACGGTGCATCGATTGACATCTCGATGAAAATCAATCTACTTATTTTTTGTTGTTGCAGCGGGGGATTTGGTTTTGTTATAATCCTTTGTTGTAATCCTGTATTCCAGGTTGCAACACATAAGTTTTATTACGAGCAATCAAAACACTCCAGGAATGCAGGGTCGAGCATTTCCTCGGAGACATTTACACCAACACAGGCTCACATCAACATGTGTAATAGCTTCATTGGGCCACCGTGCAAAATGCATTTGTTTCACAATATCAGCTCCAACATGTAGACATGGCCTTGTTTTATTGGCCAGTTGTTTTCTATTGACCAATGTCCATGTTACTCGAGGTTCTTTGAGTGAAAACAAATGTGGAAAAGCTGATATTTTAAGATAGTTTGGTTTTAAAATGCTTTATGATTTTGTTACCTGAGCTGTTATGTGTATTTGTGTTATTTAATGTAACTGTTCTATGTTCTTTCAGTACTAAATCTAGATTATAAACTGCCTCAGGATTTAAGTATTTCTTCCTCTTCTTCTGATTGTCTCTTTTCAAATAAAGTACTAAGTCAGTGTCTTGCTCAAGGATACTTCGACTGGAGGAGCCGGGTGGACGACCTGCTCTACTTCTGAGCCGCAGCCGCCCCGCCCTTCAACAACAAACACACATGGTTACCACTAGCCAGCACATGCACGTGGTCATGTTTAGGCAGCAAAAGTAGGTGGTTAGGTTCAGGTAAAAAAAAAAAAAGAAAGAAAACAAGGCTTGGGTTTACATTTTTACATTTTCGACCTGAAAGTCAATGATTGTTGGACTCAGCCGCCACCTCTCCCACCCACCTTACTTGGACTTCTTGCTTCTTTAATATATGTTGCTATCTGGCCATGTTTCCTCTTACATGGGACGGCTTTTTCATTGGTGTCTGACACAGACAGGTTAAACCTAACCAACCCGACCAACAAAGGCAATGAGCACTAACCAATCAGAGGAGAGTGGGGCGAGTCAAACCATCCTAGACTCATTTTATAGACAAATTATTGATTGATTTCATCATGAAAATGTGTCTTTGTTTCTTTACATTTTCTTATAGGTTTTCATTTCATTATTTCATTATTATTTCATTTAGTTTTTCCTCACAAACTAATCTTGCTTGATTGATGCACCCCGGTACAAGAAGTTAGCATTTTGACAACTAACAAACACACGTGTGGAGGAATGGCTGCTTAGTGAATGTAATCTGATTCCCAACAGTGACCCTCTCTGTTCCTGTCTGATCTGACGTCATCTGATGACCCCTGGGAGCTTTTGATTTAATCACAATCGACCAGACACTTCCTGGTACCAAAGGGACCAGTGTGTGACGTTATCAAAATGCATTTTAGTGTCAAAAGCTATAGTAAAATATTTAATTTCCACTGAGAATAAATAAATGCCAGCCATTTATTTATTCACAAAAAGACACTTGAAAGTTGCGTGACATATATGCAGGCCAATGGAAAAGAAAAGGCCTCAAAAATAAACCCATCTCGCAATTTTAGAGCCATTATTGTGAAATTACTTGGCTACATTTTGTGCTGTGGACAAATGCAGCTATTACACATTTTTATTATTTCATTTATACGTTTCTCAGAAATAAAAAGCCATAAAAAGAAACTATTTCAAGTTTAATTTACAATATAATCGATGACATGACCCTTTAAGTGCGTCATCAGCCAGTCCTCGGGTTGCTGTCTAAGCCACCAGTTAAAAAAGATCCTTTTCTAAAGTTGTGGCACGATAATGTGAATTATTAAGAAAAATTACTGCATTCAAACTTTGATTTCACAAAAGTTAAATTGTAAAAGGTCGAACTACTCTTAAGCTAAATGGACCCTTCTGGAGTTTTATAATAATATTCAGTATTACACAAGTAAAGTACAAGTACCTCAAACTCAGTGATTTAAGTATAAGTCTTTCTACTTGTCATAGTTTCTTATTTATCCCAAGCTACTTGTATGATTATCTATATTGTCACTGAGCCTCTCACAGGATGCAACTTATGATTCAACATCTTATTCACAGGCTGCATGTGAATGATGACGTGCTTGGCTTTGAGCTCCTGCTGGAGGACAGGAGGATGCTGCGGTGAGGAAAACAAGATTTTTCAGTTGAATCAGTAACATGAAACAATACTGATATGTAAACTATAGCAACAGGCAGCCTTGTTCAGCCCAGTGAGCACGTGGAGTCTTTCAGCCACACTCCAATACAGAGGGGTTTTTTTAATGCAGATGCATGTGTTAAGGAAGTACTGCGTGTATGACCGTATAATCCATCAATAAATCAATATGCTCCCTGTTTTCTGTGGAGGCATGCGAGGAAAACGGTTTTTCATGAGTCTGAGTTAACGAGGCATGACTGACGATATGCAAACGGTCTTATTGTGGGTGAAGTGTTCCTTTAACATGATAATGTGAATATTTTTCTATAGTGTGAGACAGTTATCTTAACATCTGTTTATGTTGGTATTTATTTTTGTGACAATGTTTTTCATGCTGCCATCTCGTCTAGATCTCTCTTGCAAAGGAGAGATTTTGAGCTGCTTAATTAAAGAACAATTGTCTACAACCCCTTTTACACTGCCAGGTTTTGGGCCATTTTGCCGGCAAGTTGCGAGCGTTTCGACACACAGAGGTGGATTGGCGAGTTGATCCGAGGCGCCCAATTTTCCGCCTCGTAGGGTAGAAATATTGGTGGAACCCTTTTAGTTTAAACAGACAGAGGTGGCCTTCTGCAACGGGAGGAGCTGTTGATGACGCCGCACGTGTGAGCCACTGGCGGTGGATAAACAGGAAACAGCTGATAGCAGGAATTAGCAAGCAGCTAGTAGCAAGAGGGAAACACAAACCTGACAGACACTGTAAAGATGAGCAACTGCTCCTAAACCTACCTCTGTGGGGTGCTAGAATATCCAATTTCCACCATAGACTGCTACCACCACTGTAAAAAAAAAAGAAAGAAAGAAGAAGCCAAAATATCCCAAATATGGGCGCTGCCATCTTGCTCTGGTGATGTCATTTGGAGCCAGAGTCTGCAGTAGCAACCACCCTTTTATCACTTTAAAAAACAAATTAAAATCAAACTTATCAGAGAAACAAACCCTTGAACAAACACCAGCGTGATAAGAACTACATTAAATGACAGGAACTATCCATCCATCCATTTTCATCCACTTATCGGGGCTGGGTCGCGGGGGCAGCAGGCCGAGCAACGCACCCCAGACGTCCTTCTCCCCAGCAACACTTTCCAGCTCCTCCTGGAGGACCCCAAGGTGTTCCCAGGCCAGACGAGATATATAATCCCTCCAGTGTGTTCTGGGTCTGCCCCGGGCCTCCTACCAGTGGGACGTGCCCGGACTTTTTGAGGCCCGAACCACTTCATCTGACCCCTTTCGATGAAGGAGCAGCGGCTCTACTCCGAGCTCCCTCCAGATGTCCTGAGCGCCTCACCCTGTCTCTGAGGCTGAGCCCAGACACCCCACGGAGGAAACTTATTTCCACTGCGTGTCTGTGATCTCATTCTTTCGGTCACTACTCAGAGCTCATGACAGGAACTATCTTTGGGATTTTTTTTTTTTGACTGTACCTGTACTGAGTTTTTAGTTTGGCTCACATCTGACCCGCTAGCAAGAAGGGGGCGGGGTTTATGACCTGACCTGCAGCCAGCCACCACGGGGCAATCAAGATGTTTTGGCTGCACTTTTGGGGAGCTGTCCATCTTTTTGATATGCGCTATGATTTCCACCCTGAACGCCTGTAGTACTGCTATAAATTCATGTTCAGTCTTCGAGTTCTTATCCAGACACTCTTTGATTTTATTTTTCTTTAAAGATGACCTTGAGTCCCCGGAGGTCTGAATAATCCCCGTGTTGTATTTGAGTCTTCACTTGTCTTTTTTCCCCCCTCATGTGGAAAGCATTGACTATGAATGCATTCTGAAACCTTGCTCATTGCTTTCATTAATGTTCAAATCAGGATTAAGTGTATTCTTTCAGAAGTTCACACAAGAGCAGAGTACACTGAGAGCACTCCCCTCACCTCCCACACTGCCGAAGGAGAATGAAAAGAACAGCAGCCCACTGACACAGGGACACGCAAATCAAAATAAAGGTTTTAAAGTTATTGTTCGTGCGTCGACTGGAAGCAAATAATGAAATCAAACAAAACAATCACCCTGATTTTCCCTTGAATGAGAAGCCCTGCTCTCCAGTATGCAACTGAAGCCCCACCTTGGATGATTGTGATTGCTTCTCCATCTTAAATACAGTACAGGACCAGCTTTGAGTGGGTGGTGTGGTAACGCATTCTGTTACCCCCCCACCCCCCTGCTGAGCTGAACCGTTGGGCCCAGCCTATTCACCAGCGTCTCCGTGCAAAAACACAAATATTCTGAAAGAGCAGAAGGTGTGAAAAGTACTGAGGGACATGCATCTTATCGCTGCCCGGCACACATGCTGTTTTATCAGTTGATAAACACTTGGGTGTCAGTGGTCACATAATATTTCTGTTTATATTCCTGGCTGGTAACGCGAGGTCCATTCAGTTTCCCTTCCCATTCACCACATACATTCTTTGACAAACCTGTCTCCGCTTTGATTGTCATAAACACAATTGAACCCTGCTTAGCCACTCAGGTCAGGCCACATAAATGTCATACATATTTCATGCAGCATCACGCCTATCTGACAGAGGGGTGTTTTTTTTTTTTTTTTTTTTTGTGAATTGAAATCACGCCTCATATTTCATTAGACACTCGGAAAGTCTTCGGTCTGTGGTCAGATGGGCTGTATGTTTTATTCATGTCCTCTGAACATCTGCTTGTCCGGATGTCAAAAATCATCAGGCTCCCCGAGGACTCCTGCCTGACTGGTTGTAAATGAACTCCAAAGTCGAGACTCAAAACAACCTGTCAGCGCTCTCCACCACCAGAGGAATCTTTCAATACGGCATCCGAGGTGAGCTGAGTGACTAAGATCTTGTGCTGGAGAAGAGTGATGAAAGTCAACTTTGGACGCATTTTTAAAACAGAAGTTAATAAAAAAAAAAAAAAAGGTGCACTCTGATTCAGTTGGTGCGATGCTGTGAAAAGCTTTCTAATACAAGTTGTGTCTTCTTCCCACAGCTTTTGGTGGATTTTGACACTGCTGTTCACTTTGGCTCCTGGTCGACAAGTCTCCCTGAGTCACTGGAGGCTCGTGCCAACTGGAGGGAAAGAGCCTGACCACTAACAAGTGCTCACTGACTCATAGCCGCCACAGTATGTCCCACTGTGTTTCTGTGTGTGTGTGTGTGTGTGTGTGTGTGTGTGTGAGTGTGTGTCTTTATATGCTATTCTATTATATACTATTCTGTTTCCCACTTTACACCCATCCCACAGAAAACGTGTGGTCTTTTAGGAATGGTAATGTATTTTAAAATCACACACACGTCCTCACAAGCCTCACTCAGCTAAGATGTATGAATTAACAAAAAAAAAACTGAAAGCAGGACGCAGTAAGAGGAAATTAAAATATATCAACACAACCAATAAGTGTAGTTTTTTCCTCTTTAAAGGTCCAGTGTGCAGGATTTAGGGGCATTTATTAGCAGAAATATATAATAGAATTCACTAAGTATGTTTTCTTTGGTGTGTAATCACCTGAAGTAAGAACTATTGTGTTTCTTAGAGCGAGCCGTTTATATCTACATAGGGAGAGCGTCCTCATTTACACAGATTACCATGTTGCACCGCCATGTTTCTAGCGTAGCCCCGAACAGACAGACCAAATGCTGGCTCTAGATAGGGCCATTTGCTTTTTCCCCATCAGTCAATGTAGTTAGCAGCCTCTTTGCAACAAGTGCTAGAAAACAACTTTTATTTTTTAACATGAAACTGGTATATTTTTACCGGTTTAAATCAGCTGTGTGTTTTAAAGAGGAAGAGTCCTCTGTGGATAATTCAGCTTCTGGAAAAACCACCTGAACGTCTGGATCTTGTGTTATCAGAGAAGAAAGGTGACCACTAGATGGCACTAAATCTCCCTAAATCTTACACACTGGACCTTTAAGCGAAATTGTAAGAGGAATTTTATGCTGAAATTTCTTGTCTCAATTATTGGCATCCAGTGTCACAAGACTAGTTATAATCTTTCATAATTTGTTGCAGTTTGACTCACACTGTAACAAATCAGCACGCTAACCCACACTCATGATGCTAACATGTTCACAATGCAAGCATGCAGAGTTTTAGCTGGTGTAATATTGACCATGTTCACCATCTTAGTTCAGCATGCTAACATGCTAATATTTTGTGCTAATTAGCGAAAAAACAAAGTACAGTTGAGTTTGACCAAATACCTTATTATAATTATATTGAACAAACTATAAATTTGACATGATAAAGGCTACTACAAAAAGTTATTAGAATCCATCCTGTGGAGACATAAATGTGTCACCAAATTTCATGGCAATTAATTCAGTTGTCCAGAGATTTTTCACTCAAAGCCGCAAACCTCATGACATCGCCAGAGGAAAAGTCAGTCAGTCACCACAGACAGCGGGATAAGTTGTCAAGGGACCAAGATGTCTCTGTGAAATTTCATAGCAATTTACCAAATAAATTGAACCAGACTGAATCAAAGTGGTGGTGGTGCAGGTGTGTCCAAATAAAGATCTTTTTCAGGTGACCTCCAATAAGAAATTTAAACTGGGATCAGATTCATTTGTATGTTTACAGCAAGATCAAACTCAAAATTTTAATACTTGACCTTTTATACGGCAGCAATATTGTCCGCTAGACTCTCAAGAAAACAATCGAACTTTAAACCAGCGTTGACAAACATTTGGTCACAAGGGGGCAGCGGAAAGACACTTGACTTGCAATAGAGTATTATCACCTTATGAAGCTGATGTGGCGAATGTGTTAGCAAACAGTCAGCGCACATGGAGCGTCATTAGCATTCATTTGGAGCTGTGTTTCTACACAAATGTCAAAAAAAAGTGTTCACGCTGCTTTTAGCTCTCTGGTCTCTGCAAATTTATGAGCGAATTGTCTGGCTAGCTGCTAAATGTAGTCGCTGACTCTGACGTACTGTGGTTTTGTTCAGGCTTGAAAACAGCTGACTGCTGTGTTTGGAAATGAAACTGGTGAAGGCAGAAAAAGTGAATAAGGTAAAGTTGCTGACCAAAAAAATCAAAACAATGACTTAATAGGTGCTAAAACGCTCCGTAGAACTGACAGAGCTGCCATGTGCTGATGCTTCTTGTTAGAGTTGTCACTGCCAACGACACGTCACACTTTACAGTGTTAATGTAAAATAACTGGTTATATCAGCTTTTAAGGTCACATGTCAAGGTCTGCAACTCAATCTCCAACAACGGCAAATGCAAAAGTTGCACAGGAGCAAGGCCTTGACTTGATTATCCCTGACACCAGCTGGATCAGCAGTCTTGTCATTCAGGCGGGCGGATGTGGCTCAGGAGGCAGAGCGTGTCCTCCACTCATCGGAAGCTTGGCGAGTTGATCCCTGGCTCCTCCAGTCCTCATGAAGTATCGCTGGAACACCAAATTATTAGTGTATTCATAAGCAAAATATTCAACTACGTATGGTAGCCTCTGCCACCAGTGTGTGAATGGGTGAATAAATCCTCATCTATCTTGCATAGTACATGCTCCAGGTCAAAGTGTCTCGCCATCTCTATTTTATCAAAGAATTAAGTGTCACTCGGCCAAAAGCCAAATGCCCTGTCCTGCACTGTTAAGAGAAGTGAAAAATAATTTGTATATCCTCACTGTGATTCAGATCCAAAAGTTAACGGGTCTTCTTTGGCCCATACCTGCACCCTGCCACCATGTTTCATGGAAACTGGGCCAGATTATTTTACTGTAATCCTGCTGACAAACAAACAAACAAACAAACAAACTAAACTGAAAACATTACCTCCTTGGTGAAGGCAAAAATAGGCCAAAATATATATCCAAACTCTGATGTCACCAGAAGCAGAAGCAGTGCGCCATGTGTTCTGATTATGCATGTCTTCAAATACTGTCTGTACCTCACTACTGGAAAGCAAAGGAACAAATCCACATCCATGTGTGCCTATAATTGATGCACCTCCAACAGAACAAAGCATTTGTACCTTGGAAGGCCACCTGTCCTCCATCTTTCATACGACTACTAAAGAAGGCCGTGATGTGTCTTCAAATGGAGATACAAAAATTTACCGCCGTCTCTTCGTCTCTTAAAAATATGATTAAATGACGTTTCTCTTCATTGATTATGTTGACTGAGTATGTTCGATATATTTCCAGCGACATGATTACAAATGTTCTTCTGAAGCAGACATCTTCATCTCTTTTTGACTCAAGGGCCAAAAACATATTCTTTCCTTTTCCTGTTTGTACATTAGTTTTGTTAAGTTTTTGCCTTGGATTTTTTTTTTTGGAGAATACTCCTTCATTATCTTGCTTATTTGTAACTGAATTGGAATTACTATTTGTGCAGCCCTTTGAGGCATGCTTTGTGATTGGGCTGCAATGAACTTTGACTTGACAAATCTGTAAAGCCCTTTGGGTTGCCTTTGGGTACGAAATGCGCTATATAAATACATTTCCCTTGCCTTTGCCTTATTCATCACTGACATACTTGAACAGGATGTGCGCCATTGTCAACCTTCTCTCTGGCTGTCATTGTCTGTATTGTTAATATTATCTTTGTGATAAATGTATAAAAAAGTCTTGAAAGAATAATAATAATATCAAAACCAGAAGAAGCAGGTGAGATGTGAGAGGTCTGTTGCTCTAAATAAAACCTTAAATACATCTCCATATTGCATGTACATACATTTGATGACTTTTAACAATACCTTCTGTGACAGAAGAAGATCATTAATATAAGTAAAGTAAATACAACCCATTATTAATGTTTGCAGCCCTTTAAACTGTGTCTTTTTAAGAGTGTCAGCGGTTCAGTCTGGCACTTTTTGAGACCACGAATCAACAAACACACGGCTGCATTTGTGATTCGGGCTGCAATCAAAGCCTCGCTCCTCCCAAACAAACAAGGCTATCTGTGTTTTTCCTTTCTCTTCATCTATCTCTCCACCTGGCAGCGAGGTGCCATCGACACAGAGTGACAGCCTCTGCATTCATGAGCACACATCATCATCTGCCCTCCTCAACAAGGATTAGCCCCTCATCACTCAAACCTCACAAAACCCGATGAGCTGAAGTTTTACTCGGACAGGACATTTTGTTTTAAATCTTAGAAATCAATATGGACTGTTTGGATCATTTTATTAATAAGTGAAAATTCAGCTGTGATTTTAACTGACCCTGTTAATTATTCAGGCTGATTTTACAATATCCCAACGATTCAGATGTTTAACTTGATAATTAATTGAGTGATTTCACCCTATTTTTCCATCTAAATGTCTCAGCATTCAGTCATTTCATCAGTATATTTGGGTGAAGTCATCCTTCACTGCCAGCTCCTAGTGACTCCCCCCTTCCTTTCAGTGGCTCTATAGATTTTCTCCAAGTGATAAATTGGACACAGGGAGCCACTGAGGTGTGACCAGGTGCCAAAGGAGTATAGCTTTTTGTCTTTAATGGGCCTAATTATGCTTAAGACCTTTAGAGCTGTTTGGATGAGTTCTGATAACATGTTGTGGGATGGAAGTCATCACTGGAAAAAGTGATGTATTAAACTCTGCTGAAATGATACAAAGGAGCTCCCTGACTCTGCAAATACATCATATAAAGCAATCACGTTTCAGAGCCTCAAAGTTGCATCAGTGTTTGTATATTTCTCCCTTCCTCTCCCTTGATTGAAGAAATGCATGGGTTCTATCCCATCCATCACCTCCACCCCTCCCCTCACTCTCCAAACACTGAAGCTGCTAACGGTTCATTCTAGCCCAGTCTCTCCTGTGGCACAGTGGTGGGCACAAACTTGTGCAGCTGACTTTGTGCTGCATAACCACATAACGCAGATTGTGCAGTTTTTCTGTCTCACAAAGTCTTTTGTTGTTGTTTTTCTTGCAGTGAGAAAAGTGGAGATGAAACAGTCGGACGGATCCCGCAGCGCGTAAAAGTTGTGGATGGTTACTTTTGCGCATAAACATTTAAAGGACTATTTTATCTCCAAAAGTTGCGGTATAAAACAAGAGCAGGTGAAATTCTTCCCTCTGCAAAAATATCGCCCACAAGCAGGCTGGAAGACCATCCGCTCCGGAGAACACAGCGAATCCGCAGAGCGCAGATGATCGCAACTGGTGTTTGTGGTGTCGCGCTGATGCTGGTGTTGGTGGTTCTTATCCCGGTCGTGGTGAACACCGCCGGGACTCCTGCCCGCTACGAGATGCTCGGGTCCTGTCAAATGGTGTGCGATTCCCACGGGACCGCAGCCACGGCCACCGCCAAGGCAACCAACCCGATCAAAGACAACCGCCTGGTTCAGTCGCTTCCGACGTTCATCCAGGGTCCTCAAGGAGAGCCGGGGCGCGTCGGGAGGATGGGTCCCAGGGGTCCGGTTGGCGAGCCCGGACCACCTGGACCTGCTGGTCCGCCGGGAGAGAGAGGGGCACCGGGCCCCCCGGGTCCACCCGGAGCAAACGGGCCCAACGGTGCCATCAGCGCTGCCACTTACAACACCATCCCAAAGATTGCGTTTTATGCAGGACTGAAGAAGCAGCACGAGGGATATGAAGTGTTGAAATTTGACGACGTGGTGACAAATCTGGGCAATCACTACGACCCCTCCACAGGGAAATTCACCTGCTCAATACCGGGGATTTACTTCTTTGTTTACCATGTGCTGATGCGAGGAGGAGATGGAACCAGCATGTGGGCTGACCTCTGTAAAAACAACCAGGTAGGAAGCCTCATGGTTCAATCATGTGACAATCTTTTGATCTCTTTTAGCTTTCTTTAGTATTTATTTATGATGCACAGTGTAAAGACATTCGATTGAACAGTTTTGTACTTTACGCACAAGTTTTACGCGCGGTTGCACCTAAATAGAGACTCCAAGAATATTATATATATGTAAAGATATTTCCCGGACATTTAAAAACTAAAAATGAAAGGAGCTGTCTGCGGTCCTGATTTCAAAATAAAGGCACGCTTTATCAGCAGCAATGTCCATTTTGCTTTCCAGGTGAGAGCCAGTGCCATCGCCCAAGACGCCGACCAGAACTACGACTACGCCAGTAACAGTGTTGTCCTGCACCTCGAGCCCGGGGACGAGATTTACATCAAGCTGGACGGCGGGAAGGCGCACGGGGGCAACAACAACAAGTACAGCACCTTCTCCGGCTTCATGTTGTACGCTGATTGAAACACGGCGAAGATCCGCTGAGGGGGGGAAAGAGATCTGCTCTGCACATAGCTTGCTTCACTGCTCATGCTCGATTCAGTGTCAGTTGGATTATTAGAAGCAGAGCTCAACCATTTCCATTTTGCAAAAGAATCCAAAAAGATGTGGAGGACGTCATGCTGAAAAAAAGATAAGAGCTGTACTGAAGAGCTTCACAGTGTAATTACAGAATCATGATTTTTAAAGTGTACAGCGTTGAATTGTGCGCCTGTCAGACTGTTTAGTGTCGCTATTGCACCCTGAATTAACTGTTTAGCTTCACAAATTAAGTTCGCTGATATGTCAGACATACTGTACATGCTGCTGTGGTAACACATACTGAGTGAGTGTAGACTGAAAGTTCAATGTATTGACCTTTGGCACTGAATTATAGATGCTGAAATTATACTCACATAATCACCACTCTGTTCACGGTGTTGTTAGTCCACATGTGTGCTTTATTTTCCAAAAATATTTGACAGTTGTTGGATTTTAAGTCAAAATGTTAACAGCCGTGGTGATGCATGCTTAGAAAAAAATGACATTTCAACTCTGTGCAGCATAAAAACTCTTTAAAGAATCTGTAAAGGGCCATTCTGATGTTCATACTGAAGCACTGTCTCAAATATTATCATTGTAACTCATTTCTCCTTGTCTCAGTGCGACAGCTGGTCGGGGCAACAGGGTGGTCTGGTGGTTTAGTCACCATCACAAAACTGGACAGTCACACTGACAGAAATGTTTCCTCGGCGTGCATCGATCTGCCTGACTGATTGTCAAGACTGTCTGCTAATGTGTAAAATATCATGTAAAAATTAAAATCCTCTGGCTCACTTTGTAATCCTCTCCGAAGATTAATCAAAGTTGCAGAGTTTTTCACAGCGCACAGTCACTTGTGGCGATCACGCCATTGATCATGTGGTGAAGTCACCCTGTGAGGCCACCTGTTCCCAGATGAGAGGAGAACATGTCCTTCATCCAGTCAGCCTCCCATAGACACCCAGACACCCACTGAGGGGCAACAGGACAACTCATCTAACACAGCCGCATTGTGTCGAGAGCAGAGCGGCATACTGATTACTAACACGCTCATTATTTTCATCCCATAAAACATGTTTGCAGAAACCGTCACCAACAAATACAAAGACAGCAACGACGTTGACATTGAAAAATCTATTAGCACCATAACTGTGAGCACCGCTGTAGACAGCACCTCCAGACGAAGGGAAATATTTGTTTTGGATTGTGTTCCTGCAGGCGAGGAAAAGCTATTTTTTGTGACATAAATGGGACCAAAACAAGACTGCAAATGAGAGGCACTGTGATCCTGCGAGGCTCTTTCCCATTATTTGCTTACAAAGTGAATAATGTAGAAGCACAAATACAAAATCAACTTTTAATTAATGAGGGCCTCTGAAAAAGTCTTTCAGCTGGATGAAACAGCAGCCTGTAATTATTTTCCATTGGAAAGACAAAGCTACAGAACATTTTGCTACACTGAAAAATTAAGAACGTTGACATTAAAGATAAACTGATACACAAACACTGAGCTCTTTGGTTTAAGCGGCCAAAAGCACTTTTAGAAATGAGTTTGGACTGCGATTATTGAAAAGATATTACAGTATTTATTGTGGAGTGTTAGGCCACCTCAGGATAAAATAACGGCTGCATCACGACACCTCCCTCTGGTCCCTCTCTTTGCTTTATTTGAAGGTCAGCCAGTGTTTCGGGTTGTCGATGAGGATCTTATCCACCTGGTGCTGCGAAATGCCCCTCGTCAGCATCTTCGGCACAATGTTCCTCAGGATGTGAGAGTAGCCGTGGCCGCCGTACTTGGTGAGGCGGTTCTTGGTGTGGATGTCGTGCGCGACCAGCATCTTGTCCTCGTAGCCCTCCTTCACGAGGAACGCCAAGCTGAGCGTGAACAAAGAAACCGTGAAAAACGAGGGGCCTTAAACACAACACAGTTTACTTCTGTTAAAGAATATTTGCCAATATGCCCTAATGTGTTGTTAAACCAGGTTTTTGTATGTGCTGACGGTCATTCATCACCCGTCCTGTTGACACACACTCCTCCCTCCGCTGCAGTGGGAGATTAGTGTCTCACAGTTTGTGTGAAAACACTGTAGGACGCGCTCTCCTCTCCACATGGAGTAAAACCCAAAAGCAGCATTTGGCTCTGAACGCCTGACATGTCTCCTCAAACATTATTATCAATGAATATATTAAGGGATTTTCTCAAGCTAATTTAAAATGGATCTGATCTTAAATTTGGACACTGAGTTCATATTAAACTGTCAAGTCTGGACAAATCAGCGCGGTCACACTTGTGTTCACTCATGACACGTCTAATCAAAAAAATGGTACTGCAAAGACAAGCTTAACAGCGTCACTCACGCCTTCACTCTCTGGCAGTCACTGGGCATGTCGATGTCCTGGTTATACGGGTAGTTCAGCATCTCCGTTCCAAACAGATCGTACTCCAGGTAGCTCCCCAGCTTTGCAAACTCCAGCAGTTCACCCTCATCAAATATGGTCCTGCAGGAAGAGACGAGAAAGTTACTGAAATGAAGGTGTCAGTGATACTCTTTTTTTTGTACTTTGAATGTAAATAATTGTAATTAACTGGTGACTCTCAATTGTCTGTAGGTGTGAATGTGAGTGCGAACCCTGCCTCTCACCCAGCGTCATCCCCTAACAGGATAAGTGGTTATGAAAAATGAATGAATGAATGTAAATAAGATGCCAGAGTGCTTAAAAAGCATAAAAATAGAGCTTGTCTATTATATGAAGAGTGAGGGGAGGATGTGACAGAGAGAGAAACATCCCTGTGTACAGCAAACACTGAAAGGCAGACAACAGGCAATTTATTTAATACATATACTGATAAACATTATCATTGTTTGTTAATGAACTGGCCCCTGGCTTCCTGTCATTTTGCAAAAGTGGCCCGTGGGCAAGGAACTTCGAGTATCTCAGCGATACATGCTGCATTTCAAAAGAGAAAGTTCACACAGTCTCACTGCCTGTTTTTAAAAAGTTGAATTTCGTTTTTATGCAGAATTAATATTCAGTGCAATTCCTGTAACTTGCCTATAGACTATAAAAGTATCAGCGACAGCAGTGACTAAAATAATCTGTTGAATCGGAAAAGCAGATCTAATAAATACTGTGGAGTTATCATGTTCACTGATATCACAATAATAATTCTCATACTGAATGTATATCATAAACTTTCATGCTACTTTATCGTACTTAAATATGTGACCCATAAATCAGCTACAAATTAAGGTGACTGTTTTCAGCTTTCACTCTTTTTAAAGAGCACCTCAGCTTAAACTGATCTCCAGAGATTTTATGTCCCCAAACAATTTAAGTTTCTTGCTGCACGAGGACGCTGATCGTTGCTGTTTACTGCGAACAAGACTCCTTTGCTACAAGCTCAGCTCAGAAAATGTTTCCAGCGATGGAAAGTGACGAGACAAATGAGGGGGAGGAGCAAATCTGCTGGATTTCCTCAAAAAAAAAAAAAAAAAAAAAAAAAATACAAACAAACAAAAAGTTTAAGAGTGTGTGCGCTTTAAAAATTGCCTTTGTTTTATTGGCTTGTGTCTCATTTTCACAGCTATTGATAATGTGAAATCACACTCATCAATATCAGGATTTAGTTTGACTTTTGCCAAGTCTAAACTCTTATTGCACTGTGTGAGGAATGATGAAACTATTCAGGCTGTATCTGCGTGTGCGTTTCACACTGCGTGCCATCAGGTCAGAAATCCAAGGTTATCTGCTGGATCGACTTTTGACACCAAAGAGGAAGATGGATGTTTTTCTCTCAGTGCCGACAGAGCTGCAGATATTCACGTAGGACATGATGACATCAATTAATTATTTAATGGGAAACAAATGTCAGGGAGGGGCTACGCGACAGGAAGTAGTGAGGCTTATTGGATTACCAAATAAAAAGTTCTAACAGCCTGATCGACTAGCTGTTACCAGAGACTTCCCACCTGTCCAGGTGTGACATGACAGTTTTGCTGATGTCACCGCCAGCCTCCTGAAGAATCCGGACGACTTCAGCCGGAGCGGCAGGATTCCTGCCGGGATGGATGATGACGGGGCAGCCGAGCTGGGCCTGGGCGTGAGCTGTGGCCCTGAGCACCTTCGTCTCGCTCTCCGTGATGGGCCAGCCGGTGCCGATCTCTCCGATCACGCCACAGCGGATGTCTGTGCCGTCGGCGCCATGAAGCACCTCGCTGACGATGATGTCTGTGAGCTGACGGGCAGATAATGGGGACGCTTTATGAGTAGTCACTGACATATTAGAGCATTAAAATGACTCTTTTATAACTTCTTGGTTTTATATCTTTAAGAGGCTTGATGCACATGAACAGAGCACATCAGGTTCGGGTGATAATGTCTAAATATCCATGATGATTACATGCACATTATCAGTGCGTCACTGCTCCAGGGCTAAACAGAGACAGAGACCCGTTCAAATCGATCACAATGAAAGAATGGGTGATGTAACTTCATGCAGGACGTTCTTAGTATCTTATGATGGAGGCATTCAGTGCGAGTGGTGCACTGTAATATAGTTCAAACTGGCTCAAACCTTCTGACACAGATGTTCAGATTTGGGGCAAAATGGCTGCTACACTCAGCCTGGTGCTCACCTTCTCCACACTCATTTTCCTGGTGGCCTCAGTGTGCGTGCAGTCCACGTAGAACCCTGCTCCTGCGATGACGTGGACCCCGGTGTCCTTGGCCAGCTGCTTGAGAGTGGGCAGGTCCCTTTGGATGCCCGTGGTGGTGTTCTCCACTATCGTGCCCCCGCCGGCCTTCCTGTAGGCCAGCAGCTCGTCCCGCACGGCGGCCGTCTCCTGCTGCAGCAGCAGGTTCTCGTGGCAGCTGTAGGGGTACTGTCGCAGCCAGTGCATGTGCTGCATCTGGAACGGGTTCTCCGCCACCGCCTCATCACCCGCAGGAGGGGGAAAGTAGCAGCACTCAAAGCTCATGGTCAGGTGCTCGTGGGTCATGGTGCGGCCCAGCTGGTCCGGATCCACCAGACCCAGGACGGTCTGGACCTTCCCACTCAAGTTTGACATGACTGCTGATCAGGGTTTCCAACAACCTGGAGGGACACATTTAATTTATTTATTTATGCATGAGGCAAATATCAGATCCAGTAAACACCTGGCAACAATGGGCCTGCTGCAGAGAAACAACACAGTTCCTTATTTTTGTTCAGATTTGTTCTCAGTACCCACAGATTTGTGGGGTTCACCAGTGGTTTCTTATTTCAGCTCTTTTCAAGTTGAGAACATTTTATGAGTGGTTTAAAACATCTCATTTTTACAGATCACATATTGTTTGTCCAACACAAGGAAATACAATTTTATTTATTCAAGTACTGCGCTTTAGTACAAATGTGCAGTACTTTACTTGAGTATTTTGATCTCATGCCACTGTCTGCTTCTCTTCAGAGGGAAATACTGTCATTTTCATTCCACTGCAATAAGATTTTTGCACGTAACCATATGGATATATGCAGGTGCAGCTGAAACAATAAGTCAATTGATTAAAAAAATAATTAGAAACTATATCAATAGCTGTATGAGTCATTTTATATGCAAAAACACTGCTGATTTTCCCTTTTAATTAGTTGAAACATTGTGATTTATTAAGTTGATTTAACATTTTCTTCATTGTGTACTTTTACTTTTAATAATTAAATACATCTTCCTAGTTGTGCTTGCATATATTTACTACTAACATTTTCATTGCAGGACTTTTACTAGTAACCGTATATATATATATATATATATATATATATATATATATATATATATATATATATATATATATATATATATATATATATATGCACATATATATTTTATATTTATATTTATATGTGTAGATAGGTGGGTATTCGTGCACAGCCGGTAGGGTCAGGTGCTGGTAGGTGGCAGGAATATGTATAATAATAGGGATACACCTCTGCACACTTTATGTAGGATTTACTGTAGATCTTTATTTGCGAAAAAAGGTCATATGTACAGCTGTTTCATCAAAACGAATATTTAAAAAAAAAAAAAATCCCTAGAACATCTGGAAAGGTGTAGAATTAAAATCTTAATAATTGCAGTGGAGAAATAATTGTTTTAGAATTGTTTTGTGTGTGTACAGGACGTTGCTGAATCAGGGAATGCGTGTGTCCTCCACGACAAAAGATCCTAATTGACTAATTATGTTAGCATTAGTGACAAGTAGAGCTAAAAATGCTTTACAGAGATTGTTACAGTGTGTTACAGGGCGCACAAGAGAGGATTCATGATATATTATTATTATTATTATTATTATTATTATTATTATTATTATTATTTTCTAATTACTATAAACACAAAAGACTCTTCACTTGACATCGCTGTCTCCAGTGTCTGTCGTTTACAAACCTGGCAACCGGCAGAATTGAAGAGTGGAGCGAGAGCGGGCGAGCGTGAGTGCAACACCTACTGACCGGGACGTATGAATCTTATATTTATCACCTTGAAATGTAAGTACAGGGTGTGAGTGCTTCCTGCTGACATTTACAGCTTCAACCATGTTTTTACTCAATTGCTGTTTTTTTATATATTCTGTAACACCAGTACTGATGCTGCAGAAAATCATGTTGACTTAGTTTAGTTTATTTAAGAAGGGACAGTGCAAACGATTAAATACACACAGTATAAAAAAGCCAGAGGGTTATTTTTCATCTGTGGCCCCTCCCTTGTTACACAAGGCTACTTAAAATACAACAAAGCACAAACAAACAAAGATTTTAACATGATTTTTTTAGTCACAAGAATGAATTGATCATCAAATGTGTGCCTTCCATTTTAAAAGCACTGGAGGTGGTGACATATTTCCAACACTAGCAGGAAATATAAGCAGCTGCAGAAAAGAGTTTTGTGCTTACATGTGTGTGTGATATGAAGTGAAGTTACACTCTCTTGAACCTTTCACATCAGGCTGACTCCCTAAAATCACTTCTTCTTCTACTGATAGAAGCTGCAAGTGGTTGTGCAAGTTCTTCAAAGTGTTTAATAGAATCTATTTCACTTCTGCAGAGGTTATCCAGATGTGCCAGGGTCTGTGCACACGGCACATCTGCCCTAGTGTTGCGTTTAAGGGGCGTTACCTATACTAGTAGATGACCAGGAGCAGATTCGGAACATTTGGTGCGTCTGACTTTTTTAACAGAGCAGAAAGCATGAGATAAATTTAGTGCTGCAGCGCGAGGCCCAGACATTTGAGAGTGTTTGCAGACTGAGCAATCATTGACCAGGCTGACCCCACAGTGCAGGACCAAGCAAAGTGCAACACCCGACCTGTCCTCAAACTAACCCCACGATCTGTCTCTGAGCTGAGTTAAATTCGTCTCTTACTCGCTCGGTTTGCAAAATGCGAGTTATGACTGCAACCTGTCAGCTGATAACTTCCAGAGAGCAGCGTTTGCAGAAAGGAGCAAAGTGCAACTCGGTTAAAAACAAAAACACCAGAAAACAGCGTGCAGTGACGTCACAGCTGCAGCACGACGCGGAGGAAACTCAAAGCTCATCAGCTTTGAAGAGTGAAATATATTCAGGCTACTCACAGACAGTTTGCTGACCTTGTTTCTGCTCGCAGCGCTCGCTCCGTGCAGCCCAGCTGAACTCTGGACGCTCCGGATTAGCAGCGCAGTATGACGCAAAGTGTGAAGCGTCGCGAGAGACCATGAGATCACAGTTCCTGCTGACAGCAGAAGCCTCCAACCATAAACAATCACAGAGTGAGCTGCACAACAATAACTCAGTTTGAACGTGTTTTGTTAACTTATTAATTTATTATTTATTTATTTATTTATTTGGTCTTTTTGGGCAGACAAAACTAAAATGAGTGAAGATTACAAGCGTGAACCTTGAATCTTACTTTATTGGCCTTTATAGTTATTTTATTATTCATTTTTGTATTTTACTTTTGCTTTTTTACTTTACAGCTCACTACAAAGAAAATGTTTGGTCGGTGTTTAAAAAGAAATTAAATGCATAAGGCTGCTTTGAGTCACTGGCTTCGTTTAAGTCTCTCCTAAACACACTTTGTCTATTTTATTGCTGACCTTTTGATGACCTTTTATCATCTTGATTTTAACTTTGGCCTTATCTTATCTTTTACTAGATGACATTTTATGGCACGTTATTTGTTTTATTAACTGCCAGCTTTAAAAACAGTCTCCTTGAGACAACGGGCCCCGGGGCACGGACAAGACCCAAGTGTTTTTCTGACATAGGAGCTGGACACACAGACTTTGTTTGTTTAACCTCTTTTTGTTGTTATTTGCATGTCTTGGTGCTTTTTATGCTCGTCTCTGTGGTGGCGTGTGTCTCTGGTCATTTCGAGAGTCTTTGTAGTAATTTGGTGTCATTTTGTGGTTGTTTTCAACTTTTTGTGTCTCTTTGCAGCTGTTTTATATCTTTCTGTAGGTGTTTTTGTCTCTTTGTAGTTGTTTTATGTGTCCTTGTGGTCATTTTTGTTCTTACCTGGTCTGTACATGTCATTTGAGTGACACTTTGCAGGTGAAGGCCAGCAGGCCCGTGACACTGTGGGCTCCTGGGTTTGTTACCGCTAGGCCTGCTCAGTAATCCATCCACGTCCTTTAGTGGTGCAAGGAACAGGCAACGTGCAGAGCTTTAAGAGTTAAGACTTGTATTTTAAATATGTTGTTAGGAGCCAGAATAAAGAAATCAAGATTAGAGTCTAGAGCAACTGGTCCTAAGATCTCAACCTGGAATATCTCGCTAAAACATGTAAAGAGACGGGATCAAATAAATAACTCATCTCAGAAATTATCCACATCTTACCGAGACAAAATGGGCTTAATGGGGGATGAAGGTGCACCAGGGGCCCTTTTTGCCCCAGGGAGCCTCCCACAGGTTATTCTGACCATGGTAAAGCAAAATTAAGACGCAAATAGAAGTTGTCACCGCATGCAGCAACCTCATCTTCCTCATCTTAGCAAGTAAAGACAAAGATTTCTCCAGTCTGAAACATGAACACTGAACATGTTTGCGTGTTCACTGCAACAGCAGAACAAGTGCTGCTGTGGACACCATCTGCTGAGCGAGGAGCACAGAAACAGAGCGAGTCACAGTCTGTCTCTCAAACCCTGCATCATCCTCACATGTTCCCCCGAAGATGATATCATCCAGTTTTTAAATGACAGCTCATCGCAATTAATATGTTACACTGTTTGAAGCCTGGATCTGAAATTTGAGGTTTTTGATATGCCACCCTTTATTGTGGGTTTACTGGTTGTAAGCAAATGCTTCATAAATAATAGTTAAATCATTTATTAATGGTTTTATAAGTCAAGAAGAGTTTTTAGTGTTACCGGGTTGTGGCCTGTGACAAATGACCTTTCAACCTCCTGAAAACGGCTGCAGAGCATAAAAAACATGCATTTTTAATATTTAATTAACATTTAGACTTGATAGATTGTTTTGACAACTCATATACTGTACACATTTACAGTTACTGATAACATACTTTTACTGTAAAATGCCAGAAAGTCTTGATGAGCCTTTACTGATGACTTTATTAATAAATTAAGAGAGAGATTTTTCACAACCTTGTAACCTATAATCTGTTTTTATTTATGGCTATTAATACTAATAATAGTTATAATAACTTCTCCATGGCTCACAGTATTAAGTATTCATTATCCCTAATAAAGCCATAAGCTTGATTTTGTTATTTATTTGTTCTTTTTTTTTAATTAAAAAAAAAAAGAAAGAAAAAATTGTTGTCATATCTTATCTTGGCATCTCATTGCTCTTCTTAATGGGTTCAGTTGGGTATGGACTAGTAAAGACTGATTTTTAAAGAAAAACTTCACAACACTGGGCCTCGAGACAGGATTAAACAACAGATAAAACACAGACGGTGAAGTTATGTGAAATATAACTGGTGAGCTGAAAGTAAAGCACCTCTAATATGTTAAAAACAACTTAGCAACAGCACAGATAATAAGCTGTGAGACAAAATCAATACTGTCAGCCATTGTGACTGCAACAAACAAGGCAACAGGGAGCCTAAATGAATGTACCAAGTCAAAAAAAAAATTAAACAAAGTTTGTCTTTTTTATGGTAAATGAGTTTTGGGAGTGCTGTAACTCATAAGCCCAGAGTAGCATCCCACTGCAGGGCTCCTCATTAGTGACAAGAGAAGACTGTCACCGTCATTCATCTGTATGGCGGACAGGTTTCAGACGGACACGACCACAGGGAGCTTCTCATGGAGAGGGATGACTAAAAGCCACCTCTCCCACGTGGACGGACCTTCTGAGACACAGCTCAGACATTAACACGACTTTGATGCATGGCCTGTGTACTCTGGAATCTTGTGATCATTCATGGTCAGGTCTGGAAGTGTATTAAAAGCATGACCGATAAACAGAAATTGAACTCACTTTAAACACTGTAATTGTTTTGTCTCTCTCTGCATTGATGTATTTCAACATTCGTCTGCATTATACATTTTTATCAAGTACATACTTTATCAGAACACACTGTTCACAACCTGAAGAGCAAGAGTCTGGACATCACTGTGGCTGCCAGAGGCCTGTCAGGATTTGAAGGTTCGGCTGAGTGTTGTGGTCTGGTGCCCTCTGCAGACAGAGGTGAGGCACATATTTTGCAGTTTGTTGAGGCAGTAAAACATCACATATCTCAAACAGTGGAGGAAGTATTCAGAGTAAAAGTAAAAGTACTAATGCCACACTGAAAATACTCTATTACAAAAGGGAATTGGAATTGGAAATGTACCTTAATGAGGTCTGATCAGGAAAATGTACCTAAAGTATTAAAAGTACTCCGTACACAAAGGTGGCCGTTGTGAGTGTTATACTATCATATATTAAATCATTAGATTAATATTAGTCATGCACTTATTTGAAGGCAGAATTTTACTGTTTTAATAATCAGAGGTGGAACTCATTTTCTACATATTTTGTACAGGAGTGCAACTAATAGTTATTTTCATTATAGATTAATTTTTTGATTCATCAGTTAATTGTTTGGTTTGTAAAAGAAATTCTGAAAATAGTGAGAGACGCCATCACAGTTAACCAGAGTCCAAAGTGACACCTTTACATTGATTATTTATTTTTGTCAAATCAAGCAGTGGCGCCACCTAGAGGGGGACCAGGGGGAGGCCATGGCCACACAGATGCAATCACTGCTTCCCCCTCATGATGCACGTGTATAATGCCTGCACAAACTTTTTAAAAGCGATTGTTGTGGAGTTCAAAATGTTAACTGTGCTATATTTGTCTTTGCACATCAGACAATTGATCATATTTATTATAGCAGTGATGAGCGCTGCCTCTTCAACAGGGTGCGGTGTGGGTTTTCTCAGGTTCTCCGGCTTCCTCCCACAGTCCAAAGACTTTAATTGCCCCAAGGTGTGAATGTGTGTGTGTGTGTGTGTGTGAGAACATGACTGTCTGTGTGTCAGCCTTGTGACCTGTCCAAGGTTTAACCCACCTCACGCCCAGAGTCAGCTGAGATAGGCTCCCCCAACATTACAGATAATGGATGAATGAATAATGAATGAGTTTATCAGAAGCAATAGTAGGAATAGCATTTTCTGTCATTTCTGCTGTACCTGCATATTTTCTTCCCTTTTGTGTCAGACCCTTAAATTGTTAAGAAAATTAATAAACTCCTTTGGTTTTATTCTGCTTCTCCTAACTTCCATTCTCTTTACTTTTATTTTATCATGTTAGTTATGTTAGTTTGCCTGTTTTCTATTATTGTGTTATGGCATAACATTTTGTGTCGTTGCCTTTTATACACCCTTTATTTCCTTCACATGTACCTGTATATAGGCGGAAAGCACTTTAAAATTGTAAGTTTACTATAAGGAAGTATGAGTAAACTTAATTTATAAATCACTTTTTAAGACCAAGGTGTTCTACAGTCAGACAATAAAAGGACAGAGTGCTTATGAAACAGGTGAGTTTGGGTCAACTTGTATTTTTTAAATGTGCCATATAAATAAAACTGACTTGACATTAAAAAGTAGTTTTTGTCCCTGCGATGTGAATATAAAGACAGTAAGAAACATGCACACACAGCACTGCTCTCGCCTGAGGGGCACTGGGGTGCGTTCAGTCAGCGTGACTGACATGAATCACAATAAAAGCCAGCGGTTGACTGTGGTGGCGTTCTGCTGCTTGTTTCTGGTCTTTTATCTGATGTGGTCAGGCTGTCCACAGCCTCGAGCACTGTGAATCAAAGGGCGTGTTTGTTTCAAGGAATCATAGCCAGATAATGAATTATGAGGACAATGAAACCGTGATGAATTGCAAACCTCGCCCTTAATGATGTTGAAACAGAGGCGCTCAGACAAGAAAATGTGATTTCACTGTACTTCCTCCTGATGCGTCACTCCCTGTGAGCTGTGTGACAATAAACCACAGTAAAAGAAACAACAGATAAACAGCCACAATACAGTGCAAACAATCAATTTGAAGTTGATAAAAAATAAGCTTCATAGGCTTTTGATTTAAGAGAAGCTCAGACACATGACCACACTTCATGTCTAAACATCAGGCTTACATGTGATTGATGACCATCTCATTTCACAAGCGTGATCATTAATTTAGGAAAACATCCAGTCAGATTTTGGAGCTTGGCTGCAAGGAATTCAGCCACTGATAGTGAGTGACGACGCCCTGCTCGCAGTCTGCTCTCCACTTCAACACAAGTATTAAATGTGGTCGAGGTCACAGCGCTGTGGGTCAAGTTATTCAGCTGCAAACGTTTCTGGATTTCTTCATGGACCTCACTCACTGTACAAGCCAGGGCCCAGCCCCAAATGTGCCACAAAGTTGGAGACACACTTTTGTCCAAAATATAAGTGCATGTGGTATTATTACAGTTTCTGGAGCCAAGGTCCTTAACCCAAAAACTATGACAAAGGGCCCCACTGACTTGGTCAATCCATGTGAAATTTGGCACAGTGGTAGAGGGTCATGGGAGGATGCCAATGAAGCAATATTACATCAATTGGCCAAAGGGGGGAGACATGAAGCTTTGCACAGAGATGTCTCTCCTCATGAGGAACACATTTGCCTCAAGAACCCATAACTTCCGCTTATGTAGATTTTCCGCCATTTTGAATTTTTGGAAAAACACTTCAAATGGATCTCTTCCTAGGAAGTTTGAGCGATCTGCATGAAACTGGGTGAACATAATCTAGGGACCAATATCTAAAGTTCCCTCTTGGCAAAAGTTGGAAAACTTCCTAAAACTGAGCTTCTATAAGGCAGTGAATATTTTGGAGGGCGTGGCTCATCACATAAAGGTGTATAACATCTCAAGGGTTTCACCCATCACCACGCAACTTTGTAGGCATATGACCACACATAATCTGAGGGGACCCCTCCATTATTGACCCCATCAAACAAAATGGGGGGCGCTAGAGAGCTCATTTCTTATCTAGGCCTAACCGCCATATGGATTTTTACTAAACTTGGTAGATATGTAGAACAGGACGCCTCAAGGTGACTGGAGAAATTTAACTCTAATTGGCAACTGGGTGGCGCTATAACAACAGAAAAATGCTTCAAAATGGCTAAAATGCGACCGATGGCTGTGGCTCCCCCTGTGGACCAATGTTGCTGTTTTATTGTAATTTTTGCTATGACTAAGTCATGGTATGCTGCTGCTGCAACAAGGGCTAGCTGCACCTTTCCCATGTGAACTACCAGTGCGCCCCACTTTTAAGTCAATACAACATATAAACACTTTAACTATCTGCCTTTCAACGTGCTACCTCAACTACTAATGTACAGTTTTTAGCCCACTAACTATCCCACTATTGGCAATGGTGCTACTGTACTTTCAATAAAGCAATCGTACTATCAAATTCACAAACACTCTGTCTGAATACATTGCTCTTCTTAATGAGTTCAGTTGACTATTTAATCTGCAATTTCCTATGACCTGTATCCCAAACACACTCCATGTGACACTGTACGTGGGCAACTGTGCACTCAATGGGTACGGACTAGTTTCTTCTAAACTTTCATTTGAGAAAGGACTGAGGATCACTCTCCTTTCTTTGATCTGTAACAGTCCAAACGACATTACATACATTTAAGTCTGTGCTTTGTTGTCTTCAAATATAAGGATTAAAAGCTCTGCAATACAAATGTTTCCATAAATCAAGACATGAATTGCTCTTAAAGTAATGAATAAAATGTCAGTAACAAGTCATTAGTTGCTATTAATCACTGAGAGATGTGATGATAAACACAAGTCAGATCTTGTATTGGTGTTAAGATATTTTTCATATGTGTGAAATTAGTATAGAGGCTTTTTTTCCCCATTTAGCTCCATAATCAAAACAGTCATCAACTGGTTGTAAATTGTCTGAAAATGTATCTGTAGCCTCAGAGTCTATTGTTTAAGTCATTATTTTAAGCCAAAGTGACCAAAATTAACTGGTTCCAGCTTCACAGATATAAATAATTGCAGGTGTATTATTTTTCCATAGTATACTGACTACTCTCTATTTGGGGTTTTGACAGTTTTATCAATTTAAAAAAGCCAATTAAAGCAGATTTTCTTGACTTTTCTTTTCTTCTTTTTAAAAACTATTTCATTAAGCAGGCAATCAGTCAGATTCATCAAGAAATCAATCACAAGATCAGTTGATAACGAAAATAATTGTTAGCTGCAATCCTATAAAAACAAACTTAAAATGCCCTATTATTAGTATTATTATTCATGTCAGAATAAAGCAATCAAAAAAATAATGTAGTAATTGTTATTATTTTGAGTCGTAATGTGTTGACAACATTTAAAAGATTAGAAAGATTAAAATTTTTAAAGGAACAAATTCCAAAATAAAAACTTTTTTTCCCCCTTTATCTTATTGGTTTGTCCTAAATTCCCCATGACCTCTGCTGAAGTCGGGAAGTTGAATCAAACCTTGCTGGTGTGAAAGATGCCATGCCGTCTGTGTGGAGTGTCATGCAAATCACTTTGCCACGGGTCCACATGACAAGCCAATGGTCTGCAAGTTGTTTGTCTTCTTGCAGAGTTCTATATAAACTCTAACTGCAGAGACATCCACACAGTCCTGTGAGAACTCTGGAACAAGAAACTAACTCCAGTCATGGCTGTGAGGACTCTGGTCGTGGCCTGCGCTCTCTTTTTGGGAATGTGCGTGGTGATAAATGGCGGACCGACTGAAACGACACACGCCTACTGCAAGATTGTCTGGTAAGAGTTCAGCTTTTAGTGGTGGTGGTTAAATTGTTGCTTTAGCTCATGGATCATGCAGTGTGAATAGCAGGAGATACAGTAAGATATAACAAATAAATATAGACAGTGACGTGTTTGACTTCTGTTCCCAGGTTGCTCGGATTGCCATGTGATCGAGTTAACATGGCCATCGTGACTCAGATTAAAGCCATGGGCTCGTACAAGGTAACAACATGGAGATATTTTGCTTCACATGGATGTATTTCGGTGACTGTCATGTAAATGCAAAGTTTCTACAAGTGATACTGATTTCCAAAACGCTCTCTCTGTGGCTCTAATGCAGCTCGGCTCAGTGACGCCGTCATTAGTTCAGGCCAACCACACCTCTGCAGTCGGCCAGATTGAGAGTGTTAATTTCACCATGATCCCCACAGCTATGAGCATGGGCTGCCACGTAGAGGTGAGTCACATACTTTTGCATCTTAATTACCATCAGATAAGTTATATTCATTTACAGGAAATACAAATCAAGTGTGATCTATTGATGTCTCGTTAACATAGAGTCCATTGCAAAGTGTCATGACCATGTTTTTGGTTGCTGCTCAGGGTACATCTGTGTCCGCATTCTGGTTCAGCCTGTTTGACAACGGCACCAACTACTGTAACCTCCGCAACGTCATACAAGGTAGGTGGTGTTGACTTTATTTTGAAATTCATAGACCTTCATTTTGATCAAATGTCTGCAGTGCTCTCACTCCAACATGTCTGGGAGATTTTCTAATCAAAGTCAAAATCCAGTCCAGAAAGCTGTAAACTGTGAGCCATCTCTGTCTGTTGATTGTTTTCTTTTTGTTTCCTCTCTGCACAGGAAGTGGACTCACCAAAGCTCCAGGCTTCGTGGAGTTCACCAACGAGTGGCTCTGCCTTGGAGTTGGACTCTCTGCCTGCAAATCATAGTGACATGTGTTTTGTCGTGGTAAAAACTTCTGTCTCATCATTCTGATAAAGAACATGGAATTTCTAAATGAAAACTACACTTAAATAAATAAATGCCATTACTCCTGTTTTTAAATGATCACTTTGTTTGGGTTATTAAAAAAAATAACATGTGGAGTTGCTCTGAATGTAATTACATCTGTCTTCACACATGGAAATAAACAATGAATGAATGAATAAAAACATAGTGGTGAATATTTGGCATCTGAGATATGGTCCTCAAGGAAGTGATTCACGCTGGTTGCTATGATTTAAGTTTAAAGCATGTTTTCACTTAAACTATAAAACATGCAGACAGGAAACATTTTGACTGAATGTTGGACTCTGGACACTGTTATTCTGGTTGCCAACATCTCTGAGCCTGGAATTTCATGAACGTCAGACACAAATGGTGCAAGAGACTAAAAATGTGTGAGGAAATATGTGATCAGAACTCTAACTCTGCACACAGCTATCAGACTGGCACCAACAAAAGAGAGGATTCAGTTGCAGGACTCAAAAACACAAGGTCTTTAATAAATGTGGGCGACCAGGAAAACAGCCCAAAAATAACCACAAAAGTTTCCAAAAGCTTGGGGCATATGCAGAATGCAAAGACGCAAGAAACCTGATCAAAACTAGAGAATGCTGGGAGCAAACGGCTGGAACATGTGCTCCAAACTACAGAGACGAACTGGCACAGACAAAGGGCAGCAGGTGGACTAAATACACAAGGGAGGAGGGGTGATGAGGGACAGGTGAAGCCAATCAGGGCGGGGCAGGTAATCACACAGGAGGGAAACACACAGGAGCAGGAAGTGAAGTACCTGAAATGAGAAATGTCACTGTATCAGTTTAATAACCTCCAGTAATTCTGTTGATCATATGATTTAACGGTTGAGTCCTGTGTGCTCATTTCTTTTGTTTGGACTGTAAAGTGATTTTTCACACATGCGCATGATACATAACAATCTGCTGTTGTCACACTATCCACAAGACTCTTGAACACTAAAGCAATTAGTCACGCTTCCTGTCGTCCTCAGGCCTTGTTGAGCCTGCAGGCCACCCAGTGGTGAAGATGATGAGATGAGTTTACTAATAGGTAGATGGGTAGGTTACCAGGGAAAAGAGGTGGGTATACCCTGCATACCTGCGTATACCCTCCACTATGGGGCTGCCCAGAATCTGGAGAACATCTTTATCAGTTTAACAGGTGTATAACAAAAGTCACTCATTCTACTCTGCTGCTTAAACGCATAAAATGGCATAATACTAGTGTAATAATAGTGTCAATATTACATTATGCCACATCCTTAGTGTCAGACTGTGTAGCAGTGACTGGAGAATGCAGGGATTTTGTGATTTTTTAGTGCATTTAAGAGCATTTTGATGCCAAAAAAACCCAAATTAGCATTTCACTACAAACACTAAACACAGCACATCTGGTTCTTATGACTAAACGTATAATTCGAATGCTACCGTGATGTTGTTGTGATGTTGAAATATTTTGCTACCAGTAGCTACTCGTAGTAGCTCGCTTTTCTTTCCAGTACAACTCCCCACAATGTCACACATCAAGGCTGGGAAATGTTATGCATACGAAATTATACAATACATGGCACAATCATAGAAGTGTGTTTGTGTTTAGAGGGATCCCTCCTCAGTTGCTCTTCCTGAGGTTTCTACCATTTTTTTTTCCCCGGTAAAGGGTTTTTTTTGGGGAGTTTTTCCTTATCCGCTGTGAGGGTCCAAAGGACAGAGGGATGTCGTATGCTGTAAAGCCCTGTGAGGCAAATTCTATTTGTGATATTGGGCTTTATAAATAAAATTGATTGAAATTGATTGATTGGTGATTTTACTCGTCATTTTTTTTGTTATCAATTTTTTTATTAGTTTTATGCCAACATAAAAAAGGGCAGACAAACAGACAGACAGTAGATGTGCCTGCACATTGATTCATTTGGGTATAATGGCATATTGTAAAACAAAAAAGGGTGCATTGTGTCCTACAAAAAACAAAAACAACAACACTTTCCCATTTTGCAAGAAAGGACATGCACATATTTATGCCTGTATGTCGATTCCTAAATATTTTAATTGATTTGCAATTGGAATATTAAATTGAGGCAGATCCTCTCCATTATTTCTTAGCAGTAAGTGCAGATTTTTCCCAATTTATTTTCTGTGATAATTCACTAATAAAGAGGAGCACATCGTCTGCATAGAGTATATATATATATATATATATATATATATATATATATATATATATATATATATATATATGATGAATAGTGGACTTTATTGTAATAGGGACGATATTAGTGGATTGACATACTTTTTGTGCTAGAGGCTCGAGAGATAAAATAAATAATAAAGGAGACAGAGGGCACTCTTACGATATTTTGCTCGTCATTTTAATGTTCTTTCATGCAAACATGTTTATTTACTTAATTTACTTTGCTATTACTGGAGTTCACAGAGACAAACCCTGTTAAGTCTACTGATTTATTTGATTACACAAAACATTTTCACTTCAGCCTCATCACATACTGATCATGGACTTTCCACGTCCACATATGACGTCCAAGGTACCTGTATGTTTTCAAAATACACTTCTGTTTTCACAGGAAATGTACAATTTGCATACAGTCTCTTTCAAAATATATGCACTATTAAGTACAACATGGTAGTAATCGATGTTTTTTTCTCTTCAACAACAAACACACATGGTTACATTTTGCCAACACACGCATGTGGCTGGGTTTAGGAAACAAGAACAGGGTTTGGCTTTACAATCTAGCAGGAAGTGGAGACTGGCTTCCTGGGTGAAAGTCAGTGGTTGTTGGACCCATCCACCTCCCCAACCCATTCAGACTTCCACCACCTTAACTTATTGTCCTGCCGTGTTTCCCCCTGAAGCCGCTGGGTGCCGTTATAAATATATGGGTGATTTTTCAATTCAGGGCACTTTTGACTCTTGGAATTTTGAAAAAATAATATTTTTCTATTTCAAAATTAGTCTGGAACAACTTAAGGTAGCTTTGATCATACCTCATGATAATTTTGATATTATGATGCATTTTTCGAAGTCGTCACAGCAAAATTTCATTACCGTCACAAAAACAAAACACTGATTTTAATACAAAATTATATGACAAGCAAAGTTTTCACAAGCATTCCAGTAAATACAACACATGCTCTTTAAGAAGCTGTTCTAAATATTTGTAAGTACATTTAAAATACATTTTAACAACATGTTCTCTCTAACTTTTTAATATATTTCCTTGTCTCAACAATGAAATATTGTGTACTAATCAAAATATTTGAATTGCAATGCATTGCTTTTTAGATTTAAAAATTTAGACTTTTTAACATCACAACAATGACTGAAGTAAGACCCAAGATAACAAAAAACAACATTTTCTATCAAAAAATGTATTGTGATGTTAATGACAGTGTGCTCTGGTAATGACATAAAAATTAACACTGGTGTTTTTCTTTTTTTAATGACAAACAAAAATAAAGAAAATACTACCTTTAAAAAACAGCACCTTTTAACACATAACCCTCCTTTTAAATAAATCACTTGGTAAACTACCACAACATTTCTTATGTAACTATTGTCTTGGTCATGCTCAACTCAAATGAATGAACACACTGAATATATGTAAATAAAAGGAAATTCTCCATTACTAAATTAAAATACTCAAATAATAACTTGTTTGGTAAAGACGCCTATTAAACATACTCTCAGACCAGGATGTATAAACCTTCAAATTACTTACATTTTATGCAGATGACACACAGATTTAAGTACCATTTAAAAAGACCCAAAATTATTTCTGTTTCTGTGCAGCACTTTGGAAACCTCCGTTTGTAAAATGTGTTAAAATGTGATAAATAAAGTGGATTGGATTGGATTTGTGGGCATGAAAAAAATCAGGCTTCTGCCTCATGCCTGGGAATGTCCCACTAATACATGTAATTTGCAACAATGTAAGTAACTGTTTGTAAAAACTTTATTGCTCTCTAAAATATTGGGTGTGATGCCAATGACAGATGTATGAGGGACAGCAATATTTAACTGTTAACAAATTGAAAATTGAACATGTATAAACTGAATGAATTTTAAAAATGTCTTTCTTGTTATGATGAAATGCAAATTAAAGTTTAAATGAATTTAAGACTTTTTATTACTTTATTTTAGAGGGGATGTCAAAAAGTCTGGGTTGGGGACAAGCCCAAAACAGTGAAGCTCTGGCACATTTGAATTTTCAACACACTGAAAAGGTATTAAAATGTCATCATTAAGACATAATTATTTTTTTCATAGCTACTACTACTAACAAATACAATAATTGTTTTTTCAAAAAAATATTTTTTTCTTGAAAATCTACCCTGGGGACAGAAAACACTCCCTTAATTGAAGAATCACCCATATATATATATATATATATATATATATATATATATATATATATATATATATATATTATATATATATATATATATATGAGTGATGAAGGGTTGAGGGATGAGGGTTGAGTGTCAAGGGTCGAATGGATGGAGGATGAAGGGATGAAAGGTTGAGGGATGAAGGTTGAGAGTCAAGGGTCGAATGGATGAGCGATGAAAGGTTGAGGGATGAAAGGTAGCAGGGATGAGGGTCAAGGGCCAGATGGTATGAAAGGTTAGGGATGACAGGGTAAGGATCAAGGGATATTGAGTGAGGGATGAAGGCTGGGTTTTTGGGTAACTGGTGAGCATGATGATGAAGGTGTTGAGTCAAAGGCAGGAACACAGGAAGGATCCTGGGAGTGAGAAAGAGTGGGGGAGTTTTCTCTTTGTGAGCTCAGCTTCAGATAGAGCCCCTCGATCAAGGGATGTAGAGTGAGGAATGAAGGGATGAGGGCTGAGGGATGAAGGGATGGAAGACTGAGGGTTGAGGGATGAAGGCTGGGTTTTTGGATAACTGGCGAGCACAGTGATGAACGTGTTGAGTCAAAGGCAGGACCTTCTGTTTTACCATTTTTACAGTTTACCTATTGTTGTCTTTATCATCTCCACACTGGGTGGGTTTAAAATAGCAATGCATTTTTTTAGCCATTGTGTTCAGCTGCACAGGCCTCATGCTTGTTGTCGATTCTCTGGTCACATGTTTTCTTTTGCTGTGGCGCATTTCTTTTTATCCAGAGCACAGAATGTCAGCATCCACTGCTGTACTGTTCTACTTACTGTCAAGCCTTCGTCATTCTGCGATGTTCCACTTTGAGTGTGTCCAGCCGACTAAGAGAAGTCATCTGACTAGTGAGCGACCATCATGCAGAATATGGTGATTTCCCAGAATATGAACGCGTGTGGAAAATTTCAGTGAATGTATTATCTGATGAGCAGATGATGGTGACATTTATGGCCACAGAGAGAGCTTGAGACAGAAACATCTCATGTCAGCAGACCTTAAACATCAGACATGCACACAGTCCTGTTCGCATATACTTTTTATTTCATTTTTATGCACTTTGAATAACATTTTGTCATGAACTGTGATTCATATAACAAAGTCTGAATGTGACATTTAATTACTTCTAACTTTTGTACTTTTCCATTTCACATGTATCAAGGACAAAACCATGACTCAGATGTACCGAGCAGAGTCACAGGCAGAATAATGACCCTCCTCTGCACCGACTGAAACATTTGCATACATTTTCAAAACACAACACGACAAAGCCAAGCCATACTTGTATAACCGTGTGCTTGTTAGGTTCTACAGGTGGCAAATCCGTAGCCGAGGCAAGCCCATTCATTGGTCATCTCCAGAAAGCCCGGTGCTAAGTCAAGGCCACTTGCTAGAATGAAAGGTTCATTCATACATACAGAAAGATGGAAATCATTCCACATATATGTGAAGTGTTTTTTTCACCACAGCAACAACATAATTAATGTCTGTTAGAAAAAGACTCACCTGTCAGCAGGTCGTAGAGGTTGCAGTAGTTGAGGCCACCATCGAGAGGGTTGCTGAATGTGAGAGAAGCAGACTGAGCCTGTTGCAAACAAACAAATCATGTGGGTTTATGTGTGTTATGCTCATGATGTCGCGAAGTCATTCATGTGAAGGACTGAATTATGGTGAGACTCACAGACACGCGGCAGCTGCCCGTCAGAATGGTGGTGTGCAGGGTGAACTCTATGCTCTCAACGTGCACGCTGTCTGAGGAAGTGTGGTGAGCCTCGATTTCCTCGTCGGTGGCTGAAACAAGCTGGAACAGAGGACAACTCAGGTTTTTGTGTATGACCTGATAAAGAATCATTTTGCACTGTTTATACGCATTCAAATATATATATATATAACTGGATACATTAAAGGGTAAATCTTAGATGACACATTCTTTAGCAAAATCACAGCAAACGAAGATTCATAGACGTGCTTTTAAAAGACGTTTGATATTATAAACTTAAACAGCCTTCCTAAAATAGACAGACGCTTGGCTTGAAGTGATTGATAACAATTATAATATTCCCTTTTGTTGTATCCAAATTGAGGGTCAAAGGAAACAGGGTGTCATATGTTGTATAAACCCCTTTGAGGCAAATTTGTCATCTGTGATTCGGGGCTATGTGACTGAAACTGACTTCACTTAATGCTTTCTGATTGTTAAAGGTTTGTGTCATTCCATACTGTTTGCAAACACAGGCTCATATTTTGAAATATGATCAGCAGAGAAATAAAAAAAAAATGTTTCAGCATCTTCATATGTCATGTGTTAAGTGTATAAAATGTATTTGAATGTGTGTTCAAACACCAGAGAAGCAATGAAACAACGAAACCTACCATATAGTGACATTTTTCGCAGCCTTTCATTGGACTGAAGGCTTGAATCTGACGCACCAATTTGGTGCGGACGGTAGCACAAGGCATCCCAAAGAGCCTGGAGGAAGAGAGCAATTATCACAGTGTGAACACATTATTCATAAAATGACAGAAAGCAGCTACAGTTTGCTTCCGGCTGATGCTTTTGTGCTATCTAATGTTTGGCACTGCTAGGTGACAGAATTTCTTTCTGAGCTCGAACACAAAGACACAAAGAAACCAGTCATGAACAACAATCTGTGAGTCTTACCACAGCGTTCTGCAGAAAGCATGGTAGGGAGGGACAGGTTGGCTGGCCGCTGGAGAGCCGAACAGTCCTGCAGCGAGAGCAGAGGCCAGCAGCAGCTGCAGAGGCCTCATGGTTGCAATGAAGCGGGTTTCTTCTATGTGGCAAGTGAGTGACAGTGCTGGTTTGCTTGCTCTGTGGAGTGTGAAGTATCACTGCAAAATGTGAGCTTATAACTGCGTGAGTAGATACATGTCCGAGGAAAAGTCTGATCTAAAAGGCTCGTCACGAGGGCCAGACATTTAGCAGATCAAAGATCATGTCTTAAGTCACAGCTGTTAGAGTTAATGACCAGTTATGTGCATGTGTTTGTGCTTATTTATTTCATACAGGCAGTTCTAATGCCCTGGGTCTGATAAAAACCTGGTATTATAGCATACCATGATTAAGCACTTACATTTTTTAAATCTGAAATACTAAACATATATAGACTGGTCCATACCCACTGAGTACAGCATACCATGACTTAGTCATACCAAAATTTTGCCATTTTGAAGCATTTTTCTGTTGTTATAGCGCCACCCAGTTGCCAATTAGAGTTAAATTTCTCCAGTCACCTTGAGGCGTCCTGTTCTACATATCTACCAAGTTTAGTAAAAATCCATATGGCGGTTAGGCCTAGATAAGAAATGAGCTCTCTAGCGCCCCCATTTTGTTTGATGGGGTCAATAATGGAGGGGTCCCCTCAGATTATGTGTGGTCATATGCCTACAAAGTTGCGTGGTGATGGGTGAAACCCTTGAGATGTTATACACCTTTATGTGATGAGCCACGCCCTCCGCAATATTCATTGCCTTATAGAAGCTCAGTTCTAGTAAGTTTTCCAACTTTTGCCAAGAGGGAACTTTAGATATTGGTCCCTAGATTATGTTCACCCAGTTTCATGCAGATCGCTCAAACTTCCTAGGAAGAGATCCATTTGAAGTGTTTTTCAAAACATTCAAAATGGTGGAAAATCTACATAAGCGGAAGTTATGGGTTCTTGAGGCAAATGTGTTCCTCATGAGGAGAGACATCTCTGTGCAAAGTTTGGATGGATGTCCAATCTGTGTTGATTGTAAATAAAGTCGATTGAAGCAGTACATTCCTCAGTATGTGTTGTATTGACTGAGAAAGCTGAGTTTACAGCTGCAAAATCTGTCTGTCACTTATTGTAACAGACACGTAGCTGGAGGCAAAGAACTACAGGCAACTGTGAGAGAAGTGACGAACTCTGTTTGGTGAATCAATCTTTAATACATGCAGTATAGAGAGAAGACCCAAGTGTTCTCTGCCAACCCTTAGAATGTACAGATTTTTATACCATACTGAGGCTCTGACCCCAATTTACAACCAACAGCTGCACTTGTAAAGAAGATTGGCCCCATAAAACACATTCACACTACTACAGGAAATTCCCTTCATCAGATAAAACATGACATGCCCCCAAGATCTAAGAAATTAACCTCCAATATAGTCTTGAATAATTCCAGCGCAATGCTCTCTCACGCCTGAACAACAAAATAGGTCCATTTCCACTGACTCACATCAAAATACAAATGTTCTTACAATCGCAGTTTTAAACACGTCCTTAATGTAATACAATGGTCACAGTTCCTCCGCAGAACCACTTGGTTAGGTTTAGGCTTTTATCACAAACATAACATGATAAACATTACTTCACATACAGTACATCACTAGCATCGCATGATACATACTAAGCTACATTATCACTAAAAGTTGTCAACCTTGACTTTGGGACGTGAATGTCAGTCTCCTGGGTGAAAGTCCTGTGTTTGTTTGTTTTAATCTTGAGTAACTGGGTCAAGGTTTCTGGAGAGAGATATTGCTATTAAAGGGACATCAGTTGTATATTGGCAAAAAACGATGTCTGCATTCATAAATATGTCATCATTGGTGTATTATTACCTCCAATAATCTGACTTATTCTCGTAAAAGGAGAATTTTGGATTTGTTTGTACACTGTGTGGGTAAGTTGTCCGGGGGTTCCATTATTCCTCATCGCCAAGAAAGCGCAAAAGGGAATCAAAAAGGCAACGTGACCCGGCGAATTCAAAAAACGAGGGTTAGCATCAGGGTAGCTTTTCCCAGGTGGACAGAGCTGCTGAAGGAGAGCCGCTAACAGCTGTTAGCCGCTGTTAGTGGCTCTGTGATGCAAGGAGAGGGAAGAGGTGTGTGAGGCTGAGCCACTTGTCAGTTGTCAGACGTGATTTGTTTTGATTGACACCCGCCCCAACAGTCCTACGTTGTAAACACAGCCAGCATGGTGAGGAGGGGGTTTGTCAACTCGCGTCGCGTGTGTCTGTGTATTTTTTAATCATGTCACCACTGAGTAAACTCACATCATCCTTTCCTGTACATACTTATCAGTATCAGTGAAACATGACTTTAATGCCTAAATGAATGAATGGATGGGAATTATCGCTTGTCCCCAGTGAAACCAGCCCCGTATGTATAGGCAGTAGCTACGTGGCATAAAAATCCAGCGATACTACCATGTTGTCAGGATCAGAAGAGGGCGCTGCAGCTGCAACAGTAATGATGGTCTGTCCAAAAACTGTATGGTAAAAATAAATTGCACACATGCAGAGCCACAATCAAATTCCACTTTTTATTGGTATTTTTCTCAAGGATGGGGGAAAAACTATGTTTCTAATTTAAATACAACGAAATCATGACACGATCTGGTGAAGTAATTTCAATAAAGCTCGTCAGGCTTTGCAGGTCCTGAGTCTGTAGCCCAGGCAAGCCCATTCATTGGTCATCTCAGTGAAGCCCGGCTCTGAGGTGACGCCGCTCGCTAAGGTCAAAACATTGATGGAAATAAAAGCATTACATTTTCATGCTTGAAACTGATTTTTAAAAACAGAGATGTCTCTGAAGTTTAAATCTCAATAAAGCAAAGAGGCACACTAATACACAGCATAAAAACTGATCATCCAAAAAGAGATAATCCATGTTGTGATGTGATCCTGAACTCACCTGACAGCAGGTTGTAGAGGTTGCAGTAGTTGAGTCCACCATCAAGAAGGCTGGTGAATCCAAGAGAGCTGGACAGGCCCTGGAAAGGAAGCAAGTAAATAAGCTTACACACAGATTTATACTTGAGTTGATGCAGTGTCACAGATGACTTATATAGACAAATATAGAAATATGAAATGACCCGTTGTTGCCAGATTGTGAGCACATACTGACTTAAAGGATTAGTTTTACTGTAAATCCTCTGTCAGCCTACAGCATTTCTTTGTCTTTTTCAGCATTAATGAAAATAAACTTGGGGCTGTTCAGACGTGAACCCACAAAGTGGAATCCCACATTTTATAATGAACCAAACCATCAGGCCTGAAGTCACATCAAACATTAAAGGGGAACTAATGTTTTTTTTTTTAAATCTGGGCCCTGCTTTCCGATCTACTTTTGTCTAAATGAGTGATAGGATGTTCAATATGTGACATTTCTCCAGTATGAAGCTAGGGCTGACCTGCCTGCAGCCCGTGAACGCGCGCTATATTAAATAATAGGGCACTCAGACAGTGTCAAACAACGTCAAAATATGTCCACTAAAAGTGCATTTTTTCCACACAGATAGACTCGGATTGTTAGTGTAATTATCCGACAATATAACCAAAAGGAGAAACGAACGTCTGTGTTTACCTTTAGCTGGATTCAGACATGTTCCTCTGCCTGTTGCTGCTCCCTCTCTCTCCTCATCCAGTTGGTCAAAATTGGGTAAAAATTTAGCCATGACTACTCCAAACAGAGTAACTCCTCGCATTTGTAAGGTCACTCCAGCGTTAACTTCCTGCAACAACTCAAATCTCGTGAGGCGTGAGATTTCAGAGCCAGACTTTCACTCTCTGACTGAGTGTTTTGACTTGCCACGACAAACATGTCCAAATTTTTACCCAGTTTTGACCAACTGGATCTGGATGAGCCATTTGAATTTGATGACCACCCGTATTTATTTGAACACTGACGCACACGGACGCAGAGCTCACTGAAACTGAAGAGCGGACGAGGAGAGAGGGAGCAGCAACAGGCAGAGGAACATGTCTGAATCCAGCTAAAGGTAAACACAGACGTTCATTTCTCCTTTCCGTTATGTTGTCGGATAATTATACTAACAATCTGAGCCTATCTGTGTGGAAAAAAATGCACTTTTAGTGGACGTATTATGACGTTGTTTGACGCTGTCTGAGTGCCCTATTATTTAATACTTCATACTGGAGAAATGTCACTCATTTAGACAAAAGTAGATCGGAAAATAGGGCCGAGGTTGAAAAAAACAGTAGTTCCCCTTTACACTAGAATTACTGCCTCACAGTTGTAGTCAAGATGATGCAGCATTCAGTCCAGACTCATGAAGTATATGCTATGAAGGCTTTGAAGGAATTCAATATGAAGTACTGAGTGGAGTTTTATTGAGGAAATGGAAGTTAACACTGTATTGACATGTATGATTCCAGGGAGAAACATCCAGTCTTCATTTCAGATATGGGTGCTGCTGCAAAGGAGCTACAAATTCCAAAACATGGTTGTTTCACACACATCTTCCTCCACACAGAAGATCAATACAATCAAGGTGGACCCCAAAGATTAGTGTCACCAATTCAGTATCCAACCCATGTGTTCCTGTGTGATGACGTTGCATAAGAACATTATGATATCATAGTGAAGCTGACCTTTAACCTTTTGGATATAGAATGTCTTCACATCGTCACATTATTTTATTCTATTTTTGTCACAATTAGCGAATGAATTCTTGAGTAATGGCCAAAAGTGTGTTTTGTAAGGTTACTGTGACCTCTAACCTGCAAAATCTAATCAGTTCATCATTGAGTCTGAGAGGAAATTTGTGCCAAACCCGAAGAAAAATGCAGGTATTCAAGAGCTCTCTTGTTTTGAAGTATTTGATGAACTGACTGGAACAAAGATGAGATGGAAATGAGATGACTTACTTGTTAGCTGCCTCCATCATCAGCTCAAAATAAAGTGATGTTTATTTCAGAAAGTGTTTCTGACGTTATTGGCTACTTCTCCTCAGGGAACAATTTCATGCATAAATCTAATACATGACAAAATATGTGAACTACATACAGTGTTTATGTCTTTCTTACGCATGACACAAGTCCCCATATATACTTGTATCATATACCTCATCAAACTGTATCCAGAGGACATTAAAACTTGGTTTAAACAAGTCTTAATCATTAACATTCTGAAATCAAGTTTTCTCTTGATAAAAATTGTGTTTTTATTTCTCTAGAATTGTTAGTGTGTTTATGAAAAACTCATTGCTTTTAGAGATGGATTCATCAATTTAAGTGAAATTAAAATAAAAATCAAAAGGCATCGTGGCCTTGCCCCTAAAATGACAAAATTCCAGGCCTGACTGTGACATATATCGGCCAGAGAAAGAAGGTAAACCAGCTGTTATGTTGGCAGATCATACACACCTACCAAAGGAATAACTTTTTTAAATTGTTTCACATCTTGTTGTAAAGCTCTAACTACAGTTTTACAAAACCTACTCCTGTATCGCTTAATATAAACATAAAATATAATGGAAGTCATATAATGGATACTCACAGTCATTCGGCAGCCACCGGTCAGTATGGTGGAGCTGAACGTGAAGGTGATGTTCTCTCCTTCTGGGTTGTCGATGGAAGTGTGGTTGGCTTTGATGGACAGAGATGTGGCTGACACAAGCTGGAACACAAAACATTTCATTGCACTAAAATATTTTAATTTCTGCCATAATGACATTACTGTACATGTGATTTCTGTTCTTTTGTGTTAACTAAATTTCACATTTAACAGAAGAGCAGTTCTTACCATGTACTCAGGGTTGAAGGCTAAAATCTGCTGCACTACTTTGGTGCTGATTTCAGCACAATTTGTCGCAAAGAGCCTTTAAAAAGAGAAGTGACACGGTTTGGACACGTTCACAGCATCAACAATTTACATTAACACGCTCAAAGTTTTGTTTAAAATCACAGTAAATTGAATTTTCCTCACTAAATAATGTTGTCTGAACACAAGAGACATTAAATGATCCTAACTCACCACATTGTTCTGCAGAAGGCATAGTAAGGAACTGGGACAGGAACTGGGACAGTGACAGGGGCAGGGACTGCAGCCAGATAGCCAAACAGTCCTACAAAGAGAGCAGAGGCCAGCAGCAGAGTCTTCATGATTGAAATGGAGCAGGTTTCCTTCCTCCTGTAGAGCAGAGCTGGAGTGAACGGGTGCTGAGAGGATGCTTCCCCTTGTAGGCCACTTTATACAAAATCTTATGAGGCCCAGTAAAGATCCTTGAAATCAGTTTGGTTCAGGGTGTGACATGCATGTCTTGTGGTGACTGTCTGACTTGGCAATAAAATGCTTGTCGTTATGAATTGTGCAAATACTAGAGCACATGTTTATGCCTTTGAAATGCCACCTTGATAAAAACAAATTTAGGATGTCAGTGGAGTTCAAGAAAAATAATGTTTAGATGTTAGCTTCATAATGGAGCACTTGAACACTTCAACCCCCAAATGATCATTTGTTTGTCAGTTGCTCACCCTGAGTTACACTGAATTTGTGAAGAAAACCTTGTTTTTTGCACATGCCTCCACGGTGAACGAAGAATCCAAAAACAGAGACAGTTTCAGAGAAGTTGAAGTGTTTAAAATAGTACCATTTTAGTGAAAATGCAACAACCAACACAGTTTTCTCCCCTTATCCCCTAACAAAACTTAATTTCCTTGCCATTGGCCAAGGGCTAGATTCCAACTCCGACCCCTTGCTGCATGTCATCCCCCCTATCGCTCCCCATTTAATGCTAAACTTTCCTATCGAATAAAAAAATCTTTAAAAAAAAGAAAGAAAACAAACTTAATTCACTGTCCTGTATTCACTTGTATCCACAGTTCTTGTCTTTCTCGCCTTATTTTGTTAGTGTTCTGTATTTTGTCTTGCAATAAAAAGAAAATAAATACATTTTAAAAAAGAATTTCATCTCTTTTTGGATTATTCGTTCATCATGGCGGCATGTGCGAAAAAAAAGTTTTCTTCGCAAATTCAGCCTGACACAGGTCAGTATTTGATAGGCAAATGATCAATTTGTTGGTTAAATATTCCTTGAGGTGTGGAGCACTCGTCAGCAACACCTTTGTCCCTAAATTGTGTCCAACAACTAATAAATTATATAAAAATGATACTGGGGTGGACATGTAAATCACTGAAAAACATATCTCAAAACTTGGATGGAAAAAAATCTGTCTGCGTGGCTTGATATCACAGTTCAAGATATGGTTTTTATTTTTTATTTTCATTCTGATTCACTCATTCAAAGCTAAATAAACAAAGCTAATTAGTAAACTATTTTGTCACTGACCAGCCACTCGACATTGTTAACCAATAATTAAGTAATGTCATGCACATCATTTGTTATTCATGAGGTCACTGTGACCAAAACGTATATCCAGCAGAAGTCCTCTGACTTGTGAATGACTGTAATGATTATTGGTGCATGTTACCGTGTAATTGAAGAACCTTGTGATTTCACAGAGGACCACTTTAATCAGCCAGGGTCACTGAAACAAGCACACACACACACAGACATACACACACACACACACAGCTCATCTTTATTTATAGAAGCCGTGACATGAGTACAGTTAACCCCATGTGAAAAAAAACCAAAATACAGTTTATACCGTTTACTGCAATTTAAAACATTTTAGCATCTGGACCTTAAAGGGACTCTAATCGTCATATCTGCTATACCAGTGACAGACCACAAAGTGACAAAACTTCTAATTCAAGCAACTCCACTAATCCTGCTTGAAGCAATTAGTTGTGAGCAGCTTGCGCACAGAGATACACGGTAACAAACAAACAAACAAACACACCCACAAACTAAAATATGGAATAAAATCTAACTTCACCCCCTGAGACCCTGTGTCTTCATACTACATTTGGGGTTTCCTTGACTTTATGCTTCACTCTGCCTAACTTAAACCTGTTGTCCTTGTTCGTGGACGCTTTTTTGTGCCATTTAGAGGCAGTAAGCGCACAGTACACCACTCCATCCAGGAGGATCCTGATCAGATGCCCGAGCCACCTCAACTGATCCCTTTCGACGCGAAGGAGCAGCAGCTCTACTCCGAGCTCCATCTGGATGTCCGAGCTCCTCACCCTACAGTATCATGGAGGAAACTCATTTACACCGCTTGTATCCGCGATCTCATTCTTTTGGTCACTACCCAGAGTTCATGACCATAGATCCTCAGTCTGCAGCCAACTCTGACACAAACGTTGACAAGGTACACAACCTGAATACATCACAATACATTAAACTTGTGATTAATAACATTTGTAGTTTAATATGACAACAGACTGCGTCAATAGAAAGTATTTGTTAAAAGACAAGGAATTTCTCATCAGCTCGTTAAAGGACATTGGGACTTTATCATCGCCACGTTTGAGGATATAGTGACTTTATTATCATTGACAATGTTTAGTTTTTATACTTATCAGATCCTTCTAATACCAAATAGCTAGGAGAAATCAAAAATGTGAACCAAACCAAAAAAGTTTGGGTCTCAGGAAGTCAAGGAGCATTTAAAAGCTGGCATGCAGAGTGGATAAATAATTTTGATGCACTGACGGCAGCAGAGAAAATTCACTTGCCAGAGCCTGAAGAAGCCAATATATTTGCTGCTTTCGGGTCTCTTTGTTCCACTTCACAGACCTTTTGTTACAGACTCAATGTGCACCTGTGTCATTAAGAGTTGGCATGTTTCCGTAGACCTCCAAAAACCTTGTTGTCATTGTTTTGTGGCCCTTGGAGCTGTTGTTGTTGAGGGCACTCGGTCCCCAAACATAAGAGGGGAGTCTTTGTGAGACTGCGTGCCAAACTGAGGAAACTCTGTGTACCAAGTAGTTGCTCGCAGTAGAGGACCCTCTCCAAGTCTTTAGGTGGAGCCCTGGAGATGCTGCCACTTAGGGACTCATTAGTTCTGCTTGCCAGGGGACTTTAAAGACTAACCTGGGTGGAAGTGAATGGGAGGTCTGAACCTGATTGGAACTCTGTGCTATTCACGGACTGACTGGTCTCAGGAGACCATGTGTCTTCATGGCTGTTTAAAATGTGATCTGCCTGTCAGAGCGTGACCCAAGGAAAAGAAAAGAAAATACTTTCACATGACCTGAATCTGGTGCGTGGTTAGTAAGTTCTGTTGCTTATGTATGTGTGTGATTGTTTTTTTGTTTCGGGAAGGCTGTTAAAGACCCCGTGATGAAGGCAGCTATATGACGCATCTCTTATATCAGCCATCCATCATGCTCCTCACGATCAACTCGTCGCTCCTTGCTTTGGTTTTGGTCTTAAAGGGTTAATTCAGACTGACCAAAGTCACGCAGTAACACAAACTAACTAACTGATTGAAACGAGGTGGACCAGCAGCTCCTTGCAGCGTTTCATGAGATCATTGATTAAGTTTTACTTTTCGTTGAGTTCCCTGTTGAAAGCGCCGTCTGTTTGGACAGCATATGACTGGATAAACGGATGTTTTGATATAGTTTTGCTGTTAATTCATCAAGAATTTTCTCCTTTTCTGGATTCTTTGTTCCCTGCGGAGGCATGCGAGGAAAACAAAGTGTTCTTCCGTAATTCAGCGTAACACAGGATGAGTAATAAATAAGCAAATGATCATCTAGGGGATGAAGTATTCCTTTAGGGGTGACCTCCAAATATCATGGGACCTTTAAAGGTTGCATAAAATTCTATCATTACTTCATTTGTAAGGTATTTTAGGGAACATTAGAGAGCACACAGGAAATGAGAGGAGGGAGATGACAAATAGCACACAGCAAAGGTCCACAGCTGCACTCCAACAGGGAAGCTGTGATTACATGATCATCATGGTCCAGCAGGGTTCCTCCGGGCCGCATCTGATAGTTATGAAAAGAAAGGCAGCCTTTATTGGTTTCACATCTTAGTTACACCCACTGGTGACGCATGAGGAATCCACCGGAGATGTGCTGTTGTTATTTTTTTTGTTGTTCATCTCATAGGAACTTTAAAAGGCTTCACAGCGAGGGGCAGAACGCTCCGGAAGACACCACCTCCAGCTACAACCACGCTCCTGCTGCTAGCTGCTGCCTCAACTGTAGACCAGTCCACATACTCATATGAGACTGATATATACCAATATAGATATGTACAGCAGGAACTAGATTTATATTGACAAATAAAGAGAAAAAGGAGAAAATAAAGTGTACTAAATTCACAAAACCCCTGAAAGATACAGTAAATATATAGACAGACAAGACATTACACAGTTTATATATATATATATATATATATATATATATATATTATATATATATATATATATATCAGTCCATCCAGTCTTTGCCTCCATGATACCGAATAGCAGCCTGAAAACGGTTGTGAAGCGTTTTTCTCCTACTGCCACAAATTAAATAAAAGATTTCTTTTCAGATTGTTGAACAAACACAATCCTCTGATCTGTCCGTGACTATTTTGTTTTCCACCATATAATTAAAGAATTTGTTTATTTCACAAAGGACAGACGGACATACTTTATAAATTCAGATATGTTTGTTGAAGTATGACTTTTGTAGATCTGAAACCAAACCAAATTTCACGCTGTGAAATGACTGACATGTGAGGGTCGTCATCTTAATTAAGGTCACCTGGGCCCTTAGGCGATTAAAGCCTGCCTGTGTGTTCACTTTGTCCCGTCCTTCCCTACAGCTTCCAGACTGCATCACTGTCCTTTGGTCGACACCTTCAGCACCACCATAGCACATTAACCACACATTCATGCTGACATGGCTGACCTACACACTCCACTGTTCATCTGTATTAACCTTAGTGTTAATTGTTTCAAGTATAACCTTGCGAGCGCTCCCTCCTTGTCACATTCCATGAGCCAGTTTGTGACAGACTACCTCAAGCTGAGGTTTTCGTAGAGAACGATGAGGAAGCTACTGTGCAACTTTGGCCCAATCCCAATATTCCCCCTTGTCCACTACCTCTTGGCCCTCGAAATGAAGCAACGAGGGGTAGGGGTTGAAATCTTTCCCTAGGAATTGGGACACTACTTACTACGTCACTGCATCGGTTACGTTCACGCATACATAATTATTTTAAACAGGAAACCGTGAGCCATCTACATTTCCAACCGGCATCTGCAACATTACTGTAACATTAGCTTCTATTATGCTTGCTACTAACGTACCATTAGAGTAATAAGATATGTACGACAGGGGACTTCTGCTAGCTAGCTAACCGGCCAACATTACGAGGCAGCATAGTGATGCCAGCTGGCGTGTTATCGTAATGTGAAAAATCCGACAATTTTGCAGAACTGGACAGATGTCAGACGACAGATAGTGCGAGCTAGCTAGCTGGCAAACAAGCAACCTGACGACAGTAATGTTAGCTATGTATGAACTTTTTCCCCGTCTCTTGCTCGGTGGTAGCCAAGGTGACGTCTACCCCTCGCTGGCAAGTCAGCATCTGAAATCCCTCGCTCTGAAGGGCTAGTTTCATACTAACTACCCCTCGTTATGCCCCCTACCCCTACACGCAAAAAGGAATTGGGACACCACTACCCCTCGCGGGGACGTGCAAATGTAGCGGTTGGGCTAAAGTGGGGTATTGGGACGGGCATATACCATGATCTGGGTGTCTGAGAATTTTGCCCCCTTGTGTTCCAATATCTTTCTCCGTTTTTGGATTTGTTCACTCAGCAGGCAGGCAAGAAAAATCAACTCATCTTCCCAAAGTCAACGTAACAGGTTGTGAGATGTCCAAATCATCATTTTGTGGGTGAAGTATTCCTTTAATGTCGCATCTAACTGGTTTATTGTGCGTCTCCAGGGTGTCACTTTGTTGGAGAAGCGTACTTGAGGCGATGAACTATGAAACTTGTGTTTGTGTGTGAGAGCACGATACCAGGACACACTCGTTATGCACTTGTTTTATTTACAACACACAGCATTTTCTTTATCCATGGAATGAATGGCTTAAAAACAAAATTCTCCCAAGCAGACAATATACACTCTGTCTTTATGTACATATTATGCAATATGTGTTCTTCTCACACACTATGCCTCGAAGGATATACTGCATGTATCTGTGTATGAGATCTTGACTGCACTGATTGCAAATTGCTCCCCGTCTCCTCCGCACCCTTGCCTCTCTGGCGTATCGACCGCTGTCTAATCGGCCCCATCTACTTCCTTTTAACGACACTCCAAATTAGCCCTAATGCTTAGCAGCGTGTGTGAAGGCAGACAAAAAAAAAAAAAAAAAGCTCTGGAGTCTGGAGATAAACAGGGTCAGGTTGGAGCATTGAGACTTCCTGCTTACGCTTTAAAATGTCACACATTTCAAGTGATTTAAGAGTCAAAAAAGAGCATTTTTAATATGTGACCTTTTCAAGATTGTGATTTACCTCTGAAAGATGGAAAAGCATTCACACCAGATGTTCGTTGTTAAGAGAGTAACAAAAGGAGGAGGATAACTTGACTATGACTAGGAAAAATAAATAACATTTCAGACCCACTTTATTGACAGCTTCTTGCCTTCAGTACAATGCAATGCAAGATTTGAGGTGCTGAGCACAGAGGAATAAATACAGCAATAAATACAGTACCAACTCGCCTCACTGGCCGTCTTTAACTCACTCTCACTGGAGCTGTCAGACCATCACCACAAACACACACTGATAAGACATCACACACAACACTGAGCCAAAGGCTTTTGCTTCCACCTTAAATTACAGTGGTTGTGGATCAACATGGACGGATGTGCACTGCTGCAATTCAGCACTGCTTTAAGATGTTCCTGCCTTTAAAATGTGAACATTTTGTTTCACCAGTTTGACAATCGCCTGAAGATTGTAACAGGGAAGGACCGAGGCTGGAAGCTAGTCATTTCACATGGTTTATAAAAGATGACATCCAACAGAAACCTACAACGCTCATCAGTCAATCATTTCAACTTAACGGGAGAGGCTGGAGAGCACAAGGGTGTCTGAAAGATGCGTGAAAGAATGACATCTTAGTTTGAACAACGGCATGCATCGCCCTTATGTAGGTTTTAAAGTTTTCATCACTTCCAAATGATGACAAGATACAACCACATCTCATCAGTCACTGTTCCAACTCACTTACCCTTCATAGATAATATCTGTGATATGGCATGAAACAGCACTGTCTTGATATCAACGGAAGATTATGTCAGATATCCTGTACAGTTGATGGTGACGATCATTTCAAGTAAAAGAGTAACAAAATCAAGGAGCACAAATACATTTAAAAAAAAAGATGAATAATTAATCAAATAAGAATATATAATAATATAATAATGATGAATGCTCACAGACAGGTCGTCCGGCAAACTATGAGAAACACCACACATCCACACTGTGACATGTATGGCAGCGATCGAAGGCAGACTGCGTGACGACATGTTTAATTAGGATCCAGGCTGTGTATTGCATTTATTGTACAACATATGGGAGAAGCAGGAAAACGCTCCTCCTCAGTTTAGCTCCGCCACAGCTCAGAGAGAGTCTGCCTTTGTATCTGTAGGTGTGGATTTCAGGGGGGGGGACAGACGGACGCAGGGGACACGTCCCTGTCAATATTTAGAACATGTGCATGCAAATTGTGCAGAAAAATCCACCAGATTGCATAATATGAAATAAATAACTGCTAATTGACGCTGCAAATTTCCTGAGGGAGGAGCCCTAACCCCCTGTTACGTATATGCCCCCCACAATGTTGTAATGAACCCTATGCCCTTGTTTGTTTCCCTTAATTGTGTCTCATAGTCAGCTGATTAAAATCTTCGAAACATATTGTAGTTAATGTATGATGTCATCGATATATGCAACATCATAGATCAAGATATATATGTGAAACGTCTGCCGCCAGACTTGGTTTTGCTAGTTTTTGGTTTTTCCAATATGTTAATTCCAATGTTAGAGTCGTCCTATAAACATTTATTAGTAAATTGTTAATGTAACATTAGTATAGTTTCTGAATAATGGATGACTACAATTACAGTGCATAAAACAACCTGGCTCCATTACTGAACACACAGGCTGAACCAGTTTACTTTTTCCTTTAACATTACAACAGTAAGTGACTTTATTTTTTGTGGATTAATTCCTGTTGTTGTTTAGATATGTGTTTTCTTCTTTATAACAATTGTTCTGCTTTGCATTTCCTCAAAATCTATTTGCAATGACTTCATGAGAGGATGTAAATGCAATCTGGGCAAAAGCACTGGCCACTAACTTGACACTGCCTGTAATGAGCAGAGATGCTGTGATGACTTTTATTTAAAATGAGAAATATCATATGTGTCTCAGGCCCTGTCTAGATGTGTACAGATATACAGATACAGATACAGACCTTCGTTTTCCAAAACGTCTCTGTCCAAACTAGAACGCAAAAACAATCCTAAATGCTGCTATTAGCTGTCATGATGTAACCTTTTTCAAAACACCTATCGCAGATCTCATCACCACTGATTTCAGTTTGATACGGGATGAAGAAGCTCACTCAGGCGTATGTGTGATGCTCTCGACATGCTTAAGTCTTTCTGACAACAATCCCGCTCTTAAAAGTGTCGCATCATCTACTGGTTTGACCAGGTCTGATCCAAAACAGTGGACGCTGAGGTGGAGCAAAAGTTATTAGATCAAGCAGTGCTAAAAAACATTAGCAAACTAGTAGTCTGCCATTGTTGTCGCATCTAGCATATGCTCATTACACAAAGCGCGATTATGTCATTACCAAATGCTCCATTTTACACGTCCACACGTAGTACCGGAGTGTTAAAAAATCTGCACCTTAGAGGACGTTTTAAAAATCTCCATTTTAGTGACCTGAATATCTGTTTGTATGGACGAGAGGCCAAAACATAGAGTAAAATATCTGTTTTCAAAAATATCTGTATACCTATAGACGGGGTCTCATTTTCCTCCCTTTCTCTTTCCTCCCCAACACACTCTCTGTGTCTTCTGCTGTGTGAAATAGTATGTAAACTTACAGACCTTGTACAAAAGTTGAAAAGAAAACAATGAAAAATGGATTAGTGAAGCTGTTTAAAACGCATGGACTGACACTGTTTGGAGTATTAGTGTCCAAACTTGGCAGGAAAAAACAGGGAAGCGGGATGTTAGCTGTTCAATAACTGACACTACAGTGCAGTACAGTACATATATAGTGTGGGTAATTACTGTCGCTTTCGCACACACACACACACACACACACACACACACGCACACACACACACGCACAACTAACCTTCCCTTTCTCTCTCATCCCCTCCGGTGAGGCAGTAAATGAAAGCTGATAGCCTGCTTGCCGTCAGCTATTTAGCACTGCTTAGCACATTTTCAAGAGCAATGAACCCACCGTGGATCAAACTGTCCTTAACTAGTGGTTTTGAAGTTGCATTATGGGCAGTAATGAATGCCTTTTTACACTGTTTGTACTCCTACTGTGTCACTCAGTATCCACACCAGAGAAACGGAGAGAGAGAGAAGGGAGTTTAAGCAATCTGTGATTAAGGCAGTCTCATAAATATTGCAGAGAGGTTTTTGGCCCCCGATTTGGAGAAACACTGCCACAACAGTCTTGAGTTCCCAGCTCTTACTAACGGCTGCTTCCTCTCCCCACAGATTACAGAGCAGACGGGTGGACGTGAATACCAACGGCAAAAGAAAATCTCGAGTATGATGCCACAATGTTCGATCCATGGAGGGAAAATATCCCATCAAAAACAACATCGAGCAGTAATCCTCTTTGGAAGAAAAGGTCATATTTGGTTTGTGTATCAGTCCTCCACACAATGAATAATCTTTTACAGGGACCCTAGATGAAAAAAAAAAGCACAGCTCAGAGCGATTTAATTAAGAAATGAAAGTAAAGTAGAAGCCTATATCTAATTTGTCCACTGAAGTTAGTGCTAGGGGCTTTTTAAGCGGCGTGCAGAGACGAGGATAGACAAAGGTCCCACTTACAGTAGCTTAACTCTGTCTCCCTTAATTGAGTTCATTCCAAGATACAGAAAAAAGTCAAAGCAGATACATACATATTAGTTGGACACAGGAGATGTGGCTCTCTCACTGTCGAGTTCTGCTGATCGTTTCGCTTCCTCTCAGCTTGTTACGAGTTCAAGCCGTTTTAAAATCTGCCAACATGGCAATCCTTATGTACTGTACCCTTTACAGTGCTTCCAATTACTGTACTTAGGGCTTCAAGTAATAGCTAGACCTCTATCAGAGCTTCACACCCCTCTCTATACAGTGCCGTAACAGTCCCTCAGACCCACTCCTGCATGGAGCGCTTGCAGTACAGTATGTGGCGCTGTGTGCTCTTCCTCCTGAACTGGAAAACAGTGTAGAGGAGGACCATCATGCACAGAGCCAGGACACAGGGAATAGCGATGGCAACTGCTTTCTCCGTGCCCCCTGCGCTGTCCAGTTTGATGACGACGTCCACGTCGCCGGTGTCGTAGTTGTTGTGTTCCTCTGCTACTGGCGGGTTCCAGCCCCAGTCAGGGTCTGGGGCAGGTAGACCGTCGCAGCCCATGAAGTCCCTCAGGATGGACCTCGGGTAGCTGGGCTCCACACGAAGCATCTGGTTGTTGAACTTCCAGTACTCCTTTCCCTTGTAGAAGTAGGTGAAGCCTGGAGGGAGGTGATGTGGGACACAACAAAGTCACTTATATGCATCAACTTTAGTACTGTGCAGTTGCATTAACGTCTGTATTGTGCAGTAGCCGAATCAGTGACTATGTGTTAGTTGTGTCTCTCAACAAGAAAAGTCCACTCCCTGCTGTGTGCTTTTGATTTCATTGTTTATGAATGAGGCTGATCTTTTATCGTGGGGACAAAGTTTTACAGAAAAATATCAATATTGTTTCAAAAGTGGCAGATCGTTCGTAGTACGCACAACTCAGAAAGTTAATGTTGAGAGAACAATACGAAGAAAACACAAATTAAATTCTGATGATGTCTCAGAGTCCCGTAAAGTAAAAAGATAATTAATTTCAAATCAGTCTTGAAGAAATATTGTGCTGTGCTCATCTGAAGAGTAGTGTAGGGCTGCAACTAGCAATTATTTTTGTGCAATCATTTTGATTGTTTAGTTCAGGGCTGTGCAACATGCGGCTCTTAAGCCTCTCTTCAATGGCTTTCTTTGTCCGGTGGATTTTGTTTTTTCCAGTGGATTTTTTTTTAACGTTTCTAATTTAATTTTTATTGTTGTTGGCTTAAAGTGATTCTTACATTCTCCAGATGTAAAAATGTTTAGCCTGTAGAGCAGATAAAAAAGACGTTTTAAGATTTCATCAAAGGCATGATGCAATCTCCCCTAAATTTTGCTGAACTTCAGTGGTGTTTGCTCGTCTTGAGTCTTCCTACCTCAGCTAGCTATGGATTCCAAATCCAAAAAAGGAAACGTCTCAAAGGAAAATAGAGAATTTAATAGCACGAGAACGGATTTGCTTTCACCACCAACACTGCAAGTCAAAGTACCAGATAGGCTGACCACACACAGTCCACTGCACTAACTGAATGCTCATTTAGACCTATTTGAATGTTGATAAATGAGGCTAATTTATAGCCTGTATTACCTTCATGCTAGATTTTTAAAATTGTAATTTAATCAAATATTTGACATCTCTGCTTGAAAAATGACTCAAACAAGAAATGAATTATCAAAATAGCTAACAATGCACTGACTTCCTCTTTTCCTGTTTATTACTCTCATTTTGCACTTAATATGCAGCAAAACTGCTAAAGTGAACTTCCTGTTCTTTTGTTGTGCTGTTGCATTCACAACTAAAGTGATAGCAACACATACCAGACAAACTCGATGTCTCTGCAGAATCTGAAGGTGTTGCTCTTGATCTTTTTTTAAATGTCTCACAAACAACAATGCCAGTGTGCGAAACTACTTAGCTCCAATCTCACTGAGTAGTTACATGGTCCATAAAGCTGCCGTACCGTTGGCCTTATCCACAAAAGCCCCCTGTGGAGAGTCAGGGATGCCCTTCCAGATGCTGATGGGTTTGGGATAGCCTGGATCCATGGTCCTCATGTCCTCGTTATACCTCCAGTACCTACAACAGCCCACACAGAAACACTGCTGTCAGTACAGAGGTTAGTGAACATAGTCAGTCGGTGAGATGCAGCGCCTGTCAGACACATGAGCCCACAGCAACAGTGTTCTCATCTGGGTCAATCCAACGTAGAAGGAAAGTATACGTTCTTGTGAGTATGTGCAAACCCACACAAAGCAATCGGCACTGAGTAATGAGAGTTTAAGTAATCCAACAACTAAACTTGGTTACTAAATCCATCCATGCTAAAGCACAAGATCTATTTGTCAACATTTCTAGAGCACACAAAGGCAACTGGCTTCCTCAGTCTTTGAGCCAGAGCAAGTATCCTGCGATAAAACTCAGGCTGAGGGCCGAAATCAAACATGGTCATGTCAAGCCAATGAGAAAAGGGAATTTCTATGGCCTCTATCTGTATGGCTGGCATCTCCGGCACTTGGCAGCTCTCACCAAAACAATCCAGATTGATAAATAGCACAACAGGTACAAGGAAAAAATGGATTTCTGGTCTTGGGGTGAACTGTCCCTTTAGCATGGTGATATGAACATTTAAGTCTCCACCTGGTTACTACATCCAACTTCCTCCAATCAGTCCTCAAAAATGTGTGCAAGCACGGTCAAAAGGCATCACTATCATTCCCCGAAATATAATCACATTGTCATTATCTGAATGTTGATATTTCAGATTGATTTTGTGTGATAACCTATTTAAGACTTTCGAGTCACGTGTTCTGTTATGACTGAAACACCTTCTGCACAGTGAATAAAGTTCAGCGAGCGTATTTTAGTTTGTGCGAATCAGGGGATTTTAATTCGGATTTTGGCGTTTCCATCATAATTTTCCGGTGCGATACTTCTATATGCGCATCTAAACAGGCTGATGGAAACATGGCTATTGCTGCTGAGTTTTTCACTTTGAGCACCACAAGCAAAGTGCCATCTATTTCTATTATATTCGAGGGAAGGCAGATATCTCTACGGTCAATATCGCCAACACTTGGCAACTCACGCCAAAGCAATCTAGGTTGATAAATAGCACCACAGGTAAGACAAAAAACCTGACGCTGACATTGGGGTGAACTCTCCCTTTAAAACATACATCATAACTTTACACTACCACTAACATACTGGTTAAAAAATATTACAGATATCAGCTTTAACACAGCATTGAGACTTTGTTTATTTTTTTCCATGATAAAATGAAATGACAGCTCACAGGTCTGGCAGGTTTCAGGACCAGGTGCCCAGCATGAACCACTGAAGCAGCTTGAGTCACTTTTTTTTTTGGCACGCTGAGGACTACAAGCCGAGTGCCATATTGTTACATCATATTGAAGGCAGACATCTCTACGGCCGATATCTCCAACACGCTGCAACTCACCAAAACAATCTGGACTGATGAACACCACCACAGGTGAGATTAAAAATATGTATTTTTGATTTGGGGTTGAACTGTCCCTTTAATAAGATAATATTTCCTAAATATTATACAGCATTTAAGAGCAGGTTATATCATAGCACAGAAGCACTGGACCGCTACACGCTGTGTTTACAGTGACAGTCTGCTGTCTGTACTGTAACTTGCAGCCAGACTTAAAACAAACAAACAAAAAAACAAACCTCAGTCTGACCATTCAAAGATCTGCAACTGTCTTCATTCACATGACCAGAGAAAGCAGTCAGTCAATCATTCATACTGTGTTTATCTGCCTGGCAAATTTGTTTCAGGGGGTTGTTGTGATTGATCTGCTTCTCATACACTGGCGCCCACACACATAAATCTTGCTACCCAGTGTCATTTCTTTGAATTAGAACAAACACCGCCCTGTCACTGAGAGAGAAAGAGATGAAATCATGTTGGAGACGATGGACAGAACGTCCTGTTTGTCATGATGTGCAGCAGCAGGTTGAGGGATGACAGTATCATGACAAAGCATTTTGTCAGCTTTTACCACAGGGTCCTCTGACCTCTTAGGATATGATTTATCATGACAGCTGAACAAACATGTGAGTCACACTGGCGTACTATCAAACTTTAAAACCCTTGCGACGCACATAGATAAACAACACATTGTCTGATTTGGTTGATTAACTCACTTCCAACTGCGGGTAACTAACTACAACCACAAATAAATCAATGGGTGTTTGCAAGTCGACCAAATGCTACGAATAAATTACAGAAAAACACTTAAAGGTCCAGTGTGCAGGATTTACAGGGACAGTGAGGGAATATAACAGGTATGTTTTCTTTCTCCTGAAAATAAGAATTCCTGTGTTTTCATTACATTACAATGAGCCGTTTATATCTACATAGGGAGCAAGTCCTCATCCACAGAGTCCGCCATGTTGTTCTGTGCTATCCCAGCATGGATAAACCAAACAGTGGCTCTAAATAGGGCACTTCTTGTTGTCACATTTGCCGTCATAGTTAGCAGCCCTTCTGCAACGAGCAGCATTGGAAAAACACTTATTTTTGATGTGACACTGTTTTATTCAGTGTTGTTTAAATCGCTGTGTTTGTTTGTTTGTTTTGAAGAAGGTGCTTATCTAGGGCCAGGTCGCAGGGCAGCAGGTCAAGCAAAGCACCCCAGACGTCCCCGTCCCAAGCAACGCTTTCGGGCCCTTCCTGGGGCACCCCAAGGTGTTCCCAGGCCAGATGAGACATGTAATCCCTCCAACATGTTCTGGGTCTCCTCCTACTAGTGGGACGTGCCCAGAACATCTCCAATGGGTGGTTCCCAGGAGGATCCTGATCCAATACCCGAACCACCTCAACGGACCCCTTTCAACGCAAAGGAGCAGTGGCTCTCCTCCAAGGTCCCTCCGGATGTCCGAGCTCCTTATCCTATCTCTAAGGCTGAGCCCAGACACCCCACCGAGGAAACTCATTTTGACCGCTTGTATCTGTGATCTCATTCTTTCCGTCACTACCCAGAGCTGCACCAAACTGCTGATCCATCTCAAGCTGCAATCTACCCTCACTCATGAACAAGAGCCCGAGATACTTGAACTTGCCTCGCTTGAAGAAGTTTCTCCCAAGAAAGAGGAAGAGACCTCTGCAGATAATTTGGCTTCTGGCAAAAACCAAAAACCTCCTGAATGTCTCAGTCTTCAATTATCAGAGAAAATAGGTGGGCACACATTAGCAGGTGCTGGGCTAGCAGCCTCTCTGCAATGAGCCGAACAGCGTCAGTGAAACACTGATTAGTAACGTGTTTTTGCCAGTTTATATCACCAGGTCTGTTTGTTTTGAGGAGGAAGAGACCTCTGTGTATAATTCAGCTACTGGCAAAAACCTCCTGAACAGTGAACACTGAAGGAATTCTAACCGAGAGTTTTAGCTGGTTGCAATCTGCTACTAAATCCCACTTTATCTTACACACTGCTCCTTTACACTCTGAAGTAATGCAATCCCATCACAAATGTTGCTCTATCACCAGGTCAGAACGGGCTGAATGCTAACAAGCAGCATTTGTCAGTTGTTGAACAAGCAATCAGTATTTTCAAAGCAAAATGTGACAGTTTATAGATCTTAAAGTAACACAGAGTCAACTTATTTGCAAAAACAAAATATTTTATAAAAACTCAGCACATTTTTGCTCTGAGAAATTCCAGTTTCGGCCAACTACATAACTCCATAACAGTGCTAGTGATCGCTCCACACAGACCTGTCTCCTTTGAAGAAGTAGGTTTTGGCGACATCCTCCCACCAGACAGCTGTCTCAATACTCTGAGTGGGCATGCCGCTCCCGAACAGCGAGATGTCCTGAGGGTACGAAGGCTGGAGAGTTGTGTCCTTGAAGACCCAGAAACGGTTTCCTAAAATACACACACCGAGTCAGGAGGCTCTGGGACAGAGACATTATCATAAAGATGACCTCAAAAATTGCACACGACAAAACACTGCCGGCTCTCAGCTCATTCAAGCCCTCTGTGTGTGTGTGTGTGTGTGTGTGTGTGGGAGGGGGGGGGGGGTTGTGTTTTTTCCCAGTGAGTCTGTTCATTTCTATTCGCATGATTTCAAAGGTCAGATGTATCACCTCGTTTACAAAATATCTGCACAGCAGAAAATCTATGCAGTGTTATCTATAATACAATAAACAGCCAGATGATGCTCTGAAGGCAACTCCACCGAGACTTGTTGTTTTCAGTTTTATTGAAGCTATTGTTGCATTTAATTCAGTTTGATCACAAGTGCCTCAGGCAGAGTGAGGAGAGCTGCTGTGGTGGTGTGCTTGCAGTAAGTAGCTAGACACTCGCATACACACACATGCAGTTAAGTCCCCCTGAGTAAATAAATAAAGCATGAGGCACTCTGATCCCACTGGGTGACAGATGTCATGTTAATCTGCCTGATGGACGGATGGTTGTACTGGACCTGCACCCGTTCTGTTTCCATACAGAGTGCAAAACAACCTCAAAGTCATCCGCTCAGATGCTATATATCAAAAGATTGCTGTATATTCATGCTCTTTAAAAGTGTGATACATTTTTAACTATGGAAAATGGTTAAAGGGTCACTTGTGTAATTTACTGTAGACTTTTTATTTTTTGTGCATTAACTTGATTTATTTCATGATAGTAAATTGAATCTGGAACAAAATAATAAATGTGGAACTTTTGTGTACACAAATTAAAGTTGTGTTTACATTCAGTGTTTTCACCAAAATGCCTTATGTGCATTCCCTTCTGCATAAAACATCTGGAAAGCTGACTTTTACAGTTTTAAATTCTGATTTGTTCACATCCATGTTTGCTAGCTACTGTAGCAGTGTTCTTTTTCCACGCCTTTGCTGGTGCATTGTTACATTACTTGGTGCCTTACCACCACCAAATGTCTGTTAGCAAAATAACATAAAACCTTAGGCAAAAATGCAAATCAGGTTGCCAGGTTGCTCTCACGCGTGCATGTGCATTATAGCGTATTTGCAGAATATTAACAAAACAACAGAGCTGTAGTCAGGATTAACTTAATCAAGCCCAAATCAAGCCTAAGACCAGGTCCAGTTGAGCCAGAAGCTCCTTTTACACTGCTAGATTTTCCACAAATGTTGGGCCGTTTTGCCAGCAAGCTGCGAGCGTTTATACACACACAGGCGGATTGGCAAGTTGATCCAAGGTGCCCAATTTTCCGCCTCGTAGGGTAGACATATTGGCAGAACCCTTTTAGTTTAAACAGACCGAGGCGGCCTTCTGCAACGGGAGGGGCTGTTGAAGACTTGTGGGAGGAGCTGTTGATGACGCTGCACATGCGACCCACTAGCGGTGGATAAACAGGAAACAGCTGATAGCAGGAATTAGCGAGCAGCTAATAGCAAGAGGGAAACACAAACCTGACAGACACTGTAAAGATGAGCAACTGGGGAGACAAGGAATTGTGCGCCCTCCTTGTCCTCGCAAACGAAGAGGCCATTAACCGTCAGATGACAGGGACGGTGAGGAATAGGCCGACTGACTGAAGGACTGACCAGCCGCGGCTTCCCTCCCACGTCACTGTTTACGTCACACGCTGAGCTACACGTTTTGTTACTTGCTCACGCCCCCCATTGCCCCGAAAAAGGCGCATTCTGTATAAACAAAAGTAGGTAGGCGCCATTTTGCTGCACTCCCCGATTTGTTTTTATACTGCCAATGCTGAAAAAAGACTGATTGGTCTTTCCTGCAAATTTGCACAATTCCTGTCTAAAAAGGGCTAAAGTCAAAAGCAAATCCAGAGTAAACTGAGTCCTGCTCAAGACCATAATAGGCAAGAGTGTCTTTCCAATGCTAATATCATAATTAAGGTGTTAGGATGGATAAATAAGATTTGACTGATCCTTCTACTAATCAATGCATAGAATTTAGCTGTGATGACCATTACATGTTTCTACAGGTACGAGAGCTGAGGCAGAGGGGGTGTTGTTTTTCTTTTTTCATGCAACATGTTGGTAAAATCAGGCAATTTTCTGTTCAACTGATCCTGAATAGGCAGACAGGAACAACTCGACCAGTTCTCAGTATCTGAGCCCAATACCAAGACAATGCAAGTGCAAGTGGTCCAGAGACCAGACTTAAGGGCTACAGTCCTGCAAAACGGCGACCCATTCGTACAAAATTTTTGCTCTATAGCACTACTAGTGGGCAAAAACCTCACTGGTTACCTTTAATATGTAGAAGAAAAAATATAATCTAGAAATGGAAAAACTCTCTTGCATTTATTACCTTTGAAAAAGACAAACTTCCCCTCGCTGTTTTCATACACGGCATCAATTTTGGGAGGCAAGCCTTTCCAGAAGTAGTTGATCTGCATGGGGTAGCCAGGGACGACTGAGTTGTCTCGTACCCTCCAAAACCACTGGTCCTATAGAAATGGATAATGTACAATCATCATCCGTCTCATCATCATTCCAAACTGCTTTACTAGCATCCATGTTGACTCAGACTGTTCATCTACTCTACCTTGAACACAAAAAGCTCCTGCCGGAGGATGGCCAGAGTGTTGAAGCCCCCATCACAGATGTTGGGTTTGGAGTTGGGGTTGGAGGGCTTGGCCCCCTGCGGAGGGCGATGGGGTCTGGCATGGCGGTCATGCTTACGGGGGTCTGAGGGAGGGTGGAAGCGGGGAGGCGGGACAGTAGGTGGAGGCCTGGTAGGCTGCGGTGCTCTATCTGGTGGACCTGAAAAGAACAAAAAGTATTTCATCTTCCTTCCAGTTCTTGGACCAATGCACCTTCAATGTTGGCACAGATCGTTTGGCCTCTTTTGAGCTCTGTTAGTTGACTCATGTTGGCTGTCCTCTTTAGCAGCTGACAAATGCTGCTTACTGGCAATCAACCCAATATGACTGAATGTTGCAGCAGCATTTGCAAGAGTGACTAAGTCATTGCAGGGCCTCAGAATTAATAATATTTTGTTAAAGAAATGTTGGAACAATATAATGCATATGTAACATTGCTCTAAATGGCTCAAGCAAACTCATTTCTAACTGCTAGAATTTACAGAAAAAAAAGTTTTGTTTATCTTTGTTCGAATTCTTCATCATAAAGCATGAGACTAACATACGAAGCAAAGAGTTACCATAGATTTTCTGGATGCCCTGCAGGTCATCGTGAGGTAGTTTGAAGTTCTCTGTGTCCATGTACTGGTAGAAAGGAGCCATGATGGCGGTGGGGTCGTTAGAGTGTTCCAGACCGAGGGCGTGGCCCAGCTCATGCACCGCAACCAAAAACAAGTCGTTACCTGGAGAGGACAAGAGGACATTGTCAGTGCACTCCATCATATATGGCAGGTCTATTCAGCTGGGCACAGGAGCAACCTCTGAGTGGCTCCATACATAAATCTGATGGGCTGCACCATTATGATATGGAATCATTAATTTACTTGAACACTTGTTTCCAGAACAGGTTAACATATCATATCGAGGAGATTAGGAGTGTAATGTTTCGCATGTTTAGAGAAAAACTGTTGACATGTGTTATAAATCAAATCTGCAAATAAAGAATAAAGAAGCAAGAATAGCCACAGTGTTGAACTTTACATGATGTATAATCTAAACAACAGACAAATATCCCTGTGTGCACATTTGGGCTCAGGAACATTACCATTGGCATTAGTGACTGGGCGGTTTAACGCCACCCCAGAGGTGGACAGAATCTGTTTGTTGTGTAATTTAGGTGAAGTTGAGAGTGAGGTTCACTTCTTGTTTCACTGTCCTGTATATGAAGACAGAAGGAATGTACTTTTCAGTAAGATAACCTCCATCTATGTTGATTTATTTTGGCTCGATTTTTGTTTCAGAAAGGGAACCTTTTTTGTGGCTGAACTGGACTGAGTACTTAAATAACATGTACTTTTGATTGTTACTGAAACATCACTGTAATGGTGTCTTGTAAACCAATGAGGGCCGGGCACATGTCAGTGTGCATGACACACCCATACGCAGACAAACTCATTAACACAAGAGGCAGACACTGACGCACAGACACACATCAAAGCATAGACAGAAAGAAATAAGAGACATGTGAGAGCATGCATAATAAAATCAAACTTTCCTCAGGTCTTACTTAATCAGTCAGGCATCGGAAAATAAATCAACAATCATTCTGATCACCATTCATACATGAATTCATTTTCCAGAATTACTTAAGGGGGGAGGGGGGCTGGAGCCTATCCCAGCTGTCGCAGGGCGAGAGGCGGGTTCACCCAGGACAGGTCGCCAGACTATCACAGGACTGACACAATTCACATTCACACCAACGGGCAATTTCGAGTCACCAGTTAATCATTTAAGACATTTATCAAGGAGAAAACATCAAATACTTGCTTGTTCCATGGTCTCATATTTAAGACATTGCTTCTTTTCTCAGATTTACGTGACTGCAAACTGACAACCTTTGGGTTTTGGACACAGCTGAGCTCTTATTTGACATTTCATACACAAACCATTAAACACATAATTGACAATAACCAGTTGATTAATCAACAATGAGAATAATCAGAACTTGCAGCTCTCTGGTCCAGATGTCACTTCCATTGAGCTAATGTGGTGCAATGTAGTGAAAGTAAAGATTATTGAAGGTAAATTAAAAGGGCCACTTCTCCTTTTTTTGGCTCCATCAGAGAAGATACGCCCCATGTGAGCCACAGCTCGCAGAAAGCAGAGGGACACACACTCACATTGCGGCCCAGGGCACAAGTGAAAATACAAACGTTCATCTAATGCACCTGAACACATACAAATGTCGACATAGCACGGGTCTCATTGGTATCACGTTCAAACACACACGCAGACGAATGAAAGAAGATACACGCCACGGTCAGTGTCTGTGCTCGGCACTCAGCTCATGGTGTCAACCTGATTTAGAGAGAAGTACACCGTTTACGTACAGCTTGTGACTGAAGCTGTCCCCGGGAGATTGTTGCCCTTTAAAACATGATATCCACTCCAGCCAGCAGCGCTGCACGGACCGACCGCTGACCCTCAGCCAGCAGCTAAAAGGTTACACCTCCCCCTCCCCCATTATCTCACACAACCAGCTTCTTCCTCCCAAACCAAAAATGTCCCATAAAGACTCCCAGGAGACAGGTCGGAGCTACCATTAGCGCACATGTCAACATGCAACATTTACAATTACACCGCTGTGAAAGCCCATTAAAGGTTGCACAGCGTCCCAGACGCATACGCAGAGACAGGAGCTTTTCAGAATCAGCCTCAGCACTCCACATGGATAACCACGGGACACTGCGCAAGGGTGAACATGAATTTGACTTGGGAGTCTGAGACAATTACCATTGGAGTACGAGAACAACAGAGAGAGAGAGAGAGAGAGAGAGAGAGAGAGAGAGAGAGAGGGAGAGGGAGGGGAGCTGATGGGTGGTAAGCAGTTTCCCAGAACAAACACAATGTGAGCTGTTACCCTCCTCTTCCACTAATGGGAGGATAGAATGTAAAGCGCATGGCACATGGGTATTAGCAAAGCAGCCTGGTGGTGCTCTGACAAGCCTGGCGCCCTGTAGGTAGGGTAATTAAAGTGTGTGTGGACGCACAGCTAAGAACGGCATCTTATCTCCGTCTCTGAGCTGCTGCGCCCTGCCAGGATCCACTTTGGCAGCGTGGCCGTGTTACATGATATGTGGGCCACTGTTAACAAGGCTGCTCGATCATGGAAAAAATCACAATCACGATTATCTTAGTTAGTATTGAGATCAGGATGATTTAACATGATTACTCATCGACTTTGTAAACACCATGCATTCACTGACCTTTAAAAAAACGTCTTGTTAACAGTGGGCTTTCTGAACTTTAATTATAATCTAACAGAGAAACAAATACGATGTAAACGTGAAAAGATCTAAATAAAGAAATAAAACAAATAATAGATGGCATATAAATATAAAAATGGCGCAGGAGGAGAGGGAGAGACCCCTGGCTGTTAGCCGAAGACTCGTGGATTGCGCCGACTCTGAGCAACATGCATGGGGATGAAATACAATATAATATATTTGGATGTTTCTCGCTTTTTCCCTGATGGTTTGAATTAGCTGCTAAATTTAATACTATACTATAATACTATACTATAAAGCTGCTAAAAGTGATGATCACTACTGCAAAGGACTGGTCGCCAGTCAAGTAAAGGTCCGATTGTTTGTCTGTAAAGCCCTGCAGCCTTTTGGCCTGGCACCCGAGTATATTTCTGAGCTCCACTGCCCGCTTTCCAACCCTAAATCTCTCAGATCCTCAGACCAGTTGCTCCTGGCAGTCCCGCAATCGAGACTAAAGGGAGAGACTGGTCATGCATTTGCAGAAGTCGCCCAAAAGTTTGGGAACAGCCTCTGCAGACACGTTTAAATCTAAACTGAAGACCCACGTTTTCTAAGACCTTCGACTGGCCTTTAGGTTTCTGTTTTCTCTTTCATATTTTATCTTCAGATCTCACTATTCTGTGCTTGACTTACTTTTTTACTCGTGTATTTGTGCATGTTTTTGGGTTTGTTTTGTTATTTCTCTTACGTTTTTTTCTGTTACCATGTTATGTTATTTTACTTATTTTATTTTACTGTACAACACTTTGGTCAGCTCTGGTTATTTTTAAATGTGCTCTATAAATAAATCTGATTTGGGTTTATCACACAAGACAAAACAAGAGCATCACTGCGAAACTGAATGTGGCACGATTGTCTTATTTTCCTAATAACTGGAAGCAAAAATCGTTACTGAAAATAAAATTAGATTAATCGCCCAGCTCTAATTGTTACAGTATAATATATATATATATATATATATATATATATATATATATATATAAACTTGATCTATCGTCACATTATCCAGAATAACTTGACATAACCTAATATAACATCATATCACCTAAGATCATGCAGCATGACACGACATAATATACGACATTAATATACCCGTGATAAAATAACAAATAATGGCACAACATTAGGGGCACCTATTGGCAGAGGTGGTATATAATATTCATAACTATGTTTTAATTTGTCTAAGAATTGTTGTGTTTTTGTTACCTTCCAGTGAGTCCGCCATGTTGTTTCTACAGCACCTCATGTTGAAGCCAATTTTACCTAGTGGCCAGATGTGGAATTACAACTTCCAGGTCCGTCACATGGCGCCAATGGGCCCAAAAAGACTTTTCCCATAGACTTACTTTGTGAACGAGATGCCTATAAATTGGTGGATACATTTTTTGAGGGGCTTTGATCCAATTGGTCGGGTAACATTTCAAAAGTCTAGAAGAGCCCTATTCCAGTTAGCAGAGCACTGAACTAGAAGTTAGCCGCTCAGCCAGTCGGCCACCAAAGTTCTACACGCTTGGCGCACAGAGGAGAAGTTTCAGATCTGCAGCCTCACTACAAGATGCCACTAAATCCCACACACTCGACATTTAACAAATTGTAAACTTTAACCATAACGTAAGAATATAACCCATATTTACTGATCTAACTTATAATATATCCATGACAGGATAACATAACATAACATAATGCAGCACAAAACAATATAATATAACCAATAATAAACTAACTTTACAAACCCATAATAGCATCACATCATGCCCCATTATTTACACATTTTGTAATGGTGTGTTGTTGTGTTGTGTGCCCTCTCTCGAAGCACTGAGCTACATCAAATTTACTAAAAACTGAATAGCCATAATCATGTGCCAGCAACCAATGTCTTAAAATAGCCGAGCTTTCTATCCTGTCATCTGAAGAGCTTATTATGCAGAAAAAAACAACATCAAAATCCTGACAGATGGGGTGATGCGTCTTTACAGAGCACAGCCCGATCAAAGACATCCCTGCGTTCTTTGTTTTTGGTTAAGCATCCCTCGTACCCTGCACTGTGATACCATCTCTGTCACATTGCCCTCCTGCCCAGCCATCTGTATTTCCAGTTTTTGCTTTCCATTAGTCCTTATCTGTGTCTCCTGGTGGCTGCTCTGTTTTTCCTCGTGCCTCTTTCCTTCCACACCCCTTTACTTGTTTACTTACCTGCCAACATTCTGCATTTAACAAGCTTTATTTCGCTACTTTCTTCCCTAATCTTAATCTCCTTCTTTCCCCCTGGTTTCCTTTCCACTTTGCTTCCTCTCGCTCTCCTCACGCCACCATTTTCTCACCCTTCAAATTTAAGTTCAAACCGTCTTTCACTTACCATCATGGTTGGGGTTCCCCAGGGTCCAGGGCTCATCTGAGTCAAAGTGTGTGTCCCCTCCTATGCCTGGTCCCGGGAAATAGGCGTGGGCGAGGAATCCCCCCTCCCCGTCGAAGGGCGAGCTGTCACCGTGAAAACCCGAAGCGAAGATGATGGTGATGTCCACGTCACGCCTGCCAGTCTCCAGTGCACTGTATGGAACGGCCTCAAAGCGTAGGGGAGTCACACCCTGCCACACGTCAAACGCCCGCCGGATGGCATCGTGAGTCTCCCGGGGGCCCACCTTTGGTGTGACATTTTTTATGCTGCGGGAAACAAAGCAAAGAGGTAGATGGTACGAGGAGAAAACGTTGTGCAGGTTGTGGTTTACATTCTGTCCTCATGGTAGTGAAAGACACGGACGCACACGGTGCAGCAATCATTTTAAAGTCAGGGAACAAAACGTTCAGCACAAGTGGAAATAAAATATATTCTGCACAAACCCCCGTGCCTCTCATTAACTTCAAGTGAACATTTTTTCACTTTTCAAAATGAGGAGACAGTAAAAAAAAAAAGTTGCACTTGACACAACTATTTCAAGCCCGGCAGCTTTTACTGAACTTTTAACACAGCAGTCGTTATCAGTCCCTGGCAGGCAGAGAGAAATGGGAAATCTTCTCCCTCTCTCTCTCCACTCATTTTCCTGAATAAAGTGCAGTCAGCAGCAGCACTGGCTCAGCACTGATTGACATTCCATTAGAAGAGGTGGCTCATCAATTCAAATTCGTGGAGGAAGGGAGGATTTGAATAAATTGACAGTGTTATCGTCTATTACTGCTGTAACCTGTCAATTTGCAGTTGTGCCAGAGACCCGTTTATCAGTTCTCCTCAGAACCTATTAAAAGCTGGAGCTTAATCAGTCGAGATAAGATGAGAGTTTGAATATTTCTGCCGAGATTACGGACAATTTACACCCAGGATTCTCAAACAATTTTATATGAGGGAGAGGAAAGCCTTCAATCTTCATGCTACTCAGCTAAAACTGTTTGTTTTGTTTTATGAAAAGAATGAATGGAGGCGGATTTAAACAAAAAAAAAAAAACTGCCTGATCTCATTTTTCATTTCGCCAGCAAGCTATTTATAAACCGCAGAGCAAACATACTCGCAGGCCCATTTATGTGTGAATCTGAATGTGTGATGTTGGCGATATTTTTGTGTGCGTGTGTGCCACCACATATGTGACGTTTTTGTCTCTATGACAACACAGAGCATGTGATCCCAGGTGGTTAAAGAGGAAGGGATGCGAGACAGAGGAGAGCTGAGAAAATTAACACTGACACATCTGAAACCCCACAATAAGCGCTGGCGAACTCAATGGTCGCTATGACAACTGCCTCCACTATCTCTCACCTGTAGGTGATGTGTGTACGCTGCCACTTCTGTCCTGTCAGCGCGTATCTCCGCTTCCGTGACCTCGCGGCACTTTTAAATTTGTCTGGAACTCCACAGCGAGGCTTTTGCATCCAACTTAGAAGAGAAGAGAAGAGAAGAGAAGAGAAGAGAAGAGAAGAGAAGAGAAGGTGACTCAAGTTTGCAAAGTAAGAGTAGGGAGGCAAACACCATCACGAGACAACACAAAGCACTGAAGTGAACTCAGTAGTTCTCTTCCTGCCATAATCACAGCAGCAAAATAAGGAAGTGTTGTGCAACATACCACTAAAACTACTCCAAACTACAGCCACTAATACAAGTGTAAGAACACCGTCTCAGTGAGGGCTGAGAGGAAGTGTTTTCTCATTCATACCACCATCAGATTATCACAAATACAGAACACATAGGCAAAACATTAATTCTCACCTCAGCGTGATATCACTGCATCATCATGCAAAATGAGAAGAAGGAACAGTGTTAAAAACCTTCACCTGAGGTTGTTTCAGACGAGCTGATGGGAGGGTGAAATGAACATCTCTATTTCTGTCCTGCACTAATTCATTCATATATTGATAGCCACTGCATTTTTTTTTTTTTTTGTCAAATGAATGGGCGCAGCATCTGCATTAATGTGACATCAGTGGCCTAATGGGAGCACATGTGCACCTCGGCTTGAGTATGTGCAAGCATGTGTGTGTATACTCACTCCTTGGTTTTCTCATCCAGTGTCCCTGTGACATTGAGACCGTAGACGCGCTGCATGGCAGCAATGGCTGAGCGCATGGTGTGGGCCGAGCGCAGGACAGACATTCCCGGTTCTGTGCGGGGAAGGTAGCCATACCTCTGTAGCCATCCCTGCCAGGAGGAAAGGAGGAGAAAGATTTGGGCCTTTGTGTTGTGGCTATTTTAAGACTTCTTTTAGACTCTTTGCCTGTATTAGAAAACTCAGAGGAGAGATAAAACGGCAGGATGGAGCAAGAGATGACATGCAAAAAAGGATCCTGGGCTGAGATCACCTCCAGGACGCTGCACATTTGCATTTTAGAAGTTTGTTCAGATAATAAATGAGTTAATCATCTGCTACAACGTGCATGCATCAACCCAGCTGTCAAAAGTGAAAGGCTATAAAAGAGAGTCTTCCCATTTGCAGCAGCTATGAACTTGAATCTCCTTCATTTTCTGTTTGATTAGATTTGGTCCCACAAGTAACTGTTTCAATATATTCTCTTTGTCAGCGTTCATATCTCACTTAAGGCTGGGAGGCTGTCTAGTTCAAAGACATTCCTCCACCGCAGTGGTTCGGGTACCTTGCTCAAGGGCACAGGAGCTGTTTAATGAGGGCAAAGTATTATTTGTTTAGTCACCCAACCCAGTTTTCTCCCAGTAAGTAGCCAATCCCGTAAAAAACACCAGGAAGAACATGGCTGCAGGTCACTCATTCTGTTTGTCACAAGAAGCTGTGAGGTGACTGACCATTGCTACAATACTTTATATCATCCCCTCGCACTGAAGCTGCTGTTGTTACATCTGAGGCTTGTTTGTCTATCCAGCAGTGGTTTAGGTTTGTCTGTGTATATTTGCTCAGAGGCTCTCTGGACACCAGTGAAGCTGTTTGCATTTAAATCCCTCCCAGTGACCTTAGTCAGTGGTTGTGTCTTGCGGCTGCCGGTCAGCGTACATGTGCAGGACTGTGGCCCTGCCTCCTCTTGCCCTACAAAGCGAGAGTGCGGCTTGACACAGAGGAGAGAGGTGAGGCCCAGCATCATCCAGGGGTCACTGGCAGACTCAATCCTGAAGCCGAGAGGCCACGAGGTGCCCGCGCTATCCACAGCTGTCCGCACGCCAACCAGCTGCCTCCCCATCACTACACAGCCTATGAGATATGCTCCAGCTAGCTAATCTGACTAGCTGTCTCCTCTGTCCATCCCTCCCCCCTCTTCTGCCTCTATCCCTCTTTCTGCTGAGCTAAACGCCTTGTTTATCCTTTTTTCCCCCTCTCCTCTCTCCTGTGGGCGTGTTTCCTGTGTGTGTTTGTTCAAAGGCACAGATCTCACAGAGATATCGGGCAGATTTCAGTGAGCCATAAAATTGAATAATGATGTGTTTGTGTGACTGTCAGCCTCAGCATTTATTTTCCTCAGAGTGGAGGGAGGGGGGAGCCTGAGGTGAGGATGAAAATGACATCAATTAATAAGACACAAAATAGAAATGCAGCTTGTGTGTGTAAATGTTTAATCTCCTCCAACACCACGATGCTGCCAGAGCATGTCTGACTTTATGCTGGCCTGTCACACAAGTATATATAGCAATGAAAGCATGATGCTGCAGGACATCTCTGTTTAAATAGACCACTCTTTAAGTGCAATCATATCTGGGCTGCACATTTAGGATCAGCGGGCTGGATCAGCTCAGCTCATGGACCGCAGTGTAATAAAATGAGCATCCTTCTGTTTCATTGCACTCTACAAATGAGGAATGCGCGATATTTTCGCCGTTCAGAGCGTGAGCTTTTCTGATAGGCTCACAATGTATCCATGTTATGCGTTATGGTAATTGTGCCCACGGATAGCGTGGGGACTCGATGCATGATACAGGCTATATATATAGGTTTATGTATGTTTTTCATGCTGAAGCGGGTGATGTGGAGGAGAGAGCACGGTCATTGATGATAACCAGGGAGGGAAGGCCATTTATCTTACCTCAACGCTGAACTGATGATCCTCCTCTCCGGACACAGCACACGAAATCCAAAGCAAAAAATGCAAGCAGAATGCTGCCGCGTAAAAACAATCCGATGGTTTTCTTTTACTGGAGGATACTAAGGTCATAATGACCTGTTTTTCCCGAGTGTTTATTAGAAGAAGCCGCCCGTCTGCTTTGGCTCTTGTGTCAAATGAAAATCATCAGGCGAGCTGTCAAGGCAGATTCAGATGAAAACGAGAAAAGGCCCCCGCGTTGATATAAAAAAAAAATCCCGATGGTGGCATAAAAATGTTCCGATGTCAAGCAGAGATAACGCGGCATGTTAGACCCGCTGCCCTCGCCATTCTTATTTACATCAGGGGCTACATCTATCCAGCAGCATCAATGGCCATGTACAGTACCCAGTCTGCGCAAGATAGGCTCCCTCCCGACTCGACGCCTGCGCTTTGATTTCTCACACAGCGCAGCGCTGCTTGGCAGCATCATGAGAGCTGCCCTACAGAGTGCATGAGAGATGAAATGCCATTCTTCAGAGCTGCCTGTACGTTTGACTTTTGCATTGCAAGAACAATGTGTCTGTGCAGTTTGGAGCACATGTGCAGTCAGATGCTTTGCTCTTCAATCCCTGGTTGTAAACAAAGGCCTGGATGCAGATTACGGACTGATGGAGCTTACAGTCCTCTGCTGATGCTTTTATAACCCATAAAGGCAAATCATCTATATGTGCACTGATAAAACTGCATAGTGAGCCTTTAATAAACTGAATGTAACCTGCACCTTGCCTGTGTTTTAGAAATTAACCGCCTGATCTAAGTCATGAGGACAAAAGCTGCCCATTAGTGTCATTATCCGAACATCTGTCCCACAGTTCAGCCATGTGTTGATCTCTGGCCTGAAGACCCAGAACAGACGACCTGAAAGCCTCTCAAGACATTTATAGCTCCAACAGCTCTTTATAGCCCAGATATGCTACAACAACCTGCCCCGAGCAAACGAGCCACAAGATGGCGGTGTTTCATTGAGGAATATGGCCGTCAGCTGTTTGTTTGCAGACCTCTGAGGGCACAGGACACACCGGAACCTGAATCCACTCCACATGAACTAATGAGCCGAGGAATTGATCTGACATTGATTTGATGCGACAGGCAGAAAAGGCTTATGGGAAGATGAAGCTCATGATAGAATCTTTAGAACATAAAGTTCTCTTGTAAAGCAAAACAGGAGTCATCTCCTTTGTCTCTTCATGACTCAGAATCTGTTGCCCTGGAAAGATTATGGCTACCTGCAGAGAAATCTACATTTTAGCTGATTACATCCATGATCTCATTCTATCAATCACTTGTCACAAGTGAGAGTTGGAGAGAGTATCAAATGCCAAGCTGACACATTTGTGGCTTGGCAGGTTTTTTCTCTAACTGCGGTCCAATGCAAAAATCTGGCCCGCTGCAGCCAGTCTGCTAACGGTCAATCTTTTGATCCCTTTTATTCACAGTTGTGAATGACTCAGAGATTCCTGCAGTCAGGGACACTTTCTCACCACTGATTTCAATGGATTTAACGGACTGGGCCACGCTTTTACCGGAAAATCATGGCACCAGCTGTGGGAACGCAGACAATCGCCCCAACTGTGCCACAGTCGGCACCAAATCACTTCAGTGCGCTCTGGTAATCAAAGCTCCGTCAACCATAAAGGCTGCGTCAAAGATCAGAGATGAGATTGAACTCCTGACACTGACGGTCCAGGAACAACAGAGTCTGATACCCACATTTTCCTCAGATCACTTTAGTCACTTTGTGATATTGATATGACTTGAGATAGATCCTTATGATTGAAACGTCAGCTCTTTTTAAATAAATCCACACAGAGGTGAAATGTGTTTGACTTTTCTCTTCGGAATTGGATCTTTGGGGGAAATGAGTCTGTGCACCATAAAGGAGACAAAGCAAGTGTGTGTGTGTTGCATACAGAGCCCTTGTGTCTGTCAAAAAGATTTTGGATCTACTACAAAGTGTTATAATAAACAGTTTTGATAACTTTTTTTAACAGTAGTAGCCTACAGCCTTAGGAGGTCTGCCACATTACATTAAATAGGGGAGAACAGGGTTCATTGTCACACTTTTTTACTTTCATTTGAATCCCTTAAAAACTTTACTGATGAAGTGAATGGGGTATTTTTCTGGGTTGACATTTTAACTTGCACTATGTACTGTGGAAGCATATTGCATTCACTTGACAAATAAAAGAAGCCCTGTTTTTCTGAGTAATATTTTTTTTTGGTGGTATTTTTTCTGGGTTTTTTTTTTGTGGTAGTTTTTTTTTTTTAATTTTTCGGGGTATTTTTTCTGTTTTTTGTGCTAATTTCTTCTGGGTTTTTTTGGTAATTTTTTTCTGTTTGTCGGGGTAATTTTTTTTCCTGAACGAGGTGACGAGATACTTCAAAATCTCGCGAGAAGCTCCCACCTGGCACCTGCAAGTGACCGGTGCCTGCGTAAAGTCGACAAACTAATGGTAACACCATCTATATGACTTAAAGACAAGAGTGTCGCCCAGTGTCTCAAACCCAAAACAAAGTAAAACTGGATTAAACTAAACAAGCGGGTCATGTTTGCTTCCATTATATCGAGCTCTCAAGAAAGGAATGAAAGCACCTGTTGTTCTATTGCTCTCTTAACTCAGAAAAAAATACTCAGAAAAACAAACAAAATTACCACGATTTTATTTTTTTATTTGTCAAGTGAATGCAATATGCTTCCATAGTGTACAGTTGTACCTTTTAAAAATTTCATTCTACTGGTGATGACAATAAAGGAATTTTTCGCCTTCTTCCAACTCAATCTTTAATTGGTTTCCTGTCAGTGTGTAATCTAAGCCCAAAGAGTCAGATAGTGATGGACTGACCTTACTCTCTTTAAGCTTATTCTATTAATAGAATATGGACTGTCAAACATGTTTTACGCACTTGTGACAACCCTCGCCATCATAAGGTCAGTATAAGGTTGGTTGTCACTGTTATTTTAATGAGGAAAAATTAAAAACGGAAGCAATCTTAAAAATGAATTTAAAAAGCTGTCGAAATCTGACGCTTGATCAGTGATTTGCATCAGTCAGACACTGACGAAAAAAGCCACTTTTAACTTTGGCATGAAAAGCAGCCAGTCACTGCTGTATTTCAACACCACTCGGCAGCGTCAGAGGGCACAAGGCAAAAGTTTAGGCAGCAAAAGTCCAAGTAAGGTGGATGAGATGGGTGGTGGAGGAGTCCAACAAACTCTGACTTTCACCCGGAAGAGCAGTGCTCACGTCCTGTGAGATTCCAAAGCCTTCCTAAACCTAACCATGTGTTTTTGTTGCCTAAACCGAACTACGTGTGTTAGTTGTTGGAGGAAAAAATGTCAATTTGCGTTGTACTGACGTAGTGTGTTTATTTTGAAAGAGGCTGTACGTAAATGGTAAATTTCTTGTGAAAACAGAAGTGTATTTTGAAAGAAGACAATGCATGAAACAGGCAGACAGCGTCAACAACCAACACACCCTTTCACATCTTTTCTGGCTGTGTGTGTGTTCTGTGCTGCTGTCCCTTTTTCCCTCCCTTGTGCCCAGGTGTGCTGCATTACCTAACGAGGTGCAGCACACCTGGCATGGAGGAGGTGCTTAACAGCTCCTGTGCCAGCAGCAGAGGAGGGAGGTTCTGGTGTGGGGACTGCTGGTCCTGCTGCCTCTCACTGAAGGAATTTTGTTGTCTTGTCTGCTTGTTTTCAGTCTAATAAATCCCATGGAATTGATTTTTTAAAGGTGTTTATGTGGTTATTATTGGGTCAGTGATGGAGTTTGTTTGCTCCGTAGGGCCGCCTAAGGGTGGGGCGTGGCCTTTTTTGAGTAGAGGTCATCTCTTTGGTTAAATTCTTTGTGGTTGTTGCTCTATGTTCAGTTGAAACTTTAGTTTTGAGCACCCTGACTAGGTAGTCACCGGGCAGGTAAGATCTTGCCACTTTGTTATTTTGCCTTTTTGATTTTTGGTGGTAATCCTGAGTGGGGTCACGCTTCAGTGTGTTACAGTTGACTAATTCTTTGGTCTTCTGTGACAAACTGAGTTCAGCATTTAAAGCCGCCTCGAGCAGAGCTTGGTGAGTTAGCTGTCTCAATAGGTACGTCAGGGTTGGGATGCCTCAACAACTTGTTTCCTAGTTTCTGGCATTTTGTTTTGCTTGAGATGACTAGTTTCTGTTTAGTCACGGTTTTGTGTAGCTGTGATAAATACTTGCAGTAACTTGTACGTGGACGTGGAAAATCTATGACTAAATGTCGATATGTGAGAAGGTCCTTTGAGAGCATTTTTTATCCTTATATAACAATACAAAGAACAAAACAAAAAGCAATACATGTGACTACCAACCCCAAAGAGAATGTGCAAAGTATCCTCAACTGGAATTTTTTGCTGGCGGCTAAACACACAACCACATGTTGTAGCCCAGCTACAAAAAATCTAAACTACAGCTCTGCTTCTGAATGGTAATAATTGTTTGATTATAAACCCAGCGCACCAAAAAAGAAGACCTGAAAGAAACACAGAAAAGTTGAATTTTTAGATTTTTACATGAAAAACACTTAAAGTCAAAACCAAGCATCTTACTTCAGAAGTGACCCTGTCGGTGACCTCGGAGCCCAATTCTTAAAATTTCAGTATTGCCATTCTTTAACAGCGTCCTCTGAGGTCTAAAGAATGTGACAACCAACCCTGTTCATGGTCTTTCACTGGTAGGTATCGACCCAGATAACCCAGTAGTGTCGAAACTTCCCCAGTCAAACAATACCTACATTCAATTCCTCTTGTACCCAGATGGAAAAAAAAATACCGTTTGTATGGTTTTACTCTGGTTCCCTTGACAAAAAGCCTTTTGGATTCTTCCAATGGATTTTGGATTATTGCAGACAATAAACTCTGTGGCGAACAAACGTTTACAACACTCAGATGCTTTGTTCTGCAAGATGCTCTTGACAAATTAACCCCACTTTTAATATTTTTTAAAGTGTAAATATTATCACCAGAAGTAAAAGGCTATAAAGGAACCACACTACGGCTGCATGACTTAACAACGCCACTGCGCTATGTAACACTATGTTTAGCTTGACGACGCTCTGTAGTCTCACTTGTTAGCAACTAAAGGCTTCAAAATTCGCAAGTGGGGCATTTACTGATTTATTGTGTGTCATATAGCAAAATGTGAAAGTCTCTTAAGACCTTATTTCAGGCATCGAACCAAAAACCCATTCAGAAAACTCACTTGCTCTAAGACGAGGGAAGCAGGGGTGCAAAAATGTTACACGTCTGTGGCATCTGATGACATTTATGCAACTGAATGCTTCCATTCACATAGCAGGTATCCAATGAAGCAGAAAACAAAAGCTTTAGTATACTGTTTATGGATGCTTTATAAATGTGTGTGTGTGTGTGTTGCCATTTTATTACTATTTAATTAAACCTTTCACCTTTATTAACTTTCTCTATTGTGTTTGGCTCATGTAAAAAACTTCCTGATTTATAAATAAACGTATCATTACTGTTATTATAAGCATACCACGCATATTTCTTTTTTTTTCAGACCTAAATTACTAACTTGCCTTTGAATCCTGAACATATGAAACCCTCAGGATGTCATTGACATTACTCATAACTGCGAACAGGGTGTTCAGTGTTATGAAATAGGAGGTGACTGGTTGAGAAGTTGAGAAAGGGATTCCTATTGGATTAAAACTGGTTCATTCATTTACTTTGAGGTGTTTACTGTGTAACCCAACGGGCTGCCATGGAGACCACATGCTCTGGCAAGTGAAGATGGCTCCGAGCCAAAGACCGGGGGCCTCTTCGGGAAACGGTAAAACACAGAGCAATAAGATATGCACATGTTTTATCACTCTTCATAGGAGGTGAAAACAAAGTGTGTGTGCGAGTGTGTGCGTGTACTCACCACCACAAAACAACAATCCATTCATACATTCAAATATTTGCATTTACTATTTGAGTTAAGCTGAAGAAGAATTCCCCTCAGGGGGGCAGATGGTGAGATACAAGGTAATCTCACTGGCTTCTCTAATTAAACCTAATTAATTGGTACTTGACAGTTTGTTCGGATCGCCCGAGGCTTTTCAGCCATACCGCTGAAAACAGGATTTAGAAAGCTATTATTAAAGCTTTTATGGATTCAGTCACATCTAATCCACGTCTTATCTCACATGTCAGATATGGCAGCCACGACAAATGCCTAAAATAGTGCAGAGAGTCAGAGCAAGGACATCTGAAATTAAACATCTAATTTGATTACTTTTGGTGGTAATATCACACAAAAGTGTGATAGAGTTTAGTGTATCTGCACAATGCTGTCATTCTTGTTTTTGTATTATTTGTTCTTCTGGGCAATAATTAAATACCTTTCAACAGAATTGCACAACGAAATATCAATACTGAATTATAAGCCACAAAGGTTTTGAAGTGGTTGGGATCAAGATTATTTTGATAAAGAAAGGTTTGATGTGCTGATGTGTTGATGTTTTTTCTTTTGTCTGTCTGGGCTGTGAAACACTTTTGATCAACTGTGTTGTGTGTGAAGAGCCAACTACAGAAGATGGTGCTGAGTCAGGGCTAATACTGGGGAGGGGCACCATTTTCACAACCCTTAATGGGGGTCTAGTGGAAATTCCCCCCATTCCAAGCTAAACTGACCATTTTAGAGCATTTTGAAACAAAAATCTTCCCAGACGGATGTCAATACGACGTCAGACAGAAAGACAGCGGACTCTAGTGTCAAACAGACGTATTTTGGTGACAATGAAAACCAAGTTGACAATATTCTAAATGTCTAATAATGTCTTTAACCTTCTGAAACCCGGAGCGACATCACTTTTCTTGTGCTGCTTTCTTGTGCTGCCTTTTGCAAGTATTTAATCCTTTGAACCTTGAGCACATTGCCGCAATTTCTCGAAAAAATATGGGACAAAAAGACAGTGAGCAACTTAGTAAGAAATGTCCTACAAATTGCAAAGAAAAAGATTGTTTTTGTTTTTAACTTTCTGTTTTTTGCTTTTTTTTTTTTTTTTGCTAATTTTCCTGTTTTGAATTTTTTATTTTTACAAATTTCTTGCTATAATTTTTCCACATTTGTTGCTCATTTTAAAAGAAATCAAGCCAATTTGCTCAGGTTTCAAAGGGTTAAATGTCTACGTTGTACAGATGGTAACATTATGACGTGTTGCAGACGTTGGATTTTGGTCAACCCGGTCTCATTCTGCTTGAGCAGTGACTTGCAGCAAAGCTGTCCTTTAACATCAGCATGATACGCGCTCGGACGGCAATATAGTTTAACAGCGCTTGGTGGCCTCAGGGGGAAACGCGCAGAGGACAAGAGAATTAAGGCAGCGAAAGTGTAAGAGCGGGAGGAAGAGGTGGTGAATGGGTCCAGCAGACACTGACTTTCACCTGAGAGAGCAGTGCTCCCGTTCCATACGATTCTAAAGTCTGTTCTTTTTTCCCAAATCTAACCACGTGTGTTTGTTGTTGGAGGAAAAGAAACGGATTCAAAGGCAAGTTAGCAATTACGGTAAATTTCCTGTAAAAACAGAAGTGTATTTTGAAAGAATCATATCATCATATCTGGACATGGAAAGTCTATGAGAGCAAGAAGGTCCCTGTGGAGCGGGTGGGAGGGTGAATGGGACAAACAAATTTCGGACTTTGAGCCAGGAGCCTGCTGCTCATTTCCTGAGTGAAACCAAACTCTATGGAGTTTTTTTTTAAATATCAATGTAGTGTCGTAGCATGTGCAGCATGCTACAGTAGTGACGTATGCCACGTGATGTCACATGACGTCAGTAACAACCAAACTTATTTTAAGCTAAGCCATGATGTTTTTTTCTAAACCTACTGAAACCACATGCTTTTGTTGCCTAAACTTAAGGACATAAACTTTAAAATGAAGTGTTTTACCTACTTTGTATTACGTTTCCTGTGAAACAGAAGTGTATTTTGAAAAGACACGATGCATGTAACAAGCGTCAACTGACATGCCATCCCAGAACATCCAAAACTGATGCAGGAAGCGACCTGGTGCATCATATTTCAAGGTTGAGATGAGAATGTGTTGGAGGGCTGCACAGGACAGGTGCACACACTATGGCTTTATTATGACATAGTATACTATAACATTTCTTAAAAGACATACTAACTAAAAACTATAACAGTCAACAGTGATATAACTTACCTAACACTCATTACATTTTAGTTTTCTCCTTTTTAATCCATTTGAAAGTGATGAAATACAGAGACTACAGTAGTCAGACAAAAGCAGTCTGTGTACGGCAACACCACCTGGACAAACCTCACCTGGTAATTTGTTAAGTTTATTTATGATAATGGTTACAGTTGCTAATGATTATTTCAGATGGCGGTGTGGGGTCGGCTGCTGCAGCGTAGCAATTTTTTCATTATATTTTTCATCAGTACATTGGGGGGTCATTTTGAGCATATTACCGTCAAAGTTCAGGAGCAAATAACAGATTTAGTAAAAGAAAATGCAGAAATTATCCAGACGTGTGATTAAAGCTTAAAGACCTTTTTAACACTGAAGTCATAGACATTTTTATCACAATTTTTCAAAATCCTAATATCATTATTGTGATGTAATGTTGCCCCAGCTTTATGTGTGCTTGTGATATTCATGTTAGATCTCTCATATTATTTATTTTCTGACGCACCGATAGCGTGATGTCTGTGTGGGTGAATGCAGCAGATGTTGGGCCTGTGACTGACAGTGAACTCTATATAATCCCATATGCTGTGCTCTCCTCTCCTGCTTCTGCAGCTCATCTCCCTTCTACGAACAAGACACTCACAAATGGTAATGTTGTTACTTCCTCGTGCATGTTTTTCCCATGTTTTTTTTCCCTTTGGCAAAAATGTGCTGAGATGTTGCAGGTCCATCTGGGCCCTGTCATGCATATCAGACTTCTGACCTTCAGGACAGTGAGTCGTCTCCCCTCACAGCACAGTCACATAACCTTTCTGCCTCACTGAACCACTTAATAAGGCTCCTTTTGTAAACGTTGCCCTCTTACAAGTCTTATATTGTTTGGCTTTTACTGTACCTGAAAAAAATAGGAGCTGCATTAATTAACGCATGCCGCTAATCCAAAATGTCCCTCCAGGTGCTGAGCACTTCCTGAGCATAAGAGATGGAAAATGTGAGAATATTACAAGGTGGGACGTGTCTTTGCTTTGCCAGCCAGTAGCTGTCATCTTCCCTCGCTCTTTCACACACTTTCTTCTTCTGTCTCCCTTTTTTCTTACTCTCTCTCTTGAATCCCCAGTGGTTTGGCCATTATTCTCTGTTTGTTTAGTGTTTCTGCTTGGCTGACAGACAGCTGTGGTGTGAGACTATGGATAGGCCTGCGCAAACCGCACAGAGCCTCAGGACAGCGACGGATGGCGACGTGAAACCCTGCAACAACTGGGATGTCTTTCTTTCTTTCTCTCTCTCTCGCTGTGGAACATTGCATAATTGAGACGTTGACCAGCAGTGTAGAAATCTGGTGAGAAGCCAAGGTGATTTCTTAACTTCTTTTTCCTTTAACGAGCCTCCATTGTGACTTAGTATGTGGCGAACCTTGGTTTCAAAACATTTCAAACCAGCCCCTGAGAAAGATTCAAACATATGACCCTGAAGTGAAGCAGAAATTATTACATTTATTAAATGTATAACTGCAATATTTGACCTCTCCTGAGCCTCTTTACGAGACTTGGACTATTTAAAACCTTGTGAAGGGAATAACTTTTTCGCTCAGTGCAGCTCCTCCAGTGACCATTTTCCCCCTGACTTACCCAAACGACAAAGGCCATGGATTTATTTTGCTGTTTCCCAATGACAGCAACTGGCAGCTTGCATCACATCCACACAGCAGCACACTGAAAATAGCTAACTGTGCCGTCTCCTGTGAAACGTTAGCCTCACATTAGGTAATTTCTCCTCGAGGAAAATGGTCATAATTTCACCCAGCACAATAACCCCTTCCTCCAACAGAACAACCAAAGACGATTTGCCGAGCCATTAGGCTGCCGTAATGAAATAAACACCAGTGTGAGAAATGATTTCTATCACTCCTGTCCCCATAGAGTCTGATCTGTGTACAACAACAAACACATTTACGCAGCTTGACATCCAATTAGACTCGACTCCGATCAGACGGACACTCTGTCAATGGTCTAGACATTTTGTACATTCAACCCCTGCATGACACTGATACTGAGGGCTGTCTTTCATTCAAGCACATCAACAAATAAACAAGCAGGGAAGGTTGAATTAAGGATCCCAGAACTCAGTGTTGAGCGTTGCTGTTACAGTATGGGTGAAATTCAATAAAACCCCCCACAAGTCAGGCTTGATGTCCCAGGTGAGTCATCACCATCTTTTTCTTTAACGTTCTATATCTAGGTGTTCACCTGAAATAGCTCCAGGGACACTTACATAAGATTTTGTGTGTATGTGTGTGTGTTTGTGTGTGTAAATGTGTAGAAATCCAACAGAGGTAGATATTTGTGTGAAATAAAGGACCCTGTTGTTACACCTCTGAGTCTCCGGCCAGTCTTTGATAACACTCAACGTCATAAAGCTTCATCTCAGATAATTTGGGGTCATTTTTGTGCTGTTCCTCTGATGTGGCATAATAGGGAAACCACAGGTGTAATTAAAGTATTAAAAATGACTCCTCTATCATTTAGGTGTGCCCGTTCAGTTCAGGGTCCTGATACTGTGCGTGTTCGTTCACAGTGGCTTAACTGAACTGAGCCATTGTTAAGGTTGTGCTTTTCCTCCAATGACGAGTCCAAATGTCTGCTGCGAAAAAACCCTTTTGCATTATGCAAATTAATCAAAACATGTTTTCATTACTTTGTTTTCCTCTCCATACACATGCTAAAGGGAACAAAGCCACATCAAAAGCCTTACTCCCTATAGAAATATCATCAGAGCGATATGCCAGGGGCAACAAAGAATGCAACCTCTCAATTTAAACTATAACGAATGAGCATTAACAGCAGGAAGAGATGGAAACCCAGCTAAACACATTTAAGCACCTCTCTGACAGCATTAAAAGATGTGTTTTAAAGCTAATGTTCATGTTTTTGAGATCATTAAGTAACTCATGCCAAGACTCCAATTTACTGGTGTACGGTGTTTTAAAAAGTGTTGTACATATTAAGTTTATCACTAATATTAGAAATAGATAGAGTTGGATTAATACATCGGCCGATATTTTTGCATTCACTGTATATCCATATCAGTGAGTCTACTGCTAAATCCCCCCCATGTGCATTATTTCCCCTGAATAAAAATATGTAAGTAGCAGAGGACTTTTATGTCGTCAAAATTAAAGACTTTTACACCATAAATTGATACGGAAAAGGCACCAGAAAGCAGGAAATTAAGTTTAAATTTTCTGGAGGAGGACCCCCAAATCCCCTCGTTTCATATGTCCACCCAATGTTGAAACAAAACCAACCCCCTTGATGCCAAATATAATTTAAAATAATAACAGGGGCAGTTGCTCTATTCATGGTTTGTCCACCAGAGACATCTAAGAAAATGTATTTACTCTAATTCGCCCAGTGCTTGTCTTGATCAGAATTTTGAAAATGTAATGACCAAATTTAATGTTTATATGTTTATTAAAAAAAAATATAGTCTACTGTAAAACTTCAGTTAAAAGCCCAGTCCCATTTAAACGCCCAGTTTACTAGCCTGTCTCAATTAGAGGCCTGGTCTTGTTGCCAAGCAGTTCATTTTCTAAACAGAAGTTCTTCGCATGTGTAAAACTGGGTTGTTGGCTGCCTTTAAGATTATGTGTCCATTCCTCGATTACCCTGGAAGTTATTCATATTCCTTTAAGTGTCTTCAGATCAAAATAATCAAACAGGTTTTTCATGAAAATTAATCCAAGTTGTGAGGTTTGTTTTAACAGGACAAAGTGGCGTTGTGTTCGTATGCCAGGTGCCGTAATCCTCGAGTGCTGTAGCTCTCTCTCTCTCTTTATGATGCTGTCAGAGCTACGTAAAATGATTGATTCATAACTTTAAATTCAAACAAGTAATATTCATACTGGTTTAAATAAACAGTATGATTGTATTTCCTGATCTTTGCTGAGCAACAGTTTTACGTGAACTGAATTAAAGGCCTGTCCCTGATATAGGCCTGTTGATTTCAGTCATTTAATCAAATAAAAATAGTTAATAGCTGTTAACTGAAGTTTTACAGTTTATCAGATTTTTAAATTCTAAAAGTTTACTGTCAGACTGAAAAATCCACAACTAGTCAAGTAAATACTTCAAAACAGGCGAACAGTGACTTTAAAACTTAACTTTAAAAAACAAAACCTTTTTCTGCTGTTGAGTAACACACACACAGCTCAGGACTGGAGCTTGACTGGTAAATAGATCTAAAGCTGGACCGATATATTGGCCGATATTAGCATTTTGCCTTTATGTCAGTATCGGTATAGATATCAGCTGATAAGCAACGAGACATTGCAGAACAGAAACAGCAATATATGTTTGAGGTTAAAACAGGAACGGTCTCTCTATTCGTGATTTGTCCACTTAAAGGCATAGTGCACCCGAAAATGAAAATTCAGCCATTATCTACTCACCCATATGTTGAGGGAGGCTCAGGTGAAGATTTAGAGTCCTCACAACACTTGCGGAGATCCAAGGGGAGAGATATTAAACCGTGTGGACCTTGAACTAACGACTGAGGAGGAATCTGGACCCTGGGGCTGGACCAGTTGGGAACCACTGCACCAGAGAGATCTGAAAAACTTTTAGTATTTGTCTTGATCGTACGTGAATAAGTTAAAGATCACATTTTAGGAATCCCTCTCAAAAATGTTTATGTAAAATAAAAAATACCAGCCTCAGAAATCCCCGACCAGGCAGAGTCTAGTAAATACTCAAAAATATGAAGTATGAATGATGAACTTTAAAATAAAAACTTTTCCTGCTGTTAAATTGATGTATAGTGTCTTTTCCAGCTCCTCCTTCACCCAGCTCAGTGTATAAGTTGACTAATTTTACGCAAACAGACCGTTTTGCTCACTACAGGAAGTTTATCCAGGTTTTTGTCAATCGCTGCATCACTGAGAGAAACTTGGGAATGACAGCAATTTAAATAACCTGCATTATTTTACATTTGCAACCTGTTGCAGCCCCTTTAATCTAAATCCTGTGTTCTCTGCCACACTGCAGACCAGATACTGATATTGAGATACTGTCTGTAAAAACCGTCCACACCTACCTGAGCAGTCTGAGAGGCGCATCTATCCTCCCTCTTGCTGACGTCAGAGCAGCCAGTAGTTTGTCCTCGCCGCACGAGCTCCCTCGGACTGCTGGAGATATCTGCGAGGAGGAGGAGCTGTCAAAGTTTCCTGGAGGAGGAAAAGTCTTTCACTTGACGAGAGTTCAAACCTACAGATCTCTGAGTTTTGATAAAGCGGAATATCGCGTGTGTTTGGCATGGACTGACACCCTCTCACCGGGAGCTCCAAAAACACGATGGCAACCCGTTTAGTGAAGTGGATCAGTCTCACCTCTCTGCTGTGCCTGGGCTGCTGTGTCCTGGCGGAAGGGAAAGGTATGTCGGGGAGCTGTTACACCATGTACGTGGCTGGGTTGTAATGCCCAAGCAGGGCTTTCGCTTCTCCTCTTCTCTGCGCGCTTGTCTGGCATTTACATAAATCACACAGAAATCACAGACCGCTCAAAAAGCCGCAGAGAAACTTGATCCAGCGTGGGAGAAAAAGTTTCTCACCGTCTCGCTGTTGAGCCTGTGACCTGGGAAAAGTTACAGAGAGGCTCGAAGAAAAGTTAAGCGTCCAGTACAAACGCGGGATTATAGTTTCTGATAAGGATCACAGTTGTGTGTGGGAAAGTTATGGTTAAGTGGACAACTAGAAAAGTGCGTAAATACGCATCTGTGCCACATCCCGTGTGAAATGACGATGACCCAAGTGCGTAGATTTGCACCACATTGATGATGATGATGATGATGCAGGGAGGGGATGTGGATTGTGGATTGTGCAATTTGCTGGCGTACTTTATTTTCTAGTCCCTTAATGTTTGTTTTTTGCTTTTATTTGTAATATTTTGGATCTGTCTGTGAGCTGTGTGGTGTGGGCATGTTTGTCTTTATGCAGTGTTTGACCCATTTGCGGGCAAAAATAGAATACAAATGAGAGCGATGCTGTCACCTTGAAACACACTGAAAACTCTTTGATGCACCCAGTGACTTTCTGCACAAGACAAAGCCATATAATTGTCTCATTCAGCTGTTCACTTGTATTCATTTTCCAATATATCTTGAGCATCATCTTCCATGAAATCTCCGCCATGTGCCCAGTTTCTATCTGGCCATTAGATGAAATTAGATCACAATGTGAAGACAGTCAGTCATTTCATCCTACTTGCAGAAATGACAGAAAGCAGAGAGAGTCTGGAGAGAGCTGATGAAAGTATGAAAACAAGCAGCAGGAACAAGGTTCTTGATTTGTCTTGCTTTGCTTCTGTTAGTGCTCTTTCTTGACCCTGAAGTAAAGGTCACAGAAATGTTATTTTCTTAAATGACATAGGTGTGTTTTGACTGCTGCTTCAACGCTTTCTTTCTGTCTTGTCTTTGTCTTTTAATAAGCTGAAATGTCAGTCTGTGGTTGAACACCTCACAATAGTTGGAGGCAGAATGTGACTCAGATTTAATACTTGAAAATATTTAAATACACTCCACATGTTGCTCAAGTGACCCCATGAAGGCCAGATGTCAGGAGGGAAAGTGACCAGAAGTATCACTTTACTCCCTAATGACTTTGACTTCCTATTCTTATGAATCATCATTGTCCAGCCTCATTGCACTGTTGTTCCTCCTTATAAGCAGATAAGCACAGTGTGCTTGGTGCCAGCAGCGCACGTGCGAGTTGCATCTTCTGCCGTCTGCTCCAACAAGTAACAACCAGACAGTGCCGGTTTTCAGAGAACCATAACAAATCAAAAGTGTTTGTGAGCCAAAAAGACAGAGTTCCTAAATATTTCTGGGCTTCTAAACAAACTTAGACAGCGCACATTTCACACTGCAGCAAGTCTCCCACAGTAAATAAGGATTTCAGAATTTTATTAAGACCACAGAAGATTAGAAACGAGCAGCTGTAATGATAGTCATGGTATGCAGCACAATTTGGTTTAATTACTGTTCATCTCCATTTCCAGGGAAATGCGAGCTCAGCCATATGGTCTGACAGTTTTAGTTGTTGTTGTTGTTGTTGTTGTTGGTTTTTGTTTTTGGCCAGGGGCTAAGACAGATGTTTCTGTGCGGCACACCGTGTTTTCCTAACACGCAGTGTCCATAATAGTCAAAACTTGATTTGAACAAGATGTGAAGCTCCAATTATGTTACATGGCATCAGCTTTCCAAACTGGAGCAGCCAAATAACAAATGCTCGAGCATGTGGGTTGTTCTACATCCCGATGAACACAAGTAACACATGCATTAATTTTTTTGTTATTGATTACATGAAAAAGTAGCTGCAGGCTCTTACAGTGTGTTCATGGCGATGTGCCGTCCAGTTTGCTGTTGGTTTATCCATTAACTCATAAAAAACAGCAGCGGTCGTTCCCTAAAGGAATACTTCACCCCTCAGTGACCATTTGTGTATCAATTACTCAACATGTGTTGTCTTTAATCACGAAGAAAGTTTTTCTCGCATGCCTCCAGAGTGAATAAAGAATTATATAAGGAGGGAAGTTCTTGGTGAATTGAAGTCACTCACTTCAGTGAATCCAAGCTAAAACACGGACGTGACACAATAACACAAACTAAGTAACTGATTGAGACAGTGATGAACCAGCAACTCTTGTGTTCAGTGAGGTACAATTGAGTCTTGCTTTGAAGAGAGCATAGATAAGTGTCTCTTAGTTTAGCTCCTGTTGGAATGGACCGTCTGTTTGGGAAGAACTGAGCATTCGACCGGACAAATCAGACTTTACTGCACCAAATGGATGTTTTAAATATAGTTTTTCTGTCGTCAAACTTCTCTCCATTTTTGGTTCTGTGTTCACGGTGGAGGCATGCAAGAAAGAGTTTTGGTGGTGTGAGTAACTGATAAACAAGTGGTCATTTAGGGAGGTGAAGTATTTCTTCAATAGCTGCAAGCCACAGAACATACTTCTGATAAAGTCTCTGTTCCAGGAATGGATTTTTTTTCAGGTGATTTGCATCTTTATCGTCATGGGAATTTGAAAGAGGGGTTTCTTAGTTCTGTAACAGAACGTGGAAATTCTGATTTGTAATTTGGCTCTTCATTGGATGTTGATGTTATTGGTGATCTGATCGTGTGTTAGTGAGATTTGGATCCTAATCTGTTAAAGCACAATAGTGCTTTAGTGAATGTGTTATGCAAAACAGAGGTGTTGTGCAATGGGCACAGTAAAGTCTATCTTATCTTATCTTAATTATATTCTATTTTGAAAATCTGAAGTGTTATTTTCCTGTTTGGAAGAATAGTAAAGGATTACTGATGCTGACTGAACCTCTGTGTGTGTGTGTCAGCTGCATGTACATCTAAAGTAAGTGAGATGTAAATTAAAATTTAAAGTACATGAAGTGCTGCAGTGACAGTGAAAACAAAGTATCTTTCAAATGTCAAATCAAAGAGAAAGAAAACCAGTCTTGTTCTGCGTTTATAGTGACAATGTGTTTCCCAGATAATCCAAAGGGTTTTATAAGCCTTAAGAAGAAGAAGGATGATAATTTTCTCAGCCCTACAAAGGAGCATGTAATCCTTCGACTTATTCTAAAATCACCAAACCGGGACATAAACACTTTTTAAGGATGGACGAATGTTGGATCTTTATTAGCAGAGTCTGTTTGACTTGAAGGTGTTTGTGTTGCTAGGAAGCTCGTGAGAACATCTGGTCAGCTGTTTACACTGGGAAGTGGCAAAGAATTTTCAAGTAGAGAAAAACTTCAAATTGATGGAGATCGTGAGTGACCTGGTGGTGTGTATTGTTCTGCGTGTTTGGGTTGGCTGCGCGACGACAGAAAACTTGACAGGTGTAGCAACAGTAACTAAGGGGGACGTTTTCACAGCAACACAAAAACAGCTGTAAGCAATGATATCTTATATGTTTTCTCCCCAATTGAAGGTATTGAATGATAGTCATAACAGGTTCTTTACCACATGGCCGGTCCACCCCCAGTTGAAGCCCTTTTAAGGAGACTTTTAGAAATGAATTTGAGATTTGCTAACGCGCCTGACAGCGAGCAGCCTGTCCCGCAGGAAGCCCACCTGTCAGTCCTCTGCTCAGCGACAGCCTGCCAGGGCGTGATGGCTTCTGTGGGAGTCAGACAGGACTTGCTGAATAATAGAAAAGCTCCTCGTCCCGCGTGCTGGCATGCTCAGTTTATTAACTGTCATCATATGTGGGGAGGTTGTAAATAATGCCCACAGCTTCACCCGGCAGCCAACCACAAGTAATAACTGCGGTGATTTATTTCCCAGATGAAATGCTAAATGGTCTCGGAATCAATCGGACTCCGTCTGTTTGTGACTGGATTGCACTGAAGAGGTGATGATTCAATTTTTATTACACACTTAAATATGTCTTCTACCTTACAATGGTGAGTGTTGCTACACCGAGCTGCCAAAGCACAGACACAGATATGAGGTGAACCCACCAGAGAGCCCCTCTAACCGGGCTGTGGGTTAACCTGTGAAAGATCAAACTAATCTCAGGAGCATGTCAGCGGCTAAATCCTTAATCCTCGATGCGAGGCTCCCCGGCTCGCTTTGGGCACAGGATAACACCGCTTAAATATCAATATGCTTTTTCAGATTTAATGGGTTATTCACGTTCCTGACAGAATGAGATTGGAAGATAATGTGTATATTGGTGAAATCCAGCTCCGTCATTTCTGCATTTAAATGTGCTTGCACACCTGCAAAAGTGGAGCTGAATCATGACAAAATTTCACTCCTGCAGTGCATTTCAGCATCCTGAGTAAGTGCTTTTCCCTCTGCGTGGTGTTGGGATCTAACAAGCCAGCTTTCCTCATCAGTCATCTATTTTTTTCCATTACTTTCAGAAAACCATGCCTTTTCTTTTCATTAAAGCCCACTCTCTGGGATTAGATGGATGTCGGTAGTGAAATATAGGTTATGATCCAGTGTAATCCTAGAATCTCTAGTCTGCGTTTTAGGGTCCAGAGTGGCCCTGGAGTTTCTGCTGCTGCTGCTGCTGCATCTTTGCTAGTCCTCTGATGACCTTGCCAGACTTCCATCTGCTGCAGCCATTGTTGGAAATATGGCTCTCTGGTTCGGGCCGTGGGAGCTGGAGGATCATTTCTTGCTGCCCTCCATCCCAGCTTTGATAAACTGCACCGTGTCTGAGTGGTAGAGATTTTAGAGAGCTGCTGGCGAGGTGCAGGATTTTGGTTTCACTCAGGGACAATAGTGCCTCTGTAGAGGGCAGGTTATCTGGCAGCACTGATACTTTTGTAGAGCGAGCAAGAGAGATCTGTGCCGTGCAGCAGACGCACCCGAGGCTAGACGTGTATGTCATCGAGAGGGAACACAGAAGTGAAGCAGCTTTTGTTCTTCTTCTTACTTATAACCGTAAAGACACATCTGAATACAGTAAAACCATTGTGTAGTCCTAAAAATCAAGTAGTTACTTCAGTTCTGTAACTGTTAATTATGTGTCTGGTTTCACTGCTTTTCAGTCCAAACAAACCACAAACAATAACATTTTATGTATTGTTCTCATGTCGCCATGAATATTTAATAAGTTAAGAAACTGTGGCTGCGACATCACTGGTTTCAATTATTAAAAAGCTCTTCTTTTGGCTTCTCATTCAAAGTAAACCAGTGTTTATTGTGTTGCAACTGCAACTACTAAAATGCCTTTTGCAGTTTGTATACATACACTGAGAGCCCAGCATGGAATAAGTGAGTAAATGTGGTTACTCATTGAACTGATTTGCGTCCTTTGTTTGTACATGGCGACAAAGTGATCTGCTGCATTTATGGCCTTTCCATGATCCAGTAGCTGTGCATGGAGTCTCCAGTGGAAAGAGACCCAGGAATTCAGGTTGGAAAAAAGGCCCTCTGCTATCTTCCCATCTCATCAGATGCAGTGTCGTGTTAAAAGGGAAAGAGGCCACAGCTCCAAATGAGTTATTGAGCCCGTCTATGTTTGTCTGTCTCTCAAGTGAGGGGTTGTTGAGAAGTGCTGATAATTCTGCATGATTTCATTCTTTTCCCTTTTTCGGTGACGTTTTCACATGACTCACTGATAACTTATTTTGTTTTGGATGCACGATATTTTGATGGATACAAGTGTGGAGTCAAATTGGAAAAAGAATATAAACCAACTTGGGCATCTGTGTAAAAAACACGAGCTGAAAGTCCATCAACACAAACAATTTATTAAACTTGTCTTTATCTTATGCAGTACTACATTGAACATTAGTACTGCAAAGTTGGAAGGAGAAAACAAGCTATTTTAGACGTCCCTGGCAACAGAATTATCCTTTTTAAAACATTTTATTGACCAAATACTCGGACAAGAAAATAATCTGCAGATAAACTGATTGTTACTTATGCCTTTGAAAAGACTATGAAAAGACATTTAGGGGCCATGTCCACACGGAGATAAGATTAGGTGTATCCGCAAAGATATTTTATCGTATAAACTTTTCGTAAACACGGCAGCGTTTTAGGAGCCCAAATACGCCAACTTTTAAAACCGGGTCCCAGAGTGAAAAAATCTGAAGACGCCACCTTCGTGTTTCTGTATTTACAACACAGTATAATGAATAACCCCACCTCTCCCTTAACCCACATGCGCTAGGCGTAAAGGCGCCACAACAGCAATGGCTGACTGCGCAGTGATTGCGTTTGTGCTGCAGTTTTGTAGTTTTGTAATCAAGTGTGACCGTAAGTAGCAGCTCTGCCTCGTCGTCAGTCCATACAAAGTGGGCTCCTCTGGCATTTGTATTTTCCGCCATCTTCTTCTTCGTGTTTGTTGACATCTAGTTTTATGCACATGCTCCATTTCTTATTCTCCATTTTTGGTGTACTTTGTGGCAGCGTTGCAGCGCCACTTACAGACCTTGCATATATACTTCAGCGCTTTCAGTGACTTCATGTTTACGTTCACATATCTTCCAATATTTTAATACATTTTTCACTAAAATAATTAGTCGACTAATCAAAGAAATAATCGACAGATTAGTCGACAATGAAAATAATCGTTAGCTGCAGCACGAGTTGGCATCAATTTAATCCACAAAAATAAACGGTATTTGTGTACAAACTTCACATTTTGGATTTTGTCACCTCAGCTCACTGCCAGCCAGGGTTGGTTAGCTGTGCTACTTTAGCTAGAGGAGACTGTAAGGTGAACTGTTTCAACCATTGATGGATTAGCCACACGCTGAACGAAACACCGACCTTTGTTCACTCCACAACTCCAGCAGTCTCCCTCTCTTTTTCCAGAGTACAAGAGAACTCCCCAAAGTCCCCTCCCTGTTCACTGTCTACCTGGTTTGCTGCTTCCTGTTTGGTGCTGGAGAGAGCACACCTATTGGTTGTTGAACTTAAGTATTTGCATGAGCCAAAACTAAAAACTTACAGTAACAGCAATCATGCTTGGCTTTGTCTGAATGTCAAGATGAGAAAAAGACTGACTTAAGATGGCTCGGACTGAGTTTTATGACCACCTTACACCGATCAATCAAGATTACGGGAACAAGCACCCATGCTTGCAAACGCTCATGTTTTTATTACAACATTGGATTTGTCTGCAAACTATGAACAGAAATACATACAGCAAATCAAGCATATTCAAATAAACATACAGTACTAGTGCATTCTCTCATTTTCATTGTGTATCTGTATTTACTGTCTGTTTACAGTCTGTACATCTGTATAATAGTTTCACTTCACAGTTGAATGACGTGGGAACAAATGCATGACTTAGTTTCAGCTCAATTAGAGTTTAAAACGAAGATAATGTTCTCTTTCGGTTGGCTGGTTGTGGATGTTTGCCAGTGCACACCCTTTACTGTACATGTCTGCCAGTTGCAGCAACAGCAACATTTTTTACCAGTTAATTTCTGTTGTGAATAAATCTCGTGTTTTTCATGCGTCTGACAAAGCAGTTTTTGAACGCGTCCTCAGGCTGGAACTGCTGAAACACTAAGTCAGCTTTAGTAGTGAAAGTAAAGATGGAAAGTGGGCACCAAACATGTTTCCATCCTGGAGGCTTTCAGCTTGGATGGATACCATCGCTCTAGCTTGCTCAGGAGAAACTTGCAGTTCAGTTCAGTTCACAAAGGACACTGAACAGGCGTAGTCTGAGACCTTCCCTTGCAGATAAATAGGTTTTTGTATTTGTATTCAGCACTGAGCTCTGTGGATCTTCGTGTCACGATGCAAATGTAAGAGATGTCAATGAGATGGACAGGGGTGGTGCACGGATTAAAGGAGGAATCGCAGCGAGGGGAGAAAAACAGGGAAGTTGAGGATACACAAACAAATATCAGAAAGACAGGGTGAGATCTTCGACTTTTGTATTCGTGCCCTCGCTTAATCATTGAAGAGGCCTCAGTCTGTTCTTTCTTGTTGGCTGTTCCTTCACTTTGGCATTCAAATTGGAGATGAGAGTCTCCCACCATTATCCAAAAGACCTCCTGTAGGTGTGGCGTCTTCTCCAGTGACCTAAGGGTCATTCAGAGGCGCAGCATTTCAAGCAGCGCTCACCCCAAAGAGGAATCCCCTACAGAGAAGGGAACAATAGCTTCACAAACAAATCCCCATCTCAGAATATCTCAGAAGAAAGCATTAGTTGCAGGGTGGTGGCTGATCTGTGAAACTTGCTTCCCTGATAGCATTTAGCCTCTTCCTGTGTGGTCCATTGGCCCAGTAAACTAAATGGTGCAGTTTAAGCTGTGACTCACTGACAGTGGTTTGGACCTTGTGGCATATTATGGTTAATTTATTCAATTTTTGTAAATGAATTCCTGCATATGTCAAAAGCTATCGGGAAGGAGATCCAGGATGTTTAATTTGTAATCCCCTTTTTGGTGTAAAGAGAGAGGGGGGGGGGGCTTCCTGCCTCACATCCTGATTGAAAGGATGCAGGAGCTCTTTAACAGCTTTAACCTGAAGGATTAGGCCATTTTCCATGAGTCTGTATTTGCTCTGGTCAGCTCTATTGCTTTAAGGTTTAGCTTTTACCACGCTCACACCTGTTAACAATGGAAAACCTGTGACTGGCATTGACGTAAAATTGTTCTGCTTGACTTGACTTGAATTTACTGCAACCACCTGAGAGCTCCACTCAGATTTAGGGTGACAACATCATCATTAACATCAAAATCTTGTTCATTTATGGAATACATAATTATTTATGCCTGTCAAGGTAACCCTGATCAGGCTTGTCGGATAGTTTTCACTGCGCGGCTACTTATGAAAAAGTCTGTTTTCTTTGCCAGTGTTATTAAGGCGTTACATGCTTCACTGCCAGGGTGTGGTAGAGTGTCAGTCAAGACCTACAGTGTGTGACTTAGCAATAGTGACAAGTAGTAACTAGTCGAATCGAAACAGAAGGAGTTTTGCCATATTTCGTCTTTGTAGACTCTGCAATGTGCTGTGTCCTCGGCAAGGAAAAGACAAACAACTTAAGTGGTGAAATAACCTTTTATCTTGCTTTCAGCAGCACTTGGATGCCAGCATTAAGAGAAGAATAGCTTATTAGCTCGCTGAGTTGATTTGTACTGTAGGCACATAAGAAAATAGGAACCTCGCTTCACAGAGAGGACTTTCTCACGAGCAAAGTAAACATCCACAGACATGTAAAATCACTTGTTAACTGATACCTGTATCGCCTGCAGGTTTCTTCTAGTCTAGACCCCCCTGTCACATCCTTGAATGGGCCTGGTACTGACAAGTTGCAGAGTGCAAAGCTTGAATTCTCAACTTACAGTGTGCCTATTGTGGTACGCTTCCCTGGGCTTCCTAACCGGAGTGTCTCCTACGGAAAATGTTAATAAGGCTGAAAATTAGCCAATGTATATAGTGGCTGGGTGGCAGGGATCCAAATAAGATAATTAGAGAACATGCAAGGTTAAGAAAAGAAAAAGGAAAGTGCACGAGACAAATTAATTCTCATCTACCCCCGTTTGCTCATGTGTAGACCAGACTTGAATGGATGCCTCCTTCCGCGCAGAAACTCCAAGGCTTTGGACAAAAGGCTCTTTATGCGGGACTTTGTTGTCTTCTTTGACACTGGCTTATCTGTCTTCTTGACCTTAACTTGCCATGTAGACATGACTTTACAGCCCTGTGTCAACAGTGAGGAGAAAGGCACCCCTGTATGCTCGAAGTTATGACGGCTGAAGGGAAAGAGGATCCAAGTAGCTGGTTTGGGGCTTTATATTGGAGCGAGGCATCTAATCCTGCACACACGAATCAGTAGAGAAAAAAAATCTTGCCTTGAAATGGTGTCAAGACTAAAAACTCTGCAGCTACGGGAGCAGCTTTATGAGGCTTCAACGTCAATACACTAAAATGCTCTCACTGACAATGCTGTTTACCATGTTCATCTTATTTTATGTTAGCATGCTAATATTTGCTAATTAGCAGTGAACACAAAGTAGAGCTGAGGCTGATGGGAACGCCATTAACTTTGTTGGTATTTGGTCATGAGCAGAAGATGACGGCACAGTGAAAACTTAACGGGCAGCTCCATTATTTTAGTTTTTTGAGGTTTTTTTGTATCATTTTGTGGCTTTCCAGTAGTGCTCCTGATGTGTATTCAAATCTGAACCTTTTTTCTCAAGCCCTTTAAAAGCTTTTCCCCATGTGACCTGACGTAGCCTGTAGGTTCCTGCATGATGTCGCAGCTACCTGCTGTGGACGCCACGTTTGTTTGGTCCCACAGTAAGCAACAAACTAAACAGTCGAGACAGTGCTGTGCAGGTGCTGTGAGGTTAGATGACTATTTCTGTCACTTGAGTCTGGTGGCTTTGAAGAGAGCATAAATAACCGCCTCACTTCGCTGTCGGAGACGGCTGTCTCACGGCAAGGTAAAGCAGTAATATTATCTAAATAAAACATACACTTAAACTGATGTTTTGGTTTTTTTTTGTGGTCCTAAAACATGTTTTACTGCTGCTCCCATCCTCAGCCACCAGACTCCTTTGACGGGAACAGTATTTTTACCTCACAGAACACAATGAGTTACTAGTTACCACAGTTTCTGATCAGTTAGTTAGTTTGGGTTATTGTGTGACTTTCGGATTATCAGCGCCGTAACCTGCTTCTTGTAAACGGCTGCTGAATGGGTGTTTCGTTTTAGGAGGATTCAGAGAGTTAACACTTTGCTACTAATACTTAATAATCTTGCAGGGAACATGTCACACAAGAGTAAAATTTGAGCGAAAACTTTGGCTGGAATTTATTAGGATAAATATTTTTTGCACCATTGATATCTGCAGCAAATTGTGTTACAATTAATCTAACAGTTGAGATATTTCAGTCTGAAACAAAGTGGTCCACCAACCAGCTGACCGCCATCACCATCTCTAGAGCCACTCCATTAGTGTGGCAAAATAAAGTCCTCTATAAAAGCTTTATAAGGTATTCTTTATATACCTAAAAGTCTGTCTCCAAAACTACAAAACTGCATCAAGAAAAAGAACACCAACGAGTAATCTCCACATAGACCAGTGAACTCTGGCAAGCAAACAACAGACGTCCCTCCTCAGGACATAGCTGTCTGAATTACGACTACAATGATGATACGGCTGCCTGGCAGTGTGTTGTTGCAGGCGGCGTTAGGAAAGGAAAAGAAGATGTCAGCCCTTCTCTCGCCATGGTTCCAGCATTTTACAAGCCAGCATCACCTCTCAGGGATTTCATCAGCATCGTAAAACGTATTTCATCACGGCCATTTATAGATGAGATGACAGCGCTGTTCATAATACTGTAGTGGTAGCAAGGCTCGGCTACAGAGTTGATGTGTGATTTGTTTAGCTCCCGGAGCACTAAAACATAATGTGCTCTAAACACAACACGCCCTCTGTAGTACCTTTTCTAATTGCCTAGTAAGTTTCAACAACACCGATGCTTCGTTGAGCTCAGAATTAATTTCCTGGTGGGACTTTAAGCGGAACATCTTCATTACCACATGTTTTCATAATTGAAGCCAGAGGCCTGTAAAAGAGGAGGAATTCTGCTTGCCTCACTCGCAGTGTTTCCCACCATAAAAAAGGTGGAACTGACCCTCTTATTACACGATAGCCCACTAAACCATTAGTGAGGCCATATGTTTTAAGTATATTCTCATGCACCGCATCATGTTACAGCCCTGTGACACTTAAAGCATCGCTGATAAATGATCAATATCTGTTACTCTCCTTTCACTTTCATAACAAACCACTTCAGCTTGATGTAGCTCTGTGGAGAATGGCTTCCCTGGTAGAAATACCCTGGAGTGCAAAGCTGGAGTAGTGCCAGGCAGTAAGGATTAGCCGTCGGGACCTGCAGTATATCCACTACATCAACAACCTCTTCCTGAGCTGATTAGAAGGTAGTCTGAGATTTTTTAATATGAATGCACTTGTTTCGTTTTTATCCGGGTATTATTACAGTAATCAGGCACCCGTAAGGTTTCCAAGAGATTAAAAATACTGCAAACCTAATTGGGTTTTTGGGTCAAAGGACATGAAAACAATCCACGGAGCCTGATTTTGTCAGTCAAGCAGAAGGTATTTGAAATATGTGCGTTAGATTGACAGGGGAAATTGCCTTTTCCTTTTTCTCCCTCGTGTTCCTCTGACTCAGTAAGTCAGCATTTTGTATACTTTTTATGTGCTTATATCCCAAGCTTCCAAGAAATAAAGTCATCTGAACTGTCCAAGATTTATTCTGGGTTATAAATGCTTGGCACCTGTTAGTCGATTTGAAAAACATCCGGAATGAGATCCAGGATTTGGAGCTGGAGACATCATAACATCTGTCTTTGCAAACTGATAAAAACACAATCCCACCACGAGGGCCATTTAGGAGCTGTTCTGGAGCTTTTAATCATTTCTCAGGATCTTCCTCAGTAAATGGAGTTGGCTCAGTTGTGATAGAATAGATTACATTTCCCTTTTTTTCTGGGAAATTGGAGGATCTCTTGTTGGTATTGGCTTTAGAGTTGAGATTGATGGTTAATTTTTGACCATTAAGTAGCTGTTGTGGAGCTCACATTAATCAAATAATCAATCAATTTTATTTATAAAACCCAATATTACAAATCACAATTTGCCTCACGGGGCTTTACAGCATACGACATCCCTCTGTCCTTTGGACCCTCACAGTCTTAAGGGCCCTGACACACCAAGTCGATGGTTGGCCGTCGGGCTGTCGGTGAGCGTCTGTCAGCCTAGTTTTTGCGCTGTGTCCTGCACCGTCGGCACTTCGGCGGTTGCGGCTTTTCGGCCGATTGAGCATGTCCTCGCCCCTGTAGCGAGTGAATCTGCCTGTAGTGAAACCGGGGCTAACCGGTGCTTCCTCCTCAGGCTCCACTTCACTCAGCTGCCTGACAGACCCGCTGCTTCTTCCCTCTTTAACCTGAATAACAAACCGGAGCTAACTGAGAGCGGCTAGCGGAGCGTTAGCCGCAGCATGACCGGAGGGAAGCACAGCCAGTTAGGAAAGATAGGAAACCCCTCGGCTGACAGGATGAACCACTCTCTCACTCCGCTCTCTTTCACACAGGCACAGAACGTACGTGCTACTTGCCGTCGGATGTAGTCTGTCTGACACAGGGCGACGTGAGGCGATGTGAGGCGACATAGACAACGCAACAGTTGGCTTTTGTCGCCGCTAGTTCTTTGATCGTGGTTTGATGTGTCCGCACCTTTACTCAGGAGATGGAGTTTGCACAGTTGCAGGTTGAGCACTAACGACTTGTCGTTATTGTTGTCAGAAATGTTGATTTATCGAAACATGTCAATTCTGAATATCATATGTATCAATACACCAGAACCAGCTGGGCTTTTTCGCTCTTTCTTATTGTGGATATTTACAACATTCACTCTGCTGTTTTCTGCTACTAATCAAGAAGAGAAAAGAAGCTGTTGTCGGGTTAACAGCCTCTATCTGTGTTTAAAAATTTTAAATTTATTCCCTCAATGTCAGTTTTTCTCCCTGGTATCAAAAATGGTATCGAATATTAATATTTTTCAAGGTATTTTGTCAAAGTTACACGTTCCAATATTGTGACAACACTACCTCTCACCCATTTGGGTTAAAGGTTGAGACTGAAAGTTTGGTGTTGACTTTGGAAACAGTAGCTGGCCCAAATATCTCACCACAAGACGAGGAATGTAGTGTGATATGGTTAAAAGCTCCAGAACAGCTTCCAAAATGGACCTTGCAGTAAGATTTTTATTTACTATTCAGCTAGTAACTGGCTGATTTTTCTCTGGGTTGGACAGTGGATAGCTGTAATGCTGGACAAGTTTGTACCCTGGTTGTGTCTGCAGTGTCCACTCTCCGGAGCAGTCATGAGAGTTTGTAGTGTGTGCTTTGTGCACGGTGATACTGAGCCAGGGTCCTTGTGTTCAGCAGTGTAGCTGATAGTGAGGAAAGGGTCTAGCCTGCCAAGTCTGATGCCTTTGATGACTGATGCAAAGCAGCCAGGCCCTAGGTTGTGCAAAAGCCCCTCTGTGTCTCTGTAGTGAGGGGGCGGCCTTGAAACAACTACCCTCCTCAGTTATAATCATCTTAAACAAGCTCGCGCATTGTTTCAGAGCTTTGTTAACCATGTGTGATGTGCTGTGTTTTTTTTGTGTGTGTGTGTGTGTGTGTGTGTGTGTCAGGAACAGGATGACGCCCCGCACATTCACAATGGATGAAATCTAAGCCGTGGGCTTGTGGGAGAGGTGTTTGATGAAAAACTAGCACCATTTTCTGTCAGTCGTTGCTGCTCACACTGTTTCAGTGGCGATAGAGACGTTTTGAAAATACTCTGAAGATTATAACCAGGCACTCTGGGGCCCTGAGTACTTGGCAGCGGCACCCCGTCGCATTTCAAACATTTCAGTTTGACGTGTCAACAGGAAGACGTGGCTAAATTCTTACGAGCTTTCCTGCGCAAATTAAATTGGTCATGCTTTTGTCAAGTACAACGCAACATGTAACAAAATCCCCTCTTGGAGTGTAGAAAATCCTGAGAGCTCCTCTGCTGTCCAAACGAATTCCCAGAGCTCCGTTTGTCCCTGACTCTTGCCCTCTGCCAGTATGGATGAGGAAGAAACTACTCATCAGTGGATTTAAGGGCCTGCTGATGTGTAAACCAGAGGTTGAAATGGTGAGTAAGGGCTGAGCAACAGAGTGAAGCTTACTAATGCAAACCTGAGGGCTTTTGTAGAATATTCCTTTTATGGGGTCTCTCCCTGTGAAGACTCCAGAGGGGCAGAGTTGCTAGAGACATGACTAAGGCAGTAACAGAAATGTTGGCAGGCAACGCTGCGAAACAGCGGTTAGACCTACACAGAAACGAGCCTGTCAGCAAACGGGCTAAAAATAAGAAACCCTTGAGCAGAAAGGCTGCCTCAAAGAGTGTCTCTCCTTTGTTTAGATGAAGTGAGGAGTCCAGTGAGTGAGAGTTATCTGTCCTCTCTGCTGATGTGCTCCAATATGGGCCTGCTGCTCTGCACTGGGAATGCTTAAACCAACAGGGGATTCCCGAATCACAGCTGCTTTCTCCTGCTGGAATGATGTGTGAAATGTGTGGGTTCCTTCGCTTGTGGTTGTTGTTTTTCTTTCTCTCTTCCTCCACTCTTCTTTTCCAGGCATGGCTTAGTGACGGTTCGGTGGAAGAGGGGGGAGAATAGGACACTGAGCAGTGAGTTAGCAGCAGTACGCTCGCCGCCCACTCCCTCTCCAGTCTTCCTCCCGTGCTTCCTGTGGGATTGAAGAGGAGTATGGTTTTAACAGGGAAGGAGAATGAGGGGAAAAAAGAGGGGAGGAGGAGGAGGGGGGGTTGTCTTGGCTAGAATGGGCTTCAATAGGGAGAATGTCTGGACGTTAAAGAGGAAGTGGGTTGAATGTTGGAGCGTTTCAAGAGAATGGTGGGTGCATTATTGGAATTTAAATGGGTCCGGGGCTAACGGAGGTTGTGTGAGTTTTAGGTAACAGCACTGGGATTGTTTGGTGCCTTTATGGAGGACTAATGGACTTTCCAACAGGGCATGTGGGAGAATTGTCTGACTAATGATATGTATTGCTTGATTATTTGGGCCATCATGTTGGGCCCCTCGTATATCGGTCACAGCTGGAGAGTAATAGGAGTCCAGCTGTGTTTAACTAACTCCAATAAATCAACCTGGTGCCCAGTAATTTATGCCTTTTTCAATGCATCTTCTATCATTTATGGTTTATTTATCTCTTCGGTCATGGATATCGCTTTTGGGTAATGAATGCATCATTGACTGTTGAGATGAATGTGCGATGTGGTGATTATTCACAGCAGTAGCCCAAACGATAACCAGCATGAATGCAATGAAAGCTCCTCTTGTAAGTCAGTAACTACATAATAAATGAATATTTTTCTAAATTAAAGGGTTGGCTTACTGAAATTACAAAAAAACCCACACATTTTCTCATTTACCTCTGGTGGGATGTAGCCATGGAAATACTTGTGATTTGATTTGCCCAGATTTTGAGATATGAGTCTCTGAGATTGCTGCCTCTACTTCAGTATAATGGAGATCAATGGATTTTAGTTTGTGGTGCTCACAACTTAAAGGTCCAGCGTGTAGGATTCAGGGGCATCTATTGGCAGAAATGGAATATAATATTTATAAGTATGTTTTCTTTAGATTATAATCACATGAAAATGTATTTTATTTAACCTTTATTTAACCCTACCTGGCCAAGGTGGCAGCCAATCAAAACAAATACATATAATACTAAAATCCACAATATAACAACAACTATTCAAACACAGTGGCATCTCAAGAAAAACAAGCACATGTCTGTAACACCACATTCTTTATGATGCCCTTAAATTCATCAATGGATATAAGTGTGTCTAATTTTAAATATTTTTTGAAGATTGTTCCATGTCCAAGGTGCAGAGTAGGAAAATGCAGTTTTCCCCAGATCTGTTTAAAACCCGGGGTTCATTGGAAAGCAACCGCTTGGAGGGGCGTAGCTAATAACTACCAGAGCTGACACACAGCAGGGAGCAGAGGTCGGCAGAGGTGGTCAATGACGTCCAGCTCACCAAATCATAAAGAATGCAGTGATGAGTACGTGACTTTGCAATTGTAATAAAACACAGAGATGCATGATACACTGAAATCAGTGGCGGTTGCTGGTCTTTCAAACAGGGGAAGCTCATTTTAAGTTTACATCATAAAATTAACATTCACTAAAATTAATGAATTGAAGCCAGTTTTACATTTACACACATAGAACCACAGCAAAACACACCTCAAAGATTTTCAGATGGGTTTAAACACCTGAACTGTGTACAAACGGTGAAAATGAGCTGTATGGCTTATGGACATAAGGAACTTTGGACGGCACTCTGTCAGAAGACTCCACTCGCAAGTATCCGCATGCGACTGAGCTCAAAATGCAAAGCGCTGTCAATCACAAAGGGGTTCAGCCTTTTAGACAATTCCTCCAATCATCACGCAGACACAGAGCGTCCTCTCCCACCTACCACTCCATCAGGTCCCAGGGAAGCTGAGCCTCCTTGGAAGTGCCGATTTTGTCGCATTTATCCAATGAGCGTCTTACTTTGCTGCAGGAAAGAACCTGCTTAGCGCTGTCTGCTTGGAGGCTCTGCGTCCACCGTGCTGACACGAGAATGTATGACAGGGAAATGTTTTCGTGTCAGCCACCATAGTTCTTGGCACACTGGAAAAGTTTTAGCTCTGCAGCCTCACCACTAGATGCCACTTAATCCTACACACTGGACCTTTAAAAAAAACATCATTGATATATTATATTATTACACATTGAGCTGACAGGGAACAATATTAATATTCATTTGATATTTTGTTGTTGGCTACTTCGCAAATGTAACTGTAACATTCAATCTTCTTAGCTCTATATTGGTTTTCTGTAACTTCTGAGTAAAATATCTGAATCTTTTGTCGGTGATTTACAACTAAGTTCACCAACTTTTCCCGCCTGGTGTTTTGCAGGCAGGGTTATCACAGCGTCTTTGCTGAAAACAGCTGCCTGCTGCAGCTTTAAACAACACTGATGAGGAGTGAGACTGAACCAAAACATTAACGTTGCGAGCAGGCAAAACAAAACATTGAGCCGAAAGATGTTTTCTGCAGAGTTGGATGGTATTTCTATGTTGGTGTGTAACTGAGCTCGACCGCACACGTAGTCATTGCACCCATTGTTAATACACAAATATTGATTTCTGCAGCCTTAAAAAGAGGAAAAACTGCTTCCCCCTTTCTTCCCCAGAAACGGTGAACCCGTTACTGTAAATAGTCCCCAGACTTCAATAGGAACAGTTTTCGCTGCAACTATTTATACCACAGAATTTGTTTCTTTGACAGTGTTGACAGTGAGGTCTGTTGATTCTCCACAGTAACATGGACACTAAAACAAGTTTCAGTTGAATTTTATAAAAGTCACTTTTTATTGCTGTTAGTAGATCAAACAGAATTCCACTTACTTCCATTGTCCTGGAGCTGCACTTCCTTTTATCTGCGTGGACCTTTGACCCCACGTACACTTACAGTATATGCTGTGTGTTAATTTAAAGCTCCAGGGTGATGATTTTAATTCAGTTCAATTTTCCGTTCAATTATAAAGCCCAATATCACAAATAACAATTTGCCTGAGAGGCTTTATACAGCATACGACATCCTTCTGTCCTTGTGACCCTCACAGTAGATAAGGAACAACTACCCAAAAAAACCTTTAACGGGGGAAAAAATGGTAGAAAGCTCAGGAAGAGCAACTGAGGAGGGATCCCTCTTCCAGGCTGGATGGACGTGCAGTAGATACGTGCAATATCTATTGGCAGAGATGGAAAATAACATTCATGACTATGTTTTCAATAATTTATAATCACCAGAAATAAGTGTTTTCATTACCTTAGAAAGAGCCGTTTACATCTACAAACAAAGCGGGTCATCTTCCACTGACTCCGTCATGTTTCTACAGTAGCCCAAAGCGGACAAATCAAACGCTGGCTCTAGATATAACCATTCAAACATTTCAAGTTGGCCTCAGTAGTTGTCCTACATGCTTGGCACACTAGAGAAGTTTCATTTGCAACCTCGCTGCTAGATGCCAGTGAATTCCACTAGGGGTGAGATTGTTTACAAAAATCTCTAAACGTGTAGAGTTGGTACTTTTTTTCATGTAAATGTGTACACGGGTTTCATCGCTGGGTGGTGCTATTGAACGGTTACAGGCCGCCACTCCGAAATATCGCCATTCTGACGGTCCGCCATGCCAAATTCTGTTCCCTGAGTCCTGACAGTAAGCTATGGCGAGCCTGTAGAAGCCGTATTTGCCATGCATGTCAGCGATTTTCACGGGGGATGCACGCGAGTAATTCAGGCTGACATTACCTGTTTTTCAGCAAAGTAATTTTATTAAAAAGCATAGCATATAGGTCCACAGGAACTTATTATTATTATCATTATTATGTGTAGAATTATTCTGCACACTGGACCTTTAAACATAAGAATTTAAGATTTTCAAACTGCTGCTGACTTTTTAATGATGCATTATAGTGGACTAATTTATTTGCCTTTAAAGTCTTAGAAATGCTGATCACAGTATGCAGACGTGTGAGTATACATAATGTATTCCTGTGTTTGTGCAGAACCTAAATCCACGGTTTCCTCATGCTGAGGTGCAGAGTAAACATTATGATGGGCCCAGCCGCAGGTATCTGGAGTGTCTCACTGACTGGTAGAGAGTGCTCCTCGGGAGCGGAGAGTAAACATGAGCCTTTTTGGTCTTTATTTGGTCACTTTGCCGAGCTTTTAACAGGCTAAACTCCACTGACTGCGCTCAAACTCAGGCAGGGCCGGTGAGTGTAGTCACAGGGGTTGAACTGTTTAGAGGACATGTGATGCATTCACTGGGATGCTTCATTTGCTCGGGCCCCACAGCTGGCCGCTCCAGTGTTTCGTCCCCTTTGTTAGCCTTCAGGGAAAGGTCAGCCACGTTCATACATCAAGTGTGAGGCTTTAACACCCTCTTTCCACAGTTTGACCCACAGCCGGCTGCAGTGTCCCACATCTACAACTCGTTGAGCTAAACCACAAACCACTCCTTACTCTCCTTTTTTTTTTTTTAACTCGGTTTCTTTTTTCTTCCTTTTTCACTTCCTCTCCATGAGTTTTCTTTCTCCAATAGCACATAGACGTAGACTGTCCTCCTCCCCTGGAGACGACAATCAGCTACCATCTGGTTCAGCATCACAGGGTAGCCGTCTGGAGCTGACCCCGTGCAAAGATCAACTTCCTGTGATGTCAAAGGGACTTGTGTTGCTGCATTCACTGGGGATAGGGAGGGAAAGTGGGAGGGTATCCTCTCATCCTCACTGGCCCCTTTTTTCTTTTTCTGAGGCCCCAAGATGTTTTCTCTAAGGGATTGATGCATCTCCCACGCAAAGGAAGATTGCATTTCCCCTGAACAGAGAACAGGATATCAAGAATTTAATGTCAAACTACAAAGCCTGTTTATACGACTGTAGCACACACCACCGTAACGTAGTACACGTTTTGTCTTTATATGATATTTGATATCTCATGTCTTCCTGAAACTAAGCCAGAAAATACAAGAGGACAAAGTATGAGCTGACTGCACAGACAGAATCAAGGAAGTGGATTTCCCCCCTTCACTGATAGTAGGCTTTAAGAGATTTATGCTTCCCTGGAATCTGAAGGTCTGGAAATCGGAGTCAGTGCAACCCCAAGTGAGCCCCAACGTAAGACTGAGTCCAGTGAAAGCAGAATGTGTATTTCTTCCCTCCTCTTATCAACATCGTCTCACCATACGTGCAGAGACGTATGAGGGGGTTAACCACCATCATAATCTACTTCTAAATGAGGGAATTAATCTTGGCATGGATTTGTTATCAGCGGAGGAACACTGCAGATTGAGTTACATGAGATACTTTGCCGTAATGCTGTTGACTCGGAGAGAGAAATAAACAAGTCATGTCAGTTAGCATTGTTACTTCCCTTTAATTATGTATAAGTTTTCAGATAATGTGATTATCAGACTCTGGACACAGCGTAATTGAATTGCAGGTAGTGAATGAGAGGAAGAGAAAGCGGCAGGGCCATTTCTGTTGTCTGTAGAAAGGTATAAAGCCTGATGATTTAAATGTATAGTAGACGGCTCAGTGTAGCGAAGGAAACCATTAGATGGGATCGAGAAGTTTTTGCCGTGTCCCCGGAAAGTTTGGTTTGCATTTGTGGATATTCAGTATTTCCTCTCATGGCTTGGAAACTGCAAAGTTTCATCCAAACATGTAAATGAGACCTCAAAATGTGAATATATGGCAGACTTTTTTCCCCCTTTGGTTGGTTTTGGTACTTAACGTGGTACATTTGATCTTACCATGTTTAGTTAATGTGTCTCAAATATTTACTGTAACATTTGTCTACCGTGACTCTGGTTTTATACCCTGCTTCACTCTGGAAAGCTTTTAAAGGAGAAGTTTGACATTTTGGGAAACATGCTTATGATAGTTAGATGAAGAGATCAATACCACTCTCATATCTACATAAAATAGGCCTACACATTTTTCCTCTTCCCAGTAGTGCTATTTATCAGCCTAGATTGTTTCAGTGTGAGTTATTGAGTCTTGGAGATATCGGCCGTAGACGTCTGCCTTCTCTCAAATATAATAGAACTTGATGCCACTCAGCTAGTGCTGCTCAAAGCATCCAGAAAATGGAAAATCTCAACAGCAGTGTCTCTTTCCAGAAATCACTGCATAGTTCAGGGGTGTCCAGACTTTATTGAATGGGGGCCAGATAAACAACGTGAAAATACCTGGGGGCCAATTTATTCTTGCATAAAAAGGTTTTTTTTTTTTGTTAAAGTGAGACGAAGACAACCATTTTTATCGTTTAATAAACTATAACTACTTGATACCTGTCTACAATGTAGTGTATGATAGTCCTATCACTGTAAGGTGAAGGGTAAAAATGCAAAGCAATCTTGCCCGCATATGGTATATTTTGAAAGTCAAGCTGAGGGCCAATTAAAATTGGTCTGCAGGCCACACTTGGCCCCCGGGCCAGACTTTGGCCATTCCTGGCATAGAGGGATGTGTGCATCTACTCATGGATGACAGTCTCCTGCTCTAGACAGCACAAGATTTAAACATTAATGGCACCTCCTTGGCTGAGCTGTAACGTTGTTATCATGATACAATACTATTGCGATTTTAAATATGTTGCGATAATGTTTTTGTATCTCATGGACTGAGAAGGCAACAGATTGCATTATTGTAATGGACTACCTACTGTTTAATTTGTATTTGCCATATTAATAATTTATATAGCAAAAAAATCGATAATTGGCATTGTGTGATGATATGATATTGGCACTAGGGCTGCAACAATTAGTCGATTAATCAATGACTAATCCGCTATCAAAATAATCAGTGACTATTTTAGTAGTCGACTAATCGGTTTGAGTAATTTTTCATAGTAAAGTACTATAAAAGTGCCCCAAAATACTCTTTTTGCAGCTTCTTACGTTCAAATATTGGCAGCTTTACACACTCTCCCGTGACGATGAACTAAAACCCTTTGGCGTGAGTACGGAACAAGACATTAGAGGACATAATTTTGGGGTTTGGGCGAGACAGGCCGACATTTTTCAACATTTAACACTTTTTTCGCTAAAATGATTAGTTGAGTAATTGAAGAAATAATCGACAGATTAGTCGACAATGAAAATAATCGTTAGCTGCAGCCCCAGTTGACACACAAAAATATAGTGCTATACTTTGCTGTATCGATTATTTCCCCCCTAGCTACCAGTAGCGGTGCGCTTTTCTCCGCGCAGAGATACTGTTAGCGAGTGTAGTTTGGCAGAAAGAAAGTAGTTGCCACATGTAACTGCTCGCGACAAGGTCTGTGGAATATTTTTATCTTACTGTCCTCCAGAAATCAGATAAACATATGTCCCTTAATGTCAAACTATTACTTTAAGCTAGAATTTGTTTTCTAAATGTTTACGGGTGGTTCAAACACAGGTTTGACCTGCATTCTCTATAACAATAACATGTGCATTCTCAATTTCAGTGTGGTATTTGAGGGTGGACCTGAACAATGGGGTAATTATCTCACATTATTAGCTTAAGCAGTCTTTTTCTGTAGTCGTGCAGATCCTGTAGCCTCAAGAAACAAATATCTGCCCACACGCCCTTGACTTCCAACACTAGTCCCCAAGTAAACATCAAAAGAGTGATATGCGACCGCACATTTCAACAAGCTTAGGTGACTAATGATCGGGTTTATCGAGTCCTTTGTCTCGCTCTGACTGGCTGCTGATCAGCACGGCGCAGCGCAATCCAGGGAATACTATGTACTCCTCACAGTGTTGCACACTCACACACATGCTTGTACACACACCCACACTCACAACCATGCATACAGTACCACGGTAGAGATATACCAGACCTGCCACTCCTTGCTCATAGAGTAACCTCCTGGACATTTTGTGACGACAATACAGCTGCAGGAAGTGAAGCAATCTGTAATTAGTCTTTGTCACAGTATCAGTTACGTCACTGCAGGCCCAGCCCTTGTGTTTAAGCAGATCGCAGATCGTAAGATGTTTCAAGTGAATATGATGAGTCAAAATGAAATCAGGTGTTATGGAAAAAACAGGATTCCCAGTGATTTCCAGTCAGTCTTTTACTCACTGGCTGTTTCTACTGGCAGAGAGGTAGTTTGCGAATTGTGCAACCTTTTATGACACATAAAACTCAGACACTGATTATGATAGTGAGCTTGTAGAAGAAAATAAAACTAGGTAGAACTATGAAGCCACCTTTTTGTAATTACATCCATGTAGCTACAGCGTGACCTTGTTTCTTTCTCATGGGCTGTGGCCTGATGAGGAAGTCCGTTTATGGTTGTGTGATATCGGGTCATTTACCACCTGCAAGCGAGTTGTGAAATCAACAAGTGGACACAGATGAGTGTGTTTACTGTGGATATACTGCTGCTTACCTTGGCAAACAGCTGTTTTTTTCCTTGTGTGAAGTCCGAACCATTGGTGGAGGAAGTTTGTTGAACCTTTAGTCACCTTGCCTCACGCAGCCTTTACTGCACATCATAAATATTAACTGAGCTAAACATTGAGACAGGAAGCAGGCAGAGACGTATCCATAGATGTGCTGTGTATGGTACTACAGCAAACTAATTAACCATAATCAGCGTCCCTATTAGCAAACTGTCATTCAGAAAGTCCAAATCAGGTTGATTAATATTCACAGCTGCACGCTCATGACAACCTTTTTGTTTATTACAGTGTGGTTTCTCAGTCTGAGCAATAATTAGGAGGCTAATTACATCTCGCATGGCTCCTCTAATTAAAACGGTCAGCTTGCCTTTGCTAGTCTCCCTCTGTTGCCTGGGCGTGAGGCTGCTGGACTGCAGGGTTCATGTCAGGGAGATCCCTCAGGGACAAACTAATGAGGAGGAAGAAGAGGGAGGGCGGGAGACAGCTGTTTGTGCCTAATTCTCACTGATTCGGTGCACCGTCACTGTTGGTTTGTTTGAATTCAAAACAACAACCTGAGTGAAATGCACAGTGAAAGAGGAAAAAAAAAACCATTGTCTTCAGGTTGTCGTTAGCCTGGATGATGAAGATGATGTTACGTCTCTTTCTTCAATTTGGCAAATCAGACATGACGCAGTGCAATCAAGTTAACTTTTATGTACAGTGTTGTGAGGTGTGTTACAGAATTCAGAGCACATGTTTTGTCTCTCTTTGCAGTCAAGAGCAGACACGTTGTGGAATGTGACCCAAGAAACATTTCACCGGCACCGTCCCGGCGTCCGGATCTAAATCAGGAGGAAGAATGTTTTGTTTTTCTAAAGCTATTGCTCAAGTTAACCCATAACTTAAACTTAAAAGAGGGAAATCAATTATATGCTTATTATGTGTTTGCAGAGCAATAGCGTGTATGAATGTGCGTCTGTGTGTGTGTTGAAGGGGTGTCGCAGAGTTAAACACCGCTGAGTCTTTCTTCAGTGCCAGTCACAACCTGTCTGACCAGCTCAGGAAACTACTCAACAGAGGGAGACGACCTGCTCTCACATTCTTCCTTTAAAAACTGCATTAAGGAAAAAAAGTCCCGAGTGTCTCCTGCACTTATCAGTGAAACTGCCTTCCTTATCTCAACCCTTTTATTGCATAAGGCCAGATAGCCTGCATTATCAGCCCACATTTGTAGTCCTGTGAATCTCTCTCTCTCAGTGGCTTTGTTGTTATTGGCACTGCAGGCTCGAGAAAGTGCACGGATCAGCATTCGATGTAAGCCCTTAGTTGTTATTTAGTCATGTCAAGAACTTGCCCTAAAATCAGATACGCTTAAACTCGGCTAAAGTTGTTGAGACCATTATCAATTATGAGATTTAGAGAACTAAAATTCCCCCAAGAACCGTACTCACAAATCTCATGGAATCTGTGACACACCAAATCTTTTCTCTGAAATGACACAACAGGCCCGAGACGCTGGTCGCAGTGGTTGTTTTAACTAGCCTGCATAGCAGTGGAAAGATTCAGGCCTTTGCCAGTATAAATACAGCCAGCTCACTTTGACTCATGAGCCAGAACTCACATCGTTGCTGAGATTTGATTCCTATTGTAGTTGCAACCCAGAATGGTTATTTTCACATGAAAGCTGGCCAAGTTATGACTGTGCAGACCAAATTCACAAACAGAGACACACACAGTCATAAATTGAGCCAGGGTGTTACATAACCGATGGATGTTTCTGACACTGTGGGCCTTTGGATGAATGCTTTTGTGACACTGCAGATGATTTACAACCAGTTTGTATCTTGTGTTTCAAGTTACATTTGAACAAATCCAGCAAATTCTCTAATTGTTTTGTCTCTCCCTGCAGTATGCCAAGGCATCGCCAACCGTTTAAACCTTCTGGGTTCCAGAGACGATCACTACCTGAACATGGTGAAGACCTACAGCAACTGCACTGTGGTCCTGGAGAACCTGGAGGTCACCTACATGGAGGAGCACCACGACCTGTCCTTCCTCTCGGTAAAGACTCTTTTAGCAGCGGAGGCTAAATGTGCACATAATAGACGGGAGACGTTTCCTATCATCTCGTCGGTGGCCTGAATTCAATTTGCCAGACAATCTGTCCTGCATCTTTGCAAGCTCTTCCCTGCTCTTATCGCTTCAGTGCAGATAATTAAAATCAGTGGAGAGCGAGTCCGCAGTGACAGATGATTCAGTGCGTTTGTGACGCTCTGGCTGGAGTTTTGCTTGAACCCCAGCTGTAACGACAAGGTTGTGAACACTGGGCAGCTGTGACGGGGGACCACACACACTCACATGCGGGTTTGCACACACAAACACAGAATAACGTACAGTCAGCAGATGTCACGCAGTAGTTTTAAAGACTGGTAAGGAGGGGGCAGGCTCCCTCGCTTCAAAATGTAATTTTGTTCCCCTCACTTTTCATCTGTAGTTTGATAAAATCTCTCTATATGGTGTTGAAATTAGGCATGCATTCAATATGAGATCAGTTTATGTGATGCATGTCAAGTATGACGTCATGCAGAATATACTAATCATGTTTCCTATAATGTGTATATTTGGTCTCACACCTATGTATGTGGAAATTGATAGTTTGCCTTGCAAGCTCATTTAGGCTGTGTATCTGCCAGAATATAAGAAAACAGACCCCCTCTCTGAGTAGTGTTTTTGTCAGTGGACAAACCCAAACCCACCTTCTACCTGTCACCTTCGACCTATGCCAATCCGCAATGCCTATGTGCAGTTTCACATAGATTGACCATGTCAGTGAGTAGAAAAACGTGGGACAGACACACAGAGTTATCGTCATTATATAGTGAGATAGTTACGCATCAGCAGCCTGTTGCACCAGCTGATCATATGTCATCATCTCAAGATAGAAAGGTCAACTTGGGCTCAAATTGTAGCTTATTTAAACGGGAACTGTTCTATGCAAAAGTGAAGCAGTGATGTTAAAATAAAAGTGATGATATATACTAATTTTTGATGAAAATTGTGTCAACAGACACAATTTTCTGTGTCTGTTTTTTGGGGGAAGGTTTTTGTGTGATTTTTTAAAATGAAATGGCAGCAAGCCCCTGAATCTTATTTTCCTACTTTCCTCTTTGTGTCAGGATACTCCTTGCCAAATTTCATACTTGTATGACTGTTTATGCCATTGTTTGCCCTCATATTAGTATTTGCCAGACACATGTTCCAAAAAAGAGGTTTGGGCCCCCTGAGACCAAATGGCCCCGAGTTAGGGATGCTTGTTATCAGCTTGTGATGGCCCATGGTTTAGGCTAACAGGAAATGATCATGATAAAGAGGTAGCAGAAAACATCAGGGGGCTGGACCTGGCTCCCGGCCTAAAAGGTTGAGTTTGATATAACACCATCAATGAAACTAAGAATGATTCCAAGTAGAGCATTTAGTACATTTATAATACATGCATTTCAAATGATTTACCCTCATTACATTGAGTTATATGGTTGGTATAAATGTATAAATGCTTGGACAACCCCTGACTTTGCACGTCAGCTACTTCAGTTTACAACCAGGTTTTATGTTTTTTTATTTCCTCCACAGTCTATTGAAGAAGTGGGCGGCTATGTGCTGATCGCCCTCAACACAGCCACCAGGATTCCTCTGCAGAATCTGCGCATCATTCGAGGTCATAAGCTCTATGAGGGCATGTATGGCCTCGCTGTGCTTACCAATTATAACAAACATACAGGTCAGGACACCGATGAGCTTCTTCTGACCAGCCTGACAGGTCAGTCCACCTCTCCATTTCTTCAGTTCTCCGTGACAGAGTGTATCACAAAATCTCAGTACTATTCACAGCAGTTGTTTTTTTTCTTTTTTCAGAAATTCTTAAAGGAGGCGTAAAGTTTGGGACCAACCAGCCATGCAATGTGGAAACAATACAGTGGTATGACATTGTCAACGCTGAGAGTAAACCCAAAATGGTGCTTCCATCACCCAACAGTCCTCGACGCTGTAAGCAAAACAACTCACAGCAGAAGACAAAGACCGCACACACTTTGATTACATCAGTGCATTTGTGTGTTGTTAAAGAATTTCAAGGGTGTGAAGTAAACGTGTTTGTTTCTTGTGGTTTGCTTTCACAGGTAAAAAATGTGACCCAAGCTGCTTCAATGGTTCATGCTGGGCACCTGGTCCTGAAAACTGCCAGATCTGTGAGCGCTCATTTCATTTTATCGTGGAAAACAAAATCTCAATTCTGTATTAAAGCTGAAATCTCTAATATTTTTTAATTGATATGTTTTTGTAAGTGCACAGTATGTTCTCGTGTGGTGAGGTGAAATGCTAAAAAGAGTTTGCCATGTGTTTGTTTCCATAATCCACGATTGTCTTTGTATTCATATTACTTAGATATTAATTTACATTTGCATTTCGGCAAAAGCAGAGTGAGAAAAAAATAACATTTGTAAAATGTTGGTGTTGGTGTGTCAGGGCCTTTAAAGTGACAGTTAAGCCCAACATCAAAATTACAAACTTTTCGTCTTACCTTTAGTGCTGTGTATCAACCTAGATAGTGATGGCGATATCAACTGCAGATATATCTGTCTTCTCTTGAATGCAGTGTAACTAGATGGCACTCGGCTTGTGGTGCTCAAAGTGACAGAAAAATAAATTTAAAAAACTCAAATCATACCATCCTGCAGAAGGAAGGGGGCAACTACTGCTGGCCGACCGAGCTCCACTGAGCTAGTTAACGTTACAGCTCAGCCAAAGAGTTACATCTTGCTCTGTTACAAGCACAAGCCTCTCGTCCATGAGTAGATAAATGCTTCCCTCTGCGCAGTGATACAGTTGGTGGGGTGAAGTTGTGTAGACAGAAAATAGTTCCTTAATACAACTGCTTACAACAAAGATGTCGATTATCTTGAGTAACCAGATCATGATTCCTAGAAAGAGATATTGCTGTTGAGTTTTCTATTCTTTGCACTTGGAGCACAACAAGCTGGATGTCATCATGATAAGAGGAAAAATATGTATTTTTGATTTTTGGGGTGACGTGTCCCTTTAATTTGGCCCCGAACTCAAAAATAAATTTAGAAAAAACTTGCTACAGGTCACTTCACTGACTTTGTCCTGTCCTCATTTCCAGTAACAAAGCTGAACTGTGCACAGCAGTGCTCAAAGAGATGCAAAGGGCCTTCACCCAGTGACTGTTGTAATGAGCACTGTGCTGCCGGCTGCACAGGACCGCGGCCCACCGACTGTCTGGTGAGAGAAAGACACCTTCACATGGGGACAAGAGTAATGATATGATAAGGACGTGGGGAGGAGACGAGCTTGAACAAGAGACAACACTAAATGTTTCATATTTCTGCATTAAATCTGGATGAGGAGCCTCCGACAAAACAAAGCCCTCACTTAGCGGCGTCTGTTTTTACGATCAGAAGTATTGTTATTGGTTTCAGTACCAATGAGACAAATAACTGCTGATTAAATCTTTCATTTGGCAGTGCCTCGAGTATCGGCGTCTGCTCTCCCTCTCTGCAGCTCTGAGGATTAAGCCGAGGCTGTAGAGGAATGCAGTGTTATCATTAGTGTGGGGCTCTGTTATGGTCCCTGTGTACTGGATGACTGTTGTTTGTGCTGCAGGCCTGTCGGGACTTCCAGGACGACGGGGTGTGTAAGGACTCCTGCCCCGGCCTCATGCGCTATGACCCCAACCTGCACCAGCTGGTTCCTAACCCACATGGAAAGTACAACTTCGGGGCCACGTGTGTGAAGAGCTGCCCACGTAAGAACACATAAACAGCTTATTTTTTTTATATTTTTAGCCGATTACTGTTGCTAAACTTTTCACCTTCCTCCACACTGATATATTCATGGTATTCACTGTAACTGTTGTTTTGACAGTCAAGATAAATAAAGTAAAACTAGTAGGCTTCACTGGGCAATATGAAGCAAATCATGCGTGGTTATGAGCTTTTTCACATGGTGGTATGCTGTGCGAGTGCCCAGGTTGTCCTTCAGAGCTGTTACACATTCAGTGGTTACAGTTTGTCCAGGTTTAATTATAAACTGTAGAAACACAGAAAGAAAATGATTGAGTTTCAGGGCGTGTTAATGCAACAACTGTTCTTTCTCAGTTTAACTTACACAGGTCTGTCCCAGTGTTACTCAGTCTATACTGTAACGCCCACAACATCATTATGCACCTATAGTCATACTTGTGGCATAACTCATACAGGTTGCAAATGCGTAAAGATTTAGAAATGTTTTGACTGTATTCAACCTGTAAATGTTGCATGATTGTGATGTAAACAGCTTGTATTTTGGAATCATTCCAGATAACTATGTTGTTACTGATCACGGAGCGTGTGTGCGGACGTGCAGTGGGAACACATACGAGGTGGACGAGGGAGGAGTCAGGAAGTGCGCCAAGTGTGACGGACTGTGTCCAAAAGGTAGGGGGTCCAGCTATCACTGTACAACCTGGGGACATATTTCTGACTCATACACAGTGTTGTCTGCAGCTGTGGAACAAGGCTGAGGACATTTACTGTGCAAGTACTGTGCTTTACTGCAAGTCAGTGGTACCTGAGTGCTTGCGTTTTATGCTATTCAGACTTGAGCTTCATGATCTGGTCCCGCTGTCAGTATCAGTCTAGTAAATATGAAGTTAGCTACTACGGCCTGCAGCCGGGAAGATAACTTGTCATGTTTACACTTTGGTTTCTGAACGGACTGAACAAACGACATATTTGGTGTTAAGTAGTGAGCTTTAGACGTGTTTCCCTGTTGGACAGAGCCAGGCTAGATGTCTTCATGCCAGAGATGGGGGACTCGAGTCATATTCCTTAACTTGAGTCAAACTCGAGTAGCAAATATGATGACTTGAGACTTGCTTGACTAACTTTGATAAAAGACTTGACTTGACTTTGACTTTGTATTCATGACTTGAGACTTGACTTTGGCTTGAGACAGATGACTCGAAAGGACACAACGGAGCTATCTCCATACTGCTCATCCGTAGTGATCCAAGTGTCCTGAAGCCCCGACATAAAAAGTTGTTTGGAAAAAATGTCATTTGACAGACCTCTACAGTGCGAGCTTTCCTCCATGTCTGCTTAATGCTAACACTATTTTCATGTGAATGCATAACCAATAATGCGATACTATAATACATAATGATATACCACTTTAAAGGGAAACTTTGCCAGTTTTCAACAGGCTCTCTGTCACCGCAGTGTGTGCAGATGAACAGGATTTGTTTTCCTCCTGTGCCTCAAGCAGCCAGAGCTCCCCGCCCATCCACCAGCAAAAGTCCGCCAGGTGACTCTTTTGCTGACGGATGAATATGGAGCTCCAGCACTTGAGCCAGAGGAAGAAAACAAGCACAGTTTATCTTCACACACTGCGGTGACACAGACGTGGTTGAAAATCGGCAAAGTTTCCCTTTAAGGGAGCAAATTGCTAGAAAATGTTTGAATACCACAGTGCTTCTAACACAGTTTGCCCTCTCTAAAATACCTCGCTAATACCAAAACTAGAGTATAGTCAACAGCTTTCAAACCGTTTCTGTGCTGATTTGTTTTCTTAATTGTTTACAGTGTGTGATGGACTTGGATCAGGAAACCTGACTCACACTCTGTCTGTCAATGCCACCAACATTGACTCTTTCAAAAACTGTACGAAGATCAATGGGAACATTGCTATCATCCGCACATCCATTCATGGGTAAGTTAAGGGCAGTAAAGGGGCAGTTCGGAGTTCTTGAAGTGGGATTGTATGAGGTAATTATCCAGTTAGTGTATCCCAGTTAGGAGAAGCAGTGTACTGGTGTGGACAGGTAGCAGCAGAACGTATTTTAGCCTCATAAAAAAAAGTCCCGCATAAAAAAAAAAAATCAGTATCACTTTAAATATATGGAACATTAAGAGTATTTTTACTGCTATACCTTGCTGTCAGTGGTTTCCTTAGAGAAACTAAACCCGATATATCGCTTTCTTCAAATCCATTGAGAAAACTGGTAATTTAACACCACTAAAGACAGAAGCTGCCGCTGCTTCCATCACTTAGTTTGTTTGTGTTATTGTGTGACTTTGGTGCTTTAAAGGGTTAGGTGAAAACATTCTCAGTTTGGACTGTTACAGGTTTTTTTAGGTGGCAGAAATACATTTTTCTCATCTACAACAGTACATGGCTTAGCTTTGGTTTCAATTTTCTGCCTATGCCGATCACCATCTGCTGTATTACACTGGATAAGTGCGTCATACGACTCCACTTTAAAAGATCCAAACTATCCTAAAACATTACAGCCTTTATGTCTGTGTATATCAATTACATCAACTGCAACGGATAACCGGGCACCTTTGCCACCTTTGTTTGTAGGGATCCGTATACCAAAACACCAAAAATGGAGCCTGCCCAGCTTGAGGTGTTTAAGACAGTTAAGGAAATTACTGGTAAGACTGCATGAGACCTGAGTGATGCATGAGACATTAAATGCACATTGAAGTGTTTCACAATTTACAACCCATTTGTTGCTTTAGGATACTTGTTGATTCAGATGTGGCCAGAGAGCATGAGCTCACTCAGTCCTTTCGAGAATCTGGAGATCGTTCGAGGACGAACTAAACGGTATGTTCCTTGTAAAGACCCCCTGTGGATTCACAACCGCTGGATCACAAGAAATGAATTTGTTGTTCGAGAGCTGAGGATTACTCAAGACCGTTATTAAAGCGTGCCTTTTTTTGCCTTCATCGTTTCCCGTTGCACCTCTCTCTCTTTGATAGTGGTAGCCGCAGTTTGATGATGGCTCAGCTCGGCATCAGCTACTTGGGCCTCCGCTCCCTGAGAGAAATCAGCGATGGAGATGTGGTCATCATGAAGAACAAGAACCTGTGCTACACTGACAAAAGCCACTGGAAGGGCCTCTTTAAATCAGAAAGCCAGAGCGCTACCATAGAGGAAAATGCTGATGCTGCCACATGTGGTAAATGTGAATTTAGTTAGATCCCTTCTGTGTTTTGTGTCGTAACTACAGATTACGCAATGCACAAGCCAGATTTAATTAACGGGATCTTATTTCAAAATTGGATAATGATGTGGGAAAGATCTCCTCTTGAGATTGTATGTTTGTTTTCAGCCCTGAGGAACAACACTTGTGACAGGAAGTGTTCCACGGACAGCTGCTGGGGCCCTGGCCCGGACATGTGTTTCGCCTGCCGTGACTACAGCCGTGATGGGAGCTGTGTTGACTCCTGCAACATCCTGGAGGGGTAAGGGAGAAATCTGGGTTTTGATGCCTTTTTAAGCTCTGAAATGCGGTGCTCCCTATTTTAGACAAACAAACAGTCTGAACATCAGATTTGTGTGCTTTACAGTTAACTCCCTCAAAGTCTATTTTCAGACCACGAGCATTTCCAGACTATGACATTAGATGAGTTTGGGGATTTGTTATTGAATCAGTTCAAAGACCAAATACGATCCAAGGTCTTTTAAAGCTAAACCCCAGCAGATATAAGACAAACACTGCAGCTGAAATGGCACATTCACTCACATCTGTTTATCTTTGCAGGTCTCTGTCAAACATTGAATCTCAACGTGCTTACAATTTAACTCGTGCCCTCAAAAAAGGGATCAAGAATTTCACTTCACATGTACCTGTTTGAAATGAGGTGCGCCTGCGGTGGGAGTCTGTCAGCTTTGTTATTGTCTTTGCAGGGAGCTGCGGGAGACTGTCGTGAATAAAACCTGCGTGGAGTGTCACCCCGAGTGTCAACGCATGAATGGGACCGCAACCTGCAGTGCGCCTGTATGTGTGTCACAACAACTGAGCTATTATCACAAACATAACAAAGACAAAAAACCACTTGAACTACTGTCGAACAGCTTTGTTGACATTATTTATGAGTCTGATAATTAAAAGTCTTTTTTTTTTGTCAGAGCACCACAAAGGAACAATTACGCAGCTTGAGATGTGTTGCAGAAATGTTAGCGCTACCAATTTCTCCATCAACAGCAGCTTTATTAGACCATAATGCAGTGCAGCCACAAGACATGTTGTGTTTTGGATGAAGGGTGTGGCTGTGTGATCTAGTTGGCGTACAGTCTACTTTCATGCGCTCATAATCCCATCTTTGACTGAAAACAACACGCTCACGCCCCTTTTCAGGGTTGTTGAAAGCAGCTCTTGGAATGTAGGGTATCATTATTGAAAATACAAGTCGATGGGTTGAAAGAAAGTATCACATTGCAGCACTTTGTTGCAGTAAGTCTCTCAAAGAACAGAGCTGTACTGGCCTAAACTGAACCACCGAACATTTCTAAGTGGGTTTTCATTGCCTAACATTTGCAACTCTGTGTGGAAGATGGACGCAGCTTGCTTTGACAAATTATTACTATGAGACAGGGCAGTTTACATAATATTTACTACACCTCTCAAGAGTGTTGTAAACATCATGCATTTTTTTTCTTTTCCTTTCAGGGTCCTGGAAACTGTACTAAGTGTGCCAACTTCCAAGACGGCCTGTTCTGTGTGTCCCGGTGTCCTCAAGGCGTGCCAGGAGAGGACGACACGCTGGTGTGGAAATACGCAGATGCGATGAAAGTGTGCAAGCCCTGCCACAAAAACTGCACTCAAGGGTAAAAGCATTGTTCGCCCGACCTGAGAACCGGCACTAAGTTTCTCTGTGTGGCAAACATTTGTCTGTCGTAATGTTGATGCAGTAACTTAATCCAAGGCAGGAGGGTCAGCTGTGGTGGAGTTGGCACAGATTGGGGAGAGAGAGGTCGGCTTTGACATGAGGCAATATTTGCTGAGATTAATGATGAAATCAGACAGTTTAGGAGAGATGTTGTGGGCAAAGATTAAAGGAAAATACCAGCGATTTGTCATCTTTATCCATTTACTTAAATTTAATATATTATTACTTTTATTACACTTCTTCCAGAGAACATCATCATGTTCTAGATATCTGAAACCTTTTGCCACTGGTTCCCATTCATTTTATTATTCAACAAACAGAGGGCTGCACTGTGTTATGAAACAGAACAAATATAACTTTGAGTGAAGTGAAAGCAGACCTAATGTTCACATTGATTGATGACCAGCATTCAGCCATGGTGCTGGCTGGTTGGTGTACTGATGGGTGCTGTGGTTCAGGACACCACGCCTGTGTGGACGGGCTTTTTGTAGCCGTCTTGTGCAACTTTTTCTGAGGAAAAATATGATGAAGTATTTCCACTCTTATTTTTCACTAGTCTAGTTTTTCAGGATTACGTCATTGAACTACATAGAACTAAACACATCCCTATGGACCCCTGTGGATGAGGCATTCAAGTTCTTTATGTGCAGTCTATATTTCTGTTGCTGTGCGCCTGTGTGTGCTGTGCAGGTTGGTGCATGTTGGGACCAGGACTGTCCAGAACGCCCTCCACCCGGCTCTGTTGTCCAATCAGACTTCTGCAAAAGCAGAAAACAAATAAGTCCGAACAACGAGCAGTTCCTGTTAAAAAGCATTTTAATGCAGAGTGATGTTTCGAGCCCATGGCTCTCCCTCTGACTTCTGATAAATGACAGGAAGTTGCCATCTTAAATACCCATAGTGCCTGAGCCTTAAACGTGAACTGTTGGGATACATACACTGAGCACTTTTGCCCCTTAAGGCCTCAATGAGAAATCTGCCATTAGACCAGGTTTGTAATTCTCTAATTCTATGTTCTGTCATGTCTGTTATGTTGCTCACATTAACACTGCCGGCTCATCTAACAGAATATATTGTCTTTTCATCTTTTTCTAACTGGTGTAACGTATCTACAAAAACTCTGGCTGCATAGCCGTCATGAAAATACTCTCTACTAGTCCATAGCCATTGGTAGCTTTGTCTCTTTCTACCTGTGCCAGTCCTCAATGCCTATGTGCAGTTTCACATAGATTGACCACATCAGTGAGCAGAAAAATGTGGGACAGACAGAATGACACACTGACAGTTTCCGTGATTATGTACAGCAGACCATACCATGACTTAGTCATACCAAACATTAGAAACAGCAACACTGGTCCACAGGGGGAGCCACAGCCATCGGTCGCATTTTAGCCATTTTTAAACATTTTTCTGTTGTTATAGCGCCACCCAGTTGCCAATTAGAGTTAAATTTCTCCAGTCACCTTGAGGCGTCCTGTTCTACATATCTACCAAGTTTAGGAAAAATCCATATGGCGGTTAGGCCTAGATAAGAAATGAGCTCTCTAGCGCCCCCATTTTGTTTGATGGGGTCAATAATGGAGGGGTCCCCTCAGATTATGTGTGGTCATATGCCTACAAAGTTGCGTGGTGATGGGTGAAACCCTTGAGATGTTATACACCTTTATGTGATGAGCCACGCCCTCCGCAATATTCATTGCCTTATAGAAGCTCAGTTTTAGGAAGTTTTCCAACTTTTGCCAAGAGGGAACTTTAGATATTGGTCCCTAGATTATGTTCACCCAGTTTCATGCAGATCGCTCAAACTTCCTAGGAAGAGATCCATTTGAAGTGAGAAGGGGAAGGGAAAAAATTCAAAATGGCAGAAAATCTATATCAGTGGAAGTTATGGGTTCTTGAGGCAAATGTGTTCCTCATGAGAAGAGGCATCTCTGTGTGTATGATGGCCACTTAATTAGATAATTTTGTAATTTTACCATATGTTTCTGGGATATAAAATATGTTCATGCCAGTATTTTCCCTTTATATATGTATATATCAAAGGTAGCTCTGGTAAGATATTGTTGTACATAGATACATATATATATTTCCTTGGTTTATTTTTATACTGAATATGGGCAACAGATGTAGCATATTTAAGATGGCGAATTTCTGTCATGTATCAGAGGTCAGAGAAAGAGCCGTGGGTTCGAAACATCACTCTGCATTAAAATCTTTCTGAACAGGAGCTGCTTGGTGTGCAGACTTATTTGTTGTCTGCTTTACCAGATGCTTCTTTGGTTGAGCACACACGCCATTGGACGCTGGGATGTGTGTGTCTTCTGTACTGTTTTCAATCAAACTTCTGCAGCATCTGTGGTGCCGGCCACACATTTTACATGTTTTTGTGGAAGTGCACGGCGTGTTTATGCAGCTCGATGCAAGCACCTCTGCAGCCCTGCTCAGCTTTTCTGCATAACTTAGGCATTAGTCTGGTTGCAAGTTACAGAGAACTTTGACTTCATTGTATGAAAAATGACTTTTGATGACTCAGTGGATTTTCAGTGTGAAATTGAAGTGATGGTATCTTTACATCAGATTCTTTGCATTGCTTTCTTTACAGTTGCATGGGTCCTGGTCTTGAAGGCTGCCAAGGTAAAGGGTGAGTAAACACAGCTTCACTAATCACTGATGCTGAAGTACACACTGACTTCGCCAAAGTTCCACAGTCTAATCTCATCTCTCCTTGTTTATTGGATCTGTAAATGTGCTCTGTTTTCCATCTGCACTCTTAAATGAGCTCCCACCTGTCTTTCAGCCCCTCTGGCCTTTCCATGATTGCGGCTGGTGTAGTCGGGGGTCTGCTGGCTGTTCTTATTGCTGGCCTGTCTGTGTTTGTGTTGCTGCGCCGACGCCACATCAAGAGGAAGAGAACCATGCGTCGACTTCTCCAAGAGAGAGAGGTGCGACAAAAGGAACTGAGTCACCACACTTTGAGATGTGGACAGAAGATGTTTTTGAGATGTTGGGGGTTATTTACAGAGATAGATGTCTGCTATATGAAAGTTTTTTTGACTTTTTTGTATGATTACTTTTTAAAGAATCACTAGTGCTGTTTGTGAGACAGTGTGTGAAATATTGAGTTCTTCTATTCCAGTTGGTTGAACCTCTGACTCCAAGTGGCGAGGCTCCAAACCAGGCTCTGCTGCGGATCCTGAAGGAACCTGAATTTAAGAAAATCAAAGTGCTGGGATCAGGAGCTTTTGGTACTGTTTACAAGGTAATAACATGGAGCAGGTTTGTCTCAAAACACCTAGCTGTCAAAATTCCCGTCCAGTGCTGAGCTTTATTGCAGCAGGAGTTAAGGAGAACTGCTTGCGCCAAGTTTACATAACCAACACCCGTCAGTGATTTGGCTCATCTACATCTGTTGTCAATTTTTCAATTAAAAGACACATTTTTGAGTTGCCAGATCATGCATGAGTGACTCCACTTTCACTTTCAGTGCTATGCGTGTGTGTGTATATATGCATGTATTCATTTCATCGTGGGGATATATGTGTGTTTACATAGTGACACGGGGGACTTATTTTCACATGGAGGCAAAAGGTCTCTGCAACGTTAACCGTTTATTTTAGGGTTGCTTTAAGTAAATCTCTAGAGAGAGAATGTAGGTCAACACAGTGTTCTCACTTGGTATATAAAAACAAGTTGAATTTATATCTTTGCGAGGACCAGTTTCAGTTTTAGATCATAAAGGGATAGTGCACCCAAAAATGAAAAGTCAGCCATTATCTGCTCACCCATATGCTGAGGGAGGCTCAGGTGAAGTTTTAGAGTCCTCACATCACTTGCAGAGATCCAAGGGGAGAGGAGGTAGCAACACAACTCCACCTAATGGAGGCTGACGGCGCCCCAGATTCAAACGTCCAAAAACACATAATTGAAACCACAAAATATCTCCATACTGCTCGTCTGTAGTGATCCAAGTGTCCTGAAGCCCCGACATAAAAAGTTGTTTGGAAAAACGTCATTTGAACTCTGTTTTTAGCCTCGTTGTAGCCTGTAGCTCTGACTGTCTCTCTGGGCACTGCGCTCAGTGTGCGTGCTTGCACGAGACCGTGAGACATTTTGGGTGCACTGTCCCTTTAATAGCGAGGTCACTTTTGGAAAGTGGCTCAAAGGGCTGTTTCAAGGTAAATATTTGGTTATTGGGTTGAGGTTAGAGTAAGGTTACATGAATACGTAGTTTAGTTTATTTGCACATACATGTGTAGAAAGTACAGGAAAAAAAGAGGTTAAAAGTTAAAACGTTGTGTAGGAGAGGTTAGAAGCCAAAAATGGCTTATGAAGATACCTCCCCTATTAATTACTAACAATCATACATAAAAGAAAAAGATAAAGGCGAATAATTGAACAGGAGTTACAAACTAAACTACCAATATAATGCTGTGAACTGCTAAGCAAGAGTCCTGCATTATAATTTTACTGAAGCAGAAGTGCAAAAATAAAAGCAAAATGTACATAACTATCAAATGTAAAAGTATTCATTTGGTCCTTTTCATAAATGATATTATTTGGTTATGATTATTATTGCTGATGTACACAGCAGTCATCTAGATGAAGTGATATAAAAAAAGTAATATTACTCTTTGAAATGAAGTACAAGAGTAAATTTAAGGACAAGTGCCTCAAAGTTGTACTTAAATGGAGCACTTGAGTGAATGTACTCACTTATTTTATATCCACCACTGGGTTTAGGGGAGACTAAGTCTAATGGTCTTCATGTAGACACAATAGAACAAAGTGTTTTGGCGGCAGGGTTGCGTTCATGCGGTACATACATGTCAGCATATATCACTGTACTGTACATTTTCATGTGTGCACTTGTGTTCACTCGATGATTCAGGTGTAATTAAAGCATGCGAAATAACAAACTTGTGTCCACACAGGGCCTGTGGGTTCCAGAGGGAGAGGATGTGAAGATCCCAGTCGCCATCAAGGTTTTGAGGGAGGCCACATCGCCAAAAGCAAACAAAGAGATCTTGGACGTAGGTTCACTGATTCATGTGGCACATTTTTAGACTCTAGGTTTACTGTAATACTGAGTCAGAACTAAAATAAGCCATTTATTTGAAATGTTATTTCCCAGACTACTTCAGTCAAGTGTCTGCTACCGAAAGCTGAAAATCTCTGCGCACATTTGATAGTAACTATCACAATATTTTGACTGGATTAACACGGCTCAGGCGTACCTCAGTGCGTTGCACAAAGTGAGTGACAATTGTTGCTTTCCAGTTGTCAGGTTAACTGTAACGTATCCTGTAATTTATGGTGCATGCAGCCTGATTTGAAACTAATGACTACTTATTTTCCTTGTAATGGAGAACGTGTCATGGTTCTACGCTGTTGACCCTCTTATGGAGCTGTAGGAAATGGGATTAATTCATTGGAGGGCTTTGCGTGGGCGTTGGTTTGTAATCCAAGGCTGAGGTGTTCTGGAAAGGAATGCAGTCCTGTAGCCGCACTGAGGAAGCAGCCTGTTCAGAGAGCATTATGCAAACGGATGAATGTGCATGTTAGATCCTGTGATTTTGCGGCTGTGTTGCTCAGTCATTGTACATCTGGAAGTTGTGGTGGACATGCATGTCCTCTGAACTTCATGACTTGAGGGCATAGGCTTGTTTTTAAATGTGCTTTAAAGCCTCATCAGACTGTCAAAATTACAAAGCTCCTAACAATTGAGTGTTTTTTTTTTATTTTTTAAACCACACAGTGTTGATACTGTAATAGTCGTGTGGGGTACAATTAATGTACTCACGGCAGGAAATCTACTCAGTAAAGCTCAGTTTGAAGTGCTGTTTGCACGAGTCTCCCTGCTGGAAGCCTGCAGTTGGTGGCCAGTGTGGATTATCCCCATCATTTTTTCTTTAAGTCGCTTTTCTGTTTTGACGACTGAGTTTCCACTCTCAGCTGAGCCGCATAAAATATGCTTGGCTGGGTATGACTGCTGCTAAGAAACTTATCCCCCAACACTGGATATTTCCACAAATGTCATGTTTCTCGAGCTATCAGTTTCCAGGATAAGTGTGGACTCATGCACCAATCTTTGTTCAGTTCTCTTCTATTTTTGTCTTTGCACCATTAATGTGAATAGCTTTTTTCTTTTTCTCCATGCACTGATAAGGGTGTTGGTTTTTTGTTTGCAGCCGTGACTGACTTTCCCAAGATAATATAAAACATTAAATGACTTTTATTTTGTTCGTATGTGTGCACGCGCACCACAGGAGGCTTATGTGATGGCCAGCGTGGAACACCCCCACGTGTGTCGTCTGCTCGGCATCTGCCTGACGTCCACAGTGCAGCTCGTCACCCAGCTGATGCCGTACGGCTGCCTGCTGGACTATGTCAAAGAGAACAAGGACAATATCGGCTCCCAGTACCTGCTCAACTGGTGTGTGCAGATAGCCAAGGTAAGAAAGGAACCTCATAAAAGGCATCAAGTTACATGGTGTGCAGGTGCGACCTGCATGGGGCTGGATTGAGGTTTCAATGTTGTTTGCGTGTAGCAACTATAATGTTTATCTCAAGTCTGTGTGTGTCTGTTTTTTAAGTTATACAGGGCATGTGATCAAAACAAAGGCAACTGAGCATTTCTGCAGATCACATCAAGTTGTTTTGCAACTGCTAGACAGAAGAGTACGTGCTGCTTATAACTGCTGAGAAATGTAGCTGAATGGCGTGACTGGTTATGCTAGACAAATTTATTCATACAGCACATTTTATACCCAAAGGAAACCCAAAGTGCTTTACAGATTATACATGTAAAAGCACAAGAAACAAGCCAGCAAAAGCACACAGAGCGATACAATAAAAACAATAGAACAAACAATCATCTTCTCTACTCTGACCAGAAACTCTCTGAAATAACAGTGAATCCTGTCTGTGTTCATATTTAAAGATATTGAACATTGTGCAAAATATCGTCAACCAGCAGCTCCAGTACAAAAGAATCTGTATCAGACTTTTGTCTTAAAACAATATCAGTGGATCCCTGCTGCTGAGGTGCTGACAAAACTTCAGATTGTGAATGGGTTGTAAGGCAGGCGGTGACTTTACCTGCTTCTTCAACAGCTCCCACTTCAGTGGAAACTTGTGGAAATAAGGATGCACATGTGATGAAAGTGAGCAGTAGACTGGCTGAATGTGGAAAAACTGAGACACTGTTGAATTTGCACATATTGTTCTGAGGATATCGCTGGCTGCTCGTCATTTGTTTTGTAAATGGACGAATGTTTTTACATTGTGCGTAAATTGTTTATAGCTTGTTACGCAATGGTTTTACTGGTCCGGCCCACTTGAGATCAAGTTAGGCTGTATGTGGCCCCTGAACTAAAATGAGTTTGACACTCCTGCTATAAAGTAATTACACCTTGCTCTCATGACATGAACGTCACCGGCACAGTGAGGCTGTAAAGTAGCCTCATTTAGCCACTTGTTAGCAACTGCCTTTTTAAAAACATGTTAAAGCTTCAAAATTCAGGAGTGGGGTATCTGAAATATTTTGTATTGTGGAACAAAATGTGAAAATCTCTTAAGCTTGTGTTAACCACAGACCTTTTAGAAATCTAACCAAATTGAGAAATATGTACAAAATACTTAGTCTTTTCCACATTTTAGGGCTCCTCCCTGCAGTAGTCTGTTGTTTCAAGTCTCACCTGTTCTTGCACTGTGTTCCACATTTGAGCGGCATAGAAGCTAAAGGCAGTTTCACCACGTTTAGTTTTGACTCTGGGAAATAGGCAATGATGACAAGTGTAGCATGAAAGCATTTTTAGATCTTTGATCACGTCTGATCAAGCGGCGGTTGACACCGCAGAATCCAGCCGTATCAGACAGCTTGTGAGAAAGAGCACTGCACTTATGTAATAACTTGTTCTTCATCGTTTGTTTGACAAAAGGGTATGAACTACCTGGAGGAGCGCCACTTAGTGCACCGTGACTTGGCAGCGAGAAACGTCCTGGTGAAGACTCCTCAACATGTCAAGATCACTGACTTTGGTCTGGCAAAACTCCTCAATGCAGATGAGAAAGAGTACCACGCCGATGGAGGAAAGGTGGGTTGGAGATTAAAGTAGTCTTCAGACAGCAGGTCCCGGTCTGTCTTTTATGAATGTTTCAGAAAGATAAAATAAGTTTAAAAGAATTTTTTTACGCCTTACAAATTCAGTCTTTAGTTTCACAGCCATCAGTTGTTGCTGCACACAAATAGGCCTAAGAGCAGCCTCACTTGTGCATTTATAGCTTGTTACAACTTGTGTGTTGTTAGACAAACGACTTCCTGTAGATGAATGAATTTGCTCCATGTTCGGGAAGGTTTTGCATTTGTAGCTTTGCTCCAGATTCTATCTTATGTAATGAGTATAAATAGTTCTGTCAGAGAGAAGAAAAATGACAAATCAGATAAGTCCCGTCTCTTATCGAGGTTTCTTTGTGCAACTGAAAGCACTATTTTCCTCACAGAAAAATGTGTAGCGCTTGTGTTTACTCGCAGGGTGACCTTTACTCTTTCTTTAATGCACAGTAATGTAATATTTTCCACAATATGATAGTTGTAAGCATTTGTATTCTTTTTCTTAAAGGGACAAAATCAATATTGCATGTTTTTCCTCTTAGCTGTAGTGCTGTTTATCAGTCTAGATTGTTCTGGTGTCATTATATAGTTGTCTGCCTTCTCTCAAATGTCATGGAACTAGATGGCACTCAGCTTGTGGTGCTCAAAGCGCCAGAAAATACATTTCAAAAACTCAACAGCAATGTCTCTTTCCAGAAATTATGACCCGGTTACTCAGGATAATCCACAGTCCTTGTTGAAACCAGTTTCATTTAGGAACTATTTTCCTTCTACCAAACTACACCTGCCAACCGTATCACCGTGCAGACAGAAACGTGCATCCACTCAGGGATGAGGCAAGCTACCGTTACAGCTCAGTCAAGGAGGACGCCACTAATTGTTACATCTTGCACTGTCATGAGCTTAACCATCTTGAGTAATTTAATTCAAATGCATTTTTGGAGCTTTGACCACCACAAGCCGAGTGCCAACTAGTTCCATTATATTTCAGGGAATGCAGACATCTCTACGGCTGATATCTCCAACACTCTGCACCTCACACCAAAACTATCTAGACTGATAAACAGCACTACATGTAAAAGGAAAAATACCTATTTTGTATTTTGGGGTGGACTGTCCCTTTAACTTTGTCATAAATCCCATACTGTGCTAGAATGTCCTCGTCATTGGCGAATTACCTTTTTATGATGCCAGAACCTCGTTACATCCGTAGTATATTTTTCCCAAACTGATGACATAATAGTTTTGATGATTTAATACAATGATCATTTTCCATCCAGAGATTTTATTCCTCGTCCTCGACCGAGGGGCAGATGTCCAGCTCTGTAAAATTCATATCTGCACCAGAAACATTTACATGAGCTTGTGGTTTTCTGCATGCTTGACTAATGCAAATGTGCACCACTAGATGACAGTGCAGTTACATTTTACTCTGCATGTAGCAAAGACAGTGAGGGACTTTAATTTAACAAAGTGCCAAATGTGACTAGATGATATCAAGGTACAAATTAAGTTATTACTGCTTTTAACAGACTAATAGACATTGGCGTTGAGAGTCCATTGACAAGTGTACAGATGAGGCCGCTGTTTCAATGAGCTAATTAACCTTCTCTTCCTCCCTCTTACAAAACACCCTCAGCAAACATAGGCATGTAAAATCTTGCTAGCAAAAACCGTCTGATGAAGCACGGTGCTGTATTCATCACAAGAAAATATCTTCTGTGTTCCAGTCAAGCTTATTGTCCAGATATATTCAAACATATATCATGTGAAGTGTTGCTGTAACATTTGGAGATGATTACATTACTGCTGTTTTGTTCCACAGGTGCCAATAAAATGGATGGCTCTTGAATCTATCCTGAACAGAACGTACACACACCAGAGTGACGTGTGGAGTTATGGTAAGTCTTTGTGCTTTATGTTGTGAATACATGTTCTGCTTTTAACCCAGTGTGGCACCCTGGAAGTGCTGGCATTGCACATTTCTGCAAACCACAGATTTGTTACATTTTTATGTTTCATATGCAGCTGATATATTAAAACTTAACGTTTCTTGATGCTTCAGTTTTGAATTTTATTCTGTGACAACACTGTGGTCAGTGTGTGGTTAGGTTTAGGCACAAAAACCACTTGGTAAGTTTTGGGAAAACAGCATGTTTTGGATTTAAAATACCCAGTTTGGACGTCACAGACACGGCAGGATATGGTGGGAACTGTCGTAATAAAGCGCCCGCTTCTGTTGGTCTCGAACAGCGGTCTGCTGCTGTCAGCTACTTGGCAGAGGTCTCACCGAGGTGTCACGTCATACACCTTCCCTTTTTCTTCTGATGAGAAACTCACCTCACACACATGTAATCTGGACTACGTCATACATGTGAAATGTACAAAAGTATCGTGTCCACGGTTTGCAGAAACGTACAATGCCAGCATTTTATTCTGGCGACTCGGCTGTGACGCATGAACCCTGCAGCTCGGATCCTTGCATAACTTCAGATATGTAAAACAGCTGGGCTTTTGTACTCTTGAGTTTTGATGAGAGTCTCACTGGAGAAATATTTATTCATTGCCAAATAAAGTGTTTTAACAGCAAGTGAGGCAGAGAGAGGAGAGACATTTTGAGGCCTCGGCTGGATGTTGTTTTTGGATCTGTCAACATTTTAAAACACAAAATGAGAAGGGAGAACATCTTGGAAGCATCTGTGATTTTTTTAGGACACAGGTAGCACACACCTACACACCAGCAGTCTCGGATGGACAACATCACGTCAGAAGAGATTGTTGCCACAACCCACATAAACATTTCTTCCAGCACCAGGAGCACACATATGCACAGATGCCTCCACACACACACACAGCACAGCTTTATGTGTGGGCCAGCTTCCAAATCTTCCTTTCCCCGAGGGTTTTGATCATGCCTTCCGCTCAATATGGCAAGAGCATCAGCAGACCCTGGCAGAAGTGACGGGCTTCCTTTTCTCCTTTTCCTTTCTTCAGTTCCTCCAACACAGAGATGCATCCTGCTAACTCCCACTCGTGCAGGCAGAGCCAATTTGTCAACATAGCTATTTTGATACTGTGTGATATTTGGGAAGCTTACATCCTGTCACTCGCATTGCCTCCCTGTTATTGGGAGCAAAACAAAGTGAATGACAGCTCAACAGACTGACACTGTCTTCCTTTCTGTAGGCGTAACAGTTTGGGAGCTGATGACATTTGGGACCAAACCATACGATGGGATTCCAGCCAGTGAAATCGCCGGGGTTCTGGAGAAAGGGGAGCGACTGCCTCAACCACCAATCTGTACCATAGACGTCTACATGATCATGGTGAAATGTAAGCTTGGTGGGATGGTTGAAACTTCCTCAGTTGATTACTTACACTAGTATGAAAAAAAATGTATTACAAGTTTAAAATTGTAATGTTTAATTATGCAAATTCGGCATTATCTCATTAAATATGCACTAATTTGCATATATTAGAAAGATAAATCTGAACATCTGATAAAGCCAGGTGCTTTATCAAAAATATTTTTTTTCCATTTTGTTTACATATAAGAAACAAAAAATTACAGAGGGAGTTAAGGATATCTGCTGTTATTACCTAGAAAATCAAAATATATTGTCCATAGCTTTGAAAAAATCGATTTTCACCATATTTTTGGGAATAAAATGTCACATAAATCAGGCTAGGAATGATTTATCAACAAATCCTTCTGTGAATATCTGCAGAATATAACTAGGTGTATAGCTGGAAAGTTTGGTGTACATAGGTGCTACAGAGGTTGAGATGTTTGACTTGGAGTATGACAAAAAACTCATTTTGAGAAAGCAGCATTCAAAGATTTACATTGGGGAATTTAATGCACTTCTATAGGAAACAATTGCTCACAAACAGAATAAATGTTCAGGCCCTTAGCAATAATAATATAGTATATCTCAAGCTCATGAAAATTGTTCATTTAATAACATGACAGGCATATAAGGCCTACAACTGTAGTAACCCAGCTGATAAATATATTGGCCTACACTGCACAATGCTAACTCTTTGGTAAATTCGGGAGAAACTTACTGCTGCAAGTCGACAAAATGTAATAAAATAAATGTCTAAATGTATAATTTGAATGTTTTCTTTATATCAGTTTGAAAGAATACATATTCAAGGAGTAAACGAGCCCAAAATCTCTAAATTGACCACTGCATGAAAAATCACTGTTGTCGCCTGCATACTTCACCCACAGCATTATCATTTGTATATTGATTTCTCACTCTGTGTTGCATTGAATACGAGAAGAGAACTGTTTTTCTGGCACTCCTCCACGATGAACGTAGAATCAAATCCTGAGAAAATCCTTAATGACCTGGAGTGAGCAAAACTATACTGAACATCTGTTTACAAACTCTCACACAATTCCTTCAATATGATCCAATTCTCATTTATTCAGTCGTAGTGTCAGTACTTACATAATACAAGCATTTTTGTGAAAACCAAAACTCTTCCATCTCAAAAACAAAAAGCACAAGCACAATTCAAACACTTGCTCAGGCATGCTGCTCGTACGTGTTTTAAATGGTAAGCTTTTTGCAAAAATATATGTTAGTTGTGTGTGAGTTTGTAAACAGTCGGCAGGCGGCATTTTGCTGCACTCGCCGATTTTGTTTTTATACTGCTAATGCTGAAAAAAGACTGATTGGGCTTTCCTGCAAATTTGCACAATTCCTTTCTAAAAGGGGCTAATGTGTTTTGATATAGTTTTGCTGTTGTTGAACGTGGCCCCCTTTTATTTTAATTCATCCAGAAATTTCTCCGGTTCATAATTCTCCATGGAGGCATGAGAAAAGTTTTCTTCACAAATTCAACGTAACACAAGGCGATTGATTAACATACAAATGCTTATATTGTGAGTGAAGTATTCCTTTAAAGTTATCCTCTTGTCTCATGATGCTATCTGCTGGTGTGTCTGTGCAGGCTGGATGATTGATGCAGACAGCCGACCTCGCTTCAGAGAACTAATAGCTGAATTCACAAAAATGGCCCGGGATCCTTCTCGATATCTCGTCATTCAGGTATCATTTTTAACTCAGATCTAACAGTATTAAATCTTTGTTTGATGATGCATTGGTAACCCATTGGACACATAAAGCTGACTAGGTAAATTTCTGTTCCAGGGTGACGACCGCATGCACCTGCCGAGTCCCACAGACACTAAACTGTACCGCAGCCTGATCAGTGGGGAGGACATGGTGGATGCTGTGGATGCGGACGAGTACCTGGTGCCGCAACACGGCTTCTTCAGCAGCCAGAGCACCTCCCACACACCACTGCTTCACTCCACGGTAAGCTGCTTTATAACAAAAGATACAATCAAAGGTTTTGGATCAGGTGTGTCTATCCATCTTTCTCAGATGACACTTGTGCTGTGGCTCAGATGTTTACAAAAGCTGAGAAAATGATGCATCCCAGCACTGAAAAAAAAAAGTTGTAATTTATTCAATACTACCACTGATATTTAAAAAAAACAAAAACAAAATTGAGGGCTGAATCATTTTTGCTTTGTGGTCAGGCATTTAAAAATAGAAAAGGAATGCTATAATTTAAAGACAACATTTCCAACTTAAAAAAGCGAGTACTGCCAAACCACTGGTCCAGTTTCAATGAAAGTTTAGAGCAAGAAGTGCAGTTTTGTTGGACATGTAATTACTGCAGTCAATCATGCAGTGACCGGCAAAATAATTGTAAAAGCTGAGCATCACCTAAAGTCGGAATTCCTAGGAAAGTTCAATCAATATCTGTGAACGTGAGCTTCTCACTCTCAGCGACATCATAGGTTTAAGTAGTATAAATAGTAGTATAAATTCTGGAGCTGCTCCACTAGACAATGAGTTGGAGACTTATTTTGTTGACCCGGTTGTTTACCCGAATGTGCTTTATCCTTTCGTAGTGTTCTCAGATCTGGAACAGAAAATGTACGCTCAGAAAATTCCCGTGGGTGCTCTCAGTGTCACCCAGAACATCTTTCCCTCTTCATTGTCAAAGGAGCAGCTTCAGACTTTATACTTGAAGACATCGCAAAAGTTTTAGCCTCTTTAGTTTTTGGATTAGAGAGAGATTTGTTCATGTTTACAAATATTTTTGGACTGTCTTTGACCATAGGAAAAACATGTATGAAATTTGAAAACGGGCGTAGCTCCCCTTTAACACAACTGGCCTCTGAGTCACTGGTGGTGAGGACTGGCTGCTGCCTGTATGTGTTGAATGTCCACAGGGTGGCGGAGTTTCACTGAAAACACATCCTGTGATACCTCACAAGGTGTTTTGTAAGGTTGTCTACCTACAGTATTATTACAAATTACACTGACTGGACTAATAATGTGCTGTCATATAGTCAAAGGGTTGAGTTCAGAGGAATAATATAGGACAGGTCCAGGACCCCCCGAGGGTCTTTGGGGGAGCTCTAGGGGTCCACAGAAAAATGCGAATAGTTTATTTTTACTGTTTAACTCACTGTAGAAGTGAGCCCAGTGTGATTTAGAGTCATGAGATTGACTATTCTGATCGCAGGTTTCACTTCCTCCACCGTTATCTCATCTGTAGAATTCTGTTCGTAATCAAATCTAACGACCAAACTCTTGTCAGATGGAGGTCACTGGAGCAAAATGTGTATCAGTTAAGGGCCCTTGACATGAAAAAGGTTGAGAACCACTGATGTAAGACACTACTGCTCGGCTGCACTGAATGCTGGGAGATCAACAGTTTAAAAAGAAATAAGAAAAACAAAGTGCTGGATAACAGCGACAAACCTGTAGAATGAAATATACTGTATACACCATCGTATGCGACAGTACTAATAGAAGAACAAAAGGCCTGACCGTGCCACTAGATTGGAAAATACTGTGCTACAGTTTACTGCATTTAAACTATAGCAGCTGTTGACCTGGTTCACCACATTTACTTCTAATCACATCAAGGCATTTACACAAATGTGAGATCCAGAGCCAGTCGATTGTCACAATACTTTATGCGGCGAACTTTCAGCCAATAAAGACTCAGCTGAAAAAAAGTGAATCGATACATGTAATGAGACACAGATACCTTTTACTCACACTGACCTTCTCTATCCAAACAGTGAAAGAGGAATACCAGCTGCTGCTGTGGAGGCCGCGTGAAATTTCCCAGAAACGGCAGCATTAATTGATTTAGGAACTGCACCACGTGCACCAGCAGCGCGCGCTTTACCAACAATCAACTGTTTGAAAATTTAATTGTGCTATTTTAACTGCGTTTTGGGAAATAGGATTTCTGCGTAACTCATTACCTCGTGAGTCAGAGTGGAAATAAACGCAGAGTCATTTTTCAGCATGTTGAAAGCAATTAGCTTTCACAAGAAGCAGGAGAAGCAGAACGCTGACGGTTAAACTGAATCCAGGTGACCGAACAGAGAGGAGAGTTAAACTGATCGTCCTTGAGTTGGATCTAAGCGGCCGGTCGTACCTGCCGTGAACCCTGCTAACCCCACTTGCCCTCATTCTGTTTAACTGTCACCGGCGGGACCATTTCTCCGCTTCCTGACCCCCTGCCCACTCGTCCTCATCATCTTCCCCGCTCCCACGTTTCCTCCCAGGTGCCCTTTGATTGATGAGAAGTGAGCGAGGAGAACTCTTCTACCTCAGGTTCAGTGAGGGCCGTGCGTAGGTCTGGCTCCTGTACCTGGGAACACTGCCGACCACTGACAGCCTGGTTAGCCCATCCGAGCTTTAAAGTGTGATTACCTTTGCAGGCAACTTTTTCAAACCTTTGTCCAATAAAAGCTCAGCATAAGCCTGCTTTTGTAATATCACTGTTGGGGCATAGCCCACTATGGGTCGAGATTTTTTTTTTTTTTTTGTTACAGATGGTTGCTCCTTCAGCGTGTTTAATTTCCTTTTCTTGTTGAAAGTAATTGCATTGCCACAGCTGTCACTCTGTTCTCTTTATTCGCCTGGTTTCCATGGTTTTAACACCGTTCGTAGTCCTTTGACTCAAGAATATGACAAACACAACAAAGCTCGTCACAATGCCTGAATGAATATGAATCTGCTCTGTGGACGTTTATTTCGATCCTCATCAGCGTGTTCTGTGACGACAGCCACGGTTCCTCGGGTACCATAAAAACACATTACTATCACTATTCAAAAGGAACTTATTGTCCCCTGAGAGGCTTTAAAATAAATCGCAGTGACCGAAAGAAACACACACTTCAAAAAAAGTATAAATAAAAGAAGGAAGTGAGAATCAAAGACTACCAAAGTAAAAGATCGCAATTTGCCTAAATCTGGAATCGAGAGCAGCGCACCATTTCTGTGTTGTGCATTGTAGTGGAAATCCTTTCCTTTCTGCACATAATGTCAGCTTTATGAATACCAGAGGCATAAACAAATGTGTTATGGATCTATAAAACACGATTGTGTGCTCTGCAGTCATGTTTATATTATCCATTTTGCAGAGCCTCAACAGCAGCATTGGAACGTGCCACAGCAGAACAGGCTTACTGGTAAGAGAAAAATCAGTCTTTAAATTGAACCAAAAGAAAATGACTTTGCTGTACTGAACTATTTGCGTTATTAAACTTGTGTCATTTCTTGCAGAATGGATTCCCGAGCAGAGATGGAAGCATGGTGCTCCGGTATATTCCTGACCCCACGGACAAACTTCTAGACGAGGCCTTCCTGCCGTCTCCAGGCAAGTATCCTCCAACGTCAAAATCCCACAATGGCACCTTTTTTATGTCTTTCAAGTGAACCTCTCTGATTGATTCAGTGAGTAAGGGGGACATCTAGTGGACAAGACGTGTATTGCTGTATTTACAGCACTGTTGTTAGGAATTTAATTTTAAAGATGGGAAGGTGGGACAGTTTGTACAGGCACAAGTCCTCCAGAGGGCTGTAGTTTTTCAGATACCTCTTTTCAAGGTGGAACAAAACAGTCATCTTTTTAAAATAAGATACTTTTACTTAAGGTAATATATGTTGGCTTTTAGATGGATGTAGATGGGTAAGGTACAAAGAGTGAAGTGGGTATACTCTAGTACTACTTTAGTCCTTTTAAAGCTTTTTGACAACAAATAACTTCCTTGAACGCACCATTGGAGAATATTTGTCAGAACAGCCGCCACTCACAACTGCACCACCGTTTGATGATGACGCAACTTTGATTTAAAAAGAAAATTAGTTGTCTCTTTGTCTGAAGCAAGTGTGAAGTCTGCAGGTTGAATTTCACCACCAGCCGCTATTAGATTGGTATTTTACTATTTCAGTATTCTTCTTCCAGAGAGTTGGCGGCTTTTGTAAAACACAGATTTAAAATCAATGCATCCAAGATGCCAAAATATTTTGATGTTAGGTTCTAGTAAGGATGAAAAAACATACTGTTGTTAGACACTTCCTGCTTTGTGAACATCCACTTCTCTCAAACTCTATGCCCCCAGTTTGGATCACGTTACGTTATATAATTGCTTTGAGACTGAGTAGTTCAATTAAGTCGTGCAATTTTGTGGAAGAACAGAAATCGAAATTCTTTTGATAACAGCACAATTAAAGTGTTCACACATTCAAGCGACTTTTTCGTTTTTTGTGAGCTTCTCTAAAGGCTGTTTGTTGCCATAAAAATTCTCAGTGTCATTAGAGTAATTAACCTCGATCCATGTCTCAAACTATGCCATATTTGGTCCTTGAATTTGACAGAATTGGGCTTTAAACATCCTTAAAAAGTCCTTGAATTTGATGTTAAAGAAGGTTTGGGTACTTTGTCATTGCAGTGTGTGCAGATGACAAGTGTCTGGCTTTCCGCTGCGCCACGAGCACCAGGAATTCCCCACTGATTTACCAGTGGAGGTTTGCTTGTGATGCAAAATGCGTCATCGATGACACGTGTTGTGTCACCCAGAAGCCGTTTGCAAACATGTAGCACAGCGGAAGCCAAACCCTGTTCATCTGCACACAGTGCCTACAAAGTGATGACACAGAGCTGGTTGAAAATCTGCAAATTTTCCCTTTAATAAAGATTTAGATCCGTATTTTGGAAATTAGTGGAGTAGCCAACCATCCAAACAGTGGCTGTATCACGCCACTATTATGTTCTGTTCAGTTTTGTAAATGATCTGCTAGGTTCTATTTAAGCTGAGTAAACACTTAATGAGAAGCTATGTGTTGCCCGTGCTAATGTCAGTGCCTTTCTTACAGACTACATGAACCAGAACGGAGTCTCAGATATGATGAATCCCATCTACCAGCACCCGGGTCCACCTCGCACCGTGCTTCCCACCATTTCGTCAGAGGACACAGAGACGGACTACCTGAACTGCTTTAAAAACGGGGCAGATGGGCCGGAGTACCTCAACGAGATCCCGTCCCCCGCCATCCTCCCGCTCACCTCCAACGGCACGGTTCACAGCATCCAGAAATACCAGCCCCAGAACAGCATAGACAACCCTGATTACCAACAGGATTTCACTCCCACCTTCAAAAGCCACGCCAACGGACACATCCCAGCGGCGGAGAACACAGAGTACCTGGGCCCGGACTGAGGACTTAGTGGATACAGACAATAAACATGAGACTGTTTCCTGTTCCATTAGGAAAGGGCATTGATGTCTTGGCTGAGAAAGCGTAGCTAAGTGGTACCATCAATTATCATATACGTCTTACGGAGTCAAGTGGCACTTTGTGCAGCTTCCCGTGTTGTTTGCATGCAGTCATACTCGTCAAGCGGAACCCCTCTCATTCCAAAGAGTTTTTTTCTTACAACCAAACTACAAGTGACTTTTTCTTAATGAAAGCTGGACGGAAGCTGACTCGTACATGACTCAGTCGACCTGAGAGTTGCTGGACCTGATATGCTCCGTCCATACATTGTAACCCGTGTCAGAAAGTGAAAATCTCCCCAAAACGTGATCCAAATGTGTCAGTGGAGGACTGCTTTTAAAAAAGGGTTCAAATGCCTCCATTTTTTAGGAGGCAGAAGCTCCATTGCAAAGGACACAAACCGGCAGCTCGACCCTAAACACTACCTAAGGTACATGTGTTGTAGAATCACAAGTCAGATACACAATCAGTCCACAGTATTTACATGATGGGATATAAAGGGTTGAGAACACACAGCGGTCGGATGTGAAGGTTTGGAACATGTCTCTGTGGTGAAGTCGAGACGATTACGGGGAGATTTAAAGAGTGAAATGCTGGCTGGGCTGTTTGGGTCCTCGGAGGCCTGACGACACTCGTCCTGAGGGATGAGTCAACGAGGAAACAAAATGTTGCGATGTACAGAATGTATAGTCAGTTTAAAGGGGGAATACTGGTGAATTGTATTGTTTGAATATGTTGCTTTTATGCTCTAAGACAGTTCTGTCTCTGTGAGAAACCGGTTGCTGTCTCTGTTAGATTGAAACAAGAGTTTCCTGTGTCCCCTGATGTGAGATATCACACTAACTATGTCGAGAATGTAATGGTAAATATAGCAAATGTGATTGTGGTCGTATTCACACTGCGGTGTTGTGCAGTTGAAAACCTGTAGCATGGAGCGCATTTGTGTGGACCCACAAAGTCAGCTAAGCTTCATATCAGTACGGCACATTAGTTTGTGTACCCAGGAAGTGTTTTCTGGTCCTTTTACTGATTATTTCCTTCTGGTAGTATCTTTTGTAACACCCTGACTGCTCTCACAGTTTTTTACTGGGACAAAAAACGTGTTGGTTGAACTGTCTTAGGTCATGTGAGTGACTTGTTTGAATTTATATATTAGATGTAGTGTTTCCCTGTAAACATATGTTGTTTTACAGACTATTTTGAATGGCTTACATCAGAAACAAAGAATGTTTCTTATGTCTGTGCTCTGTTGTATTTACACTATTACCTAGAGACTTTTCCTCGTCTGAATATTTTTTAAACAAAAGTATGGACAGTTTTGTTTTGTTTTCCCCCCACACAGGGTGTTGACACCATATCTTTAAATCTGCTCCTAGCTTTGAAGTCTTGTAGTCTTTGCAAGAGTATTAACTTTGCAAATATCATTCCTAGTTTTAAAGGAATATACTATTGTAGCAAACCTGAAAGCCTACTTTTGCAGATTTTACACAGGTACATGTACAGAAAACAGTGATTATACTGTAATATACCCCCAAAGTAGTCACCTATAATTTATACTCAATACACAGTTTTGTCATATCATACATGAATATGCACTTATTCCTGAATTGTGATTGTTTCATTCAAAAGTGAACATGAATAAATCTTTTTTTCTATGGAAATGTTTGTTCTTTGGGTGAGATACAGGAAGAAGGAAGAAGAGCACAATGATGTACTTAACCACTCAGCCTTTTTATCTTGACGCCCGCAAAACTTCAAGTAACATTTTGATGAAATGTATTTAGCAAATAATCAGCTGGACGAGAGCAGCATTCATCACCAGCCTTCAACCACAATGACGTGATGAAAGGAGCTTGATTGAACGTTAGGGGGACAAATCCTCGCTGAATACACAGAATAAAACAATAGCTTTTTATTTCTGTATCGATCAAAGGTGATGATTGTTGTAGACATTGTTTATTCTCATTTATCTGCCCTTACGTTGCGAATTATTCTGTTTAACTCCTAACTGTTTAATTTATGTCAAATGGCCCTGTTCCAAACTTAATATGAAACTGAGTAATGAATTTGAATAAACAAGGGTTTTCTTAAAGATATGGTGCTGTCTGCTGTGTTCAGGATAGAAAAAACCAGCTCAAATTAAAATTATGACCTGAGGGAGATGATTATATTAAACACTCCGATTATAGAGAGCTGCAAGCTCAAAGAACTGCCAACGCAGCAGATTTTGACCAACTTAAAACTTTTAATTTAGAGATGATTAAATTGGTATTGGGCACATTTAGGTTATGTTAAAGGTTTGCAGGTTTTAGAGGTGTTTCAGTTTAGGTTGCAAACTTGTATCTAAGTATTAGGTTGTAGTATATTAAGGCTTTAAGGCAGAGGTGGATCAAGTAGCCTAACAGAACCATAATTATCTATATTTATACGTTTGATTATTAAAAGCAATTTATGTGCTTTAATTCAGAGGAAAGCAGTGTGTCATGATTTATAAGAGGAATAATCAGTCTGCCAAAGTAACAGCTACAATGACCAGTTACAGTTTGGATATGTAACATTACCGATACTGAAGATCTGAATCAACAAAATATTAATAAAACTTCTAAATACGATGATATTCGTTGCCTGAGCCTCTCTGGAAAGACTTTCAGTGAACTCTCTCCGTATCAGGGGTCTATATGCTGAGGCAGTTCCTTCCTCTTTTCTGTTTTACCACCAAGTTATTCTCCTCCTTCATTCAGTCATCACTGCGATAATATTTTGGACGAACCAGTAAGAGTGTGTGCACTGCATGCAGGTTGTTTACACAGTTTTAATCTTGAAATAGGAATGGGTAGAACTACAAGACAGAAACTGATGCCTTTCTTGGTATCAAGCCTATTGATGCTAGAATCAGCGTTTAAAACAAAAACCTATGTAGTATCAATATTTTTGTTATCGATCCAGGTTAGAAAGTTTAACATTTAGGTCCTGAAGCTCCTTAAAACCATCAGCCACGATCAAAGTTAGAGTTAAAAAACATCCATTGTCTCCGTTATTTACAATTTAACTCAAAGAATTGTCAGTTTAATACTCAACCAATCTGCTTCATCAGGACTGTTTGGATGTGCTTTAATCAGATTTGACCGACCATTTCCCAAAACTTTACACAGACAAAGAAATCGTCAACAGCAGAGACCAGGGGGATGCATTCGCATGAAAAAGAAGACACATCAGTCGTTAACAGCCTTCGTCTTTGAAGAGGAAATTGTGTCAATGCACCGATGATCTCATTAATACTGTAGGTAATAGAAATAAAATGTTCTGGATTTGCATATTTAGATTTGTAGAAATGGTACATTTCTGTCTGTATTATTAATCAAATAAATGATTATCTTTCTTTTATTTGTTAGAAATTTTTAATATATTTTCATTCTACATAAAGTAGCTAGTTTTCCCATTGTTTCAAATGGTAAACTTATATATTTGATTCAAGTCTAAACTGGGTAAGGTTTTCTTTTTGCTGGTGTCATGAAGTAAAATGATTTAATCTAAGACGAATAAAATAGGCAAAGACTACAGGCCACTGCTTCCAGACAGTATTCCTTGGACTGTGCACTGGTTTCCAACCTGGGGTTCCCAACCCCATTAGAGGTTGTTGGGCCTTCTTGATTTCAAGGGTTGTAGGAAAACTCAATAAACAAATAAGTACAGTAGACCTTTATCTCATCATATCACTCCTTTCTGTGATGGTATTATATAAACTATACACTACCAAACTACTTCTTAACTACTCTAAACTATATTTATACTACATTAAATTGTTGTATGATGACAATGTCATACTCTGCTCAAAATTAAAATTAATTGCACAGTTTATCAATTGTTCTGTACTTTTATTGTTAGGCATTGAATATCCATAAAAGATGTAACTTAGTCAGCGGTTCCCGTTCACTCAACGATAGAAAAGGGGTTCCTCAAGGAAAACAGTTGGGAACCACTGCCTTAATGTACTTATCTTCAGTTTTGTTTTGTTTTTTTATGCTTTGAAGTTTAAGTTTTTCTTTTATTTACTTTTTAATTTATTAATCCCCCTGAGGGGAAATTTAGTGTTTTCACTCTTGCTTGTCAGTTACACACAGTTCAGAAAGACACACACATGCACAAACAGGACCTATACGTGCACAAAGTGGAGAGATGTCAGAGTGAGTGCATGTAGTGGTAGCATTTTCTGATGTGATGTTTTTTTGAGAGTCGATTTTTAACTTGCCAGCCTCCAAAAAAAAATATATTCTCGAAGGACATTGAGGTTTCCCTCATTTCCAGTGCTGCTGAGATTACAGACACATTTAAACCACAGCACAATAAAAACAGTACAGAATAATCACTATGAACAACAATCTCACCAGTGACCAGGTAGATAAAATAGAATCAGGTAAAACAGTTGCAATGTGAAACACAATGGTTAGAAATCAAAGTCCTGAACTCTGAAAGAGAAGGAAGAACATGAATTTTTAGAGAGTGTTGGAGGATGTTCCATGAGCTTGGAGCACCAAAAGAAAAAGCAAAAAAAAAATCAATCAATCAATCAATCAATTTTATTTATAAAGCCCAATATCACAAATACAATTTGCTTCACAGGGCTTCACAGGGCTTTACAGCGTACGACATCCCTCTGTTCTTTAGACCCTCACAGCGGATAAGGAAAAACTCCCCAAAAAAAACCCTTTACCGGGGAAAAAAACGGTAGAAACCTCAGGAAGAGCAACTGAGGAGGGATCCCTCTTCCAGGACGGACAGACGTGCAGTAGATGTCGTACAGAACAGATCAGCATAACAAATTAACAGTAATCTGTATGAGAGAGATGCAGGACATCCTCGGTAATGACAGTAGCTTACAACAACATTCATGAAAGTAATAATATTGTCGTTATAGTTCTGGCTACTGTGGTATAATATGTTGAAAGTATATATTAGTATCTGGCAGTATACATGTGTGATAATAATCATATGTGTATAATAACAGTAGAAGTGACTAATGACTAATGATGGCAGCAGCAGCAGCAGCAGGAGGCAATAAGAAAAATAAGATTGTAGATGTTTATTCATGTGATTCAAAGTCCCTAATTTCAAGTCTCCATTTGTTAATGCTTCATAGTGTCAGACACTGAATGCCTTGATCAGAGTGAATGGACTGAAGGGGAACAATGGAAATAAATTTAGGACTTTATAGTTATTCCTCTTGAAATGTCTGGTATGATGTTTTATAAATATATTAGAATGCTGTCAAAAAACAAACATAATATGATCAGCAAATGAAGTTTTCAGTGGATTAGTGTTTAGGTGTAGTGCGCCCTCAGCGTCGTTTGGTGGCAGCACTGAGACGCCAGTTTGTCTCCGCCCCACACAAATAATCCGGCGAAGAAGAAACAAATCAACAACATATGCGAAACTTGACGAGGACTGAGCAGGACTGACACTTCGTCTCGACCTTTTCACGGAGAGGGATGGGAGTCCTACCAGGGAGAAACCTTTTATGTACACTTGCCTTCATCATACTCCTGTCAGAGGGCATTTTCGATGGGTAAGCGACACGCAGCGTCCGTGTTCTCGTGACTAAAACATGACTCAGCTCGGTCAGATGTTGCTGCTGTGATGTTTATCTGAGGCGGCTAGCGAAACTAACACACAGGCTAGTTTAGCTATTCGGGTCTTATTCTTACCCAGTGCAAGAATAGTCAGTAATTGGCTTAACACTGGCTCAAACATAAGAGCTGGCAACAATTCTTGGGAGGTGCAGCAGCCTCGTAACGTTAGCGAAACCGAAAATGGATAATATAAGAGGTTAGCGTTGACACTTCGGGTACATGTTGTATCCTGGACTCAGAGCCGGGCGGTGAAACAGGTTTCGAGCTGTTATGTCTTGACAGATTGAAGCCTCACATTATTCCAGCTGGGTGATATTATTTAAAGAAAAGCAATAGTGTTGTAGTCAGTGTGAAATGGCTCACAAAGTAGAGTGTAAACAACTGCGTTAGCAAGTTAAACAGCAAGAAGACAATTTAATTTGACTGTCACAGTTTGAAGATGTAATGTGTCTTTTTATTGGTGAGATTACACTTAGCATTTCATTGGGATTTATTAAGTGTGCATACAGTGTAGATATATTGACAAAGCATGCGTGACTGGACTGGCCATGCTTAAAAAAATAAAAGCTAAAGTAGTAATATTAAATATTACACAAACAAGCAAATACATAAACATTATATGAGATAAGACAACACAATCTTTGGGATGTACCTTGATTATAAACACAGATTTAGTTTAATGGTTGACATCAAGGTTTAATATACAAGATCCACCTCCTGTTGTAGTTTTATGGATAATATAAAGACACCATAAATGATGCCAACCCAGAAAATGTAGGGTTTTTCTGGTGAAGATGACCAAGACAAAATTTTGACTTTATTTTATAAGGCTTTTATTGAGAGTGTTCTTGCTTAGTGCACTGTATGCTGGTATGGTTATTCTAAAGTCACCCATAGAAACAAACTGGGGAAACTTGTGAAAACTTGTGGGAAGATAATTGGGACAAGGTCTGCATTGATAGTACCCCACATCCCAATATTAGAACACATCGGGCCAAAAACTCATTTCTTCCTATGGCAATTCCACAATTAAACAAGGCATGGGCAGGGGTGTGATGTATATAAATTCTTATTGGTTAGACTATTTATTCTAGACTATTAAGATGACTTTTTTGTGTGTATATGTGTAACTTATGTGTGATATGTCTGTGTAATCTCTGTGTGTCATTGTATGTGTTTTATGTATTGTGCTGCAAACAAAATTGCCCCTCTGGGACATTAAAGGTCTTCTAACAAACCAGAAACTAACCAGAACACATGCATCCCTGATCCATCAATTTGATTTGATCAGATTTAGATAATCACTCATTTAGTGCCTCTGCTTCCTCTGACTGCACTGTATGCACCTCTATATTCTTGAGGTAATTAGGTCACACTGCAAAGCACAGAACTGCTTTGAAACTACGCTGAAACATCACATCTGAATGTGATTAATCATTACTGATTCAAGATAAGATATCAGCATCCTGGTTAAAGCAACAAGAATGTGGTACGAGTTAACATATTGATTATTTGCAGACTGCAGTGGATAGACAGAAAGGATTTTACAGAGGCGTGCATGTATCATTTCCTTTTGTGGGTTCATACATCAGGTTTCTGTTACATTTATGCACCACTTTAAACAAACCTGGCAGGGTTCTGGGTCTTGCTTAATATATAAACACGTATCTTACAGCTAGTGCTGAGTCTTGACAGTTGGCTTTGGACAAATATTGTAGTTAGAGTACTGGCCTAGTCTGCAGCTGCATTAGGCTCCAACTAACATGCAAATACTGCCCTTGAACTCAATCCCACAAGGCATGTAGGACAGAGTGTGACACTGTGCTTACTCATAAAACAGTTTGTGGAGTAAGTGAATTAACTTCCCCTCCCAACAGAGAACATGTGAGAGCGCTGATGCTGAATAGACAGATGTGGAAAACTTTAACTGCAGAAGCAACATGTTGCAGTAGTATGCAACATTTAGCAGTAGTATTAAGCATTTCATTGTAATCATATGTTACTGTATTTTCTCTTACATATCAGATTTAAAACAAATGTTTCAAGTGCTCAAATTGAACTTGGTTGTAGCCATAACAACAGCAGTTGAATGTTGTTATGTTGCCGTAGAAATCTGACCACAATTCTCCCTTCTCTGGCCTTCATTCTTGACGTTGAATGTGGATTTAGTCAAGATGACGTTACCTAGTGTGAATAAATTGTATCATAAAGCTCACTCTCTAAATGTGGGCCTGTAAGAAAACATTTTTGCAGAAGTGAAATTTTTATTTTCAGACGTACAAAGCACGAGATATTAGGAAATGAGTCATGCCTCGAGGTTTAACCTGGCCAATGTAAAACCTCGAGGTACATAGGTACTGCTTTAACCTCAGGACAGAATTGTTCAGTTCTCTGGAGCAGCCAAAACTGAATCACATGGTCTGCCGTAGCCTTTAAAGGAACTCTCAGTGTGCTTTGTCTTTGTTGGCAAGACCGTGTTCATGTCCTCACTAGATAAAAATAAAAGCAGGCTTCTATCAGTAGAAACAGCTTCAGACTCTGCAAAAATAGATAGATTGAATGCAGCAACAACTTGCTATAACAAATTAATTTGCTTTATAAACACACACTGCACAGATGTTCACTTTGTTTTGCTGTCTGTTTGTCTGTCAGGTTGAGGCCCAGCATTGCGTGTGGTATGGTGAGTGTGGGCCTTCCGAAAAGGTGCCCACAAAAAAATACAACTGCAACTACACTGGTCCTCCCCGCGCGCTGGAGACTGAGGGTTATGAACTTCTCACGGTACGTACAGTATCTTGATGCTTTTGTCCTGTTATTGCTGACATTTGATGCTCAAACCGATCTTCTGCAGTGTACTTCTGCTTTCCACGGCAGAAAAAATTGACATAAGTGTATCAAAGTGAAGTCATCCTTTCTGTGTTGACACGCAGGAGCTTTGTCCTGGATACGACTATGGAAACCGAAGCCTCTGCTGTAACACTGACCAGTTGCGCACTCTCAAAGGGAGTCTCCAGCTGCCCCTTCAGTTCCTGTCTCGGTATGCACTGCAGTTACAACGTTAACTAATGACACAAATTATAGGAGTATCTTCCCTTTTTAATCTTCTCAGTATATGTGCTGCTTAAATGTTGTTCGACTGGCTCACAGGCCAAATGACTTCACTGCATTTGTTATTGCCTTGTTTTTCCTCCGAGCAACTGTTAGAAACTCGTAAACTTGAACTTCTTTTATTATTCTGCAAGTTATGCAATGACCCCTTTCCTTGCTTCTCACACTCACTGCGTGTGTGTGTGTGTGTGTGTGTGTTTGCTTGCAGGTGTCCCGCCTGTTTCTTCAACCTGATGAACCTCTTCTGTGAGCTGACATGCAGCCCCCACCAGGGGCAGTTTGTGAATGCCACCGAGATCAATGGGACCAATGTGAAGGAAGTGCAGTACTATATTGGACAGACATTTACGAACGGTGAGGTTACAGCCCGATGTTTATTTAGATATGAAAAACAGCTTCACCCTCATTCATTCACGGCATGTCACATCAGCAGAGTAAACTTCATCAGTTCCTACTTAAACATGAAGTCATGCTCCTGGTTGTGTAATTCTGTGGGTGACTAACAGTCATAACTGTTGCATGTTTGGTTAAATAAAATGGGGGATGGGCAATTTATCATCATTCTAATCTTGAGTTTTGACCTGAAATAATCAAACTGGACTTTTCAGCCATGTACAATGCCTGCAAGGACGTCCAGGCACCATCCAGCAACGTGAAGGCCTTATCACTGCTGTGTGGGAAGGATGCATCTGTCTGCAATGCCACCAACTGGATCCAGTATATGTTCGATATTAACAATGGACAGACTCCCTTTCCTATCATTCCAATATTCTCAGGTAAATCATTTTGTCCTCATGATCCAACTGCAGAAAAATATCCCTGCTGCTTCCTTTATGTGAGTTAAAGAAATACACCGTGCTTTATTATGCTCCTCCTTTTCTCTAGATGTCCCGGTGTCTGGTTACACTCCCATGAACAACAAGACTTATGCCTGTACAGAGGGCCTGGAGGACGGTTCAGGTCCCTGCTCCTGTCAGGATTGCGCAAAGGCCTGCGGCCCCAAACCTGTACCGCCGCCTCTCCCCCCTTCCTGGACAATCCTCGGTATCGATGCCATGACTGTCATCATGTGGATCTCTTACATTGCCTTCTTGCTTATCTTTCTCGGAGCTGTCTTGGCGGCTTGGTGTTACAGGTAAACGAGCAATTTCTTTTGCGTGTGGTGTGTTTTGGTATAATTTGTGTATTTAAATTTGAAGCTTGTTGTAGACGGTAATATTGAATGGCTCGTGTGGTTCTTTGTGCAAACAGGAAACGGATCATCATGTCTGAGTATGGCCCCATATTGGACAGTAATAACCCACTGTCTCTCAACAGTGATAATCCAGACCAAGGTATTGTAATGCCCGATAACAAGTGACATTGTCGTCTGTCTTTGTTTTTGGTTGTGCCACTAATTGCATAGATCTTTAGGTGTACTACATGTTATAACGTTGTTGTATCATTGCTGCGTGACGTAAGCTAACTCCCAGTGTTTCTCCCCTCTTAGTGAACGCATCATGCTGTGAAAAGTTAGGCGAACAATTCGAGAATGCTCTGCGGATCCTCTTCAGCTCCTGGGGTTCCTTCTGTGTGCTGCATCCCTCTGTGGTCATACTGGGCAGCCTGATACTTGTGGTTGCCGCCTCTGGTGGCCTGGTCTACATGCGCATCACCACAGACCCCGTTGAGCTGTGGTCGGCTCCCACCAGCCAGGCTCGTCACGAGAAGGACTACTTTGACAGCCACTTTGGACCCTTCTTTAGAAATGTGCAGCTCATCATAACCACTCCACTCAATGAAACGTTCATCTACTCGCCGTACTTTGGAGGATCTGATGTGCCATTTGGAGCCATACTGGACAAAGACATCCTGCACCAGGTGGGTTAGTGGAAGAGTCGATTCTGAAGATGGATCAGTAGCAGTCTTGCATGTGTTTTTTATATAGAAGTTCTGATTGTTGGATACAAACTTTGCACGTAAAGAGCAGCTGCAACTCTAGATCTGTGGTTTATTAGTTCTCCTTTCCTTTTCTTTTTTCCACCATTAACCAACCAGGTGCTGGATCTGCAGCTTGACATTGAAAACATTGTAGCCACATACGAGGGCGAAAACGTCACCCTGAAGGACATCTGCTTGGCTCCACTGGCCCCGTATAATAACAACTGTACCATCTTGAGTGTCCTCAACTACTTTCAGAACAGCCATGCAGTGCTGGACCACAGCATAGGAGACGATTTCTTTGTCTACGCTGACTATCACAGCCACTTCCTCTACTGTGTCAGGTGATTTTTCTGAAGATGGTTCTTTTTCTTTTTTTAAAAAAATTCAAAGGTTAACCAAAAAGTTAGCGCTCATATGGTCTCAAACTTGTCTTATGCCAGCCTTATGCCAAATGACCTTTCAAGCGGTTTCACTATCACAGACAAATTTCCAATGTTGGAATAAAATCGTGAGAGTTTTACCTCAGTTGCTGTGCATACAATGTTTGGTTGAAGGCGGTCATAAAACTCAATCCGAGCTGTTTTAAGTGAGTCTTTTTCTCATCTTGACGTTCCCACAAAATCAAACTGTCAGTAATATTATAGGTTTTTAGTCTAACAGGAAATAGGAAGCAGCAAACGAGGTAGACAGAAAACATAGAGGGGATTCCAGGGAGGCGCAAGAATGTGAACAAGTCTCAGTTCGCTTGGAATGTGGAAAGGGAGGAGAAACTGGTGGAGCTGTGGAGTGAGCAGGAGTCAGTGTTCAATTTGGCATGTATCTGATCCAGCAACCAGCACTTGTTTTAATGAGGGGTCTTTGATAGATTAAATAATAATGAGGGACAATTGGGAGAGAGTTGCTGCCTCAAGGGAGGGAGTTCAAGTGTCTTGGGGTCTTGTCCACAAGTGAGGGTAGAATGGAGCGTGAGATGGATCGGTGGGTCGGTGCGGCTTCTGCAGCGGTCCGTGGTGGTGAGGAGGGAGCTGAGCCAGAAACAAAAGCTTTAAATTTACTTGTCCATCCCTCACCTATGGTCATGAACTCTGGGTAGTGACCGAAAGAATGAGATTGCGGATACAAGCAGTTGAAATGAGTTTCCTGGAGGAGCTGGAATGTGTTGCTGGGGAGAGGGATGCCTGGGGTGCTTTGCTTGGCCTGCTGCCCCTGCGACCTGGCCCCGGATAAGCAGATGAAAATGGCTGGATGGATTATAATGATGCAGTTTTTTCCAGACGTACAAAGAAATTTTGATATTTCACATGTCTCAAAGAAAGTTTGGCGTAATATTTTCCACCAGGAGCAGGATGAGAAATAACCATAAAAGGAATCTAGTTGTAGTCATGCCCCCAATCTTTGCAAAATGAACAATGTGTGACGTAAAGCTCACGTTGTCTATAGATGTGAGAGGGTGCCTGACTTAAATCTTTTCTAAGTCTTCCAGTGTATGGTTGGCATTAATAGCAGCAGAAATCTCTTGTAGGTTAAGGAACTGTTGCCATAATTAAAGACTCAAAACTTCTGGAGAATAGATCAGTGTTGAAATCAAACACCTGCAGCTCACGAGAATCTGGCTTCTGCATTTTCTGAGAACTGTGTCTTCTTGAAATAGCACAATCAGACTTCCTCATTGGTTTTCACGCAGCAGTTCTTTATCGGTTATTCTGTATCTTCTATATCTATATCTGTTATAGTGGCAAAACCAGTACTGATGACCAGCTAAACTAATGATGACTGTTTTTTGTTTGTTGTTTTCTTTCTTCCACAGCGCACCAGCATCCCTCAATGACACCACGGTCCTCCACGACCCGTGTTTAGGCACCTATGGTGGCCCTGTCTTCCCATGGCTGGCCCTCGGGGGTTATGATGGTGAGCTGGATTAACACTTTTAGAGGGCAGTGAACTAGGAAACAGTGGTAGTTTTTATATTTACAGCAGTTAAATGATCTGTTTACAGCCTCTCAGTTGATTATTTTATTGCACAATGGAAAAAAGTTGATTTGGTCACTGAACTCAGCCCAACGCAGTATTTGCAATATAATCACTTCTGTGCAGCGGCCAGGTTACAAGTGCTGTTTGATAATATGGATAAAATCAAGAACAAGAAAAAAAGTCCACCTCTTCCTCTGATTATCACGAAAGTTGCCATAGCAACCAGCTACAACCCTTTATCTAAGAGGCAGACATGTTTTTATCTGTGCTGTTTTCATTCCTCCACCAAAAGGAATGATCACCCATTACTGCCAGTTCAGTAATCGTTTTTCATGTGGCTGATGACTGAAAATTGTTTCAGTGATCTTAACAACTAATGTGTCTTTTCCCTGCATGACAGAAACCAACTACAACAATGCCACTGCTCTAGTGATCACCTTCCCACTCAACAACTACCTGAACGACTCAGCCCGGCTCGGCAAAGCTCTGGCGTGGGAGAAGGAGTGAGACAACTACCTGTTTCTAAAATTCATTAGAGTTGTTGGTTTGCAGAAGTCACTGCTATGGTGTCTTCATTTACTTAATATATTTTTTGTGTGCATTTCAGATTCATCAGCTTCATGAAGAACTTCAAAAACCCCAACCTGACCATAGCCTTTACTGCCGAGAGGAGTATTGAAGATGAAATAGACAGAGAGAGCAACAGTGACATCAGCACCGTCATAGGCAGTTATGCCATTATGTTCATCTACATCTCCTTGGCCCTGGGTCACATCCACAGCCTCAGTAGATTGATGGTGAGAGAACTAAGCACTTATTTTTTAGCTCTTGTGTGTCCGTAATCCAGAACAATTTATGTATCATTTGGTCCTTTTTATATTCAGTTGAGAAGGAATCCAAAATCAGAAAATGAAAGTCATTTATAAATCCAGCTCATCACAACGCCCTGTTTTTTTGCACTTTGATGTTATGCTCAAGTCAAAAATAGAAAATGAAATAACAGGCAATGGACTGAATTTGATTTTGATCCTTCATGCATCTGATTTTTGTGACCAGGAAGTTTCATACTTCTTTGTTTGTCCAACTTTATAGCCCAACTCTGCAGTAGTTGGGGAGTGGCAGTTCCTGATTTAATGCAATGATTAAGCACTTGAACAACAGACAAAATATTTTGGAAAATGTCACGTTAAAAGTCTTGACTTGCATTAACAGATTAACAGATAACTTTTACAAGAAACAAGGGAATGTGTTGCTGTGGATTCAGTAAGTTAGACTTGTGGGACTATTAATATTTGTGAAAGTGAAGATTGACGAATCAACTATTAAGAGTTCATTTTTTGCTGTTAAAATTAAATATCAAAATCCAATTTGGACATTGGCCTGTTTCATCAATTCCTGTTTTTGACTTTGAAAGCACAAAAAACATGTTATTAGTTTTTGTTTTTTGTTGGATTCATAAATGCATAATGAAATAATGACTTGTTTTCGAATTTCACAATTAAGAACAAATGATACACTGATTCATAATCCATATCTGAAAGTTTTACACATTACATAGTTTAACTCCTCTTTCTTGTTGTGACATAAGAGCTTGACGAAACGCTATGGTTCAACAGAGCTAGTTCAACATGTTTGACAACTTCCTGCTACTCAGGCGTAAAAAGGAGCAGCCAAAGGAATGAACATGACTGATCCTCTATCTTTTTTCCCCTGCACAGGTGGACTCAAAGATTTCTCTGGGTATAGCAGGTATCCTGATTGTGCTCAGCTCTGTGTCCTCCTCACTGGGGATCTTCAGCTATTTTGGCGTGCCCCTCACCCTCATTGTGATTGAGGTCATTCCTTTCCTGGTGCTGGCTGTTGGAGTGGACAACATCTTTATCATAGTACAGACATATCAGGTAACCTCAGCAACCCGAGTCCATTAAACTCTTCTATAATTACCTATTGATTTGTCAGTGGTGCTGGTCGTCTTGTATGCTGGTCTCCTTTTAAAAAGAAGTTTTACCTTTTTTTGCACACTGCCAAAAAACCCCGATAAACCTGCTAAAAAAGATTACCTGTTTGTATTTCTGAACAGAGGGATGAGCGGATGCCCCACGAGGAACTTCACCAGCAGATTGGTCGTATTCTTGGAGACGTGGCCCCCAGCATATTCCTCTCCTCCTTCTCAGAGACAGTGGCCTTCTTTCTGGGTAAAATACAAATTAATACACCCCATATGTTCACAGATACTATTCTAAATGATAATATGACACCTTGGTAGGAAAAAATGGTAGGAAGATTTTTTTTGTGGACAGGATTGACATAGTTGCTACAAAAAGTGCCATAGTCTCCTGGTGAGTCACATGCTGATCACGCTATTGACTTTTCCTTCTGTAGGAGCCCTGTCCAACATGCCCGCAGTGAGGACGTTCTCTCTGTTTGCTGGCTTGGCTGTTTTTATTGATTTCCTGTTGCAGATCAGTTGCTTTGTCAGCTTGCTCGGCTTGGACGCCCGAAGACAGGAGGTGAGACACTGGGGGAAATGGTAGTGACATAAATGATGATAGCAGAGAGGTTACACATGGCTGATTGGGAAGTTCACATGAAAAGGATTTCCTACAGATTTCAGCAGCCCCAACTTAATGCTGTACAAATATGTGACTGAGTTTTCATCCTACTTATCTCTACACCAGCTAATTTACCTGATTGCTCCTCCTCTCGGGTTCACTGTTTGCAAAGCTTTGTAATCAGCCAGTGCAGTGATTGTTTGCAGTGAGAAGTTGCTCTTGGGCTTCAGTGACACATTCACTCTTATTCAACACATGATTCAACCGTCACGTCAGCTACAGACTTCGTTAACTTGTCAAACACTGTGCTGTTGTGTTAAAAAGGGGAACCGACTTGACATCTGTTGCTGCGTGAAGCTCTCGGAAGGCCAGGAAACAAAGACAGACAGCATCCTCTTTTGTTTTTTCAAGAAAATCTTTGCCCCGTTCATCCTCAAAGAGTGGATGAGACCAATCATAGTAAGTACTACAGTGACACTTGTATTTTATTCTCGTATTTAACCAGGTAAGGCAACAAGGGAGATCTAGCCGGGACAATAGCATAAAAATGTTACAGACAAACAACAAAAAAAGATATGCATTAGAAGTTGAAATATTAAAATACAGACAAACAGTGACAAGTAAGAATCAATTCATTCACCATTGTACTTATGAGGCCTTTAAAGTCAGGAAGAGAAACCAGTTCTTTTATTATTAAGTCTTTTTGAAGGCTATTCTCAGTAAGACGAGCAGAGCACATAAAACCTTTCTTTCCCATCTCAGTCTGACTCAGATTACATCCTGTGATCTCAGACTGTAACTACAGTCAGATATATGATGGGTGTTTACCCAGACTGGCTTTATAAATGAGCAAGTATGAATGTCTGAGCCTATAGAAGGTCAGAGATGGCGAATCAGCCCTGAAATAAAGCATACAATGATGAGTGAGGGCTTTACAGTGTTAATATCGTGTGTTGATTTTTGTTGGACTCATGTTTCATAGAGTAGAATATAATGCTTGTTGACTATACGATGATTATGTTTTTCTTTTCATCTCACTTGTTTAGGTGGCGTGTTTGTAGGAATCCTCTCCTTCAGTATTGCTGTAGTGAACAAAGTAGAGATCGGACTGGACCAGAAACTCTCCATGCCTGATGTAAGTGTTCAAACCTTTTGATAACTGTAGTGGTATAACTGTGTGTTCAGGGATTGTCAGCGCTAGCTCATCAATCATTTGAATTTCTGTGACATAACATTTTTTGGAAGTCTTCCCCATGCAACATGAATAATAGCCTTGGGTTTGCTTTCTGTACTCATGGAAGTCTATTTTGAAAATCTCCATCTAGGACTCGTACGTGCTGGACTACTTCAAGAACCTGAGCATGTATCTCCACACCGGAGCTCCAGTGTACTTTGTGGTAGAGGACGGTTTGAACTACAGCAGTCCAGAGGGCCAGAATGTTTTGTGTGGAGGAGTGGGCTGCAACAATGACTCTCTAGTCCAGCAGGTCTACAGCGCCTCGCTCATCAGCAGCTAGTAAGTCTGAGATGTGAGCAAGTTACATCATAAATGATTGATTGCACAAGACAAAATTTGCATTGAAGATAAAAACTAGAGCTGTACCCAGTGTCATTTTTCTTACATTTCAAGCTTCCATTGAGGTTTTCTGAAGTAGCGACGTTAAATCACATTCCTCATCACGTTAAATATTGTGGTTATAAGAATATAGTTTCTGTTGGGTGCTTTTTAATTGCTGCTGGACTGTCCCATCAATACAGTGCGAGCTTTCCTTTGTGTGCAGCAAGCTGGAGAGCAAACTGCTGTTTAATTGTTGTTTTTGAAAAGCTTAACACCAACAAATATGGATTGAAGCAGAATATTTCATCAGATGAAAACATGCTGTGAATATCTGAAATGATTACATCTAATATTTCTAATAAACTTTGAATTTTGGGCTTTAGAACGCTCTGGAGTTATTGGAAATGTTTGGATCACACAGGTCAGAACAATCCTACACAGCCACCACTGGAATCAAATTCCACATGTAATGCTCAAAATGCATTTGAATTTAGATTTACACGTTATGAACAAAACCTCGAAGCTTCCAACTATTTGGTGCGGCCCTGATAAAAACAGCAAATGAGCTACATCAAGTTTCTGACAACCTTTGTGAGACATGTTTCATTTTAATGACATTAAATGTCAGTCAGACACCACAACCTGAATACTTGGGAGTTCAGATCAGGTGAAGGTCATGAAAAGAGTATTTCTAATCTAATCTTTGGTGATATGATCTGTTCTGTTTCTCTTTTCCTTTTGCTTCCAGCACAACCATAGCTTTCACACCGTCCTCTTGGCTCGACGACTACTTTGACTGGGTAAAACCGCAGTCCACCTGCTGTCGATACTATAACGCCACGGGGGCTTTCTGCAATGCCTCGGGTAACATTTTTATCTAATGTCAACATGCTTTGAACCCTTGTCTTGTGATCCTGGTGTCACAAGCTGCTGTTGAGCATTTTTGCCAGGTTTTCATGCACAATGCAGTGAAACAGAACGTTTAAGGGTAATGTGTTTTGTACTTTGCAGAACTTAAAGTTGATTATGTGAATGGCTTGTGCAAACCCATTTAAGATTTCAAAAACCAAATTGTTGGAGTGATTATTAATGCAGCAAATTGAGGTATTTCCCTATTAACATTTCCCTGGTTAATAAAATGACTTTTGAGTACAGTTAAGAATCACCTGAGTGTCAGTGAGAGATGATTTGAGGAAGTGGGAAGTAAATGAAAGAGAAAGGGAGAAAAAATCAAAAGGCATAGTTCCTTGACCACATAAATTGCATTAGACAATACAGTTTCAGGAAGGAGATGATATTACCAAAATATTAAAAGAGCCACGGTGATTCAGTATTTAATAAAGCTATATACAATATGATAAAAACCTGTACTGTTGATTTTTAGGCTCACAGCGCTGCGAGTGTTTCTTCCTTGTTCTAGTATTCCAAAGGGGTTTTTTTTGTTTGTCATTGTGAAACTTTGAGGTCATTTGTTATCAGTTCGCAGCTTTGTCTCGGAACAAATGTGTATATTTTTCCAGCCCCGTTGGTTAGATGGATGAATAAATTCCCGATGTTGTTTTCCAGTGGTAGATCCCTCTTGTCTACACTGTCGGCCTTTGACTCCCAGTGGAAAGCAGCGGCCAGAGGGAGAGGACTTCATGCGGTTTCTGCCCATGTTTCTGTCAGACAATCCGAACGTCAAGTGTGGAAAAGGGTAATTTTTTTTTCTGTGTATTTTTATTGAAAACACATGACATGTCAGACTACTTTCACTTTAACTTCTGTTTTTTTTTTGTAAGCCGGCATTGTTGTGGTTGGTAATTTTCTCCCCTTTTTATCTCCCACACAATGCTCCAGCGGCCATGCAGCCTACGCCACAGCAGTCGATCTGTATCCCAACAACACGGGGGTGGGAGCCACTTACTTCATGACTTACCACACCATCATGAAAGAATCCCCAGACTACATTAACGCTTTGAAAATGGCCCGAATCCTAGCAGAAAATATCAGTCAGGCCGTGGACCACAAGGTGTTTGCCTACAGGTCAGTCCACCTCTGCGGTACATTCTGCATAAATGATATCATCATCATTTGTGACAGGAACTAGGTGTTTCAGCTGCACCCACTGCTTTAAGTTTTCTGTTTGAGTCTGTGATGAAATACTAACTGCTTGTTTTGAAGTCAGTGTTCAAGGGTGTTGGGTGAGGGGTTGATAAGTAGGTCATGGATAAGCAAACAGCAAAGAAAACATTATAAAAGGCTATATAGCTGATGTTCGACCTTGAGTCCTGAAATAAACTTCCTGACCTTGTATCCTATATAACACGAGTCATATCACCACTACGGTAAAAATAAAAAATAATCATAGTAAATAGTATAAACTGTCCACATGATGTTTCTTTCTAAAATATATTTTCCTCCTTTACAGCGTCTTCTACGTGTTCTACGAGCAGTACCTCACCATCGCGTACGACACAGCTCTGAACCTGAGCGTGTCGCTGGGGGCCATATTTGTGGTGACGACGGTGTTGTTGGGCTTCGAGCTGTGGTCAGCTGTGGTTGTGAGCATCACCATCGCCATGATCCTGATCAACATGTTCGGCGTCATGTGGCTGTGGAACATCAGCCTCAACGCGGTGTCCCTTGTGAACCTGGTCATGGTGAGAAGCAGCATGAAACACATGGAACATTTACACCTTATGGGGTGGAAGGACTGAATAATAATGTGAATAAAACAAGATTTATGTAAAGGGAGAACTTTAGAAAACATCTCTTAAATTGACACAGACAGTTTCAGCTTTTCACGGCATTCATTCTTTAAGTTTTAGCCATTGTTTATATCAGGTATGACAGCTTTTTACATGCCAATTTAATGTCTTCAGTCTGGGAACATGGCAGCATCACTAAAACATTTCAGCATGGTACAGAAACCAATTACTTTTAAAGTAAAAATAAAGGTGACTGTTCATTCTCTTTCACTTTCAAATTATAACTTTGTAAAGGTTTGATTAGCTTTTTTGCTCCTATAACTTCTAGGTATATTGAGACATATATTAAAAGTAAATTAATCAATCATATATAGATATAAAAGGAATTCGTCACTGAGCTTAGCTGTTGCATAGTATTATATCTGTATTTTGAGAGTGACAGCTTGCACACTGTTGTGTATAGAATATTAATGGTGTTTGACAGACTGTGCCTTTAAACTCAGGACTTGTTTATGGTCTGTCTGGTCGTCTGACCCCGCAGGTTTTGTACCCTGAGGTATTTTGTTCTAGCGATGTCACCATGTCCCCTGCTGTCACCTCTTAGGAACTTTCTTTTTCTGTTAACAACTTGTCCTTGATCTCAGCTTTATATTTATTTCGAGACAACACAACAACACTAATATTTCCATGTGTTGGTGCCGACTTGTTCCCTGTCCTCTGCTGCAGTGCTGTGGTATCTCGGTGGAGTTCTGCAGTCATATCGTACGAGCTTTTTCCATCAGTGTGAAGAAGAACAGAGTGGAGCGGGCTGAGGAGGCCCTGGCTCACATGGGCAGCTCTGTGAGTCTCACTTTACCTCTTACTTACCTTTCTCAACAGAAGTAAGCTTTTGGAATTGGAAAAAAAATGTTTGCATGTTTGTAATGTGGCTACACAAGCACACTAATATTCCTCTTTTATTCTGAGTATGTCCGTTTTCCAAACTGGATATTTCAAATGAAGCCTTATTCCAAGTGTAGCATTTCCTGATTAAGACATGTGGGATACGCTGGTGTTATTTGGGTTTTAGGAGCGTTCTTTGAGCATGTGTACAGCGCATTCGGAAAACGTGTCTCAGTTGAGGTTTTTACCGCAGTTTACGACACACAGCCTCTTTCCTGTTTACAGTCAGCTCTGTGCACTGTCATGGATACGGTGTACACGAACCAACTAGACATCAAGGCGGTTGGGTAGAGACGCATGCCCAAAAGTAAGGCCCACATTTCTGGTCAGAAGGAGAAACACACCTACTTGTAAACACTTTGAAAGACCTGGATATGAACAGGTTTTTGGGATGTGCAAAAATATTGCAAAGCTGACTTTTTCAAGAAGGTGTTGAAGGAATGAAAGAGGGAAGCTGTGTTCGGCACAGCTGCAAAACTTTAAAAAAGAATCTTATTTTGATGCAAAGAAGCAAATTTGTATATTTTGACATGATAAACAATATTGTGCGTTAATTGGAGTAGGCATGGCTGCATGTTAACAGTAATATTAGTGGAATTTTATTTTCATTAGCCATGTAAATATTGTCTTTCTTTGGAATACGGGTAAAAAATGGAATATTTTGTGCTTGTAAACGTAGTCAGTGAGCCTGTAGGGCAGGATAAATCAATGTTTTACAGGGAAAACCTAATTAACTTGACATAAAATCAATTGTAAAATAATTTGGCTTCTCTAAACGTTCACCATCACATCACATGACATTTAATGACTCTGTTTCCTTTTCGCAGGTATTCAGTGGGATCACATTAACAAAGTTCGGAGGCATCCTCATCCTGGCACTTTCCAAGTCGCAGATCTTCAAGGTCTTCTACTTCAGGATGTACTTGGCCATAGTCTTGCTCGGGGCCACGCATGGCCTCATCTTCCTCCCTGTACTGCTCAGTTATATCGGTCAGTAACGTCACACATTTAAAGGAGCAGACATGATTTATGCACAGATTGAATTTTAAATGAAGTCTAATATATTGTGACTTTTTCTCACAGGTCCCTCAGTGAACAAGGCAAAGGTGTTTGCTGCTAACAAGCGCTACGCTGGTACAGAAAGGGAACGCCTCCTCAACTACTAGCAGGCTGTTTGGGATCATGAACAATGAACTCTTTGTCTGAAAGGGACTGTGTGGGTGTGAGCGCAAGCCGTTTCCGTGATTACTGACACACTCATCATCATCATCGCCACTACTATGCACGTGTTTAACTCAGGAATATACATGGGAAGAGGAGTGCCAGAGGCCTTGTCCGACTGCAAGCTCATAGATTTTCCTCAGAAGACTTTGGTCCCCCCCGCCATTCCTCCTCCTCACACTACAGGACAAGCCCCACTGCAGTGTTTGTGATGTCTTGAGTGACATACCACTGAGACAAAACGCCACTTTGACAATGTGGAAGTAGGAGAAACACCACCCCCAGCATCAGTTTACAGACAGACTCTCAGTTTCATATGCTATGAGCGATTCTGATTTGGGAAAACTCAAAAGGGTAAAACTGGTCAGTTTTTTCATGTTTTTTAAATATATACCAGGAAAAAGTGTATGAAAGGAAATTATTTTGAAACGTTTATTTACGTGGGACTTTTGTAGAACTCTTTGATATGATGAATCATCTATTGACTGGGACGTGGCACACAAATAACAATAATGATATTATAGGCCCTCATAATACCTGGCATTAACATGAATCACATCCGGGGGGGTGTCTGCACACTGTATTGTAAATCAGGCCAGCAGTGCTACCATTTTCACCTAGCAATAATGCGTCTCCTGTGAGGCAGTAACGTCTCGACTTCTGCAAAGTGGACTTGAAATATTTGAAGTTTAAGTGCTGTCTTTCAGCTCAAAGGATTGTTGGGCGTGTTTACACCCATGTTGGGAGATGAGACGAGGAATTGCAGCCACTTTTTAGGAGTATACATATAATTCCTTTACAATTTCTACTTGACTGTGCATGTTGATAACCTCAGAGCTGAAACCTCACAGTCATTGTTTCATGCAAAAATCAGAATACAAAACAAAACAGTGCAAGTACACGTGCACACTAAACTCTTAAGTGTTGTTGCTCTCCGAACTGCATCCTGCCTTGACATTAATTTCCACATTGGAAGCTATTTACACGATTTGGTGCAACATTTCATTTTAGAGCTAATTAATGTATCTTAAAGTGTCCTTTTGAAGTGTTTGCATGACTAGATTGTTATTCCCCTCTGGGTGCTTTTACAAAACAAAACAAACACCCTGAGGATACAAGTTGATGCCAGGTGTAAAGGGCGCCGTAATGCTAATAACGGTTTTACACTGAGGTGTAAATGAGACATTTTGCAGTTACTGAACAGAACATTTGTCACGTTAACTGTACATAGCTTACACAGGACTCATTTGATTTATTCCTTTGTCATCTAGAATACTGTAGAATAACTGGATAATGGTACAGTCCAGAGTTTTTCATTCCACATTTAAGTTATTATTTTTATTTTGTTAACTATTAAAATTTTGTAACCATGCATAGCTAGCTGTCTTTAAAACCCCTTCTAGTAACGTTGCAAGCGAAGAAATCACTTTGCTTTCAAGGAAATCCAAAAAAGAAGCAGGACAGTGTTCACTTGCATCACCTGCACCTCAGCATGTCTGAGACTGTAGCTGTGGTCGAGATGATCGCTCACCAGGCGGTGCGCTCCCACTACTTTCATTTGAATCAGGTTGTGACATCAGTGGAAGAGGATGTTAAAATTTGTGTATAAAAAGGAACAGTACCATTCCTTGTTTTTAGTTTTACGGTGTGATTTGTTTCCCACAACGCAGTATTTTATTGTATTTTTTTGGTTGTAAGGCAGAATTGTGTCGATGAACAACTTAATCCTGGATGTAAGAAATGTTTGACCGACAGACTGACAGAGTTGTAACATGAATAACAGAGAATCGTGCCTGTTAACAGTGCTGTGCATTGACGTGGACAAATCATCCCTGACACTGAAGAATATGACTGTGGGAGAGGAGACTAAGCCAAGCAATGGAAGACTTTAGTTTTTAACAATTTTAACACATTAAATGGTTCGCAGAAAAGTGTGGTGGAGCCTGGTTCTTTGGCAACACTTAATATCATTCATTCATTCATTTTCTGTAACAGTTTATCCTGTTAGGGGGTTGCAGCGGGGGGCTGGAGCCTATGGTAGCTGACAGTGGGCGAGAGGCTGGGTACACCCTGGACACATAGAGACAGACAATCATTCATTACTAACACGTAATAGACATGATCTAATCTTGTGTAACGAAACACCAAATGACAGAAAGTCTGACTCGGACCATGTTCCTCATTCTAACGTAAAGTTTTGTTCATAACTACACTTATGACACTTACTAACCCACACAAGTTCCTGATTCTAGAGTAACCTCCTCGTCACACTAAATCCATCATAGCACACAACTCCTGCAGCTAACCGACCCTGCTCTTACTGTATGTTGTGGGTCACACCTTAAAAATATTGAGCTCTCTTGACATGCACATGTGCTATTCCTTATCAGTGGTAGATGAACAACTAATAGAGACTTTCAAACAAATTTTGATGCAGAACAACCACAGCTCCAACCAGCTTGGTTTTGGCAAGGTGCTGGAAACATTAAGTCCAAACTGGTAGGTACCAGGTGCATCTGTGAGGCTTAGCTGTAAGTGTGCAGAAACATTTTCTACCAGTCCAAACATGTCTTTTAGAAATGTGCTGTCTTATTACTTCAGGACAGGGACTGTTAAAGGGATAGTGCACCCAAAATGAAAATTCAGCCATTATCTACTCACCCATATGCCAAGGGAGGCTCAGGTGAAGTTTTAGAGTCCTCACAACACTTGCAGAGATCCAAGGGGAGAGGAGGTAGCAACACAACTCCACCTAATGGAGGCTGACGGCCCCAGATTCAAACGTCCAAAAACACATAATTGAAACGACAAAATATCTCCATACTGCTCGTCCGTAGTGATCCAAGTGTCCTGAAGCCCTGACATAAAAAGCTGTTTGGAAAAACATCAGCCTCCATTAGGTGGAGTTGTGTTGCTACCTCCTCTCCCCTTGGATCTCTGCAAGTGATGTGAGGACTCTGAAATTTCACCTGAGGTGGGTGAGGTTTCATATGGGTGAGTAGATAATGGGTGAATTTTAATTTTTGGGTGCACTATCCCTTTAAGTGCAGTAGTTGTGTGCCATAATGGATGCGTAATGGAGTGTGAAAAGGGAGCCACTTTATAGTAGTGTGGGATAATAAGTGGGTAACAGTTTATTTGGAAAGTGCACCTACAGATAGTTTGTAGAATGTTTTTAACATTTGAAATGCTAATTAGTTGGGATTCAATGATTCAGCTGTTTCACTTTTTTATTTTTATTCTTGAAACTACAGGCAAATAATAATACACAAAGCACAGATCACAACATGACATGACAAAAACAGACTCACACAGACCAAGGTGAATAAAGAAAGGACATAAAGGAGTTAGTAGGATCAAATGAGCAATTCAGATGATTAAGTTAATAGTAGCCTACTAGTAAAACAGAGTGTAATTATAGTTCCATTTTTCACTAGAGCAAATTTTCTCCTATTCATGTGATGTTGTGCTACATTAAAATGGTTTGTAGCAATATTTGTTGCCATAAGAAACTGATATTGCACTGTATTTTTTCAGTGAACTTCAATTCAATTTCTTTCTTACAGTAAATTATATTATATTATATTATATTATATTATATTATAATGTATTAATATTATAATTGTATTTATTATTTGGGGACAGTTTTCATCCAGGACCCCCAAACCATTGTTTAAAGGTGTTGGTTCAAAACACATGTTGAAAGGCCCCCACCAGCCTCAGATATCAGTTCAGAAACCTGCACCTTAAGGACGGTAGAAAAACAAATGCAACTGGTTTTCCTGCAGAATCTACATAGTGATGATTTTTTTTTTTTTTTTTTAAATCAAACATATGAAGTTGTTTTGTCGTAGCAATAATTTTATAGAAAATCTTCAGTTAAAAAAATCTTTGAAAAATCAGATTTTTTTTTTTGTATATTGCTCTAGAAAATTTAAAAAATAAATAAGTAAATAAATAATAATAATGATAGTAATAATAATAATAATAATAATAATTTGTCTTCCCAAAAAGAAAAGGTCGTGTGGGGGAGTGGACGTCTTCTTCTAGATATTTAGCTATAGAGTATATGTGACAATTCACCTGGTTGAGTGTAGTTCAAGTTCAACAAACTTACTCTGAGAACATGTAGATATGTTCAAAAATGGTCACACATACTATAAAGATATTCTGTTAGACATGTGCAAAATAAAGTGAAACTGTTAAGCTGTTAAATCTCGCCTGACAAGCTGCTGACATGTTACAATATTATAAACCATTTGTTGGACTATCAAAATTTAGTGCTACCATCTTGTGTTTCGTTGCACAAGAATAGACCACGAGTGTTAATATGTGTGTTAAAAGGTAAAATGACTTTTCTTGTGGTACTAACATGTTAATAAAGCCCACACTGAGCAAAGCATGTTAAGAATTTAATTCATAATCAATAACTTCCTTATGTCCTATCAATAAGCTGTAATTAGGAAGTTATTGAGGGAAAACTCTCAGTTAATGGCCTGGTGGTTTTGGAATATGGTCAAGCAAACTAAGGCATTAATAAGCACTTTATAATCACTAATAAAGTGCCCACATGCTACTAATATGCAATAGCAGCTTGTTATTGGTGAATATGTGCACGTTAATATATAAAGAATTAACATAATGTTTGCAGCTGTGCATTTTATTTATTAGGAAGATTTCTTGGAGCAAAATCGAACTAGTTTTATTCTTTATTCTTCCCAATATAACTGCAGTGAATGCATCTGTAGTGTGGACCACTCACAGCTGACATTACTCAGACTGACCACAGCGTGGCGCCTGAATCCACTCATGCAGCTGTGCCTGCATCATGCTCTCAGTCATGTAGTGGGAGTGACCTAATTATTGTGTCTTGAAGAGAAGCAGTGCTTCATCAGTGAATTACACTTCCTGACTGGTGCAAGTATTTCAGATGCCCAGTGTGCAGGGCATGTGAGCTAACACATGTGAATGGAGCTGGCTGTTCAGGGTCGAACTCTGCAGCTCCTGGGTATTTACATGGAAACTTCACAGCCCATCAGTCACTCACATCCCATCTCAAAGTGGCTGCCAAAGCCCCGAGCTGTGGACTTCCTCCCAGCATGTTGTTGTTGTGTCTGTCTGTCCAGCTCTGTTGTCACACAAACCTCCAGCTCATGACTTATTTATCCGCTGCTCTGTGAGAGCGGGGAACTGTTCTTTGAATCTGGCTGAGAGATTAAAATATTAATTTCCTCTGCAGGTCTGCTGTGCTGTCTGCAGGGGAGAATATACCGGTTGTGAGAGCATGATTATGTAAGATGTGCAAGGCTCGCCTCTCACCAGACTCTGACCTGTCCCCCATCTTTCACTGTGACACAGACGCACACACACTGCACAGCAACGGTGCTCCAGTTCATTTAGGTGGAAAAAATTATTCAGGAGGAGCAAAGAAAGAAGTCGACATCAGAGTCTTTGCTGGCGAATGTAACTGGATTCAATTAACCAGTCAGAGAAATGAGCAGCCTGCTTATATGAGCATTGTATTATGTCAGTTTAAATACTAGATGTTCAAATTTTGACAATGATTCCTAGAAATAAAATGTTTTTATGAAGCCAAATCAAAGTAAAACTCTTTGTTGAGAATTGACTAGACATTAATACAAAGTTTTTGACTAGTGATGTCACTGTACAGCTGATTGTTGATGCTACAGTAAGACTTGTGCATCATGTGACCGTCAGCTCTCCTGATGGCATCTGCACTCAAAGTTTCACTTGTGTTCAAAGAAGAGTTACAGTATATGATGTAACACCCTGCAGACACAGTCAGCAGCACGATTTATTATGACAGAACGTCCACTGACGGTGACCCTGGATTATCAATCCCTGGATTTTTTTTTTTTTCTTAGATAACAGAACTAATCTGGATGGAAAGTCTGTCAGTAATCTGGTAACTAACACAGCTCAGAGCTCTAATTACAGAATTCATTTTGTTGAATGCAAAGGTTACGTGTGGGATAAAAACAGTTCTGTATAACTGGAGTCGTTATCCAAGTGTGACCCCATCACAACTAGCCATTACTATCTGTTGCAGGAATAACAAAGTGACATAACATTTTTTTTTTACTATTTAAAGAAAAGAAGCTTGATAAATTAACAGAGCTGTATTTTTGGCTGATTTTCTGAACCTGCATGTCTTTGGACTGTGGGAGGAAGCCGGAGAAAACCCACGCCCCAATTTTTCAAAATTAATCAATTGATAAAATAAAATAATAAATAAATAATAATTAAATTAAATTAAATTAAATTAAATTAATTAAATTAAATGTATAACCTGTGATCATATGTAAACGCCTTTTTTCATCTTAAAGTGAGTGACATTTTTTGCTGGAATTTGACTTTTTTTTAGCTATTTTGTTTTATTTTCGCATCACATGTACATTGTTAATTTGATCGTTTTACAAGGTAGTTTGAAATAAAGTAGCTTTAGTTGACCAAACTAGATTTTTACCTTGGATAGCTTTGCTGTAGTTCACCTTCTTCCACTGTAAAGTACTTCTGCAAGCAAGCTATGCTTAGCTTAGCCCCAACACTGGGAACATCAACAACCCCACAAGACTTTGTCAATTAAGGGAACTTGTCAGAAGCTCTTAAGATGTTTATGCCATGATTATAACGACTGCAAGAAACTGCTATGCTTCTTAATACTGGTTCATTATCAGATGTCGTGTACATCTGCTACTGAAACTGATTTGTTAAAAGCACACAGAGTAAGCTCTGCTCAGATCGAGCCCTGTCTACGTCCACCCTTCCCTGTGCTTCTTCCCACAGTCGTCCTTGAATTGACATTGGGGCCTCCTTAAAAAAGTTGATCTGTGTGTTTTTTAAAGAACCATGAATAAATAAGTGTAAGAAGCGTTTAATGTCCTGCTTTGCGTCACTGGTTTTCTGTTACAGTGGGTTCAGTTGTCTCTGAAACAGACTCTTGGGGTGGAACAAAAGGGATTAGGTAGCCTTGTCAAACACGAAGAGAGGATCAGATTGTCAGGTCCACCCGCGGTGCTTTCCCCCTCCTGACCATGGAGCACTTGAAACACAACATTGCAGCTAGTGAAGTGAGTAACGTGGATTTTAACAGATGGACTCGCCTCGCATGCACGAGTCAAACTAATGATATTACTACAGGACAGAATCCAAGCTCAAGGATGTCCAACAGGTTCCCATCTGGTTATTTTAGCATTTAATGAGCCACAAGTGTTCACCACTTCCTTGTTTACAAACTACTGTAAATGGTGGAAAAGCCCTGAGTCACAGTATCATGACAGGAAAGGGGCAAAATGCAGTTTCAGCCAAATGTTGTTATTTTAAAGGGAAGGGCAATAGACCGCAGCTTGCCCCAAACGATGGTACACATATTTTCACAATGAGGGTCACTTGTGTGTGAGCAGGGCTCAGGAAGGGCTGTCAATAGATCCCTTTATGAGGCAGTGCGGGGGGAATTAGGCCGTCAATGGAGGGGACTAAGCCACGTATGCCATGTGTCCACACTCGGCCCTGGCCTGTTTGTTTTGATGGCAGCACGAGACTGGCGTGACTGCGGGCCTTGTTTACGTTGGATGTGTGTCAGGCAGGAGAGTTCCCACTTGGTGAGAAACTGACCTCTCGGATTGCATCAGAGCCGCAGGTGCAACCCATTTCCAGTCAAAACTTCTGGACTCACAGCTGATTTACCGTATTAGAACAACGAGCTCTGACAGCTTGAAAATTACAAGTTATGCATTTGCGAGACAGAGGGGTGATTCATAAGCGGGGCCCAGTGTGCAAAGTCAGTCATTTTAAGAACTGCTGCTTGTTTCTTAATAGATGGATGTCTGGGTTTCTGTTTCTCTAATCTTACTGAAGTGACATTTTAGGAAAGAACAAATGTTAAAATGCCACTTACAGGGCTGCAGCCGTAGTCAAAGTTAATTATTAGTTTTATCATAATTGCAGTGCACTTGAGAAGCACCTGGAATGTTACTGCAGACTAAAAAAATGTTTGAACTCATATTTTAAATATGTGTCAGAATGTGATGAATGTAACATGTCTGCAAGTTGGCGTTGACTTGTACTGTAAAACTGACTCATGCTCTCAGTGCTGCAGTTAGAGGAATCGTTAAGGAGGGACTGCAGAGAAAATAGTTTTCCAGGCTGGCAGATTGACTGTAACTCTGGTTCAGCTACAGGTGAAGCTTGAAAACTAGTCTGACCGGGAGCAGGCTGGTCTGGGAGGGGCGAGTTCCCACAGTAACTGAGGAAAGATTTAAATCACCCTCACAAAAACAAACCTGATGTAAGTCGGTCTTTGCTGGTAATCTTGATCAAACACCCTGCAGGTTTCTCACAACTGTGATGTGCTAAAATTATGACAATTTTATTTGTAGCACATCAGAGATTTCTGTACATTCTGATTCTGTCCTTTTCTCTTTGTGTTTCTGAAGTGGGCGGGGCTCAGCTGGGAACGTGTGACATCCCATGTTTTCATGCACCAATCAGAGCTTAGGAACATTTAAAATCTGATGACGGTTGCTTGGCTGTTTACTTATGTTACGTGAGTTTTTCTCACAAATATTTATTTAGTAAAGTAACACCTCCTGAACATGTTGTTTTTGCTCCAGTGCATTAACTTGCATTATATCAACATCATATGAATATTGTGATATTAGACTAGATCTCGTCATAAATTTTGGATATCATAATGTGGCACAATTGTTGTCTTTCCCTGGTTTCAAAGGCCGTGTTGCAGTGAAGTGATGCAATTTTCTGAACTCACTGACTGTTCTAGCTGTTCTAATATTTGCTTTTACACACTGATCATTATTTATCAAACATTTCACTGTGTTTATACTTAATACTAGTCAACTCAATATCATTGCATTATTAATATTGAGGTATGTAGTCATTTGATTTGACATTTGATTTTCCCCATATTGCCCAGCCCAATAGAAAAATCACGTTTGTTTACAATGACTTCTGATAGAGAATCCGTGCGTCACGTACATAAAATGAAACAGTGCTGAGCAAACACTCTCAGATAGTTAAAGGGCCCACCTAAAATATATCATTGTCAGTTTAAGTGTACGCTATTTAAAATATTAGAACAGCTTTAACTTGCTGCCAGACGGCTCTCTCTGATGGGAAATGGAAGCTATTTTCTCAAAGCTGCCAAACTCCATTGACAAAACAGTAATTTTACCTTGCAGAACACAGGTCTTGTTGACTCAACTGACCCTTTGCTAGGTCCCGCCCCCGACGCAGACTGAGCCGGCTCAGACCAGCGTCCGAAAACATGCATGTGCATTAATGATACTGGTTACCTGGAGAGGTTGGAAAAAGATATACGTTTCTTCCCTGTTCCAAAACCAAAATCAACCCCTGGAAAGTGTAGAGTTTGCTAGCTACTGAAGATATAGCCTACTGAATGTATACACATGCTGCTTTTGCTTTTTAATGATTAAAACAGTGAAACAAAGGCCGACCCTGCTGTACAGGAACCAGTGAAGGGAAGCAGGGAAACTTTGCTGTTATTCAACCGGCTGTGTGTCATCACACTGTGCCAAATGAACGTTGTTTGACTTCGCTTAGAGATCCCTGCCTGTCCAGTGGCAGAGGTCCCGGTGCTGGCAGCGGTACAGGGGTGAAGCCAAACACTGTTCATGTGCACACACTGTGATGCCACACAGCTGGTTCAGTATCAGCAAAGTTTCCCTTTCTATTCATTGTCTTGTGTGGCGATCAGCAGTGATGTGGTGGTTCACTTTTACACTGTGATCTGTAGCCTATAGTTCGGCTTTAGCTTCTAACTATCTTTGTCTTTTTAACCTGTTGTTGCTGCTGAGTCAGTTTCACATCCTGGATATATCCTTCAAACACACTGTAGACCAAAATGTGTTTGCTACGTTTCAGTTACAGCTGAAGATGACAGAAATAAACAAGTCTGCTGATAACATATATATCGATACACGCGAAGCAAAAACACATCCGAGTCTTGTTTTGATTGAACAAGCAAAGCAATTTATTTACAAACATACACAGGTGATAAGTGTCGCCCATGAGTCTTTAGTGTGCATCTTAAAGCGAAATCTTTGGGCTTGCAAACAGAAATAAGCTCAGTATTTTTTCACCTTAAAATCAGCACAGTCCATGCTTTTTCTCATTACAATTTGGGTTCATGTTGATGATCATTTCAAATCAAATACCATCAATACTTGGAGCAGCATTAAATACCTTTTTCTCCCCTCAATACTCTGTGGTATTGTGCGAGATCATTTCAAGGTCATGAAAGAGAAAATCAAGTTGAGATACATGCCAAAGGAACGGAAAAATACTTTTTTAATAGGTCACATTGGTAAAGTTAATTTTAACAATTTAGATTTCAAATTAACAAATGCTTATTCAAGTTAAATGTGAATGTGATTTGTAATTGATCCCTGCTGGGATCTCGTTCAGATTTTCCTCCTCCTCAGAGAGGTCTGATAAAGAGAAGTGTCCCTGAAGCCTGAAGGGACTCAGAGTCCTGCTCAAGGACACTTCAGCAGGGAGGATAATTACTGGCACAGGGTCTTAGGTCACGTCCCCCAGGTGAAGGACATTTTCTCTCTCAACACGAGAGCACCCTGCTGCCGCTCTGCTGCAAATCCTGATCACTGTTTAATGGCATTTACGCACTCATGAACACCTCTTCAAAGCTACCTTCCTGACCCCGATACAGCACCGTAAATGTGCTAGCAATACACTCTAACATAGAGCACAGGAAATTCGACACTGATAAAAGTGGGTCTGGTCTCTGCAAGTCTACAGCAAGCATCTGACTGGTAGAAAATGAATGGAATACTTCAGTGAAAATAGGAAGTCCCATCTTGTCTGCAAGTACCTGTATGCAAACAGTCATTACTTTTCATGCAGATAGTTGTGGCTAGAAAATTGTGAATAAACCATAAAGAGGAAAACAATTCAAAAGGTCCATTGAAATGACTTGTGTGTGTGGTGCTTATGAACACAGCTTATTTTTCAGGGTTAGTTCCCAAGCTCATTAAAACTCTGAAAAAAATCCCCCCCCCTTATGTCTCTTAATATTCAAAAAGTGCACTTTTAAGACGATGACTTGCGAAAAAGATGAGTCACTCTGAGGAAGTCCAGCCAAAACCAGCCACTTAAAAGGCTTTTGTTTAAATTTTACGCAGGTCAGGAGGCAACCAATCATACCAAAGTTTACAAGAGAGATTAATGAAAAGGAGATGATAAAAATGTTACAATCATTGGTTGCTCTTTAACTGAGAAAAAAAAAAAGTTCACCATCAGATTCAAACAACAAAAAGCTCTCTTAATCAACAAGAGAGGTCTAAAATGTACAAAGTGGAGATGAGGACATGTGAAAACATGCAAACTAAGAAAACAACTAGACGGCTGAACCCTTTCTTTCCGAAGTCCGTAGTAGTGGTGATGGATGTCAAAGTCAAACAATGGAGGAAAGTTTTGGAAATGTGTGTCCCTTTGGCTGATTTCAGGTCTCTGAGAGGAAGGAGAGTGTTGTCGGCTGCAGCTGAGAGACAGCCGGCGGTACCTTAGAGCTGTCAGACGGGGACGAGGAGATAGGTGGGAGGATGGAAATGGTTCGAAGCAGAGGATCAGGAGGAGAACCTGGTGGTCGTCCTCCTGATGGGTCACTAATGCTAGGAGGTCTGCAGCAGGCGTCTGTAGTGGGGCATGATCTCGTGCTCTGGCAGGTGCAGGTTGAACTCTAACGCCACCAGGACAGGGAACTCGAAGGCTATCAGCTCTCTGCGGTTCACCCTGAACCTCTCTTCCAGTTTCTGCCAGGAAAAACACACCAAGAGTTAAGATTAAATAATAAATGCAATGCTGCACTCCTTATTGCTTGTCGCTACATGTGCTTATTTTTAACCAGCATTTCATGAGGACTGGCACAGAAAATCTGGACAAGACGAGGGAGAGTTTGGATGGTTGACAAACCTACTGTTGATGCAGTCACCATATTTTATAAGCCAACAGGAAAATGGTGGCAGAGATGTAATTTTAGGATTAGACGGACAGTATAGACAAAACTAAATTTGTAGTTTTTCCCTGTTTTGAAATAAATCACTGTGTTTAAAGGGGGTTGGATTTATCGCTCTAAAAGCTTTCATTAAACGTGACACTGCTGATTTGACACACATTTATGAGTGCAATACAAGTTAACTAGATTCCCCTTTTAAGGATTGTTTCAGCAGTGATGATGGTAGAGCGCAGAATGTAAAACGCCACACTAAAAATGTTAACAATAACTATAAATATTTTGGTTGCTGCACGGTGGTGTGATGGTTAGCAATGTAGCCCTTCTGTGCAGAGTGTGCATGTTCTCCCTGTGTCAGCGTGGGTTTCCTCCAGGTGCTCCAGCTTCCTCCCACAGTCCAAAGACATGCAGGTTAATTGGTGACACTAAATTGCCTGTAGGTGTGAATGTGAGTGTGAATGGTTGTCCGTCTCTACAGAGATAGTCTAGCGACCTGTCCAGGGTGAACCCGGCCTCTCACCCAATGTCAGCTGGGATAGGCTCCAGCTCCCCCGCGACCCCAAGAGGATAAGCAGTTAGAAAATGGATGGATGGATAAATATTTTGTTTTAAAAATTGCTCTGACTCAAGTGGTTGGCGGAGTCCACACCACAGCTATAACAACGACGACAGTGCCAAGATATTGAGGGAAAAATAGGGAGTGCTGCACTGAGTTAAGGCTCTGTGAAAAAAGTCAGTAGCTCTTCAAGATAAAAAACGACATAGTACAGGCAAGCAGTCCAAAAATGCATCCAATCTGACTGTAGTTAAAAATCCTTCATTAATACACCATGTTTTAATTGTTGCTTTTATCTTTACATGGTCAAGATATTGTTGGGATCACTTTCAGATTGATTTGATGAAGGATAGAAACACTGACAGCCGACAAAAATCCATTTGAATTCACAGGACGACATGTTAAAAACAGGGCACTGCCGAGAGAATCATAACTGAGGTTAAAAAAAGCACCTTTGTTTGATAAAATAATTTGAAACCATGACCACGGAGCAGGACATCAGGATGCAATCGGGTAAACCCTCAGAATCAGAGGCAAGTGTTGTGTTATCATTACCAACGGAGACGAGGAGACGACCTGCTGACGCAGCTGGAGTGCACTGTACATGCTTGGCGCCGCCACTGTTTACAGAACACTGTTGTTTATTAGTGTGGATGCTCACGTCGTTGTTGTTATAGTTATCCTTACAGCTATCATTCTTAGTGTGGGCGGCCCCGGTGAGACTCTAGACAAATAAGCACCGTGCTATTTATGGGATTTGGAAACCACTTGACCTGCAACAACAGATCTACTGTAGCACCTAAAAACAGGAAGATCAGATTTCATTATAGTGAAATGTTCTGTCGACACCCATTCCTCTAACAGCTTTATTTGTTTCACACTGTGACTGCAATACTCTTCACTGCCCCCGCTTCTATTTTCTACCGAAAATCCCTTGCAACAGGGATACTTGGAAAAATATATCTAAAGATCTGAATGCAGTGGGAGCTACATGTTGTATTTGATATTGAAATCATCACACACCCCTTGTGGTATCTAGTCATGCAAATAGTTTGGGTTTTAAATAGTCATGCTTTGAGTTATCTGCTGTTGAGACGTCTGCTGCCAACCCCGGTGGAATTTTGTCTGTGGTGCTCAAAAACGACTTTTGAAAAAACATCTTTCTGGAAACAATGTCCTGATTTTCTCTCTGTTAGATTTTAATTTGAGAGAACTGACCCTTTAATCTGGTGCGATGAAAAGACACAAGACATCAAGTATGATCAAATAACAAAGTTAGGATTTTTTTGTAAGCGTGGCTGAGGAAACTTACGTCTATCAGTAGCTTGACCTCGTGTTTTTTGAGGTCACCGCCGATCTTGGCTGCCAGAAGGACACAAGCTCCAGCGCAAAGTTTACGATTCTGCTTGTTTAGTTTGCCTTGAAGCACCAGTTTTTCAAAGTAGACGAAAGCCATGGCCACTGTCGGTTCCTCATAACCACATTCATCCTGGGCCAACTTTTTTATCTCCCTTTTCAAGCTGCATGGAGACGAGACAGCAGAAAATGAGGAGAAGAAAGGGAGAAATAAATAAAGACGACGTTAAAGTAAAGATATAAAACAGGTCACAGTAAAGTTAAATTATCTTTCTCATCACATTTTTTCTCTGTTTTACCTCCTAATCTTGCTGAGTGTGAGCCGTATGTGGGGGAACTTCTCCTTGAAGGTTTCGTTCATGTCCTTCTTGAGGTCAGAGGGTTTGACGTATTCAATGACCGTAGTCTGAAAAGGAAAACCAGAGGTGGTGTTAGGATGACCACACTACTTTCAGCACTGGGCAGGATGACTGGATCCTCACACACTAGTGTTGGATTCCACAGTCTCACAATGAGGCTTCACTGAAAGCTGGTGTTACTCATGTCACTTAAAGGATAAGTCTGGTGATATTCTATTTCTATCTTATTGTCAACAAATCCTACGACAGTACACAAAACAACAATGAACTGATCCCATTACACACACACATCCTACTGTGTGTATCCAAAGCCTGACATGTCTTATTCTCCTGTGCCACAGAGTTCCTTTGTTGTGAAACTATTAAAAACACCAGTGTTCCTTCAGCACAGTGAACCTGGCCACTTATTTTGAGTCAATACATCATCTTGCTGCTGTAAATACTCACTAGCACACCAAATGTGTATTAATCCTCCAATGAAAATAGTCCCCATCAAATTCATTTCAGTCAGGAACACTTTGATTTGCAGTATTATATTTGGCAGTTTGGCTCTGTTCAGGGGCCTCTCTGCCTTTCCTCAGGCCTACACAGAAAGCCTCTTCCACTTGAAAAAAAGCATAAGGCAGAGAAACACACCCGTCTGCCCTTCCACGCGCCTACGTGAAAAGCATAAGGCAGAGAGAGAGAGAGCAAACCTCCCTGCCCTTCCATGCGCCTACATTTGAAAGCCTAAGGTGGAGAGAGCAGCAGCAAAGACGCCCCGGGAACAGAACAGAGCAGCATCAATGACAAACAGAAATGGCATTAATAAGTCAGACACAGCATGAAAATGAGGAGCTGGGGTGGAGGCAGGTTGCACAGCAGCTTGCAGAGGAAGCAGCAACAGTAGGCAGGCCAAACAGTTTAAATAGGGCGCCCTGAATGAGATTCACCAATCGGTTGCATAGAAAGGAATCATGTGATCTATCAGCTGACTCTCTTCCATCAATCAGCTGATCCATCAGTTGACTGGGCTGTCTGAGATCAGCTGATGTAGCTGGATGTGAGCTGAGCTTGACATCGTGTCCTGCCTGAACTAACACTATGCTCAATTATTTACTTCAGTTTGCTAAAAACTACAACTCCCAGCTGTTTAAAAAAAAATACTGAGGCTTTTGGGTCTGAGTGAAACAGACAGAGGGGCAGGGATGTTAAAAACACTGAGGGATAGACAAGAACATTGTTAGTTTTGATCTATCTTTCGTTGGGATTTGTTGAGGATAAGTTAGAGATGAGTTCCTTTGCAAATCTAGAGACACTAAACATACTTGTCTGCTGACTGAGCTTCCCAGGCCTCCATCAGGCTTCTATTAAACAGCGCTTTGTGCTTGTTATAACATGCTTTGAGTACCAGGTGGTGAGTCACATTAAGACAGAGCTGCCGTGATGAGTGGCTGCGAGTTTGAGTTAGTTAAGACCCCTGAAGAACAGAGTGCATTTCTAGAATTTTGCTGAATCCACAACTTATATTTAAGATGCTCAAGAGGCAAAAGGAATTTTTGCTGCTAGATCTGCCAGATTATTCTGATTTATCATAACCAGCATTCACCAGTGTAATTCCTGAGCTGAACGTGGAAGCTGTTCTAAAAAAAGAAGTGAGACAGACAGAGCAAGAAAAACAAGCAGTATTACTGTTACAGTAAAAATGATTAAAGTAATTACCCAACATGTCCTTTGTCAACACCCATTATAATAGTTTCCAGAGCAACTTCTTGGTTTAACTTTGACCAAACATGCTTGCTGTAGCTGTGCATGCAGGATTATTACCAACACTTTGGCTGCACTCACTTTCAGTTTGACCTCCAACACTTCAGCCAGATTATCTGGACCACTTTATTTGGCCTGCTGGTTTCATTTATTCACCCTCACACACACAAACACACACTGGCATATATTGCTCCAAGAGCAGTCCATTTACAAAACGATTAATCGAGAAAAGAATCTGCATTAATTGACAGTTGAATTAACTGTTAGTTGGTCTTCTTCTATGGTGAATGCAGTCTTTTTCAAGCTGATAGAAACGATGCCATGTGTACGATACACCACCAAAGCTGTGACACACTACGCAGCGAGGCTAAACATACAAGAATGACTCTTTATATGCATGTATGGTATTGCAGGGATTGTATGGAGCGTGAGGAATGACATCCACCCTGAACATCACACAGCTGATCATGAACCGTGACGGGAACAAATGCTTATCGATGGCCACAGCCCCGAGAAATGAACAGGAAGAACAGCCTGACAGAAACACTCTGTGACCATGTCTCACACTAACTTATGTCACCACCTAAAAATATTTCATTATTCCATGTTTGTTCTGTGAGGGTCATATTACACAAATCAACAAGAAGCCACTAAACATTAACCAAACATAAACATAACCACGTTTAAAATGACTTAAGTGATGTTTTTGTTGCTTCATATTCACATTCTAGGTTGGACAAGGTTCCTCAACCGCCCACAGAGAATAAAAACTATTATTATCCCCAGCTTGAAAGTTCAGTTAGAGAGTCGTGTCTTGTACGCAGGCTGTGTCCGACCTGTGAAATGCTGAGAATTTACTGGTGCCATTCCTGTAGTAAACACAATGGCCATTGTTGTGAGACGCTGGCTTTTGTAATCGGAGGAAGAGAAGTAAAAAAACAAAACTCATAGCCTGGCCTTGACTTAACATTTCAACTATGTCAGTCCTTGTTGTGTATTCTGCCAGTCTCCGTAACAAAAACAGAGCCCAGGAAAGAATGAGGTGGGAGTCTAGTCTGTTTTTTTTCTTCTCCCCGACCACAATAAAACATCCGTTCTTTTCCGGATAAGTGCGAGAGTGATAAGTGCTGAGATTCAAACACTACACCGACTGTTGCTCTGGTGAAGTGGCTGTTTTTTTAATGGCTACTGCCCACTATACTGAGATAAAGTGTATTCATTCAGGTCCCAGAAAGAGGGAGAGAGAGCCTGCGCCAGTGACCTTGCTGATTAAAACAGTCTGAAACATCCTCCTGGCTCCTTTTCAAAAAACGGCTGATAAAAGTCCGAAAGAAAACTGTCGAGGCAGACAAATCTTTCCAGTGTGTTATTGTTCTCGGTTGTGGTGGGAAAACTGAGCACAAAAGGTCCATACTGACAAAAATAACCATTGAAAAACAAAAAAAAAGCACTAACAGTGAGATATCGCGGGACATTTCAACAAACCACGTCAGAACAGATGTGGGTCTGTTTCAGAGAATTATGCCGACAACCTTTCCAGTCTGCTCTCAAGAGGACTTGCTGTTGTTAATGTTGCTGCTGCTGCTGGTGTTAGACGCAGCTAGAGCTCTTTCTCACCATGTAGGAGGGGAAGATGAGGACTCTCTTGTGTTTTCCACAAGGCCACTGCGGGTCATCCAGCAGATTGGGGTCGTACTCCCGAAAATCCCCCAAATCATTCCCTGCCATGAGCACAAAAACAACAGAGGTTGAGCCAGAAGTTAACATTTGCACTACACAATATTTTCCAATAAAAAAAAATACACTGGATAATGGGAAAAAAAAAAACAACTGAAGGTGATGAATACACAACATTTATAATGAATAGGTTAAAACTGTTGTTGGTATTTGACTAACCTGTGTCTAAGCTGCTCTGGTTGCTGTTGGCTCGGCCCAAACTGAGGCTTCTATGGCTGGCGTTACGAGACTGAGAGAAGGAGGAGGTGGAGTCGATGGTGTTTCTTCGACCACCCAGAACATTAGTGGGGTACAGGAACTGGGTGTAGGACACAGTCTGCAGACAGAGGCGTAGTTACAATGTCTAATAGCCTAAAAGCTTTGCCATTATAACACATTGAACAGAAATAATATCTTATTCACAGCAGCATTTTGTCAAAGCAGTAGAAGGAAAAGCCGAAGAAACTTTAACATTATGTGATTAATGAGACTTAGGGTTTCATGCTATGACATATCAAATGCTGCTGAGAAAAAAGCCTTTTGCATGCTTCAAACATGCTGAAAATTGTGTTGATTTACACCACATATGAAACACATATTACAGTGCAATGTTTAAGACATACAATTTAGTATTCAAATGCAAATGCAAAGGTTGAACAACTAGTGTTTCCAACTTCCTGGAAGAGAAAACAGAAATGGGGAAGGGGGGGCTACATGACTATGTATCTCCTGATGCATGTTTTTTGATGTCATAAATTCCTCTGTGACTAACGGAGAAAACCTGGTGTCAGATGGTGCAGTTGTCTTGTACACATCACACAATCGTTTTCCCAGAGAGTGGCGCAGGAATGAGTCTCAAAACCTGACAGTGAGTTAGCATCTGAGCCCACCCACTTCCCTCCTCTTGAAGTTAATGGGTCTTTTGAATGGGTTTTTGGTTAGATGCCTGGAATAAGGTCTGTGGTTAAAACACAGTTTGGTCTACGACATAAAACATATCAGTGAATAACCCATGTGAAAATTTTGAAGCCTTTACGTGTCTTAAAAAAGATGGTTGCTAACAAGTGGCTAAAAAAGGCGACTAAATAAGTGGTGGCGATGTTAAAGTCATGAGACTGTGGTGTAGTTTGTTTATAGCCTAATGTTAGCTTCTCAATGTGGCAAATACATTTATGCTTCAAAAATAAAAAAAGTAGTGCTCATTGGTGGAGATTATCTTGCTAAACAAACCATGTATGAATCACAAACCTTTGATTTGCCATGGAGATTATTTTAGGCGAAAATTCAATGGAAAAAGCCCATTGGCGTTTTGACGAGGGAACCAGGGAGAAGCTAACTTCCATGTTGGCCTTCAAAAAAAACGTCATCCCTAGAGCACTTTATTCCCTTTTGATATTTTGTAATCTCTTCTAGATATAACCAAGTTAAATTTAAGACTTTTATGAAATTTAAGACCAAACCTGCAATAGAAATGCACACAGCACTTTTCTGCCGGCATCTCACCTTTCCATCGGCTCCTAACTCCACTCCCTCCAGCCCGATCACCATCTCCTTGGCACTGACGCCTCCTGATGGGTGCCGCTGACGCCCTCCTCCTTCCAGCTTCACATCCCTAATGAGCACAAGACGTTAAAGCCTTCACTGCACGTACAAACCTTCCTACAGCTTCTCTTAACGCCCACCCGTTCCCTTAACTTTTGTCGCTAAGGCCTAGTTCCTGCTCACCTCAACATCTCTACCTCACAGATAGGCCCCTATATCGATCTGCGTTCATCAGCTGGCCTAGTTTCTGTAATTGCCTGTGTCTTTTGGGTGAGTCAGAAATAAAGAGCACCCTTGGGAGGAAGGATGGAGGGAGAGTACGGTTTCATTCTAGACTCGGCTGCTGCCTCACCAACGTCTGGAATGCCATACTTCTGTGGGAGATTTGCAGGAGGTCAAACGCTCTGCTGGAGAGTAAAGTGTGTCAGTGGAGCAAACAGAGGGCCCTCCACTGCACACATTTAGTGTCGGCCAAATATTTCACTATTTAATGTCTGCTGCTGTACAAAGGACTGGAGGGACCGCATGCTAAATTAAACTGTGTGCCTATTAAGAAATATTAAATTGGCATTTTTATGTTTAAATATGCCGATAAAACAACAATATCAACCATAGCAACAAACTAAATAGCAAAATAGGGCTAGGCAATATATTAATATCATGATTTTGGATACTGTAATATCGTAGGTGTTGTTTTTAGCCTAGTTTCAAAGTCTGCATTACAGTAAACAGTGTTGCAGTGGTATGAAAATTAGGAGTTATCATACTGCAAACATTTGCATATCTACGATACTGAAAAGAAATTTGACTAGATGGAGAAACTCACCTTTATCTGATCTATTCTCAAAAGTAAGACTTTTTACATATACTTCTATTTAAACAAAATAGTTTTCAAGTTTCAGTTGTAATCTGTTCAACCCAAAAAACTAGGGCCCGACCGATTTATCGGCCGATTATAGCCATTAGAGAATAATCGGCAATCGGCCAAAAGTTGGCCGATGTTAACACTTATATTTTCATCACTAATAAAATGCAGGGAATATGATGTTTTACTTAGAAATGATGTCCTTGTGTTGTTTCCCAGAGGTTTATCCCAGAGGCTTTTTGCACATCATATTTTTGATTTATTTTGTGTTCAAATTGTTCATATGCTGCTTGTTCGACACAATTTCTGATAATAACAGTATTTGAAAATAGTAAAATGTTCTTCCTTCAATTTATATCTTTGTAACGAGTGTTTGAACTATATTTAAGCCATCAAAAGCAGGTATTTTGGGTTTTTTTAAATTGGAAAACATAAAAATTTAATCGGCCAATATATCAGTTATCAGATTTTTTTATTCCATAATATCGGAATTGGCATCGGCCCTAAAAAATCCATATCGGTTGGGCCCTACCAAAAACCTTTGTTTTCATTCCTTTAAGAATCATTGATGCATATTATTATTATTATTATTATTATTATTATTATTATAATTGATGGGCTCTGGTACCTTCCTGCGTTGGGGGTACTGGCAAAATGACAATCGGGGCAGCCCTGCATTTCTGCGACTGTCGTACACTGCGTGCACAAGTTAGATGTTATTTCCTACACATCGTGTGAGGACCTGGAAATGATCTTTGCAAATTTTGTGCAGCTTCCTGTGCCTGCTACGTGGCGTTAAACGTTACACAACACGTGCTAAACATGAATTATAATGCTGTATGTCAAATGGACCACATAACCTAAAAATCATGAAAGTTAAATAATGTTTGTCAAACAAGGCCTAGTTCCTGTTGCTAGTGGGTGGCGCAATTATTTTTGAATCAGTATAGGCATGTTGATGTCTTCAGGCTGGGACTCTAATCTGTAGTTATTGTAGAGTGAGAAGACCATATGCGGTTGCAAACGGTACCATGCCAAAAACTGCTGTTCCCTGAATGGCCACTTGGGGCTGACTCCAAAACAGAGTCAATCCCCATAGACCCCCATGTTAAAGCACCCAAATTTACAGCAGAAATAAACATGTTTACAGCCTGGTACAAAAACAGTTTTGGTCTCTAACGCTAATTCCAACATTCATGACAACGGCACAAAGGTGAATTTTTATATAACTCTCCTGTTTACATTTTACTAAGGCCCAAAGTTATGCATATTTAAGAGCGAGCCACTCTGAGTGACAGGCTAGTTACAGTCAGCCCTATAACAGCGTTGCTATATCCATACCGAGGTATTTGGTCAAACATACTGTGATATTTGATTTTCTCCATATCCCTGGCCTTGTAGTCAAGTATACTCATTAAAGAATTTGTTACTGCTATGACTGAACATGTTGTGATTTAATTTCACTTAATGATTTTTTAGGTCACTGCCAGAAGAGACTAATGAGTGTGTGAACTGACAGAGCAGATTACATGCAGTCCACTTTATTCACACACTCACACACTTTCCAGCAGTTTGTTTTTAAATGACGGTAGAAATGAAGGTAGAGTTGGCATTCATATTTCCAAAATATAAGGTGAGAATTTTTTCATAGTAAAATGATTCCAAGAAAGAAGACACAGACGGCCAAATATCCACCTGTGTTTGTGCGATAATAACTCCAGCCTTATTTTAGCTCAATATTTTCATTGTAGTGAAATTTCAGAAAGTCAGCAGGCAGCAGACATTAAATCGTAACACTGTCTTGTTTTTCCTACACCTCCCTTATCGTCCCTCACATGGTCTCTCTGTCCGTTTAAAATGGTGCCCAGATAAATAGAAGGAATGACTCGGTGGGCCCTCACATGACTCTCCCAGTGTTTTGATGACATTTGGGGCCAATCTGTTATAATGAAAACAGTGTTATTTGGCAGACAGGCACGTCAGGACACAATGTTGACAGATGCATCATAGACATGAAGATCCCCAGGCAGCAGACGTCTTACAGAACAGTGGAGATTAAATAAAAAGGGAGAAACATAAAAGAGATGGAAAGCTTTCTAGGGAGAGAGCTTTTCTAAGAAGCGATCCAGAAAATAAATTGTTGCGCTTCAGTCTGCCGAGAGTACGGCGAAATGAAAGGAAATTATGAGAGAAGCTGACATTGCTTAGTAACATGCATGGATAGGAATCATTGGCTTCAACCATCTGTATGTTAGTAGTGTTATAATGTATGCAAAGTGCTCATCGTGCCCTACCAAATGTTGCTAAATCCAGCATCAAGCAAACAAACCATAAATATTAGCATGACTAAAAAATCTTGACCCTTGCTGTCTGCTTTACTAGCAAATACTTAACAGCTCACATTAACAGTTTTAAGTTGGCTTGACTGGCTTGTAATAATATTCCCCTGCAGTGTTACCCAAACTTCACCCATTACAATAAAGTTATGAGCAACATTAAGTTATACTTTATTAATCCCTGAGAGGAAATTTGTCCTCTGAATTGGACTCATCTAGCTTCGACTAGCCTTGAATGCCAGGAGCATTACCTCACATGCATGTATTTTAGGGTCACAGAAACTCAAGTATTTGAGGAAACCCGTGCCGACACAGGAAGAACATGCAAAGTCCACGCAGAAAAGCCACAGTTGATTCTAGCCCAGCAGCATCGAGCTGTCACGAGACAGTCATGCCCCGCAAACAGATGTCCAATTAAGCAGCATGTTAGCCTGCATAGTTTAATATTTTCTTTCCCCAGAAGGAATAATTTGACATAATGTAAAAAAAAAAAAAAAAAAAAGACTATTTGCTTTCCCGCCAACAGTTCAAGGAGATGATTAATACAATGCACGTCAGTACACTAAATCAGCTTAGCTTTAGCCTGGGTGCGAAATTAACTTTTCTGTCCACTCGCCCACGTGGCAAGAGAAAATTCTAATTTACCATCCACACAACAGAGGGCCATTGCTTTTTTTGTGGTGAGTGAAGCAAATCTATCAGCCACTTGCATATTTTACCACCATTTAGTTATTGGATGGTGCTACTTTTGTACCCAGGCTTTAGCTTAGCTTAGCATGAAGACTAGAATCTGGAAAAAAAACCTGTCCTGGCTCTGTCCAAATTAAAAAATCTACCTACCTGCACCTCTGAAACTCAGCAATTAGCATGTTTGATATCTTTAAAATAAAGCCTAAAAACATTGAGCTAATTTTACGGAGAGTTGTTCTGATACTCATACCAGTATTGGAAATACTCCCGATACGGATTGAAAGGAGGAGGAGTTGGTGAGTATGCAGGCCGATGCCCCGACTCCAACTATGACATTTCTTATAAACTTTTTTTAGTATTTCACACCCATGTAAAACAGCAGTTTTTCCAGAAATGAATCCTTCTTCACGGCTCTAAAACAGCAGCCTATACAGTAAGTTGTGCTGTGCAGCCACTGGCAACTACTTTTTTAGGGCGCCAAAGAAATTGCTTTCCGATACATCGTGAAACATTAGCCAATAGGAAAATGGCAGCAAATATTATCAAATGCGATATTTTACACTGGAAAGTCCCACCAGTTTAGGGTTTAATCTGAGTTGTGCCATACGATAATAGCAATTATGGGAATCACGAGAGGATCCACGATACGATATTATCACGATAATAATGTCACGATACAATATTACTGCGATTTTTTTTTTCAATTGTAAATTAAGTCGGGAGCAATCTATCTAAGATACAGTCCCTCACATTAGCCCCTTTTACACTGCCAGATTTTCGGCGAATGTTGGGCTGTTTTGCCAGCAAGCTGCGAGCGTTCAGACACACAGAGCCGGACTGACGAGTTGATCCAAGGTGCCCAATTTTCCGCCTCGTGGGGAACCTTTTTAGTTTAAACAGACCGAGGCGGCCGTTCGGCAACGGGAGGGGCTGTTGATGACTTGTGGGAGGAGCTGTAGATGACGACGCACATGCGAGCCACTGGCGGTGGATAAACAGGAAACAGCTGATAGCAGGAATTAGCGAGCAGCTAGGAGCAAGAGGGAAACACAAACCTGACAGACACTGTAAAGATGAGCAACTGGGGAGACAAGGAATTGCGCCCTCCTTGTCCTCGCAAACGAAGAGGCCATTAACTGTCAAATCACATGAATGGTAAGGAATGAGCCGACTTACGAGAGAATCGCCGAAGGACTGACCAGCCACAGCTTCCCTCCCACGTCACTGTTTACGTCACACGCTGAGCTACACGTTTTGTTACTTGCTCACGCCCCCCATTGCCCCGAAAAAGGCACATTCTGTATAAACAAAAGTAGGCAGGCGGCATTTTGCTGCACGCCCTGATTTTGTTTTTATACTGCCAATGCTGAAAAAAGACTGATTGGGTTTTCCTGCAAATTTGCGCAACTCGTGTTTAAAAAGGACCAAAATTTCTTTTTTTTTTTTAACTTTGAGCTTTAGCGGTGCTAGTAGGCACGTGATTGGCTACCTAGTTATGATAAGCTAACCATCTCCTGGCTGTAGTTTCATATGTGACAGACAATTTCAAGAGTTGCATCAATCTTTCATCTAACTCTTGGCAGGAAAGCAACTTCAAAGTCCAGTCCTTTAATCATTCACTGTTGTGGGGATGATTGTCCCCATGTTATGTCCTCATATGTTTTTGGGGCCCATACCAGACTGCTGTGCAAAATTCGGCCATTTATGTTCATGGGGCTGTTGTTAAAGTAAGTATAGAGACAGAGAGACAGAATAAAGAAACTAAATTACATGCAATCAGCCATTTGGGCCCAGTCGTCTAATAAAATGTTGTTTTGCAGTTACAACAGTTGACTGCGCCTGCCAAAGTCTAACCGTAAACTGTCAATTAGCAGCAATGAGCAGTCAGATGTGCATATTGGATAGTCCCGGGGGTTTATTAACCCTTGACCTTGCACTGATTGGCTGGCTTAGGAAATTCCACAAACGGATTGAGCCTTTTATGCTCTTACTAAGCCCCGGTGTGGTGCTTTTCTTTCTGAGCATTGTATTCTCTGGTGTTTATCTGTCCCCTTTCTCTTTCACTTCCTCCAAAACACACCGTTTCATGTGACTGTGGGGCGTCAGAGCCAAGGCCATACCAGAGCTATCCCCATGTAAGTCAGGTGGGTTCCCGTTACATGGAGCCTTGTGTTGCTTTGAAAGAGGAAACAAGCGTCGTCTACAGATAAGCCAGAGATGTTTTTTTGTGCGAGCACCAAGAAATGTGAACTCTAAACCGAGGCAAAGATTAAAAGACAAATGGATAATTATAAACTGTCATTACTGTGTGCAGGGCACGCAGCAGAAACTCCAGCCTGCCAGCATCTGATATAATAAGGCCAGTGGACAACACATAAAAGTAAGGCTAAGAAATATAAGAAGAAAAGGAACCTGGGAAAGGTGAATCTTAAATGCTATGCAGCAAAGCCAGCGACAGATGCGACAGACAAAAATGGGTGGACTTGAACGAAAAAGGAAGAGCGGCCAAAAGCCACCGGAGCCATTATGGGAAAAGCAATACAAGCAACAAGCACTGGGCAACAACATAAGCTATATGAAATTAAACCTCTAAAGCCCATTCCAGCCCGCTTTTTTAATCATTCATTAAACCTTAATGTAAAAATGCATCCACCAAAACCAACCCGTAGCAATGTATGCACCAGTCAAAGGAGAGTACATCCACAGAAAAGAGGGATGAGAAAACAAAGGGAAAGAGGGAGCACAGGCTGGAGGAGGATACAAGGTTCGGCATGCTGTAGGATACATACCCTGCTTGGCTACAATCTCGATAGGGCAGGACAGAAAATACACTATAGAAGGATCTTCTGCCACTGATAAGGACTATCCTATAAAAACAAAAATGGCAAACAAGCTAATCAACATCTATCTGACAAGATCCACAGGTTAAAGTTGGAGAGAGTGTGTAGCAAAAATAAGAATGAAGGGAATAAGCTGAAACTTGAGTATGAGAGTGTGTGTTGTCTTGTGGTATTGCAGCACATGTTGCATGTATCAGTGGTTTGGGGGTAACAATGATGCATTTTTTAATAACTTACATTAGCATATGCTACTTCTAAAATAAACTGCCTTGTACCTGTGTAAACATACAAACAGTATCCAACCAGTAAACAGATTTCAGCTGACAACAATCTCAAAATTACTTCTTTTAATAGCTGCTACTCACAGACACATGATGAATCTCGCTACTCGAAACAAAATCAACATCAGGACATAAACAGCATGTGAGTCACGCCATGTTTCAGCATCACTTTATCAACAAACACTTCTTAATAGTGTGGAAAATCCAGCTCGCAGTTATTCCACATCAGACGTGAATCTGAATATGAGGAAAAACAACTTTATCTATCAGGAGACCAAATCAAACACGGGGAACTAATCAAGATGCTACACTGATTGTCTAAACAAGAGATGCTGTGCTAACTGTCTACACTTTAGAAAACAACTCAACTGAAAAATTACTTTCTCAGAAAGCACCAAAACTAAACTCTGCATCACAAACTGAATTAGATTTCAAATCCGTAGAATGTGACGTTGATACTGATGAAAATCACCAGAGCGGTCAACACTTCCTGGGCGTCCTGGCCTCGATTAAACAACCATCTTTCCTTTGGTTACTTTCTGCACACCCAGTGAAACATCATCATTAACACCACTGTGTAATGTCTTTTATATTTAGGGATTTGTGTGCTGCATACATGCTTATAAAAGTGTGACACAATGACATGTGATTTATCTTTTAGTGGTGATTTCACGGTGCGATTCAAACACTTCAACAGTGATCAAATAAAGATCAAGATGAAATTCAATCAGATTACACCCTGTGTGAATGGACAGAATTCTCAATCGATTACATTTTATTCATGAGTCAGTATGACATGCAGTGAATGGGCCAGGCCTTGTAATGTGAGAAACATCCAAACTGCAGCTCACTGACTGGGGCAGCCTGCCATTATGCACTGAGGACTTGTATTGACTAAGGGATGGCGTTGTTTGCCTTCATACCTTCCATTGCGCATATCATGTTGCCTCATGTTCTTTATGAAGTGGATCTTCTTGAAGCTCTTTGGTCGGGGTGAACCCGATAGGGTTCGGCATCTAAAATATAACACCAAAACATCAGTAGCTTATAAAACAGAGAAACTATGCCAGTGGGATACATTACATTGAAGTGAGTGTCTCAGAATAGGCAGGGTACAGTAGCAGACAATGTGGACAGTGTTTCCGAGCAGTTTACTACCTGCGTAGAGGTGCATTCTCCTCAATGTCCTCTAGCGTTTCAAGCGAAGAGCGCTGAGAGATGAGTCTTCGTCTGGGAGGACGGACAGAGGGGAAGTTTGAAGTTAGCGGATACACATGCACACTGTACAAACTGTCGTTCTGCAAAGCAGCTTTTAGAAGAACTCCGTGTTCCTGTTTTTTGCTGAACACATGGACACATGGACCTGCAAAGCAATTTGATTAAAAGGCACAACACTAAATCAAAGTATACTCACAGCACAGCAATAACTAAAGTAGAGCGGGCACCAGAAATCTATCCATTTCCTAATAAACTGAAGTTAATCTAGCTTTTAGAGTAAAACAAAGTATCAGCATTCATAGTGCAGGGAATTTCAACCCAAATCCCTCTTTATCTACTTTGTGTAAAGCAATGGGTCAATAAGTGGATAGAGGCGCAACCAACCTCACTGTGCTTTTACAAATCTACTGAGAAACTGAGTAATATGGGAGATACCTATCGCTCATTTTCCAGCGATAAACAATTTGTTGTGCCTGAGAACGAGAAGAATCTGTGAGCTCATGATTTAATTTGCTGTGACAGATGTGTCTGGCCCTCTCCCGTTATAACACCAGGCTGACGAAACTCAGATCAAACTGTAAAACTTAACAGTGCTGATCAAATATGAATCACAATTATGTTCCTACATTGCCAGGAAACATTCAGAAACACATTTAAGTGTACTGTTTAGTTGTCATTTTGACGAGGTGGCCAAACTCCGCCTCAACTTGGAAGTGTTGCTCAGTGCTACGTCACACATTTCATTGCTCTGATTGGTTGTAGGTCTATCCAGCTACGCTAATTTGCAATTGTGAATTAGTCTGACAATGCCAATGTCTGACATTTATTCAAATACCATTCCCAAGTTTTTGGTACAATACCTTTCTCGATACCTGAGTTTGAGGACTAGAAGCATATGTAACCCGTTTTTTAAATTTAACAAAATATGTAAAACTGCTCTATGGATCAGTGTTAAACAATGAATTGTGCCTAAAATAAATGTGTTCGAAAGTTGGAATAGTTTCTTGATTTAGACAAAGATCTAATCTAAAAATCTTTTCAATGCCTGACGCTACGGGCACATTTCGGTCAGGCCTCAAAAAGCATTGAGGTTCGATACAAAGTCCTGGAACAAAGTACGCGTGTGGTAACTGAAGGCCTTGGAACAAAAGGTTAAACAACTGTGTAAAATTGTCACCCATCTCAGTCTGTTCTGTGGTTAATTTACAAAACCAAGTCTGGGACGGTCGAGTTATGACTATCCATCAACACTGCTGTCTGCCTGTGTGGTCAATCATCACTCCTCAATCTTACGTACATCACAGAGAATTTTCCAGGATCAGAGCTGCTAAGAGGATAACGAGCCGGCTCGCCAAGCACTTTGTGTAACACATTTTGTCACAGATGGCCTTTATTTCACACTTTAGCTGCAAGACTCAACAGGCTAGTTGTGCTGGAGCACTTTTTTATGATCGGCTGCCAGTTTAAGAAACAAACCCACATGTGATAGCTAAGTATGCCTGAGCTGTTCCAAAATTAGGTTGTAATTGCATGTTTAGCACCAAAGTAACAACATAATCTGAGTCATTAGCAAGCCTTACAGAAAAGGCCACATTTAAAAGTAGTGGAAATTAACACGTTGGTGGTCACATAACAAAAGCCTGACACGTTCTCCCAAAGGGGTCTATCTGTCATCCAGTACTAAATAAATCTGCAGCAGGGACGGAGAGGCCGAGTAAGAGCACAAACCAATATCTGTCTGCACCATGCATAGTGTTTGTCATCTTAGACTGTCTGATTCTTTTCATAAGTCACAATGTGTTGTAACACTGTAGGCTCTGCAGCACTGAGACAAGCCGATGACACTTGCCCTGACCCGCCCCCTCTTCGCTGAGCATTTCTGCCAAAGGGGGAGACAGCGGAGCGTAAAGCAGAGTGGCTGGTTAATAAACGACAGAGCATGAGGACAGATTAACAAAAGATGACTCTGTCCTTGAGGATCTCCCAGGGTTTAAACCAACACGAGCTGAGTGAGCAGTGTATATCGGAGGAAACGGGGCGAGATAAGTGTTTACACGATGAGCCCGACTGTTGGAGCAGACAAGAAACCGAGAGCCATTATACTGGCTCGCCCCTCTGCACTGTATATTATGACCCTAATGATCATAAACTGGAGCGAAGAGCATTAAGCTCTGATAAAGCCCATGAACAGTGCGTTCTCTAGTCCAAATGAGCAGAACAATGGGCAGCTGACATGGTTGCAATGAAGGGGTGTGACCTCTGCGTGAGCGTCAGGCGAGTGGGATCATGTGTTTTATGGTCAGTCTTGCATCATCCATCTGATGGAGGCGATAGCTTGGCTGACTAAGGATGTGAGACTACATGTACTCTAGGAGGACAAGGCGTCTAGCTTTCTTGGGATGGTGCATCACTTCATTCCTAAAAATATTTTATGTTAAATTAAGCTTTAGAACAATTTAGGTGATGAGAAAATATTTCCAAGGCGTCATTATTTCACATTTTAATGAATTTACAAGGTTCAATATTAATGCTTTTTTTCATTTCATGTATAAATTGACTTTAGGCAAGTAGATTTCTGTCCCACATGCCCAAAATTAATTTCTACTTGCCCCTATAAAAACTGTTTTATTTATTAGTGGTTATCAAATAACAAAAAAGAGTAAAGAAAGGAGGGGCAGCCCTGCTGTTGGCTCTTGTTAGGGCACTTTGGCTAAGTTTTTTCGCAAACTTGATGTGCCTTTGAAAAACAATCTTGTTGTATCCGCCTTGCTCCAAAACATGTGGCAAACTGTGCAACACATACTTTGAGTTTCGCCCACATTTTCTACTGCCATACAACTTAACTCCTGTTTCCAGCATAATTGAAATTCTCATTGCGCTTCAACTCATAAACTTTGTCTTCACCCGCCACAAATTTCACCTGAGCACCTGATGAGTACTGTGCATGTGCAAGATGACAAGGAGTCAAGATGGATCTCTCCTTTGCTGTACCATCATCAGTCTGGAAAAACAAAATGTTAATACTTCTGGACCACTTGCTAGATTTACCAGCCCGACGTAGCATTTTATTTGACCCAAGCAATCTTTGCAAAGCTGTGATTTATCGATACAATGGGACTCTGGCATGGATCACACTGTCTCAAGCTAAAGTAAAAGTAAAATCACCTTGTCTTAGTCTTAAATGGGAACGAATGTTTTTTCAACCTGGGCCCTATTTTCCGATCTACTTCTGTCTAAATGAGTGATAGGATGTTCAATATGTGATATTTCGTAGATCGGAAAATAGGGCCCAGGTTGAAAAAAACATTAGGTCCCCTTTAAATCCAAAACTGAATACAATTATGCCTCTTGCTCTAAAGGTTTAATGTAAAGCTGGACAAATGAATATCTTAACATGAATGATGGATTAAATGACTGATGAGTGATGTGAGAGCTGTTGCTCATAGTAATGAAACCACAGACAGCCATCACCCGACGCTGCAGTTCTCCACAGCACCACAGAACACTTCAGATTTTTTAAAGCCTTTAGTTTTGGCTCATTTTCATTGTGAGCTACCAGCCAGAAACATAGTTAACGTCTAGCTGGTGAACATGGTGGAGCATTCAGCATGTAAAGAGAAACTTCTCTCAGGAGTGGGTGGAGACCAAACTAGAGCTAAATGCTTATGTTTCAACTATTTGCCTTTATATGGTGATGATATGTCCATGTTGTGTTCACAGCTTGTGGCGCTCATACCAGTTGTCAAAAAGTAACTTGATGCAGGTTTATATAGGTGTAAGTTTGGAGTTTTTCCAAGTCTATGTTAATATACTACTCACACACTAATATACACACTGAAAGAGTTATTGTTTGCTGTAATCATTCCTCCTGTCCATACTAGCTCTGAAGCAATGACTTCTATAGCTCTTGTTCTGAGAGAAATCCATCATGAACTTCAACAGTCTGCTCAGGAATCTTCCAATTTTGCTTTTACTGTTAGCACAAACTCCCTTTGTGTTTTAGAGGGTTAGGGTTTCCTTGCAGAGTTGTACTGGTGTTATGTGAAAACAAAGAATGAGTTTTACTCAAAAAAGCTTGATTTCATTATTAAACTTGTGAGCTTCGGCAAAATTTTGTTTGATCTCTTACAGACCTAGAAACCTCAATGGCCCTAGCTAGAGCCGGTGTTCAGTTTGTCCCTTTTGGGCTATTGTAAAACAACGTGGCTGACTCCACTGAAGAAGACCTGCTTAGTACATAGATAAAAATGACTCATTTTAGTGTAATGATTCTTAATTTTAGGTAATTGTAAGCTAATAAAAACATAGTTATGAGTATTATATACCTTTTCTGTCAATAGATGCCCTGAAATCCTACACGCTGGACCTTTAACTGTATCCCCTTATTCTAGCAATTTGTCTCCATTTCTCTGGGACACTTTGTCATTATTCCAGTCCAAATCTCAGTTCATTGTTACTGATCTTCCAAAAAATCATTCAGCAGTTGGCCGAGGGGCACGTTCCCGGTTCACGAGGACTCCGCTGAACTGTGAGGACTTTGATCCGGGCGCTGTAGATGAACAGCAGCAGGACGTGTTTTTAATGCAAAAGATGTTTTCCAGGCCGGTGCAAATCCTACAAACGATAACACTGCCCAGGCCACTCATTTACATCAGACATGACTCCTACCAACTAAGGTTAGAACAGTCTGGATCTACCCAGTCTGACATTAACAAGGCCTGGTCAGAGGCTTCAAAGAAAACTCAGTGTAAATCAGTGTCAGGGTGAAACAAGCGTCCCTCAGTATCTCCGACACAAACCCTGCTATTGTTGCGCTCAAAGTGATTTTGTTTTAGCGTGTTATTTTGAGCGTCACTGAGTGGAAATAAATGTAATGTGGTGGGTTTCTTGACACAAATACAGCTCAGGCAAACGGTAATGTGATTATTCTGATAAAAAAAAAAAAAAGTCAGTCAGAGCAGTTCAGCCTGTCTGATCCTCAAACATGCTGAGTACAAATGGTTGTATCAGCAGATTTGAAAAATAAATAGGCAAAAAATAAAGTTAACGAAACAGAAATAGAAACATAATTGTTCTGTTAGCTGTTCGGGGTGAGAAACCGAACAAGCCATGATGTGGAAATTTAACTCCGGGGTCCAATTTGTCATTGTGTGAAGGAAAACACATGCTGACCCTTGTTACTCAGTGCTATACTTGAAGTGGGTCTCAGTCAAATCTTAAGGGCCTTTCTGAGGCTTTGTTGACAGTTCAGACACTGAGAAGGAAAATGAAGCATTCTTATATAATCCTGTGATTATGCCAACCATGATCTCAGCGAACAACAATCAACCTCATAACCAGAAGTATGTGACCCATTCGCAGAAAACTCCACAGGACCATTATAATGGCTTGTGCTGCTTGTTTTCCAGCCACAGTCTCTGCTGCCTCATGCTAAAAACAATCTTGTTAAAGTACTGCATGAGTCTGCACTACCTACTGGTGATGGGAATGTAACTAAAAGAGGATGTGAGACACAAGACCTGGGTGTGTTTTAGGGCGGAGAGGATGAAAGGAAAATAGCTCGACACCTAAGGCAGACAAAGCCAGATGGTAATAGGTATGCTATATTTAAAGCTGCAGCTCTTGCCGTGCTGATTCATGATGGATGAAGGCTGAGGAGTGGAGGGAAAGCTGAATATGAAATCATCCATCATTTTCATGCATTAGACTCTGATGAGGATATGCTCGAAATCAGCTTTGGCCTCACAAAGTCTATTTTGGCAGCACATCAGAGGCTCTGCGACTTCCTGAATGGGAGCAGCACTGAAGGCCAAAAGTCTGAGGGGAGAGTGTGTCTCTGATGCCCCTGGGAGAGGAAGTAAGGCACAGAAAATACAGAGCTGAGAGCCAGGCTGCTTCTCAGAAAGCCTGGGCATCCTGCCTCTCCCAGCCAGGGACCTCTGGACACGTTTCCACCAGCTGCCCTCAGAAAACAAACCAGGCACTGTGCAGAGCGCTCGTCTGTCTGCGCGCCGGTGGAATATGGCCGCGCTCCATCAACAGGTTGCTTACTTCTCAACATTAGAATTCATTTTGTGTGGATGTCCTCCAAGCAAATTCCAAAAGCAGGGTACAGTCGGGGTTTAACAACTTCAGACTGTTTACTGACGGAGCAACAGAATGGCTGTGTAGTGATGAGATGCAACACTGTGGCTAAGGCTGGGTGTTAAACCTTAATACGTTTTTTTTTGGTAGCTACCGAAATGTGTCTGTAGCACAGATTACTGAAACTTAAGATTTAAATATATTTTTGATTAACATTTGAGAAGTTTGGCTTCTTTTGGTAGCTGCGAAATAGGCTGCAATGTAATCACTTGGGGCATGTTTGCACCACCAATGTATGTCCACTGAAGTGCTTGTATTTGCCACTGACAGGCTCAAATTATCTAACAGCAATATGAAAAGGATCCCTACAGAGATAAACCTTTTTCACAAAGAGTTAGATCCTTTTTCTTTAACCAGAAACAGCCCTGAATTCGCTATCGTCAAAGCCACCAGACTCCATTTAAATAAACAGTAATTTCATCATCGTAAAACACACTTCATTAGAAGTCAACGGAAACAAAATAAAACTTACAAAAGTCATATTGCTTCATCTTCCCACTGTTATAACAATCACCAACTGTGCATAAATTGAAATAAACCGGAGATCCAAGGGGAGAGGAGGTAGCAACACAACTCCACCTAATGGAGGCTGACGGCGCCCCAGATTCAAACGTCCAAAAACACATAATTGAAACCACAAAATATCTCCATACTGCTCGTCCGTAGTGATCCAAGTGTCCTGAAGCCCCGACATAAAATGTTGTTTAGAAAAATGTCATTTGAACTCTGTTTTTCGCCTCATTGTAGCCTGTAGCTCTAACTGCCTGTCTGGGGCTTCAGGACACTTGGATCACTACGGACGAGCAGTATGGAGATATTTTGTGGTTTCAATTATGTGTTTTTGGACGTTTGAATCTGGGGCGCCGTCAGCCTCCATTAGGTGGAGTTGTGTTGCTACCTCCTCTCCCCTTGGATCTCTGCAAGTGATGTGAGGACTCTAAAACTTCACCTGAGCCTCCCTCGGCATATGGGTGAGTAGATAATGGCTGAATTTTTCATTTTTGGGTGCACTATCCCTTTAACTCACCCCGTTAGATATGAAAACATGCTGGCTCTATACACTCTAAAATTACATTTCAGGCTGTTTCTGGTTAAACAAAATGGATGTTAATCTTTAACAAAAAGGTCTATCTCTGTCGGGATCCTCTTCATGATGTTGTCAGACCCTTGGAATAATAATGTGAGCCTGTCAGTGGCAAAAACAAGCACATGCCCCAAGTAATTACATTGCAGCCTCTCACTCAGTACTGGACCAATTTCAAAAATTGCTGTTCCCATGAGTCACTCAGACACAAACACTTAAGAAATTAGGGTCCAGGTTGAAAAATGCAGAAGTTATCGGTCCTGTGAGTGTGCCCAGTTGTAGATTTTTGAATTTCCACTTCCCTGAGTATTTTAAGCACTCCTCGACCATGCTGGCTCAAACGCTGATGCTCAAGAGCAGCAAAGAAAGGGCCGTGTGGTGAGACCGCTCTGTCAACTGCTGTTTCCAAAGTCAAGAGTGAACTTTGAGTCTTGACTTTAAAGCCAACATGAACAGGAGGTCTTTAAAGTGCTCCGGAAAATGGAAACTGAAACATTTCCAATTCCATCAGTTGAGGAAGATTGTGTGATAGGATCTAAAAGTCTAGAAAGGCTCCTAAATGGACTTCATGGGGAGATTGTTCTGTCAGCTAATGTTAACTTCATTTTAGGCCTGTGGGTCGCTTTAACTGTTTCATTCAAAGCTGCAGTACAGGGTGTTGTAATGGACTGTTCGTCATTGTGAGGCATTTCTGATGTTTTGTTTAATCCTTGTACTTGTTGAGTGTCTGCACACTGTAAGTGGTTTCTCAGAAAAAAAAATACAGAACGCATATCTAAATGATTAATGGTGTGTCTTGGGTCTTATATAACTTCTTTAATGCACTTCTTTCTCTATCAAAAAGGACAGATTAAGACTTTCGGAAGCTGTTAGTTTGGCGGCGCAATTTCCATGAGGTCAGGAAGGGGAACTAAATGCTTATTGAGTGTTTCACCATGAAGCAGAGCTTCCTGAGAAGTCTGGCAGAGACACCAGAGGGAGGAGAGGATTTGGGTAAGAGTGGGGCTCTGAATGGAAAGCAGAGCGGAGAGGATTTGACAGCAGGTTCTGACAGTGAGAGAACCACGAGAGACGACTGTTACTGACAGCTGTCCCGCCGCGAGGGTCAAGCCCTCCAAACTTGCTCCAGTGTGAAGACAGAGAGGACAAATAAAAGACATCCACACGGAGCAGCGAGCCCCTGTTGTTTATGTAGCTGAACAGCAGTGTAGAGTTACAGGATGTTTACACCACGCTGAGGAGAAGCAGACAGCAGGTGTGGGACAGGTTTTTCGAATGACATTCGCTAAAAATAATTTGAGGTGTAGTGAATCTGACAATGAACATGAGAGCATGTGCACAAGTAGGGAAGAAAGAAACTGCTGAGTCTCCTCTCTGGGGAAACTAGGTTACAGCTGCTGGATCTGTGATCATGGTGCACTATCTGTCCCTGTGCAGACCAGTGAGTCACAATCACCTGTACGCAGTAAATAAACAAACACCTGAACTTTATCCTGCTGCTATGGTGTTGCATCTAGACAGACTGTGCACCTTTCCAAAGCAGCTGACTGTGAAAACCTGCAAAACTCTCCCTGCAGAGCTCATTCATTCGGGGCTCTGGTTCATGTGGTTGTGAGAAAACACAAACACCTCAGGCACTGGGAGATCATAATAAAAGCTGTTCATCATGTTTTACAGCTAATATCTGATGCGCCAGATTGTGAAGTGCACAGAGAAACCTGCTGATCTACTGAAACCTGACAAATGAAATAAAGACTGCAAAACAAGGTCTGCCAGTGTGTTCTTATGGATATTATTTTGTAAACACATGAGATCATGACAGCTGTCTGCAGCACTGGTGAGTAAGTTACCAAATGTGCATGCTACTGTGCATCTCTGCTATGATCTGAGCAGTTTGTTTGCCTGCTATGATGACATCAATGTACAGTTCAACGGCCTGACAGTGCAGATCCTGCAGACACGAGCCTGCACATTGAGGTTACACCAGTCACACTGTACTGCATGTTCCCAAACACCACACGGCTCAGCTCGCACAGTTACCTTGATCTCTGCAGCTCTATCGCAGAGTTGGCTATCTGTCCGCCCTCCAGGCTGTAGTTCTGGGAGGTTTGCCTGGAGTAGGGGGCAGGAAGGATTCCCTGAGTGTACGTCTGCAGCCTCCCCCGAGCCGACGCTGGGACCGCGGAGAACGGCGAGCTGAACGTGGAGGGCACGAAAGCGTCGCCCTCCGTGTCTGCACCCGCCGGGGCAGCCGCGGGACCCGTCCCAAAACTGGCCCGGCTGCTGTTAAGGAGAGCCTGGTTTGCAAAAGCGAGCGCCTGGGCGGCCGTGGTCGCCGCCGCCGCAGCCGCAGCAGCTGCAGCTCCGGCGGCGCCAGCAGCTCCGTACGCCGAGCGCTCCGGAGAAACCAGGCTGTGTCTAGTCCTCGCTTCAAGCGACTCATCCTCCTCGTGCTGATTGTCTGCGTCGTCTTGCACGGGTCGTCCATCCAGAGAAATGTTGCTGAGAAAAGACAACGCCGCTTGCCTCCTCCTCGGGTCTATTCGTTTCCGCGTATGCTCGATACTGGAGTGCTTGATCTGTAGCGTGGCTGTGGATGTGTTGCTGCTCGTGGCAGCCGCCATGGTCCGCTTCCAGTGATCCGAGTCCCCGCAGCAGCGATCTTACCTCAGTGACATTAATATTGTGTTAATCGTGCTTGTGTTGGTGAATGGTAGTGGCCTGTCTTTTAAGTACATGCGTTTAACTGGGTGAAAACAGGCTGGTCACGTGTGTGCAGTATTGTGGCAGCACAGGGAAAATTTGGACCAATGGGCTGTCAGGAATACATGTGGGCTTTTTTCTTTTCCTGACTGCTGATGCCTCCACTCGCGTCTCTGACAGGGTTTGCCAACATTACATAAACTGAGCCCGGCGTGTCTGACACAGTCTGACCTGAGCTGTATCAGCCCCTCAGCAATATTTCATGTTTTTTAATAACAATTTAAAAAACATATCCCCGAGGAGGAGACATGTTTTAGACAATGATGAGGAAACTTTGCGGCCTCCTGCATGACTCCATGTCACCTGAGCTGCGCGCTGCCTGCTCAGTGCGCACAGGCTGATCAATGGGCGCTGACACAACGAGCCTGGCTCTGTTTGTTTTCAGAAAATAGATCATTTTCTAAACTGTACAAGTCAGCATCTCTGCAGCAATTGCGCCATCTGTCTGCGTGATATGCATCACCGATGCTGCCTTTTGTTTCTTCTTCTTCCTTTTTCCGCCATAACCCAGTTGAATGTGCCATCTAGTGGATTTTGGGTGACAACCACAGCAGCTCATGCACGGACACGCAGCAAATAGTGATCGGTTTGAGCAACGTTTCATGATTTTTTTTTTGTTATTAAATACCTTTCAGATGCTCTCAGAGAGTCTTTAGTGAATGTTCCCTAAAGTTTATTAATTATTTAGTTTAATTCATTATTTTTATTTTTAAATACATCTAAATAACATATAGACAACCTTTAGAGATCATTCACTGAAGGTTCTCTTTTTGTTAATTTTTTTTTTTTTTTTTTAATTTTTTTATTCTAATTATTTTTAAAATACATTTAAATGATGTAGACAACCTTCAGGGAACAACCAGGGAACATTCCCTGAATGTTATGTTATTATTATTATTATTATTTATTATTATTATTATTATTATTATTCTTTAAAAATACATTTGAATAACATATAGACATCCTTTAGGGTTCATTCACTGAAGGTTCTCTCATGTGTTTTTTAATTTATTTTTTTATTCTTTTATTCTAATCAACCACCATGGAACATTCCCTGAATGTTTTTTTTTTTTTCATGTATTTATTTATTTTTAAATTATTTTTTTTAAATACATTTGAATAATGTAGACACCCTTCAGAGAACCACCAGAGAACAGTCCCTGAATGTTATTGTTGTTGTTATTATTATTATTATTATTATTATTATTATTATTATTATTATTATGTATTTATCTATTTTTAAATTATTTTTTTAATACATTTAAATAATGTAGACAACCTTCAGGGAACCACCAGGAAACATTCCCTGAATGTTCTCTTGATGGTTTTGTTGTTATCATTATTATTATTATTATTATTATTATTATTATTATTATCATCATCATTATTATTATTATTATTTAAAAATACATTTGAATAACATATAGACAACCTTTAGGGATCATTAACTGAAGTTTTTATTTATTTATTTTATTTTATTCAACCTTCAGAGAACCACCAGGGAACATTCCCTGAATGCTATTATTATTATTATTATTATTATTATTATTATTACAATAAGCGTGAGCATGGACTGGTAGCTGGAGAGGTGCCAGTTCACCTGACCCCTGACCCCCTCACTCTGACATCTCTCCACTTTGTGCATGTGTAAGTCCTGTTTGTGCATGTGTGTGTCTTTCAGACCTGTGTGTTAATGACAAAAGAGTGAAAAAAAAATTGAATTTCCCCTCAGGGGGATTAATAAAGTATATAAAATTAATTTAAAAAAATAAATAAATTAAATTAAAATTAAATCATTTGACGATAAGATCATACGGTAGCTAGTTTAAGTGCATAACTAGTAACTAGTGTGGCTTAGGGCCTGTCATGACAGCGTGCTCTGGGCCCGTTGTAACTACCTTAACCCTGTAACTACGACAACTGGTTCATGAAAAGGGACGTGGCAAAATGGTATGTGTGTATGTGTATGTCTGTATGTATGTGTCTTCCACTCCCACTGCACCCCACACACCCTTTTAGCCAGCAGGCATAAACACAGATACACAGATACACACTTGACCTCTGTGCCAAATTTTATCCTCCAAGGACAAAAGCTGTAGCTGCCAAAGTGCAACACTTTCATCAATCTACAGTTACAATCTTTCATTTCTTTTCATTACATTGGTTTTTAACAGAGCTGCAACTTCAACTTACACGATAAGACTGAGCACCATATCTGTAAGTAGCAGCTATTTTGCCTGAGGCCCTGTGCTGTTAACTCTCTGGCCAATCAGACAGAGCCTTGCCAGTAGGCTTCATGTGATTGGTCAGCATCTGCAGCATGTGAGGGAGGTCAATTAGACTTAGTACTTACCATACTACTCTGCATGGTTAGTCAGTGCAAATGACAAAGAGGAACTGATGCCTAAAAAATAGTCATCAGCAATATTTTTGATACAGGAGAGATGATGTGGCACAAACACAGGTTCTGTGCAAGTCTGAGTCAAAAACTTAGTCCACTTTAATATGTTTAGTTGTCACAATAATTACAATATTCATGTTGTTGCATATCAGTGTTTTCTTCATATCATGCAGCCCTAGTTTTTAATTTGAGTGTTTGAGTATTACGGCTGCAGAAATGTCTAATAGTTAATGTGAGGACAATGAGACAGTGCTACAACTGTAAGGTTTACTTAAATCACTTAAACCATGTCTGATCATATACAGCATGAGAATAAAAAATTAAATTCCTGTATAATACGACAGTTGCTGCCAAACCTACACGCTGCAGATTTGATACAGAAATTATAAAGCATGTAACAGAGGTGATCCTCCGAGCCACAGCTCAATTAATCCTAATCTTCAGAACTGGACAAAACATGTTAGATTAGTCTAAATTAAATTAAATCTTAAAAAAAATAGACATTGTTGGTATGTCATTGTGCTTTGTCGAGGCAACATAGCACTTCTTTAACACTAGAGGTCTCTGTTGGACCTCAAATCTGCACGTTGCTGCATGTTTCCAACATTCTGCATTGCACAAAGGAGCTCACAGTAACTGCTGCTCATAAAGCCCCTGGGTGGATGTACATCATAGTAATAGTGTGCGTACCTTGAAAGCCTTGGCAGTGTGTTTTATTGCTGAAACACCATATATGACACAGGTTAGAGGCACTGATGATATTGTCTGTTTAATGAGTATTGTCAGTCATCCTCCAAGGTTATGGTTATGATAGAGACACAGCTCTACTGATGATGAATCTTTAGGGCCAGTTTTTGTTTTATATAATAATCGTAAGTCTCTTGTGTCACTAATAAACACCTAAAAGAGGTTTTTTGCACAGGGACAGTGTCGCCAACGTTTAAAACCAGAATGCTATAAGCAGTATACTTATATTTACCATTTAGCTTGGGTTAGCAACACCATGCCCTGCAGATCTGTGCTCTGATTTTGCACACAGCCACAATAATGTGTAGGAACTGCAGGTTCTTAGGCCCCAGTTAATCTGAGCAGCCCATCAGTCCCTGCAGCCGCAGCAAAGACTCCTGCCCTCGGCGAGAAACTCCGAGCTTCCTGTGTTTGTGTGAAGTTTCCTACTCATGAAGTACTTCAGCACCTCATTGTGAGGCTTCGTGCACATGACTCTGCTATTACTTTCACAGTGATTAAAGACAAACATGCCAACATGCATCATAAATTTCCTCGCACTGCCCTAGGAGGTAGAAACACAATACTGTAGTCTCTTAATGGATACAGCATTGTACAGTAGTGCAATGATTGTGGCTCTAATAATGGAAGGAGAAGGTTTGAGAGAAAAATGGGATTAAGGTGAGAGGACAGAATGTGGAAGGAAAAGGGCAAAGATCAGGGACAACAATAGGGAAATAAAATATAGTCGTCCAGGAATTAACTGTTCTGACAAATAAATGGAATTTAGCTCTCACTTGAAGAAACTCCCTGTCAGTGACGTACAATTAGTGTTTCTGGTTATCGTGCGCCTGGGAAAGGTTTCACCTCTTTGTTTTTTTGCACCAATAACATTTTGAGCCATTGCAGGGTAAAGCAATTAAAATGCCTGCCAGGCTATTTCAGGGGTGCTAATGTCGCTGCTTGCCTTAGTTGGTCTTGCTGGGACACACTCTTTACATGCATGACACATCACAGGGCCAGGAAAGCGTGACAGCATCACCTATAGAGTGCCTTAGCTCCTACTGCACCCAAGAAACAGAGCTACACCACACGAAGGCACTTCACAGCGCACCACAGTATCCTCTCTGCAGTGTAGTAATGCAATGGTTTGCTTTTGTTTGATTTTTGACACTGAATTCTCCCATATTCCCCAAGGGAGAATCAAATCTATCAGCATTAGCAGCCGTGGTCAGATTAGGTGTGTGTTGATGAAGGATTTAGATAAGAGCGAGTGTGTGAGGCCAGCGCTGAGCTCTCACACGGGGACGGCTCGTCTTAATGGGACCGGGGTCTTATCAGAGGAATCAGAGGAGCTCCCTGAAGTTCACCTCAGTTTAATCGCAGGCTTTCGGATGACACTTATACAGCCCTGTGATGTACTGGAAAGTGGAAGGGACCATTCACTTTCATAGGAGGGAAAATTGTGGGTAATGAATCCAGTGACAAACAGATTAAGAAAAATGTGTTTCTATTCTGTCCAGGGAGCGTCGATGAGTCAGTCTCTGAGGCGGCACAATCGCCAGAATAAATGTTGACACTGTATGTTTCTGCAAGCTATGTGTGTGTAACATTTGTACACAGTATTTAGTGGATATGTTGACATTTTACACTTCTTCATGTTTCAACTGTGCTGCAGTTAGCATGTGGTTATATTTAGGTCATGAAACCATTTGGTTATGGTTAGGGAAATGACCAAGTTTTGGCTTGAAATACTCTGTTCTGGTGGTGCAATTACAGCTGGAGATGCTGCTGATGTCAGTTCATATACATGTGTTTATAGCTATGTCAATTTAGACATGTTGATATGATGCATATGAAATGTACAAATGTATTGGGTTGCAGAAACCTACAATGCCAACATTTTCTCTCGGCGACTGGGTTGAGGAAAGAATCATCTTTGGGACATGTAGTCGCTCCTTTGTCGGGAGTCACATGAGAAGATTGACACAGGTTAGCTTAGCTTAGCACAGAAAAGTCTGTCAAAAGGTAACACAATCAACCTCCTCCAAAGCTCACTTATTTACACATTATATCTCATTTTATTTGAAAGGCCTGAAACAACACATTGTGGTTTTACAGGGGGTTATGTGACGGACTATTTCTTGGTTGGGAACAATGACTTCCTGGAGTGTTATCGTTGAAGTTGCCAGGTAACTAACTCTCTAATATCCATACACACAAGCGTTTTGGCACAGTTTCAGAATTAATTCTATGCTAACATGCCTGAAAATACACATCACATGACCATTCACATACACACGGCATGCTGGTGTAAATAGGAAGCAGAGTGTTGACACTGTGATTGGTTGCTCAGTTACAGAGAACACTACAGGGGAAAACTAAGACCAAAGATTTCAAATCAACAATGAGGTAGAACTGGTACTGAAAGTAACACATGAGCATAAGGTGGTCGAGGTGGTGGAAAATATAGATTGTGAGTCGCTGCAAAGCAAATATGGTGACGTATCAGAGCGGTGCCTGGAGCATTACCCAGCTGCAGAGGAAGACGTGGCAACAGTATCCACACAAGAAGGATGAACTCACAAAAGGTATGTAGCCGTATTGTTTCGGCTTGACTAATGAGACCCAGTTTCTGCACGTTCAGACCAAAACGCAAACCCTGTTTTCAAACTAAAATGGGATCAGCAGCTTTTTCAAACGTCTCTGTTTTAAGGGTTTGAATATGCCGAGGTAGTGAGGACACTAGGCATTAACGTAGCAATAGTTTTAAACAAAAAAAAAAAGGTATTAGTGTTGATGTAGCCTCTCTGAAAAAAGGCGAATTACCTCATGTTCAAAACTGTTGAACTATTCCTTTAAAAGTGGCGCTTACATTGAACAAGGATGTGTCTGCGTATCAGATGCTTGCCAGCCCAGACTCTGCCTGTTTGTGCCTGACTCACACAGATACGCTTATCCTGAGTGTTGGTGCTCTGTGGTCAAGAGGGCAGGGCTGGGTTTGGTGGGGTCCACAGTTAGAGGGGGAGGAGGAGGAGGGGACAGGAGGCGTGGAGAGGTGGTGGGGTCTGCGGTTGTGGCCTGGGATTGATGGCTCTGTTACAGGTCGTGGAGAAGGAGCCCACCCGCGTGCCGCAGCCCCCCAACATCAAACATGCCGTATTATGTTGATCTATGGAGATGGCTGGGCAGCACTTTCAACTGAGTCAGGCCAGGTCCATCAAAGGATTTATCTCTTCACAAGATTAAAGGGGGCCAAGGCGTCTGCCAAACAAAGGCTAACTCAGAGGGTCAGCTCAGGTCCTGAACTGAGAGATTTACACCGAGACAACCTTCAGATTGCAGAGAGACCCCGAAGAAGACTGTGACATCTGCCTTAAATCTGACAACTTGTAAATTAAGTGAGCAGTTAGCTCGCTGATGCTCACATCATGATTGTCCAGCGTGACTGATAAATAATCCACAGATACGATCTAGTCATACACATCTCCGCATGTATGAATTGTAAATGCTCAGCAGTATCGCCCGACGCTATAAACACATTAGCACATACTTTCTGTCAGACCGTGGGGCAGGCAGAGTTTAAGTTATTCAAAACCTCCTTTATATTTCTGACATGTTCCTGGCATCTTTCAGGATTCCAAAGTAATGACAAAATCACTTTTTGGGAACATTAGGTCAGTTATTTTTTCATATTTCCTTTTAAAATAGTAAGACAGGAGCTATTGTTAATGTTGTGCGTGAAAATCCAAACCACTTTCGTACAAATCCATGTCACATCCAGTGACTTGTTCCTGTTGCTTTGACCTTTGCGCTCCTTCCTATTAGTCACTGTGTAATGTTTTTGGTCTAGGAATGTAGGCCTGTTTCACTGTTGCACTCACTGTAAGATTGTCTGTGTAATTTAACAGCCAAATACCAGAAACAAAATTCACAGGATTTCATGCGGAGTACAATGTGAACATTAATTATTAACCATGTGTCTCATTTTACTGTTAATGCTCTTCCTCATCTGTGTTTCGTCCTTCTGCAGTTTGCACACCAAATGCAGACATGAAAAACAATTTGGCCACAACCTTTTTTTTTTTTTTTGCAAGAATTTCCTACTTTTGTTTTCTTTTAGACGATTTTCCTCCTTTTAAGAGTATTAGCCAGTGTTTTTGGTAACATACTTTGCTGTTTTCGTTGTGTCTCACAATGAAAACACTCATTTATATTCATTTGGAATCGAGTGGGTGAGAGACATAAAGAGGACTGGTGGCAAGATACGATCGGATGACGCAGGCTCGCACACATGAACACGGGGGTTTGAGACAAGGCTTGAACTTGGGCAAGAAAGCCTTAAATCAGGGTAAAACATTTGCAGGAATGCAACTTCACATACCTTGAGATTCATTTCACATGGGAATATTTGTCTCACTTATAAAATCTGCAGTGGAGAGTGTTGGGTGATGTTAATGGAGGAGTGAGATGAAGGGAAGAAATGACTTTTATTTGAATTCTTTTCTTCTTCTAAAGCAGTCAATCCATAATAACTATAAAGCAGAGGTGAAATGTGACCTGTGCTGACTTTTTTTTTTTTTTTTTTTTTTTTTTACACCTTGTTATTAATAAAGCTACTACGCTGTTTTGACTGGCAGCCAGCTAGCTATTGTCTAGTTCATGAATAGCAGTATGTAAGCTGACAGAGTGCAGCTGAGCTTCTTGCTACACGCTAAAAGCAGCAGTATTGGAGAAATAAACATTACAAAGCGGAATTCATTTCTGCAGATTCTGAACCTTGAGTGTTTTTATGCAATGAGCAAATACTGCAGTCATTATTCTTTCAGTGTGTGTAGGTGTGTGTGTCTGTCTGTTGGCCTATCTTTGTATGCACATATCAGTATTAGCACAGTGTTGCTACGTGCTTCACCACCAAGCCTCGCCCATAGTAGGAGGAGAGTACAGGGCAGGGTCAACACTGTGTGAGCCAGAAGAAATGCTGTGCCTGGCACCACCACACACTCACACACAAACACACACACACACACACACACACACACACTAGACAGGCAACCTTGGGAATCACAGCCAAAGCAGAACAGAATGTACATTAAGGAGGTCGTCTCTCCTTTGCGCTTCTTTTTATTTCTCTCCCTGCACCCGCCATCCTAAATACATGGTGAGGCTAAAAAACAGTTCTCCGAAGTGAGGTGCAAATTGGACGGTTAACTCAGCTCTTGTTCATTTATGTTACATCCTATTTGCTTCCCAGTTGTGTAAGTGAAATCAGAGACATTTCGCCACCCAAAAGTACGGCTCAAAGAGCACTGGCTCTGTTTTACTGTGATGTTTGTGTCTTAACATCAAGAGCGTTTAAAGGTTGAAGAGCAGTACGCCATAATCAGGCCCTCGCCCTGCTGCTCCCTTCCTCCTTAAGTCACTGTCAAGCAGTTTTAGCCTCGGAGGTCACATGGCTAAACTTTGCCTTGTAAACACCCATGGTATGGTTTTACCTGTGTGTTAAATGTCCTGCTATAACAGTGCACCCAATGAGTAGCAGATGAGGGGAGTTGTGCGCGTACGGTTTATAGGTGTGCATGTGTCGGTGTCGAGTGTGCTGTCATCTAGGACTTGGAGGATCTATTGCATGTTGGGAATTTAGAATTAGTATAGGGGGGAATAGTTCGCCGTTTTACAGGCTAAATGTGAAACGTTACCCTTAAAGGTAAGTGACCCACAGACCGTAGAGGAATCAAAGGAATCAGGAAGCTAAAAAAAAAAAAAATCAGTTTTGAGGGTTGTTGTTTTTTGTATGAGGCACTACGGATGATTTAAACTGTAAAACATACACACAGTTATTATTATTTTTTGCTGATTTAAATGACCATTTTAGTTTATTACAACTTAGATCTTCTTTCTGTAGTTTTGTCCATCATTCCTATTCCATTCATTGCTATTGGTAATAATACTTTTAACTTAAAGTAATCCTGAGATCTGAAAACACAGTGACATTGTTAAAGCTGTAGTTGGTAGCTTTTATAAAAAATAAATTTTCGTTGTATTTAATGAAACCATCACTATATCCTGACAGTAGTGCACAAGGCAAATAATCTGTGAAAAAAAAAAATCATGCTCATCCTCCATCTACTGCTCCTAATGGCATTTGCAAAAATCTACCGCAGCTGAATGAAAACAACCAAACAACCTGAAATGTTTTCAGAAACATATTTTAACGAGGTATTAATCTGTAAAATGAGAATTTGTGACCCGGCTATGTTACGATATTGTAGCGACCCTGCAGTAAATGTTCTGTTGTAATGTCAATGTTCTGTGAGTTAATGGCATGTTTGGGATTGAATGAGTATAGGTAGGGGGCGGGGTGCGAGTGTGACGGGGATGAGGGCTGTGTGAGTGCACACGCTGGTGTGTGTATGAGTGAGCTGGAGCAGAGCAGGAGTGCACAGTTGGAGTTACAGCTAAGTTCTTGTTTGTTGGTTGTTTTGGCGTAGTTATGGCCAACAGTAACCTGTACTGTTCAGTAATAAATGGTGGTTTGCCGAATAACTGCGTCATCCTTTCCACACGTCCTGGAGGGCGCTACAATATGTTATAGCTTACCAGTGACATATAGGTTATCTGTGAGATATAACGTTATGTTAGGAGTGTTTTATTTCTAATTGTTTTGGTAACACGAGCAAACATTAGTACAGTAATGCTAAAATAACACGTTTTATGTGATAGTTACGGCACAGTGCGGCAAATATAGGTTGGTATGATTGTGATATATGCGTTTCCAGAGTGTTCTTTCCACCTGGAATAAGCAACGCCGATAGGACGTCGTTTTGTCCTGTCCTCGCTTATCTGATCTTTTTCTTTTATTTGGTGGCGTGGTTTCCCTCTTACGGGGCAAAACACATATGTGGTCCTCAATTTAAAGAGCGACAGAATCATAAAAGTACACAGCAGGTTTACGCAGAAGCTCCCCGGATTGAGCTTCACCTTCTCTGTCTCCAGTGACGGCAAGTTCTAGGTAAATGCGAAAGGCGAAGCGCGTATATCTCTTTCGGCCGCTGTATTCAAATATGGCGACGCAAGAGGGCAGCCGCGAGCAGACGGCACCCTGCCTGTGTATATAGAGAAATCATTCATTTGTATGTGAATTGCATTACACTTTAGTAAATATATATTTATGAAAGCAATAGTTGATATTTGCTAATAAACAACCACGTAAATTACACATTGTAACTTTAAATTTGATCAGCGCTGCCTTGATTAACAGCCCGCAGTTCACGAGCAGAGAGTGACATGATTTACAGCTGTGTGAGAAACTCCTCGGCTCTGATTGGCTGTTCTCCTTAAGGCATGGTAGAGTCTTGCAAATGCCATTAGGAGCACTAGGAGGAAGCAGAGGAATATGATTTTTTTTTAATCTGTTTCATGCACTACTATCAGGACAGTTTCAGCAAATATGACTTTTATTAAGGTTCCCAACTGTAGCTTGAAAAGAAGCCGGACTGGGTAAGGACAAAAATCATCATCAATTTACATCCAATGTTCAGTTCACTTGAGTGTGCATCACATAATGTAACCGCCAACTTTCTGTAATCCTAATTTCCATGCCCAGATATTTGAGAAAGCAAGAATTTTTTAATGTTTTCGTTGAACATAATGCTGTATGTGTCAGCCTTTCTTCTGCCTATCTTCTTGTCACAGGATGTGATTGGGAATTAAACGAAAAACACTAGTTTAGCAGAATTATTTGGGCAAGAAAACCAAGGTTAAATTATTATACTATATTATGTCATTGTAAACACCCATTGCAGTTTACAGACAGACTCTCTGGTTCACCGGTGACCTATGCCTACTGTATTTGCCCTGGTCTTGCAAGCACATAGTTTTCCTGTGCAATGACTGATAACATTAGGAGTGTGCTCACTTTCTATTCTAGCTGTTTAGATCAACGCTCTAAACTGCTGTTTTGTGTAATGCCTGTCTGATCTGTTGTTTCTTTCCCAAACAGACTTTGCGATGGCGATATCACCTCGTTCCCTGATCGCAGCATTTCAATCAATAACAGCAGATTTAAAGGCCATTGTTCCAAAAAGTATAATAAACTTATTTTCATCCTTTAAGCATGTAAATGATGGTGTGTCCATGTAGCCTAGTAGTTGAGACATGTACCATATACGTGACTGATTCTGCCTTTTGCATGTCACACCCCTCTCTTTCACTTTGTTTCTCTTCTGCATCTACACTGTAAACTATCAAATAAAAACAAAAGGACAAAAAAAAAAGACTAAAAAAAGGAAATGGTGTGTAACTGATGTTATTAAAGTGTTTCAAAGTGCAAACATTTCAGTTCTGTCTTGACTGCAAGCTCACCACCTCGTCCCAACAGCTTCCTGTTACAGATCCCTGTTGCTGTTGATGAGAAAAGGTTGAGGGAGAGAAGAGAAAACACAAGCAGCAGATTTCAGGCATTCTACAACGCATTAGGTCATGAGAATTGGATCTCGCGCTGTTTAAATGATGAAATGGCTCACCAAAGGGACCTCGATTGAGGTCTACACAATTGGTCACCAAGAGGTCATCTCCATCCGACAGAGGAGAAGGAATGATAAATACGCTCGGCTCCACACAATTATTAAATTTCTGTGTTCTTTTTTCCCCCCTTCTCAACAGTAAATGAAGTCGTTCTGGAAGGCTGTTTAGGTTCGAACATGAGCTTTGTCTTCGTGTGGGAATTTGCATGTGACAGACACGCAGAGAGCGACGAGGGCCAGAGAACAGAGGGTCGTAGCCAGACATCGGAGCTATTTTTGTTTGTAGAAATTCAGAAGTGGTCCTGTTACCCTGGAGGCAGCTCGTGTTTTCCATATAGCTCAGCGACTTGGCAGGCCTCTGAAGGGGCAGTTTCACATTGAGCCCCCTCCCGTTCCTCCCTGCCTCAAGCTCCTCTCTCCCCCCTGCATCTCCCCCACCCGTCTCCCTTCCTCCCTCTATCCTCCCACCATCCTCCTCTCACCCCCAGCAGGAAAACGCTCGTGGCCTGCAATGGAGACAGCCTGACTGCGCAGGCGGCCCGGCAGATGCACTGGAGATAAGTTTGTGTGCGTAAGCTGGGCCGCGACCCTTGGCGGCAGGACATTGACCAGATCCTGTCAGTGAGAGGGCAAGAGCCGGCCTAGCACCTCTTCTGCTCATTTGCTTCTACGCTGGCCTCCCCCTCCCCATCCTACTGTCTCCATGCCTGGCTTCCCCAGCAGCCCAGCAAGGGCCAGAGGGGAGGACAGGCCCCCTGGAGCCAAGACTTTCCTCTGGGATCCCAGACTCCAGCCCCGGTCTCCCGACACCTCCTGTATGCACAGTAGAGGTGCCACAAACACACAGTCACAACTCCACCAGGCATACAATAGGTCCCCAAGATAACTTCCCCTGTCCCACGAAAAGATAATGGATAGTGGTGTGTGGCAGGCTTTGTGACAGAGACGCCGAACCACTTATGAAAACACCATCCTTCATGCTACATCAGCACTTTTTGGTTTCTTTTGTCCGTGAAATGGTTTCGGAGGAAACGCCAAGGCTGGAAATGTGAATGATTTGTCATGTGAAAGCGCAGCTGGTGGCACCAAGTGGTGACTATAAGAGAAAGCTGCTTAGGTTTTTGTATAGTCAGGGTTTTCCCCCAGCAGCAGCAATATACAACAGGATTTCTTCTCGCCCTGAGTCATTAATTCAGAGAGTCAGTGAAGCTGAGAGGAGAGTTACCTCTGATAAAAAGACCCTGTTAGATCATAAAGTTCAGAAACAAGGTCTAGCTGAGTAAATGCTCCAACAAAGATGATTGTCTCTATATACTATACAGTGCTTTGCCTCCGACATCACAGTATGCCAAGCCGTGCCAATAACTTCCTGACTCCATCTAAGTGCCTGGCCCTGAAGGACCATGGGCAGAGATGAAAGAACTGGCACAACTTGAAATGTCATGGGGAAGTATTGACGATTTGGCTGCTTTGAAGTAGAGATAATTGAGCTTTCACTAGTTTTTATCTCCTCCTGAGACTATATTTAGACCAGTGTGCACTGCTCAGCGTCATTTAGATCTTGCCAGAAAACTACTGGCCAGAGCTCAGTAGACACAGATCATGTATAGCACACTTTAAAGGGCCATATCAGAGGTTCTGCATGTGTCAGACCAATACAAATCCAACCAATTATCCTGCAAACAATCCTGCTTTTAGGAATTTCAACCTATTTTTTCTTCAATTACAGATTACCCGTACAGTGATTCAATGCGGAGGTGCCAAAACAACGTGCACTTAAACTGCTCTGCCATGCAGCGATAATATAATCTTGAGAAAAGACTGTGATACCTCAACATAAGCTTCAGGAGTCTGTTAATTGATAGCATTATGGTAAAAATACACACCCACACACACATAGAAAACCCAAACTGTACCATGCATTTGATGAGAGTAAACATAATTGTGAATAAAAAGTAAATTGTAGTGTAAGAGCTAAAACTGCGACAAGGGTTTAGTGCTAATTAGCAAGTACGTGCTGCACACAGCCCAGTTGGATACATTACATTTGTTCGTTTCATATCAACATTTTTAAAGTGATGTATTATATGAGGGGACTCTGTCACGTGTCAAGATGCAGGTGATTGTAGTGAATCGTTCAAGACTAATAAACAACAAAATTGGTTGTTTTTTCGTGAGTCATCTCTGCATTTCCAGCGGCTTTGTAGGCACCTAACATGGATTATTTTTTACAATCCATCACTGTGGTTTGTGGGATAGTGCCATGAAAAGCGATTGTTTTTGGCACCGAGACTCACAACATGGACCTGATCTAAAGTTATCAAAAGAATTTTGCCCGGTCAAAAAATGTACGAATTATTGACAAACAAATTTTTGTAGCTAGCTATGAAAATGCAAACTGTAACATATCTTTGTCAAATTAATAGCTATCAAACCCACAGGTTACCCACAAGGCCACAGCCCAGACTCAAGCACAACTGTAGCCACTTTCATCGACCTCACAGAGCTGCTAGTAAGAGTGTTATATTAACTATGGACCAAATCACAGTGTAATATGAAAGAGAGTTACAGATAGTCATCATCAGTTTTGCAGTTCTCTTTAGCTTTACGCAGTGTTTTCAGAGGAAAAAAGCACTGATAACCGACTGTACACCGACTGTTGAGCACCAAATGTCGGATAGACACAGTTGGCAACTAGCTGGCGAACAAAATAGAGAATTTAAGCTGAATGGTAATTTCCCTTAGGAGTTAGTCAGAAGCTAAAAGGACAGTGAATACTGGACTCACGTTTATCAGGTGACCAGAAATCTGATTCAAAGTAAAAGCTATTGGATGTGTAACACATTCAGCAAATCATCTTTATAAGCTGAGAATATGTCAGTGTTGTGTTTACAGATTGACGCACTGCCCACAAGTGGCCAAAAATGACCCAAGCAGGTTTAAATCTTCAAAAGATGGAGGAGCTCTAAATGCTTTTCCTTGAACTCCAGGTTTGCAACTTTTGCTTTCAAGCAGTTATAATGCAGAAAACAAGAAATCACAGTTTTTTTTTCTCAATCTATTCCCATTCTAAATTGCACAGTCATTCATATGTCCTTGTCTGTTACAATGAGCTTGTGACTCATATCACATTATGCTAAAACGAACCTAAATCCATACATCCTTCTGCCTTGAATCATGACCCATTACTAGAATTCATCTCTCACCAGACGAGCGACTCCTCCACACGGAGCAATAAGAAGCTGAACCCAGCTACTCATAGCTGGGAGGTTAAACCTAGTTTGTCATCAGATTCCAGTGGGAGGGAGAGATGAACACATAGAGCAAAGAGCAACCAGGCCCGTTCACAGGCAGGATCTGACTCTTACCGACACCTTTTCTAGGAAATCTTGTCAGAAATTCCCTTTGAGACCAGAAGCTTCGTGTCTTTCGACACTCTTGTTGCAGTTTTCCTGGGAAGATTGACTGTGTGGCAACTCTAATGCATCATCTGTCTCTACCCACAACGTAGAATAAGCTTATTGTAGTGGTAGGTGATTGAATCGTCTATTTCTAAGCACATCTTACATGACAGCGTCTTATTACCCAGAAAGCACGGCGTGATTCTCAGTGATGACAAAAAGACAACTGTAAACACACCCTACAACACAACACAGTTTGAAAACTTCATCATTTACAGACATTAATACGAATCGTCCCAGCCAGCTGAAGGTATAGGTGTAGTTTTTTATGACTCAAGCCCTTTTTAGACAGGAATTGTGCAAATTTGCAGGAAAACCCAATCAGTCTTTTTTCAGCATTGGCAGTATAAAAACAAAATCAGGGAGTGCAGCAAAATGCCGCCTGCCTACTTTTGTTTATACAGAATGTGCCTTTTTCGGGGCAATGGGGGGCGTGAGCAAGTAACAAAACGTGTAGCTCAGTGTGGCGTGAACAGTGACGTGAGAGGGAAGCCGCGGCTGGTCAGTCCTTTGGCGATTCTCTCATAAGTCGGCCCGTTTCTCACAGTCCCAGTCATCTGATGGTTAATGGCCGCTTTGTTTGCGAGGACAAGGAGGGCGCACAATTCTTTGTCTCCCCAGTTGCTCATCTTCACAGTGTCTGTCAGGTTTGTGTTTCCCTCTTGCTACTAGCTGCTCGCTAATTCCCGCTATCAGCTGTTTCCTGTTTATCCACCGCCAGTGGGTCGCACGTGCGACATCATCAACAGCTCCTCCCACAAGTCATCAACAGACACACCTACGAGGCGGAAAATTGGGCACCTCGGATCAACTTGCCAATACGGCTCTGTGTGTCTAAATGCTCGCACCTTTCACCGAAAATCTGCCAGTGTAAAAGGGGCTAGAGATACACCTGCCGGTGAATGACATCCAACAAGAGAGGGTTTAAAGCAGCAGCTCGCCAAACAATAAAAACATTCACTCTGGTGTCAGTCAAAACATATAGTGAAGTCTGTAAAATTAGCTGCATGTTATGCAAAGATCAGATAATGTGGAGCCAGACGTCACAGTGGCTTGTGTCATCCCATGAAGTGTGTCAAAGTAGAAAACAAAAAGTTGGGTTTCATCAGTCTACATAAAACTGTTGCTTCAAATCAAAGTGACAATGAGCAAGAGTTACATATTTGGTGAGTCACTACTTTAACAAATACCATCATCATCACACCCACTGCATGTCAACGAGAAAGAGTTATTGTAGTTCCTGGAGGCACACTAGGAGGACCGTGTGGGACTGCCAGAGTCAGTGACGTTGCTCTTCAGGGGCTGTGGTCTAAAAGAATAATGTAATGACAGACAAAACGTTGCATGCAGCCACACTCCCTGCTGTCCCCCAATGAATTTCCTGTTGCATTGCACAACATGTGAGAGGCTGCGTCCAAGGTAAACATTGTCATAACATGATTCACCCTCACATTATTAAGTGCACTGGCGGTATTTTGACTAAAAAGGATGGCTTCATCATCAGCGTGCCGCTGTCACAGTAACACCGTGTGAAGATTGTGGGTTTCTTCCTTAAAGGGGAACACCACCTAAATTAAGAATGGCAATATGTTATTTGCCTGGCCAAGGAAAGTTTAATCAGTTTAAGTGAATATGAGCTGCTCTCTCTCAAAGCCAGAAATCAGAGAAGTAAGTCTTGAACTTGTGATGTCATCAAGGATAAAGTCTGGAGCTGCTCCATAGATAATGAGCGGGAGACTGATTTTGTACACCTACAATATTTTGGTTTCTTTTTCAGTGCCCACATTAAATTGGAAATTTCTCAGTTGATGTGATGTGGAATTTTCTGACACACACACATTATTACTGCAATATTCAACTGGGCTTATGCAAAAAGTAATGAATGAATTTTTAATTGACTGTGTCAGTATGTTGCGCGCACCCATTTCCTAATAAAAAGGCAGCTCTAGCTAAAAAAATATAATTTGATTTAAGTTGATTTGAACAGCCTTCATGGGGAACCTATTTGTCGCCATTTACGTAACCTACCACTGAAAGAAAAGACAAAAAAAAATGTCAGGTGTCGTTATGTTTTTTGGCTTATGTTGTGACCAGAGTGACAACACATGTTATAGAAGCTATTGTGCACAGATATAAATACAGTTGTGCCCTGAGATTTTGGCCCTTTGATGCAACCTTGGGCACAGAAAGTTTGAAAACCACTCATCTATAACATATTTCCCAATCCATTGCCAGTGGAGCAGCTCCAGACTTTATACTTGATGACATCGCAAATCTGAGTTTTAGCACCTTAGTTTTTGGATTCGGTAGAGTTGTTAATGTTTACTAATATTTCTGGACTGTCTTAAACAAAAGGAATGACATGTATGAATTCTGAAAATAGACTTAGATCCCTTTTAATGTCACTATGGGAGTATATGTCTGTATTATATGTCAGTTCAGTTCAGTTTAGGACCAGATGTTACAATTCCTGATATATAATTCTGTACTTGAGTATTTCTATTTTATTTCTATCATTACTTAATACATTGATGTACCCTTCAGAGGAAAATATAGGATAGTTATAGTTATCGACTCCAGACAAAATCCATTAGCAACTTTTGAAAGTAACTTGAATTGTGTAATCCATCAGTGTACATGGTAATATAGTTTAAGTGCAGATTGATTTGTGCAAAGACAATATTGTAAAATGGATGCAGACTTAGTGTTCACTGTGATGGATGCATAACTCACATAGTGAATGTCAAGAGTCTGCTGATAGATTTTTATTCTGTACAGAAATTAATAGAACGCAGTGCCTGTAACATCAGCAAAAATATATATCCCACATTTTAAGAAAAAAGAAAAGTGTCTTGTAACATATTAAAAAACATGTTAACATGGTTAAAAGATTGATTTCCACTGGAGGAGGTCTTTAAAATAAATCCGAATTAGCTTCACTTCAACCTACTTTGACATCATATGTATTTAAGTACAGCCCTGATTGCAAGGCTTTTACTTGTAATGGATTACTTTACATTTTGGTGTTGCTCTACTCAAGTAAAGGATCTGAGTCCTTCTCTTCAGCACTGTTGGTGGTCTGCCTCAAGAAAAGCACTGATTAGATCTGAATCTTCTTTAATCAGTTCCTTTGGGGGATGTGCATTCATTGTCCATTCACTGTGAGCTGCAGATTTCTTCCTGAGAGACGTTTAAGTTCGGTGTGTTTTCTGCTGTCACAAAAATTAATGGTGTTTTTTATGAGACGTTTTTACGCCATAACTCATATACTTCAGTTTCAATTAGCGTGTGAATGACCATGTTCTTAAGGGAGTGTCTTGTTACAATTAACGTTTAAACAGCGCCATTCCTGAGCACGGCGCTCAGCGATCGAGGGAATATGTTTTCTGTTCTTAAGAGCTCATCTTTCAGCACGAGCAAGTTTTTGTAACAAAGCTAAAAGGTTGAACGAATATTACAAACATGTTGGGTTACTTCCCAGATCAGAAGATCAATGATGTTGAATTTGTTTTTCCCAAACTCTTCCCGAGACCAAGACAGGAACATTCATGTGGTGGTTTTAATGAAATACTAATGTGGATAAAAGGTACCATCAATGGTTGCCTCGAAACATATTGGCCCTACTTGAATAAATAAAGGTGATATCTATAAATCCATAAGGCACAACAACTTTGCAGCTTCAACACAAACCTCACCTCATGTGTGTTTGGATGATACTGAATACAATATTATGACAATTTGTATATCAGTAACTCACCTTGTGTTACACTGAATTTGTGAAGAAAATGTTTTTTTTCTCACATTCCTTCACAGTGAACAAAGAATCCAAAAACGGAGAAACCTCTTGATGAACTGGAGTAAATGGGGGCCGCGTTTAACAGCAGCAAAATTATATCAAAACATCCATTTACAAATGCTCACACAGCTCAGTAAGTATAATCCAAGTCTCGTTTATCTAGTCAAATGCTCACGGGCCAGCATGAGCATGCACGAGCAGAGTTTAATTCAATTCAATTCAATTCAATAGAACTTTGTTTATCCCGAAGGAAATTCAGTAACAACCAGACAACAAGTGGGTTCCCGGGTCAGGGTCACTCACTGGGCCCAGTTTTAGAACTATAGAGTATAAAATATCTGTCAAAATATACAAATATACAACATAAGAAGTGTTTTCAAGGAGCAAAAATGCCTATAAGCGTAAAAATGGGAGTAAGGTAAGTACAAGAGTTACTAAAAATGAACTAAAATGGTGGGAAAAACACCTGATTATCAATGTTATTTTGAAAAGCACGTTCCCAGGAGTACTTCTTATTTGTGCCTTTTTGTGGAAGTTTTTTCAATAGTAAGGTTTTACTTAAAAATGAAATGTGTTTTCAAAGTACTGAGCACACGATGGATAAATGAGCAGTCCCCTTTCACCCCAGTTCATCAGGAATTTTGGGATTCTTCGCTCACTGTGGAGGGATGCAAGAAAAACAAAATTTTCTACACAAACTCAATACAACACAGGGTGAATAATTTATACACAAATTCAATTCAATGGGTGACATATTCCTTTAATAATATCAAAGAAATGGTGACAGATGTCAAAGTTACTGCCATTAACCGCTGACTATAAATTTTTATGAGGCAATTCTTGCAGCTGTAACGTTGCCAACCATCATTAAAGACAGTATTCCTATACCTAAAAATATCCTTCATCTTGCCACTTATTTTACATCAAACAATAAGAAATCCATGTGACAAGCGAAAACAAGGAAAGAACACACACAGTCTTGGCAGCCACCAGCCTTTCAGTCAAATACGAAGTAGAAAGAAAGTCGACTGACATCAACATCCGCTGGCTAAACGTGGAGTGGGTAAAATATTGTTCTCTGCTGTTTACCTCACACACTGGCTGCCCTTTAATCTCTAATCCCTCTCTTAGCCCTCAGACAACACTGGCCAGCGGACCCATTGTATGGAATTCCACGTCGCTCACTCAAGGTGTGTGATTAACCCCTACTGTACATAGGAGCAAACACCACATCAAAGGCAGCCACAGAGGGTGTCTGCAGGTGACGGGTCAGCGGGAGGTGAAGGGTCAGTCGCAGGCTGGCAGAGCAGCCAGTCTGAGCAGGGATGGAGAAATCAATCAAGAAAAAGACCAGGGTGAGAGTTTCTTTTCTTATTGAACCCCCCGACTCCTCCACCTCAGCTGAAATCAAACCGCTGCCCTTTAAAACCAAACAGTCCCAAAGTGCCTGATGAAAAATGAGCCAACAAACACTGCCGCTGCTCATTTTCTGATAAAGTAGACACGACATATTCATCAAAGGATTGGCTGAGGAATCTGTGAGTCCGAATTAGGCAGCGATGTTGATGTTGTTCTTGTATCTTATTTGTCTAGCTTTCACATGAAAAAAAAAATATATAACATATGTACCCATTATATGTAAAGTTTGTAAGCCATATCCAGTATCAATATAAATTGCCTGTTATGTTGAAATCACAAGAATGCACAGGAAAACATGATGTAGTTATAACATGTGTTTCTGTTTCCATAACTCTCCAGAAATGGTTTTACTTTTTAATCTTTGCCTGTTGTGGGTCACCCCTATTTTATTTCTATCTTTGGGATGTTTGGGATGACCTTGGGTACAGCGGGTTGAGATAGGGACTTTCTGAAAAGGTAAAGTGCCAGACTGTAAAGGCACGAAAATTGCATACACACTGCCTAAAAACCACAAATGTAGCAAAGAAAAATGCCAAAACGAGAGTGAATCTGAGGTTGCCTTTTACTTTAGCTGGCCAGCACTGAGGGAGAGTATGAGGATGATGGGTGATGTGGAGTTGGCCGTTTTTCTGTTTGACAGATAGCTTGCTGATATCAACTTGTCCTTTACAACAAATGTAAAGTTCCTATAATAGACCCCAGTTTCTGATGAGGTGGACATGATAACTCTTAATATACATAACGTTAGTCATCCCTACAACAGGAAATACTTTTTCCCTAACCTGACATGAAGTGTGTGCTGCACATGTGAGCATTTTTGAAGATGGCCTCCGTCCAGTCCTTTGTTCTTATCACATTTAATTATGGTTGTCTTTAGCCCTTTTTAGATAGGAGTTGTGCAAATTTGCAGGAAAGCCCAATCAGTCTTCTTTCAGCATTGGCAGCACAAAAACAAAATCAGGGAGTGCAGTGAAATGCCGCCTGCCTACTTTTGTTCATAGAATGTGCCTTTTTCGAGGCAATGGGGGGCGTGAGCAAGTAACAAAACGTGTAGCTCAGCGTGTGATGTAAACAGTGACGTGGGAGGGAAGCTGCAGCTGGTCAGTCCTTCAGAGATTCTCTCGTAAGTCGGCCCGTCCTTCACCGTCCCCGTCATCTGATGGTTAATCGCCTCTTTGTTTGCGAGGACAAGGAGGGCGCGCAATTCCTTGTCTCCCCAGTTGCTCATCTTTACAGTGTCTGTCAGGTTTGTGTTTCCCTCTTGCTACTAGCTGCTCATTCCTGCTATCAGCTGTTTCCTGTTTATCCACCGCCAGTGGCTCGCACGTGTGGCATCATCAACAGCTCCTCCCACAAGTCATCAACAGCCCCTGCCATGCGGAAGGCCGCCTGGTCTTTTTAAACCAAAGAGGTTCCACCAATATGTCTACCCTACGAGGCAGAAAATTGGGCACCTCGGAACAACTCGCCAATCTGGCTCTGTGTGTATAAACGTATAAACACTCGCAGCTTGCCAACAAAACGGCCCAACATTCGCCAAAATCTGGCAGTGTAAAAGGGGCTTTTGTTTTTGTTGCGAACAGTGGCGGCTGGTTTTGAGCCATGACTCCTTCTATTCCGGCTCCCAATAACACAACAAGACAAACACATTTTAAGACTCACTATGTAGCCTACAGCCCTGTGGAGGAGAGGCAGGTTTTGCCTTCAGCTAACAAACTGACTTCATTGTGACGTTGGCTCTAAAAGGCTCCATAGTACAATAGCTTGCAGTGTGCAAGCTGTGTAAGGAGGAGGAGGCAAGTTTTAATGTTGTGTTTACAAACAGCAACTGAGAATTCCTAGATTGCACACCTTTACCTCTTCCTATTCTTGTAAAGTTTGCCTGAAAAACAAGTTTTTTTCAACAAAATTAACCTTGAATCCTCTGAAATAGCTGCAACAGCTGATTTGGATGCCCTGTTAGTGACAGTGCAGCGTTAAAGCACTCACTGCACTCCGTGACGACTAAGCACACCTGATCCACTGATGAAGACAGTGTGATGTGTTTGAAAGCCCTGGGAGAGCTTGTAAAATAACCTTAAATTAAGATGATTTTGTCAAACACACTGAAACTTGAAGGTGTTTTTGTACACTCAGCCAAACCTGCGTTATCCAGTGCATCATTATTATAATTAAACAGCACATAGTGGACATTACATGCAATGGTATGTTAATGATATGTAATACAGCTCTTTAGAAAATGGCTGATGTTTATATAGTATCTGGAACAGAGGGTAAAGTACATATTTAAGTGTATCCCTAACAAGCGCATTCAGATGCAGGTATGGTTGAATTCATAGTAGGTTGACAGATCTTTTTAGCAGGTGTTGGCACCCATGTGGTGCCAGGTTGTGAAGTGTTACCCTCTATAAACACAGGCAGCACAAACACACACAAACACACTCACACCTCTTCCCACCAACAGAGAATTCACCACAAGACCACACAAACTGTATTTACACCTTGCATTTTCTTTGCATAAACACCGCTGCTATTAATTGTGCTCACGCTGTTTGTGCACCACTCTGGTTTTGGAGAGCAAAAATATTTCAGACCCCTCCTCCTCCTCCTCCTCCTCCTCCTGCTGCACTAATTGAGTGATTCAGAACAGGGCTCAGACACGCCGCCCCTATGACTCTATCTGACTGGGATATTATCGGAGTGGCTGTCAGACGAGAGTCCAGAGCGGCTTGAGAGGAATGCAGCCTACGACTGTGGGCCAGCAACAAACCCTCTACTGCACACTGCAGACCCTCAATTCTCCCCCTCCTTATTCCCCCAACCACCTCAGGCCAATCAGTCAACAGGACCCCAGGGGCCATTTTCAAAAACAATCACTCTCTCTAAGTAGTCAAGAGGTGCCAAGGCTAATTATAAACAAACTATTGATGTTCTAGCAAAGGATTGTGCTAGACCGTGCCAGCGCAGTAAATGTTGTGTGTGTGCGTGCAAGCACGTGCATGTGGGAGCGTGTGTGTTAGGGTCACAGGAAGGTTCTGCTTGACAGAGCATCCAATTGGCCATTTAACAGACCTCACCCGAAGTGAACGCACCATGAAGACGGCCACGGACTCCTAATTGAAGTGCCTGGGTTCCTTTAAAACAAATAGAAAGAAACTGTAGATTAAAAAAAATAAATGTCCTGATCTTGATACATTTTTGTCAGAGATCAGTAAACTCAGAGCAAAAATTATAAATTTAAATGCACAGTTATAGAATAAGCATAATTTTTTTCTAGATGCTATTGACCATTTACAAAATAAACATTGAATAAACGTTTCTAAACGCTAATCCCTAAAAATGCAATTATTTTTTACTGAAATTGAAGCTTGAAATTGTAAATATATCCAGAAGTAACCAAGAAAATGGCGCATCATATGGATAGTTGCCCTCTAATAAGACTAAAATTAAATATTTTGAATTAAAACCATAAATACGAGCAGCGATGTGAATTTGTGACCATTGCAACAGGTTCACCTTTGTCGTGACACTTTGATGTGGCATCCGCTCTGCACAACATGGACGTTTGATGCATTTATGTGTACTGCGAAAACTCAAAAACATCTGAGGCTAGTACTGCAGCATGCTCGCAAAGACGATGCGAACGTTTCTGTAAACCACGGCTATGTTACAGTTTAACATCAGTATGTAGCGGAGGCGTTGAAACTTCACGCTTTGTGGTCAATGCTTGGTCAACACTGGTTAGGAGAAGATCAGGTTTTGGGCTCAGGAGCACAATCCTGAATGTCTACCAGATTGCATGGTAATCTGTCAAATAGAAATGGAGACATCTCACTAAAAGGCGCATATATCATCCTCATGGTGGTCATTAGGATTCATCCTCTGGGTACCATCAATGTTTATGCAAACTTTCAAAGCAATCCATCCAATAGTTGTTCAGATATTTGAGTCTGGAACAAAGTGGTGCACCGAGCGACTTTGCCTTCTGCAGAACTTTGCTCTGGTGAGGCTAAAAAGTTGTGTAAAGAATATAGAAGTGACTGCTTAAACCAAAAGCTCAGTCTCAGGTCATTAACTTCAGAGTGACACCCAGTGAATCTGGTTTCACCGCTGAGTGTTACCCACTTTAAAATAATGTATTTAGGTCTAAATCATGCGATAAGAGTGCACGCTGCTGGTCTGTGCTGTGTGACGGAGACAGAGAGCAGAGTGACAGACGCTCTGCAGAGCCAGAGAGTTCCATCCTCCTCCGGTTAAAACAACAGCCTTTTCCGAGGAGCTATCGCACTATGACACATGGTCTGATCCAAGAGAGCCGTATTTATTTTCATATGGGCTACATTTCTTTCCTTTAAGTAATGAATTAAGAAAACACAGAGCCTGGCGCTGGGATGTGGAGATGTGTGGGAGAGAGCTGCGTGCACTGTCTCACTGCAAACGGGGAAGGAATGGAGCTGGGGCGTGAGGTATCCGAGGATGGGAGCATTGCCTTCATCCTTTCATCCTCTCATCCTTTCATTTCCTGACCCTGCAACCTTTCTTTCTCTGCTGAAGTCATGTTTTCAGTTCTCTGTCTCACAGACGCCGCCAAACTTGGGAGGACTGCATGGAGTGGGAGACGGAGAGTAGTGGAGTTCAAGGGAGTGGGGGGGTATCTTGCGAGCAGTCAAAAACACTTTATGGCAGAGAGAAGACAGCAACTGGGTGTCTTTACACAATAGTGTATGAATCTGCATGGCCTTGTGTGTTTAGGATATCGGTTGAGGTTGGCAACAGGTCAGCCAAAGAGAGTTGGGAACAGCTCCCTCCCTTGCACACTCTCTACTGAACACCTTCTGCAGAAGGGTTAAATAAATGTTAGTGATGTGATAACCAGCCTGTTTATTGAGGGGCCTCAGGCAGGAGAGCTCGTAGGCCTGCTTGGGTTTCCTCTTTGATGATGTCATACCGCCAGTCCACCAAATCAGGCACCCGTCTTTCAATCTATCTGTTTTTGTACGTTGCTTTAGAATTTGAAAGAATCATGTTAAATAAATGAAGCAGTGTGAGGCTGAAAGGACACAGTTTAAGGGTTTTACTTATAGTGTTGTATCACTGGTAATGCAAGACGTTAAAACCGCAAGTATTATTTAGGTGTCAGCTATTGCGACTGAGACCTGCAAAGTGTCCAGTTTTGCAGAAACACATTGTGACAATCGTGGTAGAATGACTGTAATTCAACACTTGACTTACTCTGGATCCAAGGCCAGGATCCCCTTAATGTGCCAAATAAGTCATAAGTCAGCAGGCCACTTTCCCCTGTGCTTAAATTCACAGATTACAAGTATGTTTTCATTTTCCTCAGACACTGAAGAATGACAGGAATTCAGCCACTTGAGGAACAATGTGAAACCAACATGTTTTAGCTGCGATATCTTTTGTCCGTGTTGCATTGCACTGCAAATGCCATCTCTGAAGTCAGTGAACTAATCAAACTGCAGGAATAAAAACAAACAAAACCAGACAACCTGGGCTGAATACGATATGCAGGTTTAGTGACAGCTACGAGTTTGCCACCTTGGAGATAGCAGACAGACAACAATGATGCTGATGAGTAACATGTTTATATATAAAAGAAAGAAATAATAAAAATCCAAGACATCTTTTATTTCATACAAGTAGAGCTTAAATATAATTATGTACGAGGAGGTCATATTCAATGCATTTTATATTAAAGCACACACAAAAACCAAAACAAAAACATGTTAATAGTGATGTAAACTCTTTTGATATCAGAAATATTTTACTTTGAGGTGTCGACGGGTATCAGACACGTAAATTAAATGCCTTTAAAGACCTTTTCAAGATACATTTTTTTAAATTTAAGACTGATTTCTGGACAAACCATCTGTTTTTTTTATTCAAGCATTGCAAGTATAATGTTAAGTAACATATATATGAAGTTCTGCACAGAGGAAGGTTTTATGTTGGAATATCTTCATTAGATTAATCTATATTGTGCCAACAGGTAAGTAAAATGATAGAGTAGAAAGACAGTGTTGAGACTGACTCATTATGATGAAAAAAAAAATAAATAAATACATAAAATAACATAAATATAAAATATAAAAATAAATAAAATAAAAATAAAATTAACCAATTAATTAATTAATTAAAAGTTGGATAAATTAGATAAAATGTTTGTGGCAATTAAAACCTCACAGATTTAATGACTTTTACACCCTAATATTTATAAAATTGAATTTTAGCGTTTTAAGACTTTAGATTTTAAGGTCCCAGTTTTAGAAAATGAAACAGAAAGTAAATATCAGCAATTACATAAATTTGATCAATTTTAGTGTTGTACTTTTTAGATTGTCATTAAAAATGTAAAACATAAGTTATGAGTTTATTTGCATGTGTACAATGGTTACACACGCAACACCAGGACATCAAAATACTTGAAAAATGAAATAATAAAAAGCTTAAAATGAGGTTCACCTTCTCTGTCAGTCACTTCTTGTACATGAATCAGTGTCTATATTTTAAACATATATACATGAATACATTAAAAACTGATATACTACTAATATACTGTCAGTACTGTGAATCTGCAGTGTTGGGGTAAAACTGGTTTATTAATGATATATTCTACTCTTTGATGGTACAAACCCACAGTAGATTTACCTCTGACCTCACTAATGTGTCACAAAGATATCACAGCAGAGAACAATAGATGGTAGTCACCAGATATGGCTAATAAAATAATCTGTCACTTCCCACTCTGCTCTGTTCTTAAATGAGGGCACAACTCCAGATTTTTCTAAAGAAAAAGTCCACACAAATTCCCCCTTTTAAAATGTTCCAGCTCTGTTTTTTATTTTTTTTTTTCATTTTCGTCCACGTACTACGTCTTCACTTTCTCCTCCTTTTTCCTGTTTCCCAGTGAAAAACACGGAGGGTGAGGCCTGGAGGTGAGTTTCAGTTCAAAGTTGAAAAGGGCACCTCTGAAAAACACTGGCAGGTGTTCAACAACACTCAAGTTGACTTGGTGCCTTGAACACTGGCTGTAGATTTAGTGTAACTGAAAAAAAAAAGGCAGAGAGAGATATGAAGTGTGTCTGCTGTCAAGGTCAGTGTGTAAGTTTGTGTTCAGGCTCCTTCACTCGGCTTACGTGGCAATAACAAAGCTGTACAGTGAAACTGCAGCAAACAGTTGAATTGTGCAGTGTAAGTGAAAGCTTGACCTCATAACTGCTTAGTGTTAATACTACAGGAATTCACTGGAATTTTGTTTTCATAAATGAGGACAGGAAAGGGTAACAGTGGAGGCATAAATCAGGGATTTTTTTTTCTCTCCTCAGAATAAGTGACCGCATGAGTGTAATAATAAACATCTCAGGCAGAGATTGATGTTGGATGGGCCTGACTGAGGGCACGTAGTTAGTAATCCGTGCACGGGCTGTGCCCACGTTGGGCACCAACTCTCCTCACAATTCCCACATTATTTGGGGGCGAAGCAGGAAGAAATGACAGACATAATTTCCCTGTGATCAAACATTGTTGTACGTACATTAACACGACCGATGCAATCTGTCCTGGGCACAGAATAATTGAATGTGCTGAAATTGGGAACTATTTTGAGGTATTTCCTCTCTTTAGAACAGCGGGGCAGATTGGCTTAATTAAGGAGGGAAAAACAGGAAGTTTTAAAGTCACGTCTATAATTAATTGGTCGCCTCAGCCAAAGGGTCTGCCTGGTCAGGGGAGCATGAGGAAGCAGCTCTGTTGTTGTGCTCAGTCACTGGGTTCACGAAAGACTTAATACAGTCAGTGCTACTGGGGAGGTTTCAAAAAGGGAAAACTGTATCGTTTGTTTCGGCCTGGTTTTATTTTTGTAGGTCCGGTCGTCAGTGAAAAGTATTTGCTGTCATCTTGGAATGCAGCAGCATAGCTAAAGTGGGACCAAAGGGGCAACAAACACGAGCAGTCACACCGGGTGAAAACAAGATTGTAGGA